>OZ012727.1:0-1356618 GCA_963942605.1 Poecilus cupreus | reverse complement strand
ATGTAAGATAAAATAAATGAGTTTAAAAAGGTACGTGAATTATTATTTTCTTTACAAAAGCATTTGATGTGTTTCAGCTCAGCAACGGTACAAAACAAAGAAAAAAGTTTTAAATAAAAATTGTGGCAATATTACTTTATTATTTACTTTACAAGTGGGCAAAGTAAGGAATTACCCACGAGAAAAATTTTAGCACACGAAGCCGAAGGCTGAGTCTGATAATTTTATCGAGTGGGTAATTCCACTTTGCCCACGTGTGAAGTATAATGTTTTATCCAACAACTCTTAATAAATGCAAAATTAAATAAATAAAATAAATATATCATCACGCCTTTTACCCATTAAGGGTGTGGCACTCTGCTTACGCAGATCTCGGTAGGTGATATATTTTTGCGTATGAAATGCGGTTACCAGCCGTCAAGTCATAGCCCCCAAAGTTGTTAGTGGAGGGGGAACCACAGGGGTAAATTTAAATTGGCAACTGTCGGTACTGGGATTCGAACTGAGGATCTCACGATCCACAGTCCGATACATTACCACGGAGCTATTAAAATTTATTAAAGAAATATTATTTGACAGTGACATATGCTTTTATTTTTTGAAATAAAAATGTCAATCGAAGTGGTTACCAAGGTGTTGTGTGTTATTATTATTGTTATTAATAAAAAAATACACACTCGTGGATTTTCTTAAAATTACCCACTAGTGGGTAATCTGTTAGTTTTCTTGTTTAAAATCGCCGTATTTGTAGAGCATTTATTGAGAGGTGTTGGATAAAATTATTTACTGAGATATGTTTGAAACTTTATCATCCAAATTCTAAATATGAAATTTAAAATAAAAAGTAACACATATTTATCAGATGAAAACTTATTATTTGAATTTTTTTCACGTCACAATGACTGCCGTATGTGCGTGAGGTAAAAAAGGGTATTGTATTAAAAATGTCTGTGAATTATTTCCTTTGTGTGCTACATTTCAACACATTACTACTTATTAAACCTACCTAAAAATGTGGGCATTGTTGAAATGAACATGAAAGTCATCCGTCAACCATACATCATTGTTGAATTCCCAGACCAATCTCGAAAATTAAAAAATAAACATTAGACAATACGCTAAATACACACGCACATTTCATAATCATACTTTGTTCTCGCCGAGTGAAATATTCAAATAAAAAATATAACATGTTATTTCACCCCTGATGTTTCACCTGGGACACGCAATTTGTTCAGCCCTTCCTGACCACCCTTACCGCTTCTTATCTCATTTGAATACATTTTATAAAATTAATGATCCAACTATTTAATTTTTTAGGCTGGTTTACTTTCTGCAAATGTAATTATTTAATTCTTATCGCAGCGGCTGCGACACGCACGCTCCGATAAAAAATTACACACATTGTTCACTTTACAACACGAATATTCATTCTTTTACATATTCATTGGCTTCCCGTGAAAAAGCCGGAATTACGAAAGAGAAATACGAGCGTTGTTAATAATACACAGATTACGTAAAGTTCTGCTCTATATACATTTACAGAAGGACTTTATTTCACATTTTGTTTGCTTCCTGTTTAGTTGTAGTGAATTTTACTATACGTATACAACGTATTAATATTTATTTAATGTCAAACGCATATGCTAAACCAATTAAGTTTGATTTTGTACTATTTTTTCTGCCATTTTTAAATAATTGAAGAATTTTACAAATTAATTCAACGAACAGCTGTACGTACTAAACGTTAATATTTATTGACAAAAATTCACCTTAATTAATATAAGAAAATTTAGAAATTTATCGATAACCAACATGTAGCGAAAATTGTTTTAAGATACCTTGAATGCGCTTTGTGTGGTTGGAAGGGTGGAAGGATAAGAACATAAGAAAATAAGATTGATATTTATATTTATAAGAAAATCTTCTGATAGCACACCAGATTTTAGTTATATTAATTAGGATAAAACAAACAAATTTGAAATCGAATCTCGATAAAAAATCTATATTTGATAGTTTAATAATTACGCTTTATACATTTGGTTCAAATAAAGATGTTTTTGTTATTTGTTTGATTTTATAACAATTATAATTTTTAAATATTTAAAATAACTTTAACAAGCTTCCAGAATTCATAATATTAAATTAAATTTTTTTGAAAAACTAAAAAGAGTTATAGAATAAGTTCTGTAAATAAATTTATTTCAATATCTGCGACGTTTCAAATTATTGTACATAATTTTTCATCAGGAAGCAAATCTATTTATTAACTTAATTCCAAAGTTTTTAATTTTACATATATGAGTTCTGAATTGTTTTATTCAACTTATATAAAATTTTTGGTTTTAAGTTCCGAATTTTTTTTATATAAAAATTTGATGTTTTGTATTACTACATGTATTTCTTCGGTAGGAAAAACAAGTAAACATCATAAACAAGTGAAAGCAGAAGAATACAGGGAACCCAAATAAGAGCTACAAATGTAACATTTGTTGATATTAATTTAATTTTTTTTCATTTGTTTGTTATTTACTTATTTATCCTCACCAGGAAATATTACCTATCTATTTAAAAATTTTAATAATAGATATTTACGATATAAGTGGTGGGATAAGGGCATTATTAAGATAATACTTTATCACACGTGTATTGTACAATATTATATCCAACAGCTCTCAATAAATGCACAAGGAAAGTAACAATTTACCCACTAGTGGGTAAAATTTATAACAATAATAATAATACACAACATCTTGGTAATTTGACATTTTAATTAAAAAAAAATTTAAAGTATATGTCACTGTCAAATAATATTTCTTTAATAATATTTGTTATTATTAAGAGATGTTGGATAAAACGTTACACTTCACACGTGGACAAAGTGGAATTGCCCTCTCTATAAAATTTCTCTCGTGGGTTATTCCTTACTTTGCCCACTTGTGAACTAAATAATTATTATCTACGCCCGCCCAAAGATAAAAAATTTAAATAATTTGACTTTATTTTTTGACAAGTAGAAAATAAATCCAAGTGTAAAAATGTTTTCAATTCACACGACCACAATTTGACACTAAACAATTATGTAGGTAGTTATTTTTCATACACTTTTTAAGCATTTCGTGAAAATGAGTGATTTAGAAAGTATATCGTCGGATATAGAAGAACAAGCATCAACAATGATCCATAAATTAAATATTAATTAATTTAAATAATTGTACAGATTTTATTATCAACATTTATAATAAATAGTACTTTAATGAAAACAGTGCGGTAATGATGCTCTTAACTCACGTAAAATGAGTGTGATAAGTGACATTTAAGTCATGGACGTAAATACTAACATTTAAGGAACTTAATACCAAAAATATTTTATGTAAAATATAAATTATAATATGTTTTATTTTGCATATTATTGAGAGTAAGTTGTATGCATTATTATGAAGCTTATAATTATGATTTTTCGAATTCAGTGAACCTCAAAACATGTAATATGTATTACTGAAAATATTGTTTCATGATTCTCATATGCTTTTAAACTACTTATAAGAAGAAAAAGGAGTATAAATTTTTAATTTGGTTTAAATTGGTTTCGTTTGATAACTAATTGAATACAAGTATAAATCTTGTCCAATTGAATCTTTCAGAGAAAATTAATATAAAATAAATGTATCGAAGTAAAGTTTATAATTGTATTAAAAAAGCAAGAAAATATAATTGAATTTGTCGGATTAACAGAAATAAAACTCTCCGCTACGTTTTTCATTAAAGCAGAATCTTAAAATATTAACTAATCTCTTTCAATAAAATCTTCGAGCTCAAATTAAATATCGACATTGCAAATAAAAAAAATCAGTCAGCACAACCCTGTTCAAATAATCATGTCGTTACGTTCTGAATTCAATGTTTAAAATCAGCTCCCGCGTTTTAATCCAACTGTTAAGCTAAAAATTTTAAATGGCTGACAAAAGCTCATAACAACTCAATTATTCGACTTCCAGTGGCGTTCGTCTCACAATGTAATGTGTGCTCTAACCCCTCTGTTTCTCTTGTATTGGTTTTCGCATACACTGTAAATAAATAATGACACCTGCGGAAAAATAGGCCATTTGCTGAAGGGACACATTTGGTTTTCTGTTTCTTTTTGGTGTCCTCTCTTTTCAACCCTTGTTCGCTGCCGCTGACCGGATGTCACGGCTATTGTGGCGCCCCTAGCTCGGCAGGAAATTGAAATAATATAAATATTTTACAGGGACATTGTACTCGGGATATTTTAGCAAGCATTGTGCAAGTTCGTTTGAAATTGTGCAAAGATTGCATGGTAGATATTAACAGGATATACAACTCAGGTAGCTGCAGATTTCGGGATGAATTGAGTACCTGTTCATATTCTTGAATGGATAGATACTTTTGTAGCTCCTCTCGGAAGTTACGTTAAACGTTTCTTTTATTTGTGTGAGAAAAGTATTTTTGTGACCAGCAGGAGGTAATTTATTGCGTGAAAATTTGCACCTCCATTTCCGACCTTGAACGACTAGCACCTGCACATCCTGGACTCTTTGAGACTTTCTTATCTATATTGTAAAAGAAGCCAAGAATTTTTAGTATACAGTACCAAATTAATTGTTAGTGAAACCTTAAAATAGTCATACATTTTGTTCTTCTAATTCTATAAATAATAAATTAGAGTGTTGAAATAAAGGCTGAAATAATGAAGGGAGTAAGTGCGCAGGAGATGTAAACGGGCTATTAAAATCAAAAGCGATGTTGTGAGCATCACAATCAACATTAACAAAACAGTAATAAGGCCTACGGGTGTGAAATTTTTTGGAGAAATAAGGAAATTAAACAAAACAAAAGACAAACGCAAAAGTGATTTTTGTATGGTGATATTTTTTTATTAGGGACGATTAAATCACAGAGACTAAAATAGTTGGGTCACATAGTAAAATTAACGGAAGACAAAACAGTAAATAAAGTTGTTAAAGTAAGGTTTCGTATTTAGAAGGAAATAAGTCGACCAAAGGAGAAGAGGTGGGACTCAGTGTGTAAAGAATTAAATAATTTAAATATGTACGAGAAACTGAGATGTACAAGCTGTAAATAGATTAGAGTGGCAAAATAAAAAAATATATCATCACGCCTTTTACCCATTGTGGATGTGGCACTCTGCTTACGCAGATCTCGGTAGGTGATAAATTTTTGCGTATGAAATGCGGTTACCAGCCATCAAGTCATAGCCCCTAAAGTTGTTAGTGGAAGGGGAACCATAGGAGTAAATTTAAATTGACAACTGTCGGTAGTGGGATTCGAACTGAGGATCTCACGATCCACAGTCCGATATATTGCCAAGTATATGTAAAAATATCAAAGGCCTCTAAAGCCTATAGTACTGCAATATTATTATTATTAATATATAATATAAAGCAAAATATTCTAATTCTAAGTTATAATGCGAGAAATTATAAGTCTTCAAGTGAACTCTACCCCTACAATTCTAATGAAGTCTGTCGATTTAATAAAAAAAAGTAAATCAACGATAATTTTATTTCATTTAGTAATAAAAACTCATAATTTTGTGCTATTTTTAATTTGAACTGGTAGAGAATAAATTAAGATAAAAGATTTACCATAGCGCATTGTAGTTGACATTTGTTTAATATCGAGTATAAAATATAAAGTATATTTACGTACAATTGATATGGAAAAAAATCGAATAATACTACAGTTTTCTGGATTAAAAATTATTTATAAAAAATAATAAACAGAGAAACTTACTTGTCTCTAAATATACGATGTATAATATTATAACAGATGGGGCATTTGTATCTTTCTCTTCTTCTCAAATATGTCCATCTTTATCCTACCAGACCTACATCATGTATCCCTAATATTTAATTTCTCCGTATACTATAAATAATTTATATATTTAAAAAGAATCGATGTATTTTATTTTCTAGTATAGAATCATATATTGAAAAGTCAATATTTGGCCGTAGAAGCCATTGCACTAGAAGACCAAAGTATCGAATTTGCTTAAATTCGCAAACGTTTAACCCACATCATAATTTCGGGCACCGAGTCTCAATATAATATGTTCTCTAAATTCCATCATGGGCGCCATCCAATTTATAACTTCAATGAAATGTTCTCGCTTTCGTCAATCACAACACTGTCACGTTAAGCGCACTATAGTATTTATGTAGAAAACTATTTCATAAAGTAGTAATTAAATGCACCTTTTAGAATTGCACGGGAATTGAACATATAGTTTATAAATAGTAAGTCAGGTTGGCCGAGTGGTCTAAGGCGCCAGATTTAAGCTCTGGTTCCCAAACGGGAGCGTGGGTTCGAACCCCACACCTGACAAAAATTTAATTTTTTCTTAGTATTATTATTATTACTTCATTAACGGGTGCATGATTAAATATCATAATATAACTAAAGATACAAAAACTAAAGATACAAAATGAAAATTACTGAGACTATAATAATGACAAAAGAAAGATGAAGTTGATTAGAAAACGAACACAGAATGAACTATGTAATAGAACAAGAGCTGGAAAGAAGAGACATTATGAAGAAAGATCAAGTAATAGAAAATCAGATGGCTAGGACAAAAAAAAATACAGTTAAATTAGTAGTAGAATGGAAACCAAGCTGAAAATGAAGACGAAGCAATCTCAGATCAAAGATAAAGAAGGCAGAGGAAGATTTAAAAGCAACAGGAATTAAAATCTACATGTATTTTAAGGAAAACAAAAGGATTTAGAGTGCTTCATAAGATGCAGCGTTACCCCAAAGGGATGTTAAGCCACTATGTAGTATACTTTTGGGAACTACACGGGAATTGAACCCATGGTTTATAAATAGCAAGTCAGGTTGGCCGAGTGGTCTAAGGCGCCAGATTTAAGCTCTGGTTCCCAAACGGGAGCGTGGGTTCGAACCCCACACCTGACAAAAATTTAATTTTTATATTTCTTCGAACGGACCCGGTAGGAAGACGTTGTCATACCTAAGACCTCGTTAGAAAAATATATTTTATTTTATATAAAATTCCTGTGTTCGTAATTCTTTTCTTCCTAAACGGCTTGACCGAGTTTGATGAATTTTTTTTGCGCTTATGGGGTAACCTGGATGGTCAAATGCAATAGGCATGAATATGTCAGTAATATTTAAATAAAATAATTCTGGATTTCGTCAACAGCGGCACCTACCTGGCCCAACTGTAGCTAAAATCCATCCATATGATCCCATTAGTACAAAATAAAAATTTCATCAAAATCGGTAAAGCCGTTTAGAAGGAGAAGTTTTAGGAACACGCACACTGGAATTTTATATTATATATAAAGATGTTATTATTACTTCAATAAAATAGAAGATTTAGAAGCAGCGGAAATAAAAAATTAGTAAAGTAAAAAGAAAGAAAGATGTGGATGAAAACCTAACTATGTACAAAGATTTAATGCTAAGGAAACGGGGATTTATTCAGTCCGACGAAAGGATCTAGAGAATTTCATAAAAAACGGCTTTACAGCAATATGGTGTTAATATAATATATAAGTATTTGTAATTAAATATACTATAATTGCACGGGAATTGAACCCATGGTTTATAAATAGCAAGTCAGGTTGGCCGAGTGGTCTAAGGCGCCAGATTTAAGCTCTGGTTCCCAAACGGGAGCGTGGGTTCGAACCCCACACCTGACAAAAGTTTTATTATTAGTTTTTCAATAAAAAAATTCCAGATTCGCATTTTAATTGCATTAGTTTATAAAATGAATGTGAATATCGAAATATAATTCTGATAACTGTCATGTATATTTAGCGGTATTGTAAAATTGCTAAATGGAAAATTGTGCCACATTTTCTGATGAGTTTTGATTATTCCATAAAAATAACAGGATTGATGTAGCTGCAATTGTCACAAATAGATAGTATATTTGTAAAAATAAATCACTGATAATAATATAATTGTTGCGAGCGTTTAACAACTGTCAGAACACATGATTCCATTGCAAACATTACCAAAACATTTTCATTTATTTACTTCATCTATATTTCCGCGTAACATAATTCATCAGTGTACAATAAAAAATTAATGCATTTTGCTGAGCAAAACGATTGTGATGTTAAAATTTAATTTACATATAAATCAAAATGTGTCAACAATAGCATTTAAAACAATTGAAAACCATAAATGTCAATTGGCAGGGGGCGAACATTAATAGCTGATGCGTCACTACCAGCCACAGATCGCCATTCAAATTTAAAAACTGATTGCTTCGTTATTTGCTGGTGGATGCTGGGAACGGTGAACTCGTCCCATGTCGGATGCATGCGTCCTTCATTGCCATATAATTGAAATATTTTAATTTATTTCATTCTGCCAAATAAATTTAATTTTGCCCGTGTTTACCATTCATATTTATTTGCCATTATGCAAATTATTTCACATTAATACCAACAGCGAGGTAGAAATAAAATTAGTAAATATCTCATCAGGTCGTTCACTCATTTTAGGGGTGGCAGTTCTGCTTTCGCAGATCTCGATAAGTGTTGTTACCACCTGACAATTTGTTACTTTAAGGGCCAATATTTCCATTTACGAATAAAGTATCGAATAAATTATTCGCCTAATAGTTGAAAAATGTCGCATCGAAATCATAGCTTAAATGATACTTATTGTTCTAGCTGTCATTTTTTATGCGTATTTTTTTATTTATTCGACGAATAACTTATTCGGAAGTTTATTCGTAGTTGGAAAGACCGGGCCTAAATAATGTGTTTGTCTAACTACTGTGTCCCTTTTTATTTAAATGTTGTATTTTGATAGCAAATTGTACCTTTTATATCTTTTGCTACCCTTTCAGGTGTCGAGATTGCTATCCATTAGTTATCATACTTTTGTTTTATGCTTTTCTTCTTACTTCTTGACTGCTAACCTAACCTACCTACACATTACTCTCAAATTCCTAATTTTCACAGCTGTTATACATATGTCGTTCATGCTCCTCATCCACACCAAATATTCAAAATCATACATCAATGTAGGCACTAACACATATTTATATTCATTTAATCCAGCATCTCTAGATATATTCACGTTTCGAGCAAGTGTAGCCTAAGCACAATGGATGGTAGTGCTATGCAGATTTTTAAAATTTTTGCTATTAATCTTGCCAACTTGATTTTTTCGAGGTCGAATATCGAAGTATATAAGTTGAATTTTTATCATGCTTAGGGCCGATATTTCCATCTACGAATAAAGTACCAAATAAATTTTTCGTCGAATAAATGAAAAATGTCGCATCGAAATCATAGCTTTAATAATACTTATTGTTCTAACTGTCATTTTTTTATGTGTATTTTTTTATATATTCGATGAATAACTTTATTCGTAGATGGAAAGATGGACCCTTAATAAAGTTGAGAGCAAAGTATCAAATTTAATTAATTTGTAATGGTACAAAACAGTTTTTCGTAGCATCCCAACAGCAGCAGATAATCTGACTTTCAAATCCGGCTGTAACTCAGTTCTTATAACTCATCCGTGGTGTAACTAGACCCTCCCTCATCCCGCCCCGTCCTCTCGTTGGTCAGAACCGAACATTGCTTCATAATTATATTCCGAGCTGTCCGCGTAGTGTGCTGTGACAACGACATCGCAAGTTATGTAAATGTATGCGTTATCAGAAATGAAATTTGGGCCGGTCCGGACCTTCGCTCTTCGCGTAATTGAACTGTTCCCGGCTCCGCAAAGTCCGGTCACTCCGGGCCTGAATAAATTCCATTTGCATTCGATGTTCAAGTATTCAAATTTTGTTGTGTTTTAGTTTGTTTTCTGCCCGTTATGATTTCGCGTCGGGTTTCAAATTGTGCACTTCGCATAAACGATTAATTATCTCTTAATCCCGTGCACTTTCAAAGGTTCTTACTTTTTCTTCTATAAACTAAAAATAAAGTAAAAGATCTTTATGAAACATGAAAATGGTTGACTTTAAGTTTGTAGGTTTTGACGGCAATGTCTAGTAAATTTTTAGTGATAATTAATCGGGAATTATTTTAATTATAAGTTTTCAACTAAAAGGGATAGTTAAACTCAGATTTTAAAGACAAACTCGGGCGCTCTTGTAATTAATAAATAGGGAAAACTTTGTGAAAGTTAATACCTGCCAATTTATAAATAATCTATCTGAAAATCTTTTTTGTTCTTGTGGCGAATCAAACTACTAAAGGGAAATAACGAGCAAATAATTTTTTTATACAAAAACTAAGAGGTTTATTAATTAACTAGAAAATATCTAGGATATCTAAACCATATTTTCATTGGTTCTTCCATAAATCCTAACTAAACTTATAGAGGAATTATAATTCTGACAAGTATAATCTTATTCACCAAAATTGTGCCACACCCATATTGAGTAAAAGGCGTGATGATATATTTATTTTATCATTCCAATGTTCAGCATTTAAAGTATGATAGCCAAAAATAGATCCGTGCTCTAAAATAACGACCATAAATATTGTTTATTTGAAATCGTCACTAAAGTAACCCATTATACGACGATTTTAAGCAACCCAGTGTTGGCAACCGTTAAATAATTATTGTACAATTAGGATAATTTTAGCAGATATATTGACGTAATATAGTAAATTTGGACTTAACATTAAACAAAATTTACAAGAAGAAAAAACTAATTTTTTCCGATGACGAAATTGAGGACAAAACACATAATTATGAGTGTTATTTACGATAACTTCACTTCTAGAGGTTGGCAACACTAATAATAATAATAATAATAATAATAATTTTATTTCCTAAAGCCTGTCCGGCGTATGGAAAGTACATATTACATATTCATCATACATGTATGTACACAACATAATAATAATGTTTGTTCATATTAACTTAGTTTCTAAGCTTATATTAATGATATATTATATATAGTTAAACAAAATATACAAAAAAGAGAAGAAAGATAATTAGATAATATAAACAATTATTTCAAAGTTTGTATTATAAGGTATAAAGGATAATTTAAATTGGCTCAAAGATACCGTTTTTACAATCACTTATAAATTCTTCAATGTTATAATATTCTTTGATTAATAATGTTTTTTTAATAGATTTTAAGGCACATTTTACAGACAATTGCTTAATATTATTAGGTAGAAAATTATACAACGTAATAAGAACATAATATGGACTCTTTTCAAAATTTTTGTAGTTATGTTGAGGAATTTCTAACATTTTATTTGATTGTCTTGTTGCGTATGATCCGGAATTAATAAATTTAAAACATGAAAAATTTTCAAATATAAATTTAAGAGCTGAATATATATACTGACTGGGGATGGTAAGAATTCCTAAATTACTAAATTTGCCTCTACATGTTTCTCTTATACCTATTTTGTACATAATTCTAATTACACGTTTTTGTAACATGAACACATTTTTTGCTATTGGGGAGTTTCCCCAGAGAAGTATCCCGTATGTAGCAATTGAGTGAAAATAAGCAAAGTATACTGATTTTAATACCTGTTGATGTGTAGTTTTTGATAACACTCGAAGACAATAGCAGGCATTATTAAGTTTAGATATTAATTTGGAACATTGAGTGTTCCATTTTAAATCGTTTTCAATGTATAATCCTAATATTTTAGTGATATCAGTAACGTTAAGTTCAGTCAAGTTTTCAGTGATATTTAATTTTTTTGATCCAGGATACATAAATTGTGTGATACAGGTTTTATTTAGATTTAATTTTAAAGAATTACAATGACACCATTGACCTACTAAATCAAGAAGTTCAAAGGTTTGGTGTAGAACAACTTCGGGGTACGCATTTGAGACAAGAAAGTACGTGTCATCCGCATATATTGTACATTTAGCATTATTAATAATACTAGGCAGATCATTTACATATAATAAAAATAACAAGGGGCCCAGTACGGAACCTTGTGGTACTCCACTTGTAATATTACCTTTGTCTGAATAACAACATGTTTTAGTATTGGTACTGTCCGTATATATTATTTTTGTTAATTGATTTCTGTGGGTGAGATAAGATTTAATCCAGTAATACGCTGTACCTCTAATACCGTAATGATAGAGTTTTTGAAGGAGTATATCATGCCTAACACAGTCAAATGCTTTAGACAAGTCACAGGAAACACCAATCACATACTTTTTACTGTCTAATGCCGTATGTATATTATTAATAAAGTCATATGATGCACTCAGTGTTGAACGACCTGGTTGAAAACCATGTTGACACCTTGAAATTATATTTTTAATTACGCAAAATGACATTAACCTTTTAAACATTAGTTTCTCAATTAGTTTGGATATCACCGGAAGTAAAGAAATTGGACGATAGTTATTTACACATTTGGGATCACCTTGTTTTAATATTGGTACCACAACACTAGTTTTATAGATGTCAGGAAAAATACCTTCTGCGAAAGACTGATTAATAAGAGCGCAAAGAGGATTAATTAACACAGGTGCACATATTTTAAATATTGCTGCAGGAATTTCATCATATCCAGCAGAGAATTTGTTTTTTATTTGTTTTACTGCATTTAGTATTTCATCCTCTGTTGTTGGGACTATAAATATGGACTCGTTAATTTTAGATTGTTCACTGAGATATTGATAACACCTATCACTGTGACTGTTGCCTGCTACATTCAAGAAGAAATTGTTGAAAATATTGGCTACATCTTGGCTGCCTGTGATCATGAAGTCATTGTGTAATAAAGAGATATTGTCGCAGTTTTTTAATTTAATTTTACCACTTTCTTGCTTTATTATATCCCAAGATGATTTTATTTTATTGTCTGAGTTTATTATTATTTCGTTATTATGTAATATTTTAGCGCACTCAATAACTTTTTTGAGTATTGTACAGTATTTTTTGACATGTAGTTTAAAATCGGTGTTGCTGTTAACTTTAAGTTGAAGCATGAGATTTCTTTTATTTTTACAAGATATCCTGATCCCCGGCGTTATCCATTTGTTTGATTTCTTATAAGCGACGGGCGATTTTTTCAATGGAAAATTTATTTCAAAATGTTTATTTAGTTGTTGAGTGAAAATTAAGAAATTTGTATTCCCTGTATTGCTGTGACATATATCTTCCCATTTTTCATTCTTTAAGTCAGCCAAAAACTTATTAATATTCTTTTCAGAATAATTTCGCTTTAAAATATAAGATTGTCTTATTTTTACAGTTTTGAGGCTATATATATTTGCAGTTAAAGCATAATGATCGCTGAAACCAGTTTCGTGTACAGATGCCGCATGTAGAAAATCGATGTTACAGAATAAGTTATCTATACAAGTGCTGGATGTCGCAGATACTCTTGTTGGTTGATGGATGCTTGGATGTAAATCGAAAGATGCTAGTAAGGATATTAATTGTTGTTTTTGTAGACTATCAGTCAGCAGATCAATATTTGTATCTCCAGTAAACAATACTTTTGTTTTTGTTTTGCAAAGAGAATGCAAAAGTTCTTCTAATTTATTTAAATATGATGAAAAATTACTGTTTGGAGGTCTGTATACAGATAAAACAAAAAAGGAATTTATTTCATTCATAATTTTTACAATGGAAAGTTCAAAAAGTTGTTCTTCGGATAGATAATCATAAGTGGTTATTTTTTCGAATTCGATGTTATCCATGACAAAAATGCACGAACCTCCTCTTAATGTATCAGTTCTGCAGAAGGAAGCTGCAAGTTTATAACCTGGTATTATAGTATTCGTTATTTCGTTTCCCTTTAACCAGTGTTCGTTGATTGATAAGATGTTTGGAGCTGTTTTTAAATCTTCAAATAATACGTTTAATTCTGGAATTTTATTTTGAAGTCCCTGAACATTGTGAAAATAAATGACGGTGTCTGGAATATATTGGTCTTGGATTAATTGCTAATCATTTTTTGTATTTTTAGGTACTATTTTAGGTATTCCTTGGACATAGCGAATTGTTAAGTTATTTTCTCCCGTACTAATTCTGTTTTGAAGGTCACTTTTCACTGTCTTTAAATAGTTTCTTTGCATAATTGTGTTGTCTGAGCTAATTGATATTTTCAAGTGTTGAACTTTCTTTTTGTTTTTTAATATTTTCAATGCATCCGAGGGACTTGAGAAACATACTTTAATAGGCCTAGGTTTTGGATTTGTTGCATCCTTATGTATGGGTTTACCTATTCTAAACACTTTCAAAGTATTTTTGGGAATGGAATTGTTAATTTGCGTTAGAACGGACTCAACATAATCCTTATCAGTATCAGTATTATCAGGCGAGTTTTCGGGAACATGAAATATAAGTAAATTATGCGCACGACGCTGACGTTCGGTTATTTCAGAGATTATTTCTTCTGTAAAAATTTCAGGGGCTGGAATCGGTTTGCTATTTATTTTTTGCTTCAAATCATTTATTTCTGTTTGTAGGTCGATAATTAATTTTTTCAAGTCATCAATAGCAACTGATTCACGAATTTTATTCTGACAAATATTGCAAAAGTATTTTATAGTTCTGGTTTTCGAATTTATACAGCCCAATTCAGACCTTGAGAGTCCCGTACAGAGCGAATGTACATAATTATTGCAACCGTCGCATTTCGGTGAATTTTTGTCTTCTATAGGAGCATTGCAGTTGTTGCACGAGAATTGCATTATTTTAGTAGTTCAATCAATGCAATATTTTAGGAAGACAAAAAGAACAGATAAGTAACTGTCTATGATAGACTTTACAACGATGCGAAGAACTGTCTTCTGTACTTAAATTGACAAATTCAGGTATATGCTTGCTATTCGCGCATTGAAGAAATTAAACTGAGAAACGTTTATCGCTTGTTCTAGTTTATATTGTTTTACCTGGCTTATCTTCTTATCTTGGAATGAGCAAAAGACACAACACTACCGGTGCACATATATATGGTGCAATTGCATAAAAAAAACAGTAGATTTGACGTGTAAACCACTCAAAAAAAAGACTGTTCAAGACGAGCAATAAAAGCGTGACAACTGTGTACAATACAATACAATATGACTGTCAGTTTCAATTGACAACTGACAGATGTATAAACTTAATCTATATTCTTTTTTTTTTACAGTTTTTTCGTATATAAGATTTCAAATAAAACCTAATATGTACCTCGGCACTGAAGTTCCTTTTTATCACTCACATGGTTTATTTTCCTCGGCCCTACAGGTCTCGGCAACTAAATTCCATATTCGTGATAAAAAATTGAACTTCAGTGCCTTGATACATAAATAACTATTATTGAGGTATTTAAAAGCTGTATTTAATAAAGTGTGCAAAACTGTAATATATGAAACGAATGTAGGTTTGTAGGTACATATATCAAAATTCAGCAACAAATACGCATTTATTCGTCGAAATATTCCACATCGATTTCAGCTTATAGCGGAATTAATTCCAGGGGTAGAACGCAAGCCGACACATTAAATACACATGTTTGTATATAAATTCGCGCACACATGCACTTAATTATAGCTGGCTCTCATTCTTTCCCTCAGTCACACACCTTTCCCCTGTAATTATCAATGTTCTTGATTGAGTTTATTACAACGCGGGATCACAGAGCGCCGTGCCGCAACTGTTTCTCTTTCAACTGTTGTTCCTCTTGTTGAGGTTATGGCCGAGCTGTTTTCATTTGTCACCAACTAGTTTATTAGTTAATTAACGTTATTTAGACGGGCCCTAATTGCGTGACGAGCGAGTTTAATGGCTGACAATGTGGATTTATTTCAATTACGGCTTAATAAGGGTGTTTTGAACCCTAGTTTTTATAATGAGTCACCCTCATATGCAGTTTATTTTTTACTTAGCATAAATGAGTAATTAAAATGTTTACATGTGAGCTGCAAATAAATAGATATTATCACGCGATCCCCTATTGGACTGTTTATTAATTGTGCAAAAAATTAAACATTTCACTGGGGACCATGCGTCATGTGGGAAGCAATTTGCAAATTACTCACGGCAAATCGTTACTATGATTTATAGCAGGCGTGGCATTTTAAAAACTAAATATATTTACCTCCCACTCCCACACATACAGAATGTAGAATTGAAATGTGGCAAATAGGCATTTCAATGCTATTATTTTTATATTACTGTAAATTTTTACCTATTTACTTTAACGCAAAAACGTAAATACAAAAGTTTTCAGTATTTAAAAATGCATGCGTTTAGTTACCTAAATTTATAGATATATCAATCAAATTAATTAATCTAAAATTAATATTTATTAGAAAAATTGTAACACAGTTGTAGAAAATTAAACAAAAACGAGAAATAATTGACATTTCCTAAAAATGTTTTAAATTTATTTATTTAAGTGCCGGTATATTTCGAACCTCAGATACACTAGAGAATAAATTTATTATTGGAATAAACAAAAAATATTCTTTTAGCTGTCATCTTTTGATGTTGATTGTTTATTCCACTGATATATTTATTCTCTTGTTTATCTGAGGTTGGAAATATCGACCCTTAAATAAATAAATTTAAAACTGTTTCATGAAATGATAATTATTTCTCATCTTAACCTAACCTAACAGAAAGAAATAAACTCTCAAATTCGCCATTATATCATTACAATATTATATGAATGTAATAAAAAAATCTAAGTCTGTTTTATGACATGTCAAATACTTTTCGATTTTCTTTAATTTTCCATTACTTTATTATAATTTTTCTATTAAATATTAATTTAATGTGATTGATATACCGTGTAATGCTAATATTTAGGTAACCAAACAAGCTTTATTGCATGAACAACTTATGTATTTAATGAATAGGTAAAAAGATACAGCAGTATAAAAAAATAGCATTAAAATCCCTATACACTGCATTTCAATTCTACACTCTCTATATGTAAAAAGGTATTTTAACTTGTAAAAATTTACGATAGTTGTAAACGGTTACATACATTTTGGATTCCAGAAAATACAGTTTCATTATCATCGCGATGACATCTATGTGAATATTTTTGCCACGACAACTCAAAATTTAATGACGATATCATTAACAAATAAAATAAATTACAAAATAATAGTTATTTATGTATCAAGGCACTGAAGATCAATTTTTTATCACGAATAGGAAAATAGGAAAATAAGCCATGTGGGTGATAAAAAAAACTTCATTGCCGAGGTACATATTAAGTTTTATTTGAAATCTAAAATTAAAAAAAAAAAAAACTGTAAAAAAACAATATGTTAACTAGGGTATAAGACTACTTAAATGAACATAAAAAATATTTTTTAAGCTCATTAAATAGTCTTATAAAATAGAAATTGTTTGCTAATTTAACCAACCTTGTAGCTCTTATAGTTCTCGAGATAGCAATGGTGACACACTTAAATTAAACAGCCTGTATACCGTTTAGATATTAAAAATTTCCGGAAGTTCTGTGCTGCCCTACAATGATAGAGAATTAACCATTTGCAACGTTCAAACTAGCAACCAATAAACCTACAATTTTACTATATGTTAAACAAACTATTCTCTATTTGATTGTGTAAATCTAGCAAACATGAATAAGAAATAAAGTTGTGGAACAAGTGAATCAAATATTCATGAGCGTGAACTGTGACAAACTATCACCTTCTATGTTTCTTTTTATTAAACTTTATACGACCTTTAAATTTTATTTACCAAATAGTTCTTAACCTCATTGCTTTGTACACATATCTCATAAAATTTATGCCTTGAATCTATTCAAAGTAAATAAAAATCCATTACCTTGATATCAAAATTGTCAACGTAAACATTTATACTCTATCTATATATTATTTAAAGAGATACGACCAAAGAAATGTGTTTACGATGCATATAAAAATGAGTGTTTTGTTTGTTTTATTTTCCCGTCCCAATAGAAAGCGATATGAGGAAGAATTCGTTAATACAAATTTTAAAGTTTCCTTTAGTGTGAATAGAATATCTTTCCTCGAATCAGATAAAAGAAATCTAAATTTCTCTTTGCGAATAATTTCTTGTTTGGTACAACAAGAATGTCATCTTTTGTATGATATTTTCGTGTGCATATCGTGTGAAAAATGTATAGTGCCGCTAGTAGAAAAATCAAGTTAGCTTAGTCTAGTAAAAGTGACAGTTGAATGACAGGATAGAGTTCATGAAATGGAAAACGGTATAGTGGTTTAAAAATGGTTGATATGTGAATATGCATTGTTCGCAATGAATGCGGGTTGTATTGTTGTTTGTTACTGTTACAAATACAATAGTTCTATACAGACTAGTAGGTAAATCTGGACGCGGATGTGTCAACTAGTTTGAAATTCGTTTCGGAAAATGTCATTCAGTAAGTAATATTTATTAGACACAGAAATGTAACTTAGAAAAATACGAAAGGAACAACAAAATTGTGATAAACCTGACACATAATCTCTCGCTTAAACAATTTTTAAACGATACAAAATAAAGAAAAAAAATTAAATAGAAATTCTAGATAATATCATTTTACATCTTTTTTACAATAACAAAATTTAACATCAGAAAATTATTTATTGGGTTATTATATTTGAAAAATCTTATAGGTCTTCAAATAAACTACCACTTTCAGTGAACTGATCAGCAACATTCAAATTCTAAATGTACAGACGTCATTGTAAAATAATGTTCTGGAACCCTTAACGTGATCGTCTGCTGAAAACTCACTAATGACATTTTTTACTCGTCATTATACTTACCTTACGTTAATGTGCGGGAGATAAATATTGTATTATACAACTAGGCAGAGAAATGCATGATTTTTTCCTTAGGAGTGAAATTGAAACACGAGCTGTAGGCGAGGGCTGCAATACTTACTTACTATATTAATAATAACATGGTTACTATGTATAAAAAATTATTTAATAATTATTATAATTGTGATATGATTTCAGAACGAATATCCCTCTAAAATAATATTGGCTGTTTCTATCATGATTTTCGTACCATAGAAACCCAGTTTCTCTCCCTATCAAAAAAAAATAATATTATAAGTGAGTAAAATTAGTTAATATTACGCGAATAAAGCGAGAGTAGTAATTCTCACGAATTTATCTACAGTAGCTTTTTATACAATAAAAGTTTAAATCTATTTATGCTTTAAATATAAGAAAATGATGTTTATTGAAAAAATATTCAAGTTATTCGGTTGCTAGGATTATTCTATTTAATTGACAGTTCTGTATATAATGAAACATTTTAGTCACTTGTGAATAATAGTTATTTTTAGTCACTAAAAACAAAAGAATAATGTACACTGTAGAATACTCATTGCGGAACTATCACTGTGGCTGGGAGAAGGGAAATATGGTTCATGAGGTAGACACTGAATAATTCATATCTGTTCACTTCTACCGTTTATTACCAAAACTGCCCGCTTCTTACATCAATATCTTAATTTTACCTACCTTCATAACAGTTATATAGTTAATTAGAATAATATACAAACTCCATGATATAATGTGACTGTTACCAATACACAACATACACCAAAAACTCCTACTGTAAGATAAAATATATTTCACACAACCTAAATTAATGGGTGTTTTACGGTCAAATATACAGAAGACTTCATCTTTATGATATAAATTAATAAAAACGGTAAGGATTGTCAGTATGCCCTGTTTCTTAGTCAGAAAGAATCAGAATTTTATTGAAAGTCAGTAAAAATAGTTTCCTCATTATCAGTACATTCCATTCACCCATAACACCCAATGTACATACACATCCAGCTGATAATTCCCCCATTGTGACTTGCCTGACAAAGCATTTAATCTTCCAATACAGTCGTGTTGACGCCAGTGAACCTCCCCGCCGTCGCGTAATCCGAGATCCGCCGTCATTTAACATGTGTTAATTATGTCGTTCAGTAGCTGACATCTGAAATATGCACTCTTCCTCAGCTAAAGGAAAGCCACGAATTTTAATTAGTCGTTCTCAAGCTTTAAAAAATGCGATAATTTGATGCATATTTCCACCACTAGACAAAATGGGAGGGTGCACATGTAAGATTTATGAAGGGTGATGTCGTCGACGCATTCTTGAAATTAGTCTGTGTGGTTTGTTTGAGATGTCTAATTTGGGAGCTGATTTATCTGAGGATACATTTTCGGAAGTTAACACCTCTGATGTCCTAATAAATTATCTAAAATTGGAAGAATTCTGTTTATAAATATTGTGCTAGGTTAGACACAACCTGAACCTAGTGTAATATATTTTCTCAAGAATGTAACGTGTTCTTGATAATTGACAATAAAATATATTTATTGCATTCTCCATGAAAAGTATTTTCGGTTCATATTTCAAACTTGACTATTATTTAGGTATAGTCTGTTGTCATTACCTCTAATGTATATTATTCTGTAATTTTTTAATGTGCTTTTTCTTATAGACAATATGAAGAAATACAGGAATCATAAAAAATAGATAGGTTTTTGTAGATGCCCTGAATTTTTAGATGTGTGTGGATGGATGAACATGTTACCATATTTGCTATAACTTATGAACACGAAAAGATATAGTAACGAAAATACCTAATTATTATTATATTGAACAAAAACTACTTCAACACCTGTATAGTATAGAGAAAAAAAGTATTAAATAAATATTGTTCCCAAGATTACTACATTTTTAATGAAATTTACTCTAACTTAATTATTTACTGAAATACTCCCAAAAACCCAAACACACACACGTCATCTTGAAAAGAGTGCAATCATATTCTAGACACCACAAATCGTACCTATCTGTTAAAAAATCAAAATCGAACATTTTAAATTTGTGTACCGGGAGGTAAAACCTAGATAAAAACTAAATAATAATAGTATACATTAAGGGAGAGAAGTGTACGATTTTTTTGCCGAGGAATAATTTGAAGCACGAATAAGTTGAGAGCTATATACGACAAGGGCAAAAATACACTACTCTCCTACGGTGTATATACTATTTTTTCCCGACCCCAATATTTATGATGGTTTCAAAATTATTTGAAATGAAATATAATTTATGGTAGTTACCTTTGATTTGCTCAATTTTGTTCATTTTTCACATTATTCGAGCACTTGGCTGTTTCTGACGTGATTTTAGTATCATAGAAACCGAGTTTCTCTCGCGGTCGTGAAAGAATTATGTTTATTATAAAGGTATCACTAAAAATATGTATTTCATGGATGACTGGATAAGTGCAATGCAATTTATTTTACATCTTTTTAATTTGAGTGGCCTAATATCAGAAATATATTTCACGTAAATATTTATATAATTGTACCTATTTGAAAGAGGATATAAAGTTTTTGGCAAAATTGAACATATATATATTTATAAGTGGATATACGAGCCCTGAATCATTTGACCAAATTTAGATTTTTAGAATAGCTTTAAAAAAATAGTTCTTAACTAACAAAGGGAAATTTATTGTACTCAATTTATTTGTATCATAATTTCTGTTCTTTTTAAGAATATCTTAAGGAAAAATAACAACTAAAATAATAACAAATAAACAATTTGGCCTAAAGGTATTGGCTGGTCTCACGAACAATATTTCAAAATCTGATGATAAGTAAATACAGAAAATTGTTTCAAATAAAGATTGTAAGTAATATTATTCTACATCTTTATCATTTTAATGAAATTTACTCTATCTAATTTATTTATTAAGATATGCCCAAAATCCCTGATATGCCTTCAAATAATCTACCACTTACTGTTGATGAATTGTTCCCAATATCTAATTAATTCGTAATATAAACAATACATCCCTTACATATATATATATATATATATATATATATATATATATATATGTGCGGGAGGAAAAATAAATGAATATAAGATATAAATATGGAGAATTAAACAATTTTCCTTCTATGACTTTAACTGGGCCAAATGATTTGATTCTGGGATCGTACTTCTGTAGATATAAGTTTATTTAAATTCAACGTTTCGAATTATTAAACATAATTCTTCAACAAGAAACAAAAGGATGACATAAACAAGTAAATAGAGACAGTAACAATGTTTATACTTTTAATTTTAAAACATTCAATAACTAAATAAAATAAATAAATAAATATATCATCACGCCTTTTACCCATTACGGGTGTGGCACTCTGCTTACGCAGATCTCGGTAAGTGATATATTTTTTCGTATGAAGTGCTGTTACCAGCCGTCAAATCATAGCCCCCAAGGATGTTAGTGGAGGAGGAACCACAGGGGTAAATTTAAATTTGTAACTGTCGGCAGTGGGATTCGAACTGAGGATCTCACGATCCACAGTCCGACACGTTACCTCGGAGCTATTTACCCCCTACATTCAATAACAATTTTCACAAAGTATAATTAAAATATTGTCCTTTAGTACTCACACACATTTCCATTGATTAACTTTAAAAAATGTCAATGTAAGTGTGTAATAGATTGACAGATTTGTATTGAAATAAATAGCTCCGTGGTAACGCATCGCAATTTGGAACACGTAATCTCCCTTTCCACATATTTGGGGGTATTTGAGGCCACTGGATATGCATAAATATAATCCTGTCTTACCCAAAATTGGTAAAAGGCTTGATGATATATCTTTTAATACAAAGGTGGTGAACGAATAAAATTCGAAAACAAATTCAACCATTCATATTGCATGCTATTCGCGCGTTAAAAATCTCGTAGATCCACTTCCCGGACTGTTGCACCATCCTTGTCTGTTTCCACTGGCGGCAACTTCAAAAATGAGTATTGATTACGCGTGAAATTGTGTCGGCATTTGGTGTTCAGCTCACTCTACACGCCTATACTCTACGCACAACTTTTACTATCAATTTTACTTCGAGGCGCAGGAAAGCAACGGGTGCGGCTCACGGCTCGGCATCAGCAGCTCTACCGGCGTGCGGCGGGTGTTTGCGTGTGTTTTTACAACGTTTTGAACCCTTGGGGTGAGAAGGGTGAATGGTCGACACCTGGTGTTTGCTGGACCACATGTGAACGTCTGATGTGGCGAATTTGGTATTTTGTGGGTGGTTGGTTGGAGATGATTTATTACGGTGATTTGTCACTAATATTTAGCACTGTATTAGCATTACTGTATTATTTTAAATTGATTTCTTAACAATTTAACAATATAAATCCATAACAATAAGTACTAAGTTCTCATCCAAAAAGAATTAAGAAGCATTATTCTAGATTACACAACTTGTTAATCAAACCATTGATCAAGAACTAAAATTAAATAAATCATCTACATACATACAGGGTGTTTCAGACCACTCGTACCCCCCGATTATTTCGCGAACAACAAAACGGATTGAGAAACAAAAAAATACGTCTAAAATATTTTAAAAAGTTCTATTGAATGACACCAAATGAGAGGGGGTCACTTCCAAATTTTAAATGGGAACCCCCAGTTTTTATTGCAGATTCGGATTCAGTGATGTAAAAAATCAAGCTTTTATCCAACAATACTTATATTAGACTTTTTTTTTTGTTTCTCAATCCTTTTTATTGTTCGCGAAATAATCGGGGGGTACGGGTGGTATGAAACACTCTATACATCATCGGAAATTATTGATGATTTATCTATAAGATATATCACACCTTAAGTAATATATTCTTTATTATAATAATTAATACCTCTATAGTAACACTTCGAACTGTGAAAAATTAAATCCTCAATTCGATTCATTTAATGCTGTACACAAAAATCTAATAACAGTACACATGTTCCAAATATCTAAATGTTGTAATCTCCCTATATAATTATAAGAATTATTTATCTTTTAGTTATTTGTGAGACGTATATTCTGCTTATGTCGATGGAATGTCACGTATTCATTTCTGTTTTATTTTTATTAATGATATCACATCCTGTTGATGCCTTTAGCATCCCCTTGAGCATTCTTAGAACTGTTATTGTCTAGAGATTTTTGATGATGTATGCCCCCGTAAGAATGCTGAGTATGAATATTTGTCTCGGCTACCTAAGGCTGAGACGTGAATCGAGAAGTCAGTCTGTTACCATCAGCAGCTCAGTTAAGACCTAGAGTCTGTTACCATCCTCGACTCAATTAAGACCTAGAGTCTGCAAATCATCAGCGACTCAATTAACTAAATCATCGGCTCAAAGTTGTAATCATCTGTAAATAACTGTACAAAGTAGTGAATATTAGTTAATAAACTTATATTTAACCAACACGATCTTTATTAGTGGGTTTGGCCCTTAGATCCTGCTCTTACCCATTCTCCGGAATTAAAAATAAATATTAAAGTTGTATTTGTTGTAGCCAATCAATCCAGGTTACAACAACATATAATTTTTGGTGGCAGCGTGTGAGATTTAATAAAGCGGATATAATAAAGTCGTGAAAACTACAGTGCCGCGACGGAAGTGACAATAATTGTGATTGTGAAGTTTCAACCATTCGTAACTCCATAATTCAACTAAAGAACTCGCGGGTCGAGCTTAGAAAAAGCCCACCAATTACCCCGATTCTAAACACCAAAGTCAAGTGTGATCAGCTACGGAGCTAGCCGCGCACTTTTCCGTCGCGTGACAAACACAGCGCGCAGAGTACACAGAGCCGTATTCAATCAATTTCTACAAGAGTTTCAATTTCTACGAGGGTTCCAGTCCCATTTCTACAAGGATTCCAGTCAATTTTACGAGGGTTCCAGTCCCATTTCTACGAGGGTTCCAGTCCCAGTTTCTACAAGGGTTCCAGTCCCAGTTTCTACAAGGGTTCCAGTCCCAGTTTCTACAAGGGTTCCAGTCCCAGTTTCTACGAGGGTTCCAGTCCCAGTTTCTACAAGGGTTCCAGTCCCAGTTTCTACAAGGGTTCCAGTCCCAATTTCTACGAGGGTTCCAGTCCCAGTTTTTACAAGGGTATCAGTCCCAGTTCTACCTTCACTATGAAAGTGTAAGTGTTTTATTTTCTACGAGTGTTTTTATTCAAGTTTATGAGTAACGGAATCCAAAGTTTATTCAGTGAGTTTCAAAGTGTTATTAATAATTTTGATAATTTGTTCGTTATGGCCCATTTATCACTAGAAGCAGCCATTAGTATATTAATTGAATATAGAGGGGATGATAGTATTAAGTTACAAGAATTTTTAAATTGTGCTAAAATTGCTTATGATAAAGTTGCACCCGCCGATAGACCGACCATTTTAGCAATAATAATATCAAAATTAAAAGGAAAAGCATATCAGTCAGTAAGATTTAGAGAAATTAATACATATGCGAATTTAAAGAAAATATTAGAAGAGAATTTTGCAGATCGACGATCAATGAATAATTTACAATTAGAATTAAACGCATGTAGACATTTGCCAAATGAATCAATTTTAAGTTATTGTATGCGTATCGAAAAATTATTTGCTCAACTTTGTTATGTCAGTACCTCTGGTCAGGATGAGGATAAAGCTGAAACGATACAAGATTTATTACGGAAACAAACCTTAAATGTATTTATTGAAGGGTTACGCCAACCCATAAAAATGTTTGTAAAATCACAAAACCCTGATAGTTTAGAAAGAGCTTTTACATTAGCTAAAGAGGAGGAAGTAAATTTAACTTCTGATGAAAGATCAGTAAAGTATTTTGGTTATCCACAGGAAAAATCTAAATTTACCCCTAGATCCAACTCTGTCTCTGACAAAAATAAAATTAAATGTTTCACTTGTGGAGCTTTTGGCCATAAGTCGCCTAATTGTAGGAAAAATACACAACCTTCTACATCTTATTCTACTCCTACGTATAATCAATTTAGAAATTACAGCCCTGGTTATAAAAATAATTCCCGTAATTTCATAAAGCAAGAAAGACCATCTGTTAATGTTACTCAGTTGTTTTGTCGATATTGTAAAAAGGATGGTCATGATATACAAAATTGTCGAAGAAGAATTTATAATGAAAATAATAAACCAAATTTTAATGCGGGTCCATCAAGACCAGATCAGTCGGGAAACGAGAAAGGAAGCGCTACGGCGAACCGTGTAGCGGCTTCTCAAAATATTGCACGTTAAGCGGTTCAAAACAAAAATTTAATCAATTTAATTCTTATGTTAATTCTGTTAAAGATGACAGAAATTTAAGTACTCAAAATTTTAAAGATGAATTACAAGAATGTCCTCAAAATATTGTGAATAATCATAATAAAAATTCAAATGTTTTGATAACAAATGAAGAAAATTTAGAGAAATTAGATTATGTTACAGTACCAATTTCAAGTTTACGAAATAATTCTGGAAAATTTTTGCTTGACACAGGCTCAGATATTTCTTTAATTAAATTGAGTTCTATAAAAGATGATATTTTAATTTACCTTGATTATGCGATAAATTTAAAAGGAATTACAAATGAAGTAATAAAAACGCATGGACTTACCGTATGTGAAATAGAAAAAGAAGGTGTTAAATTTAAATATCCATTTCAAGTTGTCCCTAAGAGTTTTGCTTTAAAAAGTGAATATGACGGTATTTTGGGAAAAGATTTCTTAAGTCATTATAAAGCTAATATTTGTTACGAAGATAAAGTTTTAAGATTCACTTGTGATAACGGTGAAATTTCTCTACCATTACTTTCTCAAAATCATGAAATTATTATACCTCCACGTTCAGAAATGTTAATTCAAGCTAATACTACTTCTACTGAAGAAGGAATTTGTTACGCCCGAAATTTAGAGGAAGGGTTATTTATGTCAAACTCAATTACAAAGCCGGTTAATGGAAAATGCATAGTTTCTATTATGAATATTACAGAAAATGAAAAGAAAATTAAAATCCCCTATGTTGAACTTGAAACTATATATTCTGTAAATAAAGTAAATTTTGATAATAATATTGAACAAACGGAAATAAGTTTTGATGCCAAGCGAGTAGATAAAGTCTTATCCTCGATTCGTAGTGATCATTTAAATGTAGAAGAAATAATTTCGTTGCAAGAACTATGTGCAGAATATTCTGATTTATTTTATTTAGAGGGTGATAATTTAACTTGTACTGAAGAAGTTAAACACCAAATCAAAACTAAAGACGATGCTCCAATTCATGTTAAACCTTATCGCTTACCTGAAGCGCATAGATCTGAAATTCAATCTCAAATAAATAAAATGTTAGATGAAGGAATAATAACTCACAGTAAATCTCCTTGGAATGCACCTTTATTAGTTGTTCCAAAAAAATTAGACGCCTCTGGTAAACAGAAGTGGCGTATTGTAGTTGATTTTCGAAAATTAAATAATATCACTGTTGGTGATGCATTTCCACTGCCCAATATTACAGATATTTTAGATCAATTGGGAAATTCAAAATATTTTTCTACCCTTGATTTAGCATCTGGATTTTATCAAATTAAAATGGAGCCAAGTGACCAAGAAAAAACCGCGTTTTCTACCCATTTTGGTCATTTTGAATATTTAAGAATGCCTATGGGGCTTAAAAATTCCCCTTCTACTTTTCAAAGATTGATGAATGTAGTACTTAGTGGCTTACAAGGATTATCATGTTATGTTTATTTAGATGATATAGTTGTTTATTCGTCTAATTTAAAAGAGCATATTTCTAAATTACAAACAGTATTCGATAAATTAAGAGAATATAATTTAAAATTGCAACCAGAAAAATGTGAATTTTTACGAAAAGAAGTAGTCTTTTTAGGCCATATTATTACAGATCAAGGTATAAAACCAGATTCGAGTAAAATTTCAGCTGTTAAAAATTTTCCGCGTCCAAAAAATGAACGCGATATTAAATCCTTCTTAGGACTTGCTGGTTATTATCGAAGATTTATAAAAGATTTTTCTAAATTAGCCAAACCACTTACCCATTTATTAAAGAAAAATGTAAATTTTACTTGGAATGATAATTGTGAGAAATCATTCGTAACTTTAAAAGAAACTTTAACAACCGCTCCCTTATTACAATACCCAGATTTTAATAAACCATTTATTTTAACCACAGACGCTAGCAATCATGCTATCGGAGCTGTTTTGTCACAAGGAGATATTGGAAAAGATTTACCTATTTCATATGCCTCTAGAACTTTAAATTCTGCTGAACAGAACTATCCTGTTATTGAAAAAGAATTCTTAGCCGCCGTTTGGGCTGTAAAACATTTTAGACCATACTTATATGGCAGGAAATTTACTATTGTAACCGATCATAACCCGTTAGTTTATATAAATAATTTAAAAGATCCAGGAGCACGCCTTATGCGATGGCGAATTAAATTAGAAGAATATGATTATTCAATAATTCACAGACAGGGAAAATCAATCCCCCATGCAGATGCTCTTTCAAGAATACATAATATTAATGCAGACCAAAGTAATAATGTTTCTTATTCAGAATTTTTAGAAGTCATTAAAAATAAAATTATTATTAATAATAATATAAAAGAATTCTACGAAGATTTGTTTAATGCACCGCCGGAGTTTGCTTTAGCTCATTGTGTGTCGAAAGATTTTGAAATGTCACAAGGTATTGCTGAAAAATTTAAAGACAAATTTAATCATGTTCAGGAATTAAAAGATCAAAATAAAGAAATTCATGATATAGCACATTTGAAATATGAATCACGAGATATTTTATATTTAATTACTAAAGAAAATTATTTCGATAAACCAAATTATGAAGATGTGTATTTAACGTTATTAAATTTAAAATCATTTCTTATTGAGAATAAAATAAATAAGTTAGCAATTCCAAGAATAGCGTCAGGCTTAGATAGAAAAAAATGGGAAAAAAGTTCGTATTATGTTACGCTATATTTTTAAAAGTACCGATATTTTAATTCATGTTTATTATTATAATCCAAGCGTGGATTTATCAGAGGAGGAAAAATTACAATTAATTCGAGATTATCACGATAACCCCTTAGGAGGACACCAAGGTATATCACGTACATATAAACGTATGCGTTTGAAATATAATTGGCCAAATATGAAAGCAAATATTATAGAATATATAAATAAATGTAGTAAATGCCAGAAAAATAAATCTTCTAAATTAAAAACTATTGCTCCTATGGAAATTACTACCACGTCTTCTAAACCAATTGAAAAATGTTTTTTTGATATTGTCGGTCCAATTACGGAAACAGAATCCGGTAATAAATTTATACTTACCTTTCAAGATGACTTAACTAAATTTTCAGAAGCAATTCCTATTTCAGATCATACAGCGTATACTATCGCTGATAAATTTGTTAAACATATAATTTGTCGATATGGTATTCCAAATTCAATCCTAACCGATCAAGGTTCAGATTTTATGTCAGAAGTTTTTAAAGACGTTTGCAAATTGTTAAAGATTAAAAAATTAAATACCACTGCTTATCATCCTATGTCAAATGGAGCACTAGAAAGATCGCATCATACCTTGGCAGAATATTTAAAAGCATTTATAAATCAAGACCAAACAAATTGGGATGAATTTGTTCCTTTTGCTATGTTTACATATAATACCACCCCACATACCTCTACTGGTTTCACACCATTTGAATTAATTTATGGATTTCAAGCTGAAATACCCACATCGGTTAAAACTCCTCCAAATTTAAATTATACATATGATGATTATGTTCAAGATTTAAAATTAAAATTACAAATCTCTCATGAATTAGCTCGTGATAAATTAATACAGAAGAAACAAAAGTCGAAAGAAACTTATGATAAGCACGCACGAGAGATCACATTTCAAGTCGGCGATAAAGTGTTACTATATGATGAAATGTTCGCCGAGGTCGGAGTAAAAAATTAGATTCACGTTGGATTGGCCCATTCATAATTATTTCACAAGACTCTCCTGTCAATTTTGTTATTAAAAAGCGGAATAAGAACTATAAAGTTCATTGTAATCGTTTAAAACATTTTCACGATTAATCAAGATCGGATCACCCTGATAACTGAGAAAGAACATCTCCTTCATGTTGATTTACTTGTACTGCTCTGGGGTGTTTGCGAATATTCCCGGGTATACGTCAATGAATATGACAGTTATATTTTTATACAATTCGATTCGATCTTTTATGGTACATATTTTTGAATTTTGCGCTCTCGCTGAGTCCCTTGACTTTAACTTTTATATTTTTGCTGGAAGGTTAGTGTCTCACTTTATGCCCATTTGGAAATTTACGTCAAAATTAAGTGAGCCTAACCTGTCCAAAAGGGATCTCAGCCGGTCATTGACCTTTCACACAGCGGGATACCTCTGAGAGGGCCCAAATGTTAAACTCGTAGGAACACGCTTAAATTAGAATTAAGGTTAAAATATTTTTATTAATCATAAAATATTTTTATTAATTGTTGAATCTTTGAGATCGGATATACATTAATGGATATAATCATTATCTATTTATATAATTTTGATTTTATTTCTTTTTTCTCTTTTTATAAATATTACCTTACCTTTTTGAAAATATATTATTTTGTTTTAGGATATTAATCCTTATTATGCTGACTGCAGCGATTACGAAGTCTGATAATGACTTCAATATAACCTCGTTTGAATATTCCCCTGGAATTTATTTTGAAAATATTGGTGAAGCACAATTTTATAGTGATAAATGGAAAGTAATAACATATATTGATATAAATAATATGATAAGAAAATTTGATGTTATACTTAAGTATTATGATTTAACAAGAGCTAACTGTGTTATTATTAAAAATAAATTTCCTGGTATTCAACTGTGTCAACAGTTCACACGAGCAACTGAATTATTAATTTTTAATATAAAAGAAAAACAAGATACAATTTTTTCACTTATTGGTCATCAAAAACGATTTAAGAGAGGATTGATTAATGCCGTTGGTAGACTCTCAAAAGTTTTATTTGGCACTTTAGATGATGAAGATGCACATTTTTATAATGATAAAATTAAACAGTTTTCGAATAATGAAATAGAATTGAGTGAGTTAATTAAACATCAAAGCTCAATAATTAAAGATTCTCTTTCAAATTATAATATGACAATTAAAAAGATTAATTCAAATGAAAACCTTTTGAGAAATACAGTTAATCGAATGTCAGATATAATTCATAATGAAACAAGTGCAATTAATATTTTAGAAGCTAGAGAAATGCTCGATGAACGAATTTCATTATTCTCTTTTATGTTTGAACAATATCAATCTGAATTAAATGAATTAATTAATGCAATTTTATATGCAAAGAAAGGAATTATCCACCCTGTTATTTTAACACCCAAACAGTTGACCAGAGAATTAACACAGTTAAGCAGTATTATACCAGAAAATGTAAAATTTCCTATCCCTATTAATGATAATGATATTTATTTAATTTTTGATTTATTAGATATAAATGTTTTCTTTTGTGAAAGTAAATTGATTTATATAATTAACATTCCATTGGTAGAATATGATAATTTTAACTTGTATAAATTACTTCCAATGCCAGTTCATTTGGAATTAAAGAAATTTGCATTTATTCGTCCTGATAGCAATTATATCGCTATAGATAAAGTGAAACAAAAATTTATTCAATTATCGAAATATGAATTAACGAAATGTAAAGTGATTTTGTCTTATCTTTGTGAACATGTTAGTCCAGTCTATACAGCTAATTTCCAAAGTTGTGAAATTGAATTATATAAACAAGCTGATAGAATCCCTAATAATTGTGATATGAGATTTGCAACTATAGAAGAATCAATTTGGATGAAATCAATACAGTATAATAAATGGATTTTTTCTATTCCTGAAGAAGAGAATATTTTGATAAATTGTAATAATGATAAATCAGTAGATATTAAATTAAATGGAACAGGAAGCATCACTATTAATGAAAATTGTAAAGTTTATACAAAAGATGCCCTGCTGATACCATCTAAACAAATCTCATCTAAAGTTTTCTTGGATTATTTACCACAATTTGAATTAAATCAAAATATTATCAATATGACAAATTTTTCCAATATTAATTTACCAAGAATTAATAAATTTAATAATCATTTAAATAATTTGAAAGAAGTTAGTAAAAGTCTTGATCAAATAGATAAAGATGCAAATGAACTGATTAAACATATAAAATTAAATGATGAATTTAGTAATTATACATATGCTACCTATGGATTATTATTATTGATTGTTGTTTTTGTAATATTATATATGAGGAATTATTTAAGGAAGTTTATAACTTTATTTTGTAATGATCCATGTAAAAGAGTATATGATGGCGAGATGTCCACCAGTCAAGGTAGTATTGAATTTGCTAGACCAGGTGTCTTTGTTAGTCACGTTAATATAACAGAAGAAAATAGAGATGAGTTATCTGTTGCACATGCCGCTATCAGTAAAGAGGTTTTAGATAAGAAAGTAAAAGAAAAAACATTCTCCAAAATAAAACCCAGTTTGTAAATTGTTTCATGTTTATTCTTTTTCTTAGGGGGAAGGTGTTGTAATCTCCCTATATAATTATAAGAATTATTTATCTTTTAGTTATTTGTGAGACGTATATTCTGCTTATGTCGATGGAATGTCACGTATTCATTTCTGTTTTATTTTTATTAATGATATCACATCCTGTTGATGCCTTTAGCATCCCCTTGAGCATTCTTAGAACTGTTATTGTCTAGAGATTTTTGATGATGTATGCCCCCGTAAGAATGCTGAGTATGAATATTTGTCTCGGCTACCTAAGGCTGAGACGTGAATCGAGAAGTCAGTCTGTTACCATCAGCAGCTCAGTTAAGACCTAGAGTCTGTTACCATCCTCGACTCAATTAAGACCTAGAGTCTGCAAATCATCAGCGACTCAATTAACTAAATCATCGGCTCAAAGTTGTAATCATCTGTAAATAACTGTACAAAGTAGTGAATATTAGTTAATAAACTTATATTTAACCAACACGATCTTTATTAGTGGGTTTGGCCCTTAGATCCTGCTCTTACCCATTCTCCGGAATTAAAAATAAATATTAAAGTTGTATTTGTTGTAGCCAATCAATCCAGGTTACAACAACATATAATTTTTGGTGGCAGCGTGTGAGATTTAATAAAGCGGATATAATAAAGTCGTGAAAACTACAGTGCCGCGACGGAAGTGACAATAATTGTGATTGTGAAGTTTCAACCATTCGTAACTCCATAATTCAACTAAAGAACTCGCGGGTCGAGCTTAGAAAAAGCCCACCAATTACCCCGATTCTAAACACCAAAGTCAAGTGTGATCAGCTACGGAGCTAGCCGCGCACTTTTCCGTCGCGTGACAAACACAGCGCGCAGAGTACACAGAGCCGTATTCAATCAATTTCTACAAGAGTTTCAATTTCTACGAGGGTTCCAGTCCCATTTCTACAAGGATTCCAGTCAATTTTACGAGGGTTCCAGTCCCATTTCTACGAGGGTTCCAGTCCCAGTTTCTACAAGGGTTCCAGTCCCAGTTTCTACAAGGGTTCCAGTCCCAGTTTCTACAAGGGTTCCAGTCCCAGTTTCTACGAGGGTTCCAGTCCCAGTTTCTACAAGGGTTCCAGTCCCAGTTTCTACAAGGGTTCCAGTCCCAATTTCTACGAGGGTTCCAGTCCCAGTTTTTACAAGGGTATCAGTCCCAGTTCTACCTTCACTATGAAAGTGTAAGTGTTTTATTTTCTACGAGTGTTTTTATTCAAGTTTATGAGTAACGGAATCCAAAGTTTATTCAGTGAGTTTCAAAGTGTTATTAATAATTTTGATAATTTGTTCGTTATGGCCCATTTATCACTAGAAGCAGCCATTAGTATATTAATTGAATATAGAGGGGATGATAGTATTAAGTTACAAGAATTTTTAAATTGTGCTAAAATTGCTTATGATAAAGTTGCACCCGCCGATAGACCGACCATTTTAGCAATAATAATATCAAAATTAAAAGGAAAAGCATATCAGTCAGTAAGATTTAGAGAAATTAATACATATGCGAATTTAAAGAAAATATTAGAAGAGAATTTTGCAGATCGACGATCAATGAATAATTTACAATTAGAATTAAACGCATGTAGACATTTGCCAAATGAATCAATTTTAAGTTATTGTATGCGTATCGAAAAATTATTTGCTCAACTTTGTTATGTCAGTACCTCTGGTCAGGATGAGGATAAAGCTGAAACGATACAAGATTTATTACGGAAACAAACCTTAAATGTATTTATTGAAGGGTTACGCCAACCCATAAAAATGTTTGTAAAATCACAAAACCCTGATAGTTTAGAAAGAGCTTTTACATTAGCTAAAGAGGAGGAAGTAAATTTAACTTCTGATGAAAGATCAGTAAAGTATTTTGGTTATCCACAGGAAAAATCTAAATTTACCCCTAGATCCAACTCTGTCTCTGACAAAAATAAAATTAAATGTTTCACTTGTGGAGCTTTTGGCCATAAGTCGCCTAATTGTAGGAAAAATACACAACCTTCTACATCTTATTCTACTCCTACGTATAATCAATTTAGAAATTACAGCCCTGGTTATAAAAATAATTCCCGTAATTTCATAAAGCAAGAAAGACCATCTGTTAATGTTACTCAGTTGTTTTGTCGATATTGTAAAAAGGATGGTCATGATATACAAAATTGTCGAAGAAGAATTTATAATGAAAATAATAAACCAAATTTTAATGCGGGTCCATCAAGACCAGATCAGTCGGGAAACGAGAAAGGAAGCGCTACGGCGAACCGTGTAGCGGCTTCTCAAAATATTGCACGTTAAGCGGTTCAAAACAAAAATTTAATCAATTTAATTCTTATGTTAATTCTGTTAAAGATGACAGAAATTTAAGTACTCAAAATTTTAAAGATGAATTACAAGAATGTCCTCAAAATATTGTGAATAATCATAATAAAAATTCAAATGTTTTGATAACAAATGAAGAAAATTTAGAGAAATTAGATTATGTTACAGTACCAATTTCAAGTTTACGAAATAATTCTGGAAAATTTTTGCTTGACACAGGCTCAGATATTTCTTTAATTAAATTGAGTTCTATAAAAGATGATATTTTAATTTACCTTGATTATGCGATAAATTTAAAAGGAATTACAAATGAAGTAATAAAAACGCATGGACTTACCGTATGTGAAATAGAAAAAGAAGGTGTTAAATTTAAATATCCATTTCAAGTTGTCCCTAAGAGTTTTGCTTTAAAAAGTGAATATGACGGTATTTTGGGAAAAGATTTCTTAAGTCATTATAAAGCTAATATTTGTTACGAAGATAAAGTTTTAAGATTCACTTGTGATAACGGTGAAATTTCTCTACCATTACTTTCTCAAAATCATGAAATTATTATACCTCCACGTTCAGAAATGTTAATTCAAGCTAATACTACTTCTACTGAAGAAGGAATTTGTTACGCCCGAAATTTAGAGGAAGGGTTATTTATGTCAAACTCAATTACAAAGCCGGTTAATGGAAAATGCATAGTTTCTATTATGAATATTACAGAAAATGAAAAGAAAATTAAAATCCCCTATGTTGAACTTGAAACTATATATTCTGTAAATAAAGTAAATTTTGATAATAATATTGAACAAACGGAAATAAGTTTTGATGCCAAGCGAGTAGATAAAGTCTTATCCTCGATTCGTAGTGATCATTTAAATGTAGAAGAAATAATTTCGTTGCAAGAACTATGTGCAGAATATTCTGATTTATTTTATTTAGAGGGTGATAATTTAACTTGTACTGAAGAAGTTAAACACCAAATCAAAACTAAAGACGATGCTCCAATTCATGTTAAACCTTATCGCTTACCTGAAGCGCATAGATCTGAAATTCAATCTCAAATAAATAAAATGTTAGATGAAGGAATAATAACTCACAGTAAATCTCCTTGGAATGCACCTTTATTAGTTGTTCCAAAAAAATTAGACGCCTCTGGTAAACAGAAGTGGCGTATTGTAGTTGATTTTCGAAAATTAAATAATATCACTGTTGGTGATGCATTTCCACTGCCCAATATTACAGATATTTTAGATCAATTGGGAAATTCAAAATATTTTTCTACCCTTGATTTAGCATCTGGATTTTATCAAATTAAAATGGAGCCAAGTGACCAAGAAAAAACCGCGTTTTCTACCCATTTTGGTCATTTTGAATATTTAAGAATGCCTATGGGGCTTAAAAATTCCCCTTCTACTTTTCAAAGATTGATGAATGTAGTACTTAGTGGCTTACAAGGATTATCATGTTATGTTTATTTAGATGATATAGTTGTTTATTCGTCTAATTTAAAAGAGCATATTTCTAAATTACAAACAGTATTCGATAAATTAAGAGAATATAATTTAAAATTGCAACCAGAAAAATGTGAATTTTTACGAAAAGAAGTAGTCTTTTTAGGCCATATTATTACAGATCAAGGTATAAAACCAGATTCGAGTAAAATTTCAGCTGTTAAAAATTTTCCGCGTCCAAAAAATGAACGCGATATTAAATCCTTCTTAGGACTTGCTGGTTATTATCGAAGATTTATAAAAGATTTTTCTAAATTAGCCAAACCACTTACCCATTTATTAAAGAAAAATGTAAATTTTACTTGGAATGATAATTGTGAGAAATCATTCGTAACTTTAAAAGAAACTTTAACAACCGCTCCCTTATTACAATACCCAGATTTTAATAAACCATTTATTTTAACCACAGACGCTAGCAATCATGCTATCGGAGCTGTTTTGTCACAAGGAGATATTGGAAAAGATTTACCTATTTCATATGCCTCTAGAACTTTAAATTCTGCTGAACAGAACTATCCTGTTATTGAAAAAGAATTCTTAGCCGCCGTTTGGGCTGTAAAACATTTTAGACCATACTTATATGGCAGGAAATTTACTATTGTAACCGATCATAACCCGTTAGTTTATATAAATAATTTAAAAGATCCAGGAGCACGCCTTATGCGATGGCGAATTAAATTAGAAGAATATGATTATTCAATAATTCACAGACAGGGAAAATCAATCCCCCATGCAGATGCTCTTTCAAGAATACATAATATTAATGCAGACCAAAGTAATAATGTTTCTTATTCAGAATTTTTAGAAGTCATTAAAAATAAAATTATTATTAATAATAATATAAAAGAATTCTACGAAGATTTGTTTAATGCACCGCCGGAGTTTGCTTTAGCTCATTGTGTGTCGAAAGATTTTGAAATGTCACAAGGTATTGCTGAAAAATTTAAAGACAAATTTAATCATGTTCAGGAATTAAAAGATCAAAATAAAGAAATTCATGATATAGCACATTTGAAATATGAATCACGAGATATTTTATATTTAATTACTAAAGAAAATTATTTCGATAAACCAAATTATGAAGATGTGTATTTAACGTTATTAAATTTAAAATCATTTCTTATTGAGAATAAAATAAATAAGTTAGCAATTCCAAGAATAGCGTCAGGCTTAGATAGAAAAAAATGGGAAAAAAGTTCGTATTATGTTACGCTATATTTTTAAAAGTACCGATATTTTAATTCATGTTTATTATTATAATCCAAGCGTGGATTTATCAGAGGAGGAAAAATTACAATTAATTCGAGATTATCACGATAACCCCTTAGGAGGACACCAAGGTATATCACGTACATATAAACGTATGCGTTTGAAATATAATTGGCCAAATATGAAAGCAAATATTATAGAATATATAAATAAATGTAGTAAATGCCAGAAAAATAAATCTTCTAAATTAAAAACTATTGCTCCTATGGAAATTACTACCACGTCTTCTAAACCAATTGAAAAATGTTTTTTTGATATTGTCGGTCCAATTACGGAAACAGAATCCGGTAATAAATTTATACTTACCTTTCAAGATGACTTAACTAAATTTTCAGAAGCAATTCCTATTTCAGATCATACAGCGTATACTATCGCTGATAAATTTGTTAAACATATAATTTGTCGATATGGTATTCCAAATTCAATCCTAACCGATCAAGGTTCAGATTTTATGTCAGAAGTTTTTAAAGACGTTTGCAAATTGTTAAAGATTAAAAAATTAAATACCACTGCTTATCATCCTATGTCAAATGGAGCACTAGAAAGATCGCATCATACCTTGGCAGAATATTTAAAAGCATTTATAAATCAAGACCAAACAAATTGGGATGAATTTGTTCCTTTTGCTATGTTTACATATAATACCACCCCACATACCTCTACTGGTTTCACACCATTTGAATTAATTTATGGATTTCAAGCTGAAATACCCACATCGGTTAAAACTCCTCCAAATTTAAATTATACATATGATGATTATGTTCAAGATTTAAAATTAAAATTACAAATCTCTCATGAATTAGCTCGTGATAAATTAATACAGAAGAAACAAAAGTCGAAAGAAACTTATGATAAGCACGCACGAGAGATCACATTTCAAGTCGGCGATAAAGTGTTACTATATGATGAAATGTTCGCCGAGGTCGGAGTAAAAAATTAGATTCACGTTGGATTGGCCCATTCATAATTATTTCACAAGACTCTCCTGTCAATTTTGTTATTAAAAAGCGGAATAAGAACTATAAAGTTCATTGTAATCGTTTAAAACATTTTCACGATTAATCAAGATCGGATCACCCTGATAACTGAGAAAGAACATCTCCTTCATGTTGATTTACTTGTACTGCTCTGGGGTGTTTGCGAATATTCCCGGGTATACGTCAATGAATATGACAGTTATATTTTTATACAATTCGATTCGATCTTTTATGGTACATATTTTTGAATTTTGCGCTCTCGCTGAGTCCCTTGACTTTAACTTTTATATTTTTGCTGGAAGGTTAGTGTCTCACTTTATGCCCATTTGGAAATTTACGTCAAAATTAAGTGAGCCTAACCTGTCCAAAAGGGATCTCAGCCGGTCATTGACCTTTCACACAGCGGGATACCTCTGAGAGGGCCCAAATGTTAAACTCGTAGGAACACGCTTAAATTAGAATTAAGGTTAAAATATTTTTATTAATCATAAAATATTTTTATTAATTGTTGAATCTTTGAGATCGGATATACATTAATGGATATAATCATTATCTATTTATATAATTTTGATTTTATTTCTTTTTTCTCTTTTTATAAATATTACCTTACCTTTTTGAAAATATATTATTTTGTTTTAGGATATTAATCCTTATTATGCTGACTGCAGCGATTACGAAGTCTGATAATGACTTCAATATAACCTCGTTTGAATATTCCCCTGGAATTTATTTTGAAAATATTGGTGAAGCACAATTTTATAGTGATAAATGGAAAGTAATAACATATATTGATATAAATAATATGATAAGAAAATTTGATGTTATACTTAAGTATTATGATTTAACAAGAGCTAACTGTGTTATTATTAAAAATAAATTTCCTGGTATTCAACTGTGTCAACAGTTCACACGAGCAACTGAATTATTAATTTTTAATATAAAAGAAAAACAAGATACAATTTTTTCACTTATTGGTCATCAAAAACGATTTAAGAGAGGATTGATTAATGCCGTTGGTAGACTCTCAAAAGTTTTATTTGGCACTTTAGATGATGAAGATGCACATTTTTATAATGATAAAATTAAACAGTTTTCGAATAATGAAATAGAATTGAGTGAGTTAATTAAACATCAAAGCTCAATAATTAAAGATTCTCTTTCAAATTATAATATGACAATTAAAAAGATTAATTCAAATGAAAACCTTTTGAGAAATACAGTTAATCGAATGTCAGATATAATTCATAATGAAACAAGTGCAATTAATATTTTAGAAGCTAGAGAAATGCTCGATGAACGAATTTCATTATTCTCTTTTATGTTTGAACAATATCAATCTGAATTAAATGAATTAATTAATGCAATTTTATATGCAAAGAAAGGAATTATCCACCCTGTTATTTTAACACCCAAACAGTTGACCAGAGAATTAACACAGTTAAGCAGTATTATACCAGAAAATGTAAAATTTCCTATCCCTATTAATGATAATGATATTTATTTAATTTTTGATTTATTAGATATAAATGTTTTCTTTTGTGAAAGTAAATTGATTTATATAATTAACATTCCATTGGTAGAATATGATAATTTTAACTTGTATAAATTACTTCCAATGCCAGTTCATTTGGAATTAAAGAAATTTGCATTTATTCGTCCTGATAGCAATTATATCGCTATAGATAAAGTGAAACAAAAATTTATTCAATTATCGAAATATGAATTAACGAAATGTAAAGTGATTTTGTCTTATCTTTGTGAACATGTTAGTCCAGTCTATACAGCTAATTTCCAAAGTTGTGAAATTGAATTATATAAACAAGCTGATAGAATCCCTAATAATTGTGATATGAGATTTGCAACTATAGAAGAATCAATTTGGATGAAATCAATACAGTATAATAAATGGATTTTTTCTATTCCTGAAGAAGAGAATATTTTGATAAATTGTAATAATGATAAATCAGTAGATATTAAATTAAATGGAACAGGAAGCATCACTATTAATGAAAATTGTAAAGTTTATACAAAAGATGCCCTGCTGATACCATCTAAACAAATCTCATCTAAAGTTTTCTTGGATTATTTACCACAATTTGAATTAAATCAAAATATTATCAATATGACAAATTTTTCCAATATTAATTTACCAAGAATTAATAAATTTAATAATCATTTAAATAATTTGAAAGAAGTTAGTAAAAGTCTTGATCAAATAGATAAAGATGCAAATGAACTGATTAAACATATAAAATTAAATGATGAATTTAGTAATTATACATATGCTACCTATGGATTATTATTATTGATTGTTGTTTTTGTAATATTATATATGAGGAATTATTTAAGGAAGTTTATAACTTTATTTTGTAATGATCCATGTAAAAGAGTATATGATGGCGAGATGTCCACCAGTCAAGGTAGTATTGAATTTGCTAGACCAGGTGTCTTTGTTAGTCACGTTAATATAACAGAAGAAAATAGAGATGAGTTATCTGTTGCACATGCCGCTATCAGTAAAGAGGTTTTAGATAAGAAAGTAAAAGAAAAAACATTCTCCAAAATAAAACCCAGTTTGTAAATTGTTTCATGTTTATTCTTTTTCTTAGGGGGAAGGTGTTGTAATCTCCCTATATAATTATAAGAATTATTTATCTTTTAGTTATTTGTGAGACGTATATTCTGCTTATGTCGATGGAATGTCACGTATTCATTTCTGTTTTATTTTTATTAATGATATCACATCCTGTTGATGCCTTTAGCATCCCCTTGAGCATTCTTAGAACTGTTATTGTCTAGAGATTTTTGATGATGTATGCCCCCGTAAGAATGCTGAGTATGAATATTTGTCTCGGCTACCTAAGGCTGAGACGTGAATCGAGAAGTCAGTCTGTTACCATCAGCAGCTCAGTTAAGACCTAGAGTCTGTTACCATCCTCGACTCAATTAAGACCTAGAGTCTGCAAATCATCAGCGACTCAATTAACTAAATCATCGGCTCAAAGTTGTAATCATCTGTAAATAACTGTACAAAGTAGTGAATATTAGTTAATAAACTTATATTTAACCAACACGATCTTTATTAGTGGGTTTGGCCCTTAGATCCTGCTCTTACCCATTCTCCGGAATTAAAAATAAATATTAAAGTTGTATTTGTTGTAGCCAATCAATCCAGGTTACAACATAAATAATTTTTTGTGTTAGAACCCAAACCATTTATATTGCAATAATTATATTTTTACTTTTTTATACGTACTCTGATAAAAATATTTTAGACGTATTTTTTTGTTTCTCAATCCCTTTTGTTGTTCGCGAAATAATCGGGGGGGTACGGGTGGTATGAAACACCCTATACATCATCGGAATCACACCTTAAGTAATATATTCTTTATTATAATAATTAATACCTCTATAGTAACACTTCAAATTGTGAAAAATTAAATCCTCAATTCGATTTATTTGATGCTATACAAAAAAATCTAATAACAGTACTTACACATGTTCCAAATATCTAAATAATTTTTTGTCGTAGAACCCAAACCATTTATATTGCAATAATTATATTTTTACTTTTTTATACATACACTGATAAAAATGTTTTCTTGGAACAAACAGATTCCTCTTAAGTGAAGAGAAAAATTATTTTGAATACTTTTGTAGGTTTAATAAATATTCCTGTATGAAAATTAATTTAGTTTTGAGGAAACCTATCAAAGTATTCAACTGAGACTCATTATGGTGAAGAAGTAGTTTGAATAGTTCAAAATGATTTAAATTAAAAACGTTTGGTTTATAAACAAAACGACTTCTTTTTCATTATTTAATTTTTTTTAAATATATTCATTTTCTTTCAAAGCAGAAAAAAGTAATAGAAAATTTATATTCAAAATTCATATTTTTTAAATTGAACCTAATCATTTTGTAAGAAATAAAATTTACTTTAAAGAATGCATACAAAAGGAAAACTGAAAATTTTGTTGAAACAAGATATTATTTTTACACTGATAAAAATGTTTTCTTGGAACAAACAGATTCCACTTAAATGAAGAGAAAAATTGATTTGAATAGTGCCAATTTTCATTCAAAACTTTTGTAGGGTTAATAAATATTCTTGTATGAAAATTAATTTAGTTTTGAAGGAACTTATCAAAGTATTCAACTGAGATTCATTATGGGGACGAAATAGTTTAAATTCAAAATGATATCGTTTTACATAAAAACTTTATGTTTAAAATTAAAACGACTTCTTTTCACTGTTTTTAAAAACATAATTTAAAATATATTCAATTTCTTTCAGTGCAAAAAAAAACAAGATAAATAAAATTTATATTCAAAATTAATATTTTTTGAATTGAACCGAATATTGTAAGAAATAAAATTTTATTTAACGAATGCTTACAAAAGGAAAACTGAAAATTTTCTTGAAACAAGAAGTTATTTTTATGAGTAAATGAGTGTAGTATAACGTCTATAAGAATGGATGGATGGATGTGTGTCCAAAAGTTCAATAACTCACGAACGAGACAAAATAGAGTAAAGAAACTTTATAATTACAGTTCCATGACAATGCGTAGAACGGAGTTGACTTTGGTCATATTAAATTTATCAATTTGAGATCAGCTGAAAAATAAAAAAACATTAGCAGTTATATTTTGAATACAAAATGTTATTTGAAATATTCTCTTTATGTTTCCGATTTTAAGAACAACAATAATATATTGTATTATTAAATTTTTAATATCAACATATAATAAATATTATTTAATTCCTTACGAGTTTGGTATCAAATTAAAAATCTCTGGATATAGACTTGCATTCAAAAGTCAAAAATTAATTTTTGACTATCGTTATTTTTAAAGTTAATAAAAGTAAGATGTCATAAATTAATTTTAACTGATCGTCAACTGTTATTGTTATAAATAATTTTATATACTCATATTATTTTGTCTATTTATATTTTAATAATTATATAACCAAAGCATCTATTTATTAAATTTGCATGTATAAGAAAGTCTTGTGGTGCCCACACCACATAATTTCTTGATCGGCATATTCGAAATAAATTGAATTTATTCTTTAATGTGTCAAAAAACCTTCAACTTCCGGCTTTGCAATTATGATCTAAATCAACTTAGTTCTTCGCATTATACCTTCGCATAAAAAGTAGATATTTATACGTGTAAAAAAATTAATGTTGGTAATTTGTGTCAAATGGCTCTAAACTATTTTAATGATCAACATTAGAAATCATTGGCTGAATCGATTTTCACTAAACACTTACGAATACCTAATAATCAAAATGTTTTAATTCTTGTTTCCCGTCTCATATTTATGCATAAAACGTACAGAAATAAGCAATCAAGAAATATAAAGGAAGAAATTCTTTATTTAATTTTGTTTCCAGCATTTGCGAAAGTACATAAAACATTCACATTCCACTCTTGTTCCATACAATAGGCGCACAGTTATCTCATTCAATAAAAAAGTACGCTGAACAAAATACGAAACAGAAAAAATAAAATTAAGTTATCCCAAACATCACGAAATCAAATACCACTCCAACAAAAACTAGGTCAGACGCAAATGCAGTTCGAGCAAAAAATGAACTTCAAGAAACAAAAATCAAGAAGATGAATACAACACAGAACTCCGTCCTCTGCATGAGGAAGCTTTGCCCTCCTCCCACTCCCACCGAGAGCTGTAAAACATTTTATTAGGTCACCGGTAACACAGGAATCTGCATCGAGTTTTATGCCCTCACGGAGTGGTATATTTAGCCCTCAGCCCTTAGCCTGTGTTACACTACCTCACAGCCTTGATTACTGGGATATTTATGTCCCGAATAAAAATACGAATTATTGATAAAATATGGCGATGGAGTTTTTTATGTAGTTAGGGTTACGACTTTTTTTGTTTGGTTATCTGCGGTGCAAGAAGCAAGATGGGTTTGATTCTGCTGGAGATAAATTGTTTATAGCGTGGAATTTGTTACGTGTACGCACGCTGAATTTCTCATCTAAATGGTAAATTTTATATTTCACGTTTGCGCTTCTGTAAATATAAATATTTGTGAATTCATAAATATGTATAAAACAATTTTTAAACGGAATCCATCCACAGCAGCATTATAGCTACACTGTATACGAGCCCTGAATCATATCATTTGGCCCAATTAAGACTTTTACAATAGCTTAAAAAATAGTTCTGATCTAACAAAGGGAAAATTATTGTACTCAATTTATTTGTATCATAATTTCTCTTTTTTAAAAGATTTTTTAAGGAAAAATTACAACTGAAATAATAAGAAATAAACAATTTGGCCTAAAAGTATTGGCTGGTCCCACGAATATTATTTTTAAATCTGATAACAAAACACAGAAAATTGTTACAGAAGATTGTATGTAATATTATTCTACATCTTTTTCATTACAATGAAATTTCCTCTATCTAATTTATTTATTAAGATATGCCCAAAAACCCTGATATGCCTTCAAATAATCTACCACTTACTGTTGATGAATTGTTCCCAATATCTAATTAATTCGTAATATAAACACTACGTCCCTTACATATATGTATGTGCGGAAGGAAAAATAAATGAATTTAAGATATAAATATGGTGAATTTAACAATTTTCCTTTGTATGACTTTAACTGGGCCAAATGAATTGATTCTGGGCTCGTATTACGCAAGAAAATAACTTTTAAAAAGAAATTACAATATAGGTAAACAGTAGAGATCTATTTATAAAATGAAACAAAGTACACAGTAAAAAATTTGTAGTCAAAATTTTGATTTGATGTAGATTGTTTTATGGGGCAATAGCTCTGTGGTAACGCGTCGAATTGTGGATTGTGAGATCCTCAGTTCGAATCCCACAGCTTACAGTTGTCAATTTAAATTTACGCCAATGGTTCCCCCTCCACTAATATCTTTGGTGGTTATGATTTGACGGCTGAGTAATGGGAAAAAGGCGTGATGATATATTAATTTTTATTTTATATTTTCTGGTCTTGATCTGGATCTAGATTAAAAAAAACAAGATCTATGATCTTAAAAAGGATTAGATATTTTCCTGTAAAATTTAACTGTCAGTACTAAATTACATTGGTATAATTTCATTTAATTTAATTATTTATATTATATAAGAAATTTGATATATCTATTGGAAAAAAATATTAAATAACGTTTTTGATTTTATTTCATAAAAAGTAATTTGTATTTTCTTTGTTTCTTAATAAGAATTAAAAAATTTGTGAAAAATACTGAAATTTAAAAATCTTTAAAAAATATCTTTTATTCCTGATCCGATCTAAAAAAAATATATCTGATCATAAAATTTGATCTATGATCTGATCTAGATCATATTAAATGTGAGGATCTTGATCTTGATCTAGATCATTTTTAAAATGATCCGTCACAACGCTGGGTATATATAATATAATTACTATGAACCCACAATACTATTCAATTATTAGTACTACGTTTTGAACTCTATTATAATTAGCAACACAAGGGAATCAAAAAGTGGAAAAGTGTATCACTTATAGAGATCTGCGAAAGCAGGGAGCCGCACCTAAATAGGATAAATGACGTGCTAACATATTTATTTTCTTTTGATATTAATTGTGCATTGTTTTCTAATATATTTCTCTTTCTTTTTAGGTTAGTGCTTTCGAGTTTACTGCTATGAATAACCTCCCAGTAACTGTAAGTAGTATTACAAAATTTCTAATAATTTTTCATCCTAAAAACATACACAGAATATTTCAAACAAATAGGTATTTCATGAACAATAATTTATTAAAATATTTTACTAGAAATAATGTATATGCAATGAAAGCAACTCCAAGTATAACAAATGCAATGCAATATTAATACCTGTACCTTCGGAACAGTAATCCATAAAGTAATCGAAAATGTAATACAGTATTGTCTGTACCTAGGCTATTTTATTCATGGAATAAATTTATTCGAACCGAATACTTACGAATAAGAAAACATTGATCTATGAATAATTTTCCAAAGCTTCAAAATAACGAAAATGTAAACTCCATAACGTTTTGTTTATTCAGAAATTTGCATACCTTGCGTACAGTACAATTAAATAGAAATTCAAAATGTCTTGAATGCGGCTCTGTTTGTAGAGTGCTATGTCTGGGCTAACCCTCAGTTTCGGCAGGTCGTTAACTTTCTCTCCTTAACTAATTTTATTTTAACCGTTCAACCTTTTTACCCTCGCCGAATCTTTACTTAACATCGAACAGACACATCCATCGAAAGAGCGCGCAAAAAACGTAGCTCGGTTCGTTCGTTTGTCCGCCGCGCGGAGACAGTATTTGCTCGTCATTATTGTTTATTCAAATAAATTCGCAAAATGAACTTAATTAACTGTACAATTTCGTTCCGTATCTGTGCAGCTTTATTTTTTACTCTTTTCCGTTCTCTTCTAATATTTCAATTATGTTTTATCGTTTTTATTCCTTCCGGTTGAGCAATTTGAATTTCTTCGGCTCGGCATCGACGGTAACTCATTTTATGTTGATTGGACCTGCGGATTTTATTTTTGATTTCTGGTCTTTTTGTTGAGATGAACGAAGGTTTTTCTCTCGGACGTCTTATTAGTGGTGAATTATTCGACGATCTTCTTTTTAAGTGGTCAATTCTGTGTCCTGTTGTGAGGAGAACGAAAAATAAAATATTTAGAAATATAGGCCAGCAACGTGATTTGGAAATGTTTCATGAATGAAGACAAGATTGTTTACATTAAAGGTTCTTGAACTTGTCCGTGAATTTTGTTGTTTTTGGCATATTCGCCCATTAATTAAAATCAACAAATATTCGTATATATTATAGCATTTTCTATGACGATAAGTTGCACAAATGCTCGAACCCAGAATCCGTAATATTACATACCATTGCATAACTATAGAGACCACTCATTATAAAATTTATTGCATAGATAATTTTCAAATTAGTTAAACAGATCTGTGTGTGGAAGCTCAATTCGATTCAAATCAATATTGCATTTTTGTTAATTATAATGTTATTGTAGCTTTATTCCATACTTTCATTGTTTGATTGTTTATAAATTAAAACAGGAATAGTTTCTGTCTTTTTCATTTTAGGGCAGAAATGAATGAGAACTGTTTAAAAGAGAAAGATAAAATTTTTGCAAAAATATGTAGGATATGCCATTTAAAAATGTAAAGTTGCATACCGTTGCGGAAAAATGGTATATCCGGTAAAAAGCACATTGTGATAAAAAATAATTTTATCCACAACTGTCAAATAATTCAACCATTGTTAATCAGACCTTTGCTACTGTTGTGAGTGAAATAATATTAACAGTTCGATGAATTAATATTATTCAATCGATAAATCCAAATCTAATATCAAAATGATTTTTAAGTAGTAGTATAAACAATTTTTTGTATTTGACAGAAGCAAAAATTCTACTTACCTAATAATTTTCTTCTGAATACGAAATGTTTTGGATAAAGTATAGTGTTCTACTCGCATGTAATGGCTATTACTGGTTGGATTGATTTACATCACTTGCTTTTGTCCTACAAAAATAAGTTATGACACATGTCAAAAATAGTTATTTATGTATCAAGGCACTGAAGTTTAATTTTTTTATTACGAATATAGGATTTATTTGCCGAGGCCCGTAGGGCCGAGGAAAATAATCCATGTAAGTGGTCAAAAGGAACTTCAGTGCCGCGGTACATATTAAATTTTATTTGAAATCTAAAATTAGAAAAAAAAAACCGTAAAAAAATTACTATATAGGTTAAGTTTATACATCTGTCAGTTGTCAATTGAAACTGACACTCAGTGTTTCCAACCTCAAACAGTGAAATTATCGTAAATAACACTCATAATTATGTGTTTTGTCCTCAATTTCGTCATCGGAATTAATTAGTTAATTCTTCTTGCACATTTTGTTTCATGTTACGTCCAAATTTATTATAGTACGTCAAAATATCAGCCAAAATTATCCTAATTGTACAATAATTATTTAACGGTTGCCAACACTGGGTTGCTCAAAATCGTCGTATAATGAGCTACTTTAGTGACGATTTCTGAGCTTTTAGTGACGATTTTTTAACACTTTAGTGCCGATTTCAAATAAAATACATTTTTCAAGCGTTTTTTCAAAAAGCACAGGTTAAATGAAAATGTGAAAATATAATTTTTCTTTAACCTATTGTTAAATGGACAAAAAGAAAAAAAATTTCAAACAGCAATTGTATATAATAACATTTGAAACATTATTCGAAAACAAGAAGTGACTTTAAACCATAATTTACTAAGATTTTTTAAAATTACTTGTTAGGGTTTCAAGTCAACTACCACTTCCGATTTTTGGATTATCACAAAAAAATTAGTCAGCATAATATCAAAATTTTCAGTTTAGTAGTTTTTGAGAATTGTAACCCCATGGACAGAAAGACAGACACACATACAAACATCATCGTGAAACTACTAAAATTCTATTTTAGGAACCCTAAAATGTGTTCATCAGCTAAAAACTCACTACCGAATTTTTAACACGATTCCTATACTTCCCTTACAGGTATGTTGCGGGAGGTAAAATCGAGAAAAATAAAAAGTACAGATCCGATATAATTAAATTATTGAAATCGTTTCTGATTACTTCGACAATATTTCAATAGATGTCACTTTTACGAAGTGGTAATGCGAAGTATGATTCATATTTTAAATCGCTAGTTTTAAGACGCTTCAATCAATTGATAATTATAAAAGATTTTTGTAGAGAAGTTACAAAAACAGAAACGTTTTGCAAACATAAATAATAATACAGTATTAGTTTCATAACTGCACTTTCGTGCAGAGTAAAATTCAAGCTCTAGCCATCTAATTTTTTATAAAACATAATTTGATAACCAATTTATCATATCCTCTGTCAACTTCATCAATGCGCTTGTTCAATGTTCAAGCTTCCATCCAGTGTTAAATATATTGAAAAATAATGACGGAGCCGCTTAAACTTTGCCTGTTTTTAATTTTATTTTCTTTATAAAAATTTAAGTGGTTACGGCGAACTTCCTGACGAAACCGTTGAAAAGTGGAAGAGTCTGTTAAAAGGTCGATTAATTTTAACGCCAACTATGATGGATTATTTACTGGAAAATAGTCCCGTTAAAATATACACAATTAAAAAGACTGCAACTTCCGGTCTACGAAGGCTTGTTCAAAGTGAATTGATCTAGAGGGCAAACAAAAGGTTCTTGAGTTTAAACAATCTCGTGTTGCCGATCAATATTTGTTTTATTTGTCGTTTCTTTTAAACTAAACACTGCAGTATAAAAGTAAAAGAGTTTTCTATTTACTGAATCATTTAACCTAATGGAGGAGGAAAGTTCACTATTACAGTTATTGAACGTTCGTTGCAACCATTGAGGGAAACAATTTCTGACTACTATGTTGTATTACTATTCTTTAAATTGGGCTTCCAAATTATCAAAAGAAGGCGTTGATTACAATTCCCAAAAGGTACATGTCAAATTCATCTTGTATGATATTTTATGATGGAGAATGCTTGCTTTAGTATTGGTAGTTTACTTTTATTGGCAGTAGAACTGTTGCCATACACACTGCATTTTTTTCTGTTTTTATAGGATTTTTTGGAGAAAATTCAATCTTAGCCTATAATCTACAAATACAATGAACCTTTCATTTGTACATCTTATTTAAATAATACGGCTTAAACAAATGTTATACTTACATTGGAATACTCTTAAAATAACTACTATTGTTATTAATTTTTAAAAAATAACAATTAATTTCAAAGTACAATGAAATTTATGTACCTTATGTAGTTCAGCTTTCTATCACTAGTTAGCGTGTTTTATGCCACATTTTATTATTTTGAATATGTGTAGTGCTCTACATTATATTTTTTAATTCTTATCCTTTACTAATACTAGATAAATAACACACAAAAAATAATGGATTGTTACAATAGCAAAAATATATCTTACATATTGGGATCTGACATGGGGGCGTGGCCTATCTAAAATGGCGTCAATTAGGGTGAAGATTCGGATGTGACATTAGTACTGTTCACATATAAAATATAAAAATGAGTCTCACGATTAATAATATTTGCGAATGCGCTACAACAGATCTTGCAAACTAAATTTTAAAGAGAGTGAACGCATTTTATATACTTGACAATTGATTATATGCGGGAGAAAATTAAATGAAAGTGACAGTGGCTGTGGGTGTAGTGGCTTTCTGTATGTCAACGTCGAATTTACGAGGTGATCCCCATCACATTAATAGAAAAATTGCAGGAGATGAACAAGTGATGTGTGTTGTTTGTTCCTGCATGGCTGGTTTAAGGTGAAAAATGCAAAAACTTCATTGCTACGTTGTTGTAATGTTAAAGGTTTAGTTGTACGTTCGTTTTAATTGACCCATTCCTGACTAAAGACTAGCTTTACGTACTTGTATCGTAAAGAACTGTTATAAAATTTTGCATTTATTAATAGATGTTGGATAAAACGTTATACTTCACATGTGGGCAAAGTGGAATAACCCTCTCTACAAAATTATCACACGCAGCCTTCGATTCGTGAGCTAAAATTTCTCTCGTGGGTAATTCCTTACTTCGCCCACTTGTAAATTAAACAACTATTATTTACGTGAACCCGTGATCTCCCACTTGTAAAGCGAGTGTATTAATCACAGTACTACTACCAGAAGATGTAGGATGAAATACGCAATTCATCACATATACGTGTGATCCGCAATTACATAACTGGAAACTGCCACTCAAGTAGTATACAATAAACTAAATAAATATATCAACAGATCTTTTACCTATTATAGGTGTGGCACTCTACATACGTAAATCTCGGTAAGTAATATATTTTAGCCAACACCTATCAATAAATGCTCTATAACTATGCCGATTTTAAATAAGGATAGTAACAGATTACCCACTAGTAGGTATAATTTTGAGAAAAGCCACTAGTGAGTATTTTTTTATTTATAACAATAATAATAACACACAACACCTTGGTAACTACTTCGATTGATATTTTAATTTAAAAATTTAAAGCATATGTCACTGTCAAAAAATATTTCTTTAATTAATTTTGCATTTATTAAGTGATGTTGGATAAAACATTATACTTCACAAGTGGGCAAAGTTGAATTACCCACTAGATAAAATTATCACACTCAACCTTCGGCTTCGTGTGTTAAAATTGCTCTCGTGGGTAATTCCTTACTTTGCCCACTTGTAAAGTAAATAACTATTACATATGAAATACAGTTACCAGCCGTCAAATTATGACCCACAAACATGTAAGTGGAGAGGAAACTACAGGTACAATTTAAAAAGACAACTGTCGGCTGTGGGATTCGAACTGAGGATCTCACAATCCATAAAGTGGTATAAATTCTAATAATTAGAATAAAGTTCTTTATGTTTGTGCCTATCAAACTCAATTGAATAATAACGTGCCGATGTACTAGATAATTATTTTTTGATTAGTTAAACTAGTTAGTAATTAAATAAGTGATGTTAATGGAACGAAGTATTAGCACTCAGCATTCAATTTATCCTAACCTAAGCTAGTCTATATCAGAATTACAAAATAATTAAAGCTTGCATTTAATAATAATTCCGCAAATTAAGCACGTATTTATCAGGTAGTTAATAACGAAATAATTAATTTAACATCCCACCATGTATGATAACAATTAACTACAATTCAATCGCTTTAAATTAATTTCAAACTACCCTGCTTTAAAATTTTAATTATAATTAGAAAGCTAGCGCTCCAACCTTTAATTACTATTATAATAATTAAATTGTTTAAACTTTATTTAATTACAATTTACGCGTTGTCGTGTTAACAATAATTAAATTTTTAAACACTAGTTTGTTGTTGAGTTAATAATATGGTATCAGTTTTTAAAACATTTTAATTAATGGTGTGGAGCAATTCAAATTAGAAAATAGAAAATAGGGGAGCACATGAGAAAATTTATTTATAGGAGTGGCAAGATTAAATTACTAATCTAAACTGGAGTTAATTAATATGTACATAATAGTTCATCAGAAAATAAAAAATTCACTTTTCTTTCGAATTATCCGGAGTATATAGATTACCAAATATTTCAGATGAATTAATTTTCAAACTGGGAACTATCTCATATCAATATCAGTTTTAATTAAGTACATAGAGACATCCTAGTGATTATGTTAATTAAATTAGTTAAGATACAATGATTTTTATTTTTTTAACATGGTTGAAAAAGACCCAGATTAAATGTGTCAAAATATATGAATGTAAAATTTGATATCATCGTAAAATTACCATAAATGAATACAAATTTTGTACGTCATTGTCCATATTTGGATTAAGAGAGAATAATATGATATTTGTCACGAATACTATGCCTAATTAATTTTAATTGAAAGAGGGCTTTCTGTTGTTTTATTTAGAAAATGTAGTTCATTAATTTTATCACGTATTTTAATTATACATTTTGTCTTTGATTAAAAGAAAAAATTGTAAATTCGTATTTTTCAAATAGCGAGGAGCTGTAGCACGACTAAGAGATGTATTAAATACATGATAAAATTAATTAATTAATAAGTCACACTTCCTCATTAAATTATAAATTCAATTTATGTATTTTTATATATCTACCTCAAATTTCATTTATATATATATATACGCTAAAAATGACCATTTTCATGGCTCTTGCGGAAGGGTAAAAAGAATAGTCTACTAAGGCTGTAGCACGTTTTATTTTCATCAGATCTATTCAATTTTTAAGGGCCGTCGAAATCGGGGAAATGAATATATATATATATATATATATATATATATATATATATATATATATATTTATATATATATTTTTTTTAAATTTTATTCACTTTTCCATTTCTTGCTATCTGTTGTTTTTCCTAATTTTTAATTCCTGCTGTTTGAAATTTTTTGTATACTTCTTTTATCCATGTTGATCGTCACCCATATCTGCTTCTTTTGTTCTTCAGCTCTATGCGAGTGTCCGAGTCCTATTACACTTTACTGTTTTATTTGGGTCACTATGTTTTTGCCTTTTATTTCTTATTCTATTTTATGGTTCATTTGTACTTCATATTCATTATCTGATTCTGTTTTTTTTGATCGTCATATTTCACGTGTAATCAAAAACTAATTTTATAGGGTTCTCTTTTATTACGTTTTGAAATTTATTTCAGCGCCAGCTTTTTAGTTTTCTTCATTATTTTAGGTTAGTTGAAACTGTTGATTGCTTCATTTCAATATAAATAAAGTATTTTTATCTTTTAAGATATATATTATCCATCTTGGTTATGATAACTTAGTTATCGAAATACCTATTTACTATTTAAATATTTTTTTATTATTATTATTACTTTCAGACTTAGGAGTTAGATAAATTTTTTAGATTGTTCTTAGCATTATAATTTTACAATTTATTTAAATTTAATTATAATTTCTATAATGTCAAAATAATATTTTGTCGATTTTGTCACTTTTATTTTTGCAATAAACTTTAATATTGCATTGTTAAAAATTAATCAGTGTAACTATTTATTTCATTTTAATCAAATCAATTTTCCATTTTATGGTATATATAAGACAAGTCATTATCATTTTCTGTGAAAATTAATTTAAGGATTACACTAATTAGTTGAATACTAAAAAACCAACAAAACAAAAATAATTTAATTTTAATTAAGTTAAAGTAGTTTTAAATTTATTTACGAAATAACCAAATTACCCTTTAACTAAAAACAACGTATTTAAAACATCGATCAGCAACATTGTAATACATGTTCACAAACATATCCTTTGAGAGAGCAATTTCATCCATTAATTGACAACTTCAAAACAAAACCTGCGATCACTTTTCCACACGCGCCCTACATTGCCAACTGAGCCCTGATCCTGACGACCGGAAATCGCCCGGTATCGACTGTCGTTTGTTCGAGCGCTAGGAGCATCGAGAGAGGATGCATCAGGATGCATCAGGATGCAGGAGTAATGCTGGAATGACTGATCACTGAGCCAAACAAGGCGTATTAAACTTCGTTCGCATCCAATCAGCGCTTTTTTACACTATTTGTTTCGTTAAAATATGGACGTGATTCGTTCCTAATTTTTTCTGCAGCGACGATTTGAGCTGGACCCAATGCAATCAGCAGACCAAGGGGACTGACACATGTTTGGGAGATTACTTTATATGGTCCACCAAGTGAAGCATATCCAATGAAGATACGAGCATTTCATGCATTACTCTAATTTGTTTGAAACAAAATTCAAATGTTATTATGAATGACTCTTACTCTGTAGATAGAACACTTATTTTATAATAAAAAGATGCAAAACTTTAAGGACAACTTTCTCAAAATTAGACCATTTGTTTGTCTTAAACGAATATTCACATTACATGTAACTCAATTTTAATCAAATTAAATCGTACAATTTTCAGTAAATAGATACTTTTTTAATTTAAACTTACTTAACATATAATCACGCACAGAGGACATTTCCTTGGGTTCTTTATAAACTTAATCTATATCTTCCGGTCTTTCGCTAGTTTTTTGTTTATTTAGTTGTTATTACCCTTGATATGAACGTCTCATTTATGGTGTCATCCCTTAATTTTTTTGACTGCCTCTATTTCTCTTTCCTCTTCCATATAATCTTCACATGCATATCTTCTAGTAGTCTAGTTAGATGTCCATAGCATTTCAATTGCTTTTCTTCTATTATTTGAGATACAATTACATACATATGTGGGAGGTAAAAATATAAGATATTATTCAAAACTTTGAAAATTAAATCAGTGAATCAAAAAAAATATGTATAATTGTTTTATTTTTATGTATACAATTATTGAAGTAAGAAATAGATACTATAGGTTTATTCCAAGTGGTTATTTTTGAAAAGTTTGTGACATATTTGTGACAATTTCACTGCGCCTGGAACGGCGAATGAAACGCATGTGCATGCTCATTTTTTGTTTTGACAGCTAACCTAAAATATAAATATAAGTAAAGGATTTCGTACATTTTTCGTTACAAAGCATATGTTTCAAACTTAACTTATTTACATTTATCGCAGGCGCAGTGAAATTGTCAGAAACTTGTCACAAACTTGTCAGAAATAACCATTTGGAACAAACCTAGAGTATCTATTTCTTACTTCAATAATTGTATATATAAAAATAAAAGAATTATACAAATTTTTTTAATTTACTGATCCAATTTTGAATAAAATCTTATATTTTTACCTCCCACATATGTATGTAAGGGAGGTATTGTAATGGATCAAAGTTTCGATAGTGATATTTCCACAGATAGTAGAACGTCTTGGAGTCCCTTCGCTATTTTTACGGCAACTTCTGTGTGTATGTGTGCGTATATTTGGGGATCACAAAAATCATACCTATTTTGGGTAACAATCTATCAAACGGAAATGATAATTTACTTTGAGGTTTATTACGGTCTTGAGCATATCTCAGTAAATTTTGAGTTATATTTTGAAAAAAGTGTGCAATAATATTGGCTACATATTTTATATGCAACTTTTCTTTCTATTTCGAACCGTTTAAAAGTTGTTTAGACGAGAGGTTATGTGCTCACCACATCAGATTTGTATGTTAATAGTTTGATTTTGACTCTTTGGTTATGAAAATATACATGAAATGTAACAAATTAAATTTGATTTTCTATATATTTTTGTTTTGAAAATTCAGTGTGTTTCCCATCTTGATATTTTAGTGCCCTGCTTTTACTTTTGCCTTCGAACTTTATAGAATAGCACTACTGCAATTGGCAAAGATTTGGCATTAATTATATTTAAGAAAAAATTTGAATGCGTAAGTTCTACGAACTCAATTCCAGAAGCACCAAAAGTAAGAAAGAGTCGGGCATGTTTTCCACTATTTATTATCATTTAAATATTTGAATCTTGTACTTAAGTGTAAACGAATCGTATGGTTGTTTATTGCGGAGGATGTATCTGGCCGTCTGAACCATGTTTACAATTTTACTGACGGTTGGTCCAATCAGAAACCAGTCTAGTCGAAAGGAATAGACGCTCGCGTTCTGCCTCCAATAAGATTCTACGATGACAGCGATAGATCCGAATCCTAATGTGATCTATCTACAGCTACACCACCTCGTGACACCTCATCCTTGGCCACATCTCTGTCGATACCCGATATCGTTTCATGTTGTGTTGATGGAATCGACTCGGCCGCGGGGATATTGGTATACTCGAGAGATGACACTACATGCCGCATGTACAGCCAGTGCTTCTCAAACTGTGTCGAAGGGAAGGGCTTCCAGCAATATTCCCTCGATGGTGCAGATAGGATCGGGTCTGAATATGTTTCAATTTGGTGCTGAAACTACGAATTTGTTTAGGACAGTAAAATCGATCAGATTTGTAGTTCGAATCTCTGAGCAACAAAATCATTCACCGTTTCGTTAAGTAGCCATGACAATCCTTGCACTATAAACATAAAGTTTAGTGTTAGAGATTAACACTTAATTAGTAGGTGCGTGATTAGAATAGGATATAATAAACTAGCTGCAATTCTGTCAAGTAATAAACCCCAAATGTGATGTTGACGAGAGACCACAAGGGTAAAATAAAAAGTCGAAAAGTCAAACATCGAATTGAGAATCTCATTTTATATAGACCGATGTATTACATGCAGCTATTTACCGATAAGCAAGCGTAAATAATGTAGTAAGGTATAAGGTCCAAATAGTCTTTTAAGCGTGCACAAATTTCTCTCATTATTTCTTATTAATCACCATCTTCTTTGTATCCTGCAGTGTAACGTTCCTCTTCTTCAGAGTCGTGTTGGTAATGGTATCTCATGTGTAGTTCTGTTTTCCAGAATCCCTCTTTTCCTGCACGTTTATCATTCATATTTGTCGCACCGGTCTCGATGCATTCATTATTATCACATGTGTTTTAGTTGACTTATTTCTGTGAAGTCGTAATATTGGCTTGCATTGCAGTTCTCTTATTATTTTGTTTCCTATTGTATTCAACATTATTATTCCTTGTACTTTTCGTAGATATTTCATTTCCAGCACCTGAATTTTAGTTTCAATTCTTTGAGACAGTACTCATGACTCGCAACTGTATGTCAGTATAGATCTGTATATAGTATTATATACTGTTACTTTGTTTTCGAACTGATTTCTTTTTCCCTATGAAACTGTGTTTCATTCCATGAAAGATACTTGACGTTTTGTCTATTCTTTCATTTATGTCAGTACCCTGTTTACTATTATTTTATATTGTGATTCCATGATACTGAAATTTATTGACTTGTCCTGTTTTTCATTATGAACACTCAAGTTCCCTATTATTTGTTCGTTTTCCACTAATTATATTTTATGTTCAAAGTAATAACTTTACTTAGTAAAGACTGATTTCCTATTCCTTGGCAAGTTTGTAATCTCAGTTATCGACGAGGCCAAGGAAATATTAAAAAACAAAGATCTTAGTAGAAGCATCAAACTAAACATCTATAAAACACTGATTTTATCAGTCGATACCCATGGAGCAGAAACTTGGACAGTAAAAACCAAATAAACAAATAGGCTATTGACATTCATAAGGAAGATATTAAGAAGAATTTTTGTACTAGTTAAAGAAGAAGAAGAATGGAGAGCGCGATTGAACTTCGAAGTATATGAATTGTAAGAATGATAGTAAAATAATAAAAAAAAATTAACTGAGTTCACAGATAGTTAAGAATCTACAATAATAACCTAATAGGAATGAGATCAAAAGGACGACCAAAGGACAGGTAGAAAACTGAGTTTGAGAAAGACTTGAAGAGATTAATCGTACACAACTAGAAAGGAATGACCCAAAGTAAAGTTGAATGAAGGAAATTGCTGAAGGAAATCAAAACCTAACTAAGGTCACATTGCATGGTTTTTTGTTTAGTAGTTGCAACTATTATAGCATTCGGTGCCAACTAGTAGGTACTTAAAAATCAAAATAAAAGTAAGAAAAAAATGAAAAAGCATTTAATTATGCTTTGCAAATTACCCTATGAGTGTATCTCCCATCTCCAGAAAAAAATAATTCCCCCAGTGTCCAAATCACTTGTTAGACACTGCTAAAAAACTACAACTTTCCGCACTATCCAAAATTAAAACACATTCAAAAGTAATGAAGGGTTATAAAACGGTGTAGCGCTATTCAATTAACTTTAAATGAAACGCTGTAATCAGGCGTGTAGTATAAAATTAATTCCCATCGCATCGCGGCTCGTGCAGGCGGCAGCAGCGCAGGATATCCGCGGATATCCGTTATCCAAGTGTGCCGTGGATGTGGATGTGGACGCGCCGCAGGTGACTTCGCATATGGCACCGCGTTATAAAGTTGGACCATCAGTCTGCCTCGTGCCTGGTGTCGGACTACGGACTCGGCGGCAGCTTGCACGGCTAAGACCATTAATTTGCCAATTTATTTTTACACGGAAATTTAGATGAGGGAATTTTTATTAAGCGGCGAGGGTTTCGAAGATACCGGGGATCATTTTGGAGGGCTTTATTCATTTGGGCCGCTAGATTGATTAGAGATTACTATCACTTTCTTTTATGTTTTCTGTTGCTGCCATATGGAGGAATCACTTTTTACCTCCCACACATATTGTAGGGGTCAAAAGACTGATTGTATGTGATCTGTGACGATTCTTTCGTCCGGCGTAAGTCAGAATCTAATGGCAATAGATGATATTTTTTTGAAAATTTATATTTAAGATTTGAATTCTCTAGTTTTGATTTAATTAGATTTTGGTAGAAATGGTACTTTATCTGAAGGACTATAAAGTTTTTCAAATAAACCTCCGTAAATAAGTGATATCTACGATCATTTCGATATTTGCTTTTGCATGTTTGTTATTGGTATTGATACATAGTACATTATCATATACAATGGTAATCGTAGACGTGAAGTATAAATTCATATACAACAGTTCTGTTAAAAACGATGATGTTTCATAATCTTTTCGCCAACCCATAAACAATTTATATGCCACCTCGTATTTTTTTTTTCTCGAAATTTCCAATACTATATCAATAGACCTTACTTTCGCAAATATTTGGGAATTTTAAATTAAGAATTTCTTAGTTTTCACTTTCCATTTTTATCTCATAAACTCTAGGAACTTGACATGAAAAATATAATTTTTTTGATTTATGATTTGTAGCTAGTTGTTAGGCTACTCAATATCATACTGTAGTAGTGAAATGAAGACATCTTTACTGTTAAAATATAAATTAATTAGAAAATAATATCGTGGTCTTAGAAAAAATACAATATAAAATTCGCTTGGAATGTCCATTTCATACTCATATGAAAAAGTATCATTCTATGCTTGTCGTACAATATACTATTATACATATTAGCTACAATATATTTTTCTCAATTTTGCATCATTTAAATATTATGTTAATTTTAATTAAATTGATTAGGTTAGAGGTTATAGGTTAAGCACACCAGATTTTTTGTTGTGAAAATATTTGTATTTTTCTATGAGGCGACACCACCCAATATATTAAAAAAAATTAAGTTTAATTGTTGATAGTAAGTCTGCCTCACATGCCAAAGACTTTGAGTTTAAACCTTGTTTACTACAAATTATAATTAGTAACATAACTCTACTAAATACAAATGTGTGTTTATTTTATTCGTTTATGTTATTCATTTGTTTTTCTGATGAAGAATTACGTACAGTAATTCTAAACGTAGTATTTAAATAAAATTTATTTACAGAACTTTATCCAAAAGTCTTTTGTAATATACGAGTATTTTCATTTACTAGGGTACATAGCTGTATATATACTAACATATTTGAAAGCCGTGACTTGACGTGTACATTTTTCGAGATCTGTGAAAGGAAAGTAGCCACCAAAATGTGTAAATGTGATGATGTATTTGTTTATTTTATTTTCTTTAAAAACGGTTTATATTTCAAAGTGGCAACTCACATAAAAAAAAGGTTAGATACCTCCTGTCTACAATTAAAAAATATTTCTTCAAATACGGGTACTATTACCTTTAAATCCTCCAACAAAAAACTACTTCCAAATACAGAAAAACAAATGCAACACGAATAAAAAACAATAGGAAAGCTAGTGGCATGCGTCTCCCAACCACAGGGCCAAGTCAAGTCCTTCTCTCGGAATGAAGTGTAGCTGCGTACCTGTCCCATGTCTCTCTGGCTTGTCATAGGTTAGGTTAGGTTCAGTAATGCGTATGTATTACTATGTTATTTGAGAACTGTGTATTAGCTCCATGGCATTCTAATGATTAAATCACTGTTATTATATGGCAAGTGCAATGAGAGATGGTACTATGAAATATTGAATGAAGTAATTGTTTCGCCTTTTTTTTGTATAAAATTATAGTTTGCCTTTTAATTATACTTGGTTTTCTTGATTATTACTAGACATGATCATATATGAGGATTTACGAAAAATATTTTTAATATTAGGTTATTATTTATTTGCTTGTTTTTACCATCCATAGGATGTAAAATTGAAATGTGGTGTATAGGGATTTCTATGCTATTTCTTTTATATTGCTATAAATTTTCTGCTATTCACTTTACAGCAACAGTGTATATAAAAGTTTAAAAATATATGAAATAAGACCCAATTGTGTACATAAATTTAAATTAATATTTATTGTAAAAATTGTAATACGGCCATTTAAAATTAAACAAACACGACAAATTTAGAATTATTTATTACAATATTGTATTATTTTTTGTAGAAATTTCGTGAAAGTTTGTATAGCCATAATGACGAATTTGAGATTTCATTTCTTTCCGTTTCTTTCCGTAAAATAATAGCTATTAACATTCCTAGCGATGCTATGAATATGATAACAGCCGCAGATGTCAGTTTGAAATCCGAGCTCGTAGAGCGAGGATTTTAAGTAATCTAAGGCCTGTTATGACTCATAACATCCGTGGTTTGTTCAATAGTTTACCGGTTTTATAATATGTATGGTAATGTCATTAATAAAAATTATTTTTTGAAATTCATTTATGAATAATGTCTGTCATAATTTAAGTAGGTGATCAAGTTAGTCTGTTTGTTTTTATTTAACACCATGGTTACACTTGTTTTGTATAATATTCAAGGAGTAAGGCACTAGAATATATGAGTATTCTCATCCGCCATTTTGGGTCCAAGTGTCATAAATAAAACAAATTATTGGAATCCAGTTACTTTAATTCTTTTCTGTCAAATTTGAAGTTGATATTGATTAATAATTGTGATATATCATTCTCTTAATTATTATATTTCATATCTAACAGGTAAGTGTACAGAATACTTTCTAATATATTACCGTATGATTTGTGAAGTTGGATTTTACAGCATTTCAAGAAATATGTTTTCAAATTTGACAGATACAAATTTTAAATGTTTTTTTTTTAAGTAACTGGATTCCAATAACTTGTTTTATTTATGACATCTGGACCCAAAATGGCGGACGAGAATACCTACATTCTTCTAGAGCTCTACAAGGAGCACCAATATTTAAAAATATTTATTTTACTTAAACGTCAAATGTGTTCATAATGGCTAGATAAAAAGTGGATTTTGGCGATGTTGAATTGCCTGGAACGCAGTAGGTAAAGCTCTGAACAGCTTAATTCTCTGTGTATTAATTAATAGCGTTATATTATCATTGTGTTTTATTTTCATTTTCTTGACTGTTTCGACAGGTCAGTAAGGTAATATTACCCTACAGCATAGAGTTATGACATACTTACCCTGCCTACTTTTGTGCATGTAAACATAGGTTTAATCTCCTGAAACCGGTAAAGAAATAAATTTAAAACTGTTTTATGAAATGTCAAGTATTTATCATTTTTATATACTCGTAATTATCGATAGTCGTATTACAATTTTTCTAATAAATTTTGATTTAAATTACTGTAAAATATTAATTTTTAGGTAACTCAATGGGCCTTATTGCATGCATTTTTAAATACTGAACAGTTTTTACCTTTACTGTAAAGTAATTAAATAAAAATTTACAACAATATAAAAAACAGCATTAAAATCTCTATATCCAACAATTTTTTTAACCACGATGGCTCAATATTTAATGACAATATCATTTAGATGTTATAAATTTAGATTTTGGTAATAATCCATTAACTAGAAATGGTTGGCTTTTCGGATTATTTGGGAATATCTTTAATTGAAAATTTTCTCTCTTTTTTATATCGTTTAAGCTGGAAGTTATGTGTTACATCAGATTTTGTTTTTGTACTTTGGTGCAAATAGATACCTATTTGGCAAATACATTGGACTGTCGCAAATTATAAATTTTCAAATATATCTTGTCATGTACAAACAGAAAAGTTACCCCTGTACGACCTTTCGTTGACATCTATGGGGTTATAGTTTGACGGTTGGTAACCGTCCTGCTATACCTATTTATAAGCGTCTACTTGTACAAGTCTAAATCGCGTATAAAAATCATATTTGTATTACTGTAAAACACCAAAAATTACTAGGACAATAATGACATTATTATTTTTTTATCGACTTGTCTCGTTTATTGTTAGGGGTAAAGAACTCCTTGGTATCGTATGTATTATGAAATCCTTGGTTCGATAGCCATAATCATCAATATCGCCATTTTTACCTTAATCCCTAAGGTACTCTTTTTACTAACATCTTTGGTCCCGTTCCTTGACGGCGGGGTATCACTTTGCGCTAGGCTACATCTACAAATACTATTGGAATATAATTTGGTATATACCTTTTAATTTAAAAATATAAATATTTTAATAAGTCTGAACAAAAATCGTTGGCAATATTTCGTTTATAATAATAATCATTCCATCTCGAATGACCTATCATTTTCGCCTTCACTGCAGGTGCAAATAAATCCTAAAACCACCACATTCATTAGCCACAAACCCAATCCAAAATAAAACACCAAAATCAAGCAGGTGCACGTTCCATCCCTGCAGGTGCATCTTTAATTCTCGCCCACTTTTTCTTTCCCTCAAGGTGGATGCTGCGCCGAGTCAGGTTGTTGGTTCTTTACCCCTCGTGTTGTATTACACCCAATGGGGCGTTATCTCCTGGATAGAATCTCAAGAACCACGTGGCTGCTGATCTGGAGCTGATGGTGAAGTCTGATGGTTCTTGTGCGTGGTATCAGTTGGTTACCGAGGGTGTTTTATAGCAAGAGATAAATCTTGAGAATGAAGTATGAGGGTAGGGTTAATGAATTATATTGTGTTTGGTGTTGCTAGGGTTATATGTCACTGTTTATTTTAATCGGACAGACAAGATTTACTTCTTTTTTGATGGACTAGGTTGTTTATACTTGCTTCCAATTTTTTTCTTTCTTACTTGTGAGGTACATTACTATAAAATTTTATAATATTATGTATCCTTAAAATTTAACAATAAAATAAAGAGAAACACTACTTAATTTCATCATCAATAATAGGTATAACAGTTTGAATAATCATGAGATGATTCGTTCAAATCTCACAGTCGACAATTGCCATTTTTAATTTTACCCCTTTGGTTCTCTTCCTATTAATATCTTTAGGTGCTGTGGATTGACGGCTGGTAACTGCATTACCTGCATACAAATATACCACTCATCGAGATACACGAAATAATGTCAAAATAGATAAATAGCATGATGATATATTTATTATAATTTGAATGACAGTTTAGAGATCTGTCGAATTACTTGGTACCATTAAATATTAATTCACTTATTTTCTGGTTAAGCAGGTGATTCTTTCTGAAATATATATATAAATAAATATATCATCACGCCTTTTTCTCTTTATGGATGTGGCACTCTGTTTAGGCTGATCTCGGTAAGTGAAATATTATAGCCACTGATTTGTATATAACACTAGATTGGACATAGGCCATTTTCTGCCATCTAAGAGACTTCCCAATTGAACGGGTGAAATTGAGGTTTTGTGACACTTTTGTAAAGTTATATTCGCAATCTGAAGTCTGAAGCTCTGTCTTCACTCTCTCTGCACCGCTCTCGCCACCACCAATCTTTAGGTCATACCACGAAGTATGGTCATACCCATAGACAAGAGAGTTAGATTTTTAAATATAGAAGTATCGCAAAACTTCAATTTTGGCGGCGTTCAATTGGCAACGCACCGTAGCGGCTTATGCCCAATCTAGTATTATATAGAAATCAGTGATTATAGCACATGGAGTACGGTTACCCGCCGTCAAAACAACCCCCCATGTTATTGAAGAAGGAAGAACTTAATTATATAACACAAAAATTTCGAATAATTTAGATGAATATAATATGTATGCTTTTTGATCGGAATTTGTATAAAAACAAATTCTGGTTTGCAGTCAATTTAATAAAACTTAAACGTTAAGTACAGATGTTCGTTTTTAATTATTTATTGTTGAATACCGAATTCATGCAGCCATTTTTATTTATATTTAATTTAAATTTATTTTAATTTAAAAACTAAAAACGTATTATCAAATGTAAGCATTCATAAAATCAATTAATTTATGTTCTCATTTTCATTTAGTAATTTAATATATTAGATAACCAACTTTTATCTTTTAAACGAAAATGATAAATTTTGACATTTGTGATTGAAAAGGATATATTCTAAATCATTGAGAATTGAAATTCTTTGCTAAAATAAGAATAATTTTGATGATTTGACTTAAGTAGAACTGATCAGAAATGAGAAAATACAATTTTCTGTCCGATAATAAAGAAATTTTATTCAAAAATAAAGAACCTCTTATAATCATGATGTAGTAACATAGATTTCAAAAGATTATTGACTAAATATTTTTCTCTCAGGAATCTATTTGTTCCACGACTTAACTTTTCTTCATTTTTAAATAATAAAATAATAATACTTGTATATGATCATGATCAGATCACTATTTAAAATACTCCATGCTTGCAAAGCATAATTCGCGTAACTATTTGTGTATTTATTATTCCAATATTTAAAATTAACAGACTTAAATATGACACATGACGTGCTTTGCTGCATGCATTTATTTTCATTTTATTTAATATTGTAGTGTTCCATGAATGATACACTTAAAAAAAGATAAATTAAAATTAAAAATTAAATTAAATGAAAATGAAAATGGCTGCATGAATTCAGCATTGATCAGAAATATGACAAATGTTAAGTCTTCCACCTAAGTAACTTTGTATGTCAAATAAGTATTTTTCTAAATAAATTTTCAAGAAAACTGTATATTGTAGATCCTAATAAAATGTTTATCAAATGGACAGCAATCCAGATATTGTTTATATTTTAATTTAGAAGTACGATTTTTTAGTTGGTCCAAAGTTTATAAACTACAACATAAAATAGAACAAGATTTCATATATTTATTATATAGTAGACTATTTACTATATTTAAGACGCAGTAATTTTTTGGTAGTAAGTTTGATAAAATAACTTATTTTTACCGCAAAATTATTATCGACCATCATAATACACCACTTATAAATGTTAAAAATAATGGCTAGTAGCACGAGCTCTGTTTTTGGGTGTTTTACGAGAATTGTTTTAAACTCGGTCTTAGCGCTGTACAGTTTTTCAAAATTATTTTACAAAAAATATTTCAAGTAAAAGTGGTAAATAATATATTTTTTATAAAATAATTTTAGAGCATTGCACAGAGCATAAACCGAGGTTAAAGCACCCAAAAACAGAGCTCTTAGTACCAGTCAATATATTTAAAACAAATGGAGTCTTTCTACTTTTAAGAAAAATCTTAATTGTTATTAATTAAGCCACAATGATTTTTTTTAAATTTTGTGACGTCATTGTAGATGTGTTGCTGGATCTAAAACAGTACAGTTTGTAATTAATTGCAGTCATATATTTTTTTGCTTATTTTATTATTATTATTATTACAATAAAATAGAACATTTATGTGACCAAAATTATTTAAATCTCTGAGATCCACCAACACCTCTACAATGACGTCACAACATTTAAAAAAATCATTGTGGCTTAATGAATAACAATTAAGACTTCTTAAAAGTGTAGATAGTCTTCAATTTGGATAAAGTTTCATAAAAAATAAATAATAAAAAAAAGGTGGTTATGTAGCGAATATTATTGACATTAAACATAAAATAGTCATAGAAAACAATAAAATATAAAAAACATTTAATGTTAAGAACCAATAAACTAAATTTAGAACAAAATTACTAATCTTTTGGGGAAAACCTATTTGTAATTTGAATCTGAATTACATTCTACAATACACTCAATTCAAAAGCTTCCCGTTACAAATAATGAGGAATCAAGCGTACTGGTATACGTGAGTTTCCTTAATCAATTTGCAAAATACATATTTTTTCCGTTGTGTATCGCATGCAGTAATCCGATTTGATATGCGTGGTAAATTTCACAGTCACGTTTTTGTCCTCCAGTGTAAACAGCAATCAATAAGAGCAGATAAAACCAACAAAAATCCTGCGTAGTACCAGAACCACAAATGTTGATAATTTTATCAGTTGGATAGGTAATCGTTTGCTTAATTAATAATGCAAATTTAATAATTATGCATGCACAGATCTAATAAATATTCAAATTAGTGGGGAATATCAAACAAAGCTCCCTCGTAATCGTGTACAGTCAGCGAAGGCGCTATTGCCTCTTACCCTTCATCTCGCCTCGCCCTCTGTTCGGGAGGAATATTAGGTTTAGTTTGTTAGGCAAACATAAATTAAATTTCGATCTATCATTGCACAGGCTCGGCCTGGTGGCGCAAACACCGCTGACATGTTAATTGTGAGCTTCGGTTGATATTCTGGGCTTGTCTCTCAGCCACGGTTTTCAAGATTACAACAGAATTAAGAAGAGCTGATGAACCTGATGAGCGAAGAAGCTTTGATGATTATTGTTTTAAGTCTGACAGACGTTTGCGTGCAGACATTTTGGCGGAAGTAAATAACAGAATGGAAATTATATCTATTAGTCAATCAAAACAAATTTAAAGCCTTCCGGGTTTCATCAATTAATTAATATATCATTGTTTACTTCTACCGTCAGTTTCCAAAAAGATAGTCCTTAATAATTTGACTCTATATCGAATATAAAATGTATTTAGTTTCTGTGGGGTGATTTGCTTCTTAGTTCTCCTTTGAAGACTGTGCAGTCATTAAAAGTTATTTAAGAATGAATCTCATTCGAACATCAATAAGTGTGCGAAAATGTGTCTGTGGATCAAGACATCCTCAATTTGAATCCCAATTGCTATCTTTAGCTTTGCTTCTGTGGTTCACATTCCACTAATATCCGCACAAAAATACATTAATTATTGAGTTCTACAAAAGCAGAGTGACTCCCAAAATGGGTTAAATGGCGTGATGATATTCCGTGCTTCGTGATGATGTATTGTATTTATATTTATATTTACCCATTTAGTTCGTAGCATTATACTTTCGCAGACCTTGGTAAATAATAATTTTTACTTGTTACTCACTTGTAAACATCACATACCCAAGCCCTCTATTGCCTTTGAAAATGAATCTTTACAATTGACAGCTGCATTGTAAATATTTTAGTAAACAAGGTAAACAATGCACGTTGCCACAGTGAATCTTACAAGGCCTTTGCGAAATCATTTCAAATAATTTTTGACAGAACAGTTGTGTGTAGCTGATAGGATTTGGTTATAATTTTTAAATTTTTATTTTGATTTACAAATTAGTAACAAGAAAAATGTTGTACAATGCACGCAAAGTTTTACTGCTTCAATGAGGTGACAGGCTCGCCTAATCGGCTCGCCGGTCATTTTCTCCATTCAGCAGTAAAAACTATTTTGACTTGCTTCTAATATAAATAACTCTTGCACGTGAAGTGCTGGTTACTGTAATAAGCGGCATTTGCGTTTAATAAGATTAAAGATTGCAAATGATTTAAGAGATTTCAAACTAAGTAAATATTTCAATGTTAGTTGTTCGTGGAAAATTTCAGTTCTTTAGCTCAGTGCCCGTCTAATCAACGGATGTCAATATGTTGTAAGAAATGCGTATTTAACTAATGTATTATGCGAGAGTGGTCCCCATTTAGAGTTATTTTGTATGCCACTGCTCCATCCCTTAAAAACAAGAGTCACTCACACCTTGAGGGTGGGAAGCACTTGTTCCATCCTTTAAGTGATATACAGTATATCCCATTTAAGGTACGAATGCATTGGGATCTCGAGAACCGTAAGAGATATGAGGTTGATTAAATTAGTCCAAGGTTGCATCTTCAGTAGGTTAGTTTGAACATGTATTTCTTTTTCCAATTTAATGTATAGATCACTAGATATTATCTAAAATGAAAATTTAGCGATTTTCTTTTTTTGCTGATAACTTTGCTATATGACATAATACGAGATTCTGGTTTGCACTTTCTTGTGAGAATTTTTAATGGTGAATTTGCAGAAGTACTCAAAAAATATTTATATCTAAATATTTACGAGTTACATTATCAAATTTTATTTTTCATATGGAGGTCATAGTAAGCCATGACAATTTTGAATAGAGATTTTTTGCTTTACAACGATAAAAAAACAGTAATAAAATATTTTTATAATTAATAGAAAAATTAACCTTGGGCAGTGAGCAACCACTTACATTTTGGCTTCTATTTGTTTAAAACATTTCAAATTCAAACCAGTTTTTTTGGGATAATTACTTGACTACACGAAAAAATAGTTTCTTACAATTTATCGAACTATTCGGCAATCTGAAGGTATAAAAGATGTATTTTCTGAAAATTTGCCAAACTTTTTTGTAAATACTTCTAATTTCTTAGTAAATAATCGTGTTTAGTTTCTTAATTGTTATGTAATTTTCAGAAAATGCATCTTATATCCTCAGCTTACCGAATAGTTCGGTAAATTCTGCGGTATTTTTTTTTTTTTCGAAAATAGCTGGCTGTGAATATCTGCTGAAAGATACATAGTTCATTGTTAAATATAAACGACGTATGAGCTGCATAGTTCCGTGATAACCAATCAGACTGTGAATCATAATCATTTGTATTCACTTTTCTGATTTTCCCTGCATTAACATCTTTGGAAACCGTGACTTGTCGGCTGGTAATATATCTTTTACTAAATGGGGTGCCACACCCAAACTGAATAAAAAAAGGATTGTTTATAAGTTTGCATTAATTTAATTTCCTGTACAATTACATAGTAAAGTCGAATGACTGTCACGCTAGTCCCTAGCCCGTGGTGGAGTAGTCGAGTAGGGGAAGGTTAAACAATTCCGGAATGGTAAAAATCCGGGCAAACAGTCTGCGGAGACCAAATTTGGTTCGATCGCTATAACGACTTTGATGTCGTAAACAAGAAAATTAATCTCTCGTTTGGTAGAAACGCAGGGAAAAATGCTGATATGAAAGTTACGCAGTTCAGGAGCGCTCGGCTAATTTGGTTACGCAAAGACAGCGCCAAACATTCTACCGCAGCCGTGAGTTATGTCCTTGAAATAAACTCGTTCGTTTTCGCTTCACCCAAAGGAGTGTTTACAGACACTGCTCGCTGCTACCGCCAACACCAACACCGGACAGAGGTACGTTTTGTGATATATGCGCACTTGTGTGCTGTGTTCAGTATGTAATATGAGTATACAACGGTTAGAACTAAATGAGAAAGTAATTCCAACTTGAATTTAATGTTTGCTTACAGGCAACTGGGACATTTTAACATAAGTATGATAAAATTCAACCCCTACACGAACCACAAGTTAATCATTAATGAAATTGTTATTTACCTACATGCTGTCTCTAACATCTTTGAAGTTACTTTATTATTTCTACCTCCATCAGGTCCTGAAAAAATTACTATGTTTACCCATGGTTCTGTGGCATCCCTTCGTGACTCAAAATTTAACTCACGTTAAGAAATTCATAGACAAAAAGTAAGAGAAGCGCACTATGTATAGAAAAGAAAGTGAAAATATATAGAAAGGTAAATAGATTTTATATATTATATTATACGAGTATATACAACCTAAGAAATAAAATTTATTTAATAATTAATCATATGTATATTATTATAAATAAATTTATCATTCATTGAGTTCTAAAATAGGTACATGACCTTTTAGTATAAATTTTCCTTCAAAAATATTCAATTTGGTAATGAACTCTAAAACATACAGATTCATAAAATGATTTAGCGCTAACTCAATTTTTTTCAATATCTGTAACTTTGTTTCTAAATTAATTAAATTAACAAAATGTGTCAAATTTTATGCTAACCAATCTTAACTACAACCTCAGTTAAAATAAATAAGTTAGCGCTAATTCCTTTTATGAATCTACTTGTTAGGGTCTAAAGTATTCTAATAACTTTTATAAAAATAATTGACGATCGCTGAATTTATTATTTTTTTTTATTTTATTTTAGTGCAGTTCTCCTTTCTGAGACCATTTAGTTACACATTTGCATTAAACTCGACAAGGTTCAATTAACCATTGTAGAAAACAATTTACGATCGTTCAAAATTGATATTTGACATTTTAATTTAACTCTCCTCACTGAGACTTTTAATTTGATACCAAACTCGGTAGGATTCAAATAATTTTCTATAAAAAAGAAAAACAATTTACTATAATCCAAAATTAATTTTTGATAATTTAGTGCAGCTTTCTGAGACAATTTATTTTGACACCAAACTTGACAAGATTCAATTAACTATTTTAAAAAACAATAGACGATTGTTCAAAATAAATTTTTGATGAGATCTTTAATTTGATACCAAACTCGGTAGGATTCAAATAATTTTGTATAAAGAAAAATTGACGATCGTCCAAAATTAATTTTTGACATTGAAGGCTAAGTCTTCTCTCTGATACCTTTAATTTGATACCCTCCCGAATAGGATTTAATCAATATTTATTACACATTACATGCTATTTTTTAAAACTTTTTATTAAGCATATAATTAGTTTCTTTCAAAACTGATAGCAGATACTAGAAAATTACAAATAACATTTTACATTCCAAATAAAATTATGTACGTTGTTTTTTTTTTTCGCAGCTAATTTTATATTCAAAGTGAATTGAATTTATTATTTTATGTGTCAAGTAAACTTCTGGTTTTGCATTTGTTTTTAATATCATCTCAGTTCTTTGCATTGTCAAAGAAAGTAAAACTCAATGATATAAACTTTACAAAACATTCAAACGATATTTTGTTAGTAAAAAAAAATTGGCATAGAATTAACCAAAGGTGAGTAAAAATCGTAATTAATTTAGAAATTTTAAATATTATTTATTACATATTTACTTAATTACAAATATAATAAATAAATTGCACGCTATTTTTCCATTTTGAGAGTGGCATTCTACTTTTGCAAATTTCGGTGTAGAAATATTATTAGGCGTAAAAATCGGTTATCAAAAATTTTATTGGAGGGAGCACCACAAAAATAAGTTAAAAAAAAATTTTTCATTGGTTTTTCTGGTTGTGTGAAAAACTCGCATCTAATAATATTCTCATCTCATTCAGAGATCTTGATGAATCCTCAATTAAAAAGCCATACACAAATAGCAACACGAATAACTTGTCATATTCAATCATCAAATGACTAATTAGTCATGATGATGATTAGCGCGAACTTAATTAGTGACACGACGTATTAATAACGTACCCTCCGCGCATGCACGCACGATTGCGCATCATAGTTATCCGACGCCAGTGGCGTCCGTCACGCAGGACACTGCCCCGTGTCCCAATCAACAGACCCGGCTAGAATTCACAATCGCCAACTGATTATGTGGAACTGATCAAAATGCAATTTGTCGGCGACAGATGGGATTGGTTTAGTTGGCGGCGCTGGCTACTGTTGGTGACATGGAGAAGCATGGACCGTGGAGTGTGCTTCTCGATTTGATTCGGGGGCGATGGGGGCGGCTGTGTGCTGGAGAATGAGATGGTGATGGATCATGGTTCGCCTGATGCGATTTTGCTTGGGGCAGATGGGCAGCTAATGATTTGACCTACAATGAGATTGCACAGGATGACAGAACTGCGAGAGTGAACGTACTCAACGTTACTGACTGCTGACTCTTGCACCTGACATCCTGACAAAAGAATTGGCAATTTAATGGAACTATTTAATAAGAATACAAATTACACAACGTACAAATATTTTTTACTAATACATAGTGGAGCGTCAATAATCCGGATTATTTGGAACCGGACCCCATCCGGATTTTTTTAATTTACCAATAAAATACTTTTTCTACGACCACTTAGAAATCTGCTCATTGTATATTTGTTGTTGCTAGGGATATGAGGTACATTACAAGCATCGTGCGAAATGAATTTGTTTTGTGCATATGTCAATACAGGTTAGTTCATTTAAGTACAGGTGCCATTGCAAGGATACTTATTTAGAATTGTAAAATATTGGAATGGTGAAAGCGGGACAAATTTATTATTAAATTTAAATTAGATTTGAAATAATATTGTGGTCGTAGAAAAAGTATAGTGTACAACTCGCATGGAATGTCCATTTCTTACTCGTATGATTTGCAGCATTCGCCTTCGGCTCATGCTACAAACTTTCATACTCGTAGGAAATGAGTACCATTCCATGCCCGTTGTACAATATACTAATTTTTTACGACCACTTAGAAATCTGCTCATTGTATGTTTGTTGTTGCTAGGGATATGAGGTAAATTGCAAGCATCGTGCAAAATGAATTTGTTTTGTGAGTATTTCAATACAGGTCAGTTCATTTAAGTACAGGTGCCATTGCTAGGATACTTATTTAAAATTGTCAAATATTGGAATGGTGAAAGTGCGAAAAATTTATTATTTAAATTAAATTAATTAAGAAATAATATCGTGGTCGTAGAAAAAGTATAGTGTACAACTCGCATGAAATGGCCAGTTCATACTCGTAGGAAATGAGTACCATTCCATGCTCATTTTACAATATATTATTTTGGGTTTCTTCAACTAAAAATATTAGCTGAAATCGTTCATAAATTACTGTGATGCTTAGAGAAGAGGAGCTATTCGTACCTATGAATGAAACTACTCATTATTAATCCGGATTATCGATCGTCCGAATATTTGACGTCCGGGTTATTGACGCTCTACTGTATTCCGTAGAAGTCCGATGATACAATCACTTACCAGTTAATTTCTTTTATACTCTTAGAATTAAGTTTGGCAATCTATTGGTCGATGCATTTCACCCTATTAACCAAGACACACCTTGCTTATTGGGTTAAGTGATAATTACTGTAAATTAAGAGAAATTACTTTGGTTATTTTGTCTGATATATAAGTAAGTTTCAAATAAACTACCACTTCCAGTTATTGGATTATCACCAAAAACTAATCAGCTCTTTCAAAGGGGATACAATTGATATACACAAAATATTAGAATTTTCAGTTTAGTAGTTTTTAAGAAACCGTAACTCCAAAGATCCACACAGACTGACAGACAGACACACACTCACACACAAACATTATCGCGAAACTATTAAAATCGTATTCTAGGGACCCTAAAACGTGCTCATCCACTGAAAACTCACTGTCCAATTTTTAGTATGATTCCTATACCTCCCTTACAGGATGTGGCGGGAGGTATAGTTTCAAATTCACTCTATCAAAATATAAAATGGAAAAGAGCTACTTTACAAATAATTTCTTTTGCTTCCCGAAACGTGATAAAAATCCTCATTCTAAAACAGTTTGTGACCTATATCCATTTCGAAATCATTCCAAAAGATTCAGCATCCAGAATCCCGCCCATCCAGCGGGTCAAGTTTTCCGGGAATGTGACCGACATCCGACATTCGTATCCAGAGCACTATCCTATCAACATCATCCCATCCGCCGCCTCCGCGCGTCGGACTGTATCTGGAACGTTGGCAGCGGAGTGAAGTTAGCCGGGCATTCCTCACATGCTGCGTGTTATCTGCCGCCAAGCTGATGGATTGCGGGCGTTCCGCGAGCCGAATTTCAACTATAAATTATCTAAAATTGCTCAGCGCACGCGATTTGTATTAGTTACGAGAACCGAGGAGCTCGGCTGCTATCGGAGTTGGCGCTGCCGGTGCTGGTATTCAGATCAGTCATTTGTTTTGGGAAAAGTCGAAGAACGAGACATGAGTAGAGAAAGATTTAAGGGAAATGTGGAGGATTTCAGGAATGTTAATTAAGTGTCATGAACTTACCAAATCTACCCAAAGATTTTAAATGGATCTTCTCACTCCCGAACGTTGTCATCGCAACACTAACAGAACTTCTAAAATAGGGTTACTACAAACACTAGTTTCTTTTTTTCTATTACTGATTTTAAATTTAATAGAAGACATGTGTTCACAATTCAATACTTTATTGCTTTGATACTTATATCAAATACTTTTATCTTTACCTCCATTACCTTAACAAAGTTAAGCAAATTATCTTACAAGTATCATTCGAGGTACTTATTCTTTTTCTTGGAGCCAAACTTTAATTTCTTTTACTCAAGCATTGTTAATTTGTAAAGTAAAATGACTAGAGCAATTGGACAACCCGAACCTCTTGTGGAATTACTGTTAATAATATTTTCTATGTAAAAATTGTAATAAAAAATAAAAATTTTACGAATCTTATCTAATAGATTATAATTCCAACATATGTGTTATTTTTCTATGTGGGTACCAGCTGATGACATGATGTCACTAGAATTTACTCTCTATTGTTTCAAATAACACTTATACATATTCATATAATTTGTGCAACAGAATGGATAAAATGCTCCATGGTAATGCTTCGAACTATGGATCGTAAGATTCTCAGTTCGAATCCCACAGCCGACAATTGACATCTTAAGTTTGTCCCTGTGATTCCCCTCCATCAACTACTTTGGGGGCATGATTTGACGGCTGGTACCCACACTCCATGCGCAAAACTATATTACTTACCGAGATTTGAAGTATTAAGAATTAATACATAGGTTAAATACGTAGCTCCGTAGTAACGCATCGGAATATGGATCATGAGTTCCTCAATTCGAATCCCTCAGAAAAGTGTTGCTATTATTACTTAACACCTGTGATTTCCGTCCACTAACATATTTTGAGACATGATTCGACGGCTGTTAACCGCAGTTCAAGCGCAAAAATATATCACTGACCGAGATCTATATAAGCAGAGTGCCATACCATAAATCGGGAAATGGTGCAATGATATATTTATTTACTTAAGTGCCGGTATTTACAAACTCAGTAAACTACAGAATAAATTTATCAATAGATAAACACCTTTGGGGGCTATGATTTAACGGGTGGTAATCGTACGTCATACGCAAAAATATAGCAGTTACCGAGATCTGCGCAAGCAGAGTGCCACACCCAGAATGGGTAAAAGGCGTGATGATATATTTAATTTATTTTTATTTTTGAACAAAAAATATTGCATCAAAATCATAGCTTAAATGATAATTATTATTCTGGCTGTAATCTTTTGATGCGATATTTTTATCTGAGGTTGGAAATACCGGCCCTAAATTAACAATTTAAAATTATCAAAATTTTTTGTTTTCACAACTTTAAATTGTGAATTGAATATTAATAAATACTTAATTAATAGCTAATTTATTGGTTGCCAATATAAATAAAATGTACCTGTATATGAACAGTTAATTTTTAAAATAATTAATTATGTTTATATTGCAATTATTTTAGCTAAAACAATTTGTAATAATTATATCCCTGCAACAAATTAACAGAGATTATTATGTAATATGCATACTAATTTTAAATTCGTTACAGCTAATCACAAATTGAAATTACTGATATACTTCCTCTAATAGTAATGAGCATTATTATAATTTAATAAACGTGTTTGACAATAGTATAATATACTAGTACTACTACTAAACACTAAATAATATGGCACAGCTCTTTTAAAGCCAGAATTGTTAAAAGGATACCCTAGGCTCCATGACCCAAAAAAAATTTACCTCATTTTATAGTTCAGTTAACATTTAAAACTAGTTGTATATTGTACATATTAACAAAATTTTGAAAATTGGCAACCATTTTTCTCCCCAAAATTCTTGCAAGTTTGTTGGTCTCTGCTAAACAAAGCCCCCCAGTTTATTAAGGCACAAGTGGCGCTCTCTAACACTGATGATAGTAATTCGTTGTTATGAGCGGATATAAATTAAGTTTAGCATCGCGACTAATTTTTGTGCTGTAGTAAACAGGGTATCCTAATGACGGTACTAATGGCGCTAAATAGGTCTTACGCGGTTTGGTTATCGCCGCCACCACAGTGAACACGGCCCAGAGAAACGAAGCAATGGACACAAGGGCCAAATGCGAGGACGGGAGGCCCTTCGCTGTGAGCTCTACCTTCAGTAGACTGGTCAGCAGGGCTGCTGTGCTGCGGACCCCAAAATGTTGCGCGAATTTATTACATTTGATAGGTCTTGATGAGCTTGGTATACTTATAGTTCTAGTAATAGTTCGTAGGTAAGTGAGAATTAATTTTGGAATTAAATTAGATACCTATGTTCAATTCGTAATCTGACTATCGAGGTTAGCGACCCTCACGATATATCTGGTACTATAAACAATAATATAATTCGAAGTTTTGATAAAGCACTAGAGATGGGTCTTAGTGACTTGGAAAATAAATCAGAGACCCATTGCAGTTTTCTTGTTAACTTACTTTCAGCATCACTTCATCTATCCTACGTCAATTTCAACTAAGATGTATCAGTAATTTATATCTTATATTGTTCTAGATAAAATGTGAAATAGGTTATGGATGTATTTAGTCTCTAAGACGTTCAAGAAACGAATTAGCAAACATATCTCAAATTATAATCAGAACTGCGCCAAATACCTAATCGAATGTTTTCTTCAGTAGTAAAATCTTCGAAGTATGATGACATGTTCCTTTGATATTGACAACCTATGTTCCATTTCATCTGGAGCAGTACGATGATATAAACATTGAGTTTCAGACATGATGCGTAATTAACTAATCTGTCATTTATTTATTACTTACTATGTATATTATTTATACACTATTCAATACAAAATGCAACATAAATTTTCAATACAATTTGAAATTATCATCATAATTTACATTACTATTTTATGATTCATGTCTAAACATCCACCACTTTTAATTGTTGTAAATATTCTCTTAACTATGGAATGATTTGGTCTAAGACGTCCAAGAAATATATTAGCAAACCTTTCTCAAATTATAACCAGAATTGTACCAAGCAAATATCCGAACTTTTTCTTCATTAGTAAATATCATTAAAAATTTATTTAACATTGGCCAAAAATACGCCTCCAAGTAGCTGTCTTATATATTTTCTACACTCTTAAAGAAAAAAATTTGATAAAATTGAAGATACAGAGCGTTAGTAATGCAAATATACTAACAGGGAATTTTGATTCATTTAAAAATTGAACAGAAAAAATGTTTTTTGTAGAATCCAAAATCAAATATTTAAAAAAATATTGGGTTTAGTATCAGATGTTTTGACGCTTTAAGCTAAGGAACGCATTGTACTCCAAATCTTGACTCAATTTGGTCAAATTTGTAATTTATAAAGCAAAGAAATTTGTTGTATCTTATATAAATTATAAATAAAAAATAAATAAAATAATGTTTATAATAGGAAACATTGAATTTGAATTGCACCCGGGCAACGTCCGGTACTTCAGCTAGTAAAAGTACAGCATTCGGTCAATAATATCCATGGAATTTCTGGCCTAAGCTTAATAGGAGAATAGGGCATAATTAATTTGCTCTGAAGAACAAATAAAATTACGTGGAAATTTTCTGAGTACATATGCTACTTCCATTAGCATATTTCGGATGCGTGATTTAACAGTTGGTAACCACACCTCAAGCTTGCTCATATATTTATTATTTTCTATATATTTGCATTATTTTAATGTGTTTGAATACATGGTCGTGAGCAATATGATTGAATTAGCGCGACTCACAAACAGAAAACTTGAAACAAGTTAAATCAGGGTGGATTGACTAGTATCACTGAAAATTAGTAGGACTACCCGAAATAATCTCATTAGCTCCTGTATCCAGATCTCGGACATCAAGTAGAAGCGAAGCACTCCTTCCCTTAGTGCCCTGAGCACGAAGTCCCGGCCAGAGCACGCGTTTGCGTTTCCGCCCTCGCTGACTTAGTTCCCGAGTCCACCGCGGCGACGGTGGTGGCGGTGGCGTTGGCGTCGCTGTTCGAGGCACATTTCTTGCGTTTACATTATATGTAATTAGTGTGGCGGTTGCCAGGCAAACAAAACAAATTAAATTTACTGTTGCCCGAGTTCATCAACTCGAATGAAATTAATTTGAGGTTTCAGTTAGACATGGCGGCATGCGTCTAGTTTTATTCTGCAACGCTGTTCAAATTCAAAATGTCTTAATTAAATAATGTGCGGAATATATGTATCCGTGTGCTAGAAACTTCAACGTGGGCTCTCTACGTTGCTGCGCCGCTTTTCTGCCATCCAGAATACTAGTTGAATATAGTTACGCTTTATGTGTTTGCCTACTACTCATAGTTAAGACGTACGATCAACAATAATATTTTTCGATTACTTCTATCAAGTTTGTTCCATATAAATTTATCTACGTTCCAAATGCAAATTCGTCAAACTTATATGAATAACATTGTAACTAAATCCCAACAGTACCTTAGCTGTGGTAAATTTCAGCATTTCACCTACAATATGAGGATTATTAATAATAAATGTATCATCGCGCTTTATACCTATTTTATGTGTGGTGTTCTGCATGGTATCAAGTAACGGTCCCCAACGATTAAGGATTGATTCAACTATATTGAACTAATAAAATATAATGAATTCAAGATACCAGAGAAGATGCAATTATAGTTTATAAACACAAGAAGACTTTCATGATATAACAGAGGAGAATAAAATTAAATCAGACAGATCAGAAGACAATATTATAGATTGAAGTGCTCTTGGACTTTTTCTATATTTTGGGGGAAAACCTGACATGGACAGCAGGTAACTTTTCCAAGATTATAATTTCTAAACGATACAAGTTATATACAAATTATTGTAATTAAAATTGAATTGAAAAATTTATAGGGCTCTAAATAAACTATCACTTCCAAAATCTTACATGAACATGAAAATTTTAAAAATAAACTTGAGAAATGATATCGTCATTGTAGTTTAAGCTATATTGGACTAAAATTTTCATGAAAATAGTGAAAACGTAATCTAAGGACCCCAAAACATGCTAACCCGTTGAATACTCACTATGTTGTTTCCAAGATTGTGGATTCAGTCCAATCCGTTGGAGAGATGTTCCTTAAAATATAAATATTTTAAGATATTTTAACATACAATTAGTGTTGGAAATTTTCCGGGTAAATAGCTTCCTGGTAACGCGTTGGACTGTGGATCGTGAGATCCTTAGTTCGAATCCTACAGCTGACAGTTGCCAATTTATATTTACCTCTGTGGTTCCCCCTCTACTAACATCTTTGGGGGAGTTGATGGCTGGTAACCGCACTTTATATGCAAAAATATATTACTTACTGAGATCTGCGCAAGCAGAGTGCCACATCCATAATGGGTAAAAGGCATGATGATACATTTATTTTATTTTATTTATTATACTATTAAGAGTAGAATAAAATTATATGCAATAAGTATATAAATAATAGCTATTTTGAATACTAGTGAACAAAGTAGTGCATTTAATTATGAGTCCAGAAGTTGGCCTCCTGAGCCGTAGGCGAGGGTCCCAACTGAATAAGTAATTAAATACACGTTTGTTCACGAGTGTAAAATCTGATTTTTTCCACAATCAAAATATAAAACTTCAAATACAAAATATTTATTTATTTTACATTACCTACTATTAAACTCAACAGAGCAAAAGAACAAACAGCAACATCTTTAAGTGAATTATAAGGTTAAATAACATCATTGACATTAGAGAATGACTGAATGACATATTGTGACAGATTCAGATAATCGGTATTGGCATAAATTTTTCCCAATAGTAGTTTGTTGCTCGTTAGCAAACAATTTAAAATTTTTTTTCTGAATGAAAATGTAACATTACAAGTTATACATTTTATGAAGTCGTAATTATTTTAATATTGCAAAGTATTTAAAAATCAAAATACGAAACAAAATTTTTGCACCATCTATTGAAAATTTGTAAACAAGGGTGAGCAATTTTTTTTCTCACTTGTGATTATACTACTTTTTCTCATTAGTGATTAAATTGCTTTCTTTGCTCACTCTTTCGAGTGAGCAAACAACATCAAAATTAAACAATTGTGGAAAATAGTTATTTATGTATCAAGGCAAAGAAGTTCAATTTTTTTATAACGAATATGGAAGGGTAGGTAGGGCCGAGGAAAATAAACCTTGTGAGTGATAAAAAGCAACTTCAGTGCCGAGGTACATACTAAGTTTTATTTGAAATCTAAAGTTCGAAAAAACTGTAAAAAATTACAATATAGGTTAAGTTTATACATCTGTCATTTGTCAATTGAAACAGACAGTCAGTGTTGCCAACCTCGAGAAGTGAAGTTATCGTAAATAACACTGAAAATTATTCGTTTTGTCCTCGATTTCGTCATCGGAATTAATTAGTTAATTCTTCTTGCAAATTTTGTTTCATGTTACGTCCAAATTTACTATAGTACGTCAATATATCTGCCAAAACTATCCTAATTGTAAAATAATTATTTAGCGGTTGCCAACACTGGGTTGCTCAAAATCGTCGTATAATGGGTTACTTTAGTGACGATTTCTGAGCTTTTAATGACGATTTTTGAGCACTTTAGTGCCGATTTCAAATAAATACTTTTAATCCCTTTCTGGTCTTGACAATCTACTTGCAGATTCAACATATAGTATAGTGTGTTGCGTGTGAAAAGAAAACATCAAATTACGACCTCAAAAGCTGTTGGTGGCTAAGAGGAAGAACCTCGATAATACTTTCTATTTGTCGGGACTTAACTAATGATCATATAATCCACAGTCCAATTCATGGAATCATTTACCTCTAAATATTTAAAATGAAGGACTATTTTAGTACAATTCAGCATATTTCAGTCGCTATAAAAAATGAATCGTTGTAAGTTTCTTCATTAATAATGTTTCTAAAGCTTTATGCAATGTGTCGCCGTGAAGGATGAAAAAGATGTCCTGCGATTAATTGAAAACCCGTGCGATATTATAGAACTATCCATCACATAAAAAGTGATTCAGGGTATAAACCCAGCTTAAGATTAACGCAAACATCACAGTTCGCTTTCCGGGTCCGGCGCCATCGCTAGTTGTCGCTGAACGACGCCGAGCGTCGCCGTCAGTTGCGCATGATGTAAAGAAGAGTTCCCGCGTTATGAGTCCCACGCAACCTGCTGAAAGCGTTTTTCGATTTCGTCCCCTAAGTTTCTATTAAAAATGCCGGCTGTCTCCGGCTCATATTAGGATTATGCGTCACATCCTCTTTTGAAATTCAAAGGACGGAAGTGTTTGTATCTCGCACATGTGGCAGGGGTAGCGTGGAACTCTGCTTTACCGGCAGGGAAGCGATGCTGCGAGAATGCGGAATTTATGCACACATTTTTGTATTTATTTTGGATTTTGAAATGAATATGAAGTGAGAACTATATTAACGGATTTATTCATAACTTCAGGTGGAATGTTATTACTCCACCACCGCTGGTTTCATGTTAATGTTATTTACATTCTTTTTTTTTTTTTCTTCCCTACGTCTCGATGAATTTATATACAAAAATACGCGTACAATAATAGAATTCTGCTTGTTATGTCTACAGAAATAACTTGCACATGTTTTATTTATTTTCTTTAGTTGCATAACAAACCAATAGTATAAAATAAAAATTGAACCTAATATTTTTTTACTTCAACATTTAATAAAAGTCAAGTATTTAATGAGATATTTTGAAAAACACTGAAATCTAATAATACTTGATCGCCAACTGATGTTGTAAATGTGGGAAAGGGAGACAGCTAGTTGTTGGGCCAATTGTTTCTGTCGTACAGTTCGCTTAGAAAGTTGATAACATTAAATGATTTTGAAATAAAACTTTTAATAGAAAAATTAAATAATACATTAATAATACATTCATTTAACTACAAGCGCAGAATCAAATCATTTGGCCCAGTTAAAATCATAAAAAAGAAAATTGTTTAATTCTCCATATATCCTATGTTCATTTATTTTTTCTTCCGCACATACAGGAAGGTATTGTTTGTATTATGAATTAATTAGATATTGGGAACAATTCATCAACAATTTGATAGAGGAAAATAGAGGTATTGAAAAAGATGTAGAATAATATTACTTACAATTTTTATTTGAAACAATTTTCTGTATTTTCTTATCATCAGATTTTAAAATAATGTGCGTGGTATCAGTCAATACCTTCAGGCCAAATTGTTTATTTGTTATTATTTCAGTTGTTATTTTCCTTAAAATATTCTTAAAAAAAAAACAGAAATTATGACAAAAATAAATTGAGTACAATAATTTTCCCTTTCTTAGTTCAAAACTATTTTTTAAGCTATTCTAAAAGTCTAAATTAGGTCAAATGCAGGGGTCGTATTATGTTCGAGCCCAGAATCATATCATTTGACCCATTAAACTTTTAGAATAATTTAAATAAATTTGTTCTGATCTGACAAAGAAAAAATTCTTGTACTTAATTTATTTTTATGTTAAATTCTACTGTTTTAAGAAAACAGTGACAATTGAAATAATAAAATAACATATAGATTTCATTTGGTCCAGGGGTATTGGCTGATACCACGAACACTGTTTTTTAATTTGATGACAACAAATTAAAGAAAACGTTTTAGTTTAAGATTGTAGGTAATATTATTCTACATCTTTTTGATTCAAATTAAATTTTCTCTATCTCATTTATTTGCAAATTTATGCTAAAAAACCCAGATAGGCCTTCAAATAATCTATGTTGATGAATTGTTCTCAAAATCTAATTAATTCGTAACATAAACATAATATCTCACTTACATATATGTATATGCGGGACGTGAAAATTATAGAATAATAGATATATGGTGAATTAAACAATTTTCCTTTGTATGATTTTAACTTTGACAAATGATATGATTCTGGGCTCTATGTGAATTTAAAAGAATTTAAAATAATTAAACAATATTCTGTTAAATATTATTTTTCACTTCCTGTGCTACATGTATTTACATAGCAATCGCTCAACAAACGCATATCAACCGTTCTCCAAACAAATGTTAGATAAAGAAAGGTGGCCCTACGACATCTATTTGTTTCATGCTTGTTTTAGGCTTTCATAAAAGCTTACAAGTTAGCATTCCAGTATTACTATATTTCAGTGTTGAAAAACCTTATAGGCCTTCAAATACGATAACACTTCTGGTTGTTGAATTACTACAAAATTAGCTCGTAACTTAACATCTAAATTTTGAACATGCAAATTCAAAATAATATTCGTTATGTACGAAAAAACTGTATAAAACTGTATACACACTCACAGATGTCATCGTATACTACTGGGACCTTAAACGTTCTTATCTGTTGAAAATTAACTATCGAAAATTTTGGATCATCACAACACCTTCCTCACATATATGTACGGAAGGTAAATATGGTTTTTTTTAGCTGCAAAATATATTAATGTTTTCCGATAAACGTAACAGCTTCGATTAAGATTTTATCAAATAATTATAGATCCACGTCTTCGATTTGCGTGTACAAATTTGCAGAAAATTCCCTATTGCTAATATCGGAAAAGTGATTCACGAATTCGTGATAGAGCAGATTAAATTGTATGTGTTTTTCTAAGAACAAAAGGTATAATTATCAAATTAGTGATGGCTTTAGTAGGAGTAATAACAGGGTGGAAATAAAAGCAACTGTACTCAACTAGAATTAGGGTTTACGAAGAAATGTATTAGCTTCGTTTTTTTCTATTAATAAGTGAAATAGGCTACCTCTTAACTACTAGTGGTGATAATGTCATTTTCGAGTAAACCTATATTTACTTTTTTCAAATAACAATAAGCCACGTAAAAATATTTGCGGTTTTTTATATAAAGTATAAATTAACTTTTTTCTAAAAACACGTGTATTTGGTTTGAACATTACATTCATTTACAACGATGGGTAAATAACTGCATGGAAAGCATCGGTCTATGGATCATGAGATCGTTAGTTCGACTACCACATCCGACAGTTTTCATATTAACTTTACCCCACGAATTTATCATCTAAAATGGGTAAATGGCGCGATGATATATTTATTTTATTTTAATACCGCAACAAAAAGGATGTTACCAATTTCATATAATTATTTATTCTATTGCATTGTTTTCTAATATAGTTTTCTTTCTTTACAGGTGAGTGCTTTCGACTTTACTACTTTGGATAACAGCCCAGTATGTAAGTTTGTATTACACTGATTAACTATCATCTATTTCTACTTGAATTTTTAACATTTTGTCTAAACATTTAAGGCTGGTACCACATGCTCTGTTTTCGGATATTTTAAGAGAAGTGTTTTAACTATGTTTAATGTTCTAAAATTGTTTTATAAGATAATGATTCGAATGAAAGTTACAGAAAAATATATATTCACCACTTTTATTTGAAATATTTTTATTTAACAGAATGATTTGGACTGTGTCGAGAGTTAGCCAGAGTCTAAAGTAAGTACTCGAAGAATAACACTATAACATGCATATGAAAATTTCACATTAAAAGAGCAAAAATTACGTTCTTACTTCATACAAAAAGTCCAGTGTTTGATACCAGAAGATTTACCTTGCACAGACGTCAATTTTTGCGGATGGATACTGACATCTTGATTTAGTTGGTTGTCAAATTAACAGTTATTAATTTTTATTGCAAAAATACTAAATTTAGGTTACCATTCACGACGAAAAACAGATGTAAAGTGCAATTGCGCAGTGTTTACACTAACGCCATCTTGTCATCTATGCACTCATATGTTCTCTATTGGCGGGTATTACAAATTTAAAAAAAAAAAATTAAATAATTTTAAATCGAAAACTAGATGATTAGAAAAAAGATATTAAAAAATATGGTTGTTCTCTACGAGTTCTATCACTGGTCAAATTTAATATACCTATTTATGTTACAAACTGTATAAATAGAAATATATTTTAGTTTGAAAATTAAAAGAACTGGGATTGAAATATACAATTTGAATTGTGTATTTAATAAATCAATTTAGAAGTTTCAAAATGATTTATTTTTTACAAAAAGTTACATTGAATTTGAAATAGAGTATGCATTAACAAATAGCTATTCAAAATGAAAGTGACAGAAATAAATAAAAACAAAATCAGCACACAATACTTAGTTTACAGGCGACAAAATCCTGCACTAACATATGTCGTAAATTTCCCGCTTCCAAACACAAATAAAAGCAAAACACAGACCATTTTCCTTCACTTTCATGAACAATACAATTACTAATTACAGAACAATGTCCGAGTGTGGAGAAAAACGTCAATTACTCAGCGCAGAGGCGAACATTCGCATGTACCGCGCAGCGCATACGTGGTGCAAATGTGTAAACGACAATTATCATTAGAGCCCTCATTGTTTCACACACACAAACACGGCACATTCACATACGTGGCGTTAGCGTGTGTTTGTTATGCACATATAAGCAACAGACTCAGCGGAGGCTGCCACTAGCGCCGAAATGTGGCGCACTGCAAATAATGGGGCCCACCAATATTGTCACAAATTAGTCATTTGTATTAAAGCTAGGCCATTCAACTTTATGACTGAAACTATTAAACATTTTTGTTTCTACACATTTCACATTAAAAAATATGTATTTTATTAAGCTTCATTTTCATGCGCCATAGGGGATTGTATTTGTATAGTATAACTTAATGTATGGAATTAGTGGTATTGAAATACACTTATTTTACTACCGCGAGATTTGTATAGTTACTCAAATATATTAATACTGGTACTCTAACTTGTAGACTTTTATGAAAGCGGAAAACGAGCCCAAAACACATAGATGTTGTAAGGCTACCCTTCAATGTTCTTTTAACATTTGTTTGTAGAGCGGTTGCTATGGTGAAACATTTTGCACAGTCTTGTCCCAAGGCGATAAATAAAATTTATTTGAAATCGGCACTAAAGTGCTCAAAAATCGTCATTAAAAGCTCAGAAATCGGCACTAAAGTAACCCATTATACGACGATTTTGAGCAACCCAGTGTTGGTAACCGTTAAATAATTATTGTACAAGTAGGATAATTTTGGCAGATATATTAACGTACTATAATAAATTTAGACGTAACATGAAACAAAATTTGCAATAAGAATTAACCAATTAATTCCGATGACGAAATTAAGGACAAAACACATAATTTTGAGTGTTATTTACGATAACTTCACTTCTCGAGGTTGGTAAGACTGACTGTCAGTTTCAATTGACAACTGACAGATGTATAAACTTAACTTATATTGTAATTTTTTTACAGTTTTTTCGAATTTTAGATATCAAATAAAACTTAATATGTACCTCGGCAATGAAGTTCTTTTTTATCACTCACATGGTTTATTTTCCTCGGCCCTACGGGCCTCGACAACTAAATTCCATATTGGTGATAAAAAATTGAACTTCAGTGCCTTGATACATAAATAACTATTATCAGTGTATTGTTATTATTATATTTATTTATTCATTCAACAGGAATTTTACATCCCAATAACAGAATAAATTTTACAAATGACATAACAAAAAAAAGATGTAGTTAGTAATATAATTATGAATTTGAAAAGTCCTTTAAACTCACATACATAAATGTTTTAAATTGAACTCATTTCTATTAATGTATTATTTAATTTTTATAGTAAACATGTTATTTAAAAACCATTGAATGTTAATTTCTGTATATTTTCTTATCAGCTTTCTAAGTGGACTATACAACAAAGACAGATAGCCCAACAACTATGAGTTAGTATTCTAGTATTGTAATTCAGTGAATGTACTCATACGTCAAATTGAACATAGCAACAAAAAGTTCCCTTAATTCGTTTGTAGTACCATCCTTATCCCTAATTATAAAAAAATAAGTTGTTAAAATAACAATATATAAAAGCTTATTCATAATATAAATAAAACAATCATGTCAAATAACATCTCATTAATAATCACTGAATTTATTTAAACTTGTGATTGGCTGTTACAATATTGTGTAGGGTATATAAAAATTAAAATCTACCTAGATTTTTTCATACTGTCTTACAACATAGAAATGACTAAAAAAATCGTTAAATTTTATTGCTCCCTTTCCTGAAATATAAATTATCTATGCATACCAAGATTTATACATATTTATAGCTATTTGGTATAATTGTTTTTCAACCATACTTATATGTGATATCATAAATCATTTTGCCTGTCTAGTAATATACATGTTATATTAATAACAAAGCTAACGATAATGTAACATAACAGAATCTATAAAAAAATATTACTACTATTATTAATATTACATAGATTGCTTTCAATTCAGATATAGCTTCATAAATAAAATAAAAAAATAATGGAGAAACTTATTTAATAGCGTGGTGTATACATACATATTTGAACTATAAAGATCGATATGACAATCCACTTAAAAAGATGTTGTATATTAAAGAAGTTAAGTCAGAAATTAATATATTAATTCTTAGTATTAAAGTCAGGGTTAGGTAACCTTTAACTTTATCGTGTGTCAAAGAAAACATATTTTTAGTATGAAAGATGATGAAAAAATAATTTGCTTTAACATGAATAAAAACAATTCGCTACAAATTCCTATAAAGTTAAATGTTTCCACACCAGAATCTTGTGATACCTAACTAAAAATATATCTATCTTTTTTTAGAACAACTGCATGCTTGTGCATAAATATATTTTTAGCCGATTGACATTAATGAATAAAGATGACACTTCACGGACCGCTAACAGTCTGTAAAATGTCACTTTTATGCCTAGGCTGTAAAAATACTTTATATAACAACCGTTCAACAAACGCAGAGCAACCGTCAACAAATACATAGCAACCATTCAATACATGCATCGTAATTTGACAGCAAAATATCTATGTATATAAAATAATCACTAAATTAACATTAATTCCAAATCGACAAAAAATTATGTGTTCAACTCGGCAACAAACACAGATTTATAACTTCGGCAGCATTCATTGATGAGGCCCTGCTGTAAATCTGGAATTTTGATGCCTAGTTCAACAAATAACTATTCCATTTAAATTGCTTGCTTTTTCAATTTCTATATCGTATTTCGTGAGGTTATGCAGGTATTTTGATATTCTCTTACGATTTAATCACTGCCCCTATAGAATTGTCTGAAAACTACGTCTATGTTTATGACCATACGTATGTGTTAATATGCCACAGACTGGACGGAGGCTTGCAATGCTGATCGTATGCAAAATGCACAAGTTGACCGAGCGAGAACAAACTTTCCGTAGTGGGGGAAAGTGCGTGAATATGTTTCGTATCTCGTTTTGGAATTGCAAATGATTGAAGTTATTACGGTTTCAAACTGTTCAACTTGGGTAAATATATGTTAGCCGTTTATGGTTTATACTAATTATTATTAATTTCAATATTGGTGTAAACTCTAAACTCCAGATACGTTGGAGAAACTATCTGCAAGATTAATCATAAATCAAATTTCAACGTTGCTGGTGAAGCTTATTTCACTGCAACATTAAAGTTTAATTTTTAACTTCCGCATATTCGTAAAGAATGTATTATGAGGTATTTCACTATTTTCACGATGACGTCTGGGTGTAGAAAATCACTAAAAAATTGTCATTTTTTGACATGTATTATGATTGAAAAGTAGATTTCAAAGATTAAATTAATCATATAGGAGTAGTATCGTAAGCTTATGCGGATGATGTTGTTGTGTTGGGTGAAACTGAGGAACAATTGAGAAGAATGATTGTGAGCATAAATTAAGTAGGGAAAGGTTTAAATCTGCTATTGCATGTCGATAAATGTCAAGTTTTGGTGTTTGAGAAGAATGATTTGGTGACTGATTGTAATGTTTCAGTGAATGGTGTGAGACTGAAACAAGTGAATAAATATGTATATTTGGGTAGTATGTTCTGTAGGGATGGACGTATTGACCGGGAGATTGAAAGGCGAGTGTCTGCAGGGTGCAAGGTATTGGGTGCTCTGGGTACATTTGCTCGAAACGTGAATGTATCTATAAATGCTCGATTGAATGTTTATAATGGTGTGTTAGTGCCTACATTGATGTATGGTTCTGAATGTTGGGTGTGGATGAAGAAACATGAACGACGTATAACTGCTGAAGAAATGAGATATTTCAGAGGAGTCTGTGGGTATACGAGACGTGCTCGTATACGGAATACATTGGTGTATGGTGAGTGTGAGATTGAGAATATATAACTGAACTTGAGTAAATTTTGTAATATTTAAAAAGATGATAATATTGTCTACAATTTTCATCTGAAACTTTTTTCTTTTTTGTACTATTTAAAAGTGGTTAAGGAGGAAGATTATGGGTTGGAGACAAGTTGAAAAAATTTCAGAATTTATAACAGAAATAATAAGACTTTTAGATATATTTCTGTAGATATAAACATCTACACACACTTTGCTTACATCGAACGGTAAAATATATTCTTTTCCTACGTTTACCAATTAAAAATTACTTCTGAGACTCTCCCACCGTTAACATACTTGAGTTTCACAAAATATTCATATTGCAAACATCTTCCAATGACACAATCTTCTCGGGACGAATGGTCGAGCACTGGGTACTTATAATACTTGTACCGTTGATGCTGCTGTCCTGTTCGGAGACTTGAGACTGCCAAACCGAAAACCACAACAACTTTGCAGCACCGCCGGACATTTGCAATTCTGCGCGGCTAACTGACAACCACGACTCACGCATTGAGAAGTACACTTGTGGAAGTAGAAATTGCACTACGTGGGTGGCTGTGCAGTTGCATTTAATTTGCAAGGTATTTAAATGTTTTAAATGCACCAAAACTTGTGCCATTTTCAGTGGAACTTCAGCTAGATTGTACTTATTGTAACGTTCGTGGGTTTAAAACGTTTTTATTTAAATAATAAAACTATTATTAATAACAAGTAATGCATAATTATTATAATAAATAGTAAAAGTTAATTAACACTAAGTATATAACACTAAAATAACAAATACAAAAACTTATACACTAACACTTATCACTATAAATAAACACTATTATTTATATAAACTAGCCGAGCGATATTTATTTAAGACGATATATTTATATTCAGACCGAGCGATATATTTATGTTCACAAGCTCTTCATTGTAGCTTCGAAGTCAACAGAGGCAACTGAATCAACTAAACTGCTTCCGATGATTCGCTCTTTTATATACCGCTTTCCTTGGTTCGAGAAGTTTTGGGAATATTCTCTATTGTGGCGCGACCGGACTAGTTCAAACAAGTCCACGCTGCGTCTATTAAAACGGCGGCGTAAAGGTGTGATTTCGTTGCGACGGCCAGCGTTGGCCCGCTGCAACGTCCAGCCGTCGAGCACTGCTACAATGCTTTGCTATGGCAATGATTTCGTTAACGCGGCTCGTCTGGAAGACGTTGCGGCCCGCCGTCGACGGCTACGTCTCGACTGCTCAATAACAAGTCGAGACGCAGCCGCCAACCACCAGTAATGTGTGAAGGCAGTGATTTGGTTTAGTATAACTGTATTTTGAATAAGTGAAAATGTCTAAAAAATCATCGGCATTGAGATGACTTTTAATCAGTATTTTATAATTACCTTCTTGGCTCCTTGAACTATATAATTTGTGTATTTCTTCTCGCATGGATAGCAATAGAATATCATCGTCATCTGCTTCATATTCTATAAAAAATTAATGCCGCTAATATTTCTGGATCCATTTTAAATAGCACTTTTTCCTCCAGAACTTTAGAAACGACTGTCGAAACGCAAACGCCAGACGTTTTAAGCAAACCATGCGATTGTAACGGCTGGCCGTCACTGCCGCAGGTTACGGTGGGCCGCGAACGCTGGCCGTCGCAACGAAATCACACCTTAAGTCGACAAGTTTCAACTTGTCGGTACTGCGTCCATTACATTTCTTTCTCAAACGTAGTAAAAAGAAGGATAATAATCAAGGTATTTTGAGATTGCCTTAACCCGTTAATATGCATTCATTTTATAAAATAACCCATGATCTAGAAAAGATAGAACAACAAAACTTCATAAATATAATGGCAATACTCTGAGTTGAGATGATTTTGGTTATAGGTAATTGCAAAACTAGAAATGGAAAATTACTGGACACACAAAACTTTAAATTCAATTTATTTTAAATTTGTAATAAATTGCGTGGATAACTTATAATGAAAGAGAGAAATACTATATTACATACCGGGGTGGAAAGTGTTTATTGTAGTCGAATGTTGAAGGTAGCTAAACAAAAACTCAAATCGCATGAGGCTGAAATAAAACTTTCCACTGAAGTTTGTATACTATTTTATTCACAATCAAAAATTAGTAAATGAAACATAAAATGTTATATAAATTTTTAACGTTTGCTTTTTCAAATGAATTATTTTTGTTTAGTAGATATTGAAATTTACAATTGTTTTGTAATACAGTTTCGGAGTTTAAAAGTAAACTTGATTGAAGACAGAAATGACTTACTCTGATTTTGAATTAATGGATTATACTCCACTCGAACTACGGCAAGTGGCAGAAGATTCAAAAGAATATTTACTTCTAGAGTAAGCTTATATTTTTCACAACCAGTTAGTAATCAAATGTGCACTGATTTTCAGGTTGGAAAATGGCAAATTTCTGATCGGTTGCACAGTGAAAGGTATAGGAATAATTGATTTTCCAACTTTTTATATGTCTGTAATTGACATATTACCAATTGTCAATAAACTGAATCACATATTTGATAATATTTCTATTTCATTAATAATCATTGCAATGAGGATAAAGGAATAACTTATAATACATACATACATCTATACTACATGACAAACATTAAACAAATGTAATTTTTGTGGTTGTGTCCATTTTTTGATTTCCTATAATATAAAAATAGTTATTTACTTTACAAGTGGGCAAAGTAAGGAATTAACCGCGAGAGAAATTTTAGCACACGAATCCGAAGGCTGAGTGTGATAATTTTATCGAGTGGGTAATTCCACTTTTCCCACATGTGAAGTATAACATTTTATTCAACACCTCTTAATAAATGAAAAATTTATTAAAGAAATATTATTTGACAGTGACATATGCTTTAAATTTTTAAATTAAAATGTCAATCGAAGTAGTTACGAAGGTATTGTGTGTTATTATTATAGTTATAAATAAAAAAATACTCAGTTAGTGACTTTCCTCAAAGATATACCCACTAGTGGGTAATCTGTTACTTTCCTTGTTTAAAATCGCCATAGTTATAGAGCATTTATTGAGAGGTGTATAATGAAATATAATTAATAGATTTATATATGTACTTCAAAACATAAGTGTTTTTTAAAATTCTTATTCATACATAAGTAAATGGCGCTAAAATCTCGAAACTGACAAAAATTAATCATAATATTTCTGGTCGTAACCACTCTTATAGCAACTACAATTTGACCACACGTAACACGTAATAATCATTAATATATTTGCATCAGCAGTATCATGCGTACTTATATTAATATTATCTCCAAGGCCTGCTTCATAACAACTGTCAACTTCAGTAATACGAACAGCAAAAGGCGTGATGTTATATTTATTTATAGCTATGAACCATAATTTACAAATGTAATTTACATTTCGTATTCAAATATTCAATTAAGTTAGTTTGAAAATCAAAAATTCAGCACCTACGCTCGCAGCTATGAGATATCGAAAAAAAACTTGGATATATGAACTGAATTTGTCATAAAAATAAATGTGTTCTAGGAACATTTATTTTATTTCTTCTACCATTTAAGACCCGAAAATCTCCATGAATATCAAATACAAAAACAAATCGCGGCGGCCTACAACACAATTCAACCGAGAACTTTTTCCAGAATCCCAATCTTTCCATCACGTCTACATTATCAAACTTCCATCGTGTTTCACATCAAATGGTAAAACTTTAATTTCTTTCTCCACAAAAAATACAGCACGAATCTCGATGGTGCAAATTGCCCCAGGGCATCAAGAACCTTGCAGGGGTGTCCGAGTAAGAATATTCTCGAGTCACGTTCGTTAGAGGGTGTCACCTTAACTGGTTTATCGTCGATAATGTCTTTCCGATGCGCGACGTTCTAATCACGAGGCATCGAACCCGGTCCCGAAGGGGCGTTCCAGCTCATCAGCGAAGAGTTAAGGCCCTAAGGGCCAGTTTTAAGTCGCGGAAGCAGTCTCGCTCAAGCCGTGCATATCTAATTATATCATTTCATCTTGACGGATTTTTTCACCATCGTTATGGGGATTATCGAGTCTTGCACGCCATCTTCCGGTGTAAAATGAGTTCGTCGAGTCGAGGAAGGCCAGGCCTCTTGATACGTGTCAGGAAGAGTGATTTATGTGTGTAGTTATCGTGTACTTGCCGCTCAACTCCGGCCTGATTGAGATTCACTGCTCGCTTCTCTCAGGATTTTTTTTAACTTTTCGAGTAGTCGAGCGTGAGAAGGGTTAATTTATTAGAAAATAATGTTTTCAATACTGGCTCATAGAAGCAGGATATATAATTTTGAAGAGAGGTTAACGTCAGAGTATTGATTCTGTTCGTAATGTAAGGTTATCTTACTTATCATTAATTTAAATATTGATGTAAACTGTTAACTGACGATATATTTATGAAGATGCATCTAAAAATAAATCCAATTTGTTTACGATAACAGTTTTTAATTATCTTGTGTAAATGTTTGGGATAAAGATTGATAGCATTTATTATTATTATTTTATTTTAGTAACTAGTATGTTTATGATTTTTTTTTTAGATTAACCTTTGCACTGTGTACATTTAAATTTAGCAATAAAAGTTTTCGAATCCATCCAATTTTGAAATTGTATAATCTATTCTACTGAGTAGGTATTTACTTTACTTGTTACTCACTTGTAAACACCATTTACCCAAGCCTTTTATTGCTTTTGAAAATGAATCTTTACAAGTAACTAATTGACAGCTATATTGTAAAAATTTTACAAGCTAGTAAACAAGGTAAACAATGCACATTGCCACAGTAATTCTTGCAAGGCTCATTTAATAGTTATTTACATTACAAGCAAGGTAAAACAGTTTTTACTGCTGAATGGAGGAAATGACCGGCGAGCCTGTCAACTCCTTGAAGCAGTAAAAAAAAATACCCTGCGTGCATTGTACAATATTTTACTTGTTACTTATTTGTAAATCAAAATAACAATTAAAAAATTATAAGCAAATCCTGTCAGTTATACACAACTGTTCTGTCAAAAATTATTTGAAATGATTTCGCAAAAGCCTTGTAAGCATTACTGAGGCAACGTGCATTGTTTACCTTGTTTACTAACTTGTAAAATATTTACAATGCAACTGTCAAGTAGTAACTTGTAAAGATTCATTTTCAAAGGCAATAGAGTATTTGGGTAAGTGGTGTTTACAAGTGAGTAACAAGTAAAATAATTTTTGGCAGAACAGTTGTCTGTAACTGACAGGACTTGGTTATAATTTTAATTTGATTTACAACTAAGTAAATAATATGTAAAATGTTGTACAATACACGCCAGGAAACTGTTTTACTGCTTCAAGGAGGTGACAGGCTCGCCTAATCGACTCGCCGGTCATTTCCTCCATTCAGCAGTAAAAACTGGCTTGTAATATAAATAACTATTTTTAAAGGACATGGGAAATACAATGATAAAATTTTCATCAAGCGATAGTTTGTTTTCGTTGCCTATGAACTATAGAACAAATGTATAAGTACCTACAATAAAAGTTCAGAAATAAAATTCATCCAATATGGGTCTAAATTTATTGATATAAAACATTTTTGTCATGAAACAATAGTTATTTGTATATCAATGCACTAAAGTGTTATTTTTTATTACAAATATGGAATTAATTAATAATTTAATGGAGTTTTATTTCAAAACATTTTTCGTATTTTTAATTTTTTTCTAAAATTCATAGGGAACGAAGTATCAACTAATGAAAATTTTAACATTAGGCATATTTCATATGTCTTATAAAAAAAATAGACACCTATTTTATACGCATATCATAAATATATCAACATGGCATTTACCCATTCTGGGGTAAAGGAAAAGCTGAGAAATCCATGATCTACAATCCGAAGTGTTACCACGGAACTATTTACCCCATAAAAACTATATGCGGAAAAGAATTGATGAAACAATCTAACAAATGTTTAAAGGTTTTTATATCGGAAAACAAAAGAGATAATTTAAATTAGGTAATAATCGTTTTCTGTATTCAGTTATCTGTAACGTAATTTTAAAGATTAGTATAAGTATCTCATAAACAGTCAAATACCGATAGCTATATTTTAAAAACCAATATGATTTGGATTTAATAATTCAGCTCTGTGCAATGTTATACTATGGGATTCACTGATTGATAAAAATTATTTTTGGCTTTCTAATCTGGAGAAGAGTTAATTTATCAGAAAATATGTTTCCAGTTCAGTTTCATAAAAGCAGGATATATAATTTGATGAGAGGTTAAAAGTATTGATTTCTTCTGCATGACTTGGCGGAAATGAATTTAATTATGTAATATGTAGAAGACTTTTATGGAAATATTCAACGGCAGAATATTGTAATTTATGAAAATCAATAGCGAAAAGATTATACGCTATTCTATATTTAGATTAAATTCTAAATAATCCTCGATTTCATTTATCTACCTTTGATGATATTGTTAATAATTCTCGAAGGCGATATTAATTTTAGGTAAAGTTTAGACACTTTGTGCCATGTAATTATTAAATTTTAATACTACCCTAAATGCAGCAGCTCTTAGAAAGCAATTAGACAATTAAAGCATTTTTAAAAGCTCTAAGTGCATACATAAACTCTATACGCCGCATTAAATTTCAAACTAATTATACAAGATCGCTTTTTTACATCGCGTATATAAAGAGGCATTAATTAGTGCCTCAATATTATATCTATCAAATAACAATTTACGGCCTGTTATGCACCCACTCAACTACTCGTATAAGTATATTTTAGTTTAAATTGTAAAGTTTGATATTTTCAATTTGTAGCTAGTAATGGTACTCGCGTCAGCAATAGTTCATAGGTTCAAACATCATTTCAATAATTACATAGAAACGAATTTGACTGAAACGAGTACAACGGCTTAAGTTGTATCGGGTAATGGCATTTACTGACCCGGAAATTACAACAGAATCCGAACGGATTAGCTCCTAGTGTAAAAAAAAACTCTGCGCTAATTAGAAATTAGTTCCTATGCGTAAAATATCAAAACATCAGTATATTTTAGGCATTTTTATTTTGGTGATACAACGGAACCTTAGAAACTTAATTTATATATTTATATTTGAACTTGAACTCTATTGTAGCGCGAGCGGACGGGTTCGAGCAAGCCGGCGCTGCGTCATTTACTCGGAGACGTAAGCAGACAAGCTTCAACTTGTCGTAGCCGCGTCCGTTACACTGCCCCCTCCTTAGATCTGTTTCGTCCCGAAACTTTCCTGTTGCTTTTTCTGGATTGTGGCTATTCCTCTTCCAGTGACAATGTGGCCAAGATAATGAACTTCTTTACGAAACAGGTTAGATTTTATGGGACTTAGCTTAAGGTTGGCGCTTCTTAACTTCTTCAAATGTTTTGTCGACCACAATTATATCATCAAGATATGTGTATAGGTATATATAATGAAAGATTTCTGTAGGACAATCTAAAGAAGATCCACTAAAACGGATAAAACAACTTAGTAAGATCAGCGTGTATTAGAACGTCTTAAGAAATTAATATTCAATAAATATATATGAAGAACAATGAACGACGTATAACTGCTGTAGAAATGAGATATTTGAATGGAATGTGTGGGTATACGAGACGTGTTCGTGTCCGAAATATATTGGTGTACGATGAATGTGAAATTGTGAGATTGAGAAGAATGTTGTTAAGAAACTTGGAGTGAGTCAGTTGAGGTGGTTTAACCATCTTGTGCGAATATCGAATAAAAGGTTGTTATCTAATTTATGCGGATGAGACTGATGGTAAAGGATTGTGCGGGCGTCCAAGAAATACGTGGTTAGGTATGATTGATTGTTTGTTGCGTGAACGAATGATAGTCGCATAGTCGAGCATACATTGAATGTGGACGAGGCGAAAGTGGTGTGCCAGCATAGGAATGTATACGGGAGATTGATTGTTGGTTGATTTTGTTTCAAGGTTCGTGCTACCTCATTTAGTAGAATATAGCATGATGTTATGTGTGTATGTATGTATGTATGCATACCATCATACTAGTTTAATCTCGCCTATGGAACACAAACTAAAATTCGCATTATTCAATAAATGTATATTCCACTGAACTACGGCTTTACTAATGTGCAATATATGTACCTAGTACTATCATGCAAAAAAAAATTGCCGTTAATTTCCTGTATCCATTTTCTTCTACAATTGCTCTCTTTCGAAGCTTTCTGTTTCACTAGGGTGAAAGCACGGTGTAAGAAGAGAGGTGTGTCGACTCCTTAGCAATTCGTCGAACCGAGCCAATCGTACGTCCTTAGTTACATTATTCCCCACAGGCGCTGCGATCGCCGCATCAAGGGTAAAATGGCAGGCACTGTTCATGTCACATATTTACACACCTTTACACCATCATGGGGAGAAAGTGTTTTATCGCGAATTGTTCAAGTGACACAAGTGATCACATTTAGAATTTCAAAGCTCCGTCTAACCATAAAGAACTTCCGGATAAATTATGAAAGGTTATACCTTATGTCAGTTGTGAGTATATACTTATATTACATTCCGAACTGTAAATGTTATAATGATCATTCTAACCTCCATCAACTACAGTCGTACTAATTTTAGGTAGTTTTAAATTGACATTTCATTATGACAAGCTGTTCGTTGCTATTTTACCCTCTAACAACACCATCGCATCGCACGGAAAAGTGAATAACTAACGATACAAGAAATCCCCATATTGGAAAGTCGGCACACCTCTTTTCTTATACCGTGGGTGGAAGTAAATCATTCAGTCTCAAATCATATCAACGTTTATGAATAATAATTAACCAAATTGACTCTCTTAAATTTATATGAAGAAGTTAATTGCCTACAAAAAAATATTCGGCAGTGAAAAAAGGTCTGAATGAGCCATTTATTCTGATTAGGCAGATAAACAACAAAATTAATATTTACATAGCGTAATACAACCACCGCCACAGCCGCCCACGATCCTGCACCCTGCGGAGTGTAGTCTGCACGCAGCGGGACCCAAACACCGATATTTTTTAATAATTAAAAAGAAACAATGGCGTCATATCTACATAATTTACTGCACCCTTTAAAAGGAATATTAATATATCCATAGACCTGAAACAAATAGGGTAAATAGTTTCGTGGTAATGCATTTGAATATAGATAATGAAATACTCAGTTCGAATCCTACAGTCGACAGATTTATACGATTCCTCATAAATTAAAAACTTTAGGAGCTTTGACTTGACGTCTGGTAACTGTTTCAGGCGTAATAATATATTTAAGTCAAAATAGAAGACTTAATGAAATACAGAAGTAGATTATGGACTTTGGCCGGTGCACACCTGGCGATATAGGTATAGAAAAGATAAAGAAACATACCTTAGAATAGAAGCAGGGTAAAGAGCAACAAAATACGAAAATAAGATACGATAATCCGACACCACTATACTTCAAGAATATTGGAAAACGTTAAAGAAAGGGGAAGAGTACAGAAATATATTAACAAAATGGGGGGTTGAACAAAAAAAAAATTGTTACGAAAGGATTGAATATTCAACAATTGATTTAAAAATAAACACCAGAATGAAGAAAGCGTAGAAATAATACTTGTGCAAAGAAACGGAAAACAATGAACAAGAACAGTCCAACAGGTTAGAAGAATAAAGACACAGTAAAAGATACAAATATAAACCAAATGAAGTACCCAATATCATCTGTTTAATAGAAGAACTGTCACTAATTGCTAGATTTAGTGTGGCAATAGAGAGACATTAGAACAACTAAGTTTCTACTGCTAGGAAATAGAGAAAGGGTCTAGAAGTGCTAAAAGCAGAAAGTAGCCATGACACTGACAATTATATCATGTAGTATGTAGTGTACATTATTATAATTATGTTTAATTATATATTTGAATGTAAATGTATAAAGATTGACAAGTACAACTAAGATATAAATTAGAGAAAAAAACAGAGCTTGAAATGAATATAGCTTCATTACAGAAAACTATTCGTTCGTTCGTTGTACAGATTGTAGGTACTCGAAACCTTGATCATCGTCTTCCTTAGTCGGTAAATATCACTTTCAGTATTTGATTTTTTTTTAAATAATATTAATTGCTTGAAATAAAAATAATACAACAATAAATATTCAAAACGCCTGCTGCAATAAACTAAACAATACACCGTTTTAAATTACCCTTTCCTGTGCGATATAATCACAAGATTTTATCAAAACAATGCGACAAACAAGTCACGGGTAGACAAACAGTCAGACGAACAGACAGACAGGAAACGTGTAATATAAGTAACAAGCACCAGAGTACCATTACAACCGAAAAACACTGGTAACAATGTGACAGCGGGCCAAGAGAGCGAGCGCCATGCGTGCAGGCGTGCAGACGTGCTTACACGTGTCATGCGTGACTGAAGTAGGAGAAGAGATGAATCAGTAATCACCCGGGTAGACGGATACCTACGGTTACGGTTAGAGTGTCGGAGATGCCGCGTATGTGATCATCGCTTCTTCACAATGGTTTGTCGACAGACGTGCTGGCGCACTTTAATAGAGGTTGTTATGGGAAAGAAACATAAGTTACATTATTAATATTACCTATAGTAGGTACAGATTAACACAAAATAAATTGTATCCTTCATTATTTTTTTGACACCAATATTTATAATTTTACTGCACTAGACCATGAAAAATAACTGAATTGTTTATTGATAATATTCAAAAAATCGTCAGTGCCATGAAATAACAAAAATTTACCAATTCAAAGTTATACATTTAAACCAAAACACTTGATATCAAACTCTGATGACAACAGATGACGGAGAATGATTTTCTAAAAAAAATTGTTTTGTATAAGAATTTACAAGTGATTATTTTTTGACGTTTCTTTAAACCAATGAAATGCTTTATTGTAAGTCACGTGTCTGCGTTTTAGCCAATCCTGTCATTATTATACTGAGAATAATGCTCTTGTGATTATTCCCGGCAACATTCTCTGTAGCTTTTTGTTTTTGTTGACACATGTCAGATGTCAGATAGTTATCATCAACAGAAGTAATAATGAGCAAAAAAGATAGATTTTATGTTGTGCCTGATAATGAAATCAAAAAAATAAGCTAATTAATATAACTCGAGAGTTCGATAAATAAGAAAATAATTCTTCAGTATCTTTCTCAAACTTGTCGCAACAAGTTTTCGAAAGATCTGTCAAATTATTTTCAGTTTATTATCACTCTCTTTCTACATTATTACTGAAAATAATTTATTACCTTGCACGGTAGATAATTTTCCAAAAAAATAGTTTTGCATAAGAATGTAAAAGTAAAAATCGTATTTTATATTTTTGAACAAGTCAGAAGTGAGAATTTTTGACGAATCTACCAATCAAATTTCGATTATACTGGAAATCTTTGTCTTGGTATGTTGGGGAAGATGACAAACTACTGTACACCGCCCTGCTAATCCAACAACATGGTTAGTATTTGGAAATCTCCACAAACCATCCGTAGATGATATTGATATCTGATATTCTCAAGAATCGTAAACAAATCATTATAGATTTCTTCCATAAGAATCGAGTGTCCTATAGGAAGAGATATTTTTAAACGAATCAATGAATATGCGCCATTCTGATGAATCATATTCTATTCCATAGCCCTTCATGAGCCTATGAGCATCATTACAATAAATCAGATTTTCCTCTTTGGACAAAAACTTAATAAATTCTTTCTTTCGAGATACATTTGCCACAAAAATGAGGACTCAGATGATAGCAAGTGTTTGTTTTTTTAGCTTTGATTCTAGTAATTCGATACCATCATGCGACTTTCCTGTTAGATAAAACTATTTTTTCTACGACCACTGAGAAATCTGCTCATTGTATGTTTGTTGTTGCTAGGGATATGAGATACATTGCGTGTGAGTATTTCAATACAGATCAGTTCATTTAAGTACAGGTGCTATTGCTAGGATACTTATTTAGATTTGTCAAATATTGGAATGATGAAAGTGGGACAAATTTATTATTAAAATTTAATTAATTTTGAAATAATATCGTGGTCGTAGAAAAAGTATAGTGTACAACTCGCATGGAATGTCTATTTCATGCTCGTATGATTTGCAGCATTCATACTCGTAGGAAATGAGTACCATTCCATGCTCGATGTATGTACAATATACCTCTCAATAAATGCTCTATAACTATGGCGATTTTAAACAAGGAAAGTAACAGATTACCTACTAGTGGGTAAATTTTGAGAAAAGTCACTAGTGAGTATTTTATTATTATTATTTATAACAATAATAACAAGCAATACCTTGGTAACTACTTCGATTGACATTTTAATTAAGAAAATTTAAAGCATATGTCACTGTCAAGTAATATTTATTTAATAAATTTTTCATTTTTTAAGAAGTGTTGGATAAAACGTTATACTTCACACGTGGACAAACTGGAATTACCTTCGGCTTCGTGTGCTAAAATTTCTCTCGTGGGTAATTCCTTACTCTGTCCACTTGTAAAGTAAATAACTATTATCCACCATCCCCTGCCACTACTCTCTTCAACCATTAACATATTTTTTTTTTTTTCATTTATAGCCAAGTTCAGCTATTATTAAGTATTTTACGCTAAATACAAAGAAAAAATTGAATGTAGCAAAAAAATAATGTAATGGAAGTTTTTTGGTATTTTGTTCGTGTTTACCAAGTAGAAATCTATAAGAAAATGTATAAAAATCCTATGCAGACCATTGATGTTGATGACTAGTTTTGAGAGTTCAGATTCACCGTCAACCATCCCAACAGAGCTGGAGTTTTTTCACGGACGTTATCGTGTCGGTGTGTGCGTGTGTGGTGTCGTGCTGGCGTGTCGCACGACTCGTGGTGCGCCATCTGTCGCGGCAAGTGTCATTTACATAATGTCCAAATGCCACTGCGGACTTGTGGCGGAGCAGCAGAGGCTGACTCTAAAACCAACGCCCGGGGGGGACGCCTCTGCAGAGGGTGCCATGGAAGAGATACAACTTTAGAGGGGGGAGGGGGTAGTTTTACTTGGATTTTTAGTCAGAATGAAGGATGATTTATCAAGCTATGAACATGATTCACGGATTCACGATTCGGTAACAATGCAGATAACTACAGAGTTTTGTACTGTAAATTTGAAACAGTTCGCAAAATTGTTTACTAATTTGTTCATATTACACCTATGGGTAGATTATTACTTATACCTTTTTATATGTGAGCATGGGTAGTAAGTAATACCTGAGGGCCTGCTAGAACAATGAGTCGATTTCATAGATTTGATAATATACAGGGTGTTGACCGCGACCCCGGAACATAGGACTTTAACATGTAAAATCATACTTTCGTAATTTCCTGCTTAACAAATTATATTAGACAAAAAAGGTTCAAATAAAGTTGAGAGATCATAAAATTCTACATCAGAATCAATAAACAGAATTAAATTTACATGCCCTATAACGCCAGAAATTAAATATGAAAATATTAAAAATTAGCTCAAAAATCGGGTTAGCCTTGGCAATGAAACAAAATTCAAAAAATAATAGTCAATTATGCAATTTATAATAATAATGAATAAAAAATACAATTTTCATTTCCAATTGTACACAATTTTGTTTCATTTCCAAGGCTAACCCGATTTTTGAGCTAATTTTTAATATTTTCATATTTAATTTCTGGCATTATAGGGCGTGTAAATTTAATTCTGTTTATTGATTCTGATATAGAATTTTATGATCTCTCAACTTTATTTGAACCTTTTTTGTCTAATATAATTTGTTATGCAGGAAATTACGAAAGTATGATTTTACATGTTAAAGTCCTATGTTCCGGGGTCGCGGTCAACACCCTGTATATGGATGGAGCGTTGGCTATGCTTTTAATACAGAAATTTGTAACCTACATAAGAGAGAGATAGTCATGTCTAAAATTACGTAGTGGGAGCAGAACAGTACATTTTCATGCCACCCAGCACGTGGTATGAATGTGTTGTTCTTCTCCCAATGCGTAATTTTAGATATCACTATCTCTCTTATATTGGCATTACTGCTGTATGTAAAAATCAAGAAAATGTTTCCCACAAATTCATGTAGTTTCATTAGGTTGAAAATTTTCTTGTTTTATAGTTAATATCCTTTTCTTGCTTAAATCCACATTTTTTTGAACTGTAATAAATATGTATATATACAGCGTTCTAACCTAAAGTGACATATTTACCTGTCAAATGGAACACCTTCTTTTATAGCCTTTTTTTACAATTACATGCACAACAGGATTTTACCATATTTGATATATTTCAATATGACATAAATAATTGACAAAATTATAAATTAGATACAAAAGTCTATCAAAACAGTATTCTACTCCCACGCCAAACGTCAAACCAAGTTCTTATCATCTTGCCACCCATCACGTCACTTTCATCTCTCCATCTCTATCACGCTGTGTTGGTTAGACTATCTTTGTCTATACTCCTTCCATACATTTTATTAGTTCTATGGTTGAATTCCTGTTCACAACTGAAACCATGGCAACAAGCAACAAAACACCTGATAAATAAAAATATGTTTTTACGTAATCCTGACAGATATTTTTTAATATAAATATATTTTGATAAATCAACGCTATGGAAAAGAGTGATAGCGAGTTTTCTAGTACTCTCCCAGAGGTAATAGAAAAAGCATCTGCCACATTATAACAATTTATTTTCATTCCGCTTTTTACATTTACTCGCCATTTTTAACTTCAAATTATGTAAACAATATCAATTTTGTACTAAGGATGTGAAAAATAATAATTTAATTTGTTATTGATTCATGGGTTTACTACCTGACATTTTTACCTGAAAGATCAAAAAATTATATATTGAGTTTTCAACAAATAGACACGTTTGAGTATTTAAAGACGATCGTTTTAAATTTCATATTTCCTACTTGGATATATGTGACGAGCTGAGTTGATTTTAGCAACCATCGACAGATATTTTTTAATATAAATATATTTTGATAAATCAACGCTATGGAAAAGAGTGATAGCGAGTTTTCTAGTACTCTCCCAGAAGTAATAGAAAAAGCATCTGCCACATTATAACAATTTATTTTCATTCCGCTTTTTACATTTACTCGCCATTTTTAACTTCAAATTATGTAAACAATATCAATTTTGTACTAAGGATGTGAAAAATAATAATTTAATTTGTTATTGATTCATGGGTTTACTACCTGACATTTTTACCTGAAAGATCAAAAAATTATATATTGAGTTTTCAACAAATAGACACATTTTAGTATTTAAAGACGATCGTTTTAAATTTCATACGATATTTCCTACTTGGATATATGTGACGAACTGAGTTGATTTTAGCAACCATCTATAAACTGAAAGTGCTATCTGTTTTTTTCAAGCATATTTCAGTAAATAACTGATTAAAGTCTTGTTAGAAACAAATCTTAGAGATGTTCTCCAATATTTCATCAACCGCTAGGACGAACTGTCCATTAAGGTATAACTAATTATATTTCTTCTAACTTTACATTACGCTGTCAAACGTTCCTTCAACATACTTTTAATATAGCATTAATAAAAGTGCAGTCAAACTCAATTTTTCACCAAATTTGCGTCATAATTTAACCCCTGTGGTTAAATGGTTTGCAGTTTTCATTTTGCACCAGACTGTAATATTGTCACCCCAACAAGGGGATGTAAGTCTAAATCCCGAATATGATTAATAAATTTCCCAAAATATTTGAGCTTTCATTTTCACTTGCAATGTACATACATAACCGCACCCTCCACTTCAATTTCTGGGCACCATACTGCGTTTAAGTGGGAACCGCACATCATGTGTATAAATATATCAATTACACTTGCAGAATGTGCGGTACTTAACATTCGGGAATTGGAATTGGGGTGCTGTCTCATGGAGGAATGATATATTTCTTTATTTATTAAAGATATTAAACGAATATGATTCCTATAATAGGAGGAGATTTGGCTAATAATTCTAAACATAAAACTTTAGTACTATTGTTTTATTTAAACAACAATGAAATAATATTCAACTATTGCAAAATATTGAGTGGTTTGTGGTAATAAAAAATATTGGTAAATACTACAATTTAGTACAATTGTCATTTATGCGTTGCAGGCAATATATGTTCCATATGATTGAAAATATGTAATGAAAAAAGACAATAATGTTCAATTATTTTCTATGTACATTTGAGGTAACATAAACACAGTTATTTATTCAAACAATAAAATTGCAGTTCGTACAACAATAAATGAATTTTTACATCAATAATACAAATAAACTGTTATTAATTAATCCATAGTCGAATGTGCATTTTGCAAACCAATTTGTTTTTACGTGTTTTCTGTTTTTAAATTCATTATTCAATTTTCCTCTCATAGTTAACTAACATAAAGGTTTTAAATAATGGAAATACTTTATTATTCTTTCCTGATTATATATGTAAGGGAGGTATTGTGGTGGGTAAAAATTTTCGACTAAATTAAACACGTTGTAGAGCAATATGATTTTTTTTAATTACGTATTTCAAATTCAGATAGATTGTTACAATATATTGTTAAGAAAACTTTGGCAATTTATTACTAGTAAATTGCATCATGTAAAACATGTATAAGTAACACTACTCCCAGCCTATCTTGAAAGCGTAGAAAGGCATTAGACTTCACTAACCCATTCTATATTCTGTGAATTTCCTAAAGGTTTGAAGTTTGCGGCAAGTGTAATGATAAATATATCTTTTTACCTCCCGCCTACCTCTAGGTAAGGGAGGTATTATTTTTGTTCAAAAAATTTGGTAGTGAGTTTTCAATGAATAAGCACGTTTTTGGGTCCCTAAATTCCGATTTTACTATTGTCGCCATGGTGTCTGCATGTATATATATTTTTTAATACCAAAAAGTACAATTTTGTGAACTTTTGCTTCTTATATTTAAATTATTAGATTTTGGATAAAATTGGTCAACCGGAAGTAGCACTTTACTTGAAGTCCTTAACAGTTTTTCGTCAAAAACACGGCTAAATTTCCTTTTTCAACAATTTATGTTATTGTGAAAGTTGTAGAATATCTAATTTCCATGTGTTTTGATTACACTAATTTTATTAATTTTCATAGATTTAGAGATAATAAAATATAAAGAAATTAGATTTCATAAATCTTGCATTCCTTGTACACCATGGATACGAAATGGGACACATGTCATTTTAATTGTGAAGCTGTTTTCTTAATGAAATATATGTTAAAAAATTAAATAAATACACGAAATAAAATAAAAATTTTCAAATATGAATAGAAAATAAACAAATAAGAAGGTATGTTTCAGTATCATCAAATACTATTTTGTACCGTTTAAGAGTAGAATTGGGCGGGAGGTTTTGTCACATCAGATTATTTTTTTCTTAATATTGGGATCTGACATGGGGGCGTGGCCTATCCAAGATGGCGTCAAATAGGGTGAAGATTCGAATGTGACATTAGTACTGTTCGCGTACAAAAGATTAAAAGTGAGTGTCACGATTCATAATATTTGCGAATGCGCTACAACAGATCCTGCAAACTAAATTTTAAAGAAGCTGATCGCATTTTATATACTTGCAAATTGATTAAATGCGGGAAAAAATTAAATGAAAGTGACAGTGGCTGTGGGTGTAGTGGCTTTCTGTAGGTCAACGTCGAATTTACGAGGTGATCCGCATCAATTAATTGGAAAATTGCAGTAGATGAACAAGTGATGAATGTTGTTTGTTCCTGCATGGCTGGTTTTGGGTGAAAAATGCAAAAACTGCATTGCTACGTTGTTGTACTCTTTTAGGTTAGTTGTACGTTTCTTGATCTAAATCAACTAAATAAACGAATAACTAAAAATGAACAAATATAAGGAACATTAACTTTGAATACAGATTTAATTTAATTTATGAATTTAGTTAAATACAAAGTGAAAAGAATTCGGAGCAAATTCGTATTATAACCTAAAATTTCACTTACTGAGATGTACATAACCGTCTGGTACAAAATATTGTGAGCATATTATTTATTGTAAACGCATTCATGTTGTTTCCTTTAGTTAGTTTTTTCTAAGGTTTTTTTGCACTCCAAATTGGTTTACTTTATAAATAAAACGTTTGTCCAGCTTCGGAAAATAATGGAATGTAACGTCCAGATTTTTACGGGACTTATTACACTCTTTTACTGCACAATACACATTATTTTTCGATTTTTCGCGGTTTTTAACTACAATTTCCGTCATTTTTTATCCTAACAATCGTTATTCCCATTTGACGTAATGTATTTCTAATGGAATCTTTACCCTAGTTTGTGTTCGAAAATAAACCGCTAGATGGCATATCGCTACATGTCAGATTCCAATATGGGTTGATAAAATATGAATATCATCATTTAATTAACTGTAGTAAATATGAGTTCGATTTGAAGTGAGTCCTGTCCTGCTGCTGTATAAACATCGCTTCATCTTTCCAAATCGACGGAGAAGCATTTCAGAAGTCTCGCAATCCTCGCATCTCAGAGGGTGGCTAAACATTTCACAGACACCGTACACCGTATAATTTTGTGATTCTCTTACACCGCCCAACATTTCCTGCTGCCTCCCTCCCCCTTTCCACCTCTTTCGCACTGCTGCCGCCACACCAACATAAAATAAGCGGTTTTATTTAAAAAGGAAACAACGTAACGTTGGGGGCGGCCATGCCCTCGCCCGGGGTCACATGACGCAATCGGGCGTTACCGTCATTGTTCGGAAGGGTTCGTCGCTAATAAGGAGTTCCTGATAGCTTTGTACTGCTGAAAAGGATAAAAATAACAACGTGTAATCTTCTGCCTGTGATGCTGCAGCTATGGACCGAAAAAAGAATTGGATGGTATTTATGTTTTGTGATGTTTTGGCATTATAATTATTTAAATTGAATGTATTTTTATGTGAGGAGTTTGGGTACTTTCAACAGATGGATGGAAGACAATTTTTGTCAAAAACTCAAATGGATAATTTCTGATATACGTTGAAAGAATCATCATACTCATTTTCATTTCAAAATGAAGCCTGTAATAATTCACTACATATGATACATGTGTGACATATTAAATAGATGTTTGTTTTCATAACAACTACGATTTGAAATAGTTTTTTGAACATATAATTGTTTCTAAAAATTTGCAAAACATTACCTCCTGTCATAAACTTTTTATTAATCTATAAAACAATGAGCATCTTTCAACCAAAAACTGCTCGAAAGGAGAATGTCGTATTTTATTTCTTGTAATATTCTAGAAATGACATAAATACATATTTAAAATAAAAATTGTTACAAAAATACTGTGATTAAAATAGAAATAAAAACTTATACTTAAAATGAATAAAATTGATGCAATGTATGACTGATGCGGAATTTTGGGAAGAATTAAAACAAACGGACTAGCAGTCAAATATTTATTAAAAAATTGCGCCCTCATTTCGATAGCTACGGCTATCATCATCAGGGCTAAGTTAAGGTTGAAAATAATTATTTAATATGGAGCTGAGCTGAACAGTCTTTTTTTTATCAAACATTAGCCCAAGAAACATTTCTCCCTTTTCGAAATGCACTTTTCATTAATATCCATGTGTCAAAATATGAGATTTTTCATATTTGGTTTTCTTTCTTTTTAAATAGCACAAACGAATGTTTGAAAATTCAAAATTGTAATTCGTTAATAGTGCTGGTAAAAGAAAAATGTATCAAACAGAATTTGTAGACAATAACATTAGAAACAAAAATTACTATACAACTATAATTTACTGAGATTTTAACAAAATAATTGGGCTTCAAGTAAACTAGGTACCACTTCTTGTCATTGAATTATCACCAAAAACTAAGCAGCTCTTCTTAAGAGGATACTAATGTAAAATATAAAATAAAGAAATTTTCAGTTTAGCAGTTTTTGACAAACCGTAACGTATTTATCCATTGAAACCTTACTACCGAATTTTTTAGCATGATTTCTATACGACATCCCGTGTAAAATGTAGCGTGAGGTAAAAATAACGTTTTTCTTCAAAAGTCATAAAAGTTGTTGCTATGTATTTGTATTCAACAAGCAGAAGTGGAAGTGTCTCCATGGCAACACTCCGGTGGCAGACAAAGTAAAATATTATGAAAAATAGTAGTAGGTTGTAATTAAATAATTTGACAGGTAAAATGGAATAAATAAACAACTAAATAAATAACTAGAAATACTGGATAAATCAGAATATTTATTGAAGTTTTGGGCATTTTTTAATAATAAATAATATATCATCACGCCTTTTACCCATTGTGGGTATGGCACTCTGCTTACGCAGATCTCGGTAGGTGATATATTTTTGCGTATGAAACGAGGTTACCAACCTTCAAGTCATAGCCCTCAAAGTTGTTAGTGGAGAAGGAATCCCAGGGGTAAATTTAAATTGGGAACTGTCGGTAGTGGGATTCGAACTGAGGATCTGATGTTTGAAGGAAAAATAGCATATGTTATTCGGAGTAAATATGATTTTGTGTGCTTCGCAAATAATTGTCCGACTCGCTTCGCGCGTCGTTCAAACTTACATGCTCAGCACACAAATTATCATATTTACTCCTAACAACACAATATACTATTCATATTTCAAATATTATTACTATCATTGCAATTGATGTCATATTTTTTATTATAAATTGAATTCATTATCATGAATCTTACTATTATGAAGCTTTGTTACTTTACCTATTCATGTTCATGAAAATGTATTTGAAAAAATGTTAAAGAAAATTCAAGGAACCTCAAAAATGGTCTTATGCTTATAAGAAAGCAAGAAATCATTTCAACACCAACAATTTTAGTTCAGCTGTATCCAGAGTATAAGTTTGATTCGTTTAAAACTTATAATTAGTCTATCTTTCTACTAGAGGAAATTTGAATACCTAATTAAATAACGCATAATGATCTATTATTAAATTCAGTGCAGCTAATAATAGCATTGCCTGCCGTTCTCATAATAAATGAAATGTAAATATCCCGAATCTCCCCGGGCGACTAGAACATCCTCATCCTCGTCCAATGTTCCAACAACACTAGGAGCCTCGCAGTAGACGCACATAACCTTTGTAACCCTAACCGTACAAGGCTGAAATTATTCTTAAGCATCCTGTAGAGGGTTTTACAAAGGGAGTCGGCAAATGGCGATGTTTAATTTATTTAATTAATTTGTGCAGCCTTTCAGCACTTTGAAGGCTCGGATCGTCGTTCGTCGACACCGGAGACTGTTTGATTTGATTCCCCGGAACTGTTCGGAACTGCTCTGTGCTCTAGAGGTACCTTCTCGTTCTGCGTCTGGTTCGATACGAGGTTCTAGGTTTGCTTTGCGTACTACAGCTGCATGTTTGGTTTTGCTTCGTACCTCGCTACCTTGTAATTGCTATTAAAATTTCATAATGGCTTCGTACCTGTGTGCATATTATTGAGTTTGGCTGGAGTCCCGATGATATCTCGAATACGAGATAAATGGAGAGAGAGACAATTTCTAGGAAAGGATTATAAAATTCGCATTACATTAAATCGAAGTTGACAGTCATAAAACATTTTCTTTTTGACAAATGTTTTAAAAATAAATTCTAACCTGTAAAATAATCTTAAGTATACTGGGTTATAAGAGAAGCTATGGGTATATTACAGCCCGAAGCTTTCTGATGCAGGAGTGAACGCACTGGCAACAAGGAACAAAATATCTGATAAAAAAATTCGTAATTCTGACAGCTATTTTTTACGTTACGTTTAGATAAATCCACGTTATGGAAATTAGTGACAGCGAGTTTCCCAATACTCCGCCATCTTTTACGTCTAAATCATGGTATGAGAAAAATTACTTTACATTCAATAGGATCGCGTCGAACTTATAAACAGTAAAAACCACTGAAATTCAGTAAAACTGGAACGCTTACTTCTAGGCTTTTATGAAAGCGAAAAACGAGCCTGACACAGATAGGGCCACCCTTCTTGTTCTAACACTTGTTTGTAGAACGTCTGCTATGGGTTTGATGAGCAGTTGCTATGTATAAATATGTTGCACTGAATTATGCAAAGTAATAATAGCTGTTTGTATATTTAGAGCTACATAAATACTTTTCGCGCGAATTATACAAAATATTTCTCCGCCGGATGATTATAAAAAAAAAGAAAACAATAATATAATTTAATTAAAATAAACGCATGTAATAGATTGTTGCAGCTGTTATTTTACTTTCATAGCGATGAATTAGTAAATTAAGAATAAATTACAACTTTTATCGTTCGTTGTTATTAGTGACAAGCGGCAAAAATTGTATCGCTTGTTGCTATTGGAGAAGAGTTGACAAATGGAAGCGCAAAAGTCAATTTTCTGTAGTCGTCGTCGGAAAATAATATTTAACAGTTTATTGTTCAATTATTTAAAATTATCTTTAATTTCGCATACATATTAGTTAATTGCACTTATTTATATTTCCGTGTTGCGGAACACATTTTCCATAATAATCATGACATTAACTCGAAAAACTTAAAACTTATAAAAACAGTCTGTAATAATAGAGAGTTAGATGCGTTTGAAAGAATTAATATATTTAGAAATAAACATCGGCTGATTAATTCTGACCTGGGTCCCATTCCTAACAGTAAATTGTTCGATCTATTAGAGAATTAGTTTTTAAGTTGACCCAAGCAATAAGCTATTAGATTTTTTCTTAATTATTATTGGTTAGTTTGACACGGTTGATTGCTTAGTTTTAGTATAAATAGGTATTTTTAGTTTATCAAGTTGGATTCAATCTTGACCACTGGCTTGGTTCACAAGTTGTGTAATCTTGTTCTTCTTTGTTCTACTGATGATGACAACTTAGTTGTCGAAATACGTATCTAGATTTCTTTATTAGATTTCTTATAAATTTAAAGCTTAGGGGATAAATTTAAGTTTTTTATATTATTCTTAGCCTTAGATTTTCATAATTTATTTCTGTATTATTTAATTTTTATATTAAACATTTTATTTCAAAATCATTGCATGTTAATTTTATTATATATTCATATCAACTTTATCAACTGCAAAACAAAGACAGTTGACCAACGACTGTCTGTTTCTGTTGGCTCACATTTTCAACGTCAGTTGGTGTTTCAGTATTATTATACATATATCAATGGAAAAATATAAAACATATTTATCCGCTGTTGTTAACCTAAAATCAGGTAAACAATCGGTCAATAACACAGTATGAATTTGAAAAAATAAATATCATCACTCCTTTTACTCATATTGCATGTGGCTCTCTGACAAATCTCAGTAAATATTTGCATGTGTGAAGTGCGATTACTTGCCCTCAAATCACGATGCCAAAGAGGTCAGTGAAACCAGAAGGGAAAAGTTAAAAGTGGCTTCTTTACCGTTTCTTACATTTTAATGAACATCCACAGTTCCTTGCCCATAAAATCTTTAAATACTTCCCTGCAACGTCGGCGGTGCTATTCACCAGCAACAGAACATATCTCATCAAGATAGCGTGGGTCCTATTAATTGTTTTTGGATGTTTGAGGTTTGTTATTCGATCGACGCCTCTACAACAGCCGCGACAGGCGGCAGCAGGGAAGCGATCCTCATTTAGATATGCAGCGGAGAATTGATTTCTGCTATTCGGCTTCTATATTAGCCACTAATTGTGAACGGCTTGCGTGGATGTAATCACCCGTCGTCTTCACGCTGATGTTTTATTCATATTCTCCCAGAAAATTTCATTCTCGTTTTTATATTTAAATTATTTAAAAGATTATTAAAGGATCGATAAATGTGCTATTGAACCTATTTGAAGATAATCGTTTCCTTAAGAGCTTGATGCGGTTTTTTAATGACCCGATTTTGATAGGGGTTTTTTAGCTCGGTTGATAATTACACCCAGATATTTTACCTAATCTTTATGGAGGGGAAGCGTATTTTTAGCCTTATTTTTTGTCATTTTTATTTCAATTTAACACCTTAATTTCTTCCTTCAATAACACTTTAAGTAGCAATTTGCCCAGCTTCTGCATTTGTTAGTGCATTTCTGTCGATATGTTTTCAAACATTTGTTCAAATAGCAAAGGCAGCTCGAGTGAATATAAAAATTTTCAAGCGATAAATGGGTTAGGGAAATGTTTAAATCTGTTGTTGAATGTCGATAAATCAGAAGTATTGTTATGTTTCAGTGAATAGTGTGAGATCACAGAAATATAATAATACTGGAACACCAACTTGTAGGCTTTTAAGAAATTGAAAAACTAGACTAAGGCAGATAGATGTTATAAGGTCACCCCTCTTTGTTTAACACTTGTTTCTAGAACGGTTGCATTGCACATTGTACAACAAAGACAGATAGCCCAACAACTGGTTGTCTCTCTCTCTTTCTCTGTTCACATTTTCAACGTCAATTAGCCTTCCAGTTTGATTATGTTTCAGTCTATGAATTTGGATCAAGTGAATGAATTTGTATATTTGGGTAGTGATTTCGAGGGATGGACGTACTGACCGGGCTATTGAAAAGCGGGTGTCTGCAGGGTCTAAAGAATTTGGTGCTCTGGGTACATTTGCTCGAAATGTAAAAGCTCGATTGAGTGTTTATAATGGTTCTTAATGTTGGGTTTGAATGATGTAAAATTCTGTGGAAATGAGGTATTTGAGAGGAGTGTGTGGGTATACGAGTCGTGGTCATTTGTGTACGATGAGATTGAGATTGAGAAAAATGTTGATAAGAAAGTGGGAGAGAGTGAAATGAAAGGTTGGTGAAACTATGATACGCGGCTGAGATTGAAGGTGATCATATCCTTAATTCCGTGATGAGTGTGGCATAGAGAATTATGTTGTTCAGAAAATGAGGACGAGACAACTGAGGTGGTAAGCAATCTCCAAAGAATGTCGTATGTAAGTTTGATGAAACTAACATAAGTGGATAAGATTGATGGTGAGCGATAGTGTGGACGGCCGAGGAATAAGTGGTTAGGTATGATTGATAATTGCGTGAAGAAATGATGATAAATCGCACTCTGAATATGACTGAGGCGAAAGTGGTATGCCAGGATAGGAATGTTTAGAGAAGATTGATTGTTGGTTGATTGTTTTTTAGAGTGAAATATAGCGTGATGTTCAAAATGTGAGTGCCGATAAAACGATCGCTACCTCATAGTTAACGTGTTTATATTAACCGTTTTTGGTATCATAGGTCTCATTTATTTTGCTGTACAAGAAATACTTTTTTCTACTATCGCCCTGTAAACCTTCATATTCACTGACAAAACACTGACACCTCTTTTCATAGTGCAGCATTCACCACAAGAATAAACTCATTAAAATTTCTCAACCACCCTCACCTTTGCACTCCAGAAGAAAAACGCTCCAGAAAGCAGAGCATCAAACATTTGTCGCGAGTCATTAGTGACAGGGTATGACAATAGTCTCTTCCACCGCTAACACTAACGCTGGGCCACTACGAACATTTGTCAAGGAGCGCGAGCACTTTAGCAAGTGTAATGGCGCGGGTGGCGCCGCCACTTAGCACGTTGTTTATGCATGAAGCGACCGCGGCGGTCGCGGAACTAAAAGTGCTTGGATAAGAACAGAACGTGTGGAGGTGCAGTTGCATTTTAACACGTGGTTCGGGTATTTTACTTTCTTATTCGCAGGTAGTTTAGTTTGCAAGATAGGTTAGGGCATTCCTCACAGCTGTAATATTAAATTCACTAGCTTTGATATTAGTCTAATGGTGTTGTTTATTTTGTGCCTAGAACAAAAGCGGCCAAGCATAGAGGCACAAAGCAGCCCTATATTTTTATAGAAAAAAATCTGGTGTGGACACCACACTACTTTCTTATACACATAATACCTACTGAACAAGTATGACTTGTTCCTTGCGTATGACCTTAATTTTGACATACCTATACATGTGAAATTTTTTGTTCTCATTGTAACTATGATTTTATTTTAAAATAGGTATTAATTAATAATATTTAGGCTTTAAAATTTTCTAACTTATAATACAAATAGAACTTTTTTCTACACGTGTACTCATTATTTAAATTTTTTCGATGAATTATAGTACCCATAATTCACGACAGTGAATTATGATTCATGATTCATAATTCACTCTTCTTGGCCAATCACAGAGCCAGAAATCCATAATTTACTGTTATTTTAAAGGCGTGATGTGGATCACCTAGCAACGGCCGTTGACATGTAGTCATTGTGTATTTTTATTTTGACATTTTTTAACGTGTGTTTTCAACGAATTTCGATCATTTTCAAAAGTGATTTCCGAATTTACAGGAATAGAAACGTATAGTATTATATTCGGGATTATGGTCGTTATTCACTCGGATGATTTGCATCACTCACCTACGGCTTGTTACGCAAACTTCATCTTCGTGAATAATGACTAGCATAATCCCTATTATAATATTTTATTTATTTCACATATTTTTGGCAATTCACAATCATTTAAAATAAATATGTTAAAAATGTTTTAATTTTTGTTCACATTGTAACTAAGATTATTGAAATATATTACTCCTATTAAATATATAATTAGGTTTTTCTCAAAATTAGAAGCATTTACAGGTAAAGTTTTATACTCCAAATATTTTTGCTAACATCTTTCATTTGAATCTTTTTTTACAGCTGATTCTATGTTTGAAAAAAAATTGAATTTATTTGTCCAGTAAACTTCCTTGTCCGGTTATTTAATTTTATTCAAAATCAACTCAGCTCTAAATTTCAAGTTTCTTTTACATATCTTGTCTCGTTTATGAGATATTTCGCTCACGTGCATTCATCCATCCATCTTCACATACAGACATCATCGAAAAATTGGTCTCAATGAATTCAATGGGCGTCAAAATATGTTATTTCTGCAAAAAAATTCGTCAGTGATTTTTTCATGATTCCAATACTTCCTTATACTTGTGTATAAGAAAGTAAAAAATATTAGGTTAAGAATTTTGAAAGTATGTATAATTTATGAAATAAGGAAATTAATAATGCATTATTTTGACAAATACCTAATTTGTTTGACTGGCTGCTAACATTTATCTCTACTCTAATGCATTGCCTATTTTATTAAAAGATTATAAGTATCTTAGATTATGTCAATTTCAATAAATAAACCTAAATAGAGGGCTTCGGCCGGTCGAATGAATGGACATTACAAAGTATCACAGCCATGGGTAATAATCGATAAAAATTTGATAGGACCTCTAGCTAAAGTACGATAAGGCTATTACAATATTCCTATATCATTTGTTGTCGTTGATTGGTTTAACAAATACTCCTTATATTTTCCTCTTGGGCAAGCTAATGTGAAAAGTATCATTAAATATTAGTAAAATGCTTTATCTTTAATCAAGAATCATAAGGGATAATGGTGTTCAGTATCGCTCCAAAGAATATCTTAAGTTACTGTCATCTTACGGTGTAACATTAATGTATTTGAGGTATTTCAATTATACTGAATAATAGCATATTATTCAATGAGCATGTAATGTATGCTATTACTCATAAAAATGAAGTTTGCGTCACGAGCGAACGCGAGTGATGTAAATCATTCGAATAAATAACAGCCATTACTTGCGAGTAGAATACTATACTTTATCCACAACATTTCGTCAAATATTTGTTTTGAAATTATAAGACAAGCAGAATTTTTGCTTTGACAAATTCAAAAAACTGTTTGTTTATAAACATATACAAATTGTAGCAACCATCACTAGGCTACGTACTGTTGTAACAAAATTTTGAATTGATTTGACATTTGGCAGAAAATCCTAAAACCAATTATTTAGCTACAGTTTAAACTTAAAAGAAAATAAAATTAGGAAAAAATGAGCAAATTAGTGTCTTTGACTTTTTATGCGGATAAAATTACTTAAAAGTCATTTTGATTTTACTCTTTTGACAGGTAAGATTTGAATTCGACATAACGAATGAATAATATTATTTCATCGAACTGTCAATATTATTTCATTAGCAACAGTAACAAAGGTCATTAAATGATAAACAACGGTTGAATTATGGGTATATTACTTTACAGTTGAGGATAAATGATTTTTTTCACGACATTATAGGAAACCCCACCGTTCTTCTCCCGAAATAGTGAGGAAAATGTCTTGTTCCTCTCTAGAGAGGAAAATATAGCTCATGAGGCAAACTTCGAACTCGAGGGGGAAAAAGAAGCGCTTTCCTCTCTAGTTTGACAAATAACTATTATTTCGAGAAATATATTTTGCAAGCGATGTCTGTGGCCTAACGGGTCCGCTAGTAAATATATAGAATTGGATGAAAAAATGAATTGGTTCCAGAATGTTTTCTTAACATATTATTAAACGTTAGTAGCCCCGTGCCCGTAAAAAAAATAAAATGAAAAATAATAGAAAAAGTAGCTCATTTCTGAACTGGAAATAGTTTGTTTAAAATGCAGTTACCATTATCAAAGTTATAAATTTACGAAAGTTATTCCACAGTTTTTATTTTTTTTTTTTTGTTCATATTACACAACACTCCGCACTATCTACTGTATAAACTATTTTATCCTGAATTTTTTCAATGCAAAGTAATTTTTTGCGTCATGTCCATCGTCCCCCTGATACGAAAGTGGGACTTCAGATTTAATTTGTAGATTATAATAATATGCAAATGTCAGTTTTATACCAACTTTTTACGCGTGGTGTAACGGTCGCTTGACCGCTGTGGTTTTATTAAAATATTTGTGGGTTTGCAACATCCCTGTCCTTTTCCAACTCGCTGGAAATATATTTGTCGGTCTTTCTCAGACGAGAGGAGAGCTCGTCTGCTACTATCTGACGCATGAAATTTTTAATTCGCTTATCTGTTTCTGCTGTTTCTGTGTCAGAGTTGAACCGGTAGCTGGTGTGTGCTTCTGAACGGTTACCACACTGTTGGGAATCAGATATTGAATTTATTATTTTATTTTGCGAAATGCGGGGGAGGAATGTAAGTTTTAATGTTGCTGTAGAGGCGAGATAGGGACGTTGTGATTTTAAAGAATGTTTCAATTTAATCTACTTTTTAAACTATTGAATATTTTTGTATTCGAATCAGAATTATTGCAGTAATTGCAAACTAAAATCATGAAATAAACAATAAAGAAATGATCTATGGAACTTAAAAGGCTGAAGAATTTACAAATTTACGGGTACTTCTCTAAAATCCTGTATTCTGTTTTTTCTGAAAACACGAAATTGTTCCTTAAATGAGTTCTGATAATACAAATAACGTTTTTGATAGTTAAATGGCTTGGTAGAATAATATATTTTTTCATCGTTCTTCTCCCGAAATAGAGAGGAAAATATGTTGTTCCTCTCTAGAGAGGAAAATATAGAAATTTTACCAATATGAATATTATTTACAAAAAAATTTATTATAAAAATTATAAATAAATTCCCAATTTTATTGAAAATCTTTATTTTAGTTATATACATACTTTAAATTATCTTACAATTATGTCTTATATTTTTCTTTTTCTTATTAAATCACAATTTGACAACTTATTAAAGATATTTAAGACTGGTTCATTGGCAACACTGCTACACCGCCTTGTGTCTGATAACCTAACTTTTAACGTGTCAGTCTGTCAGTTGTGTTCTCAAAGTGTATTTTAGGTCCGAGCAAATCGTTTTTAGAAACATGTCGTGAAAAAAATGCTGTGCCTAACACGAGAGGAAAGCTCTTCTTCCACTCTCGTTCGAAATGCCTCACTCGCTGCGCTCATGAGGCAAACTTCGAATCGAGAGGGAAAAAGAAGCGCTTTCCTCACTAGTTTGACAAATAACTATTCTTTCTTCTTTCAAATTAAAATAGTAAATAATTTTTTTCAGCAATGTGAAAATAATGAAATATACAAGTCTGATTGTTAATTTATTTCTTAAATAACTATTTGGTCAGTTCAAGAATATTTTGGAGGCAAAAGTACAATGTGACAATGATAATATTTTGTTGCTTTTTGTTGCAGGATCTTCTGGAATGAAATGACTGCAGGAACCTATCAATAACATCAACGCCATGGTGAGTCCAAAATATTTTACTTTTAACTTAAAATATACACTGTCTCTACGTTCTAAAATTCCATGTATCGTGACGTAAGATTAACACTACTAAAATATTTAATAAGTATCTGTCTAAAATCAAGCTTAAATCACTAACAGTAGAAGTAGACCTGCTGAGAAGGTTAATGATAGAATCTATACTTTTTTGGTTAGGCTGGCATCTCCTTTCTGTTGTATTTATCATTTTAATAATAATACTTACCAAGATTTTCGCATATTTTGGAGCTATATAATTATTAAAACTAAAAGAAAGATTCAAACTTTGGATTTATAATCCACTGTCCGCTATGTTTAAAACACCTAAAAATACAAAATACTGAAAGAAAGTATTTGAAATACAATTTAATCTGTAAAAATATTAGAAATACCAAATACCGAATGTATTTCATGGGTATCAAATACAAAATACAACAATTTGGATTTCAAATACCAGTATTTTGATATAAATATTATTTCAATACAGTTAACAAATACTGTTAATTTATTTAAGAAAAGGTTATTTGAAAAATTATTGATATACGAGGTGTGGCTATTAAATAACAACAATTACAACTGATGCTACTACAGACGAACTACACATGCGGCAAAGTCGTATGACTGACTACAATGTAGTGTGAAGCCTTCTCTTTCGATTACCACCCATTCCGTGTCTGTAGACGTATTCACCTGACCCTGGCCTTCGTTTGTATAAAATCAAATTTTTTGTTTAACCAAAAAAATGGTAAGTGTTTTAATAAATCCACGAATTGTCGTTAAATTTCGGCTACTGGTACTTATATTTTATTAAAAGAAGTATGTGGCAATGAATGTTTATCAAACGCGTGGGTATTTGAGTGGTTTAAAAAAAATATATCATCATGCTTTTTATCCATTACGGGTGTGGCACTTTGCTTACGCAGATCTCGGTAAGTGATATATTTTTGCGTATGAAATGTGGTTACCAGCCATCAAGTCATAGCCACCAAAGTTGTTAGTGGAGGGGGAACCACAGGGGTACAGTTAAATACTCAACTGTCGGAAGTGGGATTCGAAATGAGGATCTCGCGATCCACAGTCCGATACGTTACCACGGAGCTATTTACCCCATTTAAAGCGTTTCCAAAATGGCTGAGAGGACGTTGAAGATGACTCACGTCCGGGACGCCTTTTCCCGTCAAAAACAGATAAAAATATTGAAAAATATTGGTAATCTCATCCGATTTGCCCGTCGCTTAACTATTTGTGCGATTGCTGAAACTGTAGGAATTGACAAAGAATGCATAAAGAAAATTTTACATGAGAATTTCAGCATAAAGTGTGTGCGAAAATGATGCCGAAAATTCTCACAAATGAACAAAATAAAGAACGTTTCTAGCCAAGTATAATACCCTAGTGTTAGACCATTCGCTTTATTCGCCAATTGAACCTCCAAAATTAAAATACTCTAACTAGTGGTAGAAAGCTGAAATAACCATAAGGTACATAAATTTCATTGTATTTTGAAATTAATTGTTATTTTTTAAATTAATAACAATCGTAGTTATTTTAAGAGTATTCCAATGTAAGTATAACATTTGCTTAAGCCGTATTATTTAAATAAGATGTAAAAATTAAAGGTACATTGTATTTGTAGATTATAGGTTAAGATTGAATTTTCTCCAAAAAACCTATAAAAACAGGAAAATTTGTAGTGTGTATGGCTACAGTTCTGCTGCCAATAAAAGCAAACTACCAATACTAAAGCACGCATTCGCCATCATAAAACATCATACAAAATGAAATTGTCATTTAACTTATGTGAATTGTGATCAACGCCATCTCTTGATAATTTGGAAGCCCAATACTGGCACAATGTGACATATCTGTAAATCCAAGGTCAAATCTGCATTTAAAAAAAAATTCAGACCGCTGAAGCTGTGAAAAAAAAATCGGCAGGCATTATGAACGAGCTTCCAGAAGACTTCCAACATTGTTTTGAACAATGAAAAACTCGCGTGGAGCGGTGTAAGGATAGAGTAGTATATTGAAGTGGGTGATAATTAAATATGTATAAATTTTAAAGAAAAAGTTTTACAGTATCAGACTCGTTATGGGGATAAATAGATCCATGATAATTCATCGGACTGTGGATAATGAGAGCTTAAATTCGAATTCCACAGACAGTTACCATTTTAACATCAAGAGTCTGTACTTGTATGCTTGTAACCGCACGTGATGAATAGTTATTTGTCAAACCAGAGAGGAAAGCGCTTTCCTCTCGTGTTAGACACAACATTTTTTTCACGACATGTTTCTAAAAACGTTTTACTCGGACCTAAAAAACACTTTGAGAACACAACTGACAAACTGACACGTTAAAAGTTAGGTTATCAGACACAAGGCGGTGTAGCAGGGTTGCCAATGGACCAATCTTAAATATCTTTAATAAGTTATCAAATTGTGATTTAATAAGATAAAGAAAAATATAAGACATAATTGTGAGATAATTTAAATTATGCATATCACTAAAATAAGGATTTTCAATCAAATTAGGAATTTATTTATAATTTTTGTACTATATTTTTTGTAAATAACATTCATATTGGTAACACTTCTATATTTTCCTCTCTAGAGAGGAGCAACACATTTTCCTCAATATTTCGGGAGAAGAACAGTGGGGTTTCCTACCATGTCGTGAAAAAAAATATTGTTTTATTTATATATAAAATAATAAGAATTAACTATAATGGAATTGACAGGGTGCAACCGATAAAAAAATGTGCGATAATTTTTTTTAGGTTGTTTTCGAATTTCTTAACAGTTTTAGTGACACACCCCATGTATGAGTAGGCTTTAAAATCCCATCTTTCAGGGTGGCAGCCGTGTGTAGACAATTTAAAATTCCCAATTCCGTTACAAGGAACAAGTTTATCGACCTTACACAACTCAACGATAACCACCACTGAAAACTCGAATATAATAACGCTACTGAATTATTTATTCTTTTATTTTGTCGAAAACACTCGTGTTAAGCTGCACGAAGGCTCAGCTTGGCCGCTATCTGTTACTTGGTTCGCCGTGATCAATCATAGCGCTGTCTGCCGCCATTAAATCGCCATTAAAACGCGGAACGTACGCGGGAATGTGCGAGTGCATGGCCAATGTTCGCATGCACGTGTGTTTGCCGCTGTTGACATGCGATGGAAGAAATTGGCGGCTTGATGTAATAAATAGGTGTGTGGACAGGATTATGTCAAATAAAGTCATGGACTTGTTTTCGTAGGGGGGATTTATGCGGTAAGCCGGCGAAATAGGTTTTTCAACAAATTTCACCTATCATTTCTTTAGTTAATGATTAGTGTCCTCTAGACACTAAATAGTATTTTATACAACAAGCATGGAATGGTACTCTTTTCCTACGAGTACGAAGGCGATTGCTGCAAATCACACAAGTATGAAATGGACATTCCACGCGAGTTGTACACTATACCACTATAATATTTCCTAATTAGTTTAATTTTAATAATAAATTTGTCCTGCTTTCATCATTCCAATATTCAACAATTCTAAATTAGTATCCTAACAATGGCACCAGTACTGAAATGAACTGAGCTATATTGAAATACTCAGAAAACAAATTCATTTCGCATGATGCTTACAATGTATCTCATTTCCCTAGCAACAACAAACATACAATATGCATATTTCTAAGTAAATACTTTACGTCGTCTTAAGCTATATTAACAAAACGAAATTAGTAGTAATCGTTAGTGGTTATGGTTAGTGCAAGAAGTTTGATATACGTATTTCTCTTTTAACATTCTGAACAACGAAATTAGCTCAACGTTAACGTTGCGTTAATTTTAGTTAGTTTAGTTAGTGTTTGAAAGGTCCAAACTTTTGGTTAGTAGTTAGCAACTACGACCAATCAAATGGATAGATATATTTTCTTTCTTTATTAATTTATCACTTTATTCAAAAAAATTTGTCTAAAAATTATCAATTTTTTTTGTGAATACTTCTAATTGTTTACTAAATAATTGTGTTTTGACTCTTAATTGTTATAATATTTTCAGAAATTGCATCCTTTGTCCTCAGGTTACAGAAGTTCGTTAAATAACAATTAAATTTAATGGGTACACGTTCTTGATTGAAAGTAATTACAAACCTATATTAAAAATATGAGAATGAATAAATATGTAGCAAATGTAAATGTCTTTAGCCCATTTTTGAGTACGGCACTCTGCTTTCGCAGATCTCGATAAATAACAAGATATTTAAAACAATTGTTAAATTACCCTTATTGTAAAATAAATATTGTAAATTTTTATATTGTATAAAATTCCGGTGTGCGTGTGTTCGTATTATTTTTCTTCCCCTAAACTGCTTGACCAATTTTGATGGAATTTTTTTTTATGGGGTTACCTGGATAATTCTTATCTGCAATTGGACCGGTAGGTAGCGCTGTTATCGAGGTCCAGATTTTTTAAAAATTTTCCTGACTTATATTCATGATTTATGAATTTCTAAGTACAAACATTCCTATCCTGACATACCACTTTCGCCTCGTCCACATTCATAGTGCGATTCATACATGCTCGTTTATTCTTCACACTTGGAATCATTCGTTCACGTAACAAACCATCAATCATACCCAACAAGTTATTCCTCGGACCCAATAGTTCACCTTCAATCTCACCCACATATATTAGTTTCACCAACCATTCATTCTACATTCGCTCAACATGTCCAAACCATCTCAACTGACTCACTCCCACTTTCTTAACAACATTCTTCTCTATCCCACGCTCATCATACAACAATGTATTCCGTATATTCTTGTATATTTCTATAGCAGTTATACGTCATTCATGCTTCTTTATCCACACCCAACATTCAGAACCATACATCAATGTAGGCACTAACACACCATTATAAACACTCATTCGAGCATCTCTAGATACATTCACGTTTCATTATTTAGATTTAAGAGATCCACTTTTCTTAATTTTATTATTCATTACCTAATTACATTAATGTGTGTGAGATATTTCAATTATACTGTATAAAATATTTAATAGATTTATGAATGATATTTTTACAACTAAACAACTTGACAACATCCCCAAAAACTCGAACTTTGTAGGAAATACTGAAAATAAAATAAAATATTGTAATGAAAAAAGGGCATCATTTCAAAACGAATACGAAAGCTAACGAAAGGTTTGCAATGACCCTAATTAGTGATGTAAGAATTAATATTCCGTAATGAATAAATTATAGTACCTCCAATTAAGTTAAAAATCCAATTTTCAATTAAAATGTTTCTGATTCCTTTTTCATCTTACACAACCATACCGCATAACAGAGCCGTCAATAATTAACGCTTCCAAAAACACCCCCTGTTAATAACCCCCTCTCTCTGAGAACAATTTCCCAAAGAGCTAGGGTGCATACATAACACCCTTTATCTTCCGAGAGCTTCCCGATCGCAAGTGCGTAGTGCGTGCGTCGTACGTGCATCCATATTAAAAAGTCGCCACTTGCCATGTGCTGAGGGTAACTGCTCGCCAGATGCGTGTGCTGTGCTTCAACCCTTTTTAAGGGCGGAAGAGAAGGAAAGGGGTGAACATGTGACAAGTGAGCGTATGCATATTTTATTGGGGATGGTTAGTGTTGAGGAAACCAAGAGAGGAGGCTGTGTTTGCTGGTTAATAAGGCTTGAGGGTTGTTCGGTGGTAATGATGAATTTTTAACACCTTGGTTTGGAAATTTTATTAGAAGAACACAGTTTGGGTTTTGGGATTCTAATTAGAAGTACTTCTAAACTTTTAACCCAAGTATGGTTAGTTTTCTGTTTTGCGTCTGTAACAAAGCTATTACAGCACCCAAAATAGATCGTTAATAGCTCGTTTGAATGTTCTAATAGATATTTACGATATAAGTGGGATAAGAGCATTATTAAGATATGAAATTTGCACAACGAGGAGATAGCCGAGTTGTGTAATCACATAAATGTATTGTAGAATATTTGATCTACGCCCGCCCAAAGTTAAAAAATTTGACTTTATTTTTATTTTGTGAAAATGAGTGATTTAGAAAGTATTTCGTCGGATATAGAAGAAAAAGCTTAAAAAAGTGTTAATTAATTTAAAGAAGTGTAAAGATTGTATAATCAACATTTATAATAAATGAATTGAAAACGAGTGCGGTAATGAATCTCTTAACTCACGCAAAATGAGTGGAATGCACGGGCGCAGATAAAATATAATATTGTCATATTTTGTAAGTTTCCAATATCAAATTCAAATAATTGAATTTTCAACATTACTTCAGTATCATTAACTATCACATATTTCCATAAAGCTTGAAACTACAATTATTTATTTAAATATTTAAATAACAGGTGCAAAATAGTAAAGTAGTATAAGAACTCATTACATAATAGTCAAATATCTTGTTCGAAACGTTGGATCTTTCCAAAGTACCTTCTCATAAAATAAAATGGCAATTATAGAACATGTTCTTTAATATATTCTTTAACAACAAGTATTATGTATCTATTATTATTCTTGCTCCAGAATTTAGAATCTACAATATGTATTACCTACTTAGATTGTTTCTAAATGATTTTCCATCATACAGATTTTTCCCGTATCCTAGTCGTTTATTTTTCTTAGTTCTTGTCTAACTTCTCTTCATGATTTTCATAAATTCCGCATTGTTTCTTCTTCTCGTAGCCATGATCAGCGTCTACTTTCATCCCTCTATACTTTTGTAATAAAGATAAAAATTTTTTTCAATAATTGGAAGTGAAATTAGTAATAAAGATGATGCTTCAATACACGTAATTCTTAAAGTCATGAAAACTTTAAATGACCTCTAGCCCAGGAAAATTAATAAAATCAGCCGAAATAATTCGTGTAGTTTTGAAAATTGGTACAGCTATTACTTGAGGTTTCCTGATAAACATACTAAAAGTCCCCGACGGTGGGTAGTGAGCCGGCTTAAGGGGAGGGGGTGAAAGGTCCCTTTTTTTAGTTGTTAGCTCATATCTCGAAAACTATTAAGTATATCATTAGAATTGCTTGTACATAAATTAACTATATAAAATTTTCTACAAATTATGTTATAAACATTTTTCTGTAGGTACAATACTTTACGAGCTACAGGGTGCCAAATATGACGAATTGTCAGTAGTCAGCAGGTACGTGTTTTATTGTGTTTGCCTTATCCATCAGCGATGCCAACTTTTTTATTTAAAAAATCTCTTAGGATCATCTTAAAAATACATCTTTCTAAGAAAAATCCCTGTTTCAAGTATTCCAACGAATTATTGATTTATCACATTACTTAAATTGTTTTGGTTCATATTTTCGCCTAACATTATTATTAATTTATTATTTTTATATACTTAAACATATTTTGACAATATACTTGCTCTGTTCAGTTTGTTTATGTATAGTGCAATATTTATTTATTTATTTATGACTATAATAAAAAAAATATATGATTCTTGAAACAAGGGATTTTTCTTTGAAAAGAGGGATTTTTAAGATGATACTAAGGAATTTTATAAATAAAAAAGTTGGCATCACTGGTGGGTAAGTCAAACAATAGAATGCGTACCTACTGACTACTGACAATTCGTGTTGATTTTGGTGCGTCTCATCAACTTTGTCATATTTGACACCCTGTATCTCGTAAAGTATTGATCCTACAGTAAAATTGTATATAACATAGTTTGTAGAAATTTTAATAAAGTTCATTTATGTACAAGCAACTCTAATGATATTCTTAACAGCTTTCGAGATATGAGTCAAAAACTATAAAAAGGGACCTTTTACCCCCTCCCCTTACGCCGGCTCACCCCCCACCATCGGGGACTTTTAGTATGTTTATCAGGACACCTCAAGGTATAGCTGTACCAATTTTGAAAACTACACGAATTATTTCGGCTGATCGACGATTTTTGACCTAATTTTCTTAGGCTACTCCAAGGAAATGACAGTTTGTTGTTACTTTCATTACGATTTTTTAAGTGCTACTTTGATCATTCATTTCATGAAAGTACAACTCCATTGTTAATATGAAAGAAGAAAAAACTTTCTTAAAATATAGATCTTGCAGAAATCGCTTTCTGCCAAACCATTTTACTATGCAGCTAGAAACCATGAATAGATTAATTTATTTAGACAACTTTAGACTGTGTTGCTTGTTACATGCCAAATTATATGTCAGGTCACGTGCCACTTTGGTTGACGTTCGGCTTTAGGGTGCATTGACAAGAAGACGGGATGCTAATTTTTTTAATCAGATTACATCTTGTACGGAAGTAAATTTTCCTTCAATTATTTTTCATTCTTAATTGAACTAGGAAGCTATCAGATAATTGTTATTTTTAACACTAGGCTTCGCCTTCATATTGTACCAGTATAAAAAAAAAATTCTTCCGATATCATCATTAATTTATAACAAGAATTTATTTATTTGTTCAATTATTTAAATACTAGGGATTTTATCAAATAATTGTTTTCTTTTAAAATAAAAAAAGTTAATATCAGTTTTAATTCTCGTCTTACTAGCATCATTTCGAGTGTTCAAATCTCGTTCAGTCCAAATTTTAGCTAAAATACAAATACGCCCGAATGGTTTAAATCCTGATATTAGTGATTTTCTCTAATTCTAATTTGAATCGTTACTTACGTTGCCATTTCAAGCTTGGATAAAATATAAAATTAACTTAGCAACTATAAAGCTATCGGGTGCCGGCTAGTAGTTGTAACAAGGGCTTGCACCGGAGGGGCTACGCGGATGGTATCAGTGTAAAGTGTGATAATTTAAAGTATAAATTAAGATGTTGTGTTGTGATTCAACCTGGGGATATAAACCGTAAGGTTTTATAATCTCGAAAAGACACACATACTCCTATTAGTAAGAATGCTGATTACAGTCAATTTATTAAAACTATTTGTTGTTGTCAAGTTAATGGTAAATATGACTTTATCCACTTACAAATAGATCCTTGTATAACCGACGTCAGACTGACGAAAATGACGTTTCTATAGGAAGGAGAAATATAGGAAATTTCTAGTTAGAAATATATTTTTGTAAACATCGACAACATAAATATTATAATAAGTAAACAGCTTTCACAAAAATGTAAAGCAACCCTAAAATAATTCTCCTCAAAACGACCTTGACGACATCACGACAGTTGAAACTAGGCATGAAATATCCCTGCCCAGCACACGCACACCAAATATCCTTAGTAAATTCTCTAGTGTCCACCACGGACAATTTAGGCAGTCACGTGACGGAATCCAAGCCATAGCCCTTGCGATAAAAAGATAAACCGTAATTTTCCTTAGCCAATGGTCAACTCGGACACCATGAATATTTAAAACCCCATATTTACCATTTAGCTTCTCTGGCCGTGGACATTCGGCCATCAATAAAAGATTATTGCGTACAGAGCACATACAAAGAAACGGGACCACGAGGAGAGTAGTGGACTATGAAACAAGTGAATTGTTTATTTATAAATGGCGACTGTCTGCCGAGCAAATGAAACGAACAATTTTCGACTCCTGTTATTTGTGGAAAGCAATTATTTTTTATTCGATTGCTATGTTTTAAGAATGAATATATTAAATATCTGGTAATGTTTGTTATTTTATGTCTGAGTATTTCCATTCTCTTTTGGTTATGTCGATTTTAACTGTTATTAAATCTATATTCGTGTATCTGAATAAAATGAATACATATTTAATGTCGGTTGTTTTTCGGCAAACATGTACGTTTATTTTAAATATTAATAACATACTTTATTACTATTGAATACTATACAAATATAATTACATATTTGATGTTTACTAACCGGTAATTTTATATAATTCCCGTCCGAATTTAATACTTGCTATATTTATATTTGCTATCATTATCTCCTGTTTATTTTTTGCTCCATTTTTGGCCATATATTATTAACAATTTTAGATAAAGATAACCAGGAGAATCGTGAGACACTTAAGGCGTGTTTCTTTTGACTATGATTCGTAAACAAAGTGATCAAAATTAACATGATCAAAAACAATGATGTTTCTTAGTTCGATATTCGTTATCCCCACTCTTCCACTTTTGTGATCAAGCACTGCAATTCCCTTTCCCTTCTGAATCATACTTTTTCATGATTACTATGATTCGAATCAAAAATAAAGTGGCGGGAAGTAGTGCAAAACTGGAAAAAAATTTCCATGTGCATTATGCTCAAATTCAAGAAGATATAAATTTTATTATGCAACATCAAGAAATGTTTCACACATTTCCTACCTAATATAAACAATGGAAATGCTACTGGTAAGAAATATGTGAGGTTATGGATTGAGTTTAAATCATGATTCATTTTTACTTGTTTCTTTGGTATTCCATTTTAATCATGATTAGGAAATCGCAATCATATGACGAAGAAACACGCCTTTAGTTAACAGACAGTTACTATTTTAACTTTCCCCGTTTGGGGGACGTGACCAGACGGCTGGAAACCGCATTTAACGCGTAAAATATATTACTTATCAAGATTTGGGAAAACAAATTGCTACACCCAAAATAGATAAACAGCGTGAAGATATATTATTCATTCTTATAAATTACAAAGGGCATGGTTTAAAGCGTGCATTACACGATGAAGTTTTTCTTTTCAAGTGACATTAAAAATGTTTCCCTCTCTCACAATGATGTAACTACTTAAGTGTAAGAGAGATAGATGAATCAACAAAAATAATATACGATACTTTTCCTTGAAATTTCCAAAAAAAATGTCCGTACACTTGCTGGTTTATCACATTAACATCTATCCGTATGTTTTGCAATATGTGAATTAGCTATCAAACGTCATTTTAAAATCCCTTGAAAAGAAATACTTCATCTTGTAATGCCGACTATATAACCCGGGACTATAGCCTCTAAAGCGAACATTTTATTCCTATTCTTCAAAGCAATAATCTAAATGGTGCTATTCAAATTGTTCGATAATTCCAAGAGAAAACAATCAAAATAATTTATCGATCTACAAGCACAAATTCACGTGAAATCACCCAATTTTTCGTTTTAATATTTTTCAAAAGTTGATAGACAAGTATAATATAGTATATCTTATATATTTACATGGGGTAAATAGCTTTGTGGTAACGCATCGGACTGTAGATTACAAGACCTTCGTTTTGAGCCTCACGCACGACAAATTTGCGAAATTAAATTTCGAAAATTTTTACCACAAACAATTACCCCTGTGGTACCTTTACCACTACCATCCTTAGAGGCCGTGATTTGATGGCTGGTAACCGCATTTCACGCCTAAAAATATGTCATAATACCGAGATCTGCTATGAACAGATTGCCACGCCCAGAAATGGGTAAATGTCGTGATGATATATTTAAATTTTTATTCTTATTAATTTCCAATATTTTTACGTACATTTAAAATTAAATAAAACTTATAGAATAAACTGTACAATTGGCAAACTTTTTTGTTATATAATGTAAATTTGCACCATCTAATATTGCTTATTTTACGTTTGTGTAACTTTTTAATCTTTTAGGTTTTTTGTTTTCTTGTCATTGTTTTTCCTACTGCGTAAAACAAAAGCAAACCGTAATAATAAGATATCTTAAAGAACATAAATGTGTATATAAATGGTTAAGCGTAACCAGAAGTACAAAATGACAATATATTGTATTCCGATTATGTAATTCTATAAATAAATAAATGTATCATCACGCCTTTTACCCATTATGGTTGTGGCACTTTGCTTACGCAGATCTCGGTAAGTGATATATTTTTTCGTATGAAGTGCGGTTACCAGCCGTCAAATCATAGCCCCCGAAGATGTTAGTGGAGGGGGAACCACAGGGGTAAATTTAAATTTGTAACTGTCGGCAGTGGGATTCGAACTGAGGATCTCACGATCCACAGTCCGACACGTTACCACGGAGCTATTTACCCCATATTATGTAATTCTAATGACGTCAATAAATATTATATATATTTTAATATTTAATCTCTACATGATATTCATTATTTTTTAATAACCAGTTATCACCCTGATGAAGACTGAATGGGGTATGTGACCAATTTTTTTTTCTGACATAACATGATACTAGATACAAAAATAAAATACCCGTATTTTTTTAAATCAATTAATTGTTTATAGTTAACGAGAAATTAATTTTTAAAGATTTGGAGAGGGGATGAGAGACGTCACTGTGTCTTCTGAATAGATTGCGGCGGTAGGTATGGTGCTAGAAAAAGACAGAGATACTGTAAAGGAAAGAAATAATAGATATAGATCATTGCGGGTCATGCGTACAGCGCAGTGAATTCCTCGGCCACAGTGACGTCACATCCCTTCTCCAAAACACAAAATTGCTAATAACATTATTATTACAAAATAATGTACAGTTTTTATTGTTATAATAAGAAACTACAATGAAGAACATTCATATACTATGGCGTATACATTGAAATTCGATTATGGTCACATACCCCATTGCGATCGAAACGTTGGTATTAAAATTACTTGGTATCCACTAGTCTTTGATTGATTTCTCCGGAGAAAGAATCCCAAATTTCCTCCAGTCTCTGTTGAAATTCTTCGATTGTTCCTGCAGGATAATTTCACATTTTAATTTTACTTAAATCGGGAAAATTTTGTTAATGACGCAAATATTTGAATAGTATTTAAAATAAACTAGAAATATAGTTCAGTTATGGGCCGTCAAATAATAATAATAGAGGGAAAACAGCAAGGATTGTTTTATGTGGAACAATATTTAAAAAAAAAAACCAGGATAACATGCTCGCCTTCACTTAATTTGCGTTGGAGTATCAGCAATTAAAGATCCAAAAATAATGTTCGTTATATGATCTAAATTGCATCACTGCATTAGCGGAATCAGGAAGTATTACAAACTCAATTATATTCATTCTAATTTCTCTCCAAATAATTATGAAACCTAATAAAATGCGCAGTTTTATTTCAACAAAAACAATAATTAAAATTCTGCCTTATCGCAACGCTGCGCGGATCGCTGAGCAATATTCAAGATTATTCCAAGCAGGTAGAGATAAAGATTATAATGTATTTCATGTTAATTTCACACACTAAGTCACGTTTACGTTATTTTAGATGCATTTAAATTGCATTAGCTGTTGATATTTTACGCGATATTGTTAAAATTTGCACGTTAACATTAAATGGCGAATTGCAAAATTATACTTTGCGTGTTGTTGCATATTCCTTGAAAAATCTAGATATGACACAATCGATATTTTTACGACTAGGTATACTTTACGCTTGCAAAAGATTTTGTAACGATTATTTTTACAAATTTTAATTTGAAACATTATGACGAAATTAATTTCAATAACGATATTCAAACCGAACAAAAGAATACAAATAACGTTTTGATCGTTGTTTTTTCTTTGTAATCTTTTGCTTTATGCTTGAATATTTTATTAATTACGGAGTTTTGAAATGAATTTGTATTTCATTTTGATATTGCGCTGGAATATAGAGATATTCTAATTTATTTCAACAAGTAATTAATTATTCATTTAAAATATAAGGTTACAAGAAAAATTAAAATGTACCTGACTTTGATGTAACAATATTTACATATTAATTACTAATTAACACTGCTTCTTTTACAACTTTGACATCTCAAAATACACCTAAGATATCTACTCATTATATAAGGAATATTACATTTTCTGATCTTTTCAGTAATCCGTTAAAAGTTTCAGTAAAATAACATTCATACGAGCCGTATTCAGAAAACAACTGACATTATTTTTTTAAACTTTTTATTAATTTTACAGATTATTGGTCCTTGTCCTTTTCAAAGTACTTTCCTCCCTTATTCTCACACTTTTCCCAGCCTGTTTCCATTTCGCGAAACCGTCCTGGATAGCTTCATTTGCTGTGGCCTTTAAGGCCTGTAACGCATTTGCTTTGATGTCATCAGTAGTCTAAAAACGACTTCTATTCAGCACTGATTTTAAATTCGGAAATAAGAAAAAATCGCAATGAGCCAGTTCTGGCGAATAAGGAGACTGAGAGAGAGCATCTGATTTTTGGCACAAAACTAACGAATTGAGAAAACTGAGTATGCGAATGAAGTGTCGTGGGGCGAGAACCACAACTCTGATCTCTTTTTATTTTTCTATGAAAGTATTCTACAGTTTCACACAAAATTTTGTTTTATTGTGGTTCCTAAACATTTCAAAAATCGCTGCTAACATTTAAACTTGTTACACTCAAATAGCAATATCGAGAAAACTAAATTACAACAATACAAATACATGCGGTTACAAAGGAGGTTATGCGCAACATTTAATATCCCTGTTGGCGCATAATTTAAAAAGTTCGGTATTTTCCGAGCAAATCTTGTACATAGCAAGTACCCTGATACACAATCAACTAACAATCAATCTCCTCCAAATATTCCTAATCTGGCACACTATTTTCGCCTCGTTCACATTCACAATATACTCGTCTATTCTTCACACTCGGAATCATTTGTTCTTGCAACAAACTGTCAATTATACCTAACCACTTATTCCTCGGACTCACAACAATCGTACACCCACAATCTCGCCCGCATATATTAGTTACATCAAACATTCATTAGACATTCATTCGAGATGGTCAAATCACCTCAACAGACTCACTCCCACATTTTTGACAACATTCTACTCAATCTCACACTCACCGTACAGCAACATTCTCTGGACATGATCACGTATCAAATACCCTCATTTCTACAGCAGTTATACGTCGTTCATATCCAACATTCAGAACCGTACATCAACACTACGTCATACATATTCAATCAAACATCTTTAGATATATTCGCGTTTCGAGCAAATGCAGCCTATGCTGTCGCCTTTTAATCTCCTGGTCAATATGTCCATTCTTCGAAAACCCTGTAAAATAATCATATTGGCTACTATTCACAGGTCTATACTAAGGGCTACTAACTAGGGCATTTTAAGATTTAACACTGTTGCTATGAAAAAATTGTTGATCTCCAAGGTAATCTACTACGAGCCCAGAATCATATTATATGGCCCAGTTAAAATCATAAAAAGAAAATTTGATTAATTCGTCTTATTTATGAATATCTTAAATTCTATAATTTTTACATTCCGCACATACATATATGTAATAGAGATATTGTTTATGCTACGAATTAATTAGATATTGGGAACAATGCATCAACAGTAAGTGGTTGATTATTTCAAGGCCTATCAGGGTTTTTGGGCTTATCTTAATAAATAAATGAGATAAAGAAAATTTCATTGGAATCAAAAAGATGTAGAATAATATTACTTACAATTTTTATTTGAAATAATTTTCTGTATTTTGTTGTCATCAGATTTAAAAACAGTGTTTGTGGTATCAGTCTATACCTTTGGGACAAATTGTAAATTTGATATTATTTCAGTTGTTATTATTGCTTAAAATATTCTTTAAAATAACAGAATTTATGATATAAATACATTTAGTACAATACATTCTCCCTTTGTTCGATCAGAACAATTTTTTTAAAGCTATTCTAAAAGTCTTTACTGGGCCAAATAATATGATTTTGGGCTTGTAATTTTGCAGAGTAACAATGCCAAATATTAAAATGCGGTTGTTAGTAGCACTTAGTATAGACCTGTGAATAGTAACCAATATTACAAAACCAAAGCAATACTATTCAAAATAACGTTTGTAATTTACGGAATTAACGAAGGTCAGACATGTAATTAAAACCCAATTTCGAAATTAATCTCGCTTTCCCGAAAATTAACTGGCGAAAATCACATCATTACCTCATCCAACCCTATCCGATCAGTACTTTTTCCTTCGCGCTTTTTATCGGCCTAATACAGGAAGAACAAAAACCGTAATGGACGCTCACTGCTCTACCGGAAGTGTGAAGGTACGGCTCCGGGTTCCGGGCGCTCGGTCGCTCCGGGTGTCGCAGAGTGGCGTGTTAGCGCTAATAGAGAATTATGGGCACCCGTGCAAAAAATCATCACCGCCGGCTCTGAAAGTAACTTGTAATGAGATTATATAAGCTGGTGCTGCTGTTTCAAGAATTCCAGGACGGTGGTACCTTGCCCGAGATGTTGTTTTGTTTGAACAGTGGCGTAGGTTGGGGCTGACCTAATTTTTGAATGTTGTGATATAAATTTTGGGTAATGGGGCTAATGATGACAATTAGTTGTGGTGTAAATTCGCTTTATGTCCACAGGAATCTTACAAATGTTTTATGGTTTTAAGAACAACTCGAAATGGTAAAAGACAATATACAAGAAAATATTATAACAGCAAAATAAACACAAATTGGGTGCAAATAGAACTGTTTATTGACTAACTTTTCATTCCAGCTGTCGATCGTTTCAAAATTTTTTTTTAGAAAAAATGTGAGGATATAAATTTTTTGCAGTTTAAAAAAAAATATAAAATAGAATTATACTTTTGGTGTCCCGGTAATTGCACTTCTTTCACATTCCAAGATCTCTTATAGACGGAGTATTACAATTAAAAAAAGGATATGACATTCTAATACATTACTATTAGGTAAAAGTTTTTAAATTTGATTTATGATCGTGGTATACGGATTATCAGGGCCGATTCTAACTTATCAACCGCCTTTATTCTTATAAACGATTTTATTATTTCAAGTATTTTAAATAGAACTAAATAATTGTAATATGAGCTATATCGTTTTGTAGACATTTTTGCGTTTTCGCAATTTTAGACATTTGTTGATGGAGATATAATTATTAGCAATAAAATACGTGTACTACGCCTGTGGATGATACAAGGAAGTAAACGAATGTGTCACACCATCAGATGACAATTAATTGTTAACATATTCTCGGAAGTAATATTAAATACCATTATCTAATATGACTCTACGTAGGTCTCCTAACTCCTATCATGAAAAATACGAGTATATCATTTTCTAAATGTATTATAATAATACTTTTCGTATTAGCTAGGAGAATTTGCTATTATAATCAACTAAAACCAAGATATATCTTAGAAATATCCTTTACATGATTTCGCCAGAGATCCTACTAAATGTGTACTTTTTACTTCCTACGGTCGCAATATTTTAAAATATCTGCCCTATTGGTTAGCCAGAGCCCTCTGTTCAGGTATATTTATCAATACTGACATCTTATAAGTATACTTAAAATCTTTTAATAAAATAAACTTTGTGTTCTAACAAATATATTAGTAATCAAACTAATTAGTTATTTATAAGAATAATGCTCTATAACTATGGCGATTTTAAACAATCAAAGTAACAGATTACCCACTAATGGGTATAATTTTGAGGAAAGTCACTAGTGAGTATTTATTTATTTATAGCAATAATAATAACACACAACACCTTGGTAACTACTTCGAATGACATTTTAATTTTAAAATTTAAAGCATATGTCACTGTCAAATAATATTTCTTTAATAATTTTTTCATTTATTAAGAGGAGTTGGGTAAGACGTTATACTTCACACGTGGGCAAAATGGAATTACCCACTCGATAAAATTATCACACTCAGCCTTCGGCTTCATGTGCTAAAATTTCTCTCGTGGGTAATTCCTTACTTTGCCCATTTGTAAAGTAAATAACTATTAATTCATAAATTGCAGAAATTTTAAAAGTTCTTAAATTAATTTTTTTCTATAATACGTCGCTTCCATGTTTGGCCACTTTTGTTCTGGGCACAAAATGATCATAATCAGTATGATCATTTTAAAAACTTGTTTCTGGGCGTCCTTATTTAATGGGTTAAACAAACAAAAATTATATAATTTAAGGTTTCCTACCACTTCTAACATGATCCTTTGAATCGGATTTATAAATATTATTATTTTACAAAAATGATATGAGTATTTAAGAGTGAGTACATTTCTAATTACCCTAAATAGCCAGCTAAGTACTCGTATAGAACACAATTTTCGGTGAAACCTGCCGGGCGCCGCTGTTCAACCCCCATCGTACCACTGTGACAGTCACCTTGTTCCGGTGTCGCGTCAACGCCAACTTCCACCTGTTACAGTCGCCCCGTCGCCGACGTCGGTTCCGGCTCCACTCCGCTCTAAATACGTGAAATACGTTTATGGGGATTCGGGGAGCTGTACTTTACGCCAACTATTCCCGCTGTCCCCGCCGCTGTCACCCGGAACCTGGAGCCGGCGATAGCGGAGGCGGCGGACCTGGATAAGTCTTAAATCGCAGACACTTTGACCTTTCTGCGGATTTGTGTAAATGAAAAGTTCGCGGAAGGGTTTCAATTAGGCTGACGTGCTTTTGGGAAGGGGTGGGTTAATTGTGCTAATGATTTTACTACAAACATATATGAAATATGCTAGGCGCTAATAGTTATTTGTAGGAAAATAACTACGTTATTACCAATTACTCGTACATTCGAGTAAGGTAGAGTGCGTACACATTAACTTCAAGCCACCTAGCTTAATAATCTGATAGGCTTGGTGGCTTGAAGTTAACCCTCTATTGCATGAATTATAATTTTTTTAAATAAGGACACAAAAATATACTTTTTACATAAGAAATATTCATATTTTGAATAATGTGTGTGTTTTTTTTTCTTAAAATAAATTTTTTTTTAAGTTTTGTTCACTATTGGGAACATTATGAACAAATTCAACTTGCAATAGAATTTTGGTCTGTTGGGTCGTGTTTACGTACTAGGTATACAAAATTGTTTGATGAACAACATCTTCTAGGAATACATCAGATAAAAAAAAATTGGAAATATTTTAAGGTGTATTTAGCTGTAAAATATCAGCAGGTAATAAGCTGCTTCCTTCAAATTTTATATTTTCTAACTCAGTTTCTGTAATTTTCCTTTTTTCACCTAAACTTTTTTTATGTCGAGCAAATTAGGAGAAATGGCCTAATTAGCAATTGACAAAGTACTATAATGTTCCCAAATGGTTACAACATGATTGCCATGCATATGTACTGCATAAGAAAATAAAATAAGAATTTTAAATTTTATGTTCCCGAATGGGAACAATATGCAATAGAAGGTTAACGTGTATGCACTCTATGTTTCTTTCCGAGGATACTTGTAATAGTTTACTGTGTTTCCCAGTAACAGCATCAATTATCTTTAAAAATAACAAACAATAATGTTTTAAAATATGCAGTAAGCCATTTCCCATACTAAAATGTCTTAAGCGAGCATTACACGATAAAGTTTTTCTTTTCAAGTGGCATTAAATAGTTTTCTCTCTTACACAATGACGTAAATGTAAGAGAGAAGAATCGAAAAACAGAATATGCGGTACTTTTTCTTAAAATATCCTAAAAAATTAGGCCGTACAGTTGCACATTGCTGTTTTACCGCATTACCATCTTTCCGCTTGTTTTGGTTTAGATAGGTAGCTATAAAATGTCATTTTAAAATAACTTGAAAAGAAAAACTTCATCGTGTAATGTCCGCTTTATTTACAACCTTCTTATAGTTGTGTCTGTTGCTACGCGACCGAATAATCGAATAGTAAAAAATAAAAACTTATGTATCTACCAACCTGCTTATAATATCGCGCCAAAACAAATTTTAACAAAAGGGAGAAAAAAGTTTCATATCTAAATTGTAGGAAATATTATTTATTTTTTATCATTTTTATTATAACAAAATTTAACATACCTAAGTGAGTTATTTATTGAAATATTTTTGATAAACGGAAAACTTTCAACATCTAATATAAATCTAATAAGCTGGTAACTTAAAGATCCAAATTCTAAATGTCATTGAAAATGATATCGTCTTAAGATTCTCATTTATCGTGGATAAACAATCGTTACACAGAGACGGCATCGTGAAGTAATGTAATGGTTTCGTAGATGCCCTAAAAAGTGCTTTCTATTTTTCATTTTTTACCCGTCACAATACTCCCCTTACATATATTTGGGGAATATAAAAACAATAAAAGATGTTATCTTACGAATGAATGCATATTATGATCCACTTACATTTTTTATGTTTTGTATAACGTTAAGAAAAATAATTGACAATCGCTCAAATCGCACTTTTTATAAATATTTCTAATTGCTTAGTTAATAATTGTTTTTATTTCTTACCTAATTTTTATGACATCCTCAGCTTACTTAAAAATTTGATTAAAATATATGAACAATTGGGAAAAATTTACCGACTACCAGGATATTTAAGAGATTAAGGTTTATTTTATTTGGTATTTTAAAACTAGAAATGTACTTTATTAATTAAAGTACAAACATTAATGTACCAAATTCATATAAATGTAATGAATTTGAAAGTATAATAAAACATTTACAGAAATTAATATTACATATCAGTATAGTATATGCTACAACAAGTAATGTAATGGCATATATTCCACACGAGCAAAATGTTTGTAATCCGAGCAGAAGGCAAGAGCTACTTGTGAGTATGGAATATGCCATTCCGTTACCTGTTACAGACTATACTTTCTATAACAAGATTTTGGAAATTATACAAAAAATACAAATACAAAATTGTTAAAAACGTCAAACTGAAATAAATCAAATTAAAACAAACAGGCGTAACCATAGTAACTGAATCAAGATACTTCATATATCGCGCTAATATGCGGCTCTGATTCGTCAAATTTATTCTATACGAGACGTATGGAATAATTGTTATTCCAATAAAAATTTTAGTTGTGGAATGCGTAGTTTCCAAAACAGGGTTATAGAAAAATATTTTTGTAAATATACATATTTCATATTGAAAGAAAATGAGAAATATCTCCTGGGCCTGATAATTGCATACCATAACGAGAGTACTCGTATGCGTATAATATTTTATTAATATTTCTTCATAGTTAAGGGAAGAAGCTCATAGTTCACTGAATTAAATATAAAATCATAGATGGAGGGTGGTTCCCTATAAATCAAACAGCACTCCCGTGAAAGTAGCAAAGTACGCGTATATTTTTCCAAGTATAAAGCAAGGTATCGCGTAAAACTTCTTACCATTAAGTCATCATTCCATGTCAAAGAACCCCTCGAAGCAATGATTTTCCCAGACGCCAAATAAAACCTAAATAATTTCAAATAAAAATCATAAATCACTTTGTAGCAAGCTAATATATATCCCGAATTCCAGATTCGCTCGGAGGGGAAATTGGAGGTAAAACTAAAAGTTCCACGCACCGTGAAACAGCGCTAAAACAATATTTATGTTCGTTTTCAGTGAAGGATGCGAATAAAAAATGCACCCCAGTAAGTTGCGCGCGCAATACATTATCTCACCCCGCGGCGTATGCACCGCGAGCCTCCTTCGCCCACTTGCTGATTCCTGCGGCATACTGATGCGCCCGACTTCTTTATTTCATGGCATCATGGCTCCTCCGTAGTTTTACATAAATAACGGTAAAGGATCGCGGGGACGGAGATGTTGCGACTGACAGACTGAACGCGCGGACGCCGCCAAAGGACTTCTGACTTCTTCTTTTTTCCTTTGAAATTAAATATTTCGTCGGTTCTTTACTTCTTTGTACAGCTTTCCACGAACACGGTTATATAGCGGATGATATTTGGAAAATTGTTTAAGTTTATTTCGTGTCTGTTGCTGCAATTTTGATACACTTTTTCAGCAGCACTTATGAATATGACATTTTTGTAGTAGCTTTCAGAAAATTCCGGAAAATATACTCTCCAGTTTCTAAAGCTTAAAGTATAGTTTCGCAAATATCATTTTGCAGGATAATAATATAATAGTGAAACATTGAATGAAATTTTATTTTAATAGTAATAGTTGAAAAGGTTGCCATTTGTAATAATAATATATTTATTGTTATTGATTGTTTGTGTGGTTGGCAGTTGGTGAAACATTTTAAATAATTTTAATACTAAAAATCATTGGTAAGTTTCACAAAGATTTTTTTATTTATTTATAGTTTTACACGACGCGTTTCGACTCTTCAGTCATCATCAGTTGTATACTGTGTACACCTGATGATGACTGAAGAGTCGAAACGCGTCGTGTAAAACTATAAATAACTAAATAAAAAAATTTTGTGAAACTTACCAAGGGTTTTTATTATTAAAAGTATATTATTATATGAAGTCATTATTCACGAAGATGAATTAGCCGTAGGCGAGTAATGCAACTCATCCAAGTGAATAATGACCACAAACCTGAATATAAACCTATACTTTTTCTACTCCTGTAAATTCGGAAACCACTTTTGAAAGTGATCGAATTTCATTGAAAACACACGTTGGAAAACTTCAACATAATATACACAATGACAACTGACTATATATTAACTGTCAGACGGCCGTTGCTTGGTAATCCATCACGTCTTTAGAATAACCGTAAATTATGGATTTCTGATGTGAATTAAGGGCATTATAATTCATCGAAAAAATGAAATAATGGAGATATAATAAAGGAGTAGAAAAAATAATTAATTAGGTGCATATAGATCACAATGTTGACAACAACATTCACCCTGGGTGAAAACTCTTGTCATTGAAACACATAACCAACACATGTTATTAAATTGTAACCACTGAAATATAATAATACTAGAATGCTAACTGATATTGAAAATGCGAGCCGAGAAAAACTATCAGTCGTTGAAATAAAATGTTTAATTTAAAAATTAAATAATGCATTAATAAAAATGATTTCAATTTACTATTTTGTATGTGAATTTAAAAGAATTTTCAAATAATTGAACAATACACTGTTAAATATTATTTGTGGGCAAGACTGTGCTATAGTGATATTTACCTAAGAATGGCATTCTTCGAATTCCATTCTGATGACGTCATAGAAGGGTATGAATTAAGTGATCCACATGCGTTATTAGCAATGCTTTTGTCTGATGTGTTGCTAATGTCACGAAGCGTGTGTTGACGTACGTCGCTACTTACACCGTATAGTTGACAGTTCAATATTTACTGTGTTTATATTCGCATTCAGTGATTGAGTTAAATTTAACGAATAAATATGAGTGGTAAAACATTATCTAAACGTTGCAAAGAAATTATTTTGGTTGTTTCGGCATTTTCTCATGAAGAAAAACGTATAGATAGTCCACTAATTCCATTTTTTCTACAGAAGATGTAAGTTTTATATTGTGAGGTTATGTTATCAATTTAACGTAAATGTTATTATTATCTATTTTTTATACATTCTTCGTTATTGTTATTATTATTATTGTCTTAGGGGATTTGTGCAATGTAGAAATTTGAACGACGCTAGGAAATTAGTTTGTAAATACGTATTTCTACTACATTGCCAACAGATGTCAGTACGGTCAATCGAAATTTCAATTTTTATTAGTACCTCACATAAATGAAGTGTGTGACGTCATCACATTGGAATGCCATTCTTAGGTGAATATCACTATATATGATTTTACATAGCATCAGCTTTACAAACAACTGTTAGGCAAAGAAGGGTGGCCCTACAACATCTATCTGTCTCTTGCTCGTTTTTCACTTTTATAATAACCTACAACATCGCGGATAAAAAATAAAGTATGTTAATTAATTTTTTTATTTAAAGTGAATTTGATAAAATGATGAGTTATAAAAATGAACTGTTTTTGGAAATATTAGACGAATAATTATGTATGTTTATATTTATAGTACAACTTTGACAATTATAAATTTAAACTCCTGGAACAACTTCTTTTCTTTGAATGGACTGTATTAATAAATAGTTTTATACTTAATAGGGTAAATATTTCCGTAATAACGCATCGGACTATGAATCGTGACTCTTTAGACCATCAGTTCGAATCCCACAGTCGACAGGTGTCATTTTGATTTCATGCGTAAATATATCACGTACTGAGATCTGCGCAAGCAGAGTGCCATACCAACAATGAGTAAAAGGCTCATATAATTCATATAAAATAATAATTTTTTTTTTATATTTCTTATTTAATTACTTTAACAAGCTACAAATTTAGGGAGTATGAAATGTAATGTTGCACTCGCTTGTAAATAAAAATTTAATTTAGTTAATTACATGTTACTTCAACTAAGTCAAAACAGTTATTTACATTTAGTTATTAATCAAAGTAATAACTATAATTATTTCCGTAAATAATTATAAAATATATTGGTTAAACTAATTTGCAATCCCATTTGTGCGTTAAAATATTTTCAATTTATATTTCCCGTTATGGTAAACACTGTTATTATTTTTAATTATTGAATTAACTGTATTTATATCTGCAGTAAATTAAAATATCAATAACTTTAATCGTAAACAACTTAATACACATTACATTTCATGTTGTAAATTATGTTAGTAATAAATCATGTATCAGGGAATGTTGACTTGAAATATCAATAAAGAAAATTTATTGTGTTATTCGTCTCACAATGTAGAACATATTTATTTCTTTATTTGTAAATACTCTAATTCCGCAATATTATTTTTCGCAAATTAGCAATGAAATCATGACGAATGACAATTGGAACTTGTAGGTTTTTATGAAAGCGAAATGTGAGTCTGAGACAAATATATGTCGTAAGGCCACCCTTGTTTGTCTAACACTAACTTGTTTGAAGAACGGTTGCTATATAAAACATGTTGTACAGCCTTGTGCAAAAGTGATAAATAATATATAACAGTGTATTGTTCAATTGTTTGAAAAATCCTTTAAATCACATACATAATTGTTAAATGAACTCATTTCTATTAGTGTATTATTTAATTTTTACATTAATAATTTTGTTTCAAAATCATTCAATGTTAATTTCTTTTTTGATAGGATCGATTATCGACTGTTTAAATGAAAATCAAAACACGAGTACAATGAACGGTCTCTTAGGGAAATGTAGGATTCTTTCTCAGAAAAATCTTTCAAAAACTTGTGGATACTAAACAATTTTAAAAAGTAGAGATGGAGTTCCCCAGTGGTAAAGTACATACATACATAACATCACGCTATATTCCACTCAGTGGGGTAGCACGAATCCATAAACATAGTCAACCAACAATCAATCTCCTCCAAACATTCCTATCCTGACACACAACTTTCGCTTCGTCCACATTCAGAGTGCGATTCAAACATGCTCGTCTATTCTTCATACTCGGAATCATTCGTTCACGCTACAAACCATCAATCATACCCAACCACTCATTCCTCAGACGCCAACGCAATGGTTCACCTTCAATCTCACCCATATTAAAACCTTTTTCTCAGTCTCATACTCACCATACACCAATGTATTCTGGATATAATCACGTCTCGCATACCCATACACTCCTCTCAAATTTCTTATTTCTACAGCAGTTATACGTCATTCATGCTTCTTCATCCACACCCAACATTCAGAACCATACATGTTAATGTAGGCACTCACATACCGTAATAAACACTCAATCGAGCATCTTTAGATACATTCACGTTTCGATCAAATGTACCCAGATCACCTAATACCTTGAACCCTGCAGACACCCGCCTTTCAATCTCCCGGTCAACACGTCCATCCCTCGAAAACGTACTACCCAAATATACAAATTCATTCGCTTGTTCCAGTCTCACCATTCACTCAAACATTACAATCACGAAATGATTCTTCTCAAACACCAACACTTTACATTTATCGTCATCCAATAACAGATTTAAACCTTTCCCTAGTTCATTTATTCTCACAATCATTCTTCTCGATTACTCTTCAGTTTCACCCAACACATCATCCGCATAAGCTAAGGCAGACACTATACGCACACCAATATTATTATTATATAAATAATAGATAATAGATAATATTACATATAGCATACTTATCTAAGCGAACTGTACAACAAAGGTAGTTGGCCCAACGACTGGCTGATTCTTTCGACTTGCTTTTGCAACGTCATTTGGCGTTTTATTATATTTCAGTGGATGAAATGAAAGAAATCCTAATTTTCTTGGAAATCATTCAAATTTTCAAAAGGACAATAACACTCTGCCATCTTTCAAATTATTTTGTAATGTTCATTTCTGTATAACATATAGAATAACTAACATCTATTTACTATAGATTTGCTACTAAGCAAAATAATTGTACAAAATTACAAAAGTTAACAATCTCATGGTTTAGTACTTTTTTACACACATAACATCACACTATGTCCCACTTAGTGGGGTAGCACGAACCCAGAAACACAGTCAACTAACAATCAATCCCCTCCAAACATTCCTATCCTGACACACCACTTTCGCCTCGTCCACATTCATAGTGCAATTCATACATGATCGTTTATTCTTCACACTCGGAATCTGTTAAAAAGAAGCAAGATTGTCGAACAACGTTTTTTCATGTTTGCGCCGAACGGCAAGTGACAGCATAAAACATAAAAAACTCTTCCTTAGATCAAAAATAGATCGGGCGACCCACCCTAATTGCTTGTAGCACTACAGCGATCTTGTCCACAACCCTGCATTACCAACCCAGTTACATCGTATTCGCAATGTGCAGGGCGGTACTCGATCAATATTTGATGGACCCGACAAGCCACAGACGCCGAGATCCTTGCGTCTGGAATTTTAAACGCACGATATCAAATATTGATAACGATGCAGCCCCGCCGCAACGGACGCCTCTGGGTTTTTACACCCACTGAAGAATTCTCTTTGCGGAGGTGTGTGGAGCTGATTACGGAGCGCAGAGCGCATCATCTGGGGAGGGCGGAGGGGTTCGCTCTCCTGCACTTTTCAAAATTGTGGCTGTAAATATTTCACCCCTGACGATATTTTTTCGTTTTTATTTTGTTAGATAATGGATGAAGCACATTAATAGAAATGGGGACGCGCAGCATCATTTGGTTTATTAATGTGCTGGGGGTTGTTTGTTGTTTTAATTTTGGGGCTTGTTTCCCATTATGACTAGCAGGCAAAAAAAAAATTAATGTACCACAAGTTCGCTTTACTAGTTTGTAATCATATGTGTGGAGTATTTAAAATAAATATTATGGGTTGAATTAATGAACTCAATAGCTGGTATCACGAGCTCTGTTTTTATAATATACTTCTCTGTAAATTCTATTCAAAGCTTATTAGTTTATAAAATAATTTAGAACATTGTACAGCGCTAAAAACCGATGCTTAATTCTTCTCTTTAAAAAACCTAAAAATATACTTCGTGGTACTAGAAAATATTTCTAATCATGATAACTACAGGTATTATTTAAAAAAAATCTTATGTATCCCGGGTACCCTTTCTGTAAAGTAGAGCCAAGAGCTAGCTCTAAAACGATGACGTCAAGCAACAGTGGCTGTTTCTATGTTCAGAATAAGAACGGTGTTTCTATCCTAGTAATTTTGGTACGTCAATGTTTTCATAATTTTTAAGTTGGCAAAATTTATATAGGCAAACGAAATAAAATAAAAAAAATCAAAGTGACATCAACCATCAATCACCAAATGGTTTCATAGAATAACGCGCTACAAATGTCAATATCATGATATAAAGCTAGCTTTACGAAATAAAAACACCAACTGTGGTAGCCCCACGGTGTAAGAAGAGAGGTGTGTCGACTCCTTAGCAATCCGGCCAATCGTACGTCGTTAGTTGTATTGTATCTCATAGGCGCTGCGATCGCCGCATCGAGGGTAAAATGGCGGCTACTGGCCGGTCCATGTCACATGTTTATACGCCGTTAAGCCATCATGGGAAGGAAGTGTTTTGTCGCGAAATGTTCAAGTGACAGTTACGCAAGTGAGCACGTTTCGGTTTTCAAAGCTCGGTCTAAATTAAAGTGTTTATATTTTGTATCAGTTGTGAGTATATATTTATATTACATTTCAAATTGTAAATATCATAGTGATCATTTTAACCAACATCAACTTTTATCTAATAAGTACTCGTACTGTAATTAAATTGTCACTTCATTGTCATCATACCAGCGCGCCACACGGGATAGTTAAGAACTAACGACATAAGAAATCACCATATTGGAGAGTAAACACACCTTTCTTCTTACACCGTGGGTAGCCCTAAACCACCCAAGAGATAGAAACTGACATGACGTCATATGGGTGGTTCGTGTAGATCTGCGCTATATACAAGCGGTGCATATAGAAACAGTGTCGACATAGAGCTAGCTTTAAAAGTTACAGAATAGGTATAGCTTGTACAAAAATCCGTGGCGATTGATTCCATTAGTGTTTCTCAGCAGGTATTCCATAAGAGGAATAAAGAAATTTATGAGGGACTACTTTACAGGGTTGTACTGGATAATATTTTCAAATGAGTTTTACACAAACAGACACAAGTAATATCAAAATATGAAAAATTTTAATAAAATGAATTTTAAATGTCGTTTTCTGAAGGTATATTTGTATAAAATTATCTTACTTAACAGTTTTCGGGGAAACAATTGAAAAGATAATCGTATTAAAAATTTCGGAGATTGAAGCATCTAAGCCAAAAATTATAATAATCCACTCCTGAACATCAGACAAACTTGCACCCCGCTGAATAGGGCTGGCTTATCCCATTAGCAAGTCAAGTCAATCGCCACGGATTTTTGTACAAGCTATATCCAGTACATAGATCCCAAATTAACATGAGTTCGGCCGTATCATATTTTTCGTTAAATGTTTTATAAAAGTTTAAATCAAACACGGATAAAATACACGGTGCTTTAATGTTTTTTTTTTTTGCATTACAATAACAATAATAATATAAATTAAAATGCGAAATCATCCTGTAGGAACAATCAACGAACTGCGACACAAACTGCAGGAAATTTGGGATTATTTCTTTGAGATGACTATGAAAGACTTGCAGATACTAAGTATTTAAAAAAAATAAAAATGAAGTTATCCAGTGGTAAAATAGATAATATTAGAATAGATAGAGAAAACTTACATTATACAACAAAGAAAAGTTTGCCAACTGCACAGTTTATTATCTAAGTTTTATTTAATGTTAAATGCACGTAAAGATATGTATCAGTATAGATACTATAGGAGTGTCTGGGTAATTAACAGAATATAGTTGGAAGCAGCAAAGGTGAGAGAGTAGAACTTCAGATCAACAAGGTACTGGAGACAGAAAGAAGAAAAGATATGCTTTATTTTCTTTCTTAATATCTATAAAACAATTAATGAAAATCAAATTATGAAATAATAAAGCGAAAACAGTAATCAGCAAGTTACTTGTTGGGCCTTCTTGAGTGGTGAGTTATGAAATGAAATTTAAATATTAGAAGAAGGAAAGCCTTCATCCTGCCAAATTATGTTTGCGTTCAAACAATAAATGAATAGCTACAAACAATGTGAAACTTATTCATTTATATCGTTAGGGAAAGAATATACAGTTCGAAGTCGTTTGTTTCCAGTGTATTCAAAAATAATTCAGAATGCAAATTCAACATTTCCATCGTCGCAAAACAAAGCACAAAACAACTAAAAAGAACGAGAAACAAGTAGGGAAGAGTGTATGTCAGAGAGAAAAAGAAAAAGCGCTCACAGCGACAGCAGCGCGCCAGCGGCAGCTTCGAGAAACATGAGAAATGGAGAGGCATTTTATATAAAATATTTGTAGAAGTGTCGCTGACAAAATTTGAATAAACTACCGAAAAAATCTCACGGTCGTCGTGAACGTTATGAGATTCTAGGAGAATTCATTTGTCCCAACAAGAAACATGCGGAATATTTTAAACTATTCCGTGAAATATGAACTCTGCGGAGGTAATGTTGCGTATATTCTCGACTTGTGTTACTCTCTGTTTTCTTATGAGATTCTGATCTGAATACAACTGGAATATTTGTTGCTAAACTTCATGACAACTTGCTGGAAAATGATACTTTGTCATGGAATTCACATCTACTTGAAATGAACTTTAATAAATTCTCAAGCGTAAACTTAGTAGGTCAAAATTAAATGTGCTTTCCTCTGCATACATGAATTGAAATTTCTCTAGTGCTCTTAATTAGAGAGCCTTTTCGAGGAAGTCTTATTAGCGACATTCTTTAAAGCATATTTAACATTTTATACTTTGAAACAGCGCATATGTCCGCAGACCCGTAGCTGTAGCGAATAAAAAATAATATTCGAGTGCATTACTGACAGTGAATGGTGTGAGACTAGAACAAGCGAATGAATTTGTATATTTGGGTAGTATGTTCTCGAGGGATGGACGTATTGACCGGGAGATTGAAAGACGAGTGTCTGCAGGGTGCAAGGTATTGGGTGCTCTGGGTACATTTGCTCGAAACGTGAATGTATCTAGAGATGCTATATTGAGTGTTTATATTGGTGTGTTAGTGCCTACATTAATGTATGGTTCGGAATGTTGGGTGTGGATGAAGAAGCATGAACGACGTATAACTGCTGTAGAAATGAGATATTTGAGAGGAGTATATGGGTATACGAAACGTGATCGTATACGTAATACATTGGTGTATGTGAGTATGAGATTGAGAAGAATGTTGTTAAGAAAGTGGGAGTGAGTCAGTTGAGGTGGTTTGGACATGTTGAGCGAATGTCGAATGAAAGGTTGGTGAAACTAATATATGTGGGTGAGATTGAAGGTGAACGATTGCGTGGGCGTCCGAGGAATGACTGGTTGGGTATGATCGATGGTTTGTTGCGTGAAGAATAAACGAGTATGTATGAATCGTACTATGTATGTGGACAAGGCGAAAGTGTTGTGTCAGGATAGGAATGTTTGGAGGAGATTGATTGTTGGTTGACTGTGTTTCTGGGTTCGTGCTACCCCACTAACTGGGACATAGCGTGATGGTATGTATGTATTACTGACATTGCAAATATCTTTGCTTCCACAGAACACAACAATCTGGTGTGGGCACCACACTACTTTTTTATACACATAATATCAACTGAACACGTATGACTTGTTCCTTAAGTATGACTTTATTTTGACATATAGATGTTAAATCTGTTTAATTTCTTGTTCTCATTTTAACTATGATTTTATTATAATATAAATATTACTTTAATAACATTTCAAACGAAACATGTTTTTGACACTTAACAATTATTTGACATATAGATATTAAATATGTGTTAGTTTTTGTTCACATTGTAACTAAAATTATTGAAATATATTATTAAATATATAATTTTGTTTTACTCAAAATTAGAAGCATGTACAAGAAAAGTGCAAATATCATTTTATATTCGAAATATTTTTGCTAACATCTTTCATTTGAAACTTTTTTTCATAGCTGATTCTATTTTTGAACAAAATTGAATTTATTCTTTTGTGTGTCCAGTAAACTTCCTCTTCCGGTTTTTCAATTTCATTTTAAATCAACTCAGCTCTTCATATTATCATGAAACTTATAAATTACAAGTTTCGTTTACAAATATATCTTGTCTCGTTCATGAGGTATTGCGCTCAAATCACTATCACTTAAAAGTATCACACAAACTTTCATTTTTTCACGGCTTGTCTTAGATTTTTTTTGTCCCACCTTAATATACACGTACTATTTATGCGTATTAAATATTTATTTTAAAAATTATTTTGACTAATGCCAAAAGTGAATCACATGTAGAAATATTTTAAATGATCTCGAAGGAGATGTTTTTAATTACTATTTGTAAATAGTAGGAAAAAGTTTTATTCACTTAAAGATTTTTTAATGATGAAAATACAATTTTCATTGCTGATATGCAAAAAGTATATTTGCTATCGGCTCTAAAAATCGAATAGAAATCATTGTGTTCCACAGATTTACATCGAATTGTGGATTATGAAGAGTACAGTTTGAAATTTAAAAAAAGTTACAAATATACAGCGTTCTTAAATGAATTGTTCAGTGACATTTGCCGCAAAAGAATTTGAAAAGTAAACGTTTCAGTTAACCACCCACATCAAAGAAGCTAAAAAGATTTCCCGCATCGGAATTTTACCGTCTCAATTTTATTTATTAGCTTACATTTCGTAGGCGTATAAAAACATTTTAACGGTTTACAAGAAACAAAATCCGATATTCACACTCGAGCAAGAATCCCTCTTAAGGTAAGAAAACCCAAAAAGCTGTAGACAAAGTCACTCATACACTTCTATAAATCCACCGAAATCAAATCGAAGTCCGCCAAACCCAAATCTGTTTTGATACGCAAACGTCTCTCACACAAAAACGCCCTCGCGTCCCTCCGCCGCCGTTCGTGCTGACTCGGGTCGCGAGTTCCGGTTCCGGTCCATTTAAACGTCACGCCGCGTGGTCGTTCCTCAAGTCCCCGCGCCCTGGCGGGCCCCTGGAACCCGTACCTTTAGAAAGATCCCGAAATTTTAATCTGCCTCAGCAAAGAAACGTGCCCTGGTCGTTCGTCTAGATTAAATCGAAAGTTTTTGCCGCATTAACCCTACGGCTAGGGACAAATTATTCGATTTGGTTCTTTTTCCCGAGCTCCAAGTTTGCTTTGATAGATTGTTATTGTGGCCGGGAAGTATCGGAAATCAAAGTAGTGGCAATGTTTGTTCACTACATATCCTAGATTTATGGGAATGAGTTTTATTATCAATATTTGTGTTTATAGGTACTTGAGAACGAGATTACTGTTACGAACTAGATTTTAGTACGTGTAGTAAATTTTGTACACAAAATTTAACCAAACCATCTTACAAAATGGAATCCACGACCAAATTTTCATATTTCATATCTTGTACGGCGCATATATTAAACCGTTTCAGCTAAGAGATAACATTTATTTTTCTGTCATTATTGTATTACTATGGCAACCTACATTACCGTACTTCTATACATAAAATGCAACATACATAGATTGTCAACATTAAATGAACTTGCCATGGCATCATATTATACTGATTTATAAATGTATCTACAATTGTACCAAGTAATCATTTGAAGTATTTTTCAATAGTTATATCACGAGTGCTAAGAGTTTAATCGATTAAATTTGACATGTCTAGCATATGCATAAAATTTTGCTTAAAAAGTGTTTGAGTACATAATAATTTGAAAAAATCTCGAGACCACAGGTCGAGGGATTTTATCTTAAATTATTATGTACGATAACACTTTTTTAAAAGCAAAATTTTATAAATAAGCTAGACATCAAATTTAATCGATTCAATTCTTTAGCACGAGGGGTATATGTCAAGATTATTTCATGAATTTATAGCATAAAACTTTAATACTTGCCGAAGAAATTGTACTATAATGTTGATTTTGGCACATTTTCACATAAATAAACCGGTACACTCACTCACAAAAAACACCATAAAATTGTGTTGTTATAGTGTAACTATAGCAAATTGATTATTTTTCTTTTTACTTGTCAAATAAATGTCAAAAATTTGTAAATAAAAATAGCTTGAATTGAATAAATTCAGCATGTATGAAGATATAATAGAATACCAGAAAAGGTAAATAACATGTATGTATCTTGCTTCTGCAATTAATTATCCAGCTAAATATTCCTTTAAAATGTTCAAAATTTGCATGTAAAAGCTAGCTTCAATTTAATCGCGAATAAACAGCATGGTGCTGTTTATTCACTTATCTAAAATGCACAACAATGGAAAATAAGACATTCTGATTGGTCAAATTTGTAATGAGTGAAATAATCATTAGTAAACATCTTTTTTCACGTCGCTCAGAAAATGAGCTGTTTCTGATCGCTTTATAGACCGGAAATTCTTTCTTTTCCGAGCTAGCTCGGAAAATTGACTTTAAGAGATCGGAAAGCAATGTTTCCATAGTGATCAGTTCTTTATTTATGTATTTTTCATTCATGTGTCAAATATTGCAATAAGGTGTAAGAATGATTATTTCTTTTTTTTTTAGGTTTGTACCCAATATGACCTGAAAGTGTCTTCACTGGGCTTGCAAACTTTCAAAGCTCGCCTAAGGCTCGCTCTGGAATATGCTTGCTCACTCAGTAAAGTATCACTTTCAGGTCTTGTTACGTAAATTACTATTAAATTATGATAAGACACAGATATTCACGGAAAAAGAATATACTATAATTTACTGAGCTAAGAATAGATGATCTACACGAAACTAAATATTTAGTAGAGTATATGATAATTTTTTTTCCTGAAATCGATACTAAATTACACGATATCACTCCGCGAAGTTAACCAAAATAGTAGCTAAAGTAAAACTTTACAAACTCTTATGTCAAACTTGAATTACAAATCTAACATAACAAACATATTATTCTATACTATTGGTGAATTAATTTATTACAGATACCACGACTGACAACATAAAAATAATGAAAATTTTAACCAAATATTTGACACTTTGACAGTACTTTTATTATTACAGCCTTCCCCGTCTTAACAGCTAGCTTACATTTTACAAATATATAATGTTATTTATTTATGTTTTTAATTAATAATTTAACGATATATGAAGAATTGTAATGAACACCTCTACACTAAATAATTTTTATTACTCACATGGTTTATTCGTAATAAAAAATTATGCTTTAGTACCTTGATATACAAATAACTATTCTACAACTCTTAATGCAAGCTAAACTTACATCCATAGCTACAAAAGATATACGTAAGTGATCTAAATATTTATTTATATCATCATTGACTACAGAACTTAATAGTATTACTTATATTCCTAGCGCAATAAACCAGCATATTTTCAACTACAACTTTGATAAGGATTGTTTTATTTTAACCAAACTTCAAAATGGGATTGGTGCGATTGTCATTGTTTCTCACAACGTTATACAATAGTATATTGTGTTATTAGGAGTAAATGTGATACTTTTTGTGCTGAGCATGTAAGTTTGAACGACGAGCGAAGCGAGTCGGACAATTACATGCGAAGCATACAAAGTCACATTTACTCCGAATAACACATGCTATTTTTTCTTCAAACATAGAAAATAGATATTAAAACATTAAAAAATGCTCAAAACTTTAACAAATATTCTGCCGTATCCAGTATTTCTAGTTGCCACAGAATATGTTATTTTGTTATTTTTGTTTATTTGTTTTATTCTTAACTGTCAAATTATTGAATTACAACCTTACTATTTTGCATGATATTTTACTTTGTCCGCCGCCGGCGTAAATGTGTTGCCAAGGATACACTTTTACGCCGGCGGCGACAATATTGGACTTCTGCTTGTTGAATACAAATACATAACAACGTACTTTTATGACGTTTGAAGAAAAACAATATTGTTATTATAAATTTGACCAATCAGAATGTCACATTTTCCATTGTTGTGCATTTTAGATAAATCACGATTAAATTTAAGCTAGCTTTTATATGCAAATTTTGAATATTTTTAAGGCATAATTAGCCGGATAATTAGTTGCAGAAGTAAGATACTTAAATGTTTTTTATCTACGATAGTGTGTAAAATTGATGTTTAACTGTTAGTTTCAAGTTTGTAAAACGGTTGTTTAGTAACGCGATCCCATAAGTCACGGGTTGCCAAGCAACGAGTGATTAAAATTTTTAAAGCACGCCAAATTTGCAAAAATTTTGTTATCATGGCAAACTTCTCATTTAATATTGTGATCCTACTTCATAAATAAAAATATTTTTTAAATATTTTTTGGGGATTTTCATTATATCGTAGATAAAATATTGTACGATACACATACGTAAAGCGTCTTTAGTCACTCAGGGGTCTTAAAACACTCGCTACGCTCGTGTTTTAATTGACCCATTCGTGACTAAAGACTAGCTTTACGTACTTGTATCGTAAATAACTATTACCTTTACTGGTTTTCTATATCTTTAAACATGTTGAATTATTCATATTGTGCTAATTTTATTTATAAATTTTTGACATTTATTTGACAAGTAAAAAAGAAAACAATCAATGTAGAATATAACAACAAAATTTTATGGTGCTTTTTGTTTATGTGTGTACCTACTTATTTATGTGCAAATGTGTCAAAGTCAACGTTTTAGTACAATTACTTCCGCAAGTATTAAAGTTTATGCTATGAATTCATGAAATAATCTTGACATATACCCTTCGTGCTAAAGAATTTAATCGATTAAATTTGAAGTTTAGCTTCTTTACAAAATTTTGCTTTTAAGAAAGTGTTATCGTACATAAAAATTTAAGATAAAATCTCGGGATTTTTTCAAATTATTATGTACTCAAACACTGTTTAAGCAAAATTTTTTACATAAGCCAGACATGTCAAATTTAATCGATTAAATTCTTTGCACTCGTGATTATATTGATTATTGATTATATTTTCGACGTCTTTACTATTCAGTTTTTCAGTCGCATATCAGACATAACCTAGAAGGTTGCAAATATATAAATCAAAATTGTTAAATAGACTATCCCAAATTTTATATGTATTTAGTTACTGCATGGACTAAGTGAATACTTTCTTGAGATGTTATGATATACATACATTCCTTCTAGCTGAAACAACTGTTACTATTAAAAAAGAATTATATATCATCAAGCCTTTTACCTATTTCAACTTTCACGGTTTACGCGTGAATTTCGTTTACAAGCCTTTAAGTCACAGTCCCAAAATGTTAGTCGATGAGGAACCACAGGAGAAGATTAAAAATGGCGACTTTTCCGATCTTATAATCCATGGAGTATTTATCTGTTGTAGATTTTATTCGTTCACCCCTCAAAACTGAGTTGAAATTCAAATTCTATAGATTTCATTTTCACAATACCAACATGGATATACACTCGTCTCCTTTCTGTTTTAAAGCAATGAATATCATCAAATTAAGTTCCGATATATACACCGCAACCCTTTCATGCTGTCCACATGCTCAGTAGGTTATGTGACACGTGACAACGCTATAATACAAACAGGAAATGACGTCAGGACCACGGAAGTCCCGGATTCAAAGGGCACTCCGCGCTCTGAGTAATTCTGTACAAGCACAGGTCCAGCAGCTATTCATCAATACAGCGGGAGTTACTCTAAAAATAATTTTAAAGTTCCAGTGGAGTTGTGTAAAATATATACAAAACATTATGAAAGTTTTAAATTAAAAAAGGGAAAAATGTGCAATATTAAGTGCTGCGCTAGGTATGATATATGAGAGTAGGAACGGAGTAGCTAGACTATGACGTGAGGAATTGCGCCTCATAGCCGGGGAGGGACTAAATTGAAGAGGGCGCATGAATCTGACAAATTCAATTTTAACCTATAATCTACAAATACAATAAACCTTTCATTTTTACATCTTATTTAAATAATACGGCTTAAACAAATGTTATACTTACATTGGAATACTCTTAAAATAACTACTATTGTTATTAATTTTTAAAAAATAACAATTAATTTCAAAATACAATGAAATTTATACCTTATGGTTAGTTTAGCTTTCTACTACTAGTTAGGGTATTTTAATTTTGGAAGCCCAATCTGTATGGATGAATTCTGCAATAACTAAAGACCAAGGAAAGGTAGAGTAACGAATTTTCATAATTGTAACTTCAATTAATATAAATGTAAGATCGTAATTTTATTCTGAGAAAGTAGTTACAATAAACTTATATCTAGGCATTTTAAACAACAGAGAAATAACTTAATAGTAAAATAATGCACCTGAAAAAGAATTAAATTCTACGATCTTTCCATAATAGTAAGAGTAAGAATCTTAACTATGAATGTCAGAAATTATTAAATATGATTAATAAATACTAATTTCAACATGTAACCACAGTGACGTTATTGTAGTCACCTTATAAACAAAAAATAGAGTAGCCACGTTTTTACATTAATAATAATAATAAATAAATACAAAATTGTGAAACTTACCAAGTGATTTTTGTTTTAAAATAATATACCTTTTTTTCAAACGTCATAAAAGTACGTTGTTATGTATTTGTATTTAACCAGCAGAAGTTCAATATTATCGACGCCGGCGTAAAAGTGGCGGCGGACAAAGTACAAAGTAAATTATTATGAAAAATAGTTAGGCTGTAATTAAATAATTTGATAGTTAAAATGAAACAAATAAACAAAAATAAAAAATATCAAATTCTAGAAACAATTAGAAATGCTGGATAAGAAGAAGTTTTTGGCATTTTAAAATAATATATCATTCTATTTCCCATGTTTGAAGAAAAAATAGCATGTGTTATTCAGAGTAAATGTGTCTTTGGGTATCACATAATCCTAATAACACAATATACTGTTATTGATAAAAGTTCAGCCGAAGCTGTTTGGACACTTAACCTTATCGTATATAAAAATGTTAAAAATATCACTTAGTATTAATAATGATAATGAACATGCGAATATACCAACAATTTTAACAAAAATTTGATAGAAAATGAAGACACAAAAAACAGTTTTTCATATGCATACCTATTTATGATATAAATATATGAAGTATTATGTCGCTTAGTGCTTAGTGCAAATGAGAGGTAAAGCTATAAAACTACATAATTCGCTTATGCATTTGGACGTAGTACATTCTTGCCGTGGAGTAATTTTTTTTTTTTTGTCAAGGTTAAAGGTATAACATAGAAGAATCATTATTCGAGTGCATGACGTTATTCCTTTTGAAATTTAAATAGATTTGTTTATTTCCAGTAACTATTATGCTATTGTGTTTTTCAAACATGTGTCAGATGTAATTATTAAATATTCAAATACAGATTCGTATGTTTAAGAAAGTTGTTTGTTGCTATATTGCTGAACAAAAGTAAAATTATGCATGTAATAAACTCTTTAATGGAAATATTCTATCTAAAGTATTATAAAATTTAACAAACTATTCTGTAAGCTAGAAGATATAAAATGTATTTCCTTCAAAATTTTAAATAGAAGAATTTACAAAAAAGTTTGTTAAATGGTGTCTTTCACCATTTAAAAAAAAAAATTTTTTATGAAACTTGATTTAAATTGAAGACTATCTACACTTCTAAAAAGGCTTAATTGTTATTCATTAAGCCACAATGATTTTTTTTAAATGCTGTGACGTCATAGTAGAGGTATTGGTGGATCTCAAACAGTAGAGAATTAAATAATTTTTGCATCTTATATCCTCAGTTTTTCTAATAGTTCGGTAAATTCTACAGTAAGTTTTACGTGTAAAGGATAGATGCCATGATTCATAGTCCAATGCTTTTAAAATGCATTTTTTTAAATCTTTATTGTGCATAGGTACCTACTATATTCTATTTACAATTTTCATCTTCACAGTTAATACTAGATTAATTTTCACAAACAATCCCCAAACCCAAAGCAACGAAAAAATGAGCATTAGTATCCGTTTCTTTCGATTAAGCTAGCAAACAGTAAATCGTATCTTTACCGACACTCTTATCGTTATCGTATCGTAAACTAATGTCCACCCTATTCCAGACAAGTGGACGAGTCATGTATAGCTATAGGGGCCAGTAACATAAATGTCGTTTGTTTTATAGGCTTTTATTTAAGATATACGAGGGCAACGCATGGTGGTTTCATTGCAGATTAATCTGACATTTATTTAACGTATGTTCCACCACAGACTGACAGAATTCACTCTTAAATCTTCAATCAGGTTACAGGATTAACATTATACGGCACTTTAATGCTCAAGGAATGACATGGATCTTTTATTTACTGAGAAATATAATCTTGGAAAAATATAATATTTAGAAGGCATTAAAAAACGATTTCTTTAGCTTGCAAAAATTGTAACGGGGCATATACCGTGTGTAAATGTTGGCATAGGCAATTAATATGTAAAATCAGTTTTTTGTAAATAAAAAGTGTCCGGCAAAAAATTATGCATCCAATTTTTATATCACAATGCTGCTAATATCCCTACATCTTATTTAATGCAGATTATTTTATTTTGATACCGCAATTTAATGTAATTAATAATAATAATTCCTAATTTTCCGCCTACTCTTTTTATTGCTATTGACGTATAGTGATTGCAATTTGTTTTAAATATTTTAATCTGTCACTGTCATCAAGAATACATTAAATGTCGAGAACCGTGTAAATATTATTAGAATGTATAATGGGGGCACAGTGCAAGACAAATATCTGAATACATCACAGGAATGAACGCTGAATGGTTTCCATCGCCAGAAATTGACAGTGACAATGTGTTGGTAAATCTTCTCGGCTTGGCCGATTTTTGATGAATTTTCTTTTGTACTTATGGAGTCACCTGGATAGTTCTTAGCTAAAGTTGGTCCCGGTAGATGGCGCTTTCGTTGAGATCCGGTTTTTTTTAATCCTCCTGAGTTATATATTTATGACTTATGCATTCTACAATCCAAAAATTTTCATCAAAATCGATCAAGATTTAGGAGAAGAAGAATTACGAACACTGGAATTTTATGTATAGCGAGGTCTATGACAGAACAACGTCTGCCTACCGGGTCCGCTAGTAAAAATATATTATTTTATTTTATACTATTTTAACACATCAAAAATGTGATAGTCACCATTACCAATTTATATAAATAAATACAACATCGTGCGATTTACGTCTTTGTAAACGTTAGTTCAGTTGCCACTTTGACATATTTTGAGGGGTCACCAGCCATCAAGTCACCCCAAAGATGTTATTGGAGGAAAATCATGGGGTAAATAATTTCCTAGTAACGCATCGAACTGTGGATCATAAAATCCTTGCTTCAATTCCAACAACTGACAAATTTGTGAACAATAAATCTCGAAAATTTTCAGCTCCGTGGTAACGCATAGGACTGTGAATCGTGAGATCCTCAGTTCGAATTTTACAGCCGACAATTGCCTATTTGAATTTACCCCTGTGGTTCCCCCTCCACTGACAACCTTTGGGGCTATGATTTGTCGGCTGGTGACCGCATTTCATACGCAAAAATATATCACTTACCGAGATCTGCGTAAGCAAAGTGCCACACCCATAATGGGTACAATGCGTGATAATATATTTATTTAATTATTTTAAAATTTTCTCCACACAAAATTACCCCTGTGGTTTCTCTACCGCTAACAATCTTATGAGGCCGTGATTTGACGGCTGGTAACCACACTTTAAGGTCAAAAATATATCATAATACCAAGATCTAATTTGAGCAAAGTGCCACACCTAAAAATGGGCAAATAGCGTGCTGATATATTATTATTATATTTATCCATCAATTTATAATTAATTGTGTATCGTTCTCGACGAACGGCACTGGGCGTCGCGGGACACGAGCGTATAACACAAGTAGCAAGCTGGGCACGGGGCACAGCACTCTAGATTGGTCCATCCATCTTGCGGTGAGAACCAGCAGTAAGCGCTGTTTTTCTCTTTTTTTACAGCGGGTTTCATTACACGTTTTACATCTAAAGGCTCCGGTCCTTGGGCGAGATAACGTCTCACGTCTCGACGTTTCTCGCGGCTCAAGGCGAGAAATGTCAGTGGGGGCGCTAGTGGGGTTAGGGGGAGGAGAACGCGTAGGAGTGACTGATTTTGGGTTCGGTTTGATAGATTATTGTTAAACAAGAACAGATATGCGGAGTTTTTCGCAGTAGGAGTAATTGAAACTGTAATTTATTTTGCAAACATTTTATTTGTTAATTTGAAATGTAGTATTATTGTTTATTAATTTATTTTTTCTTTCTTTACAGGTGAGTACTATACTCAATTTTCTCATACATACTTCATGTGTTTTCAAGTGCTGTAAGTGGAAGTAATATTACTTTAATTTTATGTATTTTATTATTAATTAAATACACATATTATGGATTATTGGAACATGTAAATGGTTGCAACCAATCATATTAATATATTTTTCAAAATAAGAACTAATAACTGTGAACTTAAAGTCCACGTATAATCAAAATTAACTTTGTTTCTATGTGGTTCGAAATATGCAAGGATTCTGGCGAATTATGGCAATAACAATAGACATTTTTTTCTGTCTTCTGAACAAATTAACAAATACCTTTTAACAACTTTTATTTGAAATCGGCACTACAGTACTCAAAAATGGTCATTAACAGCTCAGAAATCGTCACTAAAGTAACCTATAATACAACGATTGTGAGCAATCCAGTGTTGGCAACTGTTAAATAATTATTGTAAAAGTAGGATAATTTTGGCAGATATATTGACGAATAGTAAATTTGGACGTAACAAAACAAAATTTGCAATAAGAATTAACTAATTAATTCCGATGACGAAATTGAGGACAAAACATATAATTTTGAGTGTTATTTACGATAACTTCATTGTTCGAGGTTGGCATTACTGACTGTCAGTTTCAATTGACAACTGACAGATGTATAAACTTAACCTATATTGTAATTTTTTTACAGTTTTTTCGAATTTTAGATTTCAAATAAAACTTAATATATACCTCGGCACTGAAGTTCCTTTTTATCACTCACATGGTTTATTTTCCTCGGCCCTACGGGCCTCGGTAACTAAATTCCATATTCGTGATAAAAAATTAATAGTATATTGTGTCATTAGGAGTAAATGTGATACTTTGGGTGCTGAGCATGTAAGTTTGAACGACGAGCGAAGCGAGTCGAACAATTACATGCGAAGCACCCAAAGACACATTTACTCCGAATAACACATGCTATTTTTTCTTTAAACATAGAAAATAAAATTATAAATATTATAAAATACTCAAAACTTCAAAAAATATTCTGTCTTATCTAGCATTTCAAGTTGCCGTAGATTATGGTGTTTTGTTATTTTTGTTTATTTGTTTCATTTTTAACTGTCAAATTATTGAATTACAACCTAACTATTTTTCATAATATTTTACTTTGTCCGCCGCCGGCGTAAATGTGTTGCCAAGGATACACTTTTACGCCGGCGGCTACAATATTGAACTTCTGCTTGTTGAATACAAATACATAACAACGTACTTTTATGACGTTTGAAGAAAAAATTTGTTATCAAATACGTTTCTTACACAACATTTACTTGTCGCTTGAAAAGGTTATCACTGCATTCCTTTAGTTCCAGTGCACATATTTACAAAGAAAATCAATCTACCAGAAACAACTTTACTTTGTACAATTCTATACATATATAATTTCTAGTCCCTCATTAACTTGGATGTATTTTATATTTTAAACTCAATTTGATACATCATTACGCTATTAACCCATTTTGATGTTGCACTCTGCTGTCACAGATTTCCATGTAGCCTGATTCAATTTTAAATGTTGCAAACTTTAATAAATAGTTACCTCTCACTCATATATGTAAGGGATATTGTGATTGATATGTGACGATTAATAATAATTTAATGACGATATCATTATATTCAAATTAGATATTGATAGTAATCCATTGATCGGAAGTGGAAGTATTTTTGAAGGTTTATTAGATTTTTTAAGCATATTTCAGTAAATATGTAATTGATTTGTGTTAAATTTTATAAATGCTGACCACATCATATATCGAAATTACACAAAAAGTACCACTATACCTTATTTTAAAAATCGCATCAATTCATCAACCGATTTAAGCTAAACTATTGCTGATTGCACTGAAGAATCTATAGAGAACAATCCAAGCCTTTTAGTAAAGTATTGATGGATACAATTGTATTATTTCTGCTTCAGAATTTAAGCAAATTGTTGTTATTCCGGAAAGTGAAGATATCAAAGAAGATAGATTGTTTAAAAAGAGCTTCTCCTTAAGAATGTGACAGAGCCTATAATCCAGGTCTTATGAAAGTAAGTCTTTTGAAAATTATTAAAATTTAATTAAAAATCGATCGGCCCATCTCAGCAAAACATATTCAGCGCCACCTAGATCAGCGCTTACAAAAATATCTAAGTATAATGAGCTTCTTTTGTGTAAGAGTCTAGCGCTATAGATAATAAACTTATTAAAAAGTCTATTCATGTTGTAACGAGGCCTGGGTGCGAGATTACAAAACGCTGATAGCATTCGCTTTCTTCGAAGATAATCATTCACTTTGCACGAAGGAAAATCGGAAATTCATTATAAAAAGGCAAAGTTAGTGAAAATTTCCTACGAGATTGTATTTTCCTTAGCCGAAAAAGCATTTTCGCGTCATTAGGAAATTTCAATACTGCAAAAATAGGTTAATCGTTTCTAAAATTCTTTTCACTTTTTTGTGAAAAGTTTTTTGTACATGACTTGCAAAATATTTAAATCAATCATGTACTTTTCCAGAAGAAATTAATTTTTGTCAGTAAAACCTTGTACACAAAAAATACATGTGATGAACCGAAATAATGGATTTATAAAATACAAAGTTTTTATGTCAAACAAAATTTTTATATTCACAACTTTGTCACCACCTGACAAACAAACAAAAATATACATTGAATTTATTAAAAGTAAATTGTAATGAATCATCTGATTTTTATACAAAATAAATAAATATATCATCACGCCATTTACCCATTTCACAGAACTCAATAAGTGATAATTTTTTACGAGTGAAGTTAGGTATCAGATTATCCACGAATCTATTTCCCCATTGATTTTTACCTCTCGCACATACATGCAAAGATGGTATTGGGCATTCAAACTAAAAATACGCTAACTAGTGGTTGAAAGCTAAACTAACCATAAGGTATATAAATTTCATTTTATTTTGAAAGTAATTGTTATTTTTTAAAATTAATAACCATTATAGTTATTTTAAGAGTATTCCAATGTAAGTATTACATTGCTTAAGCCGTGTTATTTAAATAAAACGTAAAAATGTAAGGTACATTGTATTTGTAGATTATAGGTTAAGATTGAATTTTTTCCTAAAAAACCTATAAAAACAGGAAAGTCTGCTGGGCATATGGCAACAATTCTGCTGTCAATAAAAATTAACTATTAATACTAAAGCATGAATTCGCTATCATAAGATATCATACAAAATGGAATTGACATGTACCTTATGGGAATTGTGATCAACGCCATCTCTTGATAATTTGGAAGCCCAATAGTGACCGGTCAAAATATCCGATAAGCACGTTTTGGGATTCTAGAATATTATTTCACTTTTTTCACGATGACGTCTATATTTGTGTGTGATGATTTTTTCGTCCACGATAACTCAAAATCTAATATCATAATTTGAAATTACCTATTTATTTACAAGCTGATTACATTTTGGTAATAATCCGTTTCCCGGAAATGGTAGTTTATATAAAAGACTATCAGCTTTTTTGAACATACATAAATAAATAGTTATTTGCAATAATACTCGTAGTATATTATACAAGGAAAAAGTGTATGATTTTTTCGGCAGAGTAATGGAAGCACGAGCCGTAGGCGAGGGCTACAATACGACAAGGAATAATACACTTCTCTCCTGCGGTTTATACATATACTATTTTTTTTTTCATGACATCATCATTTATGATAGTTATTTTTTGTATTTCAAAATTATTTAAATTGTAATACATGTAAATTATGATAGCTACCTTTGATTTGTTTAATTTAGTTCATTTTTTACATTATTTGAGCATTTTCCCTCACTACGGGAGAGAAGGTCCACAAATCTCTCGTAGATATAAAATTGGCTGTTTCATTTCATCATGATTTTGGTATCATAGAAACGGAGTTGCCGTAAACAAGTTTTGTTATATTCAAAAAGATATAGAATAACATGTGTTACATTTTTATATATTTTGTAACGCACAGAAAGTAATTTACAGGAGATTATATGCTAAAAACATTAGTAATCAATATATAAATACAATACAATGAAATCATATCGAGTCGAATTTAATAATTATGCATAAATCTTATGAGTAATATTTTCATTTAATGAAAACAAATTATGCATGAGTAATGCAATTCTAATTCAATGAAATTCTTTATAAATGATTTCATTTCAAGAACTGCGTGCTAGTTGTACAAAACTAATAAATAACGGTCTTCGAAAGCAATTTTTGCAAAGTGTAAGCAAATAGCAAATTCCATGCAGCTGTAGTTTGCAACGTAGGTAGTTATGCAAATTACCTTCTTCATTTCCATTAAGTTTTATTGAAAGTAACACCAGAGACCAAAGAGCAGAACGTATAGCGAGTGGGAAGACATTTATAAAAGTAATTGGATCATATCACAGCTTCGAAATTAAAATCTCAAGCCAGTATGGACACTTAGCGATATGCTGTAGCGACATATTGCCTTACTCGCGATTTAAATTGAAGTTAATGAACTGTGGAGTGGAGATAACGAATTGTAATTTGTAATTATTATTGTAGCGCTTTTTCTTTTACACAAATGTTTGCTTTCGTCCGGAATTAATCATTTATTCATTTCGGAGTTGTATTTATATTGCAAAACACTAAATTTTTGTTGTTTTGTTTAATTCGAATTTAATTATCTCTGCCAAAAACAATGTCTGATATGAACATCTTTGAGTATTGGGGTGTGATATATTTTTTCTAATTTAGTTTTGTAAATTATATTTTTTTTTTTCTAAATAATACCTACTTTGAAATTTCTTTGCTCTATCTTCTTTGAGTTCGTGAGTTATTATATTGATTGACACACATCCATTCATTCCTTTTTTTTTTGGGAGTATTACATTCGTAATAAATTAAATTCTTTATTTTGTGTGTATAGTATGTTACGACCAAAATTCACTCAATTGTTCTCATTGTTATATGGACACACATCCATCCATCTATGCAGACGTCATTGTATAATGCTCAAGACAATTAGGGTAACGCAAAAATTTATGTATTTCCGTAATTATTTTTTAACATTTTTTAAAACCAATGAAATATGACATTGCTTGTCACGTGTCTGCGTTTTAACCAATCCATTATTTTAGTGAGAATAAAGCTCTAGAGATTATTTGACTGTAGCTTTTGTTTTTCTTGACAAATGTCAGATAATTATGATAGGTTAGCATGAAAGTGGTTCATAATGCTTGTTAAGCGCGTTAAATCTAATTAAATGTAATTCGAAAGTTTGATATATAAGAAAATAGTTCTCTAGTATCTATATGAAACTTGTTGCCTTTTGGTAATAGCCACTCAAGCCCAACGGGCTTTCGTTATATTGCCTGTTAATAAGTTTTGGAAAATATGTCAAATTATTTCAATTTATTCTCACTTTCTTGTTATATTGGTACTGAAAATGTTCTTATAATTTTTTTCATGTTTCCTATACTACTTTATAATACCTTTACATATACCTAAGGAACGGATTCGAGGACTCCATCAGCGTTACGGGTAAAAATTCAAAAGTAACAAGTTTGGAAATGGCCAAAGAGTAGAATTTGAAGTTGTTGATTTCATACTTTTAGTTCTAAAAGATTTGAAATTTATCATATTCATATGTTTTCTTGAGCTGAATCCATTGGTGCAACCTTGATCACGTATCCCTGTTGTTTTACAGAATGCGACAATTCAATTTTTGATGCCACTAAATCCCTCAATTTTTGAATAACAGTCCTTAAAAGTCCACAATAATAACTTTTGTAAAATCGTAGGAACCAACATATATTTGATGCAGAAACATATTAAACAAAGTTCTGGAAATTTTAAAGGTTTTGTGAGAAACAAGAAGAATCTGTAATTACCCAACTGATAAAGTATCTTCAAGAAGTACGTCTTAAAATAAACCGCTTCACACTACCACAATAAATTAGCCATCCTCATAAACTCTCCCAACAAAAGAATCTCTTACAATTCCGCTCCACAACTCTTTAGCTGCGGCGGCGACATAAACTTTAGTGCAGCTGCATATATCGCAACTTGCAAGATTGCAGCGACAACTAGCCGGAAGTGCAGCACTACGACATGCAGACTGCACCGCGAAGGAATCTAGAAAGAGTAGGAGTGCTGATGGCGGGTTCCTCAGCGGAGGATCAAAGTAGACCGACACAAAAGTTATACCGCCATAAAGGGGGATTCTTTATGCGACAGAACCGCGTAGTAGTTTTGATAACATGGAGTTTAATTATTGTTAAAGTGTTTAAATGGATGCTGCTGTTTGGCGAGAGGACGAGAAATTGTCAATTCTACAAGGAAATTTGGACAGAAGTCCGCAATAAGTTGTATCTCATTCTTTACAGACCAGTTGAATAAAGTGTTTAACAATGTGTTGAAAGTTAACCATAATCAAGATTGCTGATACTACAATTTCATTCTATAATGTATCATTTACAGCTTACGCTCCGTGGTAATGCATCGAACTGTGGATCATGAGATTCTAAGGTAGAATCCCACATTTTAACTTTACTCCTGCACTGATAAAAATGTTTTCTTGGAACAAACAGATTCCTCTTAAATGCAGAGAAATATTGATTTCAATAGTGTCAATCCGATTTCGTTGTCATTGAAAACTTTTGTAGGTTTAATAAATATTCTTGTATGAAAATTATTTTTTTTTAAGGAACATATCGAAGTATTTAACTGAGACTCATTATGGGTACTCGTATGAAGTATTTTAATAAGATTAGTTTCAATTCAAAATGGTATCGTTTTAAATAAAAACGTTTTTTTCTTTATTATTAAAAACAAAATTTAAAATATATTCATTTTCTTTTATTGTAGAAAAAAGAAGATAAGAAATTTATATTTAAAATTAATTTTTTTTTGAATTGATCCTAAAAATTTTGTAAGAAATAAAATTTACTTCAACGAATGCAAATAAAAGAAAAAGTGAAAATTTTTTGAAACAAGAAGTTATTTTTATGAGTCTGTAGTTTCTTTTCTTTCCACTAACACTAACATCTTTGGGGGCCAGTAATCGCACTTCATGTGTAGAAATATATCACTAACCTAAATCTAATAAAGCATAGTAGATACTACATTAAAAATTGCTAAATTTTAAATAACTATGTAAGTTGATGATGGTGATTGTTTAGATTTGTAATAGGAGTTAATTATTATTTGACTACAGTATTTGTCAATCGAGTGCAATTTCATTTATGTTCGGCTACATTACAATAACTTATTTATGATATTATTTTGGACTAGACCGACAAAGTAAAAAGGCCTATTATCAAAATAAGTTCCATTAATTTATTAGGTAAGTTTATGAATAGGAGCATCGTTTTTAATAATGGTAATATTAATTACACAAGTAGACACATTATTTTGATGCTATTTAAATTATTTCTTCCATAATAACACGTCAGAATGATGATGATGAGATGTTAAATTTTTCAAAACAATTAATAAACAATAAACCACTTGGTAACTAGAAGCACAGTTCGAAATTATCAATTTTTTTTAATGTGTCATATATAAATGTCATTCAAAGTTAAAGAAGAATAATCCACAATGCAATAATAGTTATTTACGATACTAGTACGTAAAGCTAGTCTTTAGTCACAAATGGGTCAATTAAAACACCTGGGTGACTAAAGACGCTTTACGTATATGTATCGTACAATATTTTATCTACGATATAATGAAAAACCCCAATAAATATGAAAATAAAATATATTTTTATTTATGAAGTAGGATCACAATATTAAATGAGATATTTGCCATGATAATAAAATTTTTGCAAATTTGTCGTATTTAAAAATTTTATTCACTCGTTGCTCGGCAACCCGTGACTAATGGGATCGTGTTACTAAACAACCGTTTTACAAACTTGAAACTAACAGTTAAATACAATTTTACACACTATCGTAGATAAAATAATATATGTAACAGGTACATAATAGGGTTTTATTTTCTCGTCCATAAATCCTTCATTTATGTTATTATTATTTTCATACTGCATCACATTTGCACCGATTTCAGACCGGTAAATGGTATTTTACTGTATTGTTATTTTATACGACATTGTATCATTGTTAAGTAATATTTTAATAAAATTTGATCCATAATATCGTTTTTCGCATCCAGTTTTGAAAATTGTTACAAATGTCAATAAAACAAAATTGGTTGCTATCATTATTGTTTTATTTTTACTAAGGCCAAGACAACCTGGTTGTTTTTAAGAAAGAAAAAAAGCAAACTAAACTGTTGTATGTACGTCATACGATTTTTACGATGCTTACTTCGAAATTCCTTATTTTATTTGTACAGCAATAACTCATTTATGGTACTACTTATAAAGTAAATAACTATTAATGCGTACGATTTATAAATATTATAGTTTTCAAAAATACATTTCCCAGTAAAATATTAATGTCGTCCTTCAGTTCTGGACTCCTGTTTAATGTTAATCTTAGAGTTGTAATGGGGTCTTTCACCATTTTTTTTAATATTTTTTTCTATATGAAACTTTATTTAAATTGAAGACTATCTAACCTTTTAAAAAGTCTTAACTGTTATTTATTAAGTCACAATGATTTTTTTTAAATGTTGTGACGTCATTGTAGAGGTGTTGCTGGGTCTCAAACAGTACAGATTGTAAATAATTGTAGTCATAAATTTTTCAGTTATTTTATTATTTTTATTACAATACAATAGAACATTTATGTAACAAAAATTATTTAAATATCTACTGTTTGAGATCCACCAACACCTCTATAATGACGTCACAACATTTAAAAAATCATTGTGGCTTTATGAATAACAATTAAGACTTTTTAAAAGTGTAGATAGTCTTCAATTTAGATAAAGTTTCTTAAAAAAAAAAATAATAAAAATGGTGAAAGTCCCTATTGAAGATTTAAGAATGTATTATGTCATGTGATAATATACGATTACATATTAATTTTATTTTACAAAATTCGTATTTTGTAAAACATGCAGATTAATTTGTTTTTGGAATATTTAATAGAATTAAAACTGTCGTCTTATCATCTATTTACCCATTTATATAATAAATATAATTTTACGCTTGAAATTCGGTTAGTAGCCGTTCAGTTAGGACCCTAGAGTTTTTAAAGGAGGAAAAACTACTAGGGTGAATGTAAAATGACAACTGTCAACTGTTGTATTCGAACTGCGAATATGAATAATTAGATGAATGACAAGTGCACACAGTCAAGCACTTCCTCGCTATAAATAACTCAAGGATCCAAAGTTAACCGCTTACTAAGATCCCCGTCATCTGTAACCGTTTAAGAAATCTCATTTCTTCGCTTCTAAAAATAAACGTCGTCTGTGAATAGCGCATCGGTAGATTAAAAAATCTCCCGAGTTCTTTGCATCGTTCACTGAGGGCTTTTTGCAAGCTACCGTCATAGTTCGTCTGCCGACTGCAAACGTGAGATTCTCGCGCCAATAGCTGTGATGTTTACCTCTAACGTTCGCCGCACAATGAAATGCATTCACCCCACGAAGCGAGAGATATGACTATGACTACCGTTATTTACCGCGAGATGCCGGAAACCCGGGAAGGAGCTTCGATGCACGACGAAGATGACTGCTGGATGCGGCTTTATGCGGGATTACTTTTTGTGGATTTTGTTGTTTTTGTAGGTTGTATGAAAAGTGTGAATATATTGGGTTTATCGGTGTAGCTATTATGTTTATCCTATACAAGTTTTTATTAAACTGGGATGTCGTGAGATGAGACGAGACGGGAACAGACAATATCGTCAAGTTTTAAATTATTCAGACTAGCAAAATAATTCATTTCGTCTTGGGAAGAGGTCAAAGAATATAGCAGTATTCTCGAGAATATCCCTTCGACCACTATTGGTTTCAAACTTAATGTCACATTGTACATATTTTCGGGGGTAATGCCACAAGAGATTTAGGTTTTATCGGATAAACTTTTATTTGCGAAAACGTGGTTGCTTGGTAACAGCTGACGAAAGCAACTTAAAGCAACCACGATTGAGTGAAGAAATACAAATTTGGCCAGATAAAACCTATACCTCGAATGGTGTTTGGTAAGATAATTTACTAAATGTAGTTCATTTATTAAAACAATTATGCAAATATTACAAAATTGCAAAAAAGTATTAATTAAATGTACAATTATTAAAACTACAATTTTCATAGACAAAACTGCTCGAACTTGCGCCAAGTTGATTTTTTTATCTTCACGGTGTTTTTTGGAGTACTATTAACCATTGCAGATTTTATTGTTTGTGCTGATGCATTTCCAAAACGAAATTTTTTTATTCATATTTTATCTTTGACATTAAAAATTACAAAAATATAATGTTTGTTTACATAATTTGTCATCGTTGCAATAATGGCAGTTAAGGTTTTTAGAAGGTAAATAAAATTATCATCTTTGTTTTTTTTTATTTACTTTACTTTTACATTATACGTATCTTTCAATACAAATAAATCTTCCCTTTCCTACAGTGTTGCATCTTTAATAGATATTTACGACATAAGTGGGATAAGAGCATTATTAAGATACGCATGGGAAAGCCGAGTTGTGTAATCACATAAGTATATTAATAATGCATTATCACACGTGTATTCTACAATATTTTATCTACGCCCGCCCAAAGTTAAAACATTTAAATAATTTGATTTTATTTTTGTGACAAGTAGAAAATAAATCCAAGTAGTTGCTGTAAAAATGGTTTCAAATCCATGACGACCACAATTTGACATTAAGCAATTATGTAGTTGTTTTTCAAATTTTTTTTAAGCATATCGTGAAAATGAGTGATTTAGAAAGTATATTGTCGGATACAGAGGAAAAAGCTTTAAAAATTAATAATTAGTTAAATATTAATTTATTTATCTACGATAGTGTGATTGATGTTTAACTGTTAGTTTCAAGTTTGTAAAACGGTTGTTTAGTAACACGATCCCATTAGTCACGGGCAGTCACGGGTTGCCAAGCAACGAGTGATTAAAATTTTTAAACACGCCAAATTTGCAAAAACTTTGTTATCATGGCAAACTTCTCATTTAATTTTGTGATTCTACTTCATAAATAAAATTTTTTTTTCATATTTATTGAGGTTTTTCATTATATCGTAGATAAAATATTGATTGACTTTTTTAAATCCTGAATAACTTTTGTATACACTTCTGCTGAAAAGTGAATAAATAAAAAATACGCACAATATAAAAAAAAATTATTAAAACCCATATACGACACATTTCAATTCTACATCTGATATATGTCCGCAAGGTAAAAATAAAAATACTAAAATATTATATAAATGTTAACTGAATATGAACAAATAATGTTATTTTTATTTTGAGTTGTTACATTTTTACATTCAGTGTTGTTTATTTAATAAATACAATGATAATAAATAATACCCTGAGGTGCACGATGACCTAATTAAAATGCAATATGCGGATTTTATTATTTTATGCCAATTTTAGTTTTATGATGACCTAATAAGATATTACAGTAAAATAACAATAAAATTTTATATGCTAGTACTGATGTAGCAATAATAAAAATTCACATACTCATACAGTCTCTTTCTTCATCAAAGTAAATATCACTTTCAGTTACAGGTTAGCAAAGCTGACGTCACCGTGTAATCACGCACATATCTGCATTAACATACCCATAACCTATATACATATTAATCCCGCTTATTCTTGAGCTTAACATTATAATTAGCCCAACATAGTAATTATTCAGCGTCGCTATATCAAAGTGTTCCTGCGTTACATCATTCCTTGTCACCTAAAGCATTACAGCATTACGCACGTACGTAAAACAACATCACAACATATTATAACCCTATTTTACCAACACACACATTACCACTAGTCCTGAGTGCAGAGGCATGAGGCAAGTTCACATGCTAAACATATCCCGAAGCCAGAATCACATTAGCAAATGATGAGCCGTGATACAGCCCACGGCAGCGGTCTTCAACATATGGGCCCTTCGACAATATTCACTATATTCTCAGTAATAATATTACAAGAGAGTGAGAATAGATTGAAAATAATTTGACGTGCTTTCGTGGCTATTGCCTGGCAACAAGTTTGAGAAAGATACTGGAGAATGATTTTCTAATTTATCGAATTCTCGAATTATATTTAATTAGATTATTTTTTTATTTCATCATCAGGCATGCCACTAAATCTATCTTTTTTGCTCATTTTTACTTGTGTTGATAATAACTATCTGACATCTGACATCTGTCAACAAAAACCAAAAAAGCTACAGAGAATATTCAGGGAATAATCACAAGAGCATAATTCTCAGTATAATAATGACAGGATTGGATAAAACACAGACACGTGTGAGAGAATGAGAATAAATAGAAAATAGTTTGACAGATCTTTCGAAAACATGTTGCCAGGCAATAGTTTGAGTTATATTTAATTCGATTTTTTAATTTTATCATCAGACACACCACTAAATCTATCTTTTTTGCTAAATATTACTGGTGATGATAACTATCTAACATCTGACGTTTGTCAACAATAATAAAAAAACTGCAGAGATTATTCCAGTGTATAATCACTAGAGCTTTATTCTCAGTACAATAATGACAGGATTGGTCAAAACGCAGACACGTGACATAAAATTAAGCATTTCATTGGTTTTAAGAAACATAAAAAATAATCAGTAATAATATAACAAGAGGGTGAGAATAAATTGAAAATAATTTGACAGATCTTTCGAAAACTTGTTGCCAGGCAATAGCCACGAAAGCCCGCAGGGCTTGAGTGGCTATTGCCAAATGGCGACAAGTTTGAGAAAGATACTGGAGAATAATTTTCTAATTTATCGAACTCTCGAGTTATATTTAATTAGATTATTTTTTGATTTCATCATCAGGCACGCCACTAAATTTATCTTTTTTGCTCATTTTTACTTGTGTTGATGATAACTATCTGACATCTGACATCTGTCAACAAAAACAAAAAAGCTACAGAGAAAATTGCCGGGAATTTTCACAAGAGCATTATTCTCAGTATAATAATGACAGGATTGGTTAAAACACAGACACGTGACATACAATAAAGCATTTGATTGGTTTAAATAAACGTCAAAAAATAATCATAAGTAATACAACAAGTGATATGGACATTGCCGATTATTTTTTGACATTAATTTTAATGAGTTGTTATGGAAATGGAAATATAACGAGTGCGCAGCACGAGTTGTATTTCCTATTGCCATAACAACGATTCAAAATTATGTCAAAAAAATAATTTGGCAATGGTCATGTCACGAGTTGTATTTTGCGTGAGAATTTAACAAGCAAATGATACTCAATAAAAATAGTATTTATTTATTACAGGTAAAAATTCCAAATCCGAAAAAGGATCTATTTTTACATTATAATCCTTGAAAAATTTTTCTTGCAACATTTTTGCAGTGACATTCCAATTAAACTTAATTACATTTTCTTTATATTCTGTACCATCTTTCTTCTTCATGTTATAAGCATAATCTCTAAGCATGTTGCAAAGCTGAATACGGGTTGTACCTTCTTCTAATGTATAATTTCTTTGTTTGCAGAAATCCATAAATTGTCCCCAAGCATATTTCTTCGCCTTTTTAGTATTTTTTGGGATATTTTCTTCAATTTTGTTAGTTATCTCTATTGTAGATACATTTCCCCATCTGCAATTTTCCATTTGACACGAGTTTACACACTTTTTCTTTCTGACGTTTAAAAAACAATTGTCAATATAGCTTTCATTTACATGACAACTAGGATTTTTATTTACAGTGAAGTATAATCGCTTATTAATTTTCACTAGTGATTACAATCGGTAAAGCTTGTCGTTCATTGGCTTAATTTGAAACAAATTCGTGATTTTATTGGTTGCCACGTATGTGCGTTAAATTCTCAGTCTAATCTAACTAGCAAAAGTACTACTGGGATGAAATAATCAAACGCCTAAGAACTGTGATCAAATTGTTAATTATGATAAAGTTGTAAATCCAGTGAAGATGAGAAGTAGTAATATCCAGGAAGGAAAAAATAAGTGAAAACCCGTCTTAATCTTCATTCTCTTATTGCATTTATTTACATGAAATAAATGCCACCGGTTTCGATAATTTATTTTATTCCTTCTTGGATATTACTAATTGTTAATTAGTTAAATTAAAAAGGTAATGTCCTTAAATTTAAATGATTGAACAACATGTTACAAGTATTACATTTACATAGGTTGCCCAAGTGATATTTAGTCCTGAAAGAGGCTCTAGTACGCTATTGTCGGTTCAAAACATGCTTATTTATTTAATAAAATGAATATATCATCATGCCATTTATCCATTATATCAAGTAAAGTCCTTCAAAGACGTTAAAGGAGAAAGAACCAAAAGGGTAAAGTTAATACCGTGGGATTCGAACTGAAGATCTTGTGCTCCACGGTCCGATGTATTAATTATTTTCAAACTGAAATAATCTGAAAATATACAAATCTATTTACACATATTTCATATCAAATTGGAACACTACTTCATGTATTATAACAATAAACTTTTGATTTTTGAATGTACAATTTTAATTGACACAATGAATTTGGAACGCTAACTTGTAGGCTTTTATGAAAGAAGAAAACGAGTCTGAGACAGATAGCTGTTGTAAGGCCACCTTCTTTATCTTACTCTTGTTTGTAGAACGGTTAGAGGTTGCTATATGAAATATGTTACACGTTGTTATCCAAAAGTGACAAATAATATTTGGCAGTTTGTTATTTAATTACTTGAAAATTCCTATTATTTCACATACATATCTAATAGTTAATTAAACACTTTTTATTTTAATTATTACATTAAAAATTTTATTACAAAATTATTGAATGTTAGTTAATTTCTTTATACTTTCTTATCAACTAAACGGACTGTACAACAAAGACAGATGGCCCAACAACTGGTTGTCTCTCTCGGGGTCTCAGCTCTCATTTTCAACGTCAGTTGGTGTTTCGGTATTATTATATTTCAGTAAGTTGATTCTATTTGTACCAAAATTAAAATTCAAAAAATCTGATACGACCAATATGAAATCCTCCGCAATTTTTAATTTTTAAATACAAATATGTATATCAAAATTTACAAATAAAACTTGTATCCAATATCTTTTTCATGTAACATAATTTATACCAATTCAATTATGAGATATACCCAAAAAACTAATAGTCCTTCAAATAAACTATTACTTTAGTTTGATGGATTGGATAATATGAAAAAGACAAATAAAATAATTTCTCTATAGTTATAGTCTATTTCACGACACCTTTCATTAAAGGGACATAAATCTACGTGGTTTCCTGTGCTGTAATTGGTCCTTAAATACTTGCTAAACACTTTGTGAAATACAAACGTATACACGGTTAAAATGTCACACTACACTTTACTGTTTTGAATTACATGTAGGTATAACATTGTCCACTGTATTTTTATTTTATCTTGTTGCTTCTACATTGGGTTTATTAGAAACATTTATGCTTTTTATAATTATTTTTAAAATTTGTATATTTTTATAAAGAAGTGCAAAAACCAAAATAGCCGAGCAATTTATTCTTGCCTTTCTTAATAAATATATAAATAAGTTCAAAATTCCGAGCGTATTCCGTCGAATGCTTCTAATGGTACCTACACTGTTTTTTTAACCAATCACAGAACTATATTTCTCCCTTTAAAGAAAGGTGTCGTGGAATAGCCTATAGTTGTCTTGCATACAAAACTATTTCTCAATTTTCACAAATACTCGTAAAATGGTAATCCAAAACGTATTGTTTGAAATCATAGTCCCATCTCAGAGAAGTTTGAAGTGCACATGATGTGCCTGCGCCTGCGCATCGGTGATTGGATTGCGCGCAATGTAGCGTTTGCTAAATGGTCGTGCACGCGTAAGGCATTGTCTGAGGATGTTGTGCTGGTTAATGATGGTATCGTAATTGGTAATCTTGGTTGCCAGCCGGTATCTGGGACTGTGGATTAACGGAGAGGTACTAATTTATTATGTTTTGTTATTATTAGTTGCTTACTGAACACTCGTTGGAAGAGTTAGCGTGTTTTGTGGGTGTTATTCATTTGAGGTATTTAGTTTAGATTGTTAATTGCATTGAAAGGTGTTAATTGTTAACTTGTAAGGTAATGGTTAGTGTAATGTTTAATATAATGATTCATTCAAGAAGTGTATCATCAAGATGTTTTCCTCCTTGAAGCTATGAATCAAAATTTAGGTATTCATATTTTTAGTTTTGCGCATCATCTGCTACTTAGAAGTTTTCTTGGAATGTTAGTAAAGTGATAACTCCAAGAATTATTTGTACAAATACTATTTTTAATATACCTGAAAACCTGTAATAATGGTTTATGGATAGCGATACCGTGAAATAAAGACATACTTTCCTATCGTTTGGAAATCATAACCGTTTTTTAATAATCCCAGACTAAATAGCTCAGTGGAAACGCATCGGGCATCGGGCTGCATATTGTGACATGCTCAGTTTAAATCCCACAACCGACAGTTGCTAGTTTAACATAATATCTGACTCTGTGATCTGCAAAAACAGAGTGCCACACCCAATATAAGTAAATAGTGTGCGAGTGTAATGTTTCAGACATATTTTAATGTAATTGTTACTTTTAGATAGTCTTTTGAGCAATGGCGTCAGAGAAGTTTTTTTATAATGAATTTGGACAGAGTATCAAATTCTAATAATTGTTTTTAAAGTTTTAAAATAAAATTCTAATAACAATCAAGAGTTTCAAGTTTTAATAAAAAAATAATATAGCCATGTAGCTTGAAACAATTGACATAATAGAATTTTATGCTCATTCCAAATTTAAAATAGTACATTGTACAACGAGCATGGAATGGTACTCATTTCCTACGAGTAGGAAAGTTTGTAGCATTCGCCTTCGGTTCATGCTGCAAATTATACAAATATGAAATGAACATTCCATGCGAATCGTACACTATACTTTTTCTACGACAATATTATTTCCTAATTAATTTAATGATAATAATAATTTTTTTCCGTTTTCACCATTCCAATATTTGAAAATTCTAAAAAAATATCCTAGCAATGGCACCTGTACTGAAATGAAATGACCTGTATTGATATACTCACAAAACAAAATAATTTCGCACGATGCTTGCAATAAACCTCATATCCCTAGCAACAACAAATATACAATGAGAAGATTTCTAAGTGGTCGTAGAAAATAGTATATTGTACAACGAGCATAGAATAGTACTTATTTCCTACGAGTATGAAAGTTTGTAGCATGAGCCGAAGGCGAATGCTGCAAATCATACGAGTATGAAATAGACATTCCATGCGAGTTGTACACTATACTTTTTCTACGACCACGATATTATTTCCTAATTCATTTAATATTAATATAAAAATAGTCTCGCTTTCATCATTCCAATATTTGACAATTCTAAATAAGTATCCTAGCAATGGCACCTGTACTTAAATGAGGTGACCTGTATTGATATACTCACAAAACAAATTCATTTCGCACGATGCTTGCAATGTACCTCATATTCCTAGCAACAACAAACATACAAAGAGTAGATTTCTAAGTGGTCGTAGAAAAAAATTTTATCGTTTACTTCATAACTCAAAAACAAAAGAGATTTTTAAGCGACAACTACAATAAAATATGTCTTACTGAAGGTACAATTCTTTTTTATTACTAATTCCAAACTTTACACTCGCGTACTGTATATATTTACTTCTCAAGTCTCAATTCTGAATTATAAAACCTTCACTCCAGAGCCATTTCTTCTTGATGCAGGAATTTTTAAAGAAGCACAAAATAATTAATTTTCATTTGTTATAATTCTAAGGCATATAATATCATTCATTATTTGGCGTCCAATATATGTCATGGTTACAAATTTAATTTGGGTATCGCCGTTTAATGGAATAAGTTATAAGTCTGTTAGATGTTTAGATACAGCGCCAGTAACCATCAAATTGATTAGACATAATATTAACATGTCACTTCACCGCTTCATAGTTCATAACCTAACCTCAACAGCCTGAACTTCATATCAGCATTATCAGCTACGCAGAACAACACGCGCTATAACTTCATAATCATAGTTAATTCGCTCTTAAATAGGACAAGTCAATTTAGAAAGATCAGGGCTCGTGTTTCGTGTTTCCTGCATCTGCCACATCACTTGTCATTCTCTCTAGCTGTCGTCGTGGCGGCAGCACTATCGCGCGGAGGAAGTGACGTGTTAACACCCGCTAAAGACGTCTTCCTCCTGCCCTCCCTGAGAAAGCCACCCAGAGCCGTAATAAGCCCTAGTAGAATGTTTATGTCCGTAGGGAGATGCAGCACGCGTACACGATGAAAGGTTTTGGACTTGCTTTAATGGTTTCTAAAAATGGAACCAAAGAGTGTTCTGCACCCGAATTATTAGCTTTTTAAGGAGATTTATTGGGACATTTGAATCTGAAAAGGATTTCTAGGGGCTAAACTATTTTAATTGTGATAGAAATAATCTTCCTAATTATAGAATGCAGTACAAATGTATTTTAATTTCTTGTAGATCAATCAAAGTCACTGTAATATAGTAATTCTGGAAAGTGCAATGGAAGGCTTTTATGAAAGAGAAAACGAGCCTGAGACAGATATACATCGTTGGTTATCCGTCTTCGTCTAACACTTATTTCTAGAGTTGTTGCTATTGGTTTGTTGAGCGGTTGCTATGCGTTTGTTGAGCGGTAGACACCCGGTTGGACAGTTTTATCCAAAAGATATAAATTATATTTAACAATGTATTGTTCAATTATTTGAAAATTCCTTTAAATTCACATACATAATAGTTAGTTAAACTCATATATATTAATGTATTATCAAATATTTATTTTATTTCAAAATTATTGAATGTTCATTTATGTATATTTTCTTATCAACTTTCTAAGCGTACTGTACGACAAAGATAGATTTCCCACATATTGACTGTTTCTCTCAGCTCGCATTTCAACATTAGTGAGCGTTCCAGAATTAATACATTTCATTGTTCAAAATGCAGAAAAGTTAAATACACAACATATTTATTTTTCTTCAAACGTCTTTAAAGGGCATTGGATGCGTTCAGCCGAACCTAGCGGCTAGCTAGCGTTTGCTAGTGATTGATTCTGGCAGATGAAAAGTAGTATGAACATGAACGGAATTTTGTTAGTACTGTCATATTGTGTCAGTCAAGTTAGGTGGAATTAACCTCAAATTCTGATAATAGACAAATCTAAAACAGCATTTTAAAATTGGTAATATATGACAAATACTTCATATATTTCACTACATTTGAAATTATTTTTATAGTTTTTTTGCAGACATGGTTGATATTTTTATACATTTGACAGTTCTAGAAGGTTCGCTAGCTCATCTAGCTCCATAGCGCAAATTTATTTCGCTAGGTCGCTAGTCTAGCTGCTGTAATCTAGCGGTTACTTAGCAATACGTTCAGCTGTGACCGTTAGGTTAGCGATCTAGCTGCTTGGTTCGGCTGAACGCTATTGTTATATATTTGTAACAAGCAAAAGTTAAATTTTTTCTCCGTCGGTATAAAAGTATCGCTTTGGTAACACTTTTAATCTGGCGGCAGACACAGTAAAATATTATGAAAAATAGTAAGATTGTAATTCAATAATAACCAGTTAAATGAAACAAATAAACAAGATTAAAAAAAAAACTAATTCTAAGGCAACTCGAACTGCTAGATAAGACAGAATATTTATTAAAGTTTTGATATTTTTTTAATGATTTATATTTCTATTTTCTATTTGAAGAAAAATAGCATGTGTTATTCAGAGTAAACGTATCACATTTACTCCTAATAATAAATATACTATTAATGAACGCGCCGAAAAAGGCAAAAAATGTTTTGTGTTGGGTCTACAGGTATTTATTTATTTTTTATTTCGTAAATTTTCCCACATCACCTGACAATACTGACATATTTGTGAAAAATGATATTTACTAATATTCTTACCTACATCTAATTTATAAATAGAATAGGATTTATTGAAAGCTGTCACTGGAGCAAATATTTAGTCAAAGATTATTGGGTGATTGATTGCATTCACGTTACCCCAGTTGCTAGGGGTTAAGTCACGTAGCATTGCTGGTTTGTACGTAGGCAAGAATTTTCCGAATTTTTGTTTGCAATAAAAACGTAGAATTGACATATTTTATATGGTTACTTAACTGAATTGTAACATTCTAAGTTTCAGTACTCGGTTAAAATCTTGGTTACATGATCTAGATTAACTTTTAACTGATATTTTAACTCCTCATCTGTATATCAGTATATAAATCTTGGTTACCTAAACAAGGATTTTGTAACTAATAATTTCGTTGTGTTGGTAGTAATCTGGAAGTGTCATTCATATATGGAATGCTTAAAACCAATTAACCTGGTTGTATAATTTTTACTTTTTAATATTATGGACCGATTCATATCGAATTCAAGTGAATCTTCATCTGATTCGGATGATGAACAAATTTTTAATTTTATTCAACACCTCCTAATAAATGCTCTGTAACTATGGTCACTAGTGAGTATTATTTTATTTATAATAATAACAATAACACGCAACACCTTGGTAACTACTTCTATTGACATTTTATTTTAAAAATTTAAAGCATATGTCATTTTCAAATAATATTTCTTTAATAAATTTTTCATTTATTAAGAGGTGTTGGATAAAAAGTTATACTTCACACGTGGGCAAATTGGATTTACTCACTTGTAAAGTAAATAACTATTATTAATCGTTTAGGACGAGTGCGAAAGATCCCCAGACTGCAAATTCGAAATAATAATTGTAATTATTGAGACGATGGTGAATTTTGTTACCTTTTTCGGCTATCCAACGAGTCTGTGAATGAATTGTTGGACGAAATTAATGAAAAGCATAAAGCATCCCACTAATTGTTAAGGTATAATAAATTCAATTTTGTAGCACATGTTAATAATATTTATTTACATTATATTTTTTCGGTCCGACACGACTAGAAAACACATTGAAAATTTTTTGGAAGTTCTACCCAGGCCGCCGATTTTTGTTTCTTACTTAGAACCCCCATCCCTTACATTCTATTATTAATTTGTTCATTAACCATTTCCACCAACAAATTTATTTCGTCGTCCTTAAAATTTTTGATCGTGAATTTTGCACTAGTATTAAATCTGTAGAAAATAAGTGAAATGGAAATTTCATAACTTAAACAACGAAATATTTCCCGTAGAAATGGACTTATAAAACTTGTCTCTTTTCTTTAAACAGTTAACAAAGAATGTTGCGAATTAATTATGAGATTAGCTCTGTATGGTATCGCATCTGAGTGTGATTCAAGAGATCCACAATGGAGTCTTTAACCACTTTTTTTATGAAACTTTATTTAAATTGAAGACTATCTACACTTTTAAAAAGTCTTAATTGTTATTCATTAAGCCACAATGATTTTTTAAAAAATGTTGTGACGTCATTGTAGAGGTGTTGCTGGATCTAAAACAGTACATATAAATGTTCTATTTTATTGTAATAATAATAATAAAATAAGTAAAAAAATATATGATTACAATTATTTACAATCTGTACTGTTTTAGATCCAACACCTCTACAATGACGTCACAACATTTTAAAAAAATCATTTTGGCTTAATGAATAACAATTAAGACTTTTTAAAAGTGCAGGCAGTCTTCATTTTAGATAAAGTTTCTTAAAAAAAATTTTTTTTTTAATGGTGAAAGACCCCATTTGATGCCCACAACCGTTAATAACCGCAGTTGGGTAAATGAGGGATAATATATTTAATAATAAAGAATTACAGCATTAAATATATCATTGCAAAAGTAAAGTGTTCACCATGTTGTCCTATAATGCCGCGGAGCCAACAAAAAACAATAGTAAGAAAGAGCATCAACAACAATGATTATGGCCATAACTTAGCACCTAGCTAATTGTCTCTTAGCCCGCTGACACAGCCGTAACGTAAGTAGCATAAGTATATATTTCACAACAGCCAGAAGAGTTCAGCGCACAGCAGCAACTTACATCCATATTAGCGCTTTTTCCACAAAACTCAAGTATCTGGAGCGGCTAGGTACTTTGTTCTGTTAATAGCCGCATTTACAAAGCCCCCGCCGGCCCGCCCCGGCGCACGACAATGCGACGAGCGCTGGCGCCAGCCCCAGCACGCCACCTCACAGCTCACGGCTAAATTATACGTTTCACGCAAGACTTTTCATTTTCTTTATTGCTATTAGCGGAAGAGCTATTCTTTGCAACCTAATTCATGGAATTAGGCGCGTATTTTTGGGGATGGTTGACTAATGCGACTGCGAGGGTAATAATATACTTGTGATTGGATGTTGCTGAGGTTGAGGGTTGTGAGAATCTGTTTCATACCTTTTTCAGTAAATATTAAAACTGTAATTCTATCTGGAGAACCCGTCACGAATACTATGTCCTATAGAATAACTATTGAAATTATCTTGGTATTGTTTCAACGTTCTAAACCTATTTGAAACATTTTTGACTAAAATTAAACAAAATAATATGATGTCGCCTATACACAATCTCCCGCTTAAGCAGCTTTTAAACGATACAAAATAGAGCAAAAGCTTCAAATACAAAATGTTGCAAATCCTATTCTACATCTATCCGAATACGACAAAATTTCTCTAGCTTAATTATTTACTGAGATATGCAATATAACAACTAGAGTGCGTACACGTTAACTTCAAGCCACCTAGCCTAACAAACTGATAGGCTTGGTGGCTTGAAGTTAACGTGTACGCACTCTACCAGTTGATGGATCGTTACCAAAATTACACATACCAACGCCATCGCGAAAATAGTGTAATCGTATTCTAGGGATCCCAATTTTTACTTTTCTGTCAAAAATATATTGGCTATGGTTACCAGTTGAGGATAGTAATCACAGTATAAGAATTCACACAGTAACGACACTCGCTGTGGGTGCTTTTAATCTTTATGTCGCAATAACCGATGACATTGAGCCGAGCGGCCATATTGGCAGTATTCGGCAGTAAATTTAAATAGCTATCAGATGCAAGTAGGGTAAAATGTAAAAAAATTTGTTCCACCTACACTATAAAAGTTTCTACAATTTTTCACAGTGTAAATAAGTTTTCCTATCTGTTTTGCACTAATTTCATGATCTTAAAATGCAAAAAATACCGTGGTTTGATATTTGATAGATACTACTGTTGGTTGACTGTGTTTCTGGGTTCGTGCTACCCCACTAAATGGGACATAGCGTGATGTTATGTATGTATGTATGTGCTACTGAAACTATACTTTCTTTTCTATGGTTACTATAAGAAATCAGCCTAACAGCGGACAGTGAGCGGATATCTTCTCGATAGCTCACCACTGAAATATTGGAATTATGAAATATATATAAGTATCGTTACTGTGTGAATTTTTATACTGTAGTACTACTGTTCCAGATAAAATTAAAGCATAGGATGTCAGTGTTAAATTAATTTGTCATCATACTTTAAATATATTTACAAATGAAGAAAAAATTCGAATGATTACTTGGTGACAAATTAGTAATTATTGCATCTTAGCTGAAACAGAAACAAAGTTAAAACAATAATTTTATCTGAAATTGTTCTCGATTATCGATGTGGTTCTATTTTAAAATGATACTAGTTGAAAAAAGCGAATTTTTAATTTAAATTATTATTAATGGAGGGTTATACAGAAGCAAATTTTCGTGCTGCCATCTATTAATGTTTTCATTGAACTACGATGAAATTCACGTGGGCGAAACACAAACAAAATGCTGTCAAAATGACAGTTCTTAAAATGATGCTAAATATGAAAAATAAAGTGTGTGTATGGTTTGTGCAACAGTGACTTCCTTTATTACTATAAAGAATATATAGCCATTGTTAAATTTATTAAGTTTCCTAAATAATAAACTTCAAAAATAAAATCATAATCTTGTTAAAACACCATATCAAACGTCAAAACATAGATGTTTGTGTTATGAACTTCCATCTCAACTTTTACCTCATCTTTCTCTTTCTTGCATGTGACGTCAAAATCATAACCCTCTATTGGGAAGCGAGCACTACCAATTTTCTCGTGTGGTGCAGAATTTATGTGGGCAATACACAGCATTTATATTTAAATGTTTAATAATTACATTTCTTACCCATAGGTACGTTATAAATTAGTCAAAACTGGAGAAATCGAAACATGCATTCGGGTGATTCAGTTTATGACTCCTAGTTCTTCATCCTAGTAGTAACAAAGTTGTTCAGTATTGCTTTATTTCATTGTCCAGTCTTCTCTTCAAATTATGATAATGTATTATATTTTCTTCACTGTTTACGGAAAAAAATCCTCTTGATACGGTTCTGCGTCACACGTTCATTGAACGTGCGCGTGAACGTGTAACCGAGCCCCGTGTGCGATGCACATGCGACAGACAGACGCGAGTGGCACGCGTGGGCGCCGGAAACCATTGAGGTTTTAAAGTATTTAATGTAATTCAACTAACTGTTTGCCTCTCTCAACTAACACTTACACTTAGCACTCAACAAGACTGGCATTGCTGTTACTTTGTGTAGCCACACAAATAAATATACAAACTGAGCGAAATCCGCGAATTTTGCCGTGGAAGTAAAACTAATTCTACTATTATCCTGTAATTAAAAGTGTAAAGTACTGAGAATGCAATTAAAAGAAGACGGCGACTCTTAAAACTAGCTTTATATCTCAGGTTTAAATCGACGTACAAATTACGATTTAAGAAAATGTCCCTTATTATAGAATTGTTGTTATGTCGTAGTTTATATTAGAGGTCTCAGAAAGGAGAGTTAAATTAAAATATCAAATATAAATATATGGGGTAAATAGCTCCGTGGTAACGTATCGAATCCCATTACCCACAGTTACCAATTTAAATTTACCCCTGTGGTTCCCCCTTCACTAACATCTTTGATAGCTATGACTTGACGGCTGGTAACCGCATTTCATACGCAAAAATATATCACTTACCGAGATTTGCATAAGCAGAATGCCATACCCATAATGGGAAAAAGGCGTGATGATATATTTATTTATATTTAATATAAATATTTGCTGATCGTCAATTGTATCGTATTTAAAGTAGTTAATTGCATCCTAGCGAATTTGGTATCAAGTAAAGATCTTCAAAAAAATATTTGGAACAAGCGTCAATTTATTCTGCAATACTAAATTAAATCTTGTCGATTTTGATGTTAATTTGAAAGATTTAGAAAAGGAAATTGCACTATAATAAGGAAAAGGAATAGTTCTGACCAATTGTCAATTATTTTTACAATAGTTATTAGAATTTTTCGGAGTCTATTAGCAAATTGAAGCTTTTTGAAGGGGAATTTATATTATTAGGTCATTTACTTATTTTAAACACCACGGTAGTATGTGATATATTTTTAAAATATATACATAATGTATATAATTGTTGTGTAGGTTTAGGGTGTGTTTGTGAAAAGTGCGAGCGAAGCTAATTTACCTATAGGTAAATCCAACTTGTACATCATTGTTTTAATATCGCTGAAAAAACATTTACAATTTATGTTTATGTGGCATTTATCTGCAGGTTGGTAAGCTCACTTTATTGTATGTCACGTGTCTGCGTTTTAACCAATCCTGTCATTATTATACTGAGAATAATGCTCTTGTGATTATTCCCGGCAATTTTCTCTATGATTTTTTGTTTTTGTTGACAGATGTCAGATGTCACATAGTTATCATCAACACAAGTAAAAATGAGCAAAAAAGATAGATTTAGTGACGTGCCTGATGATGAAATCAAAAAATAATCTAATTAAATATAACTCGAGAGTTCGATAAATTAGAAAATAATTCTCCAGTATCTTTCTCAAACTTGTCAAACAAGTTTTCGAAAGATCTGTCAAATTATTTTCAGTAATAATATAACAAGAGGGTGAGAATAAATTGAAAATAATTTGTCAGATCTTTCGAAAACTTGTTGCCAGGCAATAGCCACGAAAGCCCGTAGGGCTTGAGTGGCTATTGCCAAATGGCGACAAGTTTGAGAAAGATACTGGAGAATTATTTTCTAATTTATCGAACTCTCGAGTTATATTTAATTAGATTATTTTTTGATTTCATTATCAGGCACAGCACTAAATCTATCTTTTTTGCTCTTTTTTACTTGTGTCGATGATAACTATATGACATTTGACATCTGTCAACAAAAACAAAAAAGCTACAGAGAAAATTGCCGGGAATAATCACAAGAGCATTAGTCTCAGTATAATAATGACAGAATTGGTTAAAACGCAGACACGTGACATACAATAAAGCATTTCATTGGTTTTAACAAACGTCAAAAAATAATCAATTTATTCTCACTCTCTTGTTATATTATTACTGAGTATTTTTCCCGTTATTATTATTTTTAAAGAAATATTTTGAGAAAATTTCATCTATTTTGAAGGTGAAGTAGTACATCGATAGATTCACCTCAAAGAACATCTGCGTTGCTTGGAACTTGAAGTTGTTAACTACATTAGTTTGCAATAAAAAATGTCATCTGTTGCGTTTTGCAAATTTAAAGGTGCCAACTGCTACTCTTTCAAGACTGTTAAAAATGCGCGGTCATTAAGTGCGCTTCCTGTACTTCTATAAGTACGTATATATTATATTTTTATCAAAATTCAAATCGCATTAACTTGCAACGAACTACTGCTTCTCTAACAAAGATGTGTTGCTTTGTTCAAGTAAAAAATACATAATTTGGTAATTCTATACCACTGAATACATTACACCGTGATATATGGCCCCGAAAATGTCTCAATAACCGAAATTAACTCCCCGAGGCATTGAATTTTAACTAGCCAACATCTTTGTACAATACAACCTCATCCCAGTTAATAACCGTAACAAAAACCCTATCAATCACCCATAATCCTAAACCAAACAGACTTTACCTTATTTCCATTCCCATTCACAAATCATCCCAGCCGGTAACCCTTCATTACTAACCAACATTCGTTTCGACATAAATTTTAACAAACAAAAAATAAAATTACATGTAACAACGCTATACAACTATAACAATAAGTCAGGAGGTGTTCACCCTTCCATATGTAACCCTTTGTTATATGAATATCAGTGGCGTAGGGTGTAGTCACTGTTTTATTTTTTAATATTAAACCAAATGTTTTTAAATGTAAAATAAATATGTATATCATCAGCTGTCCTTGGTGTGGAACCATTCTTACACTGATAAAAATGTTCTTGGAACAAAATGATTTGAATAGTGGCAATCCGATTTCCTTTTTCATTGAAAACTTTTGTAGGTTTGGTAAATATTCTTGTTTAAAAATTTATTTAGTTTGGAAGGAATATATCAAAGTATTCATCTGAGTTTGAATAGGATTAGTTTTAATCAATGACGTCTCATCTATAGACGAGTAATGTCGTATCCAAGTCAACGCAATGTTTTGAAGTAGAAAAGGATAGAACAAATGTAGGCGCGACAGGCGTGCGGTGAGAGGGGGACTTAGAATGGTGTAATGCATGTTGCATACAGCTACTGTATAAAACGTAACTGACTCGCCAGACATTTTGAAATTTTCTTATGTCAACGCTTGCTTTATTGTCAAAGTGAATCAAAACAACAGTTCTTTCAACACGCACAACAAATACAAATGGCTGCCATAACCAATGTAAACAAAAATGTATGCAACGTGCAACACACCATTCTAATGCCCCCTCTTGCCGCTCACCTGTCTCGCCCAAGCCCTCCGGCTTCACAACAACAGCGCCATACTTGTCTATAGATGAGACGTCATTGGTTTTAATTCAAAATAATATCGTTTTAAATAAACACGTTTTGTTTAAAATTAAAACGACTTCTTTTTCTTTATTTTTAAAAACATAATTTAAAATATATTCATTATCTTTCAATGCAGGAAAAAGAAGATAAATAAAACTTATATTCAAAATTAGTCGTCTCAGTGGCTGAGCGTGTCTAGGCAGCGTCTAGTAATGCTCAAGCGACCTTGTCCGCCAAAAGGTCGTGGGTTTGATTCCCACCCGCGGCTTGGGTGTTTGAGATTGTATTTTCAAATACTTCAATGTGTATGTACTGTAAATGTAATGTTAAATGTAAAAAAAAAAAAGAGTATTTAAGGGGCTATAAGTCATAAGACTTTAAAAGCCTACACCAATATTAAAAAATCTGATGTGGCCAGCACATAACCTCCCGCCCAATACTACTCTTAAACGGTACAAAATAGTATTTGATGATACAGAAACATACCTTCTTATTTGTTTATTTTCTATTTATATTTGAGAATTTTAGTTTCCTTTCGCATATTTACTTAATTTTTTGACATATATTTCACTAAGAAAACAGCTTCACAATCACAATGACATGTGTCACATTTCGTAAAAAATTGAAAATTTTCCATGGTGTACTAGGAATGCAAGATTTGTGAAATCTAATTTCTTTATATTTTAATATCTCTAAATCTAATGAAAATTATTAAAATTAGTGTAATCAAAACAAATGTAGAATTAAATATTCTTCAACATTCAAAATAACATAAATTGTTGAAAAAGGAAATTTAACCGTGTTTTTCACGAAAAACTGTTAAGGGCTTCAAGTAAACTGCTACTTCCGGTTGACCAATTTCATCCAAAATCTAATCAGCTCTTCATTTAAATATAAGAAGCAATAATTCACAAAATTGTTTTTTGGTATTATAGATTTGAGTTATGCGAGACGAAAAAATTGCCACAGACTACACACACACATACATACATACATACAGACATTATAGCGAAAATAGCAAAATCGTATTGTAGGGACCCTAAAACGTGCTTATTCATTGAAAACTCACTACCCAATTTTTTGACCAAAAACAATACCTCCCTTACCTAGAGGTAGGCAGGAGGTAAAAATTAAAACTTATATTCAAAATTAATATTTTAATATTAAAATTTTCTTCAACGAATGCATACAAGAGGAAAACTGAAAATTTTCTTGAACCAAGAAATTATTTTTATGAGTGTAGAGTCAATCTCGGAAGTGTGCGTATATTCCACATTATTTATTAATTAACAAAACGGAACTATTGTGTGAAATTTTCGGAAGTGAGTTTATAATAGATTTGCATGTTTTACAGAATACGATTTTACTTTTTTTAGAATGTCGAAATCTAATAAGTCTATCACTAAAAATTTAGAATTTAGACGTTCATGTTAAAAACTGATCAGATTTCTGTATCAATTTACCAACCGGAAGTGGTAGTTTACTTCAAGGCCTGTCAGGTTTTTCAGCATATCTTAGTAAATAATTGAGATAGAGCAAATTTAGTTATATTCAAAAAGATTTAAATTAATATTGACTATAATTGTTATTTGAAACATTTTTCCCTGTTTAGGAGTGTTTGAAAATATTTAAGCGGGAGTTTTATATAGATATTAGTGAAACACATTTAATCCTTGAATTATTATAGAAAAAAATAATTCGTTAAAAATTGTAGGTACCTAATAACTATACTTTTAACTTTTTTAACTCCACTAAATTAATTTCGAGTCGATGACTGCATTTGTCTTCAGAGGGTTAGTGATCTTTAAACAGTATCCATATTAGTTGATATTCACAAAAACAATAGCCGTTAAAGAAACCAATACCAAAATTGTTTTAATACTTCGTTATTTAGTTTTAATACTAGCCCCTTATAAAAATAATGTCACCTACGTCTCTGCCTTAACCCTATTTTACATGAGACTGTCACTAACAACTATCTAAACCCCCTGTCGCTAACTAACTCCACCACATCCAACACCTAGCGTCACTATCTCCCCATGCAGCTGCCATCTCTACACTATGTCACTACACAACACGACTACGACACCCACCCTCCCACTGGGGGGTACGAACTGACTTGGCCAGCCGCCCTGATGTAGTTATCATTATCATATGATTATAGCAACACCCAGGGCTAGAGCTGATTATACCGTCAACGGTTTTTAATTCTGATGCTAATGACCAGCGATGTAATTAACACGAAAAGTTTCATTTGTGGGTAATGTTTGGCTAGATGGTGCTAGAAAAATTACACTTGGATAATATTGTTTCGCGGAATTGAGGTTGAAAATTTAAATTGTTATGGAGTTGAAGCGCAATTGCGCAGATAAAATAACTATTTTTAATACTAGTGAGCAAAGTAGTGCATTTAACGTCCAGAAGTTGGGCGCCCAAACCTGGTGAGTTCTTTATGGTCCAACAACCGCCATCCGTCAAAATTTCATGGATTTTTTACAGTGACTTGTACATAGCAATGTCAGATGAAGTACATTTCTCAGGTTGGGTTCGTTCACTCCCATGAATTTTGTTTTGCAAATTCAAATTTGAATACATTATTTCTTACAATTATTTTTATCGAAAAACAAAACAATTATCACAGCGAGGTCTTTGAACATTCTAGTATTTATATATGTGGAAGAAACTGATATCTATAGCATGAAACTATAAAAAAATATTCGTTGAAGTCTAGTTGGTCAAAAATTCAGAACTTTGATACTGTATTTCTCATTCCCATGAACGTCTACAGTAATGAAAATAATTCGTATATTTATAAATATGGTCATGTATAAATATACTAAGTTTATTTTCAATTTGAATTTACAGTTTTTGAGAAACAAATCAAAATATATCGAAAAACACACTTTTTGGTATATTTTTATTTATTTCTCAAAAACTGTAAATTCAAATGGAAAATAATCTTACTATGTTATAGAGGATCGTATTCATAAATATACAAATTATTTGCATTACTGTAGTCGTTTATGGGAATATGTGACATCAATTTTACTACTTTGAAAATTATGTTTATAAATAATTTGCAAACAAAATTAACTTTGGACTTTTATCTACAAATATAGGTATAAAACATTATATGTTTCATTTATTATAATAATAATATATTGTTTCAAAAAAAGTCATGTTCATGTTGAGCTATCTTCAGCCCGTATTGTTGACGTTTGCTCACGAGTGTAAAATCTGATTTTTTCCTCAATCAAAATACAAAACAGTAAATACAAAATATTTATTTAGACTAAACCGTAGTTGACAGTCAGAACTGAAGTTACCTGCAGGTCCTAGTTTCTTTGGCCGGTCATAGTTACAGAAAAGCAATTTTCAAAAAGCAAGAAACTTAAGTTTTATTTTAGTTCTGAAGTTGAATAAACACGAATTTATTCAAAGGCATTTTCAGAATGCAAATTTGCTAGATTTTTGTTTGTATGACTTGTGTCACCACTAACTGTCATATCTACCAAACATCAGTTGCGATCCGCAGCTAACTTCAGTTCTGGCTGTCAACTACGGTTTTACCTTTATTTATTTTCCATTACTATTAAACTCAACAGAACAATAATTTGTAGCAAATTAGCGCAACACACAACAACGCACAGTAACAGTTTTAAGCGAAACCGGATAGGTTAAATAACATGATTGACATTCGAGAATGACATATTGTGATAGATTCAGTACCAATACATAATCGGTATTAACATTAATTTCACCAATCGATTCGAAATTGTCAACAATTTTAAAATTTTTCGTGAATTAACATGTAACATTACAAGTTACACATTATATGAAGTCGTAATTTCAACAAAACAATTATTTTAATATTGCAAAGTAGTTTAAAATCAAATTACGGAACAAAATTTGGGATGCCATCTATTGAAATTTTTTAAAACAAGAGTGAGCCAAAATCTTTTCTCACTTATGATTAAAACATCTTTTTCTCACCAGTGATTAAATTGCTTACTTTGCTCACTCTTTTCAGTGAGCAAGCAACATAATAATTAAACGATTGCGGATTTTTTTTTCAATTTTATTATTAATTTGTCCCCTTGAAAGTTCTCAACTTTCCCATTCGCACATTTTGCCCAGCGATGTTTCCATTTGGCGAAACAGTCTGGAATAGCTTCATTTGAAATGGCATTGTTTATGACGTATTTGATTTGATGTCATCAGTAGTTCTTTTAGCACTGATTTTAAATTCGGAAATAAGAAAAAGTCGCAAGGTACCAGGTCTGACTAGTAAAAAGGCTGAGGGAGGACAGTCATCAGATTTTTGATACAAAACTGTCGAATTGACCAAGCTGAGTATGCGAACGTATTGTCATAATACAAGAACTATGAGCTGTCTCGCCAAAACTCTGGTATCTTTTTGCGTTTCTATGAAATTTTTTCCGTTTTACGTACAATTTTATGTTGCATAGTTGCTCTAGAAAATCACACATTTCATTGTAACGGACGCGCAACGACAAATTGAAGCTTGTCGGCTTACGCCGCCGTTTAAAAATAGACGCAGCAGTGACTTGTTTGAACTAGTCCGCTAGCGTCGCAATAGGGAATATTCCCGAAGCTTCTCGCAACAAGAAAAGCAATATAAAAGAGCGTATCACCGGCAGCCGCCAGTCAGTCAGTCAGTCAGTTAGTTGACTCAGACTTAGTCAGTCAGACATTTGACTCCCGAGCTACTATGAAAAATTTGTGAACATAAATATATCTCTCGACTTGAACATAAATACGATGTCTTAAATAAATATCGCTCGCCTAGTTTATAATTATAAATAATAGTGTTTGTGTATAGTAGTGATAAGTGTTAGTGTATACATTTTTGTATTCGTCATTTTAGTCTTTAAATATAGTATTAATTAACTTTTACTCTTTATTATACTAATTATGAATTATTTGTTATTAATAATATTTTTCTTTGTTTAAATAAAAACGTTTAAAACCCACGAACGTTACATAATAAACATGTTACACTCAAATATCACAAAAATTAAACGAGTTATCAACCATTTAAGTACATATGGTTACAGAAGAAGTTATGCGCAACCCAATGCTATCAACCGTATATCACTAAATATCTGCGTTGGCGCGTAATTCAAAATGTTTGTTTATTTTCTAAGCAGACCTCGTATGTCATTTGATAACTTACTCTCCAAGAATAACACTGTTGTCGTGGTGTCGACTGTTTCTGACATATTAATTTATTTATCTGATATTTTTTGACACAATTCGTATTAGGATATCTCAAAGACAAGCACCATCATTTCAGAAATAAAAACTCTACTTCGAAATGGTAAATATTTATTTATAAGTTTGTATCCGAAAAGGAAGTAGTCTTCTTACAATGTTTCCTAATGTGCTGGTTAAATAGTGTTTTCGGTTTCGCAACAAACTTCAGTAAATTAAAACTTTTTAATGGAATATTTACTTCCATTATAAATTATTTTCAGTATAAAATCGTCATAAAATTTTATAGATAGGTAGTAAAATGTTTATTTTCACACCAGAAGTAATGAAATTCTATCGCACTATTTTCTAATAATAGGAGACGAAAGAAACATTCGATCTTTAAGAAAATTACGAAATAAATCTATAAATATTGGTATGTCGCTTCACAGGTTCACACATCTGCTATATTTTATGGTTACTATATTAATGAAAGAATTTTAAAGTGAAAGAATTCGATGTGTTCTTTTTCTCTTGCGGTTTAATCGTCAGTTGTAAAACTTGCTTCACATATGTTAATCGGGATATTTTATAGACAAATGTTCCTGTTTAAATAGAACCTTAAGATCAAGAACAGCAATTATAAGTAAAGCAAGATTATTTTGATTTCGTATACAAATGAAATTTGTATCCCAAAAAATCGTTCTGAAATCGAAAATAAACTCTCAGCTCCTCTTAAAATATTTCAAAGTGGTATCTATCAAAATAATTTATAATATTTATTTTTGTAAAACATAATAATTATTATGGGGCAAATAGCTCCATGGTAACGCATCGGACTATGGATCATAAGATCCTCGATTCGAGCCTCACAGCCGACAAATTTTCAAAATTAAATCAGAAAATTTTCACTACATAAAAATTATACCTGTAGCTGCTCCACCACTGTCATCCTTGGAGACCGTGATTTGACAGGTGGTAACCGTACTTCACAAGCAAAAAAATATATCATAATACCTAGATCTGTTTTGAGCAGAGTGCTACACCTGCAAATGGGTATATAGCGTGATATATTTCGTTATTTTAATAATTATTAAACTAGGCACCAAAATACCAAATTTACAGCACAGTTTGCAGTTTCCAATGAATGTTGCCGAAGCTGTAAGTCTGTGTTTGGTTCCGTGTTTGAACACATTACTGTTTTACTGATTTCAGAATTAAGTATTATTATTATTATAAAGCGTTCTCAACTGCTGAAGTTATTTGGCGCCTCGGAACCTCGTTTTCGGTAGTGTGACAACGGCACGCAGTATTCGCTGGTATGGGTTTTCGCAAAGTGGTTACCCATCCAACTACTGACCGCGGGTAGGAATTGCTTAACTTGCGTTATCGAATGATACGGCTTTAACATTACCTGCCAAGCCGTTGCTGGAAAATATTATTAATTTAGTAATTATTTTAATTCCCTGTTTTGAAAGTTATCGCCATCAATTTTTGTTGCTGTGCGTTTGTTGAACGGTTGCTATACGTTTGTTGAGCGTTTGTAAAATCTTTTTTTTTTTTCACGACATGCCAGGAAACCCCACCGTTATTCTCCAGAAATATGAAGTGTTACCAATATAAATTTTATTTACAAAAAATATATTGTAAAAATGATAAATAAATGCCTAATTTTATTGAAAATCTTTATTTTAGTGATATACATATCTTACAATTATGTCTTATATTTTTCTTTTTCTTATTAAATCACAATTTGACAACTTATTAAAGTTATTTAAGATTGGTTAATCGGCAACACTGCTACACCGCCTTGTGTCTGATAACCTAACTTTTAACATGTCAGTCTGTCAGTTGTGTTCTCAAAGTATATTTTTGGTCCAAGCAAATCGTTTTCAGAAACATGTCGTGAAAAAAATGTTGTGTCTAACACGAGAGGAAAGCTCTTCTTCCACTCTCGTTCGAAATGCCTCTCTAGTTTGAAAAATAACTATTACTCAGGCAGTAAAAATTGGCATTTTACAGACTATTACCTGTCAAAAAGACACTTTTATTAATAATCGGTAAAGAAAAATATTGAGATGCAAAAATTTATGATAGTACCTTTTTTCTCTAATTTGCTTGATACAGTACAATTCAATTCTATAAAATTTCAAATTCTTGATAAAATATTGCTTTTATTACCAGTCGTATAAATAACTATTATTACACATAGTTTTGTTAAAAGTAATTTTTGCTAATATATTATTTTTTCATTTCAGGTGAGTACTTTTCAATATACTGCTTCGAGTGATATCAGCAACAGTAAGTAGAAACAAATATACATAAGAGAAATATTTCTTAAAATTCTAAAGATGATTTATTAAAAAAATAGTAGTTGTATAAATTAGTAGAAAAATCTAATTCATTCTTCTATATGTCTGAAACGTGCTTCATAAATTCATAAAATATCTAACATCAACCTCTCAAAATAATTTCTAATTTATCCCGTTACGGAATTATATTTTTTCCAATCCAATTTCATCAAAGAAAATAATGTGTATTTATAAAACATAATACCGTTAAGCATAAAATTGTACTCCAACCATCACGACCAAAATTCGGTACCACCACAAAGAAAAAATAGTCCCAGCGTGCGGTCCATACACACGAGAAATTTCCCAAAGTCACGGTGCGTTTTTATCGAGGAATTAACTGTCTATTATTTACGGCGATGAAATATTATAGGCTCGGACGCATGGGGTAAATTCGTGCCGACCGAAAAATAACCGTCACGAGAGGGGAGGGGGAAGGGTAGACGCCATGACAGGTCATCTTTATTACGGTGTTTATAGACTCAGGATTCGCGCACGTAAAATGAAACGTTTCTGCTTTTTACGATGAAAGTTGTTTTAAAATATATTTTAACAGTTTCCTTTATGATGTAATAAAAGAAAAATTTATTTTAGATAAGGGTGCAATGTATAGTTTCCAACGTGTGGAATAAGAAAAAGAAGAACAGGTGACACGGTACCACGGATAAAAGTTTTAAAACTTGCTTGTGTGGTTTTACAATGATATATACTCGTATTATTTTATTTTGGACTGAACCTGCAATACAAATAAAGTTCTCTATTTATATATTATAGTTAGAAAATTCTGCACCTTATATTTTTCGAAAGCTTTTCAGTTCGTAAATAATGTGTTATTGTTGACACACCTGACTATTCGTTCAGTATTCATGCAAGAGAAGTGTGCAATTTGTTACTTACATTACTTTAGGAGCTTAGTTATTAAATATAATAGTTATTTATGCATCAAAGCAATGCTGTTATACTTTTTATCATGAATATGGAATTTATTTGCCGAAGCCCGTAGGGCCGAGGAAAATAAACTATATGAGTGATAAAATGGTACTTCAGTGCCGCGGTATATTTTAAATTTTATTTTAAATCTAATATTAGATAAAAATTATAAAAAAATATTATATAGGTTAAGTTTATACATCTGTCAGTTGTCAATTGGAACTAAAACTCACTGTTGCTAACCTCGAACATTTAAGTTATTGTAAATAACACTCAAAATTGCATGTTTTGTTTCCAACTTCTTCATCGGAATTAATTACTTCGTTTTTATTACACATATTGTTTCATTTTACATATAAATTTACTTTCATACTCCGCCCTTCTGCCAAAATTATCCTATTTGTACATTAATTATTATACGGTTGCCAACACTGTATTGCTCAAATCCATAATTAATGGATTACTTTAGTGCAGATTTTAGTTAATACGACTTTGACATACTTTAGTGCCGATTTCAATTATTTTATTTTTTTGGCTAGCTCTTGATCTACCCTTAGTATCAAAGTTATTAATCTTCTCCTATTTTCCTACCCTTAGGAGTACATTTTTACTTCCCGCCTACCTCTAGGTAAGGGAGGTATTGTTTTTGGTCAAAAAATTGGGTAGTGAGTTTTCAATGAATAAGCACGTTTTTGTGTCCCTACAATTAGTCCAGGCAATGAAGACATAAAAATGGGCTTTCATTACAAAAGGTCAAGGAGTTTTCATCTTTGGTACATTTTTACAGTTCGATGTCCTAATTAATATTCTGAGTTTGCGACCTAGAGCGACCGCCGCTCGCGCCGCCATATTGGAAAAATGGTACAAAAAATCAGTTTTTCAAAAATATCTTCTCTCCAGCGCCACTTAGGTTGAAAATAGTTATTACAAAAATTATAGAGCATAAAATTCTCTACAACTTCTGTTCTAAAAATTGTCCAATCAGATGAGTAGTACACGAGTTACAGCGAAGTTAAACTCTGCAAATTTCTGCAATTCGCAAAATCTCTATATTTTTTTAATTAGGATACCGAACTGTAAAAATCTACCAAAAACAAATAATCTTTGACCTTTTATAACCCCGAAAGTACTCATTGCCTGAACTATAATTTAAATACAAAATTTTAAGCAAATTACTTAAATTTATTTACGTTTCCTCGGGTAATATGTATATATTACAGCTGAACTAGACTTACCAAAAGTGTGAAAATGATGATGCTAATAGATATGTGTCCGAGCAATCGATTGCCGAAAACCGGGAGTCACTATTTGATTCCGTTTAAAATTTACAGTAATTTAAACACAAAATTTTAAGAAAATTACTTACATTTATTTATGTGTTCTCGGGAAATATGTATATATTACAGCTGAACTAGACTTCCCAGAAGTGTAAAAATAATGGTCCAAATAGATAATTGTCCGAGAAATCGAATGCCTAAAACCGGAAGTCGCTATTTGATTCCGTTCAAGATTTACAGTAATTTAAACACAACATTTTAAGAAAAATACTTAAATTTATTTTTTTTTTCACGGGGAATATATATACATTATAGCTGAACTAGACTTACCAAAAATGAAAATATTATGCTGCTAATAGATAAATGTCTGAGCAATCAAATGCTGAAAACCGGAAGTCGCTATTTGATTCCGTTCAAGATTTACAGTAATTTAAACACAAAATTTTAAGAAAATTATTTTAATTTATTTATGCTTCCTCGGGAAATATGTATATATTACAACTGAACCAGACGTCCCAAAAGTGTAAAAATAATGGTGCTAATACAAAAATGTCCGGGCAATCGAATGTTGATAACCGGTAGTCGATATTTCAGTCCGTTAAAAAATGTCAGCCGTTTTTGTGTATTAACACAAATTTATGCCTTGGTTTACACAGACTGAGAATTTTATATTTTTATTTTCTCGTTTTTCTTGAAAACTATAACACATACACAAAAACTATTAAGAACCTTTTCTCTAGAGAATTTTATGGTCTTTAATTTTTGTAATAACTATTTCAACTTTGGTGCCGCTGGAGAGAAGATATTCTCGAAAATCTGTTTTTTAGTACCTTTTTTTCAATATGGCGGCGCGAGCGGCGGTCGCTCAAGGTCGCAAATTCAGAATATTAATTAGGACACTGAACTGTAAAAATCTGCCAAAAACGAACACTCCCTGACCTTTTGTAACCCCGAAAGTACTCATTGCCTGGACTAAATACGATTTTACTATTTTCGCCATGATGTCTGTATGCATGTATGTGTGTGTAGTCTGTGACAATTTTTTCGTCTCGCATAACTCAAATACTATAATACCAAAAAATACAATTTTGTGAATTATTGCTTCTTATATTTAAATGAATAGCTGATTAGATTTTGAATAAAATTAATTAACCGGAAGTGGTTGTTTACTTGAAGCCCTTTACAGTTTTTCGTGAAAAACACGGTTAAATTTGCTTTTTCAATCATTTATGTTATTTTGAAAGTTTTAGAATATTTAATTTTACATGTGTTTAAATTACACTAATTTTATTCATTTTCATTAGAATTAGATATAATAAAATATTAAAAAATAGATATCATAAATCTTGCATTTCTTGTACATCATGGAAACACTTAAAAATTTTCAATTTTTTACGAAATGTGACACATGTCATTGTAATTGTGAAGCTGTGTTCTTAGTGAAATATATGTCAAAAAATTAAATAAATATACGAAATAAAATTCAATTTCTCAAATATATATAGTAAATAAACAAATAAGAAGGTACGTTCCTGTATCATCAAATTCTATTTTGTACCGTTTAAGAGTAGTATTGGGCGGGAGGTTATGTGTTGACACATCAGATTTTTTAAAAATTTAATGGGACCAACTTCGATGTTACCACTACCAGTCGTCAAGTCACAGCCCCACAAAGATGTTAGCGTTGAAAGTGGCAACGTTGCCAAGCTGTAAAAATAGAACTGAAAAACTCAACATTTACCAATATTCTTATAAGCATTCATATTTTCTGCAGGTCATTCTAGAAATGTTCCCTTTAAAATTTGTAAAATTTCAAAATAATAAAATGTATAATCATCCATTAGTTCGAACTACTAATTTTCAAACCATTTCGCAATATCTCCAGAACATAATACCATCGTTTCTAATATATCTTCCCCTAATAATACCCCAAACCCCAATTGTCTTTAAAGTCACCGCATTTTTCCTCAACTGCGGCAAAATATCCTCTTCTGCAATAGGATACTCGTGAAAAGTAGGTAAAAATCCAAAAAACATCAAACACCCAAGCGGTCAACTGCACGCTTCGAATAAATGTTCCTACAGGGTGCGTAGAAACACAATAGACGCACCTTTGCCTCTATGCGTATAATGCAGTTCTGTTCTTTCAACGTAAATACATCTAAATATCCTCATTCTCTTGTTGGGCGATGAATAGGCGATATTCTTTGTACGCCAGTGCAGGTGAAAATGTTGCGAGAAGGGCAGCTGCAAACTTGATAGGTTTTATATAGTTATAGATGTGGGTGGTGGTTCAAATTGTTTGGTATTGTTGATGGATTGAGCACTTTTGAACACGGAAGGTGCTTTTTGAATATGGGTACGAAAAAGGGGAATTATTTTTGTAAGCTTGTACGAATTGTCATTGTATTTATTTATTTATTTGAAATACTATGCAACACTTAGTAGAGCCTCACTACAGTTATTATTCTGAAATTTTTAGAAATCCACAAATGATCGCTAATGAAGCGAGCGTTATGTATACAGTTTTATAAATGTCCGGAGTATTAACAACCTGTGATAGATAATCAGTATTTATATCCCAAGTGCATGGCAAATACCTGAATACTTCCACACGAGAGAAAATATTCTGATTTTATTTGCTATGCACTTGGGATATATTGGAAGAATATTTCTGAGGAAAATTTCAGTCGCTATTTTAAATTATTGAACATTTAATATTTATTTTAATCTGTCACATAAATGCCTTTGATATATGTCATTTGTCAAATTACGTTAAAAATGAGTCATCAGCGTTTTGAAAGTAATTCTTTTGAAGAAATTGATGAAAAAATTGAAGATATTATCCCTTTTGTCCTTTTAAAACGAAGAAATTAAACTATTCCTCATTGTGTTTACAATTATTATCAATATTCGGGAATCGCACTTGTGCAAATACCCGAGTATGTACAAAATGGTCACTTACATTCGATTGTCTTAGGTCGAAATTTCGAGTGAAATATTCGAGCATATTCTCCAAAATGTTGCTACCGCAACAATTCGCTAATTGTGACAAAAAAAAGTCGTTCTTTGACAGTTAATGAAATATCAGATATGAAGTTTTGATGCGATTTTGTCACCATTAGTAAGTTGCTATATTAACAATTTTGTTAGAGAATTGAGCCGAATATTAGATATTTCACTAAATTTGGGTGCAACAGGCTGACCACTTGTTCACCTGGCTTAAATGTCGTTTTTGCCGCACAAGAACCTCTCTGGTTCCGCTTTGGTTACACTGGTATCCATAGGCCACCGTGCAGATTGAAATTCTAAATGTATCAGGACGAATTGGTTGCGACCTGGTCCTCTTAGGATTGTCGGGTCATGGATGATGATGATGATAAGTAATATTAAACAACATAATATTATTTCTAGAGTTCCAAGTCTCCCTCTCGACCCTCTAAAGAAATGTTAGATCATCAATAATTTTTATAGATATCTGTGTAGACTATAACGATGTCATGTATTCGCACAGAGTCTGGGTTCGAATCCCATTCACTATATTTCCGCGAAACAGATAATAATGTATGGCAACTTCGCCTTGTCCTACATTTTCCATACTCCAACAATTTTCATATATACTCGTACATTCTCCTAATTAAATATAAATGTACCATCATGCCATTTACCCCTTTTGGGTGTGGTACTGTATATTCGCAGATATCAGTAGGGGATATATTTCTGCGCGTGAAACGTAACCATCTGTTAAGGTACGCTCCCAAAGTTGTAAGTGGAGAGTAACAACAAGGATATAGTTAAAATAGCAACTATTGGCTATGATTTCAAGATTACAAACGTCAGTTCCATTTCCTCTAGAATTTATTGAATACTACGTCCTTATTATTAATAATAGTTGTCAAATGAGAAAGAAGTGATTAAGAAATTTAATAATTGTATTATGTATAATATTTAGTTGCGTTTAATTAACTGCTTAGAGTACAAATACGAGATTTCTAGTTGCTAATTTTTGTCTTATTTCCAATAAAAAAATACCGTCCTCCAAAATCAATATTTGAAAATCTAAATGAGGTCTTTCACCAATTTTTTAATTTTTTTTATGAATCTTTATCTGAATTGAAGACTATCTACACTTTTAAAAAGTCTTAATTGTTATTTATTAAGCCACAATGATTTTTTTAAATGTTGTAAATATTTTTTTTTACTTATTTCATTATTATTATTACAATAAAATAGAATATTTATGTGACAAAAATTATTTAAATCTCTACTGTTTGAGATCCACCAACACCTCTATAATGACGTCACAACATTTAAAAAAATCATTGTGGCTTAATGAATAACAATTAAGACTTTTTAAAAGTGTAGATAGACTTCAATTTAGATAAGGTTTCACAAAAACAATTTTAAAAAAATGGTGAAAGACCCCATTAGACGAAAGACAAAATTGTATATTTATTAATTTATGGATATAGTAATATATCGTGCTGTAAAGCACTAAAATTTTGAAATTCCTTAAGGAACAAATTATAAATTCAATGATGAATCACGTAACCAAACTTTTAAAATAGCATTCCATCTCTAAGTTAGTATTTGAATATGATAAATTCCTTATTTACATTAAAAATTATTTATTAATCTTCATATTTACACATTACCAAGGCTATCATTATAACGGAAATTTTAGGAATTTTCAATTTAACTGTTTAGTAGCGTATAGCCAACAAAATTAATTAACATCTTGGTTGAATATCATAGAGTTCCTCGTGCTCATTCTTTAAAAATTTTGGGAGCCTCTGGCCCTGAGCCTTCAAACGAAACACAGACATGAAATCGGTTTGTCACCAAAGAATGTACTGTTCTTGCTTACAAAGCCCGGTCCCAAGGTCCGATTCCAGATGAATGGAACCCATGATGGATTGACCACGACTGGGTCCCCCAGGTGCTCGTAGATAATGCCTTCACCTCCGTGGGGGACCGGGCTCGTGATGGAATCGCGGAGCTAGTGACTGCTATCCAGTTGAGATGTCGTCGAAGAATAAGATATATTTATTTTCTGAATATCTTTCGAAAAGATATTGGGAGGAAAATGTTAAGACTGGAAAGGAATAATAGGTTGTTTGACAAGTTTTGTGGTTTGTTCCATTGAGTGTTTAATGGAACAAGGATAGATATTGAAGTTGGTTCACAAAGATTTGTTCAGGGCTGGCAAGATGACAATCATCTCAAAATCCTACAGATTTGCTTGGACATATTTCTTGGAAAGTAATGATCGCATCATAATTTTTATTTTATACAAACCTTCGACAGTGTAGAATAGTCATCAGTTGTACTTTTAAGATCGCATCTATTTTTGTAGATGAAGCTTGAAAACAGAAAGTGAAAGCGCTGTACATAAATATTGAGGCAGAAATTATACAGTATGTAGTTTGTTTTTTAATAGAAAATTATATAGGAAATCAAATACAACCAAATATTATAGCTTTTGAGTAAATAGTAACTCCAATTATTCCAATATTCAAATACGGGAAAAAATTCTCAAAACCATTTTTCTTCTTCACTAAGGTATAGAGCATACTTTAACATGTTTTTCTAAAACTGAAACATAAATATAATAATAATGTTTTATTCAAATGGAAAATATACAAAAAAATTCCATTCGTATGAAATATAAGAATATGTATTTTATTTACACATAAACCAATGTAACAAATTATAAATTAAAGTTTTGTACAGAGTTACATATGTCTATTAGTATCTTTATAAAAATACCTATTTTATTATACTATACATCTAAATAAAGAGCACTATCTAAGTCCTGTGCCTAAGTAGTTAAATATGTTTACAATGTCCATACATTAACTTTTGGGTGACAACAAATTTGTACCTATATAGAATACTTCATCTCTTTTTCTAAGTTGACGAGAATGTATATACAAAAATACTTCTTTCAATTAATCATCTATATTATTATGTATCATAATTCAAATAAAATCTGCATTAAAAAATCCTCCTTATACGAGGGATATGTTAAATGCTTTTTGAAATATAATATTCATATTCCAAAATAGAACGAACAAAAGAATATGTTTCAGTTTTTATTCAGGGTACATCAAAAAATGTATATACATATCTCATGAAATATATTGTATTCTGTGACGTTCAAAATGGGTGAATGTCTGATAATATAAATTTACCTTTCAAAAGCTTCAATTTGATGTCAAACTCGAAAGAGTTCTATTATAGAAACAGTTGACGATCGCTCAAAATATTATATTTTAGGGCAGCTCTTCGCTGTGAGGCCTTTAATTTTAATTTTTCAGCAAACTCGAGAAGATTCACTTAACTAATGTAAAAAACAATTATCGACGATCGTTAAAAATAAATTTTATAATTTGGTACCAACTTGGATAGAATTTAATCAATATTAACTACTAGTCTTTTTTAAGTAATGTGAAATACGATAAGAAAGTAAAAATGATACAATTTTGAAAAAACCATTCGCATATCTTAGCATATTTGAAAAAAAACTTCAAACCAATTATATTCTTATGTATCCCGATTAATGATTTGAAAACTTTAGTCCTTTGGCTAGCAAAATATGTACGACACATAATAAATTTCAATCGTTTTAATAATGAATAAGTATGTAAATCTGGTATACTGTCAGATACTTTAACAACTATCAAGTACATTAAATTATTCGAACTGTTGTATTTTTTTTTTGTGTATTTCGTTTTGTTTTGAGATTTTATAACAAAACCAACCTGTCCTTTACACAGCTGTAAAAGTATGGCCAACTCTCCCAATAAAAATCTCCTATAAATCTTTTAAAATATCAAGATAAAGGTTGTAAGTCTTGTTGGTTGAATACTAAAACAATCATATAATTAGAAGATCAGTCACTTTCTTTTCTTGTTCTTTAGAACCGAAGCGATCTTATCGAATCTAGATCAAAATATCAGATTTAATATCATTTGATTTCAAATTCATAAATCAAAGTAGAACAATAGACATGCTACATTGTTCAGGAACAAAGTTTTCGATTTTGTTTCCAAATTAAAACATAAATTATATTCGAAAGCTTTATTTCCGTGTTCGAACTAACTAATGAATAATAATAAATTTCTTGACTAGGATCACTCAAATTTATTAACAATATTTGACCACTTTCTAATAACAAAAAAGCAATGTTTGTTCAGATGGTTGATGTAGGTATTGTTATTGATTTCTTATTCCAAAGATTCGTAATTTCTCGTCACGTAGAAGGTCTAATTTATATCTTCCAGACCTCCGGCTCCGGAAGGTTCCATCTATATTCCACCTCACTGTGACCTACTAAACCAAAAATAAACTCCACCAAATATCAACAATAACAAATTAATTTCCAATACTCTTTACAATCCCAATCCGTACATCGTTCTTCTCCGATTCCTCCACAAAAATTAATCGTGTATTGTTTAACACGCTCGCATCGTGTTCACAATTTCAGCCGTCAACTGTCATCGGATAAACAATACTAAAAAATGAGCCTGGGTGATGTCAGATAGCGGGTTCGAGAGTAATTGATGACGATTGGAAGACAATGGCGGTCTTGGCGGTTGATTGGGGCAAACTCCCTATGTTTCGCGTCACGCTAATGATGAATTATTGTGGGTAAGACGTACTGAGCGTCGTGAACGTGTTCACGCGTACGCACGCATTACGAAATTCACGCTTGCTTATCGGCGACAACAGTGCTTGTCAAAATTGATAGCTGTGCGAGGAGAAAACAAACAAAGAGAGGGGAATTATCACTATTTTTAATATAAATTTAATATTTTAGTATGTACTGGGTCTATGGACAGTAGGTGCAGTCCATGGCCTTAGATTTTATGTTGTTTGTTGTTCTTTGATAGGTCTTGTAGATGAAGATCTCGAAAAGTGATGATCTAGGTATGTTTAAGTCATGGTGGAGTACGATGATCACCTTTGTCTTCCGTCATATATCGAGTGTAGAATAGAATTTGTTTTATATTGCTGTATGTTTTTACTTACTTACTTACTTTACAGCAAAAGTGTGAATACAAAAGTTGTTCAGAATTTAAAAATACATTGAGCAAGGCCCGTTTGGTTGCGTAAATATTAGGATTTCATATATATCAAATTAAAATTTATATTTATTAGGAAATTTGTAATACGGCCATAGAAAATTAAACAAACACGAAAAATATTTGACATTTCATAAAACAGATTTAGATTTATTTATTACAGTGTTTTATTGTTTTCTATGGAAATTCCAAGAAGATTATAATGATGTAATGGCGAATTTTTTAGTTCATTTCTTTCTGTTAAATAAATAATTAAAAAAAATTAAAACAATTTTATGAAATGTCGAACATTTTTCGTTTTTTTTTTTTCATGGCCATGTTACAATTATTCATTTTAATTTTCATTATGGGTGTGGCACTCTGTTTATGCATATCTCGGTAATTGTCATATTTTTGCGTATGAAGTGCGATTATTAGCCGTCAAAACATTGCCCACAAAGACGTTAGTGGAGGAGGAACCAGAGGGGTAAATTTAAAATGGAAACTGTCAGCAGTGGGATTCGAACTGGGGGTCTCACGGTCCATATATATTAATTTTAATTTGATTAATATATTATGGAATACTGATATTTTGGTATTCAAATTCCAATACCATACGTTTTTAAATTCTGAACAACTCTTGTATTTACACTTTTGCTATAAAGTGAATAGGAAAAATGATACAGCAATATAAATGAAATAGCAGTGAAATCCCCATACAAACATTTACACAAACATTTAACTTTACCTTTATTGTTTTCTGTCCTTTGATATCTAAGGACGTATCAAGTTTTACGGGAATATATCAATAAATATTTGATTCAAAGTAAATTGTTATATATTCAAACATATAAAACAGATAAAATAATATTGGATAAAATTTTTATTTGAAATTTATCCCATATTTGGTACCTTTTAAACACATCCAATTGTGGGAATTTTAAACTTTACCTTTGTAGTTTTTTATGCACTACCATCTTTGACTATTATAACTTGACGGCTGGTAATTACATTTAAAAATAATCATATACTGAGATCTGCGAAATTATAGTTCCTACCACAACCAAATAAATTAATGTGACGGTTTCTAACCCCTGCTCCTATTTTAAAAATATTATTAGAGATCAAATTAAAATTTTAAAATGAATAAAAGCTTGACGTAAAATATTGTTAGAAAACATTTATTTCCAGGCTGATTTGAAAAGTCCCATTTTACGAATTAAATCTAGCATGTAATTATTAGTATGGCTACATGTGTGCCAACCAAACAAAATGAGAATTCCCTCTTTTAAGATCTGCCTGGGAGTCTCACAAATTTCACTGTGTAATTACAAACATTATTTAAACAAATTTATGAGAAGTACTTGTGAATTCATGAGTGAATTTCAACTTCTTAATGTTTACTTCAAAGTAGCAAAGTTTGAGAACGTCTGGTGTAGATATTTCACTGCTCCTCTAATGCCATCCAAGATCACGCGTACTAACAGTAATTGTTATTTAGCAGATTGAATACATGATTAATTAACAGATGGATTTAATTTTAGCGGTTTGTTTAGGAAACTTACAGTTTCTATTTTGTTGAACAACTGGAGAGGTTGCGGGCACCATACTGAGTCACATAGATCATTCGATGAAAGTGGCCCAACCCTTATAATTCTCAATTTGGGGTCGGGGTATAAATTGCTGAAATTGTCTATTAATAAAAGAGAAAAATTGTATAAATCATGTAATAAATTTCGTCTATTTGTGATTTACGATTATGTCTTCATTTTCCCTCATTAAATTTCTATTCAGTAATTTTAAAGCACTATAATTAAAACCCTTTTAAGATAGTTTTAAATTAAGAAACGTGAGATGGATAGAGAATGTAAGGACTGAGATATTATGTTACATATCGGACCATTCTGTTTTACATCGTCCGGTCGAGATATCTACAACGTAAAGTAATGGAACACTTAAGATATCTTGGGGATTATCCGTAAGATAGCTATTTTATTATCTGGTTAAATTGAGTAAGAAAATATCGTAGTAGATGCCGTCATTTGATTGGAATCTAATTGCTTTTATAATATTTTATTTGATAGTTGCGTACATATATTTATTTCTCACCTTACACTCAACACGCATGAATACAAAAAATAAAAATACCGAAACATAATTTCAAATGAATAGAAACATTCTTTATTCATTTTTTTTTTTTTAATTTGAGTAACATATAAAAAGATATTAGTTATCTGAAATGTATTTATTTTTTATGATATGTCAGTACTTCCAGAATGAATTCAGCAACTGATTTTAGTTCAAAACTATAACAATAACAATATATATCTTACGTATAGTGACTACGATTTATATATTCTTACTGTAAAAATACATATATATTTATTTCTCAGCAATAATATATATTTGTCATAATTAAATTTCTTGTTAGAAATAGCAATATTAGTTGTTGATTTGAATGTATACAATATTATTAACAATATAGCATATTTAAGACAACATGATCTAAATATATACTGCAACAATATTAGATTATTAAGAAAATATAAATATTTAGATTGTTGAAGCAGCAATCGAAAATAATATCACATTACTAATATAAATAAAAATATTGTTATTATAAATATCTTATTACTGTCACTATGCGTAAGATGAATATTGCTTTTGTAGCAATGAATTTTTTTTTTTAGTAGTAGATGCAAAAGTGCGTATGTTACATACAGTTTATTCCAAGTTAATTAAAAAAAAAGAACTGTTTACTACTTAACTACATAGAGAGCAATATTGTAATTAGATTATATCATATACATATTTTTGTAGCCCACGTAGTAGGTACTGTATGCTTTTTGTAAAAAAAAAAAAATAATGTAAAATAATTATACGAAAAGAAAATAGAAATATGGATGTATACCTAATTAATTAAATTAATAATAATAGTTCCCGATCTCGGTTGTGTAGTGGCTATGTCACCACCCTAGCATACCAGAGGTCGTAGGTTCGAATCCCACTGAAGAGCATGTTCGTTTGTGTTGTTTATAAAATTCACAATCATCCACTTATGAGGCGGTATAGGACCAAAGTAGTTAATCCGCTTCACATCTTTGTATAGAAAAATTAAAGTATTTATAGCATTACATACATACGAAATTTTCTTAAGTTTGTATCTAGCACCGGTTTTCAACGCTCAATATCACAGTAAATGCATATTTTACATCCACCAGATATAGCTAATAATACAAGGATACATTTTCTCTTTAAAATAACCTGCAGAACTCAGTTTTTTAATATTTGACAGACACACTTTTGCATCTAGTAGACTCATATAGGCTCTTATTTAGTCCCAAACATCTGGTTATTTTTTATACCAACCAAGTAACTTAAATAAATATAAATATATTATTATATACCTCATTTGTCCATTTTGGATGAGGCACTCTGCTTTCGCAGATCTCAGAAAGTGATGTATTTTTCTGACGTAGTACCAAACATCTGGTTATTTTTTATGCCAACCTAGAGATTTAAACAAATATAAATATATTATTATGTATATTATTTACTTATTTTGGATTTGTCACTCTGCTTTCGCAGATCTCATTAAGTTATCTACTTTTCACAAAAAGTTCGGTTGCTAGTCGTCAAACAATCGACTGTCGGGTTCGAACTCAGGATCTCAGAACTCATATCCCGATGTGTTACCGTTGATTTGACAACTGGAAATCCTACTTCACAGACGTCCAGTGATACATTAATAGCATAGTTATATATTTATTAATTAAACAAGCGAAAGAAACTACACACTTTAGTGATATGATCACCAGCATGATCCGTTATCTCCAAGCGTTATGCTAGAAATAATCTTATTGTAAAGTCCCAAATGAAGGTTAAATCAACAAACAAAGCTAACAAAGCAGTTCTCATAAATAAACCATCGTACTTTTGGTTACATTAGGTTGACTGTACGTGTGTTGTTAAGTTGTAAAACGCGTGCAAGGGTCCAACAACCCAACAAGCGACGGTCGATCTACACCTGCCTACCTGGATCCACGACCAAAAAACCGACGCGACCGAATGCACATAACCTCAAACAGTCGACGTGCATTACGAACCAAAACGGAATAAAAAAACAAACACCGACAACCTAAACCAAATATGACGTTGGATATATGCTAGAATGGAGCAGTGTAGTTGAAAATTTGACTCCCTCCATTTTAGATAAACAATTATAGCGCGCTCATGTTTCTAACAGTTAATTATTTGAAATAAAAGACTTCTTCGGACTGCAGCCAAAATTTTATCATTCTAAAGATCCGAGGTTTCGATCATACTATGATCTTTTCTTCAGGGAAATTTAGAGTCATGAAAGAATTAAAATTAACTTGTAAAATATTAAAAATTATGCAATTTCGTTGTCAATATAAAAATACACAGTACATTACAAATTATTTGATTTATGTATTTTTAGTATACTCTTTTCGAAATGGTTACTGTGCAAAGTGTTTACACATAAGAAAATGTTGTTTTACTGGCCTAAACTGCTCAAGTCGTCATGACTGATTTTATTTATTGAGTACTTAATAAAATGCTTACAATTATTTATTACGGTAATTGAAAATAATACTCTATTCGTATTTTACATACAGGGTGTAAATCAAAAAGCGGGCCATAGACGTTTAACATGGGAAATCAGTTTTTCCATGCACAAAAGTTCCCAAATGGTTTTAGACGAAAATGGTTTAAATAAAAATTGTAGAGAATTTAATTCTGCATCTAAATCACTAATCAGATTTTATTTTAAACGTTTTGTAATCCGTAAAATCGACTTTATAATTTTATAATTATTGCTCATTTTTAGTGTTAGCCTTGGAATTGAAACAAAATTACAAACAATCACATATCACTAGCAATATTTATAAAACTTTAAAGTCGATTTTACGAAGTACAAGACGTGCAAAATAAAATCTGATTAGTGATTTTAGATGCAGAATTAAATTCTTTACAATTTTTATTTGAACCATTTTCGTCTAAAACCATTTGGGAACTTTTGTGCACGGAAAACTGATTTCCCATGTTAAACGTCTATGGCCCGCTTTTTGATTTACACCCTGTATATGAAGAACATGTGAACAAATTTTAATAAAATCTTTTCAGTAGTGATGTGATACTAGCTCCATGGTAACGCGTCGGACTGTGGATCGTGAGATCCTCAGTTCGGATCCCACAGCTGACAGTTGCCAATTTAAATTTACCCCTGCGGTTCCTCTTCCACTAACATCTTTGGGGGCTATGACTTGACGGCTGGTAACCACATTTCATACGAAAAAATATATCACTTACCGAGATAATGGGTAAAACGCGTGATGATATATTTATTTTTTATTTTTTAAATTTTTTTAAAAATTTTTACGAAACATGAATTTTTAAACATATATTTTAATAAATTGGGAACGTCCTACTGCTATTTTGTTGCATGCACAGTGACGAATCCTACTACTATCTTCTACTATCACTCACAATCGCATTGACGATTGGCAGAACGGATGTTTTTTTTTATTATTTATTTAATCGGATCGTTTATACAGGAACGCGAAGCGGCCTAAACATTTTTCTCATTCCACTCTTTGAACAAATCATAGTTTTTCGCATATTGTTAATGAGATTTTGTTGAAAGTAAATGTAATGTAATATTTCATTCTTTCAGTACCTAATTGAATCTGTTGAAACTGTTATCAGTACTGAGAGTGTTGTTTATAAACAAATGGATTATTGTTCATTATCACAAGAACAATCAACTGTCAGACAGTAGCAACATTATTTACTTAATGTGACAAATTAATTTCAATTTCTTTTTTAAATTTAGGGTACTTGAAGAATTTGATTTCTAAAATTTGTATTCTTCACTTGATACATAAATGATGTGCAAATAAGAATTATAAGATTATTTTGTACTACTCGTATATTTCCCTGCGAATTTAAAAATATTTTATTGAAATATAAATTTGTGAAATTGATGTAGAATATGACGTATACGAGTACATATAACAAAATTATGAAGTTTTATGAAGGCTGTATTGTGGATTTTGAGTTGTTGTGATGTTTAAATTTGCCGACTGTAAAAGCGAGAATATAAAATCCAAATTACAGAGGTTGACGCGTCCACAATTAAAAAGTTTACGAGTTTTTGAGCGTTTGATGAAATGTACAAATCGAAGTGAGATATTATGCTTTGTTGCTCTTCAATTATTCAATGGCGTAACGGGATTTGTATATTGCTTTTGAAATTTACTTTGTGTGAAATATAGGGCAAATTTCATTTATTATAAGTGTTCATTCTGTCATTTAACAGTAGTTAAATCATTGTAGACAAACCTTGGCCTTAAGCAATACTAATAATTATTTTATTATTCATTGTTGACTATGTATAGTTTATTACGGTATTCTGCTGCATTCATATTACTGAATTTCATTAAATTTTATAACCGCAGAAGCCACGGTTTCTATTCCAGCAAGCCGAAATAAAAAATTGTATGCCAGAGTAATAGTTACGAGACATCTTCAGATAAGTTCCATTTAAAATGAGTATTGTGATTCGAGTTTGTCGAGCGTGAGTTGTGTAGGCTTGGGGTTTGTATGTGGAAAATTCCATATAAACATACACAGTGATGAACAAATTACGTTTATGTGGATAAGCTCGCTTCCAAGTTATATGTTGAACGAATAGTGTGATCCCAAGTGATCCATTAAACTGTGTTTTTAAGGTCATATGTGTCCTACCGCTACCTAATATAATTTTTCCTTTGAATTGGGAGAGAAATAGAATACAAATCAAAAGGAATCATTCATTTTAGAGGTTAAAGAGTACATCGTAAGGTTGACCGTAGCAAATTCTCTAAAAATACAGAATTATAAAGGCGCACTATAAAAAGGCCCTCACTAAGTATGGAAACATATACCTTTCAGAACTTGAGAGGGAAATGGATTCTTTCTCCACTAAATTGCTTTAGATGAATATAATTTTTATGGAGGAAGACGAAAATAGTTATTTGTCAAACTAGAGAGGAAAGCGCTTCTTTTTCCCACTCAAGCTCGAAGTATTTCTTGAGCGAAGCGAATGAGGCAATTCGAGTGAGAGTAGAAGAAGGGCTTTCCTCTCAACATTTTTTCACGACATGTTTCTAAAAACGATGTGCTCGGACCTAAAATACACTTTAAAACACAATTGACTCGTTAAAAGTTAGGTTATCAGACGCAAGGCGATGTAGCAGTGTTGCCAATGAACCAATCTTAAATATAATAACTCAAATTGTGATTTAATTGAGAAAAAGAAAAATATAAGATATAATTGTAAAACAATTTAAAGCATGTAAATCACTAAAATAAGGATTTTTTTTTGTAAATAACTTTCATATTGTTAACACTTCTATATTTTCCTCACTATTTCTGGAGAAGAAAGGTAGGGGTTCCTGGCACGTCGAGAAAGACAATAATTGGTAGTTAAAAATCATGTCTGTGGATCATTACCACGGATAATTTTAAGACTGATCAAAGCGAACTTTGTTTAAAATGTATTTCATTTGTATTAAAATAATAACAGTTTCTTATCTTTATTTTTAAATTTAAAATATATATTCTGAATTGATTATCGGTGAAATGAATCATTCCTATTAAAAATATTCATAGAAACATTCCAAAATAAAATACCCTACATTCCGCTGGTCAATCCCACAATTCAAACTAAAAATTAGTTATTCAAACTACTTCGATAAATAAACATCTCTTGCGATATAATCTATTCAAAACACGTGCAGTAAGCAATTTATTACCAACCGCCATTGAGAAATACCCCTACCACGGTACTGTATCACGCTGACTAGCATCAATGATACGTGCTAGACGATAAGTTTAGTTCAATATTATAATAGATTTACTTGTACTCTTCTTCGAATGTAGAATTGAATGGAACAGTTGATTGGGGTATTCGACCGCATAGTGGGCCGTGGATGAACGACATGGAATTTAATTTGGAAATTTGTTTGGTTTGATGGCTTTGGTTTATTTTTGTCGGTAAATGGGATGTTATTATGGAGAAGAGTGATTCGTCATCTATAATATGAATGGAAATATTAAAAGGAATTGGATATTTTGGATAATTCAATTTGTACAATGGGTACTTATTCTTATAGTTTATATTTGAAAGACGTCGTTCTATCGAGAACAATTTTTTTTTGTAGGTACTTTAAATATGTACTAAAAACTGCATTCGTGAAATGTGTGTTTTTTTCTCATATTTAAAAAGTGGCGCAGCCTTACAAAATATCTGAAAAAAAATGAAATGATAGACAGTTAAAAAACCCTCTTTTTGGTCAAAGAACCAGACCTGCATCCTTCACCGTACAGAAGATATGGCATTTTTTCTATTTTTTTAATCAGGCTTTCTTATTAATAATGTAGTTCTGTTTTGATCGAAAAAAAAATTTTGTATATCTATTCGGTTATTTCACTGTCAGTGAATGGTGTGAGAGTGGAACAAGTGAATGAATTTGTATATTTGGGTAGTATGATCTCGAGGGATGGACGAATTGACCGGGAGATTGAAAGGCGGGTGTTTGCAGGGTGCAAGGTATTGGGTGCTCTGGATACATTTGCTCGAAACGTGAATGTATCTAAAGATGCTCGATTAAGTGTTTATAATGGTGTGTTAATGCCTACATTAATGTATGGTTGTGAATGTTGGGTGTGAATGAAGAAGCATGAACGACATATAACTGCTGTAGAAATGAGATATTTGAGAGGAGTATGTGGTTATACGAGACGTGATCGTATACGGAATACATTGGTGTATGATGAGTGTGAGATTGAGAAGAATGTTGTTAAGAAAGTGGGAGTGAGTCTGGTGAGGAGATTTGGACATGTTGAACGAATGTCGAATGAAAGGTTGGTGAAACTAATATATGTGGGAGAGATTGAAGGTGAACGATTGCGTGGGCGTCCGAGGAATAACTGGTTGGGTATGATTGATGGTTTGTTGAGTGAACGAATGATTCCGAGTGAGAAGAATAAACGAGCATGTATGAATCGCCCTATGAATGTGGACGAGGCGAAAGTGGTGTGTCAGGATAGGAATGTTTGGAGGAGATTAATTTCTGGATTCGTGCTACTCCACTAAATGGGACATAGCGTGACGTTATGTATGTATGTATATACGTAGTATTCCCAAGTGGATTTGATTGCGTCATCGCAATACAAAAATTTATTTAAAAAAACAGATTTTTTTTTTATTTATTAAAGATTTGGATGTAATACGCGCTAATTAATTGGATAAAATTAGATTTTTTTAGTTCTAAATATGTGGACAGTGGCGCCATGACGTTTAGTTCAAGGACACTTTTGACCATCTTATCCTGGGGTACTCTTTATGTTGTTAACATATTGTTCTTATATTTGACAGCTATGGTTGTAATCATGTATCTTCTGATATAGTTTTGTGTAGGTATTGTATTGTATTGTATGTTGAGCAAAGAATGATTCAACCAAACAGATCGCAACTCTAAAAATTAAAACTAAATCCATTGTTGCCTTATTACAATCAAAAACCGTACGTTCTGACTTACTAGCACAGTCTCTTCGGTAAACGCATAATGTCCTCTCCTCTCACCGTCAAAAACGTCTCCAATCAAACCTTATTCACCAGCTCTCGGACTCGTGCAGCCGCTCAACAAAGAAATAAACGTTCCCGATTATTTCCACATCGCACGGACGAAAACCACAAAAGGTTTTACTTACTTTTTAATGGTTCGGGAATGAAGTGAACTGGGCGCGGATGGAAACCGAATTCGCACGGTCCATTGGTCGCTTTGTCCGTTACGTGAAGCCGCGTTTGTCAAACCCACGAGAAATCATTGTCCAACGCGGACTCCGAGGGACAATTTTACAACCCAAAGATTTGGTCGCTCGTCGCGCGGCAATTATGCTACAGGAAGGCCAGGTAGAGATGTGCACCTTTGCACCGACTAAGGAAGAAGATTGCGGCTGGTTTACGGTTACGGGGTGATATTTCTAAGGTAGGGATGGATGGAAAGGTGGCGAAAAGTAAATTGAATGAAAAATCATCGGATAATTGGAATATTGTGCGCCGGGTTTTCAACAGAAATTTGATAGTTTATGGTCGAGAAAGACAACAGAGTTTTAAAATAATTTAGGCCGATCTCGATGGTGTTGTGGTTATGTCACTACCTAGTAAACCAGAGGTCATGGGTTTGAATCCCACTGAAACGCATGGTTGGTTGTGTTGTTCATAAAATTTACAATCATCCACTCATGAGGCGACATATGACAAAAGCAGTTAATCCGCTTTCTGTTTTCGTAATAATTTAAAAATATATATGAGATGTTCCAGTTCCTAGAATCCGCTATGAACTAAATGAAAATTCATAGCAAATTCACAAAAACCCAAGGATGAATCTTCATAAATCTTGAGGTCTGACTGCTGACTTCTTTAGTGGGATCTTGCTCTATTTAAAAATATATCAAAGAGAATATGTAGAATTAAAGCAGAGCAACTTTAAATTAAATTTTATGCCAGCAAACTACAATTAATTTAATTCTCAATCATTGGGGTTCGTGTGTAAGTTATACGTGTATAAGTTACACAGTATAACCTTAGTCGCATATAATTTATAATAGTATATAGGTATGATTCAAATAATGACAAATATAAGTTGAAACTAAGCTTTGATAATAACTCAAATCAAAAGAATAAGTAATAAAACACTATGATAATTATTTAAGTCAGAATTAGATTATTACTAATACGATTGTGGTAGTACTTACTCGTATATCATTTAATATATATTTCATGTCACTCTTTTGATTCAAATCTACCCGATTTACTTTCTAATTCTAAACTAATGTTTTCAACTTCCCTAATTTTAAATATTAAGAAAGACGATCTTGGTGACATAGTGGCCATGTTTCTAGTATAGCACACCAGAGGTCGTAGGTTCGAATCTGCTGAAGAGTATAGTCGTATAAGGTGGCATATCACTGAAATAGTTGTAGTACGCTTACCATCTTCGCAAAAAAGAAAGTATTAGCTATCAAAATGTGACATTTGTGTTTCAATACTATGTGTAGAACTGTATACCCTATTAGTATGTTGAAGATAGTAAAAATTTAATTAGTTTCAATTTTAAGTAAATATTATACTTTAAACAACACTGTTCCAACTGAACTTAATAAGAAATTTCCTCGTTTTAATATAGAAACTCTTTAATAATAGCGTGCTTCAGGTTTTTAAATTTTAAAAAAATTCTGAAGACAGAATTATCAAATACGATTATCAATTAAAATTAACAGTTGCGCTTTGACTTATGGGAACCACCCTAGAAAATTAAGGCGTTAATTTATAAGAAATAATGAAGAAGCTTGCAAACTCTCCGCTTACAATTAATGGAAGAGAAATACCATGTTTTCTCTTTTTCTGTCAGAAATATAAAACAACATAGCTGCTAACCATACTTTAATCAAAATAAAATATAGTGTAACATGAAATTATTTGAAACAAGTTTTACACCTAAAGAATATAATTATATAAAAAATTCTACTTTATTTATTACTGTGTAATTAAAATATTGAAATGGTTTTTGATTCCTTCAACAATGTTCCTCTAAATGATAATTCTAAGAATAAATTTCGTTTTAAATCAGTAACTTTCAAATACTTCAACCGATTGCAAATTGTAAGTGGTAATTGTAATTGATGATTGCGTCGCTATGAACGTAACTTAATAGTAATGATTTCAAACCCAAACACCCAAACTCCATTGCTAATACATTACTATTGTATTATAGTCATTTACGCCAAATGAATCCATTGTCCAAATTTCCACGTTTTGGTCATTTCAATGTAACATCTCCCATTGCCTAATTCTTCTTCCTTACCAATCTGTAAAATTCAACCGCTTTTTCTACCATTCTCTAACGAACCTTTAATGTCGCTACAACCATTGTAACAAACTACCCTTAAACAACTTTTAGAAACTCTGGCCTGTCTACCCCGAAGCTGCGGCCCATCGCAATTTTCAAAGCATTCCTTAATCCTCAACACCTTACGATCCAAAATCGTTCGCCAGCCATTCTGTCACGGAAATTAAGATTTCAAAGATACACCTGGAAGGTGTCATCGTCTCCATAGATTTATGGATCCACTCTCAGAATTCCCGTTCTTATCTCCTGCCGCTCTAAAGATCAAAATCGTCGATAACTCCACAGAAAATAAATCACCGGTGTGTCAAAGTCGTAAAAGTGTAGTTTTGTTGAAATTTGTCCAGGTGTAGTAGGTACCTCTGATTGCACTTTAAAAACTGTTTTGCTGGATCGGTTGGTCGGTGATTTTCTGTGAAATTCTACTTGTTTACTTAAAATGTTATTACTTTCTTGTAAACTAGGATTCGAGGTGTTGCAAGTAACACGTTTAGGTTATATAAACATTAAGCTCGGCGGCAGATTTGTCAAATAAAAGTTTCCCAAGTTTATTGACACCTGACCCATTTTTTGTGAATGAATTTTTGTTTATGATTTTAACTGATTTTTCACGCTTTCTTGCTAAACCAGGTAACATCATAAAGTTCTATAAACATCAATTTGAACGCCGAGGTTGTCGAATAACATTTTGCGCACATTAATACCTGAGAGATTTTTTGTTAATGAAAATTCAATTGAGTTTTACTCTAAAACTGCATCATCATTGGTACGGTTTACTTAAAGACGAGTGTATTTTATATTATCATTTACTGTAATCTTTTGTATATTAAATAAACTGAATATTTCATCACTCCATTTGCCAATTTTTGGTGTGGTACTTTGCTTACTTACAAATATCGGGAGCTGATATATTTTGACGCATGAAGTGTTTTCTTAAGCCGTCAGGTCACTGCTCCAGGAATCTTAGTAATGCCATTATCGCGGATCTATTTCCCCACCAATGAAGAAAGGGGAATTGTATAGAAATAAATTAACGAAATGGGGACTTAACAAAAAAAAAAATATATCATCACGCCTTTTACCCATTACGGGTGTGGCACTCTGCTTACGCAGATCTCGGTAGGTGATATATTTTTTCGTATGAAGTGCGGTTACCAACCGTCAAATCATAGCCCCCAAGGATGTTAGTAGAGAGGGAACCACAGGGGTAAATTTAAATTTGTAACTGTCGACAGTCGTTACCACGGAGCTATTTACGAAAAAAAATAATGCAATAAAAAATGGATATTCAACTATTGATATAGAGAACAGACGCCAGAATGAAGAAAGCGTAGAAATACTACTCGTGCAAAGAGACTAGGAAAATAAAAACAAGAGCAGTGCAATATGATAGAAGAATCAGGCTGTAATAAAAGATATAAATTTATAAAAACAGATGGTCTGCCATCATAGAAAAGTAATCCGTCACTAATCGTAAGATTTAGATGTGGCAATGAAGAAAATAATAACAAATACTAAATGATCACCGATAAGAGGAGCTGCAGACTATGTGAAAGAGAAGAAGAGACAATAGAATACCTAAAACTCTACTGCAAAGAAACAAAGAAAAAGAAGCGACATTTGCTAAACGAGAAGGGTTCTGGAGTGGATTGGATAAAGAAAATTTTAAAGATCATAAAGGAGGCATGACGTGTATATTATTATAATTAATTAAACATAGATTCTAGGCTGTTATAGAATGAAAAAGATTTGCAAGTACACGTACAAGTATTACTCCATAAATATTTATTATAATTTTTAAAAAAAATTTGTGATATATATTACCTTCCAATGTTTACTAATTCTTAAATTGCCCTTATTTTTGTTAATAATAAAACCACATGTGAAATAAATAATCTTCCAAAACAACAATATTTTTTTGTGATATATCCATACTTCGTTTACTAACCTATATTTAGGAAAAAAGAAATAAACTTTGTACGATTATAACTGCATAATAAATCATGCTTTCAAATTACCCAAATATATTTAGATGACCCCTTTATTATCTTCAGTTCGTATAACTTCGGAAGTTGATGAATTACTTATTCATAATTGAGATCGATATAAGGGGAAAATTAATCTATTTTGCTTAAAATATTTATAAGTTTATGCGAGGTAATATCCATAATTTTCATATTGACGGACAATTTTCGACACGCATTTATTATCTTTATAAAAAATATCATTAATACATAAACGTCGCTGAAAAACATGCTATTTTCAGGGTTTTCAACAATATCAAATTTATTGTTTCTCTAGAACCTACTGAAAGTTATACAAACGTTTACAAGGAAGATTACTCCTTTGGCTAAGTCAAACCTAAAAAATGTTTTACCACTGAAAATCCTAGTAGCCTGCAGTTTGGTACAATAGGATTATAAGGCCTAAACACACCACTATAATTTATAAATTATACCACAATAAAATCCCACGAGCATTTTCCTTTTTAAAAAAGTTTTATGGCATTACCTGTAACGGATAGAAAGTGGTAGAAATCAGGTAAAATCATAAAATGATTTCATTCAACAAAATCTGTACAGATACTTTGTACGGTATGCCCACAGAAAAGGGAAATAGATTCGATGAACATTCAATGTGATTTGGCTTCCTAAACTTATAATAATAAAAAAAAACTACAAATAATATTTTCTTTGGCCGATTGACATTAAAAGTGACACTTTACATACTGCTAGCAGTCTATGAAGATATTTCATTTCCGACTTCGTAATTATGAAAAAAATCTAATCAGTTCTGTATACTATCATGAAATTTATAATTATGATTATTTGTTATTGTATATTTTTATGTATATGAGTTGTTGTACATACAAACTCAGACGTCATTGAAAATGTTGTAAAAACGGATTCCGGTAATATTATTTATTGTCTAAGATTTTTTCACGATTCATATGTTTCCCAATAATGGCCGGAACCATAAGCTCTGTTTTTGGGTGTTTTAATAGAAGTGTTTTAGCCTCGATATTAGCGCTGTACAATGCTACAATATTATTTTCTAAAAAAAGGTTCGAATAGAAGTTACAAAAAAATATATTATCAACCACTTCAATTTAAAATATTTTTACATTATTGTATAATGCTAAAACCCTGGCTAAAATACTTCTCTTAAAACTCCCGAAAACAGTGCTCGTAGTACCATGCAATAAGTAAAAGATGTTAAGATTTTATTAGGATATTACACAAAATTGAAATCAGTCAAAGTATGGCCTTTTATTTTATTTAATTAAAATTATTTTTGCAATATACACACTAATGTCAGTTAATATGATTCTCATTTGTTGTGTTTCACGGCTAGCAATAAGTAAGGATTATTTTTTTGTAAATTTTAAACCCGATTTTCAAAATAAATAAATAAGTGATGTACAATCCTCAATTAAATTAAATAGTCGACAGTTGCCATTTTAACTTTACTCTGCTGTGTTCTTTCCACTAACATCTTCAGAGGACATAACTTGATAACTGAAAACCGACCTCCACACTGATAAAAATGTTTTCTTCGAACAAACAAATTCCTCTTAAGTGAAGAGAAAAATTTATTTGAATAGTGCCAATTAGATTTCGTTTTAATTGAAAACTTTTGTAGATTTAATAAATATTCTTACATGAAAATTAATTTTGTTTTGAAAGAACATATCGAAGTATTCAATTAAGACTTATTATGGGGACGAAGTAGTTTGAATTGGAGCAGTTTTAATTCAAAATAATATCGTTTTAAATAAAAACATTTTGTTTCCAATTAAAAAGATGCCATTTTCATTATTTTTTAAAATAAAATTTGCAATGTACTCATTTTCTTGCATTGCAGAAAAAGAAGATAAATAATAGTTATTTGTGTATCAAGTGCGGATAGAGCATTGTTTGTTGCACGCGTCGAGAAATTGTTGATCGAGGCGAAGCCGAGATCAACAACTCGACAAGTGCACCGAACAAGCTCTATCCGACGAGATACACACAATATTTTTTCTACAATCGTTGAACAATGTTAAGCTGTAAAAAAAATTAATTTTCAAAATTATATTTGGTCACTCCTATAACAATTCAGCGAAATTGTAGTTACCCATGTCACCGTAATCATGACAACGTTTATGAACAAAATAAACATTTTCAAAGAAATCATAATTTGACACATGGAGTACATTTGACATATGGAGTACATTTGACAAAGTCTACAGAGTGAATACGTGTATGGTGATTAAGTTGAAGTGTATGTACGTATATGCCAATTGTATTTGCAATAGCAAGGTTATTACCAGAAAAATCCAATGCATCATTTACTTCTTTTACCTAATTTATTTTTGTTTTGTTTTTGTCGCACTAGTGCGACAATATGTCACTTTGTCGCCCTAGAGCGACAATTTTGAACATTTCCTAACCAAAAATGGAATAACAATGTCGATATTGTGCAACGATTGTAGAAAAAATTTATATTCAGAATTAATATTTTATTTGAATTGAACTTAATCATTTTGTAAGAAATAAAATTTTCTTCAACGATTGCATACAAAAATAAACAAGAATTTATTTTTATGAGTGCACGCTTTAATGCGTAATGATATATTTTATAATAAATATTTAAAGAGATTTTGAAAGAAATGAACTGTTGAATTCTTCAGATTGTATTGTTCTTTTAATACTCCAACACATAGCTGGTCCGATGAAACAAAAATATTATGATTCCTCGTCTCTTGCTTTATTATTTTTTTAGTTTCTTATAAAATAACAAAGAGAAAACATAGACCGCCTTTATTAAAAAACTAGATTCTCTTGATATTATTAATTCTTGATATTTTTCTTTACTTATAAATGTCATTGTTTTCATATAAAGATATCGGCGAAACACAATCCGGCAATAAAAATAGACCATCTTTATTAAAAAGAAACTTTTGTTTTTAAACATTCCAACTAAATATAACTTGATGAACATCCCAAAAATCTATAAATACCCACCAGTCAATCCAAAACCTACACTAGCACCCTAATCCGACGAATCGCAAAAAAGTATCACATTTCTCCAGCCACATACATCACAAAACCAAACCACAGCGTTTAAAAAATCATTCCGGTCGTCCACACAACACAGAACTCTCCCCATTCGGTTAGAATTTCGTCCCATACTCGCGAGCGACAGCCCCGTGACCCAAACAGAAACTGCGAATGCGTGATAATTCTGACACATCATCACAATGGCGCCGGCATAAATATTTATACGGTGAGTAGGCCGAGGATCCCACCGATAACCATTTTTTTCGAGCAGGTAAGAAGTTTCAGGATTTTGTTTTTTACATGCTGCGGTTACTGAGTTTAGCGGTGATGTAACCGGTGAGTCGCGAATGTTTTTTTTGTGTTGGTTCTTTAGGAAATTGTTTACATTTTAATTGGAATGCTTGGTATATTTCGGATTCAGTTGGTTGTAAGAATAGTATTGTTTTATTTTTTGTGCGAAATTGTTAACATTTTTCTTTATATGTGTAGGAGAATACCCTATTTATTGTTCAAAATATCTCAAGTAGCTTCTACTGTTCTAAGATAAGCTATCGCTGAAATGAGACACAAATTGCCTCAATGAGATATCTTCTCCATTTCAGGGATAATGTTCAGAAGTTCTTAAAAATACATACTTAAAGATTATTAATTAGATGCAGACTGTTCTTAATTTGAAAGTAATACCACGAGAGGTTCAGACAAACATTTATTTTCGAAAACGCGATTGCTGAGTAACAAGTGACTACAGCAATTTAAAAGAAGAAATCTTGTATAAATGAATGAAAAACTAAACCTCGAGTGAATAATTTGTTGAATTTATAATTTATTATAACCATTTGCCATTGTCAAGTTAATTAATGTAAATATTCACTTGCAAATAATTATTTTCCTTGTACGAGGATGTGTTCACAAAAACTTTACCTAGGCTATTTTAAACTAACAAAAAAAAATTGGTTGCAATGGGTTACCGTTCCACATTTAGTAATTTTAAATTTAAATCTTTAATTTACCATTTACTATACATACATAATTTATTAACTTTGAAATCTCCCAATCAGGCTTAAGAGTTCTGGCATTTCTATTAAAGAACAAAAGAAAAATAAAGGAAATAAGATTACGGTTAATAACATAGTTTTGTTTTTGAGATCTGCTTCTTTGATTTAGCAAAAATTACTTTTCGTACTTCCGGCCAAAAACTCTAGTTGGCTTACTGGCTATCAATTTTCTGCTTTGGTTTTGTTCAGTGTTTGAGGGCTAACCATACAATATAATACAAATAACTAGAAACTGATTATATGCACGAAAAAACTGATTTATATGCGCAAATATATGCACTGAATTTTGGGAAATATATACTCACCAAGAAAATATGTGTAGCTAAATATGCAAAAAAATCTGAAATAATTAAATAAAAAGTATAAATGAAGGCATTATGAATTTTATTGCACAAAACAGTCTTAATCTCGATTCACAATTACCAAATATAATACAAATATACATATAAACTAAGCCTAGAAACTTAAACATGCTGGCTGGGACCATGAGCTCTGTTTTGGGTGTTTTAAGAGCAGTGTTTTAAGCTCGGTTTTAGCGCTGTTCCAAAATTATTTTATAAAGAAATGCTTCAAATAAAAGTGGTAGATAATACATTTCTCTATAACTTCTATTTGGAGCATTTTTCTATAAAATAATTTTAGAGCATTGTACAGCGCTAAAACCGAGCCTAAAACACTGCTCTTAAAACGCCCAAAAACAGCGCTCGTTGTACCAGCCAATATTATGAGATTATGACATATTTATATAATGGTAACGCGTCGGACTGTGAATCGTGAGATCCTCAGTTCGAATCCCATAACTGACAGTTGCCAATTTAAATTTACTCCTGTGGTCCCCCTTCCACTAACATCTTTGCGGGCTATGATTTGACGGCTGGTAACCGCACTTTATATGCACAAATATATCACTTACCGAGATCTGCGTAAGCAGAGTGCCACACCCATAATGGGTAAAAGGCTTGATGATATATTTGTTTATATTTATTTTTATTTTGCAATAACAAATTTTTCAAAATTTACTAAAAGAAAAGTGAAACACGTGATAGATCATAAATCTATCCAACCAATAATTCTTTGTCTTATACTCTTATTCATTTTACCTACTTTTACCAGCATTCGTGTATATATAATAAATACCTACTGTTACCGTTACAGGGACGTCCCTAGAAATGTAACCGTTTATTGGTTTTAGTATTTATTTATTTTATTGTTTATAGATTCTTCTGTTGTATTCTTATATTTATTGCGGTTTCCTCCAGTATTTGGGGAATGTCAATGTGCATTACCCGAAATTTTATATTGTTAACCTGTAGACAAAATCTTAAAATATTGAAATATGCAATTATATGCAACTTTTGTAAAAAATATGCATAATAATGCCCAAATATGCAAAGTATGCAATTATCAATTAGCATTAATTAACTCTAATCAATGTTATTCGTCCAGATAATTGATTTTATTTAAAGATATGCAAAAATTAAAATATATTTACTTTGTAAATAATTCGGTCTCTTCAAATAACTATTAAAATAAAATTCTGCATTTAGTGAACAAATCAGAATAGAATTTTAGTTAATCTAGAAGCTAATATAGTTTAAGTATTAGTAAATAAAAGCAAAATAGATTTGCTGTTCCTCATATACGACACCATGCAAAATTAGTAAATATTTCACGCTTGCATCCCACTTAAAAAGCTACAGAAAATTCCATGAAACTAATTCCATTAAAAACAATGATTCCCAGAAACCTATCACCACTCCAATCAAAGTTTCCCCAGTTCTTGGTCTCCAATCCATCAGATCAACAGATACCCACGTCACCCACCAAACAAACTATTGTTTTCTCCACAATCGCAACTTCAAGTTGTTAGTTCCAATCATCCCCAGTTTGATATAAAGATAAGCACAAGGAACATCTCCAGGCAGAGTTTTCTTCCAGAACTGCAAGTAATAGTTTCTGACGTGTTTGAAGTTCGTAATCCGTAGATGTAGCCCGGGCGATCGCGGCGCTCAGCGGTCAGATAGAAATCTATGAAAATACGTGTTCTGGGGAATTAAAGCTGATAATCACTCGAATTATCGTAATTCGCTGCCATTTGGATGATTACGCGCGCCGGGAAGTGAGTTTCGCACCTATGGAGTTATTGCCTTGTAGCGTACAATGAAACTAAGAAATGGTATTTAGTTTTAATTGGTTCTTGCTGGTGGAAATGTCACTCTATATAGCTATGCAATATTGCGCCTCGGAAAGTTGCCCTTAAAATCCTTCATACAAAAAGAAATTTTCCTATTTAATTATTAAAATCTAAAGCCATTTAACGAAACATTCTTTCTGGGAAGTCGTTCATTTTGTTGTTCTTATGCTTTTCTTTATTAATTATATAAAAATTTTTATTTGCTTAAGAATCAGCCGACGCTAGTAGTTTATTTAAAAACTTCTTCTTTGTTCACCCTCTTCCTTCAAAATCCGGCCCCGGCTGCCTCCGGTTAATTTACTGTGCTCAAAAATCGTCACTAAAGTAACCCATTATACGACGATTTTGACCAACGTTGGCAACCGTAAAATAATTATTGTACAAGTAGGATAATTTTGACAGATATATGACGGTATTGTAGTAAATTTATACGCAAAATGAAACAATACGTGCAAGATAAATTAATTAATTAATTCTGATGAAGAAATTGAGGACAAAACACATAATTTTGAGTGTTATTTACGATAACTTCAATTTTCGAGGTTGGCAACACTGACTGTCAGTTGAAATTGACAACTGACAGATGTATAAACTTAATCTATATAACATTTTTTTAAAGAATTTTTCCAATTTTTTATTTCAAATAAAATTTAATATGTACCGCGGCACTTAAGTTCCTTTTTGTCACTCCATATTCGTAATAAAAAATAAAACTTCAGAGCCTTGATAATTAATAAAATTATAAAATATTATTTGTATTTATTTATAAAATTATAAAATAATTTTATTTATTTCTTACATGCCAAATATTCACTGGACGATACCAAAGACATTGTGCCTCTCAGCCGTCTTTGAAGCAAATTTCCTAAGAATGCCATTTAAATCTCAAATGTTTCTATCCTATGCACGTGCAGTATTACTGGATAGGTTAGTCTTCTCTGCTTCAGGTGGAACTAATAAAAGGGTAATAAAAAATATTATTATGCTCTGATCTCTCTGACAATTTTTCTTACATACAAGCGCTTTTTCATTTAAGAAACAACAAAGCTCTGTGAAAGATAGCACAGAGAAACCTTCTTTACCAGATTGTAAAATTGGGGGGGGGGGGGGGAATCTGCCCCCTACTTCCGCGGTCCCTGTAACTAAAGGTACTGCAACTTGTTATTGTTTGAAATATGGTTTAGGATTCAATGGGGAAAATGTAGGTTTTAAAATATTATCTATCAGATGAAAAGTAAAGAAGATTCAAATTCTCTATTTTACTCAAATATTAATTTCAATGACAGTTGAAGTACCTGTAAATATAAGTGTTATTAAATTTGATTAAAACATAACGTCTGAAAATAAATTACTTTACAAGTATAATATAAATCTGTCTGCATCTTGAAAGAAAAACCATCAACAAGTAATTGTTTTCATCTCACTGTCGAAAGAATCGCCTATTTAATCAACATTTTTCACTTAGCACCACAGCAGTAAATTTCAATGTAGACTCGTCTACTCCTACTACAATATTAGAATACGCATAAAAACTAGTCTGGCACATTAGGAGTGCAAAATTATACCGTGATTTTAAAGAAAAACCTAGTAAATTGAATTAGCAAATTCAAAGTTTTACGTACAGACTTCAGACCAGTCACATGAACTTTGCTTATTACAAATTTAATAAACACTGTTTCTTTCATAAAAACTTTATCGTCGATTAATCTTGTAAATATAGAGTTATAACTTAGGTATGTGTTTATTAATTATTAATATTAACTTTTGACGGATTCAGAAACAACAGGATGTTATTATTCTGAACAACAAAGAACCACAAAACTCTTTTGTGATATAGAGGCAACTACGTGTAAATATCAAATTCTCGTACTTGTTTAACCATTTAATTAAATTAATATTTTAGTAAGATGTAAAAGTTTCAAGTTTCCGTGTTCCGCACCTCTCCTGTCTTCAATAAAACTTTGTGATCTAGAACAGAATAATCAAATAATTTTGGTTACCGTCTTACTTCCTTATTTATGATTTTGTTGGAAAATTAGTATATGGCCTTAAATCAAGTACATATGTACAAATGTAGATGATAAATTAACATATATACATAGTACATACACAGAAACAAAGTACCAGAATTTACTGAACTATTACCTATATTAGATATATTTTGTAAAAATGTCATAGGAATTAAGAAATTAAACACGATTATTTTCTAAACAATTAGAATTATTTAGAAAAAGTTTGGTTATTATTTAGAAAATGCAATTATATCGAATAGTTTGGTAAATTCTAAGGATTTTTTTTGGGTACATAATATTACGCTAAATCCCTTAAAATGACTGAATTGCAAACAAAATCAATCTCTTCCAAACATTCTTATTCTGTCATACCATTTTCGCCTCTTCAATATTGTTACGTTTGAAACTGAAGGGTTCAGTGAAATTTAATAATTAATAATTAAAACAACTATTAAAAGTCACACAAAGCTTATTTACTAACACTTATATTTATTTAAGCTACTTATTTATTTTTACACACTTATTAATAAACACATAAGAATATTACACAAGAAATATTTATTTATACTATTTATATTCACTATGCAAACGCTTTATTTATTTCCACTTAATATGTATCAGAGTCGAATTGAGTCACTGGGTAGGCTAGCGCATTTATATATCTGTAAAGCTAGCGGTCTGGAATTCTCTAGCACATTCGACCATGGAATCATTCGAGAACGATGAGTCATCGTTACGCGCTAACTGTCCAGGGTCGTACAGGCCCGTTACAATATTCATAGTACTTTTCTGATTCAGTCGTTTACGCAACGAACCATCAATTACATATAACCATTTACTCCGCGAGCGCTTTCGCAATCCGAATCGTTCACCCTCAATCTTCACCTCATGTATGACTTTCACCAACCATATATTTGACATTCGCTCGAAATATATTAACATTCTTCTCAATTTCACACTCTCTATACACCACCGTATACCGAACACGATCTCGTCTCGTACACCCCATACATTCCTCTCAAATACCTCATTTCCACAGCATTTATACCTCGTTGATGCTGCTTCATCCGCACCTAACGTTCAGAACCATACATCAATGTAGGCATAATGCACACTCAATCTATCATCTGTAGATACATTAGCAATGATGAATTGTTAATTAATAAGTTAGTGTTTAATGCTTTTACTTTTGATAATCCCTTTTTTGTACCTTATAATTTTTTTCGGAAATTTTTTATCAGTATGTACAGTAAAAATTTATAGTCAAAATTGATAAAATTTTAACAAAATTTTCAGTCCCAATCGGTCCATCGTTAAGTTTTGTTAATTTAACAAGTTTCAAATTTGTTAGCAAGTAACAAATTATTTTTGTGTATTTCGTAATAAATACATTTGTGTATATACTTATTATTAACATTTATTTTTATGTGCTTTTGACTAAAAATTTTAGTAATTATATTGAAGCAGAACAATAAGTCATAGTTATTATAATAAATTAAGTTGTCATAAATGATGTAAACATTTTCAACAATTTCAAAGTTAGCTAAATTTACGATTTATTATTGACGAGTCTATTTGTTAAATAAATTTACGATTTATTATTGACGAGTCTATTTGTTAAATAAATCCAGCAAATAAATAAAAACTTTTTTTTTTTTTGTTAAAAATTCAGATTAAACAAAATTGTAATTTAATAAATTGTCATATTTTCAAATTTAACACAATATATTTATCATACTTAACAACCCCAAAATTAACTTTTATCAAATCATTTTTTTTTTTACTGTGTTCATATGATTGAACCATTACCATAATTAGAAGATTAATGATTGACTGCAACATATTAAAGCGATTTTTTTAGTTTAGTGAACAGGGAATTTATTGTATTTATTAATAAAAGTAAATTATAATGAAAGAAACATTCTAAGTTAAAACAAATAACAAACTTATGTTAATTATTTTGGTATTTAATAAATAACATTAAATTTCTGTATGAATTATTATTTTTATTAATTGCAAATAATCCTTGTTCAATAAGTTGAAAATGCTTTCAGAACTCATAGTAACAAATGAACAAAATTTACAGAACTTGCACCAAAAAGCTTTCCTTTTATCCCTTTGTTTACTTATTTAAAAAAAACCGCTTTAATACGTTGCTATCAATCACTTTAACTGCTACTACATCCCTATGTATATTGATAAAAAAAAACTCTCGGTATCCCTTTGCCTATTTTGTTGCATCTTTTCGTTTATTTTTATTAACATAACAGGGCATTTTATCTAGTATAAAACAATTGCTGTCGGTACACAAATCATCAAACAAACAAATGAACCCTCTACCACTCTCCCTAGTAGTAGTATTTCCCATAAGACACCGATCGGGAAATTTAAGAAAAACTGTTTACTCGTCACGGAACTAGTAATATATCTTGTTCCATTCGCATTTCCTGGCGTACGATGCACTCCGATAATGATATTACCTCTATCGTAGTACGACGTCTTCAGCGTCGCGGCGGCGGGAAATCTCTTGTGAGGCGTCTGCACAGCGCTATAGAGTATTTCATTTCATTTATGCAGTGTGCACTGCATACCGAATAGGGAATATTCATATTTGCGTTATTCAAATGTGATATTTTTAGAGAATGTATGAAACGACGGTTGAAGAAAATGATGTAGTCGAGTCTGCTTGCTGAATAGCTCTGTAGGTTCTGCAGGGAATGATGCTTCTCAATGGATAGATGGAAAATTTATTTACCGACTTATTTTCTATAATTTTATCTTTATTTAACTATCTGGGATTCTTTATAGTCCTTGTTACATCAACTGAAATGAAATATACATTTGTTTTCGTACAATAGAAATATAATTATTCACCCATTTATAAATTTACATTTAATTTAATTTTGGTATAACCAGGCCTTATACAGAAGTAATTCCTAATTAGCGCTTTTATATACAGGGTGTCCCAGATTTAAACGACCTAACTTAAACCATAGATTAAACACCTAAAAATAAGGTGACAAGTTCATTTGAGCAAATGGCCGTAAATGCTTCATTCCAGAGATATTCATGTTTTTCTTATTGAGTAGCGCTACTTTAAAAAATCAACATCATAATGAAATATCTAATATTATCGTATTGAGATGTTACATATTAAATTAAAAATAATTAGTTTATTACCTAATTTCAATACAAAATTTAGTTTGCTTGCACTGATGTCTGGGAAAAAATGAGAAACTATCAATGAATTTAAAGAAATTTATTGTTTAAAATAATAAAGTAATAACATAACTTCAACAACTATTTTTTTTTTATAATATTTGTTCAAAATGTTCACCTGCAACACGTAAACAAGCACTACAATGATCTGCCACTGCATAGGTTGCTGCGTGACATTGCTCGGGAGATATGGTTTCGCAAAGTTGAATAATTTTTCTACGTAGTGAGTCTAAATTATTTATCGGTTCTTCATAGACTTTTTCTTTTATGGCACCTTATAAAAATTTCTTATATTCATTGATAGTTTCTCATTTTTCTTTGACATCAGTGCAAGCAAACTAAATTTTGTATTAAAATTAGATAATAAATAACCAATGTATTATTAATTTAATTATTATGTCTTACATCAATAAGATAATAGTGAATATTTCGTTATGAAGTTGATTTTTTAAAGTAGCGCTACTCAATAAGAAAAACATGAATATCTCTGGAATAAAGCATTTACGGACATTTGCTCAAATGAACTTGTCCCCCTATTTTTAGGTGTTTAATCTTAATTTTAAGTTAGGCCGTTTAAATCTGGGACACCCTGTATACCGCGTGTCCACTTTTTTATGAGTCATAGGGAATACAATGTTAATATTTTAATTTAAAAATTTTTACCTATTAATTTGAAGCAAAAGTTTAATTACATAAAATATATAGAACTTCACCAAATGAGCTTAAATTTATTGATGTGATACATTTCTGTCATGAGATGTAAAATAAAATGTATAATTTTTAGCTATTTCCAGAGTGCCATGGTAAACAAAATATACAAACAGTCGTATTGTTTGAGTTTGACAGATCGCATTTTGCGGAGTTTTAATAACTATTTACTTGTTTAAATTATTTCTAAATGTTAAATGTGTCCACGATTGCTGAGAAATAATTTAACAAGTCAATAATCATTAAATTTATGCCAAATACTTTCTGTCAAACTCAAACAATACGACGGTTAGTATGTTTTGTTTACAATGGCACTCTGGATTAGCTTAAAATAAAACATTTTATTTTACGTCTATCTCATGACAGAAAAGTATCACATCAATAAATTTTTAAGCTTTTAATTCTCTTTTACTTATACTTATGCTCTAAAATTTATAGGTAAACAATTAAATAAAAATTTAACATTTAACATTGTATTTCCTATAATTATAAAAAAAATTGTGGAATTACCCACTCTATAAAATGATCACATGAAGCTTTCAGCTTCGTGTGCCAAAATTTCTGTCGTGTGTAATTCCTTACTTTGCCCACTTGTAAAGAAAATCACTATTTCATGGAATAAAATTAAATAGCCAACTTATTATTAGTTCCTAAAACAAATAAATGATTATGTCATGTGCAATGTATATTTTACGCATTAAACACAGTTACCAGCCGTTAAAGCACAGCTCCAAACATGATATAGGAGAGGAAACCACTGGGATAATGTTAAAATGGTAACTGTCTGTTTTACTAATTACTATCATATAAATTTAAAGTGTATTGTTTAATAATAAAATACTAATAATAACAATTTACAGAAGCTCGTACAATTCCAAAGCAAATTGAGTTCATATATTTAATTTTGTAAACTATATTGTATATAAAGCCAATAAATAAAACAATGCTGTGTATTTGTTTCAACAAATGTATTTCAGAAAACTTTTTATTTTATTTCTTTCCTATAACTATGAATTAATAAATTCAAATATATACGCGCGTACAAAAGGTAGAAATTACAGAACAAAAGCGAGGTATAGCAATGCTTAATAAAAGTAAACGTATTTCGATTTGTTCTTATAGAAGAAGTAAAATATTATAAGTACATAACGTTCGAATTTCCAGTCGTAGAATTTTCCAGCTATGCGCTGAAAGCTCGGCGCGTTCCTTTTTTACCATTTGCCTTAATCCGATCTAGCGATCTCAGGTATTCGTATTGTTTCATTAAGCTGGAACAATTTCCGTTTTTAATTTCACTGTGCAGAGCTGTATTCGTCGCTTTTCTTGCTCATTTCCTGCGCGCTTCCTAATGACAATATTCGTCTAACTTTTATATTTTTTACTTTTTATTCCTAGACAGAACGTCAAATAATACGGAAGATAAATGATTCAGACGGATAAAAAACCAACCTTTGTTTCAAATAGACGATGGATGTTATTTCGTTCTGTGTAATTTTACTTCTGCAGTAGAGACAGATTTTAAACGATAGATGCACGGCTGTTCCCGTCACTTCACTTGGTTTACAACCAGCATAAGATAGAAAAGAGAATGAAAATATTAAAGACTAACGAGTAACGAAACGTTTTGTCGGAAAAGATATGTCTTTCTTATTCATAGTGTATCAATCTGAATTTGAATGTTATTAATTACACTAGATACATGTTTGACATACAGGTTGTTAAAAAATAGAGGTCACGAATTTAAGGGTGGATAAAACATCTCAAAACAATAAAATAGTTATTTATGTATCAAGGCACTGAAGTTCAATTTTTTATCACGAATATGGAATTTAGTTGCCGAGGCCCGTAGGGCCAAGGAAAATAAACCATGTGAGTGATAAAAAGGAACTTCAGTGCCGAGGTACATATTAAGTTTTATTTGAAATCTAAAACTCGAAAAAACTGTAAAAAGTTACAATATAGGTTAAGTTTATACATCTGTCAGTTGTCAATTGAAACTGACAGTCAGTGTTGCCAACCACGAGAAGTGATGTTATCTTAAATAACACTCAAAATTATTTGTTTTGTCTTCAATTTCGTCATCGGAATTAATTAGTTAATTCTTCTTGCAAATGTTGTTTCATATTACGTCCAAATTTACTATAATACGTTAATATATCTGCTAAAATTATCCTAATTGTACAATAATTATTTAACGGTTGCCAACACTGGGTTGCTCAAAATCGTCGTATAATGGTTTACTTTAGTGACGATTTCTAAGCTTTTAATGACGATTTTTGAACACTTTAGTGCCGATTTCAAATAACAAAGTTTATATAAACATATTTCCAGAAATGCTTAGTTTCAGAGCTATAGCGATTTTAATATTTTTTTGTGTCATATATTACAACTTACTTTTAACAATACAATAAAATCATAGTAACTGTGTCAATGGAAAACAGTTAATTATAAATTATAGAAAATGATCAAAATAACAATAATTAATGAGAAATAAAGAAAACAAAAGACTAGGTATCTTCAATTTTTTCCATCCATTGTAAAAGGCCACTATGCTTTTATTGTAATGTTAAAAGTATGAGTAGTAAATGACAGTAATAAAACATTAAAATCACTATTGCTCAGAAACTAGGCATTTCCGAGTATATGTTTATATGAACTTTTTTTTTATTGTTTTGATATTTATTATCCACCATTAAACCGGTGAGCTCTAGTTTTTGTACATCCTATATAGAATATATGTTTCATTTATTAATTTGTCAAAGCAACCATAATTAAATCAAGAAGCCATTACTCCAAAATAAAATAAAATCTTAAAGTAACAATTACACTAAAACATGTATCACTTAAGATAAAAATTGATGTGTTCGACGAATTTTTCAAAAACGTTTAATAATAGTTATTTACTTTACAAGTGGACAAAGTAAGGGCTTACCCACGAGCGATATTTCAGCACACGAAGCCGAAGGCTGAGTATGATAATTTTATCTAGTGGGTAATTCCACTTTGCCCACGTGTGAAATATAACGTTTTATTCGAAATCTCTTAATAAATGCAAAATTTATTAAAGAAATATTATTTGACAGTGATATATGCTTTACATTTTCTAAACTAAAATGTCAATCGAAGTAGTTACGATGGTGTTGCATGTTATTATTATTGTTATAAATCGAAATTTACTCACTAGTGACTTTCCTCAAAATTATACCCGCTAGTGAGTAATCTGTTACTTCCCATAGTTATAGATCATTTATTGAGAGGTGTTGGATAATACATATTTATGTACAAATTACCTAATTTAGACAGTTTAGAAGTCTAACGAGACACATAAAATGACAAGTTAATAAAACACTATTCTGCACTTGTTACAGACAATATTTTTTGTTCGACTACATTGCAGATTATATTTCTTAGCTTTAGAATGACAATTATAATTGACACATGAAGTTAACATGGAAAATTTGATCATTTCGCTGTGTGTTTTTTTTTCTGTTATTTAGTTACCAAGTTGTTTGTTGTTTATGGCCGCTAAACAATATCATAAACAAGTGATTATAAGACATTCCAATTTTACAATCGCACTGTATATTTCCTATATTCTAACCTTTCAAGAAAACACGTGAAAATTTAGTAATGACTGAAATCAACGACTGCTATTTTACTCTACGAGATATGCCTATGACTCTGGATTTATCTAGTCGATAATTATGAACAAAACATCTAGGTGTGAACTTAATTTTACGCAAGAAAAAATATATTTAATTAGAAACAAAATAAAATAGCACCAGATAAAAATCGGTGTTCTAATAATATTTCTTGTTAAAGGAAAATTTGTGTCTGCATTCTGTAATAAAGTTTCATTCACCCCAATTATCTTAATAAATAATGTTTCGATGTTATCTGCACAGAAAAACATGAGAATATTATTTTAATCTAAATAGAATCGTTTGTTTTTTTCATGAAAATAATAGATAATTATGTTTAACAAGATGTCTAATGTTTTCTCTCTTTTCCAGGTAAGTGCTTCCCACAATTTATTACACTTCAAATTGCTGAAGAAGCTACGAAGTTAAGGTAAAGAACAAGAAATATTATTTATATATTATACAATAATTGAACTCTTTCGAATTAGATCCAATTAATATAACAGTTCTATTCATTCAAATCAATTGACAGCTTAATATATAAACCGAGTTCAAGGAACATATAAAATCAAAACACGATTCCATTTAATTTATTTGACTTTGAACCAAATATTTCAACGTCATTCACCTCAGTAACTTCTTTCTCAGACGTTTGCGGTTGGCTTCTTTACAAGTATAAATATTTCTTATACCGCAGGTAGCGAAGAAGCCCTATAATATCGAATATCTTACGTGCAATCTTCGGGTTGCACCTGCTAAATTTTTAATTTATTGCGTGCATCCGGCTGTAATAATCATTTTTACGTAAAACGAAGAAAGGTATACGTTTCAAAAAATCTTAAAAAACTGAACAGGTGAACGAATTTTAAATGGATCTTAATTAATAAATTTACATAGACGCAGGTAGCTTCTTAACCTTATAATAAAACAAAAACTTATTCATTACCTACTTAAAACTTGATAGCTATAAGTTATCTAGTTAAATTATAATGTGTATATTTTTACAAAGAAAATAAAAAAGGAGCACAACTTTTTCACTTCAATATTTTGCTTTTTTATAAAAATTATAAGTCCTGGAGTTATGAATTCACCTCAATGTTGTCTAGGTTTATGGAGGGGCGGATGTGTGCCCATATCAAATCTTAATAATTAGAATTTTCACGAAAATGCACAAAACTAATTATATTTTGGTCATAATTTCAAAACCCGAAATGGATGTGAACTTGATACGCAAAACAATCTATTTATTCCAATCAGCTACGAAAAGTAAATTAATAAATTATATGACCTTGACGATATCAGTAGCGGAGTGTCTATATCACTAGAGGTCGTGGGTTCGAACCCCACTGAAGAGCATAGTCATTTATGATGTTCACATAAATTTACAATCATTATACATGAGACAACATATGACCATAAGAAGTTATACCGCTTCCTATTTCATAATAAGAATAAAAAAATATGATCTTTAGGGCCTTTATTTATTTAAGTATATAAGAAACGTTATATGTATCAATTTCAAATAATAAGTTTGAAGGATGTATACAAAAAAAAATTAGTTATTTATGTATCAAGGCACTGAAGTTTAACTTTTTATCACTAATATGGAATTTATTTGCCGAGGGTCGTAGAGCCGAGGAAAAAAAACCAAATGATAAAAAAGAACTTCAGTGACGAGGTACATATTAAATTTTATTTGAAATTCAAAACTAAAAAAAACTGTAAAAATATTATTATATATAGGTTAAGTTTATACATATGTCAGTTGCAAATTGGAACTCAGTGTTGCCAACCTGGAACATTAAAGTTGTGGTAAATAACACTCAAAGTTATGTGTTTTGCCCTCAATTTCTTCATCGGAATTAATTAGTTAATTCTTCTAGCATATATTGTTTCATTTTACGTATAAATTTACTACAATAGGTAGTATATCTGTCAAAATTATCCTACTTGTACAATAATTATTTTACGGTTGCCAACACTGCATTGCTCAAAATTGTCGTATAATAGGTTATTTTAGTGACGATTTCTGAGCTTTTAATGATGATTTTTAGCACTTTAGTGCCGATTTCAAATAAACTTAGTTTATAAAACTATTAACAAAATTAAGTAGATTCCTATAGTAGAATACACGAGAAATATAACATTAAATGACGGTAAAACTAATTTTAACTTTAGGTATTAGGAATAGTTAATACATACCAAGTGTAGGATAACATTCTTTCCGCACGAGTGCTTATTTGAAACACTAGCGAGTTCACGAGCAGGGGCTTCATTTGCGTAAAGTAAAATACTCATAAATTTACAAATCACAGCAACAAATTCATAGCAATCACCAGTTGCTAAGGAATTTGATGATATGACAGTTGGAAAAGCAATTTGTACATACATTTTTCTTTAAATTATTGATGTTTTTTCCGGGTTTTGATACACGAAAATCGGTGTAGGTAACATTTAATAAAATAAATATTGTTATTTTTAAGATTATATGTTGAAGAATACCCGGGGCAAACCAGTGTTTTTTGTATATTTTATCACACGTTTGCGCGACTTTAAAGTTCCTGGTTGTCAATAGCTTGTGTCAAATGTTGTTTCCAAGGTCGTGAGTAAAAAAAGTAAATTGAAATAGTATATTGAACAACTACTGTTACAATTGTAACACGAGTTGTTCATACTACTTTTCCTATTTCACGTTCATAAATTCAATAAAAATAAAAATTAAATTAAATTGTACGGCATGTTTAATATACCACTGGTCACTAAGGGGCTTTGGCCGCGGGGCCTATCGGGTCCCAGACCGCAACCCCGGCCCAGGGGCTCCGATTCTATAATTTTACATGAGCAATGACAGCCCCAAGTTTGACAGACTGTTAATTTTACAAATAATAAATTCTCCAAACACAGTTGCACAAAATTCAATTTTGTAGCATTGTTTTTGAGAAAAACAGTGTCATAAAATTGACTTTGTGTACGTGAAATAAGAAAATATCTTTCTGTCTTCCACCATTTCAAAATTAGAATTATTTGAAGGAAATCTTCAATTTTGCATTAACCATTTCTTTAGCCATCCATGCAAAATAAAGTGGATTTTAAAATTAAATATTATTCGTGAGGAATTTCCTAATATGAGCAAATTCTGTCGTAATTTAATACAGAGTAGATATCGGTGTAGATTAAAATTTTCGTTCTTGCTTGTTATGCAAGATGAAAATTATACGAACGAATGTAATTCTACACTTTCAGTAATTTCCATATTAACAAATACGTCTTTGCTAATTACTTTCACTTCAGGTGAATTTCTCCTTGTTTTTGAAATAGTATATAGCGCAAAATCGATCGTTAAAGCTGATATAGCCACTTGAACGACTCACTATTATACATTAATTTTGTATTACCATAAATATCTAAAAAGCGCCATTAAACTATAATCTACAATCTGCATTTAAATATTTTTAATATTTAATGGCAGTTTTTCATGAGTTTCATAATTATCTAGTTATCGGAGAATTTAAGCCATACTGTATTCCTAAAAACTAAAATCCTTTTTCATTTTAATCATGATTTAACTATTTAACGAATATTTGTTTTATTAGTAGTTTATTATTTAACATGCACGTGCACCAGCCTAGAACTATATCATTCGAAACAGTTATAATTATTCAAAAGAAAATTGTTTAATTCGCCAAAGTTTTATCTTAATTTAAAATAATTTTTCACGAGAAATATTCTTCTAATATATCCTTCGTATACTCGAGAAAATATTCAGGTATTTGCCATGCACTAGGGATATAACTACTGAATATACTCTTGTATTGCGTTTTCAACTTTTTGTTCTAGAGAAATGCCGGTATTCCATATTAGGATCCTATTCCAAATTTGGTTACTTTCCTCTACAAAAATATATTCGAAAAGTCTTAATTGGGCCAAACAATATGATTCTGGCTTGTAATATTGCTTGAAAAATGCTAAAATTAAGTGATAAACTTGTAAGTAGCTCAATGAAAACACCGGCCTGTAGTAACAATGTTCACTATTCAGTAACACCATGTAAGTAATTCATCCAACGTAGTGCTTAACAAAGGTCGGTAACTGGGGTAACTGCAGCCAACTTCACTCGCACTGCTCAAGACACTAATGAGAACATCTTAAATTGATGTGGGCTCTCATATAGGAGATGGGAGACGGTTCTAGTCGCGCTAGTGGCGCAATATATGTACAGCATGCGGACACGTGCTGCATATTTAGTGGAGGACGACCTGGTATCGATCCCAGGGCCTCCAGCCTCTGGAGCTGAAGTAGGGAACTAGGCTTGATGAGGCTCTTCAGCGGGATTCCTGGATGGTTGAAATATTTTTACCTTTTTAAGATTAGGAAAGGTTACAAACATACATAAGCCTACTCATATTCAATGCTCGGTATTTCAAAAAATAATTCTGTTCACTAGATTTTTTTGTCAGTTAAATATAACTATAAAACTTTACGCCTTTTACTCATTATTAGACGTGACATTCTACTCGTAACCAGATATCAATAAATGATATTTTTCTAAATATAATTCATGTGAGGACATTTCGTTTCATTTGTGCGAATCGAACTAAGGTTTATTAATTCTATTGTCCACAGATTATGCCAGCATATTTGTTTCAGTTGCAGTGACTTTTACAATTTAATAAAAGTCAATTTTCATAAACTATTACTCAAAAAGTAAGCGAGATAATAGAATTTGTTTTTGGTAAAACGTTTCTTGATCCATAGCTTTTGGACTAATAAAGAAATTTTGAATGTGTTCTAATTATTTTGATTCAATTTGAAAATAATAATTAATAATAAATTTAATACAGAAGCATTTAGCAAATGGTCAAAATGCATTATATTAAATGTTAACCTCCTACGTATACAGGTTGTTCATTTTAAGTGGTACACTATTGCTATTTCGAGAACTATAAGAGCTACGAGGTCGGTTAAAGTAGCAAACAATTTCTATAATATAAGACAATTAAAATGAACGAAACAAGAATTTTTTTAGACCAGTGGTTCTCAAAATGCGGGATGCAACTTTCTTATTGTAAATGGCAACCTATTTTTTTTTTTTATTTGCTTATTCGATTCAGTATTTTTTTCTGAATTCAATGATATTCATATGTAATGACCAAATAATACCAAATATTTGAGAAAAATGCAAAATTATAAATGTATCATTTTTATTTAAATATGCATATACAAAGTTTGCCATGAAAGAAAACATATAAAACAAACAATTTTTAATATTAGCTTTTAGAAGTGTACCTCTGTATTTCTGTATTGTAATAACTAAATGAATAATTATTCTCAAAATTAAAGTTTTTTCAATTATTTATGCATTTGATTTATTTGTTTTCCTCCATGGCAAACTTTGTATATACATATTTAAATAAAAATGATACATTTTTAATTTTATATTTTTCTCAAATAATTTGTATTATTTGATCATTACTTGTGAATACCATTGAATTCAGAAAAAAATACTGAATCGAATAAGCAAATAAAAAAAATAGGTTGCCATATAAAATAAGAAAGTTGCACCCTGCATTTTGAGAACCATTGGTCTAGAAAAATTCTTGTTTCGCTCATTTTAATTGTCTTATAATATAGAAACTGTTTTCTAATTTAACTAACCTTGTAACTCTTATAGTTCTCGAAATAGCAATAGTTTACCACTTAAAATGAACATATTGTATACATCAGGGTATAGAATTAAAACGTAGCGTATATTGGTTTTAATGCAATTTTTTGTATTGTTGCATCCTTTTACCTATTTACTTTACTACAAAAATGTAACTTTAAAAGTTATTCAGAATTTAAAAATGCATGCAATAAGGCCCATTTGGTTACCTAAATATCAATATTTCACTGTATGTCAAATAAACAAATATTAATATTTAATATAAAAAATTTAAAACGGACATAGAAAATTAACCAAACCAAAAAATATTTGACATTTCATAAAAGAGTTTTCTATTTATTTATTATAATGTTCAATAAATTTCTGTAGAGTGGACAATATTGCATTTTTAAATTCTGAACAACTTTTGTATTAACATTTTTGTTGTAAAGTGAATAGGTAAAAAGATACAGTAATATGAAATAAAAATAGCATTGAAACCCCTATACACTACATTTGGCATGTAAGGGAGGTAATGGGAAGGATACAAAATTTTTATAGTGAGTTTTCAACAGATAAACACGTCATGCGGACCCCAGGCAACAATTTCAATATTTCAACATTGACTTCCGTGGGTGTGTTTTTCCATAATAACTCAAAATCTAGTAAAAAATATTATATTGAAATTTCATACTAAGAATTTAAGTATTTAATTCTACCGGAAGTGGTAGTCTATCAGGTCAGATGAAATTTGAAAATACTTTAAAAATGTAGATTATTGGCTACAATTTTAATTATTTTCTCTATTTTATACAGTTTAAAAGTTGCTTAAACGAAAAGTTATGTGTTGATCATATCAGATTTGTTGTGTTAGATTTAGAGTTAATTTTGTTTTATAAAAGATGTAGAATATTAATTTGAAACTTTTTTTCTCTAATTTGTAAAGTTCAGAAGTTGTTTTTGTGGTAGGTTAAGTGTTGGGCACATCATATTTCTTTATTATGTATAAAAAAGTTTTTAAAAATTCAAATTGATAGGCATCTTTGCGTACCACAGTTTAACAAGCACTGCTATAAGCAGTCAAAACAAATATTACATACTTATAATCTGCAACATTGTAATGTAAAAATTGACTATAAATCAAGTAAAGGATTGTTATATCTAATAAACAGAAAATATAGTGTAGCATATTAATTTCCCATTATAATAATTTCTGTATTAGTGCTTAGTCTCCATTATCATTTTTATCACAAGTTAACAATATATTATCGGCTTGTACACGAACAGAATACACAAAATCCACTTACTAACAATCGATTGTCGCCCTCAATAAAATCCTTTCACACGAAACCCTCAAAAACAATTTATTCCTCCACCCAGGGCCGCCTTATCACAACATCACCCCTACGTACACTAATAATGCATTTCCAATACGAGTACTGCGAATACAATACCTACAGATTTATCAGCCACGTTCACATTACACCACGAAATAATTATCGTTATTCATGTTAGTGCTTCACTTGAAGAAATAGGCCAGGGTTAAGGTGTACCCTAGCACTCGCAGGAGCCCTGCGCCCATAATATTCCAGTAAATCACTCCCCAGTGCTGCTGGTCTAAGTAATTATGGCTCTAGTTTACAGAAATTATCCCTCACGTGAGAGTGGATGTTGTTACTTAGCGCAGGGTCGGCCTTGAGTAATCAGGGGAAACTTCTAAGAAAAATACATTAGTACACGCCCAAACCTAATGGAAAGTGAAACATAGCTTGTGCTATCCACATTTGAGGTGCTGTTTACTTTCTTAATAAATGTTTGTTTTGAAGCGCCCTGAATCCGTTTCTTCTAATTTAAAGAAGATATTATTTCTAGCGGAATGGAAAAATATTGGGTACACCAGCCTTAATGGTTACTATTATGTTTATTTAATCATAACGGTCTGACGTTTCGGCCCTAATTGGAGCCTTCCTTAGAGACCAAATGATATCACATAATATAGTCACTGTTACATTCAAATGTGTCATTTTTTTGGGAACTAGATCTTCAGCAATTGTTGTCAGTCTCCTTGTTGGGTCAAGGTTGTTGTAAGAAATTTTTCATCTGTTTGCCATTATGGTACTGAAGATCTAGTTCCCAAAAAAATGACACATTTTGAATGTAACAGTGACTATAATATGTGATATCATTTAGACTCTGAAGAAGGCTCCAATCAGGGCCTAAACGTCAGACCGTTATGATTAAATAAACATAATAGTAACCATTAAGGCTGGTGTACCCATTACTTTTCCATTCCATTCTAAGTGTACAGTCAAGAACAATTCACAAATTATTTCTAGCAACATCCTAAATACAACGGATGTAGAATTTAAATGTGGCTTATACAGTAAACAAGCGAAATAAGTATATCTACTTGATTCTTAATACAAATCGTACAAAATAAATACTATCGTCGATTTATGCCCAATTGCACCACTCCCACTTAAACGTTAAGACTTCCTTAAAATTCTAAGTAATTATTAAATATAAAAATTTCGTTGCACCACCCAAATTTCAACACTTATATTGACTTAAGGAATCCTTATTTTTATTACCCTGAAGAATAACAATCGAAACATCGGTGTTATTAATATTAAATATATTAACTGCATCTCGAATAAGTTGTATTATTTATGACACATTAAGAGTTGATAGAAAAAAAATACTTCTTTTAAAATGTTCTGAAAACAATTCGATTTGCTGTGCTTTATATTTACAGGATTTTGTTTAGAAATAAGCTTCTAATGTAGTTATTTTATAATTAAATCCAAAATTTGTAAACACACGTTGTGAAATTTAAATACAAATAGGACTACGTGACCAAAATCTGGAATTGTCCTTTTGAAAATGAAAGTTATATACTTATGGTATGTGTCCACGTTCACATGCCAAAGGGAACCAATAAGAAGAACTTACAACAAGGCTCATTTTACATTTTCGTCCATATCTAGCGATCTGCGTATTATTACAGGGTGATAAGAAGTGATAGAGTTGGCAACATAATTCTAGGGATCTTTATATTTCACAATTTGCTAAATGTCATGTGAAGACGGCAGAACTATTTGACATTAAAAATAAAAACAAATAAGTTATGTCAGATGTCCGACAGTTAATAGGAAATTTAGCCAAACGCTGTTTCTCTCATAAAATATAAAGCAAAATTTAAAAACTGCATTTGACAGCAAGTCAGAATCACATTGGTAATTTGCACTAGTGCAAAATTATCGTGTAATTCTACGTTAATTGGACGACATTCAGAAATGTCAGAATTCTGATTGGCTTAAATTTTATGAGGGAAATATTACAGATACTTTAGATTATTACCTCTTCAGGTAATATTAATAATTATAAGGTTGTGGGTAAAAGTGACGAATTTATTTATGAATATTGTATATCCGGAAATATTTTTGTGTATCAGTCTTACTAATTTCTAGTTAATTACTTCCAAGTACGAATTAAAAAAAGTATTGTAACCGCGAAGAAATTCGCTTTCAGATTTCAACGAAAATATCCATTTTGACAACCATTTTGTCTAAGACGATTTCGACTAGCACTGGTTACTTGCCGGTTACGTGTTTGGTTGGCTTCAAACAATGATGTTCCTCTGACCAAACGGTTACTGAAAACGCCCGATAGATTTTGACATTAATCAAATTTGAAAAATATGTCAGCATAGTAATTTGAAATCATAGCAAGTGAAATTCAAGCAATCAGAACATTAACCGTTGGACGAACCGAGCTCTCGAGTATGTTACTTATTTGACATACCAAACTGTCACCGTTTACATATCACGACATATAAGTGTCAGTCGAAATCATTGGGTTACTCTATTTACTAACCATTCCTGTAACCAAGTACTAACCGGTGCCAGTCGAAATGGCCTCTAGTTTCGGCGGAAAGTACGAAGGGTTTCTTGAATTTTGAATTTGAAGGAGGTTACAAAGAAATTATGTGGTCTCCACAATCCACATCAGATATTTTTTTATTGTCAACTGAATCACTTTTTTATGATCACTCTGTATTATAAAACATATAAGCCTTGTTATAGTTAAAGAAACAAAACAAGCAAAGTAAACACTTCGACGTCACAGCATCCAAAATTTCCAATCAACTCCCACATCCATCCTCCTCATCTCAGCTGCTCGGCTCAGCAACATCTGTCTTATCAATCTCCGCGTTACGAACGGGGAAAAACGAGCGTAATACGATTAGCAATCAGTACATTCGGAATTAGCGTTCGTTGTGGCAACTCACCCTCTTTCCTCCCCCTTCAGCCCCACTGCAAACATTCTGCAACGTCTCAGAACACAATTAACCCCGAGTCGATAGTAATTCATCAGGAGCCGCAAGCGAAGTGTGGTGCACGGCGCAGCACGTGCCGCAGAATAAACGCGTGTTTTCTGTTTTGTTACAATGTTAGCGATGCGAGATACAGGACCCAGAACCGGTTTCATTTGAAGGTGATCCTTGCGGTTATATTTTTTAATAATCAAAATGTGGTTTTATACTTGATGTTTTTCATTTGTTACACTGTTACACTGGATACTAGTCGACAAACCGACGAATTAACATCGTAGTCTTCAATTTTCAATCGTACATTTTTAACAATTTTTTACACGACTAGTCTTTTTTATCAACTAACCATGCCTGTTTTCAAGACGGTATGTGTTTTTTACCATTTACTAGGTTAAACAGAACGGTGAGTTAATCAGTTAGAATGCGTACACGTTAACTTCAAGCCACCAAGCCTATCAGTTTGTTAGGCTAGGTAGCTTGAAGTTAACTTGTACGCACTCTAATTGTTCTGAAAATTTTGAAAGTTTTATCATATCGAAATATCGAAATTTGAATTTTTCAAGCTTTATTGCTGAATATCGGAATCGCTCACTAATAGTTATTTATGTATCAAGGCACTGAAGTTCCATTTTTTATCACGAATATGGAATTTAGTAGCCGAGGCCCATAGGGCCGAGGAAAATAAGCCATGTGATTGATAAAAAGGAACTTCAGTGTCGAGGTACATATTAAGTTTTATTTGAAATCTAAAATTCGAAAAAACTGTAAAAAAATTACAATATAGATTAAGTTTATACATCTGTCAGTTGTCAATTGAAACTGACAGTCAGTGTTGCCAACCTCGAGAAATGAAGTTATAGTAAATAACACTCAAAATTATGTGTTTTGTCCCCAATTTCGTCATCGGAATTAATTAGTTAATTCTTCTTGCAAATTTTGTTTCATGTTATGTCCAAATTTACTATAGTACGTTAATATATCTGCCAAAATTATCCTAATTGTACAATAATTATTTAACGGTTGCCAACACTGGGTTGCTCAAAATCGTCGTATAATGGGTTACTTTAGTGACAATTTCGGTCGTGATGCAAACTTCATTGTCATGAGTAATAACTTACATTACATTCTCATTGAATAATTTACTATTTTTTGTTTTACAAAAAGAATAGCTGAAATAATTCTACGACGTTTGTTATTTAAATGCACACACACTGTTTAAATCCCTGTCTCTGAACTCTTTTTAAAAATAGGTAAAACTTTATTTTAAATTAAAATAAAATATTCTTAGTTTCATAAATTCATTGTAATTTTCAATTTATCATATAAATTTTTATGTTTTCGTTTTGTCGGGTATTATTATTAAGTTTATGTTCTTATTTTCTCATGTTGTACGATTAGGTGGAAAATCAGCTTATGGTTGAACCTCGCCATTAACTTACTTGGGTAATAATAATTTGTTTATGTCGGTCATAAACAATAGCAACTATAGAAAAGTCACCTAAAATATTTAGTTTCAGCATTACTAACAATGGTGAAATTTATATCTACGTATTTTCTAATAAATTTTTCATTCTGCAATCGTGCAAAAAATTATGTAAGCCTATCGAACGTCACACAAAATTGTCTTCCATTGGTAAACTGTTCTTGCCGTTCTTCATACTTAATATAGTATTTCCGTAGATTACAATAATTTTGCATATTTCTGACTTGAATAAAAAAGAAAATAAAGGCGAAAGGGCTGAACATAACTGGCAACCTTATACAATAAGAATGTGTAATTTAGAAGATTACAAATAAAATTTATAAATATCACGCATTAAAAATGGAGTTATCCAGATAATAATTAAAAATTGTTCATCTGCATTATAATATGTTTAGTAAACGAATAACAAAGTAAATTAAACTTTTGTACTGCTCGCGTACATATTATTTGTAATCCAGTTTAACATTTTAAAATGTAAATAATTTTCGTATCAGTTTTTAAACTAATGCATTTTTATATATAAAAAAAAATATGACTGTATTATATTTAATATGTAAATGCATTTTTGTTTATAAAATAATTGTATAAACAAAATGAAATTGTAGGTATTTCCTGCTATAAAAACTGTTTCCATTTGACAGATACACAACGCATAATGCCATGGCGACACTATAAATTTTTTTTGACATTTTTAGTCATACTTGTGTTTCTTTACTTTACCTCTGTGGATTTTCCACCACTATCTTTAGTTAATTTACACCCAAATCTATATCACTCACCGAAATCTGCAAAAAAAAAATTAAATAAATAAATATATAATGCTTTTTATCCATTTTAATGTGGCACTCTGCTTTTGCAGATCTCGGTAATGATATATTTTTGAGGGTATAGTGAGGCTACTAGACATCAAGTTATGGCTTCCAAAATGCTTATGATCTTATGTTCACGCTATTTAAAATTAATTTGGCTTTCCTATTTTGTGACCTGTAAGTGATAACGTTAGAGTAAATGCATAGACGATTCAGGAAAATGTTGCAGACAAATATAACCTAAAATTATACACGATATTTTTGCCCTTGATTGTATTTGAATGTCAATTATGTAAATGAGTTCTTTATTGATAAAATATAACCTTTTTCCTTGTATTTTGTGAACCAGATTGAAAGGTAATTTAGGAATAAGTATATATTCAACTAAAATTTACATACAGATATTTTGGTGGCAATATGTGTAAAATCCTAACATTCGTTCTTCAACAGTTAATCGCGAAGAATAAACTAATGTGTTCACTTCAAAATATATACAGTAGATAGTCAATAATCCGGATTAATTGGGACCGGACTCCATCCGGATTTTATAAATAAAATACTTTTTGGGTGTCTTCAACGCAAAATATTAGTTGCAATCGGTCATAAATTATTGTGATGTTTAGAGAAGAGGAGTGAATAAATGAAACTATTCATTATTAATAAAATTTTACATGTTTTATTTAAAGAAAGTGAGCAAAATATAAAAATCAAATCCGGATTATCGATCTTCCGGATTTTTGTCATCAGGATTATTATTCGATTTTATCATCTATTGAAATTTACAGGTAAAATTTCGCTATTGGTACCCAATATTAAATTTTGTAATTTAAAAGTACTGGAAGATTTAAGAGGCTTGACTTGCAATCCCAAACCATCTATTACTGTACAATGTAGAAACAACTCAAAGAATATTGATTACCATCATACCATCCGTCGAAGGATCATACCATTTATCCTTTTTGAATGTAACAAATAAATGACAAGAAATAGTATATTGTACAACGAGCATGGAATGGTACTCATTTCCTACGAGTATGAAAGTTTGTAGCATGAGCCGAAGGCGAATGCTGCAAATCATACGAGTATGAAATGGACATTCCATGCGAGTTGTACACTATACTTTTTCTACGACCACGATATTATTTCTTAATTCATTTAATATTAATTAAAAAGTTGTCTCGCTTTCATCGTTCCAATATTTGACAATTCTAAATAAGTATCCTAGCAATGGTACCTGTACTTCAATGAGCTAACCTGTATCGATATACTCACAAAACAAATTCATTTCGCACGATGCTTACAATGTACCTCATATCCCTAGAAACAACAAACATACAATGAACAGATTTCTAAGTGGTCGTACAAAAATAATTTATTTTATTTGAAATCGGTACTAAAGTGCTCAAAAATTTAATTAAAAGCTCAGAAATCGTCACTACAATAACTTATTATACGACGATTTTGAGCAACCCAGTGTTGGCAACCGTTAAATAATTATAGTACAATTAGGATAATTTTGGCAGATATATTGACGTACTATAGTAAATTTGAACGTAACATGAAACAAAATTTGGAAGAAGAATTAATTAATTAATTCCGATGACGAAATTGAGGACAAAACACATAATTTTGAGTGTTATTTACGATAACTTCACTTCTCGAGGTTGACAGAACTGTCTTTCAGTTTCAATGGACAACTGACAGATGTATAAACTTAACCTATATTGTAATTTTTTTACAGTTTTTTCGAATTTTAGATTTAAAATAAAACTTAATATGTTCTTCGGCACTGAAGTGCTTTTTTATCACTCACATGGTTTATTTTCCTCGGCCCTGCGGGCCTCAGCAACTACATTCCATATTCGTGATAAAATATTGAACTTCAGTGCCTTGATACATAAATAACTATTATTATATGGCTAATGCATTCTTATTAAATGATTAATTAATGTTGTATATAATGCAAGTACATGTACATTATATAGACTGAACAGTCCTGGAAGGTAAATAAATATTTTTATTATAAAATTTTGTAAATGGAGATTTATTGCAGAATTCCATTATCGAAAGAATGATCGAAGCCAGTCATAACTACCATAAGATAAGAAATGCATCAAAGTTTATGCGCAAAAATGAAATATACTCCGCTATCTTGAAACGTCTTTTAAATATTTCCTCTTGCAAGCACTACCCGTCAAACAACTATCAGTTCACCACGAAGTTAAATTTCCAGCAGTGAAAAAAATCTCTTCCTTAAAATGCATTTCCTATTCAGGACATTTACATCAGCCTATCTGATTGTAGACTGGTGGAACTCTCCCTTTCTTGGCTTGAGAAATATCTGAAAATTACGCGGCGGTATTTTTTGCGGCGAACAGTTTCCATATTGCTCATTCGTCCCGGCGTCGTCACTGCGCGGGATATTTGTCACTTTTCTCGCGTTCTCTGATAAGGCTAAATCATGGCTAACACGATCCCCCAACAACTACGATAGAGAAGACGACAGTGGCGTCACCGAATACTTTCACTTGAGATTTACCAATTCGCAATATTAAACTATACTAATCATAACAAATGTATTATTTAAATTGTTATAGCAAAACGCTTTGGACTGAAAATCATTTTTATTGACCAGAACTCAACTGTTAAGTGACACAAATATAATTTAAACACTGATTGCACCAACAAAACTTAGTTTAATTATACAAAAGCAAATCGAATGTAAATTATTTTATATGATATGTAACTTCGATTTGCTTTTATTTATTTAAACAAAGTTTAAATTTTCTTGGTCTTACTGGCCATAACACACCTATTTCAACAACTTAACTTAAGCGTTACTTAGGGATATACCGGATATCTACCTTTTTACCTCCCGCCTACTTTTTAGTGGAATGTATTGCTTTTGGTCAAAAAATTGGGTAGTGAGTTATCAAAGAATAAACACGTTTTAGGGTCCCTACAATTCGCTTTTACTATTTTCGCCATGATGTCTGTCTGATATACAGGGTGGTCCATCGCTCTGTATTTTTTATTTTATGCGATTATTATAAATATTGTCGAAAATTTTTTTAGACAAAATTTATTTTGCATTAAAATTCCTATGTATCTGTAGTATAAGTTTTTCTACCAGTTGCTCCATTTTCGCGCAATGGTATGCAACGTAGTATTTTTAAATGGAACACCCTATATATTTTTATAAAATTTTGAAGATCTTATGTTTCTCTTTAAATAAGTTCTTATTCAATATAGTCCTAAAATTTAAAAATAAAAAGGTGCATATCATTGCGAGAAAATGATACACCCGGTATAAAAACTTATACTGCAGATATATGGGCATTTTAATATAAAATAAACTTTGTCTGAAAACATTTTCGGTAATATTTATAATAATCGGATTAAATTTAAAATACAGACCGATGGACCAACTTGTATATGTGTGCATGTATTTGTGTGTTTGTGTGGTCTGTACCGATTTTTTCGACTCCCATAACTCAAATACTATAATACAAAAAAATACAATTTTGTGTATTTTTAGATTTTGAATAAAATTGGTCAACCGAAAGTAGCAGTACACTAGAAGAAATTGTAGAAAACTAAATTTTACATGTGTTTCGATTACACTAAATGTATTAATTTACATTGGATTTAAAGATAAGAAAGTATAATGAAATTAAAGTTCATAAATCTTGCATTCCATGTAAACTATGAAAATACTTAAAAATATTCAATTTTTTACGAAATGTGATTGTGGAGCTGCTATCTCAATAAAATTTATGTCAAAATATAAAATATATATTCGAAAGAAAATTAAATTTGTTAAATATAAATACTTGAAATGGAAAATAAACAAATAAAAAGATATTTTTCTGTATCATCAAATACTTTTTGTACCGTTTAAGAGTTGTATTGAGCTGGAGGTTATGTGTTGGACACATAATATTTTTTTATAGGACATAAGAAATGCAATGTTACATTTTTCATTAGGCGATAGTTCGTGCCCTACGAATTTTGGAACAAAAGTTTAAATATAAAAAAATGTTCAGAAACAAAAACTGCACCAAATTAAACATTATTGATATCATTTCTGTTTTGTGATAGACATAAAATAAAATTTATAATTCTTTGCTTTATCTGTGCGCGTAGTAAACTAAATATTTACACTTTTGTTCTAAAATTCATAGAGAACGTACTATAATGTAATGGCCATTATAACATTGTATTTCCTATGCTCTATAAAAAAAATAAACACCCAGTATAATTATTCCATAAAATTGAACCCACCGGAGTATCAACTCATATCAAATAGATATTTTGTTCTTCATTTTATATCAATTTTTAATGTTATTTTAGCAATTTATACTTCACGAAAAAATAAGAGTGGAGCTATTAACCCCTAGTAAAAACTACCTACTACGCCGCTGCGCTAGACACCCCTATTTGCACCCTTCTTAAAGCTGCCCTTCGTCGACTGCTTAGCGGTCCAATAGAAAATTCTGCGGCTTGAATTCCCTTTTTGCTGCATTGGGGTGCGTGCAGATTTCCCGACGCTCTAAACTTCATGCCATCCCTTCGGCGTCGCGGGGCGCGGGGCGTCACGAAACTACCCCCACCCCTATAGTCGCTAGCGTGCGAGGGGTGCATGTGTTGCGTTTCTATTGCGTCTGATGGTAATTTTGATTAGTTTCTTATATGAAGGATTGTCTAGATTGTATTGTGAATAGAAGGGGAAAATATTCGCAAAATGTTGAATATTTTTTTGCTCGGAGAGTTATTAGGGTTATTAATTATTTTGACGTGGATTGTGACGTGAAAAGATAAATTTATGGAACAAGATAAGTGGAATTTAAATGGTATATATAAATTTTTGGTGCAAATAGAGGAACGAAAAAATAAACTTAATTTAAATATATTATAAAAAATCTGATGTGCCCAGTGCATATCCTCTTTCGAAATAAACTAGATAAAATGAATTATTAATAAAGAAAATATGTTTTTTTCTTATTTAATGAAAAGAAAGAAAAGTGGGAAAAAGATCAGAAGTAGTGCATACGTTCTAAAACTCGAATTATGCTAAATTATACATTTTGTTTGTCCTAAAATTTCGTAATAAACCATGTTTCATTTTGAAGAGCCCATCCTTCAACAAAAGTTAAAAAAAATTATAAGCCGCTATGATTTTATTACAATGTTAAAAGTATGAGTTGTTGTTTTGAGATGTATTATCCATCTTAAATCCGTCTCTTCTATTTTTTGAACACTCTATATACCGGGTGTTGACCGCGACCCCGGAACATAGGACTTTAACATGTAAAATCATAATTTCGTAATTTCCTGCTTAACAAATTATATTAGACAAAAAATGTTCAAATAAAGATGAGAGATTATAAAATTCTACATCAGAATCAATAAACAGAATTACATTTACATGCCCTATAACGCCAGAAATTAAATATGAAAATATTAAAAATTAGCTCAAAAATCGGGTTAGCCTTGGAAATGAAACAAAATTCCTTTAAAAAATAGTCAATTATGCAATTTATAATAATAATTAATAAAAAATACAATTTTCATTTCCAATTGAATACAATTTTGTTTCATTTCCAAGGCTAACCTGATTTTTCAGCTAATTTTTAATATTTTCATATTTAATTTCTGGCGTTATAGGGCATGTAAATGTAATTCTGTTTATTGATTCTGATGTAGAATTTTATGATCTCTCAACTTTATTTGAACCTTTTTTGTCTAATATAATTTGTTAAGCAGGAAATTACGAAAGTATGATTTTACATGTTAAAGTCCTATGTTCCGGGGTCGCGGTCAACACCCTGTATATGTGGGAGGTAAAATTTTTTTTGTAGTACAAGGATTATTTGCAAAAATTATATAAGAAATATTAGGACACTCGAATAATTGCCTTTATGGAGCATTATTTCCAGAAAAATACAAATTTCCCAAAATTTCAAAGTCTATGAACTTATACAAGATATTTCATGGGTATGGAACATCTCATTTATTATCAGTAATAATATAACAAGAGAGTGAGAATAAATTAGAAAATAATTCTTCAGTATCTTTCTCAAACTTGTCTCCATTTGGCAATAGCCACGAAAGCCCGTAGGGCTTGAGTGACTATTGCCAAATGGCGACAAGTTTTCGAAAGATCTGCCACATTATTTTCAATTGTAGTTTTGTAGTTTTTTAGAATAATTGCCTTTATGGAGCATTATTTCCAGAAAAATACAAATTTCCCAAAATTTCAAAGTCTATGAACTTATACAAGATATTTCATGGGTATGGAACATCTCATTTATTATCAGTAATAATATAACAAGAGAGTGAGAATAAATTGAAAATAATGTGGCAGATCTTTCGAAAACTTATCGCCATTTGGCAATAGTCACTCAAGCCCTACGGGCTTTCGTGGCTATTGCCAAATGGAGACAAGTTTGAGAAAGATACTGGAGAATTATTTTCTAATTTATCGAACTCTCGAGTTATATCTAATTAGATTATTTTTTGATTTCATCATCAGGCAAGCCACTAAATCAATCTTTTTTGCTCATTTTTACTTGTATCTGTCAACAAAAACAAAAAAGCTACAGAGAAAATTCTCGGGAATAATCACAAGAGCATTATTCTCACAATAATAATGACAGGATTGGATAAAACACAGACACGTGACATACAATGTAGTATTTCATTGGTTTTAAGAAACGTCAAGAAATAATCAATATTATTTATATTATAATAAAAGAACGGCATCCAAAAGAAAGTTGTAGTAGATCAAGGATTACAGTACATATATGTTTATTGAAAAATAATTTTAGTCAGTATGGCTTAAATTGTGACACAAATTATTATTTTTTAATGACAATCTATAAATCACTGTACATTTTTACATGCTTCAATTTTTTTTATTACATAAATAAATACAAAAAGTCAATTTAAAGTTCAGATAAATTACGAAAAAAGTGTAGGGCATGCAGAACCATGATCCTATCCACATACCCACTAATTAATTAATTCTGCAATATTAATTGTAAAAATTCTAAACTTGCGGTTGACATATTCCAGTGATACGCATATGCAGTTTATAGTTTTCTTTTGTTTGCCCAGACAGAAAACAAATGACTAGCGCAGGGTTGCTAGGGCAACGAGAGAGAAATGATTAATGTTTGACTTCACGTAATAAAAATCATCTATAATTAATTCAGCGTGTAACTGAATATAAACTATAATTAATTATGAACTGTCACTATCATTACTTGGACGTTAACAGTCAAATTCACTCAGCAATATGCAAGTTGTTGTGTGACGTCACGAGATAGCTGGTTTACAAGTTTGAGATGTGCACATAGAGGGCATAAACATTAAAGAGACGTTCTTTTAATATTTGTAATAATGAATTAGATATAATAAAATTAAAGTCAAAGATAGACACGTTTAATAATTTATATGTAGATAAATATATAACTATAAAACCTAACTTTTATTTTATTTACATTAGAAATTACAAGAAGTCAATGAAAATATTTTATATTATAAATATATTGTTAGCTACCTTATTGATATTATCCAATTATTATAATAGAAAACTAATACGATAATCATAATTTAAACACATTGTTTATAAGTTCTATTTCAAAGGTATAATCAAGTCAATTATACACAAATACGAGTATATAGCTTTACCATAATATAAATCGTTTAATCATTGTAATTATTTACAAACCTACATTGATTGTACCTTTTAAGGTAAGGTATGAATAAGAAAATATATTTCTATAACACTGTTTTAGAAACTACGCATTCTACAATTAAAAATTGTTATGGAATCACTAACATTCCTTACGCCGCGTATGGAATATTTTCGACGAATCTGAGCCGCGATATATGAAGTATCTTGATTCAGTTACTATGGTTACGTTACGTCTGCTTGTTTTAATTTAATTTTTTGAGTTTGACGTTTTCAACAGTTTTTTATTTGTATTTTTTATATAATTTCCAAAATTTGTTATAGAAAGTATAGTCTTCAACATGTAACGGAATGGCATATCCCACACTCGTAAACCGTAGCCCTCGCCTTCGGCTCGAACTACGATTTTTTGCTCGCGTGGAATATGTGCCATTCCATTACTTGTTGTAGAATATACTATTCTTTAAACATTTTATGATTACTTATACCTTTTCAATCAATGCACATGCAGTTTTAATATCCGTGTTACATACAATATTTTATGCATTGCAGATTATTTTTCTTTAGCTTAGAACGACATTTATATATAACACATGATGTTGACATGAAAAAATTTGATAGTTTGGAATTGTGTTTTTTTCTGATGTTTGGTTAACAAGATGTTTATTGTTTATTATTTGTTTTGAAAATATTGTTTATGGCCTATTATTATGGAAGAAATCGTTCAAATAGAATCAAAATATTTCTTCTAATTGTGTAATTACATGTTCTAATTGAATTACGTACCAAAAAAATTAATAAAATTATTTGGTCGTTTATAAAGAGCCATTTTATAGCCGTTAAACAATATCATAAACAAGTGTTTGTAAGTCGATCTCGGTGGTGTAGTGGCTATGTCACTAGCCTAGCACACCAGAGGTTGTGGGTTCGAATCGTACTGAAAAGCATGGTCTTTTGTGTTAGTCCTCTTCTGATCTTCGTAAAAATGAGTTATTATAAAACAGCCGAATATAAAATAATTAAATATCATGCGCGTAAATCATTGCTAACAAAGATATAAGTTGAGCTGGAATTGTTTTTGTGGGATTTGAACTGAGATGTATTAATATTTAGATGCATTACCACAGTTCTATTTACCCCTTAAATCATGTTTTAAAGGTATAAACATTAAATATACCCTAGAAAAAATCTACCACATCTTACGCCCAAACAACCCTTCTTAAAAACTCTTTAGTTCTACTTCTCAGTTGCACAAAGAACCAACCCAACCCCTAGCGTATCCCAGTAGCATCTGAGCTCTCAAAACTTGATTCCCGCGCTATAACTTCACTTCGCACCGCTAGTTCCTGTCGCGGCCGCGGCGGCGCTGCCGGCCGACACGGCTGTCACACTTTCAGTCGCTGCTGTTTTCGTTCAGTTTGTGCAGAGTCGTCGACTAGTACACATGTGCCAGTGACTGTGTAGAGGCGACGTCAGTGAAATGCACCCCTATGTTGATGTAGTGCAGTGCCCCTACGAATTGTTAGCGATTTAATATAATTTCACCCAGTAGTGTAAAAACGTTCGACTGTGTTTAGTGCAGTGTGTTCTTTTTGACTTTTTGTTACTTTTTTGTTTATTTTGAGTTTTGTTCACCATGGAGATCCACACGGACTTTTACCGGACTCGCCGGAAATTTAAAGTAAGTTGCGCGCAATTATTAAAAAGTGTAATATTTTTATGGTTGTTTATCAAGCCAATATTGAAAGATGACACCATTATCGTAGTCGATTTAAACGAGTCAAGTATTTCAAGATAGCAGTCGACCCCAATAACTCGAAATCGAGCTGTGTCTCTCGTTTCATTCTTAAAGTCGAGACTGGGCGATTTAATTGCGCTGTGGAACGGGATCAGATGAAAGGAGACAAGATAGTTTCAATGAAACTTAACGCGTGGGAAAACTAGTTTTTGAAAAAATCACGGAATATTTCATGTTGTGGATGCCTGTCATAAAGAGGCAAGAAAGAGAAATATAAAAACAAATGTCACTTAAAAACGTAAAAAAGCGAGCGCCGATTGCCACAATAAAACAATATTAACGTTGGCCTTTCGTCTGTTATTCAGATTTTCATTTTTTATTTAGAGTTTCATTTGTCACGCCTCGTGAAAGAGACAAGAGATGAATTATATCGTAGTCAGGTTTACTTGGATAAAAAGTTTTTCGGGATAATTCCCTGCGTTTTTAACTGACCCAATTTCTACATTAAATCAAATATTTACTGGGCAAATCACTCTTCATCTAGTCATCACATTAAATAAACTATCTCTGCGTGGTTCCAAATTTTATCTTATCAACAAACAATAAATTTTGTAGATATACCCAATAAAATATCTATTACAATTACTTTTAATAAAGAGCATATACATAACACAGTTTTTATTTTAAATAATGGTGTAAAGGTTAAAATATGGGTGAAGTAATTTATTGTTAGTGATTTGTCGGTCGGTGATATATCAAAGGTGATAAAATTACATAATGATCCAATTAATTGGGACAAACACTTTCTTATTAAAACCGCGTTCACAGAACTAATCTAATTAAACTTAATTTATTTGAAATGTATTTCACTCGTATTTTATTCATCTCTGAATATAATGCAACAGTTTTGATATTTCCTGCTCTCTACAAAAATGATCTTCTACGAAATTAAGCAATAATTTGCATTTCCTTATCACTATTGGTTTTATTCCTATTTGTCACATCCGTTGTGTGATAGTTTATTTTACTAAGAATATCTGCAGACTCATATAGGTGCCAGAAAGTCGCTATGTATTATAATTCGATTATGAGGTCATTATACGCGATAAAGCGGTTATCACATGTCTACCTATGTAAATACAGACTTTCCTTTGTTGAACCGTTGTGTGTTTTAGATAGAAGACTTCCACAATGATACCTAATAAACTTACACAAGATGATGTTATGATCGCATGATCGGTAAATGTTAAAAGCTCAGGCACGACTGCCATTTGTAACGCACTTTTACTTTTATATTTCAAGAGGTATTCATATTAGTTTTGTAATAACAGTTACTGTTTTAAGTCACTTTAGCTTTTTTATAATTTGCAATAATGTTTGGTGCGAGCGAATATCCGTATCTATGTTTTCGGCATAAGCAGGTAGTTCCAAACAACGAGTAATTTCTTGTTTTCTACATTGAAAAACTAGAGCAAAAACATATTTTATTTTGTATAAATATCATAAATAAATTTTGTTCTGTATTATAATATTGTTTTATATATTCATAATTTGGCATGTTTGACATAAACGAGTAAAACAAGCGTTTTAATTATTTGTTTATTCCCAGAAAAACTATTATTTTTAAAATATATTATTAAACATGTAATTTAGCTATTCTTAAAATTGGAAACATTTTTCGTTTTTAGCTATTTTCGCAGCTAATTCTATATTTAAATACATTGTATTTATTAAATTGAATACTTTTGAACATAGTTCGAAATGTTGTGTTTTTAATAAATATATATTTACAGAATTGTATCCAAGCATCTTTTTAATTTACAATTTTGAGTTCTGAATGTTTTTTCAACATATATTTATTATTTTATGTCCCAGAGAATTTCCCACAGTTTTGCAATTATTACTAATATGAACCCAATTAATGTATTTTTTTTTTTTGTTCAAATACTTCCTTGTACTATCTATAAAGTAGTAAAACTATATAGTATGAATTTGTTTTAGGTAGGGTTAACTGGATAAATAAGCTACGAAAAACATAACTTTGGGTTTAAAACGAATTAAACAGAATTTAAAATTGCATGCAAAATATTAGATGGATGCGTTTTTGTTGTATCCTTCGATCTATGGACACTTCAATTTTTTTATGCGAAATTAATATGGAAATAGTGAAACTAGTGACAAAGTGAGTGTTTGGGTGACACAACACCGACAATTTTGATAGGAGTTGTACATTTAAAATAACGGATATACAATAAGACCATTTTGTTAATAAATTTCAAATGTCAGGAGCCTTAATTATTTCTATTAATTTCGGTACCTATAAAACTAACTATCTTTTTTATTGTATGATCATAAAAATATAGATAAATATTTTGTTTTTGGAACAAGGATGTATATGTATTGGTAGAGAAACACTCCAATTTTTTAATAATTGAAAAAACTACATAATTCAATTTAAATAATTATTTGAATGCCTTGCAGTTAAATCAAACATTTAAATACCCAATAGCCTTATTTTGAGTATTAAGAACTAAGTTTTCATATAAAGTAAACATTCTAGTAACATAATGATATGTGTTTCTCTTTGCTTTATACATTCACCATGTAGTTGTAGACTATTTGAATAAATAAAAACCTAAATATCACTGCTAGACAAAACAAATGGGACACTTATTGTTCATTGAGCATTACTCTTTCATTTTATTGTTTAAACTTTTCACAGACTATCAACAACCATTTTATTAATATTTAACCGAAAACGTAAATATAGCCCGTTTTTTACGTAGCAATATGCCTAGTAGCTTTTAGAAATTTAGTCTCCATCGCAATATTCTATGGCATTTGCAGTATCCGATTTCCGAATTTGTTTAAAATTTAAATGTATTGAATATTTGTATTTATTTTCAGAGGGAAAAAAGTTAAAAACAAAAACATTGAATTTATAACAGTAGAAACATTGCTCTAAAATTCAAAAATGGTAATGAAAATTTAAATCGGTGCGAATCGAACGTAAATAAATGATTCCTTTCCATTGATTTCATCACGAATGGCAAATTTTAACGGTCCAGCAATCGAAATTGTTCATATTCCAGCCATATTTTATCCCTAAATGAAATCGGCTCGTTTAATTATTACAGTTATTTAAAAATTCCAGAACGGTGCATTTTTACTGCGGGAACCTAACGGATAATTCTCCGCTCATTCGTAATTCGACGCCGCGATTTATACCTCGCGTAAATACCAATTAATTAGCTCACCTTGATAAAGTAATTAATAAGTATTTACTGTTTTGAAATTACCGCAAAAATATAAACGAAGCAGCTTGTAGTCGTGCAGTGAAATTACGTAGGTATAAATCACTGGTAACGGCCGATAAAGTCGGAATTGACACCAGACAACCGTGAGGGAATGTCAAACAAACATGGCGATTTCATTTGCAATTAACATTAAAATTTATTCTTGTTCGCTGGGTCATGCTCCTCGCTTCAAACGCTCCAGCCATTTTTATCGGTTTGTTTTTATTTTGTCTCTTTGCCTCACAATAAACACAACATACCTCTAGGTGCACAATGGAATGATAAAATGTGAAACTTTGTTTAACAAATTCTTTGAAACTGATTAGTTTATAAATAGAGTTTATGTCAGAAGTACTTCTTGGTACTTTCCGTACGTACTCAAAATTTATTTGTAACGAAATACAACACTGCTTTAATATTTTAATAATATTTCGGCATATTTTACTTTCATGATCGCAGTTTTGACAAGATATATTTGAGGTCCGTTTTAACCATTTTTTCAATTATGTTTATTTGTGTATTGGATGGAGTAACAAAACTGATTTGATTTTAGTCTTAATTATTTTTGCGAAGTGTGGATGACTGTGAATTTATGTGAACATCGAAGACCATGCTCTTCAGTGGGATTCGAACCTACGACCTCTGGCGTATTAGGCTAGTGCCATAACCACAACATCACCGATGTAGACTCACAATTAAAAATTTTGGAAGTTTGCTGGACATTTAAACAATAAATTCAATGTATTTAAAAAATAGAAACAGCTTCAATAAGAAAATTTAAAATACAGTAGGTTGAGAAAAACTGAGTTATATATTGTATAATTATAAAACCAAAATCATAGTTACAATGAGAACAAATAACTGATACATCTATTGTATACATTAAACATGTACAAATAGGCACAAAAATGCCAGACTTACAGCAAAGGCTTTCGAAGCTGTAAATCTATGTTTGGTTTATTTTTATCTGGCCGATTTGGAGTTAATATTATTTTAATGATTACTTAATTTTAATATCTTTTTTAAAACTTATAGTCATAAAACTTATGTTGCTTATGGGTTTGTTTGAACGGTTGCTATGCGTTTGTTCAGCGATTACCTACTATATAAGAAAAAGTTTGTTATTTATATTTTCATAAAATTTAATTTTGTTATTTTGTAAAAATTCCTAATCATTTTATTACATGTGGGGTAAATAGCTCCGTGGTAACGTGTCGGACTGTTGATCGAGAGTTCCTCAGTTCGAATCCCACAGCTGACAGTTTCCAATTTAAATTTACCCCTGTGGTTTCTCTTCCACTAACATCTTTCTATGACTTGACGGCTGGTAACCGCACTTCATACGAAAAAATATATCACTTACCGAGATCTGCGAAAGCAGAGTGCCACACCCATAATGGGTAAAAGGTGTGATGATATATTTATATTTTATTTATTTTATCAATTTATTACATAAAATGGAGTTTTTTTAATTCTTTAATTCGTAGGATACACAATATGCGTGTACTCCTAAATTTGAAAAATGCAAATTGCGGGTATGTTGATCAAATATAGAAATGTCACTATTACCATAGCAACAATAGGCAGTAAAAGTGACATTTTACATACTGTTAGCTTAAAATAATCGTACATTTAATATCAACAAACAAAATGCAAATTTATTTGCATAAGAAAGTTGCGTGTTGCCCACATTGAATTTTCTTATTTAGTTTGTGTTAGTTTAATTTGTGATGTTATTCAAGAGTTGATATCGTATATACTCTAGTTTTATTGTTTTTGTTATCAAAAGAGCTTGATTGTCTCACAAAAATAATAATTAAATTAATTCCTATAATAAATTATGTGCCATAGCTATCACCACGCTGTCAGAGTCATCTGTCATGGTCGATAAATAAATTGGTAATTCTGTAATATCAAGTGAGTAAAGTTTACTTAAAAGTCGATAGATTTATAGAACGAGCTCCCGAGAAATTTCCTTAAGCAGCTCTCTTGTTTATTTGCGCTGTTTGATCGATATTTCTTTTTATTGCTGACCATTGTTTTCGAGCGACTTGAAACTGGTTCTAATTAGAAGAAAACAAAACGAGACACGCATTCTTGCGGACAGATAACGAACTAAAGAAGTTCACAGACTGCAACCGAAACTTCGTACCAGTTCGAAACGTCTCAAGAATTTTTATTTGCAATTGTTTTCATTCGCGATGTGCTTTTTAATGCGCTCGAGCTATTTATTCGAATTTTTGGCATTTGTTTGACAATGGATGGAATTTGATAAGGTCAACAACCCCGCAGAGTTCACCCTTAATATCCTATTACATTAAGAGAGTAAATATTTACTCAATATATTTTAACCTACTCAAGATACCTATATTTATATTTTAAGATGGCAGTAGATTTGAAGTAGATAGCGTATGATTTATTGTTTTTATTTATTATTACGTATTGACATATAGTTAGCATGCTTCACGCTTTTTTTATTTATAACAGATATTTGTTTGAATGTCTATTGTTACTATTGTTTTAAATAGGTTAAACAAAAAATAAAACAATGTTTAATAATTTAAACTAAAGAGAACAATTATAGAGTATTTCCTATTGTAGTACAGTTGACAGTCCATCAGTTAGGTTGGAAAAATAAAAAGAAATGTCACTTCAATTCTCAGAGTAGATATGATTTATTTTTTGGCATGTCAAGCGGTTACCAGCCGTCAAATCACGCTGCCACAATATTTAAGTGGAGCGTTATCCACAGAATTAATTTATTTTTGTTTGTTTCACTTTTAAAATAAATGAGCTTCATTCTTAAACGATTTTTACTGTCATTGTTATCATGAAATATCAAACACAGAAAATAATATATACTTATTCATAAGACTATTTAAGTAACGCCTGCTAAAATATAATTTGATTTTTGTAACCAGTATTTTATAATATTATTGTAATTATTTGTAATCAAAATATTTAAAACATCAACGAATTTTAAACATTTGTTGTCACATTTTTTATCAGCTGTCAAAGTGCTGCACCCTAGGATATCAACAATTAATATGTTAAATTTGAATCATAAATCTTATGCTAATAAAGAAGTATTACAATATAATACTTATCACCTTGCAATATATAAATAAATTGAAAGGAAAGGTAAAATGTTGCGGCTCCGAGAAAAGCGAAAATTATTCTGATTTCTTTATTTAACTGTATGTATATGTATGAAATATGTTTTACACATGTTCTATCGATGTAATTATTCCATTTTAGTTTTCTTTAGTGTCTGAAAATGGAAAATTCTTGTAAGTACTTCCAGATATAAATAATTAAGATTGTTGCTCAAATGTCGACAATAATTTTTAATTATGTTCTTGTCTACGTATTAATAGAGTTTCTTGTTAAAATTCCATCTAGGAGACAAGAAAACCTTGTAAAAACTTTTTATAACGAAGATCGTGTGCGGTGAGAATTGCAAGTGCGCTGAAAATGCCTTACATTATAAATAATTGAACGTCGACTGCGTCTATAATTGTGAAATATAAATATCAGCATTTTAACTTTAAGATATCATTAAATGATATGTTTGCTGTATGTATATGTGGTGTAAGGGTCGGTATTTTCATAATTTTCAAGCGGAAAATTATAGACATGCTCGACTAACATTTTGATTGATTCCGTTAGTGGGGAAAATGAACCAGCAGGAAAAACGGAATTAGATTTTTTGAGGACAGATTATAAGTTTTTTCCTAAAACCAATTTCACCGTAAATTAGGCACGTGTGAAAAAAGAAAATACTACGTGCGTGACTACCGAACTCTATTAGGAACCAACACCTTATTATTTTAGAAAAAAATGGCCGGTAAATAAGTTTAAGTGGTTTGACAAAAGCTGATAACAAGAAGGCACGAATTTTAGTGCGTTTACAGCAGAGGTTTGTTGCTTTAGATATCCTGGATTTAATCCCAGATGCTGTAATCTCTGTGACCCCACATTTAGCTTAGTTAATTCTAGTTAACTGATCTAACTTTATGACTCGAATCATTACAATACACAATCATAGAGCTCGCAATTTTAATTTTATATAACCTAAAATACAATTTGGTTTGACTGATACTGTAATTTTGATTCATGTAAATCATTTGCTACGAAATGAAGCATCAATTTACCCGTGGTATCACAATTTGTTTTAAACTAAATATTAGTGTTATAATGTGTGAAATTCATTCGTTTCCATACATTTTAGAGTAAGATTGATCCAAGAATTTACTAATGATTTTCATAAATTTAAACCACAGTGCTGTATGCCTCAGAAATTTTTAGCTAATCTTAACTATTTAATAAGGAAATAAAATATATGAAAATAAGGAAATGAAATATGTGAAAACGCACTTTTTACATATTATTATTAAAAAATGTAGTATTAAATTTTTAAGGAAATTGTCTTTTTTAGTTTTGTCAAATGGTCCAAATAAAAAATTATTATCCAACAACTCTAAATAAATGCTCTATAACTATGGCGATTTTAAACAATGAAAGTAACAGACTACCCACTAGTGGGTATAATTCTGAGAAAAGTAACTAGTGAGTATTTTTTTATTTATAACAATAATAAAAACACGCAACACCTTCGTAACTACTTCGATTGACATTATAATTTAGAAAATTTAAAGCATTTGTCACTGTAAATAATATTTCTTTAATAAATTTTGCATTTATTAAGAGATGTTGGATAAAACTCGAGATAAAACTTTAGACTTCACACGTGGCCAAAGTGGAAACACTCACTCGATAAAATTATCACACTCAGCCTTCGGCTTCGTGTGCTAAAATTTCGCTAGTGGGTAATTCCTTACTTTGTCCATTTGTAAAGTAAATAACTATTTCCTGCACATTCGAATTGGAAATCATAAAACTTTAACTCTTTGGTATACTTATATTACATAATACATAACAGCATTTCATGCGCAAAAATATATCACTTATCAAGATCTGTGAAAGTAGAGTGTCACCTTCAAAATGGGTAAATAAAATGATATATTTATTATGTTATATATTTTTATAATACCCAACAAATTACACTTGATTCTGTGTATATTATTTTGTTTTGAAATCTCACTGTAATTTCCGCTTTGGTTTTCTGATGCGTTTAATTTTTTTTTTATAAACTATCTTCATACTGTAAACATTTTATCTTCCTGTTCCTGTTGCAGTTTAATAAATAAATAAATTACAAATTAAATTATTTGACAATATCTTATATATAAAATGATTTGTAAACACAAATTTCGAAGTATTCACCAATAAATATATTTTTCGCATTGTCAAAAATGTTTGAGAAGATTAAAGATAAATAAATATATCAATACTCCATTTTTCAATTTGGATGTGGCACTCTACTTTCGGAGATCTCAGTAAAAACTGTCAGCTAAGGGAGTTCAGAATAAAACAATAAATAAATAATAAATCTATGTTCCTTTCAGTGTGTATTATACATTTGTTACTCTGTAATAATTAGATCCGCGAAGAATTTGTAGTATTTGTGTATAAAAAGTATTCCATGTAAAGCATCCTTTACACTTCCCGTACGAAAAACACTCAACATGCAGTTGTATCCTCCCGTATTCAAATTCAAAAGCATGAATCATCCAAACCCCAATTTATATACCAGCATATCAGCTCAGTAGCTCACACGTTCATGTTTACATAACAACCAAATCTTGCTTCTGCAACGTTCCTCTCCACATCCTGCTAGCGTTACCACTTACCATCCTCCCAAGTCCCCGTCGCCATCTGCGGAATCCTGGCCGACGACACAAATAAACGCACCGTGCGCGTGCATCTAGGAAGCGCATTCGTCGCGGCAGCGCATTTCAACTGTTTCAACTGCATCCGGTGGAGCGGTGACCACGGGAGGCGACACCGTCGTGCCCTTGGCCCATGGTGCTTGTCTACTCCCTCTGTGGGGAAAATGATAGCGCAAATAAAATAAAAATACTTTGTAGTTCTGTAGCGTGTAGTTCCTGATATCTGTGAGCGCTCGGATACTTGGAGTACACGGGATATGTGGCAAAAACTTGGTAATAGAACGGGTTTGACCGCTTTGATGGTTTTCTAGGTAATTGTTTTTAAAAAATAGTGGATTCGATCCAGAGTCGATGACGCATCGATAGATTCTGTTTTTTTTTTCTATTTAACTAGAGGTTACTTATTATAGATATAAACTGATCTAAATAGCACAAAGCCTTCCAACAAATCATTTAAAATGCACCATACAATGATGCTCTTATTTTTAAATTATGAAACTTATTTTACTGTCTACAAATAAATTGAATAGTTTTATGTGAACCACATGCAAACCAAGATAAAAACAACGAATGTCAACTTATTGTCACTGTCGTAATAATTAATATTTTATGTAGAAATAATGGTCAAGCGATCATGGTCTACAAGATATCAAAGTTTCAATTACTAAATTATAATTTATACTATAGTTGTATAATTTTTAAAAGTGGAGTAAATAGCTCCGTTGTAACGCATCGGACTGTGATTTGATGGCTGGTAACCGCACTTCACGCGTAAAAATTTATCAAAATACCGAGATCTGCTTTGAACAGAGTGCCACACCCAGAAATGGGTAAGTGGCGTGATGATATATTCATTTATTTTATTTTTAGTTCTTAAATGGGGTAAATAGCTCCGTGGTAAAGCGTCGAACTGTGGATCGTGAGATCCTCAGTTCGAATCCCACAGCTGAAAGATGCAAATTTAAATTTGCCCCTGTGGTTCCCCCTCCACTAACATCTTTGGAGGCTATGATTTGACGGCTGGTAACCGCACTTCATACGCAAAAATATATCACATACCGAGATTTGCGCAAGTAGAGTGCCACACCCATAATGGGTAAAAGGCGTGATAATATGTTTATATATTTTTAGTTTTTTAGTTTTTAAATTGTACCACATACGAAAAAATGTGTTAAAAAACGTTTCTTCATTTATATTAACATTGATTGTCAAAAAAACTTAATTTATTGATATATTTGAAAATTGATATAGTGTTTCAAGTAAAGTACCCCTTTGGTTTGCATATTTTCACAATAATCAACTGGGTTGTTACTTAGGGTACAAATGTAAAATGCAACATTTTATAATTTTCTGTTCAGCAGTAGTTAAGAAAATGCGTCTGAACGAATTCTGCTCATGCATCCATTCACACGAATGCACATACACACAGATATCCTCATGAAAATAATAATAATGAGTTATGTAGGTATTAAAACGTGCTTATTGTTTAAAATTGATTTTTTTTCTCGATCCTTATCCTATTCATTTTGGTGGGAGGTAAAATTATAATTTTGAATTGTTTAAATATTTATTATATCTGGGTATGATACTTCATTTAGAGGTGAAGTTAGGCTCCCGAAGATTATAAATGGAGAAGGTGCAATAAGGATAATTTTATGTAAATATAATTTTTGAAGTTTTTCTCAGCTGAAAATAAAATGTCATAGTCAAACAATTCAAAATTAATTTCAACATATAAATGTTGTATATTAAAATTCAACCCAGATTCAACGTTTGGAATTACTGTACGTAATTTTGAACTTTAACCCGTCTCGCTAAAAAATATTAGGCGAAGAACTAGCATCAGAATGTCTACATTTGTACCGTCCGAGAATTACAATTGTAAAAAAATAAAGTTTTTCTGGAATAAATGTACGTCTAACTACTCAATTCCAATGCTGGCAAGCTCCGCAGCATCAATTCCCGATTTGCGTAGCTTCGCAAACACTCAGTATACAGTCTACTAGCGACCAGTCGTATAAACATACCGGGTGAACGTATATCACAAGTTGGAGACAAGTTTTAATACATCGGCGCCGTCGCGAGCTGAATATAAATAGTGCAGCTATATAGCTGAGCGCACTGGTGATTAGCGACCTTCGGGCAATGACCTTGAACCGCGCACAGGCGACTTGGATGAGACCGTGCGACCCGACATCGCAACCATTAGTTTTCGAGTTTTGCTCGAGTGTAATTCGGGGGCTTTTGTTTTTTCTCCGCTTGTTTTCTTTTAAAATTTAATTGGGTGTGTCGCCAAGATGTCTGGACAACTTGTTGACTTCCTCCTTTCGTAACTGATTTCGTGATTTCAAAATAGTTTCCGAAAAAGCAATTAAATTTATGTTGATTACACAACTGACATCTGAGGCTACTGCTACTACTTCATTGAGAGGCTTCTAGTTTTGTTTGTTTGTTGTAAGTAATAAATGTCGACTTGATCTGTTTGTCTACTTATTTATTATACCGGAAAACTTCTTATTTATTTGCTATTCTTTCCATCATCCACTAACAATTGAATTCGAAAGTAAAGTACATATTCGAACAGTTTGATTTATTGAAATATTAATTAAAGCTATGTTTTATTGTTTATAGGTTATTTCATAACACACATTCTTCTTATAGGTACAATATTTTATTTTAAGTTAATGATTTTAGCATTACAATAGAAATTCTTAGAATAAATTAAAGTAATAATAATAATAATAATAATAATTGTATACCCTTTGGAAGAGCTGATTAGTTTTTGTTGATAATCCAATAATCGGAAGTGGTAGTTTACTTGAAGCCCTATCAAGTTATTTTGAAATATCTCAGTAAATTATGGTGTAATGAAAATTTTGTTATTAGAATAATGTTATTATCTATAATTATTGTTTGAAATATTTTCTTCTTACTGTTACCATTTACGAATTACAACACGTTAAAGAAAAATTATATTTTTATATTTTCGTTTAAATCTGCTAACCTATCTTTTTTAAAAAAAATACAAAACAACGGTTGAAAAATATCATTTTTTGACATGTCATAATTTTTTTGAAGGGATGACCGTTTCTTGATATTGGTGGTCCGTGTTCCTGCATTGTTCGATAAGAAATCTTTGGCGGGAGGTATTGTGCTGCCCACAACAGATTTTTTGAAATGTATTTGTAATCGACATTTTGCTTACGTTGTTTTGTTTCTTTTCAAAAAGCACAGATCAGAATATGTCAAAATTCAATATTTTCTGAAACGCATTGTAATTTCTAAATGGTTCTATTAAGAAAAAAGTGTTTGAAACAACAATTGTAGATAATAATGTTTCCTATTTTAATAATAAAAATTTACATAAAATTACAATTTTCTAACGTGTTTTAAAATAACCTCATAGGGATGCAAGTAAATTAGCAATTCCGGTCATTGGATTTTCACCAAAGAACTAATAAGCAAATCAGCTCATCCTAAAGGGATACAAATTTATAATACATAAGTAAGTAAGAAGAATAAATGATAATTGACTGAGATTTTTTATACTTTACAATTAATACGAGTACAATCGAAATAACATCCAATTTAATAAAATACAAAATATAAAAATTTTCTTTCAGTAGGTTTTGAGAAATTTTAACTATAAAGATCAATACATATATCGCTAAAATATTAAAATTGTATTCTAGGGACCCTAAATCGTTCTACTACCGAATTAATAGCATAATTCCTTTACCTTTTAAGATAAAATGGGTAAATGGCGTTATGATGTAATTTATTTTGTTAGCCAAAGTAACATTAGTGAAGGATAACTACAGATTTGTTTTGTTATTAATTTATCACTAAATAAATATAAAAAATGAGTTGTCCTTCATAGTTCTTAGAATTTAAGCAAGGCGTGGAACAAATTGTTTTTTTCTTTATCTGGTATGAGTCGTATACATACTAGATAGAGAAGAATTTTTTCTTATCTGTTTTATTATTAACGATAAGTTTATTTTTCTGTTAATAAAATGTCAAACATAAAATTAATTGATTGGGGAACGCACATATAGTGTAAGTTTATCTTTGCTTATTAATAAATCAAGTATGAAAGTGTCATGATATATTGTCTTGTTTGTCATTTTGCTCCTTGAGCAGAATGCAAATGAGCTAAAAATTAGGCAAAATTATAATTTTAATCACGTCGATTATGCAAATTGAATAGTAAGCCTATTTCAGAAGTGGCCACTTATTAAATATCCATTTTGCTTTTTGTATAAGAGCAATAAACTTAATAAATCACAATAATCTTATCTAAACGTAACAATGTAATTATCACAGAAAAACGCCTTTTTCTCACAATAAATTCCTTCCCATTGCGTGACTCGAAGCTTCATTGTTCGTGCTTCTCACAAAAAGCGATCCAAAAAATCCTTAAATGAATTTTCTCCTGCAATCATACTAGTCAAACTACCAATTTGTCTTCTGAAAAAAGCATCTGTTAAAATTTAATCTTCTAAGTTGAATCCCCTGCAGAGATCCATCTGTAACGTTCAAAATATTTTTTAACCCTGACATTAATTTATCGCATCTTAAGAACCGAAATGACACGAGGAACTCATATTTAACCCAGGTGTGGACATATTTACTGTTTTTTTTTTATTTGAGTTAGGGGCGTGAAGCAGTCGGCCAGATCATTTTTCGGTTATATTCTTTCGAGGAGACTTAAGTATTTAGTTGAGTTGTTATTTAAACACATCAGATGTTTGGTGTTTGAGAATTGACTTTAAAGTAGGTTCTTATTTACTTAAAGTAATCTGGTTCTGGTGAACTTTGAACTGTGGTCTTTTTAAAACATTTCTCTTGCTTTGATGCTCCTGGAAAATCTGAAGTGCATCTCAAGAATGATCCAATTTTTATCTTCTACTGTCTACTCTTTATTACTGTGCAGAAAATATCTTTACTTCAATGAAAGTAGAAGAGTTTACAATTTCTCTTTTAAAATGAAAGAGTGTCTATAATATTTTTTAATGTAAATAAATATGTTTAATTATAAATTCTGCACTTGGTGGGCTATGTTGCAAAGTTCCCGAGTTCGAATCCCTGTTAGAATGAAGATGTTTCTAATTAATTATTTGCGTTTCATTATTCAATACTATTGCCAAAATAGCTATATACCCGTAATAATAATAAGAAAACAATAGTATATTGAACAACTATGACCTTTTTTGTAATTCGAGTATAGTTTGCGAAAACGAGTTACGCAAAATACGAATATTACAATTAAGCATTGTAACACGAGTTGTTCGTACTACTTTTCCTATTTCACGTTCATAATTTCAATAAAAATAAAAATGAAATAAAATTGTACGGCATGTTTAATATACCACTGGTCACCAAGGGGCTTTGACCGCGGGGCATATCAGGGCCAAGGCCGCAACCCCGGCGCAGGGGCTCCGATTCAATAATTTTACGTGAGCAATGACAGCCCCAAGTTTGACAGACTATTAATTTTACAAATAATAAATTCCCCAAAAACAGTTGCACAAAATTCAATGTTGTAGCATTGTTTTTGAGAAAAACAGTGTCACAAAATTGACTTTGTCTACGTGAAATAGGAAAAAATAATTGTCACTCTTAGTGTAATGTAATGTTGCTCGTAATATTGCTCGTCCTGCGTTCGAATCTCAGCCCAGCTAGAATCAATAAAATTAAAAATTCTTTGGATTGCAGTCAAAATGTTTTTATTAAAGCAAAGCTAAATATCCGACGTTTCGGTCATACTATGAAAATTTAGCGTCGTGCCTGATGAAGTTCATAGTATGCCAGAAACGTCGAATATTTAGCTTGAATTTTTAATTTCATCTATTATCACAGTTGATCATCGCTCCTTTTAGAATGAGAATGTTTCCCTGTTAATTTAGAGAAATACTTTACATGAAGTTTCGGTTAAATATAGAGAATTTTTTAATTTCATTTAAAGGTGCCATTATTTATTAAATATCTGTCATATTTAGTATCTGCAACTAGTCACAAATCACAATTAAAGACAGATAAAATATAAAATCTAATGTGTGTAGTATATATAACCTTCCTTCCGTCAAATGGTTCACTTTTCAAATTATTTAATTTTGTTGTTTATTTTTATATGATGATCTGCAGATGTTTAATATAACAAAATTAACCATAAATCAATTATTAATTGAACCTAGATTCCCATGAAACGTTACTATATACTTGTTTCCCCTCCACTAACTTCTTTGGGGGATTTGGCTTGACGGCTGGTAACCGTACTGCACACGTACAAGTATATAACACACTGTGATACGCGAAAGCAGAGTGCCCCACTGTAATATGTAAATGGCGTGATGATATAAATATTATTGCTTGTCATCTCATAACTTGCAGATTCAAACGCAAGAATTTAAAATATTTCCTTGCTGGGTGGCCAGATATACTAGCTGTAAATAAATAAAGCCGACAATAGTAGGTCGTAAACAAAATCTTCCAGACCAGACAGAAGTTTGGAAGTTCTTCCAGATTTTTTGCCCGCATCATAAAATTTCGCAACATATTCTTAACGAAAACTCAAAGAGAAATCATTGCGTCTGTGTTAGAGTAGCATCATGTCAAAATATTTGTCGCCGGCGGCCGTAAAACCCAAATTTCTACATTTGTTGAATCGGATCTCGCGAACAGAGTGTGCAGTGATTCCCGCTTCACAAAAACATTCCCGGGAAAGCGGGAACGACTTTATGTAGTCCCTGTGGGAGAGCCTGGCCCCGCGCCAAAAACCGTATGCAAACAAATCTTAGTGCGCGATTTGGTTCAGTTTATTTGACATATGGTACACAAACAACCGTTTAGAGCGTGTTTAGGCCCAATGCAAGATATATTTGCCCGATTCCGTGGACTTCCTACCATCTACGACTCTATTGTCCGGTTTTCTATGAGGTTCATTGTCCATTACTCTATTTAGTAGGATCCTCGCATTCTGAATTAGATCTACTATGCGGATTCAAACCCTGGAAGACTGGGTTTAATGCTTTATTGCTCACATTTTCTTGATCTTACTTCGCCGACAGAACTCGGCCTTAGCTAACAGCTATGTTTTTCTTTATATAAATAAGTCACTAAGTTTATATCGTCGAAATTCTAATATTTGAACAATGAGGTCTTTCAGCATTTAAAAAAATTTTGTTTTTATGAAACTTTATCTATATACACTTTTAAAAAGTCTTAATTGTTATTCATTAAGCCTTAATGATTTTTTAAAAAAAGTTGTGACGTCATAGTAGAGGTGTTGCTGGATCTAAAACAGTAGAGATTTAAATAATTTTTGTTACATTAATGTTCTATTTTGTTGTAATAATAATAATAAAATTTTAAAAAAATATATGACTACAATTATTTACCCCATTGTGGTTTTGGTTTATAAGGCTACCGTCGTTCATAATAGGAATGATAGAAATATAACATACAAAGTACCTATATTTTAAGAAGAAAATAAAATTTTACGTTTTACTTATTTTATGCTCTATGGTTTCTTTTCATATGTTTGCACTTTAAAAAAAGTTTGAAAGTAATATAACATTTATGTAGTTTCCTACAATGGGGTCATACACTTAAAAAAAGTTCTGTTTTTTTTTACAAATTATACAAATTTTGATCATTTCAGTCACATATTAGTTAATATTTCATATAATTTTTTAACTTTTCACTCATAACTTGCTTTCTATAGTTTCGCGGTTGCAAAATCGTGATGTCATCTTGTAAATGTATGGCAAGGCAAAAGAGGTGTTGATAACAAATAATAATTTGCTCTTAAGGGTTGTAATAATTATTTATTATTATTAAAATTAACACTCTGATAAACAAAATTAGTAGTAAAAAGTCGCGGGTTCACACCTGGACGATTTCAGCTTACAACCAAAAATATTGTATAATTCTTCTTCTGTAATTGTGCAAGCTGGAAAATAAATTACTTTAGGTAGAATGAATCCTTTAAATATGTATTTGCTTATCTTATTTAGTTAGGCAATGGTTACACAGCAGAGAGTCTAAAAGAATAATGTCGATATTATCAGAAGTATTTAGAGTGCAATAACCGGTAAAAGGTTTGGGATGTTAGCATAATGAAATTGAAAAATCTAATTAAAATGTTTGTCAAAATGGAAGCATTTACGGCCTTAAAGCACAAACCAGTCAGATGGACGCGCTGATATTAAGTTAGAAAAATTATCTCGGTAGCTGTGCGCGTTCCATTTCCATTTGTCTGCTTCCAAATGAAAATGTTATTCCACCCTTGGGAGAGGAAAATGCGTAACACAGTGGAAACGTTATACACTTTGTGCTTTGTTCGAAATATTACTTTGTACGAAAATAATGTTGTGTATAATATTGTACTATGTTTATAAACAAAAAATATAAAACATTTTTTGTTTAAATAAAACAATTCTTCAGTGATACAATTACATAAAGAACTGCTTGTTATTACGTACACAGACAATCAGACTCCCATAGGGGTAGGTTTATATTTACATTAATAAGCTACATGTCAGAAAAAGCCGCTCATTACAACTGAGCAGTAATTCTTGTTCATATATTATCATGCTATTTATCCATTTTTGGTGTGGCACTCTACTTTTGCTGATCCCAATGCTTGATAAATTTATGCGCATGGGCGGTCACTCGCTGTCAAGTCACGTCACCCCCTGTCTAGAGTCTAGATATTATTTATTTAGTTTTAATAATTATTCGGGTCTATTCTCTACAAAGCAGTGGCTACTGTAATAACTAACTAATTGTTAAAAAAAATGAATTGTTTTTTGACAGCTAATGAAATATTATACATTAAACATGAGTTTCGCGATGCGATTTTGTCACCATTAATTAGCAAGTTTTGCTACTGAAACAACTTCGTTTGAGAATTAGGCTGATTATAATTATTAGTAAAATTATAAAAGATTTTGGTATTAAGTTTTCTAAATATTTATTTTAATACTACTTTTCGAATTATTATACATAATTCTTCATCAAGAAACAAATGAATCATAATACTAAAATAATGTTATTCTTTTATTTCCTGATATGAATATACAATAATTCGAAATATTGTATTTAAATAAGTTATTTACAGAAAATAATCTAAAAGTCTTCTATTATTTTAATTATAGTGAAGTTATATTTTAAATATACCCTTTTTAAAATTCCGAATATTAGTTCAATTTATAGAAAACCATTGGAATAATTTGAATTTTTCAATATTTTAAAATAATAATTGACTCGTTAATTAAGAAAGTATAGGTACATAGATAATATATAATACATTGCATTAAATTTTCCAACTTGGTGTAAGATGAATTTGAATTTTGAACTTTTAATATATTTCACCTTAAATTAAAAAAAAAAAATTGGTTGCTGAGATTGAGTCTCGAATTTGGATTCTCTTTTCAGTGCCTTATATTTTCACGGAACTACTAAAAACAAAAGTATTTGAGTTCAGAAATATATCTTATGGTTTTGATTTACTAAGTTTGCTATTCTGGGAGGAACATTATTGTATAGCACTACCTGTCGACTGGGATTGAAAAAAAAATTGTGAATTTCATTATGTTTATATGTATTTCAAAGTTGCTATTTAATGGATAAATTAATTCAGATTAATCTTTGACTATTCTTACAATTTGAAGAATATAAGATAAATTTCTTACAAACTTTTATTTGTATTATAAAAGTCTAATTTATGTCATTCTACGAATAAAAAATTGTCGAAATTAATTCATAATTGTGCTAGTCCGATTAGGTTTGACATGTATTTAACACCATTTCCCAAATTTTGTTTTGAGTAGGTAGCTAAACAATAGTTGACGGTTTAAATAACAAGGTTTTATGTTTACTAGCACCCTCCTTCTTTGTTATTTACTTTAAATGATACTTTAATCTTTTATAATCAGCTTACTATGATACAAATTCGCATTCGTCCCAGATTATCCCACTTGGTAAATACACTACAAATTCTTGTTTTAACATGTTTAAAATTTGCTAATTACAAAAATCGGAAGTATTTTGTTCTAATGTGTTTCGTCTGTTTTTAATCGACTTCTTTATCTTTGTTGACAGATTAATTGATTTAAATTAACTTAATTTATTGCACTTATTAATTGATTATTGAAACCTTGTTACTTAAATAGAATGACGGAAGGATTGGCAATACATTTTTCGTTGTAAAATGAGGTCAGAAATTGATAATTTATAAATGGGCAAAAATATTATTTCACGACAATTATTGCAATGTGTAATGCACATTCCCACGATAAATGAGCTTCAATTAAGCATTAGTAGAATTGTAGCAAAATTATATAAAAATGTTTTCTCACTTAATAAAACATACAAGTTTACGCGTTCTGAATATGGAGCAGCAGAGTTCAAAAAAGTTTGGAATAATTACATATGATCTTTAAATGTATAATGTCAGATACAAGACCATATTTAGCAGGTCTGATAACTTGTATGGTTAGAAAAGTAGGAATGAAATAGATTCGAGTACTGGTTGCGGAAACACCTGGCCAACTAACTCTGCTGACAGCTCCTGATGAAATGTGCAAGGTTCAAACAAAAATTAGCTCGCGCCATTTATGATTAACTTGTTTTTATTTTGAGGAAATGTATCTAATACCTATTGTAGAAACTGTTGCCTTAAAAGTACTCCAGGATTTATACCTTACATTTTTATGAATTTACAATAAAGTTATGGGCACGCGATGGTGCAACAAACTGGCATGTTGCGAGGAAATTAATAGGGGGAGGGGAAGAAGTTGTTGCCCCCAAATTAGGGAGAAAATAATTCGAGGTTTTAAATTTTGCTCAAGGTACGAAACTTTCAAATATTGATCGGATAATACATTCTTTATTGTATTCGCCACATGGAAACAAAATGACGCTTATACAAAAAGACTCCTAAAGCGTATATTTGCTTTTACAATCTTTTAGCATCTGTTTTATTCTACAATATTCTTATTATTATTAATAAATAAATCTCTTAATACCCTTACGTATGTTAAGATAGATTTTTTTTACTTATTCTATTGTGTTTATTCTATTTGTTGCTTTTCTTGCTTCAAGACAACTAGTATTATTCCTTTTCAGTACTTCTTCTATGGTGTTCTCTCATGTCTTCGTCAGTTTTCCTTGTATTTCTAATTTGTACTTTTCCAAATGTAAAATTATTTTGTTAAAAAATATATTTATTAATTATAACAATAATAATTTGTCCTACACGACAAAGAAAATTTCAGTAGAAATTACCGAATTGTTCGATAATCCGAGGATATTAGTTGCAGTTTCTAAATATGTACCAAATTGTATTGTAAATACTTCTATTTGCTAATTAAAAATTCGTGGGGTAAATAGCTCTGTATTAACGTATCAGACTGTGGATCGTGAGATCCTCAGTTCGTATCCCACTGCCGCCAGTTACCAATTTAGATTTACCCCTGTGGTTCCCTCTCCACTAACATCCTTGGGGGCTATGATTTGACGGCTGGTAACCGCAATTCATACGAAAAAATATATCACTTACCTAGTTCTACGTAAGCAGAGTGTCAGACCCAAAATGGGTAAGAGGTGTGATGATATATTTTATTTTATATCCTCAACTTACCGAATAGTTCGGTAAATTTTAGGGTACCGTTCTTGTGTGCAGGTGCCTGGTAGGTTACAATACTGAACAAAAATTATTTAACTTTCATTAAAATTGTGTAAATATCAACAATGGAGTTTGCAACAGAAGACATCTAAATTAGCCCGAATTTGATATTTGAATTGGCGGCGAAAAATCGAATAGCTTTAATAAGCTTTCTGTAACAAGTAATGGCATTCATTTACATTTTTTTTTATATAAAATAGTACACAATTAAATTAAATAAATTTTTTAATTTAATTGTTAGATTGGTGACAACGATTTGTGAATGATTTGTACCAATTTATGAAAACAATGTCACCAAATACCGTTTAAGAATTATTGTCACTTAATTCGTATAATTCGATTACTTATAACGATGAATATGGATGATCGTTATAACCAAGTTTGGTGATTAATATACTTGTCCCCTCCAAATTGAAAAAAGTGACACGTATTTTAAAAGTAAGAACCTATTCAGAAGGATATTTTCTGTTGGAAACAAAAGAATCCTGTGAACCTAGAAGAAAAGCTGAGCAAAATATGTCGCGAGCCCTTGGCAGCACAACAAGAATATTTTAATTCATCTCACGTGAACAATTAATACCAAAAGGCGAAAACTAAGAACAGCTGAGGGCGAGATTCATAAAAACTCATCAGTCACCGTGACAGTTATTGTCCCAGCCTCAGCGCCGCATAGCGGCTGGATGGCGAACAATGCCACGTGGAAAATAATTACGAGCAGTGAGTGACGCCATGATGCTAGCGCCCGCAAAAACATTTTTGTTTCTTCGCGAAAACTCCCCAAGAAAAAATAAAGACTCGCAACCGCATTCCGGCATTCAGGGTTCCTTCTCCCTGGCTTGTTTTCTATCTAAAGTTTTTCCAACTTCTTTTTACATGTTATTTTTATTTGGCCCGCGATCGACGCTCTTAGACGCTGGCGACGACTAGCGCCGCAAGGTGAAAATACTCGCTTGAAGAGTAAAGTTTGGGTAATAAAAAATCGGCGACCTTGTTTTTGATGTTCGCAGTTTCGACAAATGCGTACGGTTGTTCTGTTTCCCCTAACTTGTATGAATGATTGATAAATGGCTTTTATTATTATGGGGTTTGTTATTATTCCGCCACGCATTAATGCCTGCACGAGGGGATCTCGTCATAACAGAATTATTCCCTTCATTCGCAAAATTATACAAATAGTTTGACCCTACGTTAATTTTCCGAAAATATTAACTTTATTAAGCATGAATCTGCAGCTGACTTGATGGATGTTTGGGAAAATAATCAAAGTCCTCGATTGCAGTCAATATTTATTTAAAATCGACCTCTGTCTTTTCAAGATGTGATTTTGTTTCTAAAGGGTGCTAACTTTTTTACAAATTTTAACCCTTGACATTCAAATATGTATTGTTCCTGTTACCCTTATATGGTATAGTGATTATTTTATAAGGTAATTGGTATAGTGTGGTCTTTATTGACCCCAATGCAAAATGTATATAAAGAGAATAGGTAAATTTACCGAAAAACTTGATGTTATCTTTATTTACATTTATTAAACAAAACATGCATAAAACTAAAGAAAATAAAATTAACATTCAGCAAATAAACCATATAGAAAGAAAAACTAGTCATCTGTTGCATCATCCTCTTGGGTATTGGAGCGTAAAACTGCCAAAAAATATTTTCAGGGGCCAAACGAGAAAAAATACAAATTAGTATACCTGAATACATCACCTATGATATAAAATGTTTAATTAGCACCTCTTTCTGAAGGGAACGCATGCAACACTCGAAATTTCTAACTCTGCCTTATTCATGCACTGCTTCATGCTTACGTTGCTTTCCTCAATCACTGCTTTGTTCAAACACAGCTTCATTCATTCACCGATTTCTTCTAACACCGCTTTATTCGCCGTACGAAAATCAATCATCCTAATGCAGAGCAGGAACAACCCTAAACCTGTATTAAATGAAAACTGTTTTTCATATTTTATTACTATTACATATTTAGATGATATTGTATGTAGATGATATTGTATAGTAATATTAGGTATAAAAAAGTTCATAATTTAAAATACGTGCCGTTTTCCTGTCTTTTAACGTTTTTAGCATAATATTTAAAATAAATTAATACAACATCTATGGATACAAAGATTACCCACCAGCTTCTCGACATTACAGATTTAGGTTTTTTTCTGTGCTGCATTAGGACGATTGATTTTCGTGCGATGAATAAAGCGGTGTTGGAAGAAATCGGTGTATGAATGAAGCTGTGTTTGAACAAAGCAGTGATTGAGGAAAGCAACGTATGGACGAAGCAATGCATGAATAAGGCACCGTTAAAATCTTCGAGTGTTGCAATGTTACCTTTTCTGAATCTGTTTCATTTGAAGTATGTGTTTGCTTTCTGCATTAGAAATGTTAGACTCAATCTCTTGTATTTCGTCTTCCGATTGTACGTAATTTTCATCGTCGCTCTCGATCATTAAAATATTATACAACACCCTTTCAGTTAAAGAAACACTGAGACATATTTATTTTAAAATAAACATAACTGGTATAGTGGGGTCAACAGAAACTCCGATTGTTATTATCGCCTTAACTAAGAAATATATAGATTCGTGTGACTAAGTCGCGTATGTCAATTAATGAAGCTAGTAAAAAAATCTCAAATAGTTAGTTTAAACATGAAACAACTAGATTTAAAAACACTGGGAGGCCTTCAAAGACCAGACCCCCCTATACCAGTTATCATATATTCATAAAAACAAATTATATTAAACAAAATCATCTCCTGACGAAGGCAGATGTGTTGCCGAAACTGGTAGAGACCGATTTTAATTAATATTGATTGTCTGCAATCCAGGACTTTGATTATTTTATTAAGCATGTTTAGAATTTTAATTTCAAAGTAACATTTTCAGAGCGATTGAGTTCAAACCCAAAACCTTTCAGATCAAATGTCAACGGTTTAGTCGCTCTGTAATTAACCCCTTTTATGGTGTTAATTAATCACAACATATATGTTATTGGATATGATAGCCGTTCATGCGGGTAGCCAAGCACATTAAATCGATGGACTCTTTCTAGAGATCCATTAATATATAGGAAAGTGAAGTGAAAAATGACTTCTGTTGTCCATAATGAAATATGTTAGCATATATGGGTAGGTCGACAAAGGAATTTGAAGTGTTGGATATCCAATAGCGATTGTACAAATCATGGGGCAAATAGCTTCGTAGTATTACATCGGACTGTGGATCATAAGATTCTCATTTTGTATCATAACAATTAAGAAACATAATTTAATTATTTACTAAGCATTTAGAAGTATTTACAAAAAAGTTTGATAAATTTACAGAAATAGTTATTTGTCAAACTAGAGAGGAAAGCGCTTCTTTTTCCCCCTCAAGTTCAAAGTTTGCCTCATGAGCGCAGCGAATGAGGCATTTCGAACGAGAGTGGAAGAAGAGCTTTCCTCTCGTGTTAGACACAACATTTTTTTCACGACATGTTTCTAAAAACGATTTGCTCGGACCTAAAATACACTTTGAGAATATAACTGACAGATTGACACGTTAAAAGTTAGGTTATCAGACACAAGGCGGTGCAGCAGTGTTGCCAATGAACCAATCTTAAATATCTTTAATAAGTTGTCAAATTGTGATTTGATAAGAAAAAGAAAAATATAAGTCATAATTGTAAGATAATTTAAAGTTTGTATATCACTAAAATAAGGATTTTAAACAAAATTAGGAATTTATTTATAATTTTAATAATATATTTTTTGTAAATTACTTTCAAATTGGTAACATTTCTATATTTTCCTCTTTAAAAAGGAACAACACATTTTCCTCACTATTTCGGGAGAAGAACGGTGAGGTTTCCTACCATGTCGTGAAAAAATGAAATTTTCTTCTCATTTTTCCAAATAATTTGGTAACTTCTAAAGAATTTTTGTTTTCCGGTTAGTTGATCAAAATTCAAGCTTTTTTATTTTAAGTCATTTCCAGCATTTATCTATTAAAGTATTGTGTATATAGAATCTGTATGAGAACTAATTAAAAAAGAAGTAGATAAACTCCTAATCTGATCTAAAGTAATCCAATAATCATTCCCTTTCCCTATCAGATATCGCACCTTTTCCACTTCATCTTCTATCGTATTACGTGTCGCGCCGTATAGAAATACATTTTCGTTACATCAGCCCCCTGCCCCTGTTCCTTCGTTCTTGATTAACAATTTGTCGAAGTGCACAGCTGTGGAACACGATACGGTGTGATACGAACGAGGTCCGAAAATAATACACTTAATCGGTCTGATTAAATTCAGGAGGCGATGGACTTGTCGAGGGTGAAGAAGTGCGGGGCGGGGGGAATGTGACGCACCTGCCGAATAACCTGATTAGGGACGAATTATGGTTATTTTGTAATGATAGAAATTAACACGTTATAAGGTAGATGGGGATAGGGTTGTTTGATTTCAATGAAATTTAAATATGCGTTTAGGAAATTGCTCCGAGTGCTTCCCAACATAAATAAGAACAAATCGTGAGGCCAATCTCGGTCGTGGGTTCGAATACCATTGAAGAGCATAGTTGTTTGTGTTCACAATCATCCTGTCATTAATCGGCATACGACCATGAGGAGTCCGCTTACCATCTTCATAAAAAAAAAAAATCAAGAAATCCTCAGTTCGAATCCCACTGCGGACAGTTGCCATTTTAACTTTACCCCTGTAGTTCTTCATCCACTAATATCTTTGGGAGCCGCAATTTGGCGGCTGGTTACCGCACCTGTGATAGCTGCAAAAGCTGAGTGCCCCATCAAAATGTGTAAATTATATAAATAGTTTATCTTAGGATTAAGTATTTACCTTATTGTCATAATATTATTCTATTAGACAAATATAAGTATAGTCTACCAGTGGGCAATTACTTGTTACTTTCCTATATCATTTCATTTTGTATCACTAAAATTTATTGAGTATTAGGCGCGTTTAGCCGAACCTAGTAGCTAGATTGCTAACCCAGCGGTCAAAGCTGAACGTATCGCTAGATAACCGCTAGATTTCAGCAGCTAGACTAGCGACCTAGCGAAATAAATTTGCGCTAGATGAGTTAGCGAACCTTCTAGAACTGTCAACTGTTAAAAATTCATTTATAATATCAACATTTAACATGTCTGCAAAAAATCTATAAAAATAACTTAAAATATAATGAAATATATGAAGTATTTTATATCTATTAATTACCAATTTTAGAAGACTGTTTTGGATTTGTCTTTGATCAGAATTTGAGGTTAATTCCACCAAACTTGACTGACATAAGATGACAGCACCAGCAAAATTCCGTTCATGTTTATACTACTTTTCATCTGCTACAATCTAGCACTAGCAAAGGCTAGCTAGCCGTTAGGTTCGGCTGTACGCGCCCATTGTTTTGCCTTGTCTCTCAACTGAGAATGTTCCGTAAAAAGAAGCACTATAATAGCGTATATCCTTATTCAATTTATAGTATAATATGAAACCCTACTACAACTAATTTCCAGGACAAATTCCTGCAACAAATGGATTGTAACCTTAAAATGTCTTGGTCACGATTATTGCCGAACATTACCGAACTTTCCCGACCTTAAACTCTAGTGGCAGTGTGCCATAACTGCAGGTTATTACCTACTTGTTCTAATAATATAGTTTCTCAAAAAGTTCACCAACAACTTGGCTGGAGTTGATAGAAAATATACTTCTGCAGACACATGAATGAATTCTCCCGATAATTAGCTTCTTGCATTCTCTTTGTAAAACAGGTTTTGTTGATTACATGGTAATGTATAATTACTTGGTATTATTATACATGCATGATTTATAAAAGATTGTATGTTTCACTTGATAACTTCACAATAATTGGGCGGAATGTAATGTTAAACATTTTACATGAATTCAAGGATAATTATAATCTAAATTTAAAATTGTTTCAATCCGGATCTGATAGGAGTATGTAGGTACAGATGAAATAAGAATATGTCGCATATTAAGCAGGCTGGCTTTACCGTTATTTTTTGGAATTAACGTTACTTTTGTGTATTATTGCTTTAGTACTGTCAGCTGACTCAAATATTTCGGTTATTACTTTTTTACAATTAATTATTACTGTACATCGTTCCACATTTTACTAAACATATTGGCGAGTCTTTTATGGAATGAGCAGAGGTTAACAGATGACAGATTTGATATTCAAACATGCAAATTTACTTACATCTAGACTAGGATTGCAAACTTGAACAGAAGTTAAACTAGAGCAATGAATCTTGACTACTTTACTAATATTAAATTTTCTTAAACATGGTATAAGAAAGTGTAGGATCATGAAAAAAGTCGATGGCAAATTATATGTTTTGAGGACTTCTATTTCTCAGTACCGTCTGTGTATCCAATAAATGGATAATGATAGATTAACGCTCTTTTTAGAGCAGATCTAGGTATATAATATATTATTGCCCGTGAAATGTAGTTTCCGGTCCTTTTATTCAAGTGGACCAATCTCCGTTTCTTTTTCCTTAAAATTCTTGTAGTTAGGTTTCTCCACGTCTCCCTGTCTTTTGCTTTACTTTACCAGATTTTAATACTAGCTTCTTTTAAATCTTCTGCTTAATTTAGCCATATTGATTTGGGTATATCTCGTCTTCTTCTTTCTCCTTTTCTCCATTCTATTACTACTGATTTAATTGCATCCTTTTCTTCTGCTCTCTCTATATATATCCAAACCATCTGACTCTCTTTTGTTTGATCTTTTTCGCTATATATTATGCTCCTTCCAACTCTTATTCTATTTAATAATACATTCTTATTCTGTATTCGTTTTCTGATATCTTTATTGGTCATAATATTGTTCTTATTATTTTTCGTTCTATTATTCTTCATTTTTTTTTAATTTTTTTGTCATTGTCCTAGTCTCAGCAGCGTGCATCGTTATTTGTCTTATAATTGTTTGGTAAATTCTTATTTTTGTATAGTTAGTTAAAATCTTGTAATTGTTTGTTACCATTATCTTTTCTTTGATTTCTGCTTTTTTTTCTGTTTTTGTTACTTGCTCGAATATGAAATCTCCTTATTTATTAATCCTTTGCCAATGGTTTTTATAAGTAACATTATTTTTCTTTCTGCCTATCCGACCTTTCGAGTATAACGAAATTTATTCTAAATCTTAAATCAATTATTTCCTGAGTTATACCCTGATAGGCCTTTTAGTAAATTCCAGTTGATGGATGAATGCCTAAATCTACTGAGACCGTAACTTGAACATCTAAATTCTAAACAGGACATTTCAAAATTATGTCGTCATTAGATCAAAAGACTTCTAATACCTCCTTTCAAATATGTGCGCAAGGTAATAAAGTAACAAACAATTACAGCCAAATTCTCCAACCTTAAATTAAGGATATCACTGTCTTTAAATCTGGTTCTGGGTTACTTGGAAGATCAACAGTTTTCTCAAAGTAACACCAAATATTTGTTGTTCAGAGAATCAAGATTGATTAAGACATGGCGAATGCTTAAAGTTATTATAAAAATAAATGAAGTAACCTTCACCTGGTATTATTCTGCGTTCCAAGTCGCAGTTGCAAAAGCGCGAAGAATAGCGCTCGTAATTTGGGCGGATTTTCGATTTTCCGTTTGATTCCGGCGGAAGTGTGTCAGGCGCTCCCGGAGCTTCACTCCGGGCTGCGACGCGTCACGTTCATCCGGACTGGCACCCGGATCAACTTTCGATAAACGTGAATTAAACTCAATGTTCGGTCATCCGAGCAAAGAAACTGAAACGCGATGTCTGGCAGCGTAAACCCGTTTGTACTGTTCGTTGTTGCAGTGTCTCTGTGAAATGTTTGTAGCTCTAGATTTAGTTGTCTCGGAGAAATTCGCTCGGAGGAAATTGTACAATGCCGAGGAATACTGATCGCGGCATCTCGAGAGGTGTAGCGGATATTTTACAACGTTTCATGACACTTTTATTGAAAATAAAACTGTGAATATACATAAATATATCATCACAACATTTTCCTCCGTTCTATCTATGAAAGTTTACTATTTTAGATAGATCTGGGTATACAGTCGTCAATGATGGATCGTGATATCCTCAGTTCAATTTTAACTTTACCGCTGTCTATAGTCATATCTCAACTAACATCTTTAGAAGAACGTCGCACTTTACGCCCTAAATTATATCATTTATCAAAATCTGCGAAGCCGAATTCTAAATCATAAATATCCTGAGGTAATTTTTATTTTATTTATTTAAATGATTCTGGGCGAAAGAGCGTTATAGGAATAATATTTGGTTGTTGCACAGTTCTATTCCGGAATTAAAATGCTACAATTAGATGCGATGCCGCAGAATTGTTAAATCCATATTATTTGTTACTATATTTAAACTTCTTTTGAATTATTTTGCATTTAGCTTTAACAATAACTAGTCCTCAAATCTGCTACGTGGGGACTTATGCTTCTGCTACTGGACAATAAAAATGGGGCCCAACTTTTTAAACACTGTATATCTAGAAAAACAATTGGCTATCGTATAGATTGGTAATTGAAAATGATCACTTCTTTTTCTCAATCTTCTAGTCCTTCTGCGATTATATTTGGAACAATTCTAAATATTTTTGTCTATTTCAATAATTCAAACATTTTTATTGGATTTTCGAATATTGTTAGAAAAACATTTGCTTGTAGTCGCTTCACCCATTCCTTGAAGTCAAATTATAAATAACTTGGATTAAGTTCTGTATAAAGATTTTATATGAATACAACGTTTCAAATTATTCTACATAATTCTTCTTATCACTACGTTCACCTTTCTCTCGTTAAATACCTAGTTAAATAATTGTAGATTATTTCGTATTTTGAAATGATTTATGTATTTTGTGCTAAACTAATAATTTATTTTTCTTTTTAGGTAAGTGTCACTAGTCCACTTCCTACTTTATCCAAAACTGGCATCAAAAAGGTAAAATGCCCAAATTGAACTATGTATGTTCTTGGAATAGACTATAAAATAATTTACTGTCGGAAGTAAATTCGTGGATTTAAAATTATGATCAATATTTTAGAAATTATCTAAAAATGAAAATATCAATGCAAATCGATTTTTGTCCAATCTAGTGACCTATAGATACATTTTTACGGGAAAACAGAAACATCATTAAAATGGCTTACTATAGTTCTCGAGCTCCCAATGGTGGCCCTCTAAATTCACACTGTATATTTGATTTCATTTAAATGTTATGAATCTGTCTTTCGTTTTTTGTTCCGGGAATTAATTTGTTTTCATGTCTGCTAATCAACTGAATGTTTATTAGTGTTTAGGCTAGGATTGAAGTGCAAATTCAAATTATATATTATAGGAAATTTAGTAGTTCTGCTTGTTTGTTTACTTTCACGCTTTTAATATCCTTGAATAAGATTATACTAATCACTAATTGAACTCTATAATTAAAGTCGAGTAGTGCCCACCCATGCCAGATGTGTGTCAAATTGGCGGTAATTAAATTTGTAAAAAGATAAACAAACACAACACTTTCAAGAACAACTAAAATGCCGCAAAAATACATTTTCATCTTAATTATATACAATTAACATCGTTTAATAGCAATAAATTAAATAGGAAATCTATTCTAAAATTAGTAGGTAGTATTTTAAGTCAAATTAAATCTGCACCCAAGTACAAAATCCAACAAAGAGTTTACAAAGTATTAATAGCTCTGTCCTTGACTTGACTGACAGCTTACGATCAATTAACTCAATCAAACTGACTTGCCAACAAAGTTTGAAGTTTTCTTTTTGTGTAGGTTGTACACAAACTGTTCTACCTGATGCTATAATTTACGTAACACGAATATTACTTGAGGGAAAAAGTTACGGATTATATTTATGGACCCTGAATATGACAGCAAAAATTATTTACAACATCCATATATCAAATTCGCCCGGTTACTGACTTACGGTTGAGAAATGTAGACTGTCTGAACTAGGGATCCGTTAGGATCTTTGCTGCGAGCTGCAATTATTCACGGATATAAGTTTACTGTAATTATTATTTCATTTGTTGGAAATAAATAAATATATCTTCGCGCCATTGACCTATTTCTGAACGCGGCACTCATCTTGAAGAAGATTATGTATTTATATTTGCCGTCAAATCTCTACTCTCTAAGATATTAGTGATACCCCAGGGGTAATTGTAAAGTAATGAAAATTCATGGACTGAGAATTTTATTATCCACAGTTACAGTTCAATATTATATTCAAGATTATTTCCTATGGTATTATTGAAGTGGGTATAAGGCAACTGTAAATAAATATATCATGCCATTTACCCATTTTCGCTGAAACACTCGGCTTTCGCAGGTCTCGGTAATTGATATAGTCGCTTTTTAAGTTGTGAAATTTAGTTAACAGGCTGTTGGTCACGACCCCAAAGATGTTAGTGGATGGGGAACCACAAGGGTAAAGTTAAAATGGATACCGTCCATTATGGGTTTCAAACGGACGATGTTTATAATTCAAAGTCCGTTGATTTAAGGTTATTTATGTTTAAGAATAATAAAACAAATATTATGTTCAAATCTAGTTATTATTAAAATAACCCGGAAGAAAACTGTTGTGTATTGACAAGCCTAAAGCATTGTATATCTTACAGCAAATAAATATTATTATTATATTATTATTAATAACCTGAAGTTTTCGAATTAATGCAAAATTAAAATTATGCTCTACTTTACTCTAGAAATGCAACACTATTTTCTAAGATGGAATGAAAAGAAGTAGAAAGTAATCGAAATGCAGTCAAAATTAATCTTTATTCACAAACCAACGTTTCGGCGCCATTGTGATTTTATATGATGATAAGTTGTAATGTGGATTTTTTTACTCTATTTAACGAAGTTTATATGACAGATTTATCATATAACTGTTGTCGATTGTACATTTTTTCACTTTCCTTGAAGAAGGCTCAGGTATGAGCCGAAACGTCGGTTTGTGAATCAAGATTAATTTTGACTGCATTTTGATTACTTTTCTACCTCCATTACTACTACCAGTCGAATATTTTTTTCCCTTTACGGAATGAATAGAGTGTAAGCTAAATTATTTGTTTTTAGCAAGAAACAACTAAGTAGATGATTATTTTGTTAAAATATACAACAAATATAAATAGAACAGAATATACTGTAACTGACGCGGCAGCGACAAACTTAAACTTGTCGTTTTACGTGGCCGAGTAAATGACATAGCGCCGGCTTGTTTGAACAAATCTGTTCGCGCCACAATAAAGAATACTCCCGAAGCTTCTCATCCAAGGAAAGCGAAATATAAAAGAGCGAATCATCGGAAGCAGTTTAGTTGACCCAGGTGGCACAGTTGACTCAGTTCGTGACAGAGGCAACTAAGTAATTCTATCACGGGTATTTGATTCTATTTTCTAAATTTTAGCTTTGGGTTACAAAATTAATGGACAGAAATACGCGTGCAGATTTATAAAATTACAAATTAATAACCTTTTTCTATTATATATGAAGGTTCGTCTAACTGCTGTTCACGATAATTATGTATAATTCTAGTAATTAAGTTAATAAATTATTATGCATTCAATTCCAGTAACCAGCAAGCAATTCAAAGAACCTATGCTACTTAATTCATAAAGAAAAACAATTTAATAGCAATCCTGTTACTTTTCTATGTAATTAACTAAAATAATTATATTTGTTTTCGTCGATAGGTGCTCGGTATGTTTCCATATGACTCACTCTTCAAAATTAAACTCATATTACGTCATTAATTCATAAAACCACACATATGAGAGTATCCTATTTCACTGCGAAGAGATTAAAACTTTTAGTTGAAATTACAGACGGTGTCGTATGTTAATATAACGTGAGAACCGCTTTGAACGCTCGTATCTCGATTTAAAGTCTTTGATGTTAATTTATAATTGTAATTTTTGGCACATGTTCTAGTTATTATTAGAGTTATGTTTAGTGTCATATGTTAATCTAATATTTGTTTTGAAGGCTCCGATGTCTGTTATACCAGTAAATATTATTTATTGCCGCGAATTTTTAATTTTGTCACGTGCTATTTTAGTAATGGACGCCATAAATTTTGTTTTTTTCACACTATGGTTACTAATGAACCAAGAGCTTTTATAATGTAAGTATACACATGAATTAGACATTACATATGAATAGTAATTCGGAGGTATGTAAATTTGACAGGACATAAATTTAATGTTAACATGATAACTTGAAATCCTAGAGGTTGCAACTTTTCTAAACACATGGCTAAATTAAATTGTGCCATAGGCATTGAATAATATTATACTATTATGTGTTCTCATATTAATAATATAACCTATATACAATATTATATTTGTAGAATTGTAAAAGGCTTTTAGAATAACTCCTGTCAATATATTTATTTAAATACAACGTTTTGAAGTATTGAACAATTCTTTATCTGTTGGAAATAAATAAATATATCTTCGCGCCATTGACCTATTTCTAAGCGTGGCACGCTGAAGCAGAAACAGATGTCGATATAATAATTTTTTGTTGATGAAGAATTATGTTCAATAGTACGATATGTTGTATTTACCCTTAACTGGTATAGTGGGGTCTTTATTGACCCCACTGCAAAATGCATGTAAAAATGGAAATTTATGTTATATATTATATCTTTATTTACAACTATTTAAACAGAACACGCACAAAACTAAAGAAAATAAAATTATCATTCAGCAAAAAAGCAATATAGAAAGAGTACTGATCCTCTGTTGCATCCTCTTGGTTATTTGGGCGTAAATCTGTCAAAAATAATATTGTGGGATCTAAGGGGAAAATTACAAATTAGTATACCTGAATACATCACCTATGATATAAAATGTATATTTTAGGATAACAGCAAAAAAAAAATAACGGGTGTTTTTTATTTTACTAACATTTGCACTTCTTTCTGAATCTGTTTCAATTTAAAATGTGTTCGCTTTATATATTAGATATTGTATTTCGTCAATTATTTCGTATTTTTGTGTCATTGTCGTCTGTCGAGACGTTAGGATGGCCCAGTAAAAAAGAAATCGTTTTGATTATATTTTGTATAATTTTAATTTTGACTTTATGTTTAAAATAATTAAAATCTTGTTGTTTTTTGATTATTACTCTTATATTTTATTGTCGTTAAACTTTTCATAGACTATCATCACCCGTCTTAAATGTAATTTAACGGCAATCTTTAAATATAAGTGTCAATTTTTTTTCTTCAGTAGTGCGTAGCTATAACGTTTTAAACGGCAGATGACATTTGCATCTGTATCTATCTCTCTAAATATGCCACTTGTTCGTTACGTATCCCTTCTACTAATTTTTAATAGTTTTAAATTTATTTATTCTGTTCAGCTTAAACGCCTCCAAAACTATCGTTAGAATAATTTTGATTTAATACTTACTGGAAATTTAATATTCATGTCATGTTTAAAAATCGGATATCGTAAACAAATATTTTTCATTCTTTGCTTACTAATGAATGGAAAGGTAAGGTATATCTTTCGTAACCCAAACAATATTTTATGTGAATGGTTGTTTTTTAGGTGTATGATTTTTTTAAACTAAAGACAAATTACTGTCTTATAAACACTTGAACATCGTTTAAGACGAACACCTTGACACAAAATTTTATCAAAGTTAAAAAACATTGTCGTTTAATGGGCGCCCGTGTTACTTGAACATAATAATCTACATACATAAAATATGGGTTATGTAAAGCATGCAATTGTTTTAAAAACCGCATTTGTCGAATGTCACTTTTAGCGACCTTGAGCGTTGATTACTTTCGTTTTTTATTCGAGCGATTAGAAAAATTATTGGTAAACAACTGTGACATTTGATACTCGTAAAAATTGCTGTAATTATTTTGTTATTTGTGTAGCATTTATTTGTTTATTCGCTCAATTAAATATATTTATTTGTAAATGAACTGCAGTATTCAATTTGCAAATTAACTAATTTTAGTTTTGTATATTTATTTTTCAGTTTTGTGAAACATTTAATTGAAAAGTAAATTGAATCTGCTAAACTGAGTGAATTCTATCGTAAAAATAGTGATATAGCAATTTTATAGTTCCCCGAATTGTATTCGTGCTACAATTTCTAAAATTCTTGTTCATTCTACCAGAACCACAAATAACGAAATAAAAAACTATAACTAATAAATAATGTAACACGTCAAAATAATTCCATCAATCTTTCGAATATACCGCACACGGATACATTTAGTCAATAATTAAAGTGATCCAGATCATCAATAACTGATCAGAAATTACTAATCTCACATCGCAGCGTACATAACGGCAGTTTGATTTACGATTCGCCGGTTCGTAAAAAGTTATTAATGAAATATCCACTAATTATCATGTTCGATTCGAGACAAGAGAAAAAGAGAAAAGTGACAGAACTTGTTGCAATGAGTGTACCTGTTCGCTCTGCTGGTGTAGTTCACAGCCTACTATTTCCAGTAGGAGGGAGTGCTGTTATTCTGCCCACTGACATCACCTGAAACCACGCTCCAGTCATATGTTGGAAAATTCATCTTATACTTCATCCCACGAAACATGTCCGTCACACTGAAAACAATCCACTGAAATATAGTAAACGGAACGTTAACTTGTAGACTTTATGATAGCGAAAACCGAGTTTGTGACAAATAAATGTAAGACTATCTTTCTTATTTTTACATTTGTTTGTAGGACGGTTGCTATGCGTTTTTTGAGCGGTTGCTATTTAAAAACATGGTGCACAGTCTTGTCCAAAAGTCATAAATAATATTTAATACTATATTTATCAGTTATTTGAAAATTCCTTTCAATTCGCATACATAGTTAATTGTTCTCATTGTTTTTTATTTTCTTATTTTTTAAGCGGACTATACAAAAAAAAAACAAATGGCCCAACAACTGGCTGTCTTTATAGGTTCACATTTTCCATGTCTGTTAGCGTACCAGTATTATTTTATTTTAGTGAAACATAAAATAATATAGTAAGACTAAAAAATTGGGCTAGTTTAGTTGATGGTTAAATTATTTTAAGATTGAGGTTTATTTTTAATGGTTTACGTATAGTGTTCCTAGTTACACAAAAATAAGAGTGTAATAGTATTTATGGAATTATTTGGTAAACTGGCATGCATCTCAATTTTGCGGTATTTTTTTTTTCGTGTGCCGCTACAAATGTGTGTAAAAGTACAAAATAAAAAAAAATTATTGCTCTCTTTGCAGCACTCACTGCAAAATTGTAAGATACTAGTGCTACCAACTACCTAACTTCGAGAATGGCAAAATGTTTTTGTAAAATGAGAAATAAAGTGCATTAATTTATTTTATCCAACACCTCTCAATAAATGCCCTATAAGTATGGCAATTATAAACAAGGGAAGTAACAAATTACCCAGTAGTGTGTATAATTTTGAGAAAAGTCACTAGTGAGTATTTTTTTTTTATTTAGGTATAACAATAATAATAACACACAACATCTTGGTAACTACTTTGATTGACATTTTAATTTAGAAATTTTAAAGCATATGTCTCTGTCATATAAAATTTTTTTAATAATTTTTTTATTTTTAAGAGATGTTGGATAATTTATTTTAGCTCTCTAATAATGAAATATAATATTACGGTTTAAATATATATTATTTTGTAAATTTCACAACAATTTTCCGATAGTCTGGGAACCACCGTTTGTTTATTTCTGGTATACCACATTACATACGTCATCAATGTAATTTAAAATTCATACCTTAATATATTGTTTATTTGGAAGAATTTTTAACTCGGACCTTTACATGTGGTCTTATATTTTTATGTACTTCAAGAAAAAAAAAATATCGTGGAATAGTCCATTGTTTTAAATTATAAATATATTAAAACTATCGTCTACAGAAGACAGTGCCCTTGTTGTAGCTACTTGCATATTGTTACTCTTAAAATTCAGTGTAATAAAAATTATTTCTTATTTTCATGTCTTTAACTTAACTTTGTTCCTAATTATTTATTTATTAATGTAGGTCATGTTAAATTATATTTGTTCAAATTGCCCAATAAAATAATTTTACGATTATGACCAAGTAAAATGTTACCTACAAACATTCCTAACCCAAAATACCACGTTCATCATTACGGAGTTAATATTCCTGTGGACGGCGTATAAGGATAAGCAGGAATGTAAAACGCTGTCGTAAAAGAATTATTTGAACAACTAAATTTACCCACATCCGTTTGTACAATAGTTAACGGTTCCTGATGGATAACCAAGGGCTATTCTACCCAACACAAACGAAATATGTGACAAATAAAACTGCCCAGAAACCTGACACTGTGTGGAGTGAATGAAGTGCCCACGCAGTTCCCCCTCCTAGTGCGCCTCTGTCACTCCCATTCTTATATATCAATGTGATTGGGGTCCAGATAACGATATACTGTTTGAATATATTCACGACCTATTTGATAGCGATATTTTTACGCAAACTTTTCCTTTTATTCGTACTCTGTTAGAAATAGTGTACCATTATTTTTACTGTGGTTTGGAAGCGCAAGATCTGCAACCGCATATTTGGATAAACTCGATGATTTGTTAGACGTATTAGTTGAATTGTCTATAGAAGAGTCGGGAAATGCAAAAAATATAATTATATGCAATTTTACACATTTTCAAAACTGATCTTTATGGGGTATATAGCTCCGTGGTAACATATCGGACTGTGGATTGTGAGATCCTCAATTCGAATCCCACTGCCGACAGTTACTAATTTAAATTATGATTTGACGGCTGGTAATCGCATTTCACACGAAAAAATATATCACTTACCGAGATCTGCGAAAGCAGAGTGCCACACCCGTAATGAGTAAAAAGCGTGATGATATATTTTTTATTTATAATTTTTTGTGCATTACAATGTGTTGTTTCGCGTTGCTTAAGCAATGTACGAAATATCAATTTTCTTGGTCTCTGCTAAATAAGCGTGCGGGAAATTTAGTAAAGAACACTCCTATTTCAAAAGAATTTATTAATAAATTGTATTTAATATTTATAATAAAAATATATATTTTCTCAATCACTCTTTTACGTGTTAATAAATATAAGAATTGAATGAAATTTTATTTTAAAATAATAAATTTAGTATTTCGTGAACTAGTTATTTTATACGATTATTTTTAATTGTTTAATGTCCGACCGTTGCGTTATTGTTATCATAACTGCCCAGCTAGCTGAGCAGTTATACTAAATAATGCCCTCGAGCATTATAAATTTGACGTTGTTGCTATTGGGCACAGAATACATAAACTGGCAGATAGAAAAATTTTAATAAACAAATCGGTATTGTAAACAAATGAGAATGCTTAGTTACAGTGTTTGCAAGCAAATAGATTAACCTCTCTAACAAAGCACAATGATAGCACAAAAATCGATAAAAATCTGTTATAAAATAAGATGTCGGTCAGACATTAAACGTTGAACGCACAACGGGCGTTGAACGGACATTTTACCCTAAATGAGAGGTCAACAAATTTCACTTTTTTCAACTTAAAATCAGAGATATACCTCGGCATCTGGGTGACTTGAGTTTCAAAATATAAATTGTTTTGGACCCCTGTATTGTATTGCAGAATTTTTTCTGTTGTACACAGCATCAAATAAATATATTAAAGTTCAAATTTTATGTCTGCTTATTTCGGTGGCGCAATATCTATGCCAGGAGTCGTGGGTTCGAATTCCTCTAAAGAGCATGGTCGTTTCTGTTCACATATATTCACAAATACCCGCTTATCATCTTCACAAAAAAAAAAAAGGAAAAGTTATGTCTCTTCTACTACTTATTGCAGGTGTATATTAAAACAACTAATTTCAAAATACAATATTTTATGCCATTATAAATAACATATAATCTCTCAAAATATTCAAGGAATGTTTCATCACATTCTTGTGTGGTTGACCGGCTGGTGAATGAAAATTCTCAGGTGTAAATTTTGCGTGTAACAATGGTTTACATCCTTTTAAGGGATGCGCGTTGAAATTCGAAACTGAAATAGGACACATTTTCACACATGCTCGCCCCTAACACCAAACTTGTGTAACCACATATCAAGTGTCAAATTTGTCACATTTTAGAATTTATTGGATAAATTAAGTATTCACGTATACACCGGATGTTGCGCATAAATATGACACTGATTTTAATGCTTTTAAATATTAAATTCCTGGGAATAAATTTTCTCCTAGCTTTTTCAATTCCAAGTAGATTTAGTTAATAATTCCAATGTACAGGAACGTTTACATGAATGAGTTTTACGAGTGTTTGAGAATAGTCCCGCCCATAAACTACTTTCAAAACCAGAAAAAAGCTTTTTTACCACAACATAAACCCAAAATATTACTACTTAACTTCTTACAAAGCTATAATTTACTTTGCCCGTATCATCTTTTACAATTTATCCTATCTGATAGCGATAGCTACATACTAGAATATGAATACTCATACCCGTATGCCTGCTCCAGTGGCGGCACTAAGAATTGTTTTGAGGGGGCCAAAGTTATTCAAAACTATTTAATACTTACCAGATAATCAATCGGTCTGTATTTTTAATTTTACTCGATTACTTTGAATATTGCCGCAATTTTTGTCAAATACAGTTTATTTTTAATTATGAATTTCTCTAGATCATTTTGTTCGAGTGGATCAATCTTCGATTCTTTTCCTTTAAATCTTTTTAGTTAGATCTGTCCACGGCTTCCTATTTTTTTTTACTTTTACCATTTTTTATCGTTGCTGCTTTTAAATATTATTCCTCTTTTAGTTATGTTGATCAGAATATGCCTAGTCTTCTTCTTCGTCCTGCTCTCCATTCTACCACTAACTTAACCATGTACCACATTACTTTCATAGTTACACAAACGTTACACTGGGGTCTGGGAAACACTAAAAAAAAACTACTTTCCCATAACCGGATGTAATTTATCTAGAGATATTGCATATGGAATATTTGCTTATGTTTATAGAACAATATTAAACAGTTAATAATCTTTCAGAACCATATGTGTTGTTCAAAACACAGCAACTTTCCAAAACTAAACTTTTTTATTTTGGACTATGTAGACATAGGGATACATATTGAATATTTGTTTAAGATTATAAAAACTGAATTTACAACGAGGGAGCATCGAAAATCGTGGGGTTTCTTAGTACCCAGTATAACATTCCAGGGTTCTTCTGCTCTTCATATGGATATATCCATCTGACTCTCTGTTGCTTGATCTTTTTCTCTATGACTTCTTCTTACAACTCTTGTTTTATTTCATAGTTCATTCTTATTCTGTATTAGTTATTTAGTGATATCTTTATGGATCATAATAGGTTTGTTCCAACCTGGCACATCTGACAGTTTGTGACTGTCAAAAATATGTTCACTAAGGAAATACCGTTCCAAGTATACCAATGACAAATTTGTGACTACTAGTTAGCGTGTTGTCAAACAGTCCAAAACAATCGCCTCCCAATTACAGACAAGTTTTAAGTATCAGAAACTTGTCACAAACTTGTCAGAAATAACCACTTGGAAGAAATCGATTATTGTTCTTATTATTTTTCGTTCCAGTATTCTTAAATCGTCGTTATGTTTTATATAATAATAGTAAATATATAATAGAAGTATTCAGTAGTATATTATGGTTATGTCACTACGAAATTTAGAACAATATTTGTTTTGTGCCCCCTGTGAAAACCCTTGAACCCCGCTCCTGAGTTACCTCACCATGTGTACACACAGTTCAAGTACACAGGTTGGTCTTCGTACACTCACTTAACATGAGCGTCGAGTTGAAAACAAGATTGTCGACTTTCCCTGTCTATTTGAAACCCACAGTCAACCGCGATGTACGATGTACAGAGCGTTTCAAGTGGAATTTATTTTTTCCAAAGTCGCCGTGTATCAATATTGACAAGTGACGATCGCCCACTAAGATTTCTTCGTCCACAATGTGCTGTCTCCAACATAAACGTGCTTAGAATGTGACAGAGTGGTATTTATATATTGCTTTTATTAAGAAATAATCGTTCATCTATTTCACCACGCCAGTGGTGGAGTCTGCTTTGTTTTCAAAGATAATAGGGAGAGATTTTATGGAATCCTTTTGAGTAACTTCTTTGGGGGACGAGATTTGACGGCTAATAAATGCACTTAATAATAATCATATATGTTTGATTTTAACTGTAGGTCCTCTCGTTTATAATTGAAATTAATTGCTCGTTTTTTTCATATTTGAGTTTTTATAATGGTGTTTTAGTGCCTACATTGATGTATGATTCTGAATGTTGGGTGTGGATGAAGAAGCATGAACGATGTATAACTGCTGTAGAAATGAGATATTTGAGAGGAGTGAGTGGGTATACGAGACGTGTTCGTATACGGAATACATTGGTGTATGGTGAGTGTGAGATTGAGAAGAATGTTGTTAAGAAAGTGGGAGTTAGTCAGTTGAAGTGGTTTGGACATGTTGAGCGAATGTCGAATGAAAGGTTGGTGAAACTAATATATGTGGGTGAGATTGAAGGGGAACTATTGCGAGGTCGTCCGAGGAATAACTGGTTGAGTTTGATTGATGGTTTGTTGCGTGAACGAATAATTCCGAGTGAGAAGAATAAACGAGCATGTGTGAATCGCACTATGAATGTGTACGAGGCGAAAGTGGTGTGTCAGGATAGGAATGGTTGGAGGAGATTGATTGTTGGTTGACTGTGTTTCTGGGTTCGTGCTACACCACTAAGTGGGACATAGCGTAATGTTATGTATGTATGTATAATAAAAGATAGTTAAGAAAATTCTAACATATCTAAGAATACTTATCAAGACGTTTCTAAGATTATGTGTATTAAATTTATTTTCAAACAATATTATTATTATTATTATTGTATAAAATAAATATATCATCACGATATGCCACTCTTCTTTCGCAGATCTAAGAAAGCGATATATTTTTGCTGATTACCAGCCATCAAATAACGGTCCTTAAATATTGTAATGGTGTAGGAAACACACCACTGTTGAATAATGGGATTCAGAGAGAGAACCAATAATTACACTATTTTATATTTGTTCATGTTCATGTACATACAATTTGGCAATTTAAACCTCTTTTATCACAGTATCTCAAAAACGTTCTGTTTTTTGTATCATTATTTTATGTTCCCTCCTGTGACGGTTTTATTTTGAGGACAAGATATGTAAATTCCTTAGGGCGTCAGATGATAATCTTAAATGCTCTGGGACAACTCTTTATATATTTTTATATTTACATACGTTTCTCTGTAAATCAGAATTGTCAAAAAAGAGGTTAAAGAAATTAATGTGTCGTAATGTCAGCACATTTGGTTCAAGGGGCTCCAGTATCAGATCGTCTGGAACATATGTCAGACGAAAATCTGACAATCTTGTTCTTTTTTCACAATGTGGGTGGCATGAATTAGGTCACACAAAAAGTTTGAAAAATTTGTTTAGGAGGAAATAAACACTATACGGGTGACATTTACATAATTATATTATAAAAAGTTCTTGAATAATAACTTTGAAAAATGAAGTAAAAGTTTAATTATGTAAATGTGCGTAGGTGTGCGACGGAAACAACAAATAAAGGAAATTTATTCGCAAGTAATTCTAGAAACTTGCCAAATTGCTTCGTGGTAGAACAGCTTATCTGGGTTATAATTAGAATCAAAGCACACCGCAAATTTTTTTCCTAACTCTGCGGTTTTATATGTCATTGTAGTGACAGCACAAAATAAACTATGAATGAATTACCCAACTCTTTTGCAATAATTTATCAAATGTGAATCACAATATTTTCTGTTTCCTTCCCCTTTTCTAATTATAAATACAATCTTATTCATTTATTTATTTAGCTATGCAATATCTTTCCTCTAAATATTTTTTTTTTGTGAGGCACACTACTTTCGCAGAATTCGGTAACTGATATATTTTTGCGCATGAATTAATCCAGCCGTCAAGTTATGACCCCCCAAAGTTGGATGAATGTGCAATTTATAATACAGAACGTATTATTGACAACTGGGCGCAAATATATTTTTCGTGGTTCCGTCCAAATATACTAATTTTACACATCTCAAAATCATCCAGAAACTGCTTGGTTTCAGGCTTAGGCCGTTAAAAACTAGGGACTTTTGTAAGATTAGGGTTGGAATCATCTGGCGGTAAAATCTGTGCATTAGTATTGCTCACTATTTGAGTGCTTGAAAGTTAGAGATTTAAATCAATTTTTAAATTAAATGATTAATTGTATGCTTAAATATAAGTAATTAATTTTAATTCAAGTGTCAGTTGCAGTGCACAACCAATAAATAAATGAATGTCATCGAATTTTTCAAAGAAAACAAACGAATAATTTGATGTTACTAACAAAAAAAATTCCTAATTTTTCACATTTGATAAATAAATCAATAATTTCATTTAATAAATTTATGACAAAATCGTCATGAAAACTAATGTGTATCTTATCACACGTCCAGAAACAGTTTTGTAAGTACTCGTAAAATTTGCAGTTTCTGGACTAGTGATACAAATAACTATTTTCGTATAATAACAATGCAAGAATATAATAGTAGAAGGAAAATTAAAAAAATTTAATAAATGCAATATGTTAATGCAATTTTGGCACGTGTAAAAAAATAATTCGAATATTTTAAACGAAAAAATTCATGTAAAAACGTATAAAATTATCAATTTTTTTCATTTCAATTTCGTTAAAAAATACTGCTTTCCCTACATTAAATAATGAAAAATGAATACTAATTATAAAAGGTACTAAAAATTAGACTCCAGTTGAGCAATTGATTCACTGTAAACAAAATTCGAACCCTCGAATACTCGTTTGTAAATGAAAACGTATCAAAAGCTTGATATTTCGTCAAAAGTAGTTGTAAGTTTGTATCTTGTACTAAATACATTACAATTATGAGTGGTTCGAAAACAAACTATTCTTTAATTCATCAAGATTTATATAGTAAGCATACTATCCACTCAACATCCTAACAACTCTTCCAAAAACATCTCACAAATTCCCTTTCGTATTACCTCAAAAATACAAAACTCATTACGCCCTATTGTCACTATCGTAGAAGTCTGTCGAACAGTAGCAGCATTCCGATAAATATTACATGGTTGGCAGTGTTGGCATGATCTGATCCCAACACTGGAATTATGGCATATCAGCTATATCTCTGTTCGAGACAAGGGGACAATGCTCTAGGGACAAGAAACGAACAGCGCTTCAATGGCAACTGAATGACAGCAGGGAGCAGAAACTCTCACACACGCACACATACGGAAAGTCTGTGGGGGTGAACACATGAACGCTTACTCCTTGTATAATGTGCGTATTGTTGTACGGTCTGGGTCATTGAGGGAGAAAGTGACGTCATCGACGCTGCATAGAAATTGGTAATGAATAGGGAACTAGACAAATTGGGAATTAGTTGATGGAGGGAAGTTTTTAATTATTTGGAAAGTATTTGATGCTTTTTCAAATTATTTTTAAAACAGGATAGTTATAGGATTTTGTTTGGAAAGTATACCTCTCAAGGAAGAGTTTGCTAGTTCATACGTCACTATATTTAACTTACAACTAAATCACTAAGGGCCAGTTGCACCAATCACACTTAAGGCGATTTCGACTGGCACCGGTTAGTACTTGGTCACAGGATTGGTTAGTAAATAGAGTAACCAATTGATTTCGACTGACACTTGATGATGTCATGTGTAAACGATGACAGTTTTGGTATGTCAAATCAGTAACATGCTCGATAGCTCGGTTCGTCCAACGGTTAGTATTCTGATTGGTTGAATTTCACTTGTTATGATTTCCAACTAGTACGCTGTCATATATTTCATGTTTTCTGTGAAATTTGATTAATGTCAAAGTCTACTGCGCGTTTTCAGTAACCGTTCGGTAAGTGTGACGTCATTATTTGAAACCAACCAACCAAATACATAACCGGCCAGTATCCAATGCCAGTCGAAATCGCCTTTAAATTTTAAACTTGGATTAATTGGACAAAAGCAAATCGAATGTTTTACAGCAACGTCAATATGACATGTAACTTTGATTTGCTTTTATTTATTTAAACCAAGTTTAACATTTAAGCTTGCTTGGTACGACTGGCCATTAGGCTACTATCACAAGCTTTGTTTTTGAATGTTTCATGGGAAGTGTAATGTCTCGGTTTTTTAGCGTTGTACAATATTCTAAAAATATTTTATAAAAAATACTTCAAATAAAAGTGGTAGATAATATATTTCTCTGTAACTTTTATTCAAAACAATTTTTCATAAAATAATTTTTGAACATTGTACAGCGCTAAAACACTTCCCCTAAAACATCCAAAAGCAGAGCTAAAAGTACAATTGCATATGAGTGACCAAATTACTTCCTTTTATAGTGATGTCCTGGGATCGATTCTTGATTTACGTTCGGGTGTTTATATTTGTCTTCATACTTACGCTATAATTTAATGTTCCCTATTCGTCGGATACAATTGCCAGTGTCTTAAAATACAAGTTACAAAAATTTATTTTAGCATAAGTTCGAAATTCAAGTACTAGGATTAATAACCGAATGCTTGAATGCCTTTCTGTTTCGGTTTTCTTGTAAATAATTCATTTCTTTACGAAAATAGTTGACAATTTACATTAAGACAATTTTTTTATTTTTTTAATGAATAACAATTAAGACTTTTAAAAGTGTAGATAGTCATCAGTTTAGATAAAGTTTCATAAAAAAAAATTAAAAAAATGGTGAATGACCCCATTTTAAAGTGTAAAAAATAATCGAAATCTCAGTCATAGAGCATATATTCTTCTTATATAATCAACGTTTCGGTTTACACTTGAACCTTCTTCAGGGTTAGAGCTCTTAAAACAAACAATCCACAACCTCAATCTAATAAAAAGATATGTCATCTCAAATTTTCAATTTATATTCAGTGCCGGTAAGTTACAGAATAAACAGTTACTAGGATCTGCAATTGCAGATGCATTTAAAAATGAATAATGAACGGTATTATACTTATTTTGTGTGTGTGTGTAAAATTGACGATCTAAATAAAGTAGGTGGACTTTGTCAAGATAAGTTTTTTGAAGCGCAGTCAAAGGTACAAAATATGTTATAAATCCTTTTTCACACAAAATTCTTCTCTCAATAAATCTTCAATCACAACCCTCGTCATCCCCACAATCAAAAACCAAACAATAACAAAAAAACCCTATAGTACGCTCCTGCGCGAGGCACATTCCTCGAAGCAAGCAATATCGCTATGCCTACAACTAGTCCTTGTTACCGCTTGACACCGCCGATCAAATAGCCTGGAGGGAATCCGGCAATTTCGCGGGCATCCATCACACACGGAGACGAGAGCGGCATCTTGGGCGCCCACGCCAACTAGACGTCTTATCACGACCTCGGGCTCGGACCCGCAACGCCACGCCGCGGATTTTGCCGAAAAATGTCTCGTGATTAATAGCTATTTTATACGGAACGTGTATTGTATGGAGAGAATGATGATGACCATTATATTTGTCAGTTTGTGGCAATTTGCATCTGAAGCGCTTCGATTGGATCGGAGGGGCATATCACTGGCCATGTATTCCGAAGAAGTTCAGGAATAAGAATTCGTTTGAAATCAGAAGATTCCGATTTACTCTTTTGCTGTATCTATCTAGAACTGCGAATTGTTTTATATCATAATAAATAATACAATATTTGGGTTTTAGTTCTGTTTAATTTTCGGCAGCAGAGTGCTGCCTTGTTCAGGTTAATACAGAAGCAATAAATAATAAACATGTGGTCAATACTAGTTTACGAAATAAGGGTAACATATATCAGAGTTATACAAATTAATATAAACAGAAAATCAAGGAAGAACGACAGTTAACCACGACTTATTAAGCTCAAAGCCTGTATTTACATTACGAGTATCTGATGACGATGTTTACTTGCTAACAGATCTAGAAAGATAAGAGTGCTGGTACTGTGTCTCACTATAAAAGAATTTATAGACATACTGTAGTGTAATTGGGAATACTGTTGTAGGTACTATTAAATAAATAATATATATGAATAGCTCCGTGGTACCTAACGCATCGGACTGTAAATAATGAGTTCCTAGTTCGATTCCGCCAGTATTACTACTTTTAACTTTACCCCCGTGGTTCCCTTTTCTCTTCACTAATATCTTCGGGAGTCGTACCTCTACGGCTGGTAATAGAGATGGGCGCGTGAGTGATTTTTTGATCACGGTAACTCCCACTCCCGGAATAAAAAATATTGTTCACGCACATTCACGAACGAGATGTATAAAAATTTTCACGTTTACGCACGTTGTGTCACGGCGGGTGCACGGTTATTTTTCCAAGTTGGTTTTATAAAGCAAATAGTACCTAAATATTTTTCGTTGTTTTTTTTTTCTTTGTTAGTTAGGTTTGTCATAGAAGAAATGTTACCTATAAATTATTTTAGGGCGGATTTATAAGCTATGTGACTGAGTGACTGACAGTTGCCCTTCAGTCTGATTAGAGTGTTATCATTGAGTTTTCGAATTTCCAAACTGCAAAAAAAACTAGCTCTACTTAGGTAGAGCTTGCAGTATCAATCATTGTGTATATTATTATTTTTAAATTATTGGTTAAGATTTATATGTGATTTGTGTATTGTACCATATTAATAATTTGTTTTCTTTTCAGGTAAGTGTCCTTTGGTCCATCTATTGCCTTTCTCGAGTTGTCATCAGCAAGGTAAAGCGTCAAAATTAAAGTTCATATCTAGAAATCAAACATCCCGTCAAACACTATCAGCCTATCACAATCCCCATTCGCCTTTAATAAAATTTCGTCGTAAAGAATCAACAAGCTCCCGAATCCATCTCTGATATTCCCAAGATGAGATTCCCGCAAAACTCCTGTTGACTTTGAAATATCTTTGATGGATATTTGGCCTTTTTGTGCGTGGCTATATGAAAAAGCCATCGATTCCCGTGTCCGTGCCAGAGAACGTATAGGTATGCAGACGATATACGATCGGAATGGATTACCGAAGGTCAAAGTTCGTTCGGTATCGTTTTATGAAATGCGGCGGAATTGGACCTCTAACCTGCTATAAATACGACGATCTTGCACCGTCACTGGCCCACACTAAAAGTAAAAAGCTTGACAAATCTGTCCGCTGCACCCATCACTCAGATTGAATTGCATTGAACTTCGACCGCCTCGACCTCACTGCAGTGCAAGCTACTTAGGGAAATCAATTTATTCCTACTTTTGCCTTACGTCGAACACCCAAACACCATTTGCAAAGATTTTCGTGCAAGAAGTTCAACAGAGAATATGTCTTTAAAAACTGAAACCTTTTTGCACTGTCACTGAGATGTCATAGCGCATTTCAGTCTTTGCACCATCGACGGGTTTTATTACTATACATTTGGTTGACACAAAAGTATATAGAATTTGTCAGCTGGTATAAAAAAGCTAGATGCGTCGAAACATTAACTTCTAATGAAGGAATCCGACTTATATCGTTTATTTTATTTTTTCATTAGTTTGGATCACTAGTAATACAAATATAAAATTTTTAAGGACAAAAATTTTTATTAATTTTATCAATTTTTAAATAACAGCCCATTCTCATGGTTTTATGTTGTTAATTTTAATAATAAAAACCCTTGGTAAGTTTCACAAAAAATTTTATTTATTTATAGTTTTAGACGACGCGTTTCGACTCTTTTCTTTGACTTAGCGGCTTTCCTAATTTCAAGGTTCTCTAATGAGTTAAGCTTAAGGCCTTTCGGTTAGGTAAACTCAATGTTTGCAGTTTTTGTCTAAAAATAATATTTTCCAAATTCGATAGTAAAGTACACGATATCACTCCGCAAAATTAACCAAAATAGTAGCTAAAGTAAAACTTTACAGACTCTTATGTCAAAATTTACTTTACAGACTCATCTGTCAATCTTGAATTACAAACTTGAAATAACAAACAAATTATATTATAATATTATTGGTGAATTTATTTATTCATTACCTTTGATAATAATTTATCGGATTTAATGGATATCAAATGCAGACCACGTCTGAGAACATGTAAATTATAACCAAATTTGGCACTGATAGTACTTTTATTATTACAGCCATTCCCGTTGTAACAGCTAGCTTATGTTTTACAAATACATAATGCTATTTATTTATGTTTTGAATTAATAATTTAACGATTTCGGAAAATATATAATGTATACCTCGACACTGAAGTATTTTTTATTATTCATATGGTTTAATCGTAATAAAAATTATACTTAGTGCCTTGATATACAAATAACTATTGAATTAACAAAACCAAATATATAGGCATGACGTGAGCGGTAGACGTTGTGACGTCACAATTTTCAGCAGTAGCCTAAAAATTACAATTATTAATGAAAAAAATATCAATAAAAAAAATTATTATTTAGCAGGTTTTATGTATTTTTTCCATTGTGCTATGATGTAATTTATAACAAAAAAATGAGATTACTTTGGATAAATTCAATTATACTGCAATACCCCATTGTATTTTTATCTTTTTCAAGCCGACGAAACGTTCCTTTATTACGAGTATTTGAGAAACTAATACTTTAAAAGAAAGTGATGGTAATACTTCAGTTTTATTCGTTTTTAAGTTGAGGTAAATGAAAATAAAATAAATATAACATTATGCTATTTACCCTTCTAGTAAAGAATTTATCTCAGACGTCCAAGATAAAGTTAAAAAAGCGACTCAATGCGTTACCGATTTTTAAAATACTGAGAATCAAAACCTGTTTACAAATTAGTTGTACAATTTCCTGTTCTATTTTGGTAAGAATATCTTTTAGCCTTTCCGCTATCCTTATGAAATTTTGATTGCTCTTAAAGGTAATAGCACACCTAAGAAGGGTAGTGCATTTTCTCCAGGAGCAATTTGCTGATTGCAGGTAATTTCCATTCATATATCAATAGTCCTAGCAAATATTGAATACATTTGCAGTACCCTCTTATTACTTGAAGTAATAGCTGCCTCGGAGTAACATTTAGGATTGGAAAGGTGGTAACACTAACTCGTTTCCCCTAAAGGGATGAATTCATTTGCACTAGTTTACTGCAACCATCGCGTGAGCGGCCTGTAACAAGAGAGAACAAAAGCAATGTTACATGATTAATAATAAATATAGCTTTTAGTGTCGTATAAATATATGCATACAGATTATTTCGCAATAAATTTGATGCGTCGATGCATCATAGGCTCCGTTTCATTTCAAATAACATTCCCACATTAAGAATTCATATTTCTTTATTGCCTATTGCCTGTTGTTGGGGACAAGCAAAGTAATTGTTTAATGACAGTTACATAAAAGATAATTCTCCTATAAACTCAAATAAAAACTTCTTTGTTTCACAGTTGACAGTTAATCATCATTATTTAAGTTCATCTAGACTTTTAAAGTGATATAATTGATTAAAACCCTTTTTATCAAGAAACAAATTAATCAGTCGTATCAACAGTAGAAAAAGTGACCGATGAATGTTGTCACATGTCATTCTGTCATTTCTTGCTGCTATACTCACTCGCGTTAATAAAAACAAAATTCTTTCTCGGATGCAATGCCTTGTTTTTCAATTGGGACATGTTGGGAGAAATACGAAAAATTCCTGAATTGAATAAAAGTACCAGAACTGTTTCGGGTGCAGCAGGATTTCTTTCCGTGTATATTATACCTGCTTAAGATTTAAATAAGATCAGATGTATTTTGAGAAATGACCTCGCGGTTTCAAGGACATTTGACCACTCTAACGCCTACTTGCAAATATTGCGAAAAATTATGCGAATTTATAATACGTTAAAAATAGATCTACCAGTTTGCAACAGGTACAATGTTTTTTGTTGTAATAATTTATCAAATGATGGTTGTTTGTTTATTGCTTGTCCAGCGCAGTGGTCATTTTTATAAATGAACAAGTGATATCAGATTGAAAGGTCACTAAAACTGTGACATTAAATTATTGAAGGATCTTAAAATTCAAGGAACCCTACAGTCGTCATTTTCTTATTAATTATGCTAATGTCATACATTTTTTACAAGAAGCAAAATAAAATATTCATTTGCTTAAGTAAAATTATACTTTAAAGATCATTTATTATGTATATTTGTTATTTATGTTTATTTCAAACTGTTATGCTTATTGCGTCATAAAATGAATGATACTATCATTTCTGAATTATACTAATGGATTTTAAAAAATAAACAAATATTTGCTCTATATATTAAATAAATAAATAAATCAAATAAATATACCATCATGCCTTTTACCCATTATGGGTGTGACATTCTGCTTACGCAAATATCGGTGATATTATTTTGCGTATGAAATGTGGTTACCATCCGTCAAGTTATAGTCCCCACAGATCTAATATCAATAAAGTATTTATTGCTCTTAATCGTTCACTAAAGAGTCTTTAAACTATTGGGAAGCTGCATATGGTATGGTCAATTTTCAAATATTGTTTCCAATTGAATTATATGTCGATAAAATTGTTGATGATGGTCTTCACGCCAAAATGACGTAATAATTTATGGAATTGTTGTAGTTTGACACCAATTGGACGGGAAAAATAGTCACTAATTGCACTTTTAACTTAAAAATATATTTTATAAAAAAAAGTTCATTATGAAGGCAATATACAGGGTGAGTCATCGAAATGCCCGTCTTCGATATCTCCCTTGTCGTTAGAAATACGGCATATATTTATTAACAAAATTTATTCGACTACTAAAGGAGCATAACGTAAAATTATTTTCACATATACAGGGTGTAACGTAACGGCTAGACGAGAATTGTTTGTCTTTTTTTAAATGGAACATCCAATATATTGTTATATATTTTGAATTGTATTTTATTCACCTACACGGATATATGAATTTTGTTTTAGTTTTCCGCGGCGTTGTCAAGTTTTTCCGTTTTTTCTCTAAAAAAGGCCGAATACACGCATTGCTTTGTGAAGACGTACTGAAGTTATTTTAATAGCAAAATTTAAGAATTTTTTTTTTCTGCGCAACTGTAACTATACTCTATGTTTTGACATACTTTCTTTTAAATGTTCAATAAAGCGAATCAAACTTAGTCCACTTCAAATGATTATAACTCGCCATTTTCAAATGGAACACTCTATATTTTATTATTCTGTTGTATGCCATTTTGTATTACCTTCATTTGTTATTAAGGGTATCCTATGTCTAAAACCAATAATTTCGGAGTTTTTTGCCATTTTTCACTAAATTAATTTATTGAATTAAAAATTAAATCTAGTATACCATGGAAATTATTTCCAATATAATTGCCATTCTTATGCAAACATATTTGCAGACAGTTTTTAAATGAGTAATTTACTCTTCGCAGTATATTTGCGTTGACAGTTTCAAAAGAGTTACGAATTCGCTCCATCATATCTTCTCGTATAGTTGGTGCTGTTTGATAAACCGATAAACAAGAAATAATGTAAGTTTGTAAGATCCGAAAATCTTGCGGGCCAATTACTTGGACCACCTTGTCTAATCCATCTTTTAAGAAATTCTTCATTTAAATAATGCCTAATCTGAAGACTGTTGTGAGCTGGTGCACCATCGTGTTGGAACCACAATCTCCGGATAATATTGAGAGGTAAATTTTCTAAATCGTTTCGAGGATCGGTTTGTAAAAATTAACAATAATTTTGTCCGTTAATACTCGTATTATTATCAAAAAAGTATTATGCAAATTCGTAACTGATTTGGAATTGTCGGCGCAAGCGAAGAGTAAATTTCTCATTTATAAACCGTCTGCAAATATGTTTCCGTAAGAATTGCGGTTATATTGAAAATATTTTGTAAATTAAAACAAAACAATAAATTAAAAAAAAAACCATATCCATGGTATACTAGATTTAATTTTTAATTGAATGAATTTATTTAGTGAAAAATGGTAAAAATCTCCGAAATTATTGGTTTTAGGCATAGGATACCCTTAATAATAATTGAAGGTAATACAAAATGGCACACAACAGAATAATAAAATATAGGATGTTCCATTTGAAAATTGCGAGTTATAATCATTTGAAGTGGAGTAAGTTTGATTCGCTTTATTGAACATCCTGTATAATTACTTTTAAAAGAAAGGATGTCAAAACATAGAGTATAGTTACAGTTGTGCAGAAAAAAAAATTCTTAAATTTTACTATTAAAATAACTTCAGTACGCCTTCATAAAGCAATGCGCGTATTCGGCCTTTTTTAGAGAAAAAACGGAAAAACTTGACAACGCCGCGGAAAACTAAAATAAAATTCATACTTCCGTATAGGTGAATGAAATACAATTCAAAATATATAAAAATATATAGGGTGTTCCATTTAAAAAAAGACAAACAATTCTCGCCAAGCCGTTACGTAACACCCTGTATATGTGAAAATAATTTTACGTTATGCTCCTTTAGTAGTCGAATAAATTTTGTTAATACATTTATGCCGTATTTCTAACGACAAGGGAGATATCGAAGACGGGCATTTCGATGACTCACCCTGTATAATTGAAAAGTTTCAAACAGATGGAATTAAGGTGCGTTGTTGGAAATGGGAATGTTATTTTTATCAGTAGTAGTTAGTAATAAAATGATGTAAGTACAAATTATATACATTTGCTCGCTTTAACAATCAAACCCTAAGCCTAGACAACTTACTCTCGACAAACTCTAATCACAGTACTCATTTTAAATGGAAAAGAAAAAATTATGCTATTTTACTTACGTCTATATTAATTCGCCAAAAATACCAAAGAATGATTTTTAAGCGGTCTGAACTTCTGAGGTTATAAAATATTTAAATGCAACCTTCAGATGCCCTACTGCATTTATTTAAATTTTATTAAGAGTATATTACGTTTCTGGGCACGACTTCTCCTCAGAATGTAAGTATATCTCCCATTCACAGAACGTACCAGTCGATTAGACCGAAAATATTATTATTTTAAACATAAAACCAACATTTCACTTCGTAATGCGCGATACAGCCTGTGTTATTATTCCTCAAAGCTCCGTGGACACGGAAATCACTAGCCCGCGCGGTGAATACAAACAAAAACCTCTAAAAAGTCACCACGCCACTATTTTCCCCTCCACACTGTTTATTATTCCGAGGAAGAACACTTAGCGGAAAGTAAAACAAGTGGAAAGAAAAAATTCAACCGACTTAATTCAATTACGAAGAAACAACAGCTGAAAGGAAATAATGGCATAAAAACCAGAATCGAACCGTACTACTCGATAAATTCTGGGACGCGTCACTCACAGCTCTCTTCTCCCGACTATTCTTCTCTCTGCAAGAGACGAGAGATAAACGGATGGACAGACACAGGCGGTGGCCAAGAGAAGAGTAATATAAATTCCGTAAAGAACAGAGCATTTCAAACATCAAGTTAGCATTGTTGTTTCGTTGTTTTCTTTTATACTAGCGTTTATTCGCAGTCATGACGATGTGCGGAAGCAATGAAAATACTCCAGAGGCGGACTCAGGAATTTTGCAGCATACCCTGAAAATTTTAACGAGAGGAGAATTATTATTATTATGGTGTCTTATTGAAACATATTTTTGTTGCTTCAAAATATCAAATGTTTGGATATTTAAAAAGGCCAATATGGATAGTTTGACACATTTTCAACTGTAATTAAACAAGAGCTTTTTGTTGTGCCGGATAAATTTCTGTTTGTCACGAAACCTTGGTACCTAGCAATTTGATAAGAAAACTGTTTTCATATTGCTTTCAGGTGACAAGGTTGAGATGTCAAACTGAAATTTATCCGAAGAAAATAAAATGCTCGAGTGTAATTCGGCGAGATAATTTAACATTTTATTTATGAAAATGTTTATTTAAAAGTGCAATTGGTGAAAATTATTATATATCATATTTTTTGACATATTTTCTTCACGAATGACATTAATGTAGTTAGCAAGGTAGTTAGTATTTTGATCTGGTTGCTAGGGGAAAGGTAAATAATGTTTATCACTTGCATAAAGTTACCTTCCTTTTTATTCGATAAAACTGTTTTTTATGGCTTACTTTATATTGGAGTTAAATTCTCTATATTAATTTTGAACTGTTTAAATACACGAGTTTTTGTTTATTATGATTGTTATGAAGACGGTAAATGGAATAATTACTTTTGGTCTTATGCTGCTTAATGAGTGGATGATTTTGAATTTATGTGAACAAAGCATGCTCTTCAGTGGGATTCGAACTCACAACCTCTGACGTGGTAGACTAGTGAAATAGTCACTACGCCACCGAAATCGGCTAATTCGTTTTAATAAATATATAATCTCGCCATTTACCTATTTCTTGGTGTGGCACTCACAGCAGATCTCGTTATATAATATACTGTACTTACCAACTGTCAAATCGTGTTTCCCAAAGTGGATGGAAAAATAATTTTCAAAATTATTAACGTGTAAATCATACAATTTAAGTAAATTAACCATAATATTATCTCATTATAACAATAAAAGCCAGGTATAATCTAAATTTTATAGTGTTTTCAATTTGAAATCAAATTTTTTACAAGTCGTGCTATTGATGTGACGTCATATTGATGGAGCATAAATATAAGTAGGTCCTACCGCTTTGAAACTGTTATTTGTTAAATGTCGGGCTATATAGCCAATACTTTACAATTATATTAAAACTATAGTTTAAGTTTCCATAATTAAAAATTATTTATATCATAATAGAAAAGTACAGTAACTCTCTAAATATACAATATATAAAATTACAACAGATTGAACGCCGCCATAATGGTCAAAATTGAGGTTTTGTGATACTTCAATATTTAAAAATCTATCTCTCTTGTCTATGGGTATGAGCATACTTCGTGGTTTTACTTAAAGAGAGGTGTTGGCGAGCGCGGTGTAGAGAGAGTGAAGGCAGAGCTTCAGATTGCCCACTTTACTTTACAAAAGTGTCACAAAATCTCAATTTCACCCGTTCAATTGGGAACGCTGTCAGATGGCAGAATGTGGCCTATGCCCAATCTAATGTTCTTCTGCTATTATTAAATAATTATTTTTTCATAACCTACAAACTTAAAACTTAAAATAAAATAGTGGTAATTTTTTTTTTTTTTTTGTTTAGAATCATGTAAAATAACATCAAAATTTGTTCGCAGACCCATTATTGATTAGCAGTGAAAGTATTGTGAATATTTTTGGGCTGTGGAAAATGAATTTATTTCTGACATCTTATATAGTTATTTTGGAAAACTTTGCAAACTTGTTTCAAATTCCAATTACGTTTTCCGACTTGAATGAAATTTTCGATCCAAACTTTATTTGTAGAAATGTTTTAGAAGAAGCAGCAGCAGCTAAAAGCAAATGGAATAGTTTGGGTTTGTGGAATGAACCCGGAGTCTAAAACCCGGAGCCAGATTCCGGATTCCGGATGATAGATGAATAAGATTGGGGAAGTAAGAATGAGGGAATGACCGACAAGTAAATGAATTAAGATTGAGTGCGTTCAAGAAGGGGAGAAGATAAATTCGCCAAGAAATAAAATATACTCACAGTGTATTCTATCAGCATTTTAACAATGATTAAATAACACCCCATCACTCTTTTTCCTTGCTTTTCCCGAGAAAATCAATGCTGTAATTAGACTAACATCTTTTAGATGGTAACAGAAATATGCTCTAAGCATAGTACTACATATGGAAATAGTATATTAAGTATCATGAACCGCAAGGACAGTTTATCGATGGAAGACAATTTTGTTTGACATCAGTAATTCCGTAACGTTCGTGATGCTCATTTAATTTTTTGCACGATTGGATCAAGCAAAATTTGTTTGATAATACAGATATAAATTTCTTCATTATTAGCAATGCTGAAACCAAACATATTAGATGGCTTTTCTGTAGTTACTATTGTTTATGGCAGATGTAAACAAATTTGCTTATGCATATAAATAACAAATAGTAATTTATATTAGATGTTCGGCAATAATACTCAAAAAATCCGCTATATGAAAATAGTAGCAAAATTTTTTAGACATTTAGGTTACCGTACAGCGGTAAATATAGTATGTACAACAAGTATGCAAGTTTGTAGCATGCGAATACATGCGAACTGTATGATATACTTTTTCTACGACCACGCTATTATTTCCTAATTAATTTATATTTTAATAATTTTGTTCCGTTTTCACCTTTCCAATATTTGACAATTCTAACATTGGTACCTACACTGAAATGAAATGACCTATAATGAAATACTCTCAAACTAAATTCATTTCTCACGATGCTTGCAATGTACCTCTTTTCCCTAGCAACAAAATCATACAATGAGCAGATTTCAAGGTCGTAGAAAAAATTACTTACCGTTCTGTTTCCTAGCAACCGGTAAGAACAACATACCGTCTTGGAATCAGGCATGGTAAGACCTACTTATTTATTTACTTCTGGCATTTAAAATCTTAGAACAAAAACTAATTTCTATAACACTACGCATTCCACAACTAAAAATTGTATGGGGACAACTATCATTCCATACGCCGCGTTTGGAATAATTTCGACGAATAGGAGCCGCATATTAACGCGAAATATGAAGTATCTTGGTTCGGTTACTATGGTTACGTCTGTTTGTTTTAATTTTATTTATATAAGTTTGACGTTTTCGACAGTTTTGTATTTGTATTTTTTGTATAATTTCCAAAATCTTGTTATAGAAAGTATAATCTACAACATGTAACGGAATGGCATACCCCACTCGTAAACCGTAGACCTCGCCTTCGGCTCGGACTACAAACTATTTAGCTCGTATGGAATATGTGCCATTCCATTACTTGTTGTAGAATATACTATTTTACCTTCGCACTGATATGTAAGGGAAGTATTGTGACAGGTTTTTCGATAGTAAATATTCAAAGGATATGAAAGTTTTTGGGATTTTACTATATTGGTAATGACGTCTGCGTGTGTTTATGTCAAACTACAATACAATGTATCATAGCTGATATCAAAATAAATATTTTTCTATTACAATCACCTTCCTAATTCAGTAAAAGAATATCCTATTCTAAGTGGCTTCAAAAATCAATATTTCCTCCTGTCTTGCATAAATCTCCCCGCAAAATAAACAGTGAGTCCGTCCCTGTAGTACATAACCCTCTAGCATTTCACAGTGTCATTCTCGACATTTTTACGGTCGTTTAATCCAAAATAAAGCAGCAGGTAACATCAGCAGCCACTGACACTGCACACCAGCACACCGCCGTATTCCAATGTACGCGTCGCACGTACCGACGCCCGGAGAGGACGCCGGGCGTCGACCGACGACCACGGGTATTACCGCGCCACCGGAGCGTCGCTCGCAGACATTTTATTGCGGTGTTCGCGCGGACTTGCTCTTGATGTCTCGTCAAATGATGACGTGATGGAAGATAGATCTTTGTAGGGTTGTGTACGACAAATAAGAGATTCTATCTGGTTTTGCTTAATGTTAGTCGATTTACTAAATATAGTAATACAAATTTCAAGTTATTGTATCGCTTGTTTCCTTTCTTTCTTTTTTAAAAGCAATTAGGTCGTATTGGTTTGCATAAAAATAAAAAAAAATATAATAGCAACCAATTTTGTTTTGTTGACATTTTTAACATTTTTTTTTTAAATGAGTGCGGAATACGATATTGCGGATCAAATCCTATTGCTTAGCAACAATACAGTAACAATCCTGAAAAATAACATTTTCCGGACTGAAATAAGTCCGGTAAACTTGCAAATGTGATACTGTATGAAATATAATATATCTAAAAGTTGAAAATTGTCTATGAAACATACATAGTAAAAAAATATAAAGACAATAAAAATTGTCAATAGTTTCATAAAAAACAGCCTCAGAATAATAACTAAGTTATTAATTCATTGAGACCGGCCAAGCCAATCAATCGGGAACTACAGACGCATTTCGCTCTTATTGGAGCTCATCAGTATAGTGAACCCACCAGCTGCTGTGAGGCAGTGGTACCGAATGACTGGCTTAGCGAGATCTAAGATCCCATCAAATTGGTAAATGGAACTGAGAAGTAATTAAATACTCCCATAGGCATCTACCGCTCTTAAACTTCAACAGAAGTAAGTTTTCAAAAAGTTGAAAATTGTATATGAAACATATATATTAAAAAATATAAATACAATAAGTATTGACAATTTTTATTGTCTTTATATTTTTTAATATAATATATCTCTTAATAACCTGGCACAAAATGAGTAAATAGCGTGATGATATATTTATTTTACTGCAAATAATTCCTAAATTGTTCATAAATAAATGTTTCAACCGAATTATGTAAATTATGCTATGATTTCATTTATAACGAATTTATTTTAATTTTAAATACTTTATTATTTAACAATAGTATATTCAAACAAAATAATCAACTATTATTTAGAGCCTTTGTTCTTTTTGAACAAAAAAACTTAAGGAATATTGTGTTAGTTGGTGATACTGATGTGACGTTTAAAAATTCAGTTGTTGGAATTGAAAAACACAAAAAATGACTGTAATCATTAGATATTTTAGTAGAATTGCCAACCTTACAAATATAAATTATAACACACTATTACAATACTCGGATGAGCGAGCTATTAACGAACTGTAATAGTTTTGTTATATACGCAAAATGGAAAAAAATTGCGAAATTTGTAATTTCAAATTACCATTACAACTTCGCAAGTTATAAAAGCAATCAAAAATAATTTTTGTCTTGGAAAGCAATAAATTTTTACGCGTAAAGTGTAGTTACCAGCCGTCAAGTTATGGCCCCCAATGCTGTTTATTTATTAAATATATCAAAACAGTCAGTTGTTTTGTCCACAAAGTAATTTAAAACAATAATGCACGTGTCTGATATCAATCTCTTGTCTATGTCAATGTCATTGACATGCAGGTGAATGCACCTAACCTCAAATATCGCAAGACAGATTAGCCAGCGTTGGATTTTTAAATGCAGCCTTTTGTTTTGTAATTGTAATTGTGAATGACTGTGATTATACAAATTACCGGCCTGCTCTGTTAATGGTTCCACTTCTATGCGGTACCCTTCTACTTTACGCAGTTGATTGTCGCCTGTTTTATAGCTTATAAGCCTACTCTTCAATATTCAGCTCTTTACAGCACGATATGTAAACATTAGTCACGGGAAACTGCTGTTGAAGTGTTTTGCTGGTATGGGCTCCGCCATTTGTGTTAAAATGACATTAGTGTTAAAAGCGTTAAAGTTAAATAGATTCACTTTTACGCCTGTATTAAATGGAGTATCGTTTTGGAAATGATTATATAGAGAAGTAGATCTCATTAGTTGATACTAGTTGGAATGTTTGTGTAAATGTCGACAAATGGTGACTAGATATTGATTAACTATTTTTCCTCTTCAGGTATTATTTATTTATTTATTAATTTGCAACTTCATATTATACTAGACTACTTATCAGGAATCCTCAGTTCGAATCCGATAACGACAATTGCCATTATAACTGAAGTACCTATCGTAACTAACATTTCTGTGGGCCATGACATTAACGACTGGGAACCACAATTTACACTCGAAAGTATATCAAATACCGAGGCTTGGAAAAGCAAAATTCAACACCATAAATGTATAAATGGCATATATTTATAATTTGATATTAAATTTAATTACAAGTCGCGCCATTGGCATGGCTCAGCATAAATTGAAGGTCTCCCGGTGGTTAACAGAAATTAGATGATATAAGCTGTATTTTTTTTGTAGCTTTAAAATAATTTTTTTATTTCATACTGTACCACATTCATGTTTTCGGACTGTTTTCAGTCCGATAAATGGGACTTTACGGTATTGCAATTTTTTACGGTACTCTATCATTTCTATAATTTAATAGAATTTGATCCACAATATCCTGAATTTTGAATTATTTTATGAAAAATGTTATAAATGTCAGTAAAACAAAATTGGTTGCTCTCAATTATATATTTTTATCCAACACTTCTCAATAATTGCTCTATAACTATGGCGATTTTAAACAAGAAAAGTAACAGATTACCCACTAGTGGGTATAATTTTGAGAAAAGAGACTCGATAAAATTATCACTCAGCCTTCGGCTTCGTGTGCTAAAATTTCCTTCCTGGGTAATTCCTTACTTTGCCCACTTGTAAAGTAAATAACTATTTTGTGTTTACCGGACTGTTTTAAGTTCGATAAATGGGACTCTACAGTATCATTATTTTTACGATACTATATCATAATTTTTATAATTTAATAGAATTTGATCCACATTATCCTTCTTTCAATTAATTTTTGAAAAATGTTGTAAATGCCAATAAAACAAAATTGGTTGCTATCAAATATATATTCTTTTTTATTAAGGCGGAAACAATCTTATTGTTTGTGAGGAAGACAGAAAGAAAGTAAGCTTTTATCTAAACATGAAACCTTTGCATGTCATACGGTACAAATTTTCGAATTTTATTTGTACTAACTCATTTACTCGACTTATAACGTAAATAACTTATAGAAGTCAGTATATAGAACCAGAACCTAATGCAATGTTAATTAAAAATAAATAAATATCATCACGCCATTTGCTCATCTATGGGTGTGGCACTCTGCTCAAAGCAGATCTCCGTATTATGATATAATATTGCGCGTGAAGTACGGTTACCAGCCGTCAAATCACGGCCTCCAAGGATGCTAGTAGTGAAGGAGCCACAGGGCTAATTTTATGTGGTGAAAATTTTCGAAATTTAAATTCGAAAATTTGTCGGCTGTGAGAAGTGAACCGAGGATCTTATGATCTACAGTTCGATGCGTTACCACAGAGTTATTTATCCAATAAAATTATACTTTTATACAAATATAACATTACGACTTTTACCAATTTTTTATTGTGGCAAATTGCTTTCAACGATTACAATATATGATATATTTTTTGGGTGTAAAGTACGGATACTAGCCGTCAAATCAGACCGCTAAGTTTCCTATTGTCTTTTCATTCCCTGTTTTTACATCATTCTCTTGTCATTGTACGTCACGTGTTCCTTTCATAATTTTAAAAATATGAGTACATTATTTTCTTGTCCAGAATACATTTTGAATAAGTTTTTGATGCCTGTATCAGCCAAGCTATATATTTTATTTTATGACTTATGCACACAAAATGTTCATCTTCTTAATATTGCTAATTAACAAACTAACGAACTTAGGAAAAGTTGTAATATATTGTTGTAGACTATACAATATATTATAACTTTTCTAACTGCCATATAGATTGTGCAATAAAAATGTGTGTTGCTATGATACGTAGATAATTTATGGATGATAATTACTGCCATTTACCTACTAAAACTGTCGTGTAAAACATCAGATTTGATAGTAAAATCAACAAAAACTCAGCCCAGTTGTCGGCAGTCGATTCACGAGGACGATATTTAGTTCCGGTAACCGTAACAAACCGGAAGTTGTACTGTTCTGTGCTGTGAACGCGTGTCCAGCCGCGCATAACATCATAGGTAGCGTTGATTGACCTGAGCAATTGTTTCGCAGTCAGCTGATAGTGGAAACAAAACAGAATCGTATTAATTTCCTTTAATGTGTGTACTAATTAACGTAAACTCTGTTTTCATTTCTTTTTTAGTTAAAATAAATTTATGCAAGTTGTATATTTTCTGGTTAAGTAAGACGGCCATAAAAAACACAATAAAAGAAAGACGCGGCAGCCATGACTCAAGAAGATAATTAAAATGGCCCCATAAAAACTTTTTTTATTTCATTTTTTCTCTTTGCTCCGACCGAAGAAACACGACATAATTAAATTAAAAAGTTGAGAAATTTGAGGACAAAAAGTTAGGTGGCAAGAGAAGTCGTTTTGAACATTTTGTACCGTTTAATTCAGTCTTCTACTATATGAACTGTGGCTTTAAATGTGGATTCATTCGTAACTAACTTCCAATTATAAGTTTTAACAAAAAATATATTGTTCTGCTACATTTCCACTTTAGATTAGTTTATTATTAATGTTTTTTGTGGCAGCTTAATTAAATTAAATTGAATATAACTGAAATGGTCATTTTAAAAAGTTCACTACAAATACAATTATAACTTCTTTTAATTAGACTCCTTTTTTGTGAAATGCATTTTAAACGATTTCTCCGTCTGTTTTGTTGAATGCAATTATGAATCCTTTAGTTAATTAAGCCATAAATATTTCTGATAGAACTTTTATTTTTCGTTTAACAACTTATAAACTAAAATCGTTTTCATCCAACGGCTCACAGAAACGTTCTCCATTTCAAATTAAAATTCAACGAATACTTTGCTTGGCTGCCTTGTTAAATTTGCAGAGTACAAAACACGAGAATGCTATGAAAAAATTGACATGCAATTCATAAATCAGACATTAATAATTAATGATGTTTGCCAGACAGAAAGTGAGCGAAAAAATTCGTTATAAATTTTTAATTTTTTGTTTCTGAACTCGGAAACTTTCTCCGCGTCGGAACAAAGTTTAATATCTAATCTTCCCTGGATTACAAAAAGAAATTTCCAAATTTATTCCGCTCATTTCGTAGCCGGCATTTGTTTAAACAAAAGTTTCTGATTGTTGAAGCAATTGAATGAGGCAAACAACAATGGCAGCAAATTTATTTCGCTAGTATTACGTAATTTTACGAAATCATGCCTCAGCGTTAACAGTTGCTAGAGAGTATAATTCACTTATTTATTATTTAAAGTGATCCAGAATTTCGCAAAGTTTCGACGTCAGCGTCAATGTTTTCACAACTTTACACTTGTGTGTGAATAAAATTTGTAAACAAGTTTGCTAAACAAGCGAGCAAGAGTTTGTTTGAATTTTTTGCTTATATTCAGCTTTGAATTTAGTAACACTTGTTACGAGAAACAAACAAAAAGGAAATGTGTTAAATTTAAGTTGAGCGAAAGGGACCGGGAAATGTAATATATAAATTTAATTTTGTGGCATTCAAATTAGTTTTGGGAGAACATTTTCTTCAAAACATTTCATGAATAAAATAATACTGGAATGTTTTGCTACACTTTTACACTTAGAAAGATTTTGTTTTCAACGTCATCTTGTTTGAAATTTTATTATTACACTGTACCTGTGTCGACTTATAACGACAGATTGGCCAACAACTACACTACAGCTATTAGTTCAACAGAGCCTAAATATATTTTACTTGTTACTCACTTGTAATAGTAATTCACACTACAAGCAAGGTAAAACAGTTTTTACTGCTGAATGGAGGAAGTGACCGGCGAGCCGATTAGGCGAGCCTGTCACCTCCATGAAGCAAGTAAAACAGTTACCTTGCGTGTATTGTACAATATTTTACTTGTTACTCATTTGTAAATCAAATTCAAATTATAACCAAGTCCTGTCAGTTACACATAACTATTCTGTCAAAAATTATTTGAAATGATTTCACATAAGCCTTGTAAGCATTACTGTGGCAACGGGCATTGTTTACCATGTTTACTAACTTGTAAAATTTTTACAATGCAACTGTCAATTAGTAACTTTTAAAGATTCATTTTTAAAGGCAATAGAGGGGCTTGGGTAAATGGTGTTTACAAGTGAGTAACAAGTAAACGCCTTTATAAAATAATAAATAGTTGATTGTGTAGTTTTCGAAGTAGGTAGTTGAATAGTGTATTCATATACCATTTAGTATAAAAAATTCTATTTATTTAAAAAAAGCTAAAAATCGCAGATCACTGCGTATTGTAGAGTATATTGTTCCATCCATCATCAACCCTATCAATCCAACCCTTTCAAGGTCAGATCAATTACATCCCTGATTGGAACAACCAACAACATCAAAACGAGTGGCGATATAATGTTTCAACGTATCGCTCACTCATTTCACATTTCAATCAAGAGCTGCCGCTCACATACACTTGTACACGTGTACCTACACGTGGAAACAGTTGCACATCGGGGAGATCGTGCTGCACTTAGCTGCACATGTGGTGATGGTGAGTCAAGTTCAGTGAACTGAAGGACTGCAGAAGCAAGGATCTAATCAATGGGAATGCTAATGAGATGTAAAAATAAAAATTGTTGCTTTGTAGGCTATAGGTTTTTGGGGGAGCTAGAGACTTAGTTATGGCAGACTGAGTTTGAATGAATGCGCGCCTTTGAACTACAAGCTTGAAAATAAGGGATTGTAAATGGAACTAAACAAATTATTGTAGTTTATTCGACCAGTATAATAATTTACCATACAAAGTCACGAAGATGTAACATTAGTATTTCGTTTGGCAATGACCTCGACTTCATATCCTAGCTATAGGACATGGATGTTTGTGCAAACGAATCAAAGTGATTAGCGTATTATTTTTTTATGTCCATAGTAAGCGTCCTAGCTACTTTTAGTCATATGCATCTTGATAAGTAGATGATTTTGTATGTATTTGTATGAACAACACACGACCATGCTTTTCAATGGGATTAGAATTCACGACCTCTAGTGTGCTAGACTAGTGACAGCTACTACGCCAGCGAGATCGACAGAAAATCATTTATTTTATTCATAGTTGAATGGATATAAAACTAGCTAAGAAATACAAATAGTCTTAAACATTTTAAAAGATAGTTTTCTTTGAAATATTAAAGTCATGCGCTTCATATTGTGATAATTCAACAGACTGTGAACATTTGATTCCAGACAATGTTTGCAATTTATCATATTTTGTTTACCCTTCCTTCGAGACCTACTCTTCGTTCATCTGTATTTCAATTTGTTAAGTCATGGGCAAAATTATTTTTATAGATATTATAATCGCGTTAATTTATCAAATATTGAGCTTCATTTCAATGGTGAGCCTTAGTCATCCCATTAAAGAGCATATATATTAATTTATAAATATATCATCACGCCTATACTCATTTTGGCTGTATCGCTCTACATTCGCATTTCTCGTCAAGTGATATATTTTTGCGCGTGAATTGTGGTTCCTAGCCGTCAAGTTACAGCTTCCAAATGTGCTAGAGGATCGGGATCCACTGAGGTCGGCTGTGGGATTCGAACTGAGGATCACGGAGCTATTTCCCATTTAACTGTAATATTTTAAAGCATTGATTATAGAAAAATATCCTGGACAGTAAAGTAGGACAAACCGATATAAATCTTTGAAAGATGAAGACGCTCTTGTTCATTCTATGGAAAAAGTCTTAATTGTTGTTTATTAAGCCACAATAATGTTTTAAAATTGTTGTGACGTCATTAAAGAGGTGTTGCTGGATCTCAAGCAGTAGAGATTTAAATTATTTTTGTCACATAAATGTTTTATTTTATTGTAATAATAATAATAAAATAAGTACAAAAAATATATGACTACAATTATTTACAATTTGTACTGTTTTAGATCCAGCAACAAATCTACAATGACGTCACAGCATTAAAAAAAAATCATTGTGGCTTAATTTTTAAAAGTGTATATAGTCTTCAAAATAAATAAAATTTCATAAAAAAAATTTTAAAAAATGGTGAAAGACACCATTGTTTACTACAATATACCTAAATAAATAATTCTTATGTTTTTTATTTGACATCATGTTCTCCTCATGATACTTTCAAACTAAAATTAATACTTTTTATATATAAAAGACTTTTGGAATAAGTTCTTTAAGAATATTTTATTTAAATACAACGATTTTCCTGAGAAAGATTTGTGCACTCGTACAGTAATTCGAAATATTGTATTTAAATAAAATATTTTATAAAACTTAATCCAAAAATCTATTATTACTGAGTTCTTACAGTTTTTTCATCTTACTAATACTTCTTTTCTCGACTGTACATTTGTGACTGAGCTCCATTCGTTATGCACTTGGATGGGCGGATTTAACGTACGTTCCTACTGCGGAGTCATCGGTTCGACGAAATATAAACTTTAAAATAGCTTAACTTTTGCAAATCCTGTTTTTGAAAACTGTAATTCATGGTAAAATCGTTTCATCGAAAACAAAAGTGCACCCTAGTGGCTAAAATTTACTGCTTTGTATTATATTTAATGGAAAGTGCCCTTTGTTCTTTATTAATTTCCTATAATGAATAGAGACAACATAATAGCCTAATCTTCTAAAACATACCCGAAGGCACTTGAAATGACTCACCCCTCGATTTCAAAACCCAACATGGGGTATATACCCTAACAAAACTTGATAATCACATAGAAAAGAATTTATACCTCATTAACCACCCTATGCCCATGCGAAATTTTATGTGGCGATAAATAGAAAGCCATAAATAACGTTAGTCCACGGGTGCAACACACGAACAGGCTTCCGTATTCGTTAGCGTCACCGTCGCTGGCCATAGGCGTTCGTGGCTAAGGGGTGGAATTTTCCGGGAGGAAGTCGTAATATTTTTATGGACTTGCTGGAATGTAATGAGAATTCTATCTAGAGTTTATTGTCGTAAGTGCAAAATGGCATAGCTCGTAATTTTCGAGAATGGAGGACTGTATTTTTATGATGGCAGTATATTACAAACAGCGAAACTTTTCATTATGAATTTGTGCATCTTAATTATAAATGTATAAAACTTTTGATATATATTTTTTAAAAACAAAACATACTTTAGGAATGCCCTGCACTTGTTGAACTCACAAGATATACTCTCATTTTTTGTTTCTATTTAGGTGTTCTTTTAAATTCATTTTATCGTTTTAATTCGACTTACACCCGACAGTTGCCAATTTTTAGGTGACGTAACTTGACGGCAGGGAATCGTATTTCGCATAAAAAAATATATCAGTTATCAAAATGGATAAATAGCGTGATTACATATGAATTTAGTTTTATTGGAAGTATCAAGGGATACGACTATTATAGTTATTAAAATTATAAGTCCGAAAAAAAAAAGTTTTTATAATACGAATAAGATGTTTCATTCAAACTGTGAATATTAACGGACGTACACCGATAAAATTTGATTTGCGAATGGTTAATTTTGCGGTTAAGTATTTTTAGTTAATATTGACAAATATATTGTCTTAAATTAATCATTTGGACAAATATGACAATTTGTTAAATTAAAATTATGTCAATTCTGATATTTTAACAAGAAAAATTTTTATTTTTATTTATTTGCTGGATTTATAAAATTTAACAAATAGACTCATCAATAATAACAAGTAAATTTAGCTAACTTATCAGTTTGAAATTGTTAAAGAAAGTTTATATTCTTTGTGCCAACTTAATTTGTTATAATATCTATGATTTATTGTTCTGCTTCAATATAATTACTAAAATATTTAGTCAAAAGCACATAAATATAAATGTTAATAGTTACTATATTCACAAATATATTTAGTTACGAAATAAACAAAAAAATTGCTAACAAATTTGAAACTTGTTAAATTAACTAAAATTAATGGTAGTTCGTTTGGGACTAAATGTCAATTTTGACTACAAATTTTTTTCTGTGTATGACGTACAACGATTTTTTCATACCTGTGTTGCATTGTTGGACGAAAGTTTACTTTCTTTCTTTCTTAAAAACAGTAAGGTCGTCTTGGTTTTAATAAAAATTAAAATGAATAAAATTTTGTTTTGTTATCATTTTTAACAATTTTTTTTTAAATGAATGCAGAACGCGATACTATAGCTCAAATATAACAATACTGTAAAGTCCATTTACCGGACTGAAATTTGTCCAGTAAAAATGCAAATGTGTTACAGTATAAAGTGTATTATCAACTAAGATATAAAGACAAAAACAGCTTTTCTGACTTTTATGTAATCATAATTTAGAAATCTGTGTTTGAATATGAAACGTAAAAAAAAATTGCAGACGTAATACTACATAAATGGTAACTACAATATGTCTGCAGAATTCTGATCGCCGCCATGTTGTGATGTCACGTGTCGAAGCATTATTGATACGTTTGTCATGATAATTTGTTTCGACTGTTGATGTAATGCATCATTCGTTCTCTGGACGCTAATATCAACATATCAACAAATTTGCTTTGTGTCAATTTGACTATTGTAAATTTGTTGTTCGATTCTATTCGGATATATCATTATTAATTGATCTGAATAGAGACACATACTAGTGCGTCATGCGAAAATCGTTACTTACATTTTGGATTAATGGGGTAAATAGCACCGTGGTAACGTGTTGGACTGTGGATCGTGAGATCCTCAGTTCGAATCCCACAGCTGACAGTTGCCAATTTACATTTACCCCTGTGGTTTCCTCTCCACTAACACCTTTGGGGGCTATGATTTGACGCCTGGTAACCGCACTTCATATGCAAAAATGGGTAAAAGGCGTGATGGTATATTTATTTTATTTTATATATTTATTTATTTAAATTTTGGATTGGATCAACTTAATTAATCAAGTGTAAAATAAATTTAAACAAGAAATGAAAATGTATATTATTTTCTATAAAAATTGAGCTGTCTGAGGTGACCCTAACAGTAATGCGATTTAAAAAGCTGATAGGCCCTTCAAAATGCTTTATGGGTGTCCTAATCTAAGGTAATATTTCGACAGAAATGAATCAAGATAAGCGCAATAAAAAGTACTCCACCTTCCTTCCGGTAATTCCCCGTTGAAAATTAAGCAATCAGCCCATATCAGATGGAGCACATCCTGCATGGGACGCCACTGGACACCCTCTAATGTCACTCACACATGCACACACACTCACACGAGCCTTGCACGTGCCTTTTTTAAACACGCACGCGTATATCCACATCGTTACCTTACCTACATGGTGGGCTAACATATACTTAACAGTTGCTGCATAGTTTGTGTTATAGCCTAGATAAATTATGCCCAAGCGCGAAGAACTAATTTAGAAGGGGTTTAAGGTTTAGTTTTGCTTGGATTTAGGGTCTCCTCGACTAATGGAGGGTTAGCGCAAAGTTCCGGATTTGAATCTTGCAGGAAATTACGTAATAAAATTTTATCAAAATAACGCATTTTTACCTTATTTTTTAACTTTATTATTATGACGTTGTTCAACGTTTCACTTTTCCGATATAAAGATTATATAGATTGCTTTTTTACAAACGAGACACGCTGTATTTTATCATGGAATTAAGTTACTGGTGATATCACAATATTCACTAACCCTAGAATAAGGAAAAGTTAGTTCTGCTTGCTAACTAATTTCCTTATTTTTCAAATTAAAATCTGGTGCGGGCACACACAACTTTCCTATACATTATGAATCTGTATTGTATGTGTCAGAATTATACTGGAAATAGATTTGTCATTTATTTTGTTTGCTCTCATAGCAAATATGACGATTTAAATATATTATTTTACAAATAATACGGAAGACCAAAGAATTATAAATTATAAACTTAATTCTCAATTCCATTATTGCTAACATCTTAAAATTAAACCTATTTCGTAGCTGATTATGTATTTCAAATGAATTCAATTCTTGTCATGAAACTTATAATTATGAAGGTCTTTTTACGTTTGCAAGTTATTGAACATACGGACACACATCCATTCATCCATCTATCCATCCATTCATCCATCTATTATGATAATATGGATAATATTCAAGAACGAATTCTGGGACATTCGTAACATATACCTGGTGGTTCATTGGTCTGTAAATAGCTCCGTAGTAACGCATCGGACTGTGGATCATAAGATCCTCACTGCCGACAAATGTTCGAAAATAAATTTTAAAAATTTTCACCACATAAAATTACCCCTGTAGCTCTTTCACCACTACCATCCTTTGAGGCCGTGATTTGACGGCTGGTAACCGCACTTCACGCGAAAAAATATATCAAAATACAGGGATCTGCTTTAAGCAGAGTGCCATGCATAAATTGGTAAATGGCGTGATGAAATATTTTATTATTTATTTTAGTTTGTAAAATAAATTTAGTTTATTTTGCCTTAAAATGTCCACATATTTGTAGTATAAGTTTTTCTACCGGAAGTTCCATTTTCACGCAACGATATACAACTTTATATTTTTTAATGGAACGCCCTATTTTTGCAACATAATAAAGATCGTGAGAAAATTTTCGCTCTTATTTAATATCGCATAAAACAAAAAATACAAATCATTGGACCAGCCGGTATTTCTATATATTGTCAGCGAATGAAGTAAAAATTACAATTTGATATAATTTTATTGTTATTTACGTGGCATATTGAAGACTTCGGTAAAACAAAATTTGTATATAAAACATTTCACGTTTTAAACATGTGATGAAAAGATATTTAAAATGTTCGTGTTTTACATGACCTTTTCTTACTTTAGATTGCACTAGTTACAAAAATATAGATTCTTGGTAACCTACTAAATAAATAGACAAACAATTAATACACTTTATAGTCTATATAGGTCTCTCTATTATAAAACTTTTTTGTACATGATTTAATTTTGTTTAATACAAAAAAGTTGATGTTTTGAACCCAAAATCGGTCGCTATTGTCAACCAAACATGAACTAATTAGCATGTAAAGAGTATTTCATAAAACGCTTTTTAAATTAATTTTTGGAAGCATATTCATGTTGTTGGCTAAATGATTTGGTTGTATAATTTATAATTTGAAATTTTCTAATATTAAAATTTCATATTCAGGATCCTTAATAAGGTCTGACGTTTTGTATTACCTTTTTAACATATTTTCTAGATGTCCTGTCAGGCTTTAATAACCGTTATATTCAGGTTATGAAATTTAAATTTGATATATGGGATATTGCCTGAAAAATTAAACTTTTTCCACAAAAAACGCCTTGAAATAATGGCTATAATTCAGAATATTGCATAGTCTACTCTGAAACTTAAATTAAAATCTGAAACATATCATTTTAAATTTTTAGAACATGTGATGGTAGAACTTTTGCAGTCTGTGCAGTTTCTATTTTATAATTTATAAAAATCGGTTATTATTTTAATAAAAGCAATTCATAAGTCTCATTAAATCTTTAATTAACCTACTTTGATCATTAAATTAAAACTTTCTCGCCGAAATTTTGCACCCGGAGTATCATCCGGAATGTGTGTCAGCGACGATGCAAAATTAAATGATTTAATATTTACACCAGGAAAAGAAAAGTACCAAACTTAAAACAATATTTGTTTTTATTTATGAGCATGTGACTCGCATAAATATACATAATTATTCTTGAGACGTGACATCACCTTTTTAATTATCTGATTGTCACTTGTTTATTCAAGGTAATTTTGCGTTACATATGAAAGAAATCGTTTTATAATTATTCAAATAATTTATTTGTTTAGACATTCGTTTCGCTTGGTAATAAAGTATTATTGTTATTACTCCATTTTGATGTTTCAAGGCAGGTGCTACTACTGGAATAATAAAATTCTGCAATCATTACAACCTTATTTGTATTTTGCGATGAAATTATTATAATTTTCTTAGAAATATTGCAAGAGTGTTACATTTATAAATAAATTTAGAACTATTTCTCCACTGTAACATCCGTATCCGTAATCATATAAAATTCAATAGTGAAGTTTTGAAATAGAATTGCGCATGTAATTGCAACATATGCACTATGAATTAGGTAGAAATCGTATAGTGCCATTGTTTGTCCATTCTCATAGCAACTATTATTATTATTAATATATTTAAAGATATTCTCTAAATTGAAAGTAGCCACAAAAAGATTGCGAACCAAATTACTTTACTTTTTTCATAGCTGATTTCATAATTGAAATAATTGAATTTTTCTTCAAACGTCAAAGTAGAATTTATTTAACTGACAACACTCATAAAGCAGCAGTTTAGTTTTTCTCCTAGGACTAATATAACTTGGGTAATATTTTGCGTAAAAATAATGGAATATTGTGTTTGTCTGACGATAAGTTTATGCATTATTCTTTCTTTTTATTTTAGAATAAAAATTACCCAAATGTGTAGTAAAATTAAGGAAAAAGAAGATGACCATTAAATGGTCGAAACCGGTTGTAATTGTGTAATAAAGAACAGTGTGTAAAAGACCTAAACGTTTAATTTTTCTTTCAATTTGAATAAACAAATAAAATTTGATATACAAATAATTAGTAGTTAATTTTAAGTTAATTTTTTTTTGTAGGATTGCTATACTTAGGGTGTTTATGAAATACTCGAATAAAAAAACTAAGAGCAATGTTGAGTTTAGTAGTTAATAATTCTAGTAAAATGGGTATATTTTTTATTAAACAAGGGCAAAGAATTTTGCGATTAGTGCATGTAAATAATTCTTCGAATCATGTGAAATTATAGGTGTGCTACTTTGATTTGAGAAACTGAAAGAATATATTAATACATAAAGGGCGTTAACGACACGAACCCGACGTGGTTATTTATTACCTGAAATCAATTTCAACAAAACTACAAATTATATTCGAGTCCATGAATAAAGTATTCTGGGAAAAACTTCACAGTTGGTTGCTTTATAAACGATATTATCGAGGGAGACGCGCAGAACGAGACAAACAAATGGGCGAACAATAGACGAGAAAAGGACGCCACGGTAAACAAGTGTTTTGTTTTTCGTTTCGACGGTTCCGTGCTTCCTTTATTTTTCTTTCTGTTTGTTCATTTAAACTTTGTGATTCTAACCAAATACCGTTCGGATTGCATCCGCTTTACTTGTAAATAGACGCGGCAACGTCGCCAGAACCGACGAATAGTTCGCGAACACGGATTAAACAAACTTTGCTGTCTAGACCAGTGCCGTCCGCCGCAACACACTTCACTCTTACTGCTCCATCAAGACACATCTTTTTCGGCAGATTGAAATCACATTTGAATCAAATTTTTAATTGTTTTTGTCCCACTATTGCATGTATTAACTTTATGCGTAGTGGAATCACCTACCATTTACAACCATCTAACGCAAGCACAGTTTCATTTACAAGTTGTAATCCAGACCTAAAGCACATAAAACCAAACTGCGCTTGCGTCCTCACAATTGCAAACAATTTGTGTCTGCTCTTACCTACTTACCTACATAGAACTGTTAAAATATAAAAAAACTTTTGGTTTATAGTTCTGTAAATATATTTATTTAAACTCAACATTTCTTCAAACAACCAGAGAAATCTGCTGTGATCTGTGGTTAATCAAGTTATTGAATAAATTTTGTAGAATCCAAAATTATAGCAAGATCCAAATGAGCCAAAGCGCCAAAGGTAGACTCTTAAGAGAAGCTATTGAAATATATAAGACTACAAATTGAACAACACATGGCTTCTTTTGTTTTATAACTTATAATTACTGTTTCTATTTACTTGTTTATGTTATTCATTTGCATCCTGATGAAGAATTATGTTTAATAATGCGAAACGTTGAGTTTAAATAAATATATTTACAGAACTATAAACAAAAAGTCTTTTATATTTTGCAGTTCTGAAAGTATTTTCAATTTATAGAAACATAGAACTGTTATCAATTGAATTGAAGAGAGGACAATTTGGCTAACGTCAGGATTTAAATAAACTCGAGACCTTTAGAAAATATGTTTAACCAATTGCACGATTTGATCTCCATCATTCTAATTTAATTTCCTATTTTTTAAATTGATTGACTTTCAAATAAGTGTAGAGACAATGCTGATACTGTAAGATGTTAATGTATGAAAAAAAATGTAAAATTCGTGAAAAAATCGATAACAATATTTTCTCTAAAATACAGATCTTCTGAATCAGTATTTGACATTTTCTCAATGACTTCTTTTTGGATGAATGTGTATCTATCACTGAAATATAATACATGTATCCTTTTACGAAAACGAAAAACGAGCCTGAGACAGATAGATATCGTGGGCCACTCTTCTTTGTTTAACACTTTGTAGAACGGTTGCTATGCGTTTGTTAAGATATTACTATGTAATCACATCACAATGTACAACAAAGATAGGTAGCCCTCAACTAGCTGTTTCTCCCTGCTCGCCTTTTCGACATCAGTGAGCGTTCCAGTATTATTATATTTCAGAAGTGTCCATGAGTTTGACTCACGAACACGCAAAGAAACTTCATAGTTATCAATTCCATGATAGTGCGCAGAACTTAATTGATTTTGATCATACAAAACCAAAAATGAACACACAAACCTATAAAATCAATTTGAATCAAATGAAGAAAAATATTACAGTTCTTTTTAACAAATAATGCATCTAAATGGTTTTCGTTTTACTTGTATAGTTTGTTATATTATTTAATATTAAAATTAATCGCAAGGCCCCTTATCTACGCCACTGAAGGGTGTAGCTTCCTTCACTTTACATATAGATTAAAATCATTTTGTGAGTAATCGTTGACGGCAAACTTATGCTCGCTTCTCAGAGCCAGAGCATAGACACTACATAGACTGAGTTGACTCCCTGATCATATATTTAAAGATCTCACCTCCTAAATTTACATATTTCCTGTCTGGCGCCCAGGACTTACCCCACGTCGGGAATTTTTATGAAGACCTGGGTTTGTCGTTGTTTTTGTTTGTTAGATATGAATGACATGAAATGAAATGCTGTTTGAATAATTGAAAAATTGATAGTAGTTGAGAAGGGTTCTATTTTTTCTAGCGCAGTAAAGTTTATTGTCTATAAAATTGTAGATATTTGGTTATTCAATGCTTAAATTTCAGTATTTTACCTATATTCTTAGAAATAGTAACAATATATTCGACTAGAGTGACTAGTGCATTGTCCAATAGGAGTTGCAAGCTCAGAATTTTATTTGTGATTGGTTCGCATAGCACTGTTGTAGAACTAGTCAAACATTTCTAGATATATCCTTCTGTATTTGAAATTGTTTCCATATAAAATAAAAATAAAAATTTGGATAACAAATTTTTTTTTGCAAGACTTGATTAAAATAAGATACATCTTAACTATTTGTATAATTAACTATAGGTTTCTGATTTATTGATTGAATGTATTTTATAACTATTCTTTCATGTTATTTTCTTTTTGAATTTTCATAACATCTCTGATTTATTTTATACTGAAACCTGTATTTAAAGAAACTAATAAAAAATAAATAAATGAACCATAATGTTATCTCATAGTAATAACAATAAAAACTGCACAAAATCTTATGATTCTAATTCTCTATTGGACTAAAATGAACTAAAAATGTACATAGGTTACCATTTAAAACATTCTACCGTTTGAAAACCACTACATGAATGTTCCGTTTGTTATTTCTCTTAAATGGGGCCTTTTTGTCTGGTCATTTCTTGCCCATAATATTTTTCTGGTTGTTTTAAAGAAAACAAAACATATGATAATTGTATCACCCTCCTTCTATTGTCAAAAATGTTTATTTTTACCAAAACTACGTCACGTATCCCTTATCCTAGTTTTTAATATATAATTTTTTGTAAACTATAAATAATACATTCTTTAAAAAAAATAAAAGTTTGGTAACAATCTTCATTGCATGTTATAGCTATATTATTACTTCAAAACCTCGTTAATTTATTTTTTAATTTAAAATCCTTCGTACATTATTTGAAAAAACATTACTTTAAATAAATACATGATAAGGAAATAAATTGGAACAGAATTAGAACAAATGAATAATCCTAATGAATCTGTATCTTTGCTCGATGTTTATATCAGCAAACAATTAATATAATAATTAATAAATGAAAAGTATAGGAACAATAAAATAAACTATTTCGCAGAAGATATGTTGTGTTAATTGGCTCTAGTTTCTAATAAAAAAAAGACATAATTTGTTATATTTACTGTAGCGGCTGTACATCGCCAATGCTTTTAGTCAATACAGTTTATTATTATTTGTATTTAAACATTGCTGCATAGTTTAGAAAGTTGTCAAATAATTGTTTTAACCATAACAAATGTATGCAAAACTGGGTGAACTAAGTTCTCGCAATGAGTGTGCGAAATTTTAAAAAATATTTACCTTCTCGATACAAGCTTCACAGAAGGCCAGCATTGTGATAAATGTTTAAAATTAACTATTATTATGGGTAGAGCCACTATATCTCGAGTAAAATATGTATAAAATAATTGCTGGAAACTAGCAGCCATTGCGGGCTGGAACAATTTTTCGCCCGCCGCTTTAATAAGTTAATGCGCAACATAAATTTCAGTTTACGATATTAAAATTTATACGCCGCGTAGGTATTTTTCTGCGCGACAGTTGGTACTGCGCACTTGTCAAGGCTGCAACTGTTTAGTTTAATACAAGTTGCAGATGGAAAGAAAACATAAGAGATACTTCTCGAAAGTGCAGCACTTTATACGGGAAATGTTTAAAATATCTAGTAGACTGGAGCTAGTAGAATGCAATTGTTTTCATTTTTAAATTTTCGAATGGAGTTCGATAAATTATTCATTGCTTCGCCCTCGTCTGATGCGGATGTATGTAAGCGCATTGTTTTCTTTTAAATATTAATGTAAATGATACGTTTAGTGCATCTTTTACTTTTTGAAATATTTAACATAATTACTGTTGTTGCTCCCTAGAAACTACTACACAAAATGCACCTTCATAAATAAGCAATATTATTTAAAATATCATTTTTACTTTTTTATAATAATGCATTCGTCTTGTCGCAACTTTTGAACTAAAAAAAAAAAGCATTAGTATACCAAAATAAATGACCTAACCTAGCTTAAATAATCAAATAAAGAAATTTAAATATGTCATCATGCTATTTATCCATTTTGGATGTGGCACTCTGCTTTCTTTGATCTTGGAAAATAATAAAATATTATTCGTGAAAATTAATTGCTTAAAAAACGTATCTTTTTAAATCCCTGTACTTCTGATCACGTGTGCGAAAGAAACCAATCAAATTATTACACTGAACATTTCCCACATATAAAATAAACCAATCATTTGGTTCAATTTCGTCACTTTTAACCAATCACCTACGTATTACAGCGGCAAAATGCCCGTTACATATCCAGGACTAAAATATTGAACCTTATTGTATTTTTGTAAATAATTTGTCAAAAATTGTTATTTTTTCGATCGAACGAAAACTGACTCCTTTCCGGTGTGTTTTCGAATCCAGTATTTTAGTGTCGTTGCTAGATTACAATAAATAACAGTACGAAAATATCTTGTATCCAACACCTTTCAATAAATGCTCTATAACTATGTAGATTTTAAACAAGAAAAGTAACAGATTACCCACTAGTGGGTATAATTTTGAGAAAAGCCACTTTTGAGTTTTTTTTAAATTTTTTAACAATAATAATAACACACAACACCTTAGTAACCACGTCGATTAACATTTTAATTTCAAAAATTTAAAGCATATGTCACTGTCAAATAATATTTCTTTAATAAATTTTGCATTTATTAAGAGATGTTGGATAAAACGTTATATTTCACACGTGGGCAAAAATCAATAAAATTATCACACTCAGTCTTCGGCTTCGTGTGCTAAAATTTCTCTCGTGGGTAATTCCTTACTTTGTCCACTTGTAAAGTAAATAACTATTCTATAATACTGTTTTGAAAACTACACATTCCACAACTAAAAATTGTATTGGAACAACTATCATTTCATACGCCGCGTTTGGAATAAATTCGACGAATCAGAGCCGCATATTAACGCGATATATATTTATATCTTAGTCCGGTTGCTATGGTTACGACTCTTTGTTTAAATTTAATTTATTTTAGTTTGACATTTTCAACAGTTTTCTATTTGTATTTTTTGTACAATTTTCAAAATATTGATGTGGAAAGTATAGTCTATAACAGGTAACGGAATGGCATATCCCACACTCTGAAACCATAGTCCTTGCCTGTGGCTCAGACTACAAACGTTTTGCTCGTGTGGAATATGTGCCATTCCATTACTTGTTGTAGAATATACTATTCCGGACACTGGCAAAGTATTCCTGTACGGTTTAGCTTTTCAAATAAATTGGATCTGTATCAATTTTGAGTGTTGCAGTGTCAGCCGTAAAGTCATGCCTCCCAAAGATGTTGGAGATGGGGAAATCAACGGAGAGGATTTCTTGATTTATCAACAGTTTCTGATAAAATTTGATTAACTTTCATAGTTTTGCAGTAAATTCTGCCCTTATAGTCAAAGAAGGCGGTTGGTACATTTCTTAAATGATTAAAATGCACTTGGCAATGCTTCCTTTGTGACAAAGGGGTAATAAAATGTTTCTAATAGATTTAATATTAGTTCCGTCGCTTCAAAGACATAATAAAACTTATTTCCTACATATCGGAAAACTTCAAAGCCTCGTAATCAGCTCTCTAATACGTACACTGCATCATTAATTTGTGGAATTACAGAACAGTGTTAAAACAATTGCCGGTAGGGAGTGTTTTTTGCATGCATAATAAGGCGATTGAGATCTTTCACGCACAACTCAAGGTCAAGAGCAGCTCATTTTTATTCAGTGGAAAAAAAGAAACCTCATTAGCTTCTGACGGATTGCATGAGATTGTGAATGCTACTGGAGAATTAATTTTTTAGAGTTTGCAGTTTAAATAATTGCTTGGGAATACAATTTTCAAGGTGGATTTTCTGTTTGTTTTGGAGGAATTTTGTAAATATATGCTGAGTTGACTTGACTCACATCCTGTCTTAGTTGAAAATAAACGTCCGCTTGGTGCTTAAATGGCGGATATTTGATAATATGCTAATGTACACGTACTTGTAACTCTTTCAAGTTCATCTTTCTGCATGTTTAAACTCACTACAAATATTGAATGTTTCTGTTTGGCATACTTCAGAAAAAATGCAATGTAACACTTAAAAATAATGATCTGTATATTCGCCAAAACGCTCATCATATAAAATGCCGTGACAATATATTTATTTATTAAATTTGCAAAAAATAGTTTATTTTTAAATACCTTTGTGATGCAATATCCAGGATAAATTTCAAACATATATATTCATATTTTGAGCAGTAACTTGACAGTTGGTAATCGCCTCCTGATTCCAATATTTTAGTGGTGCGCAACCGGAATGATGGCCGCTGATAGGCTGATATCTTATAGTAACCATAGAATATCTTATAGTAACCATAGAAAAAATATAGGATGTCAGTACTAGTGTCAGTTGTATCTGTCAAATATCAAACCACGGTATTTCTTGCAGGTTAAAATAATAAAATTAGTGCAAAACAGATAGGAAAACTTATTTGCACTATCAAAAATTGTAAGAACTTTTATTTGCTCAAAAATCGTCATTAAAAGCTTAGAAATCGCCACTAAAATAACATTATACGATAATGACAATATGACATACTATAGTAAATTTATAGGTAAAATAAAACAATATGTGCAAAAAGAATACTAATTAATTCCGATGAAGAAACATAATTTTGAGTGTTATTTACGATAACTTCAATGTTCGGGGTTGGCAACATTGAATGTCAATTCCAATTGACAACTGACAGATGTATAAACTTAATATATATAAAAATTTTTAGTTTAGTTTAGATTTCAAATAAAATTTAATATGTTCTGCGGCACTGAAGTTCCTTTTTATTACTCTACTGGCCTTGGCAAATAAATTCCATGATAAAAAACACTAAAACTAAAAAAACTTCAGTGCCTTGATACATAAATAACAATTATAGTGCAGGTGAAATAATATTTTAATATTTTTCCTTTTGCTACTGACAGCTATTAAAATTTAACGCCGTATACTGCAACTGGCAATATGGCCGCGCGGCTCAAGGTCGACCTATGTAACAGCGAGTGTCGCTACTGTGTAAATTCTTATACTGTGGTGATAACACTGGTATCCGTAATGATACATTAACACAATACCAAATGTTGCGTCTTATTCGATATATCGAGGCGAGAACACAGACCAATGTATAATGTATCTTATTCTATTCTCAATCCTGAATTAAAATAGCAAGACGTAATTATCTCTAAATTAATATGAAATATTTTCCGAATGGGAAAAGAAATTGTAAGAAGTTTTAATATAATAGAGCGCTGTTTGGCTGTTTTGAAGTATTCATGCAAAAGAAAATTAGTGAGTATGAATAAACTGTGTTATGTAAGCGTAATACAACAATAAAAAGTTTATCTCATTAAAAAACTTAACAATAAAAGCAGTGTAATCATCACGGCATCTTTTTGCTGAAAACTCCGTAGACTTACTTTTCCGTGTGCATATCTGCACATCTGTAAACATGTCGGCAACATGATACGAAGTTTGCAACTATTAGCTGCAAAACATCGAGTGTGAAGTATATCCGCAGGTAAATCTCGTGTCTGGCACTAATCTAACGAGCTTACGGCGTTACAGGTATAGCAGTAAAACGCGTCGCATGCTCTCACAGTCGTGGGGTTAAATCCCACGTTGTAAATAACACTGTTGCTTTACTGACTACTGCATTTTGTAACCAAGCGGCAGGCGGCTCAGCCAAACAAATGATGTTTGTGAGGTTATGGGAAGTTTTGACCTTGACTGATGGTGCCAGCGAACTTTCGGAGAAGTCATTTCACTCTTTTTTCACTTAATTAGACAAAATTAGTGGTAGAAAAAAATACTACATATTTTGTTGTTTGGGAATTTTAAAACCTCTTCTGACTCATCTACAACTTAAAAACTCTTAACGAGGGTTATATTTTGACGTCACGTTGTGGAAAAAACAGAGGATCAGAAACACGCACCGCCAACTTGAAATGATCTGTCTTTTGCATTTTATTTAAATGGTATGAAAAAATATTTACAGTGTTTTATAATTTCATTATTTTGAATCAAAACATTCGGCGTAATATTACTGTAAAATTGATATAATTTTAAAGTATTGTGCAAAAGATATCTGCATCTTAATCCATTAATTCCCAGAACTAGTTTTCATTCATTATTGATTTCATATTTCTGTATGTTGGTACGCTTATAAAGTTAATTATGTATAAAATATTTTACATTTAAATATACAATATACAAAAGAATAACCTGGCATAGTTAACTCAGTTTTAAATGCCATAGCTTGACAGAAACATAATCTTAAATTGAGACATCTTTCACTCTTCATACGCTGGGCATTAATGGGTTAATGAGTTTAAAATTCAGAGAGAAAACAAATTCTCTATTATTCTTTATCGATAGGCATGTTTGTTTTGATTTCATATTTTAAATTGATATTGCAAAAAATGAAGTATGAAAATATTTGCTCACGTTTGCAGTACATAAATAAATTTTTACAACATTTCTATTTCATCTGATAAGCTAACTATTCATAACTAAAAACGCGATGTGGTAGAAAATAACACTTGTTAATGCTGTCTAATACAGATGCTCGCGAGCTCCGGTATAATAAAATCTTCAATTTAATATTATAACGAACATGGCAGCCAAAGTATATTATTTCTTTATGTAGAATAACTGCTGTTGCTTCTTTATTATAGGCCGATAAACAGATACGACCTGTAAAATGTGTCTTCGGATGTCGCTTACATAAATTGCACTTAATTCAATTTAAAATATTAAAAGAAATAAACTACTAATTTAATTGTATATAAAATGACTAAAATATTATTCGCAATGCCCTTAGACTATTATTATAGCTCGATCTTTTGTATTAGAATGTACAATTTAAACTTATGCAAGTAGATGTTAACGCCATTCGTTATGTACCTATTTGAATAAGTGGACACATATCAGTTTATCAAACTATTCCTCGCCTTGTAATTTAAATGTTACACGCGTTTATTGCATATCAATATTCCGGAATTTACAATTATATTCCGATATATAATTTAACAAATCACACACAGATAGGTAAAAACAAAGCAATTCAATAAATATCGTGCGGTAAATGACGCGTGTCGCGCAGACCATTGCGCAGGCTCGCTGAATGGCCTTGATCCACGTGCGCCGGAAATTCCATTAGGCGGAAACGATAGGATCGCAAGCAGGTCTCTAACGTTCCACCGCTGTTCAAATCCGAACCGTGGTCTACGTTCTACATCCTCTATAAGCATTAGTTGTACTACATAGCTGTATGCAGCTGAATTGTAGCTGCAGCATTGCCGCTATATCCACTGGAGTTTGTGTAAAGGTATTTTGGTATCTCAGTTACTGCAGATCGAACCAATCATTGTTTAGCAAACATCAAACATTGCCTGAGATGGTTCTTGTTGTTAAATGATGGATTATTTGTGGGGGAATATGAACATTTAAACACAGTATAACAATTCACACAGTAGCGACACTTCAAATATTTCATTATCGCAATATTTCAGTGGTGCGCAACCGGGAAGATGGCCAAAAATTTAAAATGGTATAATATTTAATATATAACAAAATTTTATATGTATATGTTATAGGTATATTAAATATTATACCATTTTAAATTTTCTCACCTCCTGAAGAAGGCTCAAGAGGAGCCGAAACCGGTCGACAGAGAAAAATTGTTATAATAAAATTGACTGAATTCCAGTAATTTTCGTTTGTCTTCATCAACACTTCCAGTCAAGGAAAAATTTTATGTTCTTAATTAATTGCACTATGAAAAATTATAGAAACTTTTATTTGCAACTGACAGATATTCAAATACCGCAACTGCCAATATGGCTGCTCGGAATGATGAAAATCAAAGGTGCCGCCAGTGAGTGTCGCTATTGTGATGATGTTTGAAGCATCTAAATTTTGTATTCAAATATGCGCTGCTCTGTTGAAATATCCAATAACAAATCTTTATTATGTAGATGCTTAATTGTCTCATTGGCTACAGGTGTGAAAACATGTTATTATTTCAGAATATAAGCTGTCATAATTATATATGGAAAACCCATAAAAATAACTAAAGAATATTAACCAAACACTGCCTAAAGCTGAACAAAATAGGACTCCATTCTAACACCTGTATTATTTAATATAATATTATCAATCAGTACATAAATTAAAATCTTAACACTATCATCATGTGAAATAAACGAAATTTCAACATACTGAGTCGTCCCATTAACACTTAACAAGTGTATCCCTTGCTTTACCTTTACTATTATTATTTATTATATTTTACAGTGCTTTTCAAACGTTTTTACTACATTAACAGAGTATATAAGCAAATATTTTGAGCGTACAATACGACTGTTTATATATTAAAAGTAATATATCACTTTTGTTTACCTATGCCTGTTTTACAGGACGCAATTTATTGGTCAATAAATTCACCTAGTTTTCTTGTCAACAAATTGCCAAGAACAAAAATATTGTCGTTCGTTTTATACGCATCAAGTTTTCCATCAAATTATTGTGACAATTTCAGTAGTACCAACACGATATCAGCTGTCACCTATAATACTAATATTTTTGGTTCAAGCAATACGTACAAACATGACGAACTACCCAAAACATAAACAAGTTAGAGTGGTTGACAATGACTAAAATCCTCTATAGAATTGTCGAAAAATAGAACATGTTCTAACTCATCAATAAGTTGACCAAATTGTTGGTGAAGAAAAAATTGACTCAAAGTGTCTTATACAACAATAAATTCACAATTAAATGTTGCCAATTTATTCACCAATAAATTGCTTCGCATACGATACAATTTTACTTGATTTCTAAATAGAAAACAGAATTCTTTTATTGATGTTCTGTTCTGAAAAATTCTTTAAAATGTTCAAGGATAAAAGGTAGCGTAATAATCTTCTTATATTAAATATCGTTCATGGTAACATTATTCTTGATAAATTGTTTGGAATCTCTGCTAACTACTACTATACAGGTATAACAAGTGGGTTTAACTCTCGCCCATATAGAAAATTTATCAACATCCTTGACAGAGTGTTTTGATGCAGATCAGGCGATAGGCGAAACGAATTAACAACAGAGACAAAAGACTATTTCGACATAGACATTCTGTGAGTCAGATTTAAGACCAGTTTTGAAATATTTTAGATGAATGACTTTTAGAGAATTACCTACATGTTAGGAGGAGAATAACAATGACTTTTTAAACTATGAAGGATGCAACTATTGTCCGATGACGCTTGTTTTCTTAGATTTAATCTGTTATTAATGTAAAGGAATCTGTTTAAATTAGTTGTGTGGTAGTTCTGAACATGACAGGAATATTTATATATTGCCTCATCTGATAAAGATGCTGTGATGTGATTCATTAATTAGAGAACAATACTTTGACATGGTGTTACTTGACATTATACGCAGCTTAGTAATGCATGTGAGAACATTTAAAATGTAATTATGGCGAATGTAAACATCGAAATATTTTCTTTAGCTCCATTTTTCTATTGCCAAGCGTTTGATAAACGAATACTGTTGGTACTACGGATAGAGCGGTTGTCTTATATGCAAGAGTTCTTGGGTTTCTACCTTCCTAACTTCTACTGTTTTCAGGTGGATTCAATTTCACTACTATAAATTGTATAGGTCCTCGTTACAATAATTGGGAATTAGTTCTTCGACTTAAGTTGAGGCTGATTAACTACGCTTTTCTTTTTATATTGAACTGTTCTGAATTTAGACAAAAGTAATAGAAAACTTAGTTGTCTGTATCTTCATCTTTTATAAAATTGAAAGCAAATAAATATATCCTTACGGCATTTATCAATTGCACCCTGTTTCACAGATCTCGATGAGTGCCTCCAAAATTGTTAAGGTGAAACCAAAAGGGTAAACTTAAAATTAGCAGTCGAGTGTGAGATCAAATGAAGGATATCATGATCCACAGTCCAATACGTTGTCTTAAATTTCTTTCAAATAATTTGGGATAATTTGACAGTCAAGTATAAAGTCGACCACAAACTATTTTTGTAAAAATTGCACTTAATACTGGAACAACTCTCACACACTTTTACAATTCTAATTAAAAAAGTTATTAAATTTTATCTCAACTTTAAGAAAGTAGGCCCATTAAATAGTTTCTAGTACCTATTAAATATTATGTTTCACAACTTAAAGTAATAGTCTCTTAAATTATCTGATGATATCTTCGAATGGCTTAATAACTTGCAGTGATATTGTATAATAAAATATCTTAACTAATAATCTCTTTTTGTTTTAGGTGAGTACTATTGGACATCCGTCACCGACGCTAATATCCAATTATAGTCTTGTAAGTACATAAAAAGATTCATTAAAATATTCGTAATAATTAGTACGAATTTCGAAACTAAATTTGAGCAGTTTTGTCCACAGAAATAATTACCGAAACTTGAATCTATTGATTTTTATCCTTCTAAATTATTTATAAGTTCCAAGTTCGCATGACAAAACAATGAATCAAATTAAGAAAATAAAAATTGTTGTAGTTTTATTGAACAATAAATTAAAATATAAATAGGTAAATAAATAAATATAACAATTAAATATTTTTCTGTATAATACTGGCAGTATATTCCAGATTAAAGTAGTTGCTTTCATATTTTTTCAAAACGTTATCAGGAATTTTAATGCAGCTTGAATTAAATACTTCCCCATATGAAATTATTGGTGTACAATCACAAATCAGAATAAGATCATATCCATTTTTATCTTTATCAATAAATTCCAGCTTCAATCTAAAATTTTTAGCCTTATTTTTTGCTCCGACATATTGCGCAGCCCATTCTAGCATCCCTTGATTACCTGCTCTACTAAATCTTTTAAATATCTTGAAAACTGAGTTGTATTGTTGATGAATTGTAATAGTTAATAATTCACTTAAATCAGGTGCGTATTTAGTATACGACGATAACCTCTCCGACAATAAATGTTTGGCTTCTAAGTGACTTTTAATGTTGGTAATTTTCCCAATCCATTTGCAGCTGAGTATTTCCTTCAGAGGACAATTAAAGAGCCCTTCTTCGCAGTCGTCCATATGCGGATGTAAGGAGAATATGTCGTACTTTGGATTTTTGCATGAGAATTCCATGAAGAAAATGATTTCTTTCAGGGCATAATTTCTTGAATTCCACTTTGACTTACAAATTGGACATAACTCACATTTTGATTTACAAGATTCACAAATTGAGTGTCCTTTCACACATGTTGGGATTGAGGATGAGATGTATTTGGAGCATTCTAGACATTCTAGTTCGCCTAAATTATCTGAAAGTGAGGTGCTTGTCATTTTATATCTGACAGTTTTCTATTGTTTCTGTTTTGGTTTGCTAGGCTTCTAGACTATACGATTATTTCGAAGTGACGTTCTTACTAAATCACGATTATGGTAGTCTACGATAAAATTATTTGTTTTGATTTTTATTTAAACTTTTTAAAACATTAATCGAAAAATTTGATACAGGCGAACTCATGTAAATTTGGGCTCGTAATAGCATTTCTTTTGATGATATGGGTACCATAGTCGTTCAATAGCTCATTTTCTTTGCGCTGTTCTCATCTAACTTCACTACATCTGGATTTTCTTTCATTCCTGGGTAACCCATGTAGGTACGATGATCGTCCAGAAAATAGAAAACGATTTAGAATAACTAAATAAACACGAAATATATCAACACAAAACATTACTTTACTTTTCAATGTAATCGCCATAGCTGTCAAGGCATTTATTGCAACGTAGTACCAGTTTTCCAATGCCAATGTTATACTCTACTACCACCAAAAATATGAGCCAGGATGTTACTGCTTCTTTGAGGTCTTCGTCGTTTTCTACCCAAAAATTCCATTAGTTTTGGAAACAAGTGAAATTTGCCAGGTCAGGTCTATAAGGGGGATGTCCAAAAATTTCTCACTTCAGACATTGATGTTCTTACTGTGTTTGTCGAGCATTGTCTGGAATCAAAAACACCTTTCATGCAATATTTTAAGTGAAAAGCAGTTCACAAATTAAGACCTCAAAGAAGTAGTAACATCCTGGCTCACATTTTTGACGGTAGAAGAATATAATTGGTATCACATTGAAAAATGAGTAATGTACTGAAACTTTGTAAATAAAGTTTTTGCAATACCTGTACTGTAAGTTACCCATTAATAACAAAATTTAAACACAGTAAGTTGAACTTTTATTGCACAATTGGTTTCCATGGTTACATCATTTACTTACCGTCCACGGTGGATTGTAAGTGAAACTTACCGTTCATGGTGGACGGTAAGTAAATATATATCATTCAAATTTTATTTTTAACCTCACTCTGACAGCTGTTAATTTTGATACCTATTTTTCTTTTTCTTATATTTACGCAGGTATAGCAAAAAATATCTTACTAACTCGAACTGTAAGTGATTTTTTAGGTCTCGAATGTTTAGGAAATCTCGACCCTACGGGTCTCGACATCCCAAACTACATTCTCGACCTAAAAACTATCACTTACAGTTCACGGTACGTAATATACTATTTGTGTTTAGTTTTGCCAAATTGATCTTTACTTTCTGGACGACTCACGTAAATTGTCTCTCTTCAACTCCACATCTGAATCCTGCAATTAACTTTGTAATGTTTTTCTCAATTGCGATGCACCGTTGTATTTAGCCTGCATTTGTATTGATTTACTCATATATCTTTTATTGTAGTTGGATTTTATTTCGTTGATCCTTTTCGCAACTGAATTGTTTCCTTGTTTTAATTACATTTTAGCCCATCATGAGACAATTAAATCCATAGATACGTGACACCCTTAATCTTCGACAACAATGTTTGAATTTGTCTTTTGTGAAATATCGTAGTATATTTGTGTCACACTTTACAAATTGCTGGAGCCTTGTAGGAAATAAGAAATTATAGTTTGTTATTTTTAGCGGCAATAAAAGTAATTGTGAGTAAAAGATGAAATCATTTTCCTAATAAAAATTCCTGCGATGATGGTATCTTTGAGGTCAGACAGTGAGGAATTCTCTTCAGTGATCATACACTACCAGAATTAGAAAGCTTAATTCAATTCACTTGACATTTCCCGATTAAATTTCATCAAAACCACGACGTTAAATAAATAATGAACGTACACACGACAAACTTACATGTACCAAAAACAAACATGACCATTTCATAAATACCGAAGTAGGGAAATTACTCGCTGCCGTGTAATAAGCAAATCTTCGCGTATCGCGTATGTTGTATGTTTGGTGTCTTGTAAAGATTAACCTGCGCGCGGAAAGAGCAACGACGCAAGTGAAGTCAAAGTGCTGAATAGTTAAAATGTGGCGCGGTCGTGATTATGGAATTTAACCAACGCCGCGCGATACGAAAGCAGGAAACTGGAAAGTGGAAACTGCGCGGGAGATTGCGCGCTAATTCGGGGCATTGCTTTATTTATGAAATTAGTCTCGCAAGATGTACCCAAATGTATTTCATCAATAAACTTTCGTAATATCACAAGAGTGCTTGATAAGATTACAGACAGGCAACGTGAGATCAATCGCTTAATTTGACAAGTTGGAATATGGCTGCATTAGGTCATGAGAAACATTTTATAAAAAATAGTTAATTTTAATGTAGAATGCAACTTTTCTAGGCGAATAAGTCGTTTTCCTGTTCACAACTAAAACCATAACAACAAAGAGCGAAATACCTGATAAATAATAGTGATTTGTCAAACTCGAGTGGAAAAAGGGGTTACCTCTCGTGTTAGACACAACATTTTTTCACGACATGTTTCTAAAAACGATTTGCTCGGATATAAAATACACTTTGGCAACTGACACGTTAAAAGTTAGATTATCAGACGCAAGGGCGGTGTAGCAGTGTTGCCAATGAAAAATTCTTAAATATAAATTAAGATTTGTCAAATTGTGATTTAATCTAGATAAAGAAAAATATAAGACATAAATGTAACATAAGACAATTTAAAGTATGTATATCACTAAAATAAGGATCTTCAATAATATTAGGCATTTATTTATAATTTTTCAATATATTTGTTGTTAATAATATTAATATTGGTAACACTTCTATATTTTCCTCGCTAGAGAGGAAAAACACATTTTCCTCACTATTTCGGGAGAAGAATCTGGTATGTCGTGAAAAAAAAATATTTGCTTAATTCGGGCAGATATTTTTCTTTTAAAATATAATAGTTATTTGTTTAACTAGACACCAAAATACCAGATTTGCAGCCTTAATTTGTAAGATACACAATAAACGTGTATATTTGGAGGATACAATTGGTCTAGGCAGTAATGTGACTTTTTTCAAACTGTTGGCTATCAAAATAAATCGCACTTTTAATGTGAATCGGCGAAAAATACGTTTTGATAAATACACGTTAATATAGTGACAGCAAGTTTTGCAATTCTCCATTTAATTAATAGAAGAAGCATTTTTTGCATATAACAATTTATTGCTCTTTAAATCTAAATCAAGCTATGAAAAACATTACATTACATTCATTCAGACGCATGAACGGAAATATAATATCGCACTTTTTATATTTACTTAACCTCAAATGAGGTAAATAATATGTCAGTTAAATAGTTAATAAAGTGAAAAAGAGTATTTCGTACCTGCTATGATACTCCTTTAAAAGTGAATGCTGTTTTTACCAAAAAGTTTAGTAAATTTTTAGAAAATGCTTATTATATCCTCATTTTACCGAATAGTTTTTTCGTGTATAGTTCTTTTTAGGGCCGATATTTCCAACCTCAGATAAACTGTAGAATAATTTATCAATGGAATAAACAAAAAATATCGCATCAAAAGATGACAACTAAAATAATAATCATCATTTAAGCTATGATTTTGATTCGATATTTTTTGTTTATTCCATTGATAAATTTATTCTCTAGGTAACTAAGTTTGGAAATACCGGCCCTTAAAATAATAAAAACATGGATTAGGGGGTTGTAATTTAACAACTGCACTTGCTAAAATATATTGCCAATTTAAGGCAAAATAAGATAAGTGTTTCTCGGACATTTGTTGTGATTAGACACAGAATTTCGCCATCTTAGATTCTACCTTAAAATGGGTCACACATATATGATTTCTCTTGATTGTGTTCTGGATCATCTTCCCAACTAATTATCCACTATTTGTTATCAATAATTAGCAGAATCACGCTTATGAATACACTTTACGTTGCACTGTGCAAAGTTCGCGCTCACGCGAAGCATGAAGCGAGACATTCTCACAATCGGTGTGTGTTGTTGAGTCTGAAGCTTGGCTAGCAGCTAGTTGACTCCAAGTCTGATACTGAGACTTGCTTGTTCTACAGACGATATAGAATCCGCTACGGTCGCGCAAGCACGCACCAACGTCGACCAGATAACTAGTGGTGCTTGCCGAAGAAAATTTGCAGAGAAACCTGATGGAAATATTCTAAAGAGTACTTACTGTCGGAGTTTCTTTCTTGCATAATATTAACAGGCAATTATTAATAGATATTTCACTAGTTATATTGGATAGCTTGGCTTTAGGTAAATTTATTTAAATTTGTTTCGTCGTTGACGACGTTTCGGCTATGGTTACAGCCATCTTCTGGTCTACAATTTTACAATGTTAGAATAATATAAAAAATTTTACAATAGAGTTTTGCTTACCTAAATTTACATTACAAAATATATTTGTTGAACGTCAGTTACATTGTTAAAAGTTACGTTAAGTTAAATTTATAAAAAAGGTTTTGTCACTAATAAATTACATTTTGTAATAAAAATTTTTATATTGGAAGTGTACACTTCCAAGAATCGTGAACGATTAAATTAATGATGGCTGAAGATCAAACATTTGAAAACTAGCCCTCTAGTGTGTGAGATCCGAATTACAAGAATAAGAAGAATAATGCAGAAATCTAACTGAATTTTTAATATTAAATGTCACTAAATTGAACCTAACCAAACTTTTAAATGTAAACAACAAAAACATGTCAAAAATTATTTGAAGTAATGAAAAATATTTCTGTATTGATCAACACAAGTATGAAAGTCTGTTTGAGTGTTAACGCAATTAGAGTGTATGTTAATGTAGCAACTTTCTAGGAAAAGCCTCCTCATTCGATTGGGTTCTTTGTGAAGAATTTTGACATTTTGGTGATCTAAATTATGATTATGTAGAAGAGCGTGGTCAACAATAGCACTATGATTGTTGTTGTTATTTTTGAGATGGTACTGGTGTTGTTTAATTCTCGATTCTAGGTATTGTTTGGTTTCTCCTACGTAAGTGGAGTTGCAGTCGCTGCAATTTATATTGTAAATGAGATTACTTTGTTTTTTAGCATCAACTTTAGATTTCAAAGATGAGAACAACGAACTGGTATCCGAGCTGGTTTTATAAGCAATAGTTAAATTAAATTCAGAAGCTAGTTGTTGTAGGTTACGATCTAAATGTTTATAATATATTTACTATTTTCCTTAACATTTTTCGGCTTAATAAACTTTTCCAAACATTAATAGATATTGATGAATGGTCACTGCAACTATTATAAAATAGATGTACTGTTTAAATACCATTCATGCTTTTGTTACAATCCAAGGCAAAATAGAACATTTTGTAACAAAATACAACTTCTTACTTTTTGCAGAACAAATCACCAGTTCTAAGATTTTAAATTCAAATGTTATTTTCCATTTTTTGTTGCAGTTCCACATAAATTTATTTTGATAATCTGCAGAACTAAAATTTTGTGCATGAGTAGCACTAAATTGTCTACTGAATAGCGTTCCTAAATAAGCTAAAAGAAAAATGACTTAGTTGTAATCGTTCTCACTTTTGTTTTCAAATTTAGGATGATGCACTATTTTTATAAATAAACTGGAGCAAAGTCTTTATATTCATTTTTACTTTCTTGTACGTAAGGAAATATATATTTTGAGTTTCTGAATCAGTATTTTTTATCATTTTCTCAAGGATTTCTGTGTAGATAATAATAATATATTTGTTTATTTAGCTTCATGCTAGTTACATGAAGATGGATGAACAATAACTCTTGAACGAGAAAAAATAGATTAACGAAATTTCAAAATTAGAATGGAACTTTCTTGACATTGCGCAAAACTGAATTGATTTTTGTTATAGTTGTCAAACCGGAAGTGGATATTACAGCACACTGAAAACAATAAATTCAATTTATTTCAAATACAGAATCAATTGCGTAAACAGTTTAAAAAAAAAGATGTTAGTTATAATATTTAGAATTAAAGTCAAGCAGTGATATATACTGGAACGCTAACGGACGTTGAAAATGCGAGTCGAGAGAGACAGCTATAGTTGTTGGGTCATCTGTTTTTGTTGTTAGATAATAAAGTGAAAAGAAATTTATATTCAATGATTTTGAAATAAAATGTTTAATATAAAAATTAAAAATAGAAATGAGTCCAATTAACTATTATGTATGTGAATTTTAAGAAATTTTCTACTAATTGAACAATATATTTTTAAATATGATTTATCACTTTTGGACAAGACTGTGCAGCATTTTTTTATTGGCATCTTTTCTGCAAGAAATTTAGACAAAAAAGGGTGAATTTGCAACATCTATCTATTTGTCTCAGACTCGTTTTTCGCTTTCATGTAATTCTATAAGATAACGTTCAAATATTAATATACTTCAGTTATATGAAGCGTGCATTTAATTATTCAACTTTTAAATTCAGATTTATTAAGGTTTGAATCTCCGATCAATAGGTACTGTCATTAAAACTAATTGTTGATTAAGGTTTGCGCCAGCACGGTACACAAGGACAAACCTCCCTTTATTTAATTTTTCGGTGGAATTTCGTGCCTAAATTACTTAAAATAACTAATTAAACTATAAATTAAATTCCTAAGTAAACACAGTGAAGTTCACCAGTCTTCATTACTAAAATTAATAAGAAATACAAAAGCTGATTCCCATTCACGAACGCGAGCGAATGAGCATTCACTTGGGCGACTGCAGATGACGTAATCGAACGTGCACTCAGCGCAAAGAGTTTCTTTCCTCTTTGCCTCTTTCCTCCGCAGAGTGTTGCCTCTCGCTCGACCGGCCGCGCTTCAGGAATCAAATTCTGACACTTGGAGGCGAATTGAGGGCCCTACAGGCGGATTCCTCCAGAACTTAATTGGTTACTGCTGGACCAGTTTCGAGTTTTTCGTCTCTGTGCGAAGAATTCTTAAGATTCTCTTCTAGACTGACGTGAAGAGGATGGAAACGGATCTTGACACTCCAATAGTTCAGTGTCAGATTGGCGGGAAATACGAATTTCTTTTGTTTGAATTTTATCGGAAACTTTTATTACTTCTTGACTCTATACCAATGATTTTGCAAAACACCTACGAGTACGGAATTTGTTTGCTTTTTTTGTTATTGTAAATGTATTCGGCACAGATTTTAGTTATACCGGATGGTCCATCGATCTATATATAGTATTTTAAATATTATCGAATTTTTAAAGTTTTTTTTTAACTCAAATTGTCACATATCTGTAGTATAAATTTTTCTACCGGGTGTTACATTTTTACGCAATAATATGTAACTTCAAATGGAATATAATTTTGCAAAATTTGAAAAACTTTTTATTTTTTTATGAAGGTGGTAAGCGGAATATTTTTGGCCATATGCCAGTTAATGAATGGATGATTATGAATTAATGTGAATAACACAAATGATCATATACTGCAGTAGAATTCGAACCCACGACCTCTTGGCCAGTTGTTTCATTTTAAATCAGTTCATTCATTATACTCCTAAAATTATTACACGTTTTTTCATTAATAAAGATTCACACACAAAAACTATGCCATGACATAAAAAACAATAAATAAATTTATTAAAAAAATGTTTGAATTTAACGTCAATACAAATTCAACAAACTAAATAAAATGTAACAACGAAAAGTTGATAAACTAATTGAAAGAAACAAATAATAATTAATAAAGATCTCACACCAACTAATCTATTTGTGTAAACATTCACACGCAATTCATGTCATAGATACATGTGATTATTTATTAATAATGAATTGAATAGTTCCTGTACTGATCATTTTGGACTATAACGAATAAGAACTGTTTTAAAGAGAAACAAAAGTTCTTTAAAATTTTGCAAATATACAGGGTGTCCCAGATTTAAACGGCCTAACTTAAAATTAAGATTAAACAACTAAAAACAGGGTGACAAGTTCATTTGAGCAAATGTCCGTAAATGCTTTATTCCAGAGATATTCATGTTTTTCCTATTGAGTAGCGCTACTTTAAAAAATCAACTTTATAACGAAATATCCAATATTATCTTATTGAGGTGAAACATAATAATTAAATTAAATTTATAATAAATTGTTTATTACCTAATTTCAATACAAAATTTAGTTTGCTTGCACTAATGTCAAGGAAAAAATGAGAAACTATCAATGAATTAAAAGAAATTTTTTCAAGGTGCCATAAAAGAAAATTTCTATGAAGAACCGATAAATAATTTAGACTCACTACGTAGAAAAATTATTCAAGTTCGCGAAACCATATCTCCCGAGCAATGTCACGCAGCAACCAATGTAGTTGCAGATCATTGTCGTGCCTTTTTACGTGCTGCAGGTGAACATTTTGAACAATTATTATTAAAAAAATAGTTTATGAAGTTATATTATTAATTAATTATTTTAAACAATAAATTTCTTTAAATTCATTGATAGTTTCTCATTTTTTCCTTGACATCAGTGCAAGCAAACTAAATTTTGTATTGAAATTTGGTAATAAACAATTTATTATTAATTTAATTTAATTATTATGTCTCACCTCAATAAGATAATATTGGATATTTCATCATGAAGTTGATTTTTTAAAGGAGCGCTACTCAATAAGAAAAATATGAATATCTCTGGAATAAAGCATTTACTGACATTTGCTCAAATGAACTTGTCACCTTATTTTTAGGTGTTTAATCTATGGATTAAATTAGGCCGTTTAAATCTGGGACATCCTGTATATGGAATATTCCATTTAAAAATATAAAATTCCATATCATTGCGTGAAAATGAAATAACCGGTAAAAAAACATGTACAACAGATATGTGAGTATATTAATTTAAAATAAACTTAGTATGAAAAAAAAAATTTAGTTATATTAAAAATTATTGAGTAAAATAAAGAAATTCAATCTGATGGGCTAGCCGATATAAATAGGTTTACAGCAAATTTCATGGCCATAGGTGTCGTAAAATTAAATGCACGATAATATAAAATTAACTACCAATTTTAAAGCAAAAATTCCTTTAGATAGGGTTTTATTTTTCCGCAAACAGCGCCATAAACTGATTCAAAATCACGAAGCCTTCATTTTAACCAGTAAAAAAACCTTTTTGTATGATTATTTTTGCTGCTCACGTAAACAAAACAATTTTCTGAATAATGGTAGTTCCATTAAAAAATTTCTATCAGGTGAGTTTCCACAACATAAAAACATGTGTTACAAAGTGCAATGTGCAAGTGTGCGGTGGATTCGATCGTCATTTGTCAGTTGACAGCAGTTTTCATTAGCAATGAACTCAACTTTGAGTTTTATCCTGTTAACCTTCTACGCCAAACACGGTGTTTAAATCAAGTTATCTATGAATATGTTGTAACGTATTACTGTTTCCGTCAATAACGTCACGGTTGACACTTGTACGCATGCGTAATACTCACACGCAGCTTTCTTACGTATTTTGACAATGGTTCACTTTCGCTTTCTACATTCTACAACACTTCTCATTTAAATTAATTAATAATTTATCAATCCTGCTTCCATATTTTTTACTAGTTCCACTTTGTTGTTGAATGTTGATTTAAGTAATTATTTTAGACACCTTTTCTCAAACATTTCTTTGATATTTGTCTGAATAAATTAATAATTTCTCAACTGGCATGTAAAGTTCATGAATTGAATACATTGTTGGTTAAACATCAATTGTAATAAAAAAAAAAACCCTCGTATTTATTGATTTGGTGATTTAACCTATATAACATGATTTATTCTATATCATGCAGTGCAAATGATAGAAAATGCAAATTTCACGTCCGGCTTTCGAGTAATTAATAGCAATTTTGAATTTCAAATTGAACGCAGTATATTTTTGTAAATTTATATTGTTCATCTAACTGACTATAATTATGATGCAACCTATATATTTGGTTACTAAAATCTAATAATTATGGGGGACGAACCCTGAACCAAAACTTCAATAATTGATGTTAAATGTTAGACAAGAGATTAGAACAAACCCTTTCAAACATTCCTATCCTGTTACACTACTTTCGCCTCGTCTACATTCATATATGCTCGTCTATTCTTCACACTCGGAATCATTCGTTCACGCAACCAACCATCAATTATACCTAACCACTTATTCCACGGACGCCCACGCAATCGTTAACCCTCAATCAGACATTAAAAACGAAACAAATATCGAGAAATCGCCGCCATCTTGCTATTAGCTATCAAATTTTTTTTCCGTTGTTCAAGATATTTTATGATTTTAGTCTACTTTTTCTATAATTGTACCTTTCGCACATGTATGCAAGGTAGATATTATAATGGGTCAAAATTTTCTATAGTTAGTTTTCAACATATAAGCATGTTTTAAGGTTCACTATTTTCACGATGACGTTTATATGTGACGATTTTTTCATGCAGATATCATTTTGAAATTACTTATTTAGAATTTATATGTTCAAGTTATGACTGATTAGATTTTGATAGCAATCCATATAGCAATCCATCTAGCAATCCAAATTGTATTATATTCATTATTCAAAAATAAGTATACTATTTTATATTTAAAAAAAAGTATACAATATAATGGAGAAACAAAAATAGAAAATTAAACCGTGTTAGTTTTTTTATAGAACTGTTTTATACTGCTCACATCAAATTTTTTTCTGTTATATTTATTAATTATTTATTTATAATCATTATTCATTACATTTTTTCCAAATTACTCACTCTCTAATTTTTCCTAGATTGTTACTCAAAAAATTGACGTTTTTGATGATTAATCCAGTAATGAATTTACAAGATTTGAATCTTGTAACAAATAAATTCTAATAACAGTATAGTTTGAGAAATATTCAATTTAAAAATAGAAAAATCAACATAACTCTTGTTTTACATTCGATGTGAGAAAACATGCAATATTTATTCATTCCGCACGACCTTTCAGTGTGCTGACGTTTGGTCGCATTTACTACAAGCAAATTTGAATCTGACAATCATAGATGTTGATTCGCATTTAAATATAAAATGCGGAATTGAAAACAAGTTTTTTGCAGTTCCATATGCGATGTGCGAATTATACATTGTTACATATACAGGATGATTGAGAAATGGCGCTAGAAATTAACTTGCTAACTACGTTAAATAATGTTGTCCTCAACTGAGGGCTTAGAGCATTTGTATTGAATTAATCTAGTCCGATTTCGTGATCAGATATGATGCGAGATATATGTACATTATGCTATGCCGCAACATATTAAATAGGTTTAGAAATTAATCGATTTTGAGTAAATTTAATCCGCAAGCATTTATATAATGCGATTTTAATTAGATTTATGTCAATATTGAATAATCTTATGTGTATTGATATTTGTACAGGAACGGCGAAACGACGTCAAAACAGGATAATCGATCATTTCAAATGTTTGTTTTCTTCACAATAATCCATCAGAATTTTGCAATAATTCACTTTTAAATGTTATTGGTTGCTCCATCATTTCTACAACATAAAAAGTTCTGTCGTTCTTCCTGCACTAACATTTCTATCATTTCATTTGTATAATTTCGTAAATCGAGATTTGCTAAATCTAAATTTAAGAATAATGACTGGTATCACGAGCTCTGTTTTTGGGTGTTTTAAGAGCAGTGTTTTAAGCTCTGTTTTAGCACTCTACAATGCTCTAAAATTATTTTATAAAAAATACTTCAAATAAAAGTGGTAGATAATACATTTCTCTGTAACTTTTGTACAGCGCTAAAACCGAGCTTAAAACACTGCTCTTACGATACCCAAAAACAGAGCTCGTGGTACCAGCCAATATATCGAGGCATTCAAAGATATCATTGACATTTTTCTTCAAGATTGTACTGTAATAATTGATTAGTTATCTGAACGCATACTTCATAATAAATAAATTTATTATTTCGTCCTAATTGGTACAGTAGTTATAAAGATGTACGAAGACAAATACTAACAGACATATTAATAAAAAAAAAATACATACGTAATTTATTTTATTTAAATTCATAATTAAAAAGAAGTGCTTTGGTTGAAAAAAGGCCAGTTGGATAAAGAGTTAACTACATTGTTAGCTAACATGTTCAAAGTTAATAATGACCAAGTTAACTGAGAACACATTTTAATATAATTCTGTTATTTATAATTTGCAATTTAAAATTATCTGTTTTAATACAAACAATAAAAGTGCGATAATGTTTCCAACGATTCGTTATTAGTTTAATTTATCTTTTTCATTTATGACTTTGTTTTCACTACCGTATGCTTCATAATACCGGAAGAAGTTTATAATGGAATATTATTGACCTACAAAATGTTGCTTTGCAAAGAAATTAAAATTACTGAATTATTCAACTCATTAAATTAAATTTTCGAAGATTTTATTTTAATGATTTAATAATTTGTAGGGAAAATGAAACAATAGTACATAAAACACAGTTGAGAAGACATCATTATTGACCTTGGTTTCATTTGTTTTCTTAGTTTGTATCTTAATTCGCTGACAACGCATTCTGCAACCGGGCATGTCTTCAAATATGAATTAGCATTTACATCAGTTATGATACTCTTAAGTAATATTTATTTCCTTGCAACAGTTACTAAACAAGAATATAGCAAATTAAGCGAGCATAATTCAATTCTAAGTCAGATTCTTCAACCACCCGGTATATTTTTCCCAGCCCACATTTCAACGCAAATGTACTCATTTGCAAACTGGAATAGCCCACTCAAACAATAAAAACTCTAACAGCCTGTTCAATACGAAACAAGTGCTAGCGAAAACAAACGCCAAACAACCATTGCATTACACTGCAATCGCGCCGGCTCACAGAAACAAATGCATAGCGAATTGAGAATCGATTTCTTTCTTTGCCGATTACGATGATTAAAGAAAAGTACGACCGTTTGAGTTGCTTACCAACACACACGTACACTTACACGTACATGGAACATAGCATTGAACTAACTACGAAGTAGCTATGTTACCAATGCTTCTCCTCTTGCCCCTAGACTTTGTGCTCTGTAATTATTGTTTGTGATCGGACGGTAGATGCAGGTGTGCGCTATACCTTGCCAAGACTTTTACAGAGACAAAGGAACTTGAAATTGTTCTAATGGTTTACATTTGTCTATAGTTAGCTTTTGTTTGATTATATGCATACTGGTTCCTGAATAATTTAGGAGTTATTTATTGCAAACTGCATGTGGAGGTGCCCACAGAGCGTGTTTTGTTTTTATTACCTCAACATATTTCTGTACAAATACAGATTTTAAAAACTAAATCTTTCATATTATTTTAGAATATTGGGTTGTAATTGTTTAATTTTGGTAATGTTTCTCTTAAAACCATATGGTTATTTATGAGAGTGAAACTAGCAGCCGATTCGCAGCAGCCGATTCGCGATAGTAGGTATTGTGAATGCGCCACGCGGCTAGTGGCCAGATGTCCAACCAAGACCAAGTGTATTGTACTCGACTAAAATAAATTTACAATGTATGCATTTATGTAACTATGGGGCACAATTACAATATTTAAAGCAGTACAAACGTAAATTACAATATAATATAAATGAAATTATAAACGTTATGCAAGTTTTTAAACAAACAAATAATTTTATCCTTGTCGACTTGCGCGGTAATTTTAAAATGAAATTATATGACCGATGCGATTATTATATTATTCTGATATCCTTAGTGCACATATTATCCTTATACTAATATCAGCAAATTTTAATTAAATGGAATTACGCCTCCTCGAATTCCCATGCGATATGTAATCAATTTTATTTGTTACTACTGATAGTACGAGGTTTAAAGTTTGCATATATTATATATATTTTGTTATTAACACAGCGTAATAATTAATTATGGTCATTATCCTTCAGGAGAATTTAAATAAATTAATTACTCCTGAAACACAATGTTATACAGGAAGTAAATATTTTTTTTTATAGTTATTAACAGATGTCCGAGCTTGAAATTTTACTTGCGTTATCCTTACATTATTACTAACAAAAGGCAGTAAATAAATTCGGCCGCTATCCTTTGGGGGAGTTTAAATAAATTAAAATGTTCTAAAACACAGTGATACCTGAGAATAAAAAATTTTTTTTATAGTTATTATAAGATGTCCGAGCCTGAATTTTTTCTTGCTTTATCCTTACATTATTACTAACAAAAGGCAGTAAATAAATTTGGCCGCTATCCTTTGGGGGAGTTTAAATAAATTAAAATGTTCTAAAACACAGTGATACCTGAGAATAAAAAAATTTTTTTATAGTTATTATAAGATGTCCGAGCCTGAATTTTTTCTAGCGTTATCCTTACATTATTACTAACAAAAGGCAGTAAATAAATTCGGCCGCTATCCTTTGGGGGAGTTTAAATAAATTAAAATGTTCTAAAACACAGTGATACCTGAGAATAAAAAATTTTTTTTATAGTTATTATAAGATGTCCGAGCCTGAATTTTTTCTAGCGTTATCCTTACATTATTACTAACAAAAGGCAGTAAATAAATTCGGCCGCTATCCTTTGGGGGAGTTTAAATAAATTAAAATGTTCTAAAACACAGTGATACCTGAGAATAAAAAAATTTTTTTATAGTTATTATAAGATGTCCGAGCCTGAATTTTTTCTAGCGTTATCCTTACATTATTACTAACAAAAGGCAGTAAATAAATTCGGCCGCTATCCTTTGGGGGAGTTTAAATAAATTAAAATGTTCTAAAACACAGTAATACCTGAGAATAAAAAAATTTTTTTATAGTTATTATAAGATGTCCGAGCCTGAATTTTTTCTAGCGTTATCCTTACATTATTACTAACAAAAGGCAGTAAATAAATTTGGCCGCTATCCTTTGGGGGAGTTTAAATAAATTAAAATGTTCTAAAACACAGTGATACCTGAGAATAAAAAAATTTTTTTATAGTTATTATAAGATGTCCGAGCCTGAATTTTTTCTAGCGTTATCCTTACATTATTACTAACAAAAGGCAGTAAATAAATTCGGCCGCTATCCTTTGGGGGAGTTTAAATAAATTAAAATGTTCTAAAACACAGTGATACCTGAGAATAAAAAATTTTTTTTATAGTTATTATAAGATGTCCGAGCCTGAATTTTTTCTAGCGTTATCCTTACATTATTACTAACAAAAGGCAGTAAATAAATTTGGCCGCTATCCTTTGGGGGAGTTTAAATAAATTAAAATGTTCTAAAACACAGTGATACCTGAGAATAAAAAAATTTTTTTATAGTTATTATAAGATGTCCGAGCCTGAATTTTTTCTAGCGTTATCCTTACATTATTACTAACAAAAGGCAGTAAATAAATTCGGCCGCTATCCTTTGGGGGAGTTTAAATAAATTAAAATGTTCTGAAACACAGTGATACCTGAGAATTAAAAATTTTTTTTATAGTTATTATAAGATGTCCGAGCCTGAATTTTTTCTTGCTTTATCCTTACATTATTACTAACAAAAGGCAGTAAATAATTTTGCCCGCTATCCTTTGGGGGAGTTTAAATAAATTAAAATGTTCTAAAACACAGTGATACCTGAGAATAAAAAAATTTTTTATAGTTATTATAAGATGTCCGAGCCTGAATTTTTTCTAGCGTTATCCTTACATTATTACTAACAAAAGGCAGTAAATAAATTTGGCCGCTATCCTTTAGGGGAGTTTAAATAAATTAAAATGTTCTGAAACCCAGTGATACCTGAGAATTAAAAATTTTTTTTATAGTTATTATAAGATGTCCGAGCCTGAATTTTTTCTAGCGTTATCCTTACATTATTACTAACAAAAGGCAGTAAATAAATTTGGCCGCTATCCTTTGGGGGAGTTTAAATAAATTAAAATGTTCTGAAACACAGTGATACCTGAGAATTAAAAATTTTTTTTATAGTTATTATAAGATGTCCGAGCCTGAATTTTTTCTTGCTTTATCCTTACATTATTACTAACGAAAGGCAGTAAATAAATTTGGCCGCTATCCTTTGGGGGAGTTTAAATAAATTAAAATGTTCTGAAACCCAGTGATACCTGAGAATTAAAATTTTTTTTTATAGTTATTATAAGATGTCCGAGCCTGAATTTTTTCTTGCTTTATCCTTACATTATTACTAACAAAAGACAGTAAATAAATATAGCCGCTATCCTTTGGGGGAGTTTAAATAAATTAAAATGTTCTGAAACCCAGTGATACCTGAGAATTAAAATTTTTTTTATAGTTATTATAAGATGTCCGAACCTGAATTTTTTCTTGCTTTATCCTTACATTATTACTAACAAAAGGCAGTAAATAAATTTGGCCGCTATCCTTTGGGGGAGTTTAAATAAATTAAAATGTTCTGAAACACAGTGATACCTGAGAATTAAAATTTTTTTTTATAGTTATTATAAGATGTCCGAGCCTGAATTTTTTCTAGCGTTATCCTTACATTATTACTAACAAATAACAGTAAATAAATATGGCCGTTATCCTTTGGGAGAGTTTATAGAAATTAAAAAGTTCAGAAATTCATGATACCATAGGAGTAAATATTTTTTTCTATAGTTATTAAAAGATGTCCGAGCCTGAATTTTTTCTAGCGTTATCCTTACATTATTACTAACAAATGACAGTAAATAAATATGGCCGTTATCCTTTGGGAGAGTTTATAGAAATTAAAAAGTTCAGAAATTCATGATACCATAGGAGTAAATATTTTTTTCTATAGTTATTAAAAGATGTCCGAGCCTGAATTTTTTCTTGCGTTATCCTTACATTATTACTAATAAATGACAGTAAATAAATATGGCCGTTATCCTTTGGGAGAGTTTATAGAAATTAAAAAGTTCAGAAACTCATGATACCATAGGAGTAAATATTTTTTTCTATAGTTATTAAAAGATGTCCGAGCCTGAATTTTTTCTTGCGTTATCCTTACATTATTACTAACAAATGACAGTAAATAAATATGGCCGTTATCCTTTGGGAGAGTTTATATAAATTATAAAGTTCAGAAATTCATGATACCATAGGAGTAAATATTTTTTCTATAGTTATTAAAAGATTTCCGAGCCTGAATTTTTTCTTGCGTTATCCTTACATTATTACTAACAAATGACAGTAAATAAATATGGCCGTTATCCTTTGGGAGAGTTTATATAAATTATAAAGTTCAGAAACTCATGATACCATAGGAGTAAATATTTTTTTCTATAGTTATTAAAAGATGTCAGAGCTTCAAATTTTGCTTGCGTTATCCTTACATTATTGCTAACAAATGACAGTAAATAAATATGGCCGTTATCCTTTGGGAGAGTTTATATAAATTAAAAAGTTCAGAAACTCGTGATACCATAGGAGTAAATATTTTTTTCTATAGTTATTAAAAGATGTCCGAGCCTGAATTTTTTCTTGCGTTATCCTTACATTATTACTAACAAATGACAGTAAATAAATATGGCCGTTATCCTTTGGGAGAGTTTATATAAATTAAAAAGTTCAGAAACTCGTGATACCATAGGAGTAAATATTTTTTTCTATAGTTATTAAAAGATGTCCGAGCCTGAATTTTTTCTTGCGTTATCCTTACATTATTACTAACAAATGACAGTAAATAAATATGGCCGTTATCCTTTGGGAGAGTTTATAGAAATTAAAAAGTTCAGAAATTCATGATACCATAGGAGTAAATATTTTTTTCTATAGTTATTAAAAGATGTCCGAGCCTGAATTTTTTCTTGCGTTATCCTTACATTATTACTAACAAATGACAGTAAATAAATATGGCCGTTATCCTTTGGGAGAGTTTATATAAATTATAAAGTTCAGAAACTCATGATACCATAGGAGTAAATATTTTTTTCTATAGTTATTAAAAGATGTCAGAGCTTTAAATTTTGCTTGCGTTATCCTTACATTATTGCTAACAAATTTGGAAGGTGATTCAAATTGCCAGCATCCAAAATTGATTCATCTGCCGTTTTTAGTTGTTTATATTTAATAACACTTGATGCCTTGATCTGAAGTGATTTAGCAAATATTTGCAGAAATGCAAATAAAGCACTTAATATCCCTTGAAAAATAGCCATTATTTTTGTATTTAGACTCTGCGGGAAGTATATGTCGCCGTCCTCCTGGTATTGAGAAACAAATATATTATTACGCTCTTGTTCTCCCAAACACTAAGAAGTATCCTGTACCAATTGCTGAGTTCATTTCTTCTAGCCACAATATTCTAAGTATACAATATTTTATAACTTCTTTCTTGTATGATGTAAACCGTATATACAGTGGCAAAAAACAATTAATCTCCAAGATAGAAACATTTTTCACTATGGCACTTATTCAATCAGTTCTCCTTTCCTTTAATAAAATGAATTTAGCCCGATATTTTCAGGAAACATGGCAATATATAAATGAAGAGGCAGATTTGAATAATACCGTAACTATACATGTATGTTCTACGCATCTTTTCCACGCTGGTATTATAAAAATAAAGGCATTAACCAAAAAAGGTTACTTAAGATCGTTGCTGAAATCAATTTTTGCTGCACTGATTCACAGCAATGATATGACATCAGTTACAATATTTTGGAAGAACATAATAAAAGTATTTGGTTTGCTTTACGTATGTTCCAACTTCTCTAGTGCTTTGAAATATATACAATGCAGTAATAATATTCTACGGAAATTTAAGAAAGAAAAATTAAATGTAACATATCCAGTTAATCAAAGATCTTTAAGAAAAAATTCTGCTTTTTATACATATTTCAATCAAATATACGAAAAGAGTTTACATTCTTCTCCTACTGATAAAAACAATGATTATTATGTACCCGGTTTTGTGAATTATTTACTACGTGACGGTAAAGCGGGCTTCGATATTTTACAAATATGTAAAGATTCGTCATCAAACATAAGTCTATAGTTTCGTCTTTCATGTTGTGTGGTGCCAAATTTTCAGTCTTCTTCAATGAGTAATTTCGCAAACCACATTCTAATTTGATTCAAGTTGTTTTCACTAAAATTGTAAAATTTACCGCTGGCTATTAAGAAAGACCAGATACAAATAAGCACTCCACACGAAAAGAGTTTACATTCTTCTCCTACTGATAAAAACAATGATTATTATGTACCCGGTTTTGTGAATTATTTACTACGTGATTTCTTCCCATTTTATCCAATAGTATCAGTAATACTTATAAAGAAATTCAACATTAGAAAGACAATAATCCATCACTAATAAATAACAAACATCATATCCATAGTACTCCCCAAGATGAAATTCCTCCTATGAAATTAAAACTAGATATGTCTCCTATATCCCACGTGAAAAAAAGTTTGAATTTTTATCTTGAAGAATGTAAGCCACCTTGGAATTTATTGATTTACCCAACTATTACTAAAGAACGGTATGAAATTAGTAATTTTGTTATTAATTCACAATCAATGAATACTCTTTATTATTCTAATTGGTTAGATGACCAAATTATCAACTCTATTCTTTGCCTAATCTGCTGTAAATATTCATATGACAAAAGAAAAATTTTGCCTTTTGACACTTTCTTCATAACAAAATTAATGTGCGATAGAATATTTTCTCTAAATAGTTGGGGTTGTCACAGATATTTTAAGCAAGGATATTTGGCTTATTCCCATGAATCTACATTCTTCTCATTGAACTTTAATTTTTGTTCTTTTGAAGTTTAAATATATTTTATATTTTGATTCTCTACATGGTTCAGTTCCATATGACATAATGAAACAGATATTAATTTCTTAAGTAATCAGTACAATATAAAATGCAATAAAGACGTTAACCCCGATAATTGGACAATATATAATTGTAAAGATATACCAAGTCAAATGAAAGACGGTAAAGCGGGCTCAAATTGTGGAGTGCTTATTTGTATCTGGTCTTTCTTAATAGCCAGCGGTAAATTTTACAATTTTAGTAAAAACAACTTGAATCAAATTAGAATGTGGTTTGCGAAATTACTCATTGAAGAAGACTGAAAATTTGGCACCACACAACATTAAAGACGAAACTATAGACTTATGTTTGATGACGAATCTTTACATATTTGTAAAATATCGAAGCCCGCTTTACCGTCACGTAGTAAATAATTCACAAAACCGGGTACATAATAATCATTGTTTTTATCAGTAGGAGAAGAATGTAAACTCTTTTCGTATATTTGATTGAAATATGTATAAAAAGCAGAATTTTTTCTTAAAGATCTTTGATTAACTGGATATGTTACATTTAATTTTTCTTTCTTAAATTTCCGTAGAATATTATTACTGCATTGTATATATTTCAAAGCACTAGAGAAGTTGGAACATACGTAAGGCAAACCAAATACTTTTATTATGTTCTTCCAAAATATTGTAACTGATGTCATATCATTGCTGTGAATCAGTGCAGCAAAAATTGATTTCAGCAACGATCTTAAGTAACCTTTTTTGGTTAATGCCTTTATTTTTATAATACCAGCGTGGAAAAGATGCGTAGAACATACATGTATAGTTACGGTATTATTCAAATCTGCCTCTTCATTTATATATTGCCATGTTTCCTGAAAATATCGGGCTAAATTCATTTTATTAAAGGAAAGGAGAACTGATTGAATAAGTGCCATAGTGAAAAATGTTTCTATCTTGGAGATTAATTGTTTTTTGCCACTGTATATACGGTTTACATCATACAAGAAAGAAGTTATAAAATATTGTATACTTAGAATATTGTGGCTAGAAGAAATGAACTCAGCAATTGGTACAGGATACTTCTTAGTGTTTGGGAGAACAAGAGCGTAATAATATATTTGTTTCTCAATACCAGGAGGACGGCGACATATACTTCCCGCAGAGTCTAAATACAAAAATAATGGCTATTTTTCAAGGGATATTAAGTGCTTTATTTGCATTTCTGCAAATATTTGCTAAATCACTTCAGATCGAGGCATCAAGTGTTATTAAATATAAACAACTAAAAACGGCAGATGAATCAATTTTGGATGCTGGCAATTTGAATCACCTTCCAAATTTGTTAGCAATAATGTAAGGATAACGCAAGCAAAATTTAAAGCTCTGACATCTTTTAATAACTATAGAAAAAAATATTTACTCCTATGGTATCATGAGTTTCTGAACTTTATAATTTATATAAACTCTCCCAAAGGATAACGGCCATATTTATTTACTGTCATTTGTTAGTAATAATGTAAGGATAACGCAAGAAAAAATTCAGGCTCGGACATCTTTTAATAACTATAAAAAAAATTTTTAATTCTCAGGTATCACTGGGTTTCAGAACATTTTAATTTATTTAAACTCCCCCAAAGGATAGCGGCCAAATTTATTTACTGCCTTTTGTTATTAATAATGTAAGGATAAAGCAAGAAAAAATTCAGGCTCGGACATCTTATAATAACTATAAAAAAAAATTTTTAATTCTCAGGGAGCACTGTGTTTCAGAACATTTTAATTTATTTAAACTCCCCCAAAAGATAGCGGCTATATTTATTTACTGTCATTTATTAGTAATAATGTAAGGATAACGCAAGAAAAAATTCAGGCTCGGACATCTTTTAATAACTATAGAAAAAAATATTTACTCTATGGTATCACGAGTTTCTGAACTTTTTAATTTCTATAAACTCTCCCAAAGGATAACGGCCATATTTTTTTACTGTCATTTGTTAGTAATAATGTAAGGATAACGCAAGAAAAAATTCAGGCTAGGACATCTTTTAATAACTATAGAAAAAAATATTTACTCCTATGGTATCACGAGTTTCTGAACTTTTTAATTTATATAAACTCTCCCAAAGGATAACGGCCATATTTATTTACTGTCATTTGTTAGTAATAATGTAAGGATAACGCTAGAAAAAATTCAGGCTCGGACATCTTTTAATAACTATAGAAAAAAATATTTACTCCTATGGTATCATGAATTTCTGAACTTTTTAATTTCTATAAACTCTCCCAAAGGATAACGGCCATATTTATTTACTGTCATTTGTTAGTAATAATGTAAGGATAACGCAAGAAAAAATTCAGGCTCAGAAATCTTTTAATAACTATAGAAAAAATATTTACTCCTATGGTATCATGAATTTCTGAACTTTATAATTTATATAAACTCTCCCAAAGGATAACGGCCATATTTATTTACTGTCATTTGTTAGTAATAATGTAAGGATAACGCAAGAAAAAATTCAGGCTCGGACATCTTTTAATAACTATAGAAAAAAATATTTACTCCTATGGTATCATGAATTTCTGAACTTTTTAATTTCTATAAACTCTCCCAAAGGATAACGGCCATATTTATTTACTGTCATTTGTTAGTAATAATGTAAGGATAACGCTAGAAAAAATTCAGGCTCGGACATCTTATAATAACTATAAAAAAAAATTTTAATTCTCAGGTATCACTGGGTTTCAGAACATTTTAATTTATTTAAACTCCCCCAAAGGATAGCGGCCAAATTTATTTACTGCCTTTCGTTAGTAATAATGTAAGGATAAAGCAAGAAAAAATTCAGGCTCGGACATCTTATAATAACTATAAAAAAAAATTTTAATTCTCAGGTATCACTGTGTTTCAGAACATTTTAATTTATTTAAACTCCCCCAAAGGATAGCGGGCAAAATTATTTACTGCCTTTTGTTAGTAATAATGTAAGGATAAAGCAAGAAAAAATTCAGGCTCGGACATCTTATAATAACTATAAAAAAAATTTTTTATTCTCAGGTATCACTGTGTTTCAGAACATTTTAATTTATTTAAACTCCCCCAAAGGATAGCGGCCAAATTTATTTACTGCCTTTTGTTAGTAATAATGTAAGGATAACGCTAGAAAAAATTCAGGCTCGGACATCTTATAATAACTATAAAAAAAATTTTTTATTCTCAGGTATCACTGTGTTTTAGAACATTTTAATTTATTTAAACTCCCCCAAAGGATAGCGGGCAAAATTATTTACTGCCTTTTGTTAGTAATAATGTAAGGATAAAGCAAGAAAAAATTCAGGCTCGGACATCTTATAATAACTATAAAAAAAATTTTTTACTCATGAGGTATCACTGTGTTTCAGAACATTTTAATTTATTTAAACTCCCCCAAAGGATAGCGGCCGAATTTATTTACTGCCTTTTGTTAGTAATAATGTAAGGATAACGCTAGAAAAAATTCAGGCTCGGACATCTTATAATAACTATAAAAAAAATTTTTTATTCTCAGGTATCACTGTGTTTTAGAACATTTTAATTTATTTAAACTCCCCCAAAGGATAGCGGCCAAATTTATTTACTGCCTTTTGTTAGTAATAATGTAAGGATAACGCAAGTAAAATTTCAAGCTCGGACATCTGTTAATAACTATAAAAAAAAATATTTACTTCCTGTATAACATTGTGTTTCAGGAGTAATTAATTTATTTAAATTCTCCTGAAGGATAATGACCATAATTAATTATTTCGCTGTGTTAATAACAAAATATATATAATATATGCAAACTTTAAACCTCGTACTATCAGTAGTAACAAATAAAATTGATTACATATCGCATGGGAATTCGAGGAGGCGTAATTCCATTTAATTAAAATTTGCTGATATTAGTATAAGGATAATATGTGCACTAAGGATATCAGAATAATATAATAATCGCATCGGTCATATAATTTCATTTTAAAATTACCGCGCAAGTCGACAAGGATAAAATTATTTGTTTGTTTAAAAACTTGCATAACGTTTATAATTTCATTTATATTATATTGTAATTTACGTTTGTACTGCTTTAAATATTGTAATTGTGCCCCATAGTTACATAAATGCATACATTGTAAATTTATTTTAGTCGAGTACAATACACTTGGTCTTGGTTGGACATCTGGCCACTAGCCGCGTGGCGCATTCACAATACCTACTATCGCGAATCGGCTGCTGCGAATCGGCTGCTAGTTTCACTCTCATTGGTTATTTTTAATTTTGTAGGCGAAAAAAGAAACTTAAGGAACCATGACAAAATCTCGCTTATGATTGTTGGATAGAAATATAAAACAAAAGAAAATAGGTAGCAGGAAAAGAACAAATATGTCATAATATGGCAGACAAAATAATGCGGAGAGATCAAAACATACAGATTCAGTTGAAGAGAAAAGATATTCATTTGAGGAGAAAAGATATGTAAATCAACGTATAAAATAAAGCGCAATCAGGAAGTCTAATTTTCGATCACTTTTTGAGACAATTGGGACCGTATAATCCGCAATAACACGGCTTTACGGCGTAGACTGGCGACTTCAAATATCCCCGCAGGAAATGATCCAAAGATATTAAAATACAATATCTTGAAGACAAATCCACAGGTTCATTGCGCGATATTATGCACTCCTCGGATGTGTCCCTAAATACATTGATTGAGGCACGCGCTGTGTGACATGTTGCGCCGTCTTGTTGAAACCACCGCTCTTCCACATTAACGCCATTCCATTGGGAAACGTAAAAATCAGTAATCATGGCTCTACAGCGATTTCCATTGACTGTAACGTTCTGGCCGGTATCATTTTTTAAGAAATATAGACCAATAATTCCAAAAGCCCGTAAAGCACACCAAACAGTGACTTTTCGTTTATGTAACGTCAGCTCAATAATGCCTTGAAGATTTTCTTCACCCCAAAGGCTGATATTTTGATTCTTAATAACAAACGAGCCTATAGTTAAATAAAATTTTCGAAATAAATTTCGTTCTGACTTAAGTCCATTTATGGTGAAATGGCAAACCAAACTGAGCACAAAACAGCTGTCATATATCATATATCAAATTATCTATCGCTGGAAAAAGTGCTGCCAATCGAAAAACAAACCTTTTAAAAAACACCAGTTATATTATTTATTTGTACAAAACAATAATATTATAGTACTATAAATAAATGAATTTACTGCATATTACTGATACTGATAACTTAGTAATTTGACCCTAGAAAAGTAGTAAATAAACATTAAGTACTACTTGTAAAAATGAGTGGTTTAATTTTGGTAATGTTTGTCTTGAAACCATGGTTATTTTTTAATTTCGTAGGCCCAGGTTGATAAAAGTACACTGTTATTAACAAAGTCCTGCCGCCATAACTTGTCTAATAACATCGTGGAGTAGAGCGATTAATAATCATTAATAAAGTTTACGCTACTTCCTCATTACCCGACCACTAATTAAAACAGTTTGAGCATCCCTGTAACAATCAAAGCGCGTACATCAGCCTCTACATTCACAGCAAACAGCGTACGTCAATTAAGAGATTCCGCAAGTCTTACGCAATAAATAACCAGAACATCACCTGTTATAAATCGCGCCTGATTAATTACAGTGTACCTGCGTCGTATCATACTGAGTGTGATATGTGATGGTGCTAGGTACAGCAACAATAGCGCGAGCTACCTTCACACCTATTCAAGCTGTGATGCGATATGTTATTGTGTTTCGTTGCTCCTCGGGAATTTCTGTTCGTATTAATTGTTTCTAGTGCAATTGGTTTATTTTCTTTTGTTTGTTTTGCTTGCCTCCAGTCTTCTTATATTCTTAGGTTTTCTCGATGTTTTATTTTTTCATCTTCTCCCCAATTATCGCATCTTTCTCTCGTAATTCTACTTCAACAGTACTTTATACACTTTCATAATTTTACGGTGAAGCCAACTAGAAGTGCTAACCTCAATCTATTGGCTGGTACCACGAGCTCTGTTTTTGGGTGTTTTAAGAGCAGTGTTTTGAGCTCGGTCATAGCGTTGTACAACGTTCTAAAATTATTTAATGAACAAAAGTGGTAGATAATACATTTCTCAGTAATTTCTATTTGAAGCATTTTTTTTATAAAATAAATAAACTGCTCTTGAAACACCCAAAAACAGAGCTCGTGATACCAGTCATTTACTAAGTTTACATGCAGTTTTGAAAATGATTTCAGTTTTCAATCAAAATTATAGGAAACTGTTTACATGTAGTTTCCAAAACTGGTGTAAAAATAGATTTGAAAACAGTTTCGGCGCATGCGCATTTGGTTGATGTAAGTGACAGATCCGAATGTAAAACATAACCTCTCAGTATTGCTTGTGTTAAAATATGTACCTATAATAATCTTTTAATAACGTAATATTTATTAGAATGTGTTTTCTGAAGCTGCTTTGCTAATGCTATTCTAATTATTGTCTGTGTAATATTGGTATTCCAAAGCACGCATGCGTAATCTCGAAACTGTATTTTACGTGTTTACATTAGTTGTTTTCAAAACAATTTTGAAGTCAAACCCATGAATTTTAGTTTTGGTTTGAGTTAACTCAAAACGGTTTTGACACTGTATACATGGAGTTTTCAAAACTTAAAATGATTTGAAAACGGTTTCAAAACTGCATGTAAACGCAGTAATTGTGATTGTGGCACTGTTTTCATAATAATACATTTTTGCGCTTAAAATGTCAAGCTCTCCAAAGATGGTAGTGAGTGCTACTGAATCACAGGGGTAAAGTTAAAAAAAAATGTACACACAGAGAAATCCAGTTAGTAAAAATGACTAGAAAAATTAAGTTGCTCTTACTGTATTATTCCCTAAATTTAACTAAAAAATTCAGTTATATACTACTTATGACATAGAACCTCAGTTGTATTTACTAAATATCCAATTATTCGAAAACAACTTAATTTATCAATTGAATAGCGAGTAACTAATATTTCTCAATGTAAATAACTGAAAATTCAGTAGAGTTGACTGACTGTCTCAGTTCAATCAACTAAGAGTTAGTTAAGAAGGAATAACATAACCTATATATCATTTGTTATAATGACATAAAGGATGATTTGATTACCATATACTATAAGAATTACTGAAGTATTCAGTGAAATTGACTGAATGGTGCTATTTTTTTTCTCAATGTTCCTTCGTGTAAGGTATCGAACTGAAGATGAAATCTTTAGTTTTGATCAATTTTTCCGTACATAAAAATAATTATGAAGTAAATAGCTCCGTGGTAACGCATCGGACTGTGGATCATAAGATCTTCAATGACCGGAGATCTACCTAAAATAGAGTGCCACACTCAAAATGAGCAAAGCGGGCATTACATGAAGAAGTGATTTTGAAATGACATTTGATAGGTAATTGCAAAACATGCGGATAGATGGTAAAGCGATAAAAAGTACCGCATATTCTTTTGTCGATTCATCTATCTCTCTTACACTTATGTCATTGTACGAGAGAGAAAACTTTTTAATGTCACTTGAAACGAAGAACTTCATCGTGTAATGTACACTTAAATGATGTGATAATATATTTATTTATAATTCTTTAAAAACTCCAATAGATAAATAATCTTTCACTGCAATCCAAAATTACGTAAATAATTTCTCTCCACTGGCAGTAACGAAACTCTTCACCCTTACCACAGGGTAGTAATTCACAATCCAATCTACGTGGGTAATCAGTTCAGCAGTTAATACAACCCTGCACATAAGGTCATTACGCTTAGATGCATAATACAGTACAGGCGGGCAGGCAACGCAGGACAGGACTCAGATTGATAGCGCACTTTGTCAGGACCCTAGCCCTTTCTCTACCAAACGCACACATGCGTATAAACATATACATTCACACGACACGCACAATATGAACGCACCTACATAAACACTTGAATACACAAAGGCAATATAGCAGCACTTGGATAGTCTACTGTTAAACTAAATTACTAGTGGAGATCGATTTATTACATCAAGAAGATTATGAATGATTGTAAAACAAACAGAAATTTGCGAATACACCAACTGTAGTACCGTCAAATAACTTTACTCCATTTGACAATGAGAGAGTAATAAATCAAATTTTGCAAGAGTAGTACAATCCGAACGATGTATCCTGGCAAGTGAAGTAATTTAGATACACTATAAAAATATTTAAAACCATAGACGCGTCAGGATATATTAATTTTAAATGTACAAACATTATGGAAAAGAAAAATATATTTATTACGCACAAGAAAGAATACTACAATGTCAGATGCAAAACTCAGATCAAGAGTAAGAAAATTTTTGTACTATTAAAGACATCGGCTCAATAAGATTCTGCTTTGTATTGAACTATAAAAGGTTGAAACTGTCTTTATATTTTTTATATATATGTTTCATAGCCAGTTTTCTTTAGAAAACATTTACTTCTGTTGAAGTTTAAGAACGGTAGATGGCCATGGGAGTATTTATTTACTTCTCAGTTCCATTTACCAATCTGATGTGATTTTAGATCTCGCTGAGCCAGTCAATCGGTGCCACTGCTTCACAGCAGATGACGGGTTACACTACACTGATGAGCTCCAATAAGAGCGAAACGCGTCAGTAGTTACCGATTGATTGACTTGGCCGGTCTCTGTGAATTAATAACTTTGTTATTATTCTGAGAGTGTATTTTATGAAACAGTTGACAATTTTTATTGTCTTTATATTTTTTATGTCGTAAAAGCCTATTTCACTTTTCAAGCTGTGCGGCATTTAAGTAAAAGCATATTTTTGACAAGATTCAGCATAGGAATAGTGGACCAAGCTACATTCCTTTTGATTGTCAAGTTACATCGTTCGGACATTATTTCAAATACATTCACTAGAAAAATAAGATATAATTTTAATAGGATGCTCTTAGAATATCGCTCGCTGTATACCTAGAACGAAACTTACTTCTACAACAATAGAAACACCGCTATAAACGTTTTGATAAAGTGATAATCCATTTTGGACCGTAACAGAGGTAGATAGGATTTTTCATATTGATCTGTTTCTATTTATATTATATTAATTATTTTTGTACATCATCCAACTTAAAAGTGGTGGTGTTTCCGGCTACTTAACCTTTCACTTGAGCCTACACTAATTCATTTAGATTAAGTGCATAGTGACAAGACGGTAAACGAAGTACCATAATACAGCAATTTGCTGTCATATCTTCAATACCTGAGTGAACCTGTTTAAGTTATTTACCGGTAAAACTGAATCTAATTCAGTCTATTCAATTATTCCTGAGCAAAAAATTATTGGCTTATCATTGGAATATATCTAACAGACTGATTTATTACTCTCTAATTTTAAATTGGAATATACCCTCAAATTTGTTAATGGGGTAGGAATCACATGAGTAATTTTAATCTTGAATCCCTCACGAAGCTACGTAATTTAGGTTTATTCACAACTTAAAACTCTAAATATTATCTTGCAGTAATTCTGTGCTTATAAAAGTAAAGTGTACTTGAAAAGAACAATGTCTTAGTTGTTAAAAATCATAATAGGTGTCAAGGAAAATCATAAAACAAACACCTACAATATTTTCCAAGGTATTTTCTATCTTCTAGATAAGTTATTCGTGTAGAAATGAATGTTTTGCTATCGGAATGCTGTAATTATTTTACGGTAAATTTAGTGATTGACGACCATAGAATTGTACACTGTAATAGAAAATTACTTGAAGATACAACCATACAGACCTTGCTTGAACGTAATTAAAGAATACAATTAAATTTTTTAAGGTAGTCATTAGTCAAGACATAGTCACGTACTAGTTTTATTGTTTTATTTTCTATTTAATTTAAACATTCCATATGATACATCAAAACATTCTTTCTTAAACATGTTATTTGTTCAAACATTACTAATATTGTGTCCTATATTTAGAAGCGATATTTTAAGTTCCAATGTCTCTTTATGGATATGTAGAGTTGGCGTGACGAATGCATTGTAATCAGAAGAATAGAACTCTAATTTCAAAACATCCTGAAGTCCAAAATACAATATCAGTACCTCATTTAAATTTAACATCTACGCAACGCTTCTAATTAAGTCAATAATCCATTTTTCAAAAGAAAAACCTCCAGATTTTATAAACCTATTAAACATTTGAAAATTTTTTGTCGTCTCATTAGCAATGACGCATTCGCGGACGCAAATTACTGTAATTAATCTCAGTGTTTCTTGTTAAACATGAGAAGGCTTTTCCATTTTTTTACATCGAAATAAACAAAAAACATCGGATTTTCCATATTCATGTGATCACAGGCCAAGTCCTCATTATCTTTATTTGCTTTTATTCCTAAATGCTCGAAAACATTATTTTTTGCTTCATAACTATCAATATACATATATACAAATTAAAAAATATTGACCTGTCGATATGTTAGTGACACAGATATCTACTAAACGCAAGAGAATTTCGAAATTTCATTTTTCTACAATCGTTGCACAATATCGACATTGTTATTCCATTTTTGGTTAGGAAATGTTCAAAATTGTCGCTCTAGGGCGACAAAGTGACATATTGTCGCACTAGCGCGACAAAAACAAAACAAAAATAAATTAGGTAAAAGAAGTAAATGATGCATTGGATTTTTCTGGTAATAACCTTGCTATTGCAAATACAGTTGGCATATACGTACATACACTTCAACTTAATCACCATAAACGTATTCACTCTGTAGACTTTATGTCAAATGTACTCCATATGTCAAATGTACTCCATGTGTCAAATTATGATTTCTCTGAAAATTTTTATTTTGTTCATAAACGTTGTCATGATTACGGTGACATGGGTAACTACAATTTTACTGAATTGCTATAGGCGGGACCAAAGATAATTTTGAAAATTAATTTTTTTCTACAGCTTGACATTGTTCAACGATTGTAGAAAAAATATTGTGTGTATCTCGTCTTATAGAGCTTGTTTGGTGCACTTGTCGAGATGTTGATATCGGCTTCGCCTCGATCAACAATTTCTCGCCGCGTGCAATAAACAATGCTCTATCCGCACTTGATACACAAATAACTATTGCTTCCTTAATTTTTCTTTGAATTTCTGTTTTTATTTTCCACTATTTTGTAGCTCTGAAATGAAGATCTAATTATCATGTAATGGTTAGAAATAAAGAATACGCGTTAACACAAAAAACCCGGCTAGCAAACTGGTCGGTTATACCTCTACATATTTTTTTTCGGATGTTTCAATGTATGATTCATCTGTTTCTCAACAGCTGCACTAAGTAGCAACTATCTCCTCTCTAACAAGTCAACGATTCTAATCTTATGATTGACGCTCGTTGCAACAATCGTATTCAAAACACGTTTTGAATGACTCTAGTTTGACTCTCGAGTCTCCGCGCAATCCACGCACCTAGGACGTGCGGAAACGACGATATGGTAAGATTATCGCGCATGCCCGGTACTTGTCCGTCGTATAAGGAAGCGGTTACGTCAGAGTAAAGTGTAGTAGTAAGGTGACAAGATATATGGGAAGGATTGTAAGTTTGTACGTTGTGGTCTGACCTGTTTAGTTGGAGTGTGTTAGACCCAATGCGGAACGAATAAATAATATAGATTGTGGTGTTTATTTGACACCTTTGATATAAGAGGACAATAGGTGTAATTTTAGTGGAATTTCGACGGTAGGCGGTAGGAAAGGTTTAGTATTGTTATTATATATTTGGAATCTTAATATGATACAGCGTAAAATAAACAATAAAGTCAGTCAATATTTATAATACTCCGTCGTGGCCTTTCAACGCTGTAATCTAATTATAACAAATATAAATATTTATTTGCTCTTTTTCATATATCAGAAAGAGATGAAATCTAATTTCGTAAGTAAATATATCATCACGCCATTTACCAATTTTATGGGTGCACTTCGCTATCGTAGTTCTCGTTAAATAATATATTTTTACTGCATAAATCAATCCGTCAAAGGGGTTCCAGTGACGCACCAATAATTGTTTGCTAAGGGGTACTCGAAAACAATATTATTCATGGAAGCATTGTACAAGGTATAAACTATAAAGCAAGCGGCATTGTATGATCACCCTGTAATAAAGTTATAGCTCATTTTTCTGGAGCCTCCAATATTATTCTTGCAAATTTATTACTCCAGCTCATTTCTGAATGGACTATACCTAGTAGAACGTTTTAGGTTTTAGTACACCCGTCTAACAACAAACATTGTATACATAATATATTACGGTATTCAGTGTCACAAATCAGTTGTGATCTGCAATTTCAGAGCTATGAATTGAATAGGAGAATAATTAAATTATTAGAGCATCGAATGATAACAAACAACTGAATTAGAATTTTTGTTAATTTAACAAATTTCAATTTTGTTAATAACAAGTAACAAATATTTTTGTATATTTCGTAACTAAATATATTTGTGAATATAGTAATTATTTTTATATGCTATTGGCTAAATATTTTAGTAATTATATTAAAGCAAAACAATAAATCATAGTTATTATAACAAATTAAGTTGTTAAAAAGGATACAAACTTTCTTGAACAATTTTAAATTGATAAGTTAGCTAAATTTACATGTTATTATTGACGAGTCTATCTGTTAAATTTTATAAATCCAGCAAATAAATAAAAACAAGAATTATTCTCGTTAAATATTCAGAATTGACAAAATTTTAATTTGACACATTATGGGGCATATTCTATAACTTACCTCTTAATTTTTAACAGCCTGTTAAAAAATTGAACCAGTTATAACATACGTCACTAAATAAAAATTTAATTTGACACATACATTTTTATTGATTCAAATTTTTAACAGGTCGTTAAAAATTAACAAGTAAGTTACAGAATAGGTCCCTATATTTGTCAATATTAACTAAAATTACTTAACAACCGCAAAATTAACAAATCTCAAATCAAATTTTACGTGTATTCTATTTGTGAAACATTATTAAAAAATGAAATTCAGATTTATATGCATAAGAAAGTTGTGTGTTATATACACTGGATTTTTTTTTAAGTCTAGCGTATAAATGATTTCCAATAACAATTACAAGTTTATGAGTGTTAAGGGTAGCTAAATATGAACGGTCATTAATTTGTATTAAAAAAATTCAATTAGAAATGAATCAGTTTCTGCCGAGCAAAGCGTTCCGCTGTCACTAATAAGCCCCACAAATCTCAAAGTGGGCGTTCACAAAACACTCACATCTCACATAGTAGGTCACGATAATAATTAGTATCGCTTAATTAAGCTAACCCTAATAAATCTTGCGGTTGTGTTGTCCCTTAGCGCGCGCCGTACCAACACAGAGCCAGTCAGACATATTGGACACTTGATACACTGTGATCTCTTCACGAGTTGTTTAACTTGTTGTAAGGACGAACCAGAGGCGCACGTCGACCGGGACGCGGCCGAAAGGGGCAGGAAGGCTGGATTAAATGCGGTGTGGTTTGCTGTAAGACGCAGATGGATATAAACAAGATTTACTGTCATTATCGCACAGATGAGGATTATGTGGAATGAAATTCGGGAGTAATTGAAATTTTGGACGCGAAATTAGCACAAACGTTCGCGAATATACATCGAAATTTATCGTTATTCTTATTATCTCTGAATATGACATTTTCAATTTCAATCGGAATATTGAAACTGTCAAACTCTGCGTCAATTTTTTCTTCGCCAATAAATTGGTCAATTTATTGACGAATTATAACATGTTCTCTATTTTTTTTAAAGAATTCTAAAGGACTTTAGTCATTGATTTCCAACCACTCTAACTTGTTTATGTTTTGGTTAGTTTTCATGTTGTACACAATTGTTCAGAAATTATGCCCCATAACCCCTCCACAGATACCAAAACCGAATAAAAAATCGACTTACGTTGTCGCTGTTCGAATGAGAAAGATAAACGATACGAAATGAAGGACAGATATATGTATAATCCTTTGTTTACCTGAGCCAGGTAAACACCTCGTAGAGATTAAAAATTTTCTCGCTTCTGATGTTACAATATTTGGCAAAATGCAAGTGAATGTTAAATGCGAACACAAGTTCGATGAGACATCCAAACTTCTTGAAATCTAATAATATTAATATTGTAATGTAAATATCATCAAATATTTATGACTTATAACAAAATATTTATCAATATACATACAAATAAAAATATTATTAAAAAAATTTAATAACAATTATATATATATATATATATATTTCGATATTCGAACTTTTATCTTGTCAATAAATAAATTAGGGGAGAAAAATGTTTTGCATAAAAGTTGAAGAGATTAAAAATTTACACCTAAATTAGAGAACAAATTTCATTTCACTTCTTTGATAAAGGCTAAAAATACCATCAAAAATATCAAAAATGGAAATGTCCACTTCCTTACTTTGCTTATGAAAAACGTTAAATATTTGCTTGAATTTAATTCCATTTCTATGGTTATTCATTATTAAAACTGTAAAATGCCTAGGTTCGGCTTGTATTTTTTTAATAATTGAAATATTTTTTTATATATCTCGGTCCCGGGACGTGTAAAAAGTATCATTTCATATGGTAAACGTTAAATATTATACAGTTTGTGCAGAAGTGTTCAATTTATTTATCGCAGTAACGGTATAACCATAATTGCGGTAAAACCGTAAACACGTCGCGAATTGTTTTTTGAATATATTGTTAATACCACAATATAACATGGAAACAAACATTTAAGTCTCCGCTTAATATTTAATGTTGGAAGATCTAAAGGAATTAGTAAACTTCCCGGTCATTTTAAAATCGTTTGACAGTATTATTTTGCGAACATGAAATCTTTTGAGCGCAGCAAACAAAGAAAGTTAATACATTCTAAAATATCAAAATATTAACACCATTTTAAGAGGATTAGTGTAACCAATATTCAATAGTCATTTGGCGGCATTAACTTTAAAGTGGTCGAAGTAACTGCTTTTGTTTGGAAAGGGTGAAATTTCCAAACTGAAAATAATGACATTTACTTACCCCACTTTGTTTTTACGTTCGCGAACTAGGTATAAATATGTTACATTGCATTTAATTTTCATTATTGGTTCAGTTCTTGAGCAATTAGAATATTTTGTGTTGTGATGGCGAAAATTACAATGGAGAAGAGAGGAAGAATAATTGCTCTATGGCAAGCAGGGTGGAATTTCAGCGATATTGCAGAAAATCTTCAGATTGATGTAAGTATTTTTTACATTTATAAAATTTGTCCCTATTTGTATATTTTGCATTCAATAGTTTATTTCAATAAAGGCCGGTTTCTCCATCTACGAACAAACTCCAGACAAACTATTTAACGAACAAATGAAAAATATCATTTGAGAATTAATTAATTTATTTAACAAATAAATAACCCTAAATCTGTCTTATGAAATATCACATGTTTTTCGTTTTAGTTTAGATTTCCACGGCCGTGTTACAATTTTCCTAATAAATATTGAAAATAATTTGATATATTGTGAAATACTAATAGGTTACCAAATGGGCCTTATTACATCCATTTTTAAATTCTGAACAACTTTTTTGTAATTACCCTTTTGCTGCAAATAGCATTGAAATCCTTATATTCCACATTTCAATTCTGCACCCGTTATACCGGATGTCTACTTTTTTATATGAAATACAATGTTAGTATTTTAATTTCGCTTTACGTTTTTACCTAATAATTGATTGATGAATGAATTAATTAACATCAAATTAATTTTATAATTATTAGTTATTTGCAGAGTGCCATGAGAAACAAAACATACAAACAGCCGTATTGTTTGAGTTTGCCAGATAATAAGCGTCGCATTTTGGGGATAGATGGCGTCTTGGGGTCCTGGGGAGTTAGTGGAGGTATCCGGAAAAATGAATGCAGCCTATTATTTAGAAATTTTGGAGGAAGTTATGTTGCCGTCAGTAAGGATGATAATTCCTGATGGCAACTTTTTTTTTGTACAGGATAATTCTGCGGTTCATACCGCAAGAATTGTAAAATCCTGGTTCAACGATCATCCGGAAATAACTTTACTACAGTGGCCTGCTAAGTCTCCGGACTTGAACCCCATCGAAAACGTGTGGGCGACAATGGTGCAGAGAGGGACAGGAAATGTGCGAACGAAAGCAGCACTTCGACAAAATGTTCTTCGCGTCTGGGAGGATCTACGTGGAAGCGAGTACTGCCAGAATTTGATTAATTCGATGCCGCGGCGAGTAGAAGCTGTTATTGAAAACAACGGCTATTGGTGTAAATATTAGGTTTTTATTATGATTTTTACACATTTTACTAATGTTAATATTTGTCTATTTTAATTGTATCTATTGACGCCACTTTTTGTGATATTTATTTTTAAACTTGCATGGCATATTTTTTGTATATATTGACGACACTTTTTGTGATATTTATTTTTAAACTTGCATGGCATATTTTTTATATATATTGACGACACTTTTTGTGATATTTATTTTTAAACTTGTATGATATATTTGTTGTATATATTGACGAAACTTTTTGTGATATCTATTTTTGAACTTGTATGATATATTTATTGTATCTATTGACGACACTTTTTGTGATATATATATTCTTGAACTTGCATGATATATTTTTTGTATATATTGACAATACTTTTGTGATATTTATTTTTCAACTTGCATGGCATATTTTTTGTATATATTGACGACACTTTTTGTGATATTTATTTTTAAACTTGTATGGCATATTTTTTGTATATATTGACGACACTTTTTGTGATATTTATTTTTAAACTTGTATGGCATATTTTTTGTATATATTGACGACACTTTTTGTGATATTTATTTTTGAACTTGTATGGCATATTTTTTGTATATATTGACGACACTTTTTGTGATATTTATTTTTGAACTTGTATGGCATATTTTTTGTATATATTGACGACACTTTTAGTGATATTTATTTTTGAACTTGTATGGCATATTTTTTGTATATATTGACGACACTTTTTGTGATATTTATTTTTGAACTTGTATGGCATATTTTTTGTATATATTGACGACACTTTTTGTGATATTTATTTTTGAACTTGTATGATATATTTATTGTATCTATTGACGACACTTTTTGTGATATTTATTCTTGAACTTGCATGATATATTTTTTGTTTATATTGACAATACTTTTGTGATATTTATTTTTAAACTTACATGGCATATTTTTTGTATATATTGACGACACTTTTTGAGATATTTATTTTTAAACTTGCATGGCATATTTTTTGTATATATTGACGACACTTTTTGTGATATTTATTTTTAAACTTGTATGATATATTTGTTGAATATATTGACGGAACTTTTTGTGATATTTATTTTTGAACTTGTATGATATATTTATTGTATCTATTGACGACACTTTTTGTGATATTTATTCTTGAACTTGCATGATATATTTTTTGTATATATTGACAATACTTTTTTGATATTTATTTTTAAACTTGCATGGCATATTTTTTGTATATATTGACGACACTTTTTGTGATATTTATTTTTGAACTTGTATGATATATATTAATTGTAATTATAAACACTTTGTGATAATTATTTTTAAACTTATATGATATATTTGTTGTATTTATTGACGACACTTTTTGTGATATTTATTTTTAAACTTGCATGATACTTGTATATATTAATATATTTGATGATTAAATTTTAAATGGCCGTGTTACAATTTTCCTAATAACTATTAATTATAATTTGATGTGTAATATTTAGGTAACCAACTGTATTTTATGCCTCTTTTAATTCTTTTATATTTATACTTTTACTGTGAAGTGAATATGTAAAAATTTAAAGCAATATCAAAAAATAGCATTGAAATTCCTTTATTTTATATTGGTGACACGGTTACAAATAATTTCTTTGTAGCTAATTGATTCAGATTTTAACCATTAATATTGTTAGTTATCAGATAATTTGAATTTAATATGTAGTAGAAGGTTTTTGTTTTATTTCTGCTGAAAATGATATTAATTTTCAACATGGGTCGCAGAGTTCAAGAAGTTACTTTTGCCAAATATTGTAATATCAGAATATCTACGAGGTGTTTACCTGACTCAGGTAAAAGAAAGATTATATATCTGTCCTTCATTTCGTATCGTTTATCTTTCTCATTCGACCAGCGACAACGTAAGTCGATTTTTCATTCGGTTTCGGTATCTGTGGAGGGGTTATGGGGCATAATTTCTGAACAATGCTGTACGTCCGGCTTGAACCATAAATTTTAGTAGTATAGGTGACAGCTGATTTCGTATTGGTACAACTGAAATTGTCACAACAAATTGACGAAAAACTTGGTAACTGTAAAACTAACGACAATATTTTTATTTTTTGTAAGAAATTTTAGCAATTTATTGACTAATAAACAGGCATAAAATACCTGCAGATGAACCAGGATTGGAATAGAATCCTAGACCTCGAAGTTGATAAACCTTCACTTAATTAATAACACGATTGATATGAGCTGTGTGTTGTTTAATTACAGGTATATTTAACAAAATATACTCGTATTATAACGCCATTTAACCACTGGGTGTGGCACTCTATTTTCTGCTCTGACTCCACTGATGTTGGTGAAGGGGGAATCACAGATATAGTTAAAATGTAGACGGTAGGGATCGAACTAAAGTTCTCTTGATCTACAAAACTATTTACCCCATTTATCTTGACTTCCAACTAAAATATAATATTTACTTTTCTGTCATTATGGATTCCATTTATACGTAGTACTGTTCCAGATAAAATGCGACATATATAAACTTGTCATCATACTTTAAAGATGTTTACTAATAAAGAAAAATTTCGAACGGTTACTTAGTACAATTCCAGTTTTCAGTTTTAATGTGGGAAATGTTGATGATACGTTTGCTAATTTCTTTTCTCAACGTCCTAAACCAAATCCTTGTACACAGATTCTAGAATATTTACAAAATCTAAAAGCAATGGAGGTTTCGATTATGTATTATACTACGTTCAGAAAATGAACTAGTAAAAATATCACAATCATTACTCAAATTAAAACCAGTATTGAACCAAGTAATCATTCGTATTTTGTCTTCATTAAAAAACATTCTTAAAGTATGATGATAAGTTAATTTTATCTCTATAGTATTTAATACATTAATTACTTACAGCCAGATTCATAAAAGGGGTTAGCGTTAACTCCATTTTTTTCATCATTTGTAACTTCGTTTCTCAATTAATTATATACCTTAGTTAAAATAAATATGTTCCGAGAATGGAAAATGAAGTTACGAGTAATAACAAAAATGGAGTTAGCGCTAATCCCTTTCATGAATCTGCCAGTTAATGATTAGTAATTATTGCATATTAACTTAAACTCAGGGTATGTGTATTTAATGTGCACGTATGAGTTCTTCAAAAACAGTGAACTATATTTCATCCACCTACAAACCCTAATACCTCCATTTTGTATAAAAAATCTCATTTATCAGCTAAACGAACTTTCATTACCGCTGACAAAAAATCAAACCAAACAAATAAATAAACAAACAAAATAAACCCTCACGACATTTCCCGATAGGCGTGAAACTAAAGCCCGATATTCCGGGGGTTCCGCGGGGGTGGAGGGCGCCGACCGCGTGCAGATAACAGCCGAACGCTCGCTTTAATGACAGACTCGACTCTCGCACGCGGCCACGGTAGCTGATTGATTTTCACTGTACAACATCGCTCGCCGGTTGAAAAAATTACTACCTGTTCTTTTGTAACGTGTCAACTTTGCATTGTGCTGCCTGCAAGATAAAAATGAGTAACGACCCGCCTGTGACGTTTTTCCGCGAATATAAAAATCGTACATGTAATATATTACAGCTTCCTGTAATATTTACACCGATATAATTGTCGGAAAATAATATAATGTTGCAGAAACTAGGTCAATTGTGAAATCTTATTTTATTCTGTTGATTTTTTCAGTACAATTAATTTAAATTTTAAAGTTATAATATTTATTTTGTAATACAAATAACGGTTGCGTGACTCCAGGCATAGTTGCAGCGTGCTTGTTATACTACCTGTCATACAGCTTTGAAATGCTAGTCACGGAATTTTGCTATCTACCTTTTTTTTTATTGAAACATAAAAGAGATCATATAACAATTTTCTTACCGTTAAACAAAGTGATATACTACTATAATACTACAAAGAACAGAATATGACAAAAAAATTTGTAATAATTTAAATAAATCTGCTAACGAGCATTCCCAGTTCGTTTCTTTCAATAACACATCCAGGCTTAAACAAAAGAAAGTGAAGAAAAGCAGTGGAAAAAAAGAAGAAAGAAAGTAAACAGTAGCAGGGAGTTTTAAGAGTAAAACAAATGTCATTAACAGATCGTGGCGGCGCTGTATCAACTGTTGGAAAACAATAGCCTGCGCAGATGTTCGCATCTCTATCTACCACATTACGATGTGTATCCCTCGCTCTCTTTCTTCGGCTTCGGAGCGAAGTTGCAGGCGAGCCGGGCGAGACTTTATAACAGATATAGATATGGTTTTGACAATAGACCTCCACAGCGGCTGCTTGCTGCATTACGCCCGGGCTCTGAGGGTTCCCGGTGCCCGCCTTGTAAAGTGCTGCCCCTGGCGGATTTAATCGACTTTTTACCGCTTACGGAATCTTTATAACTGTATTTATTTTTTACAGTAATTGTTGCGATCTCTTCTGTTATCGGATGTTTATAAACTCTACACTACATTTGCAGATTATATTGGGATAATTTATTTCTAATCGTTTTCCCATTCCTTTCCTTTTATCCTTTATCTGGCTAGGAAATTATTGACACTGTATTTTTGTTTTATTTCGAATATATGGAATTTATTATCCGAGGCGACAGCCGAGGAGAAATGAACATATGAGTAATAAAACATATTTTAGTGCCGAAGTATTCATTATATTTTTTCCGAAATCGTTAAATTATTATTTTTTTTAAAAATATTTTTCTTAAGCGGTCTCTCAACTGCTGAGGTTGTATGCCGCCTCGGAACCTCGTTTTCGGTGGTATGACAACGGCACGCAGTGTTCGCTGGTTTACGCAAGGCGGCCACCCATCCAACTACTAACCGCGGGCAGCATTGCTTAACTTGCTTTATCGAGTGATCCGGCTTTAACTCAGCTTGCCAAGCTGTTGCCTAAATTATTAATTAAAAATATAAATAAATAGCATTATGATTTTGTAGAACGTCAGCTAACTGTTGCAACGGGAATGGCTGTGATATTGAAGGTACTGTCAAAATGTCAAATTTGGTTATAATAATAATAATAATATATAAATTCACCAATAATATTATAGAATAATTAGTTAATTTAGGTTTATAATTCAAGTTTGACATAAGAGTCTGTAAAGTTTAACTTTAGCTACTATTTTGATTAACTTCGCGTAGTAATACTGTGTACTTTAGTAACAATTTCAGAAAAAAATATTTTTCTTTTAATATTTTGCGAATATCAATGATTTTTATGTGTTTTGATACAAAATCGGTGTAACATTTTATGAATTAAATTATGGTATTTTTAAGATGTTTTTTTTTTTATTTTCGTATATTTTACCGCACGTTTGCGCGAATTGAAAGTTTTTTGTTTTCATGAACGCGCATCAAATGTTGTTTCGAATAAAAGAAACACATGAAACTAAGCTTACAAATTAAAATATAAAGTAGTGATGTCGCTATTTTTGATTGCATGTGCTTAAATATACTGAAATATAGTAATAACACTGGAACGCTAACTGGCGTTGAAAGGGCTGTTTGTCTTTGTTGTACAATGTTTTTATTGCCCGAACAATGTAATATGACAAACAAAAGGAATGCGGTTTGGTCCACTATTCCTATGATGTGTTTTATTAAAATTATGCTTTTACCTTACTTGCCGCACAGCTTGAAAAATGAAATAGTGATTTATTAGCTGACATTGTTATATTCTTTTTTCACATAATAAATTTTATTTTCTGTAATGTTTGTGTATTTAAATTTAATATTTTCTGGCACGACTATTTTTTTATATAAATTTTCCCTTACTTCAGAAAAATTCTAAATTACTTCAACTCGCCAAGTAACATCGTCCGGGCTATACAAAGCAACAGCTCTACAAACAAACGTTAGATAAAGAAGGGTTGCCTTACAATATCTATCTTCTATATTTTAGTGCTTAAATAGATATTAGTTTACCGTACCGTACCTTTATCACATAGTTCGTAATTATAAATAATAAAATATAGTTAGACTTCACTTTTGGCAAGTTTTAATGACGTGTCTCCCTGATTTAATTTATGAACTTTATTCATATACTGTCTACAATAAGCTTTAGACGGCATCACGGCATCGTATAACAAACTCAGCGGAAGTAGAATCCTTGCACAAGGGAAATCTACGCTCTTCTAACGCAACAGCAACAGCCAAATATGAATACGTTATACGTTACACCTCTCGCTTCATACTTCTTCCGTTGCCTCCCCGTTCGCTCGAGAGATGGCAGCGCTGCGGAGCTCGCCAAAAATCGTCCCAACTTTACGCGCCCTCGTAAAAAATCATTGTAATGATTACGGACCATACGTGCGGTGACGCTTAACGAAATTTAGATAAAGATAACGTGGTTTTTAGAGTCTTAGCGCCGGGCGAGCGGCGTTACTTTAAAATAAATCTGAATCACTTGGCGCCGCTGCAGGAGCATTCCACGTTCAAGGTTACCCCGACCCCCTCGGACTATATCTTTTAATATACGATGGTAATTTTCTTTTCGTGGAGGTTTTTTTAAAAATCTCTTTTAGGGTAGTTTAAAAACAGGTAGCGGAATGGTTATTGTGATGTGTAGGATTTTGATGGACCAAATCGATCGTTTAAGTTTTATCCTAGATTAAATTTTATATTATGGTGGAAATTTCAGTATTTACTTGGGTTTTCTTATGTTTTATATGAATCTTGATTCAAAATTATTCCTATTTTTATTTTCCTCTATTCTTATTAGTTTCGAAGAAATTACTTATTTAATATTTGTAGTATATAATATATAACATATAATGAAGTATAACTGCTTAGCTGTGGAAATGGTATTTAAGTATTGTATTTTAATACGTGTTGGGCAACCAAAATTAAAATACGCTAACTAGTGGTAGAAAGCTGAACTAACCATAAGGTATATAAATTTCATTGTATTTTGAAATTAATTATTTAAAAAAATTAATAACAATAGTAGTTATTTATATTTGTTTAAGCCGTATTATTTAAATAAGATGTAAAAATGAAATGAACATTGTATTTGTAGATTATAGGTTAAGATTGAAACCTATAAAAACAAGAAAATTTGCATTGTGTATAGCCAGGGCCGGATTTACGTACAAGCGGAACAAGCACGTGCTTGTGGCCCCCAACCCAATAGGGCCCCCGGTGAACCTTTTTTTTTATTGAAAAAAAATTTTTATATGAAGTTTTCTAACGTTTTTAACGGTTATAAACGTTTTTTAAAGTAGAGAGTAGAGATAGGGGCCCCATCCCTTCCTCGTGCTTGGGGGCCCCGCAAGCTGTAAATCCAGCCCTGTGTATAGCATCAGTTCTGCTGCCAATAAAAGCAAACTACCAATACTAAATAAAGCTCCCATTCATCATCATAAGATATACAAAATAAATTTGGCATTTACCTTTGTGATCAACGTAATCTTTTGATAATTTGGAAGCCCATTACGAGAAGTGATAGTGTCCTGAATACATTGATGTATTAAGGTGTGTGGTGAGTGTGAGCTTGAGAAGAATGTAGTTAAGGAAGTGGGAGTGAATCGGTTGAAGTGGTTTAGCCATCTTGAGCTAATATATGAAAGGTTGATGAAAATATGCGTAGGCGTTCGAGGAATAGATGGTTTGTTGCGCGAACGATTGATTCCGAGTGTGAAGAATAGACTAACAAGAAAGAATCGTACTATGAATGTGGACGAGGCGAAATTGGTGTGCCAGGGTAGGAATGTTTGGAGGAGATTGATTATTGGTTCATTGTGTTTCTGGGTTCGTGCTAACCCACCAAATGGGATATTGAGTGACGTTATGAATGTATGTATGTATGTATATTTGTAGAGGATGTATCACGGGTTACCGTATAAAAAGAAAACTACATCCTGATAGGAAGAGATAGAAAACAAACATTTCAATGTTTATCAAAACCATTATTTTTATACTTGTTTCGTGTATTTTATTTGTTTATTTTGTATATAATAACCGGTTTTATTCGATAGATTTAATATATTTTAAATATAAAATTATATGTAAAAAGCCTTGAAGCTATTTTCATATGGCGGCACTTCAAATGTGAAAAAAATAAATAAAACAACATCAAACATAATCTTTATTTTATGTATAGGACAGGATAATGCCATATTTTCTGCTATATCATTATTTTCTTTAAATTCCACTTGGTCACATAGCCCTTTATCGTACCTTCTGGAGAATTTCGACAATGAAAATTCGCATTTCCCAAATTCCAGAGACTTTGCAGATAATAATCATTAGTAAAACAATTTTCACATCTTGCAAAATAAATTCTAGTAATATCTGCTAACAGTAACAGAAAAAAAAACAATTTCTTAAAAACGTGGCTATTAAATAAATTAGACGCGCAAATTTCGCTTCGGTTCACGGGTCCTTATTCGTTTCATTAATGTATTCCGCGGAGCGGGAGGGGAATAATCAGCGGAAGAGGAAAGAAAGAGAAAGCAACAAGAGGGCTCCACACTCCACACATTCCGAAAAAAGCAGAAAAGAATAAAACTAACTGAAACGCACAAAAATAAATTTACTGTACAGGGTTTCATGAATTCATGTAGAAAAACAGGCCATATATCTCCCTCCAAAGTGCGTCAGTAACACTGGATAACCCGCGCATGCGCCGGATAAAAACCAATCCAAGCTGGCTACGGTATAAATACATTTAAAATAAAACAATAACGGCACAGCCGCCTACTTCTGCGGATCTCCTACGCGATCGTGCATATGATGTACGGCCGCCTGGATTTTTTATGAGTTCACACAGCGCGATTCTGAAATATAGGTTACAGTAACAAGCCTGTAAACTGTAAAAGCTTTGCTGAATAAATAGATAAAGCATATACGCGTGTTTTTTCTCTCGCTTCTGTTTTCCCAGCCCGTTGTGATAGATTTGATGGAGAAGTGTTGACATGACGAATGAGGATTTCATGGCGCCCTCTTTCTCTGGGACACGCGGTTAGGAATATTTAAGGAACAACTCAACAACTTTATTTTTAATAGACTTCTTAAACATATCAATTGATGACGTCAATACAATAGTCAGCTCTACGACAGTGAGATAGTGACGAAGTGCATGCTTTACTAAGGGAATGGTTAATCGATTTAAAAACGATATCATTTTCAAATTACATATTTAGAATGATAGTTTGCTTAAGGGCCTATAAGGTTTTTCAAGCATATTACAGAAAGTAATTGACTCTCTTAATGTTATTTAAACTTTTAAAATGTTGTAACATAGTAACTACAATATTTATTTCAAACATTTTTCTCTATTTCGTATCGTTTAAAAGTGGTTTGGGCGAGATGTTATTATTAAATTTCTTGATTATTACTTTACTCATTTGTTAAAGTGACACATTAAAATCGAGTATAACGGCTAGATTTACACACTTCCGGTTCTTACTATTTGCGTGAATCTCAATGTGTGTAGCTTCCTTGTGGTTCATATAAATGTCAATACATTTAATTTATTCAAACTATACAATAAGTATCGCAGATCTCCACTGAAATATAATAATACTGGAACGTCATGTGACGTTGAAAAGGCCAGCCTAGAGAGAGAGAGAGACAGCCAGTCGTTGAGCCATCTGTCTTTATTGTACAGTCCGCTTAAAGAGTTGATATAAAATATAAAGAAACTAATACACTGATAAAAATGTTTTCTTTGAACAAACAAGTTCCTCTTAAATGAAGAAAAAATTTATTTGAATAGTGCCAAACCGATTTCGTTTTAATTGAAAATTTTTATAGGTTTGATAAATATTCTTGTATGAACATTAATTTAGTTTTGATGGAACATATCAAAGTATTCAACTGAGATTCATTATGGGATCGAAGTAACTTTAATAGGAGAAGTTTTAATTCAAAATTATATCGTTTTAAATATAAACGTTTTGTTTCAAATTAAAACGACTTCTTATTCATTATTTTTAAAAACAAAATGTAATATATATTCATTTTCTTTTAATGCAGAAAAAAGAAAATAAATAAAATTTATGTTCAAAATTAATATTTTTTTGAATTGACCCTAATAATTTTGTAAGAAATAAAAATTTCTTCAACGAATGCAAACAAAAGGAACAATAAAAATTTTCTTAAAACAAGAAGTTATTTTTATGTGTATATTCAATGATTTTGAAATAAAACTTTTAATATAAAAATTAAATAATACATTAATAGAAATGAGTTCAGCTGACTATTATGTATGTGAATTTAAAGGAAATTTCAAATACTTGAACAATACACTGTTAAATATTATTTATCAATTTTGGACAAGAGTGTGCAACATTTTTTAATATAGCAGCCTTTCAATAAACGCATAGTATTCATTCTACAAATAAGTGTTAGACAAAGAAGGGCGGCCCTAAGACATCTATTTGTCTCAGGCTCATTTTTCACTTTCATAAAAGCCTGTAAGTTAGCATTCCAGTATTCCAGTGCAGATCTTGATAAGGGATATATTACACATGAAGTGCGATAACCAGCCGTCAAGTCACGGCCCTCAAAAATATTACTGAAGAAGAAACTACGGTGCTAAAGTTATAAATGGTAAATCGTACAATGAAAAAATAATCAAATTCATTTCTGCTTCTTAAAATTGTTAAAATTCTACAAACATATTTGCTACATTAACAAAGCATGCAAACATTTCAAACGAGTTTTGTATAGCCGAAATCAACTAATATCGAGACTTATTTTTGTAGTGATTTGAAATGAAACGTTGTCAATTTATTTCTGTTTGTTTAGTCTCTGATGACAGTTAGACATCACTGGTACAAAGTTTAATTTACTGTGTGCTTGCTACAAATATTCCAGTCTACAAAAACTGATGTAAACATAGCAACGTGATCAAAAAATCTGAAAGTTATTACCAGGCCACGATTATTTATTTGAACAGTTCAACTGTTAAACAGTTGGTGTTTCTAGCAGCACTGGTTACTGGTTGATCTCAATACCACTCAATTCTTGCTGCATATGCAGTACACGTGTTGTAACTTAAACATTTGATGCATATATCTACCACGCCTTACCTAATTTAACCCGTGGGCGGCGGAGGTATCAAATCTTGCTAACTGAACTACCTATTGGGCTACTAGAATTTTTATCATGCATGATTTGTAATTTAAATGCTGCTGTGTTACTTCAGTGTATTGATTTCTCAAAGAAATAATTTTAAAGGCAATATGTTTCATATAAAAGTATCTTTTATTTGAAGCATTTGCAGTAAAGTGAATATGCGGTAATAAAATCTACAGTATCTATATTTACATTATCATTGTGGTATTTCATTTATTTATAATAAAAACTAATACTATGTATGTACAAATATTTGGTCTGTTTCGATAAATTCTCTTCGTCCAATCACTATCTGATTTTATCGTGTATGTTGTGAAGATAGATTTATTGTTTCTTCGGTCTCTTCTTAAATGAGTATTGTCAATCATCGTCTCTTGTCCAGTAATTATTTTATTGAAGCATTTGTATCTGAGTTAATTTTGGAGAACTTAAAAGTTGAAAATCAAGAGCTAGTTTAATCGGCCGTATATATCGGATTCTCGTAGAAGCTAACGGCGTTAGAATTTTTTGCAAGCGTGTTGAATAGTTCCGAATGAAATTAGAGTAAAAGTGTAGAGGCTATAATTTTGCTGGCTTTTATTTCGTTAGCGCAAAGCTGCAAGTAGAAAAACATTTGCAGAAGTTGCGAATGGTAATTGAGTTTAAAATAAATAAGAATCCAGTACTGTAAACCTAGTTTCCGAGAAATAAATAGAAGTTAGCTTTACACGTTGTCAACAGTAATGCGTCGAGCAGTAAACCGCGTCTGCTCTGCTGCAATATCTAATTTCATCCGTAATACCAAGTACTATTCTCCACTGGATGGCATTTCAACAAAACAAAACTTTTCTCGTTTCTGCACCATGTTTACAAACTTCTAAAACCATAAAAGTATAATGAAAATTGCGGTTTTGAATATCCCTACACTGCACAAAATAAGGAAAGAATATTAATAATGTATCGTTAACGGCCACTCTTATTAGCATAAAAATGTTGTTGGCAAATTTAAATTTATCTCGGCTTGCAGTGCATTCTGGTAATGGAAAATTTCTAAGCTATATTATTCATTATATTTACAGGATTTTATCTCGAAACAGAACAATTAAAACAATTAGTATTATGAAACATAAAAAAATACACTTTTGTAGGTAATGCTAATGAATTTAATTTATATACAGTTAAATACTAGGGTAACTTAGAAAACAAAAACAGTAACGCAGCGGACTATTTCGCAGCAGACAATTGTCATTTCTCACTTTTCCTCTATGGTTCTACCTTATCTAACTTTTTTGAGAGCCATAAACTCGTCGGCTGGTATTCGCACTTTATCGTGAAAAATACATATTATTTACAGAGATCAGTAAAAGCAGAGTGTCACACCCAACATGGGTAAATTTTATTTTAAAATATGGATAAATAGGTTCGTGATAACGCATTGTACTGTGACATGAGACCCTCATTCCGAGGTTGCCATTTTTAACTTTATTTCCGTGGTTCTACCGTAACATATTTGGAGCCGTGATTTGACGGCTGGTAACCGAACTTCATGCGAAAAATTCCGAGACATTTTTTTATAAGTATAATTAGGGTATGTGTCATTACCATAGTTATAATTAAAGTGATTGATAGCAATACTCGTATATTACAACTTTTTTTTATAAGTAAAAAACAGATATAATTCACAAGGATTGTTATTTATTAATAATAGTCAAACATAATTAAACAAACAATTCAAGCTTAATTAAATAATAAATTGATTTTAATTATTTTAGTACTTATTTAAATTTATTATTGTAAATTATTTCTTTGTTTATTTATAAAATAAACACTTGAATACAATGCTGTCAAATCAGTTTAACTGGAACCACAGGATATGAATTTAGACAGTAATGACACTTAAAATATTTCATGAACTAATATTTCAGAGGTGCGCTACCAAAAAAATGGCTGCTTAGTGTCTGCTGATATCTTAGTAACCATAAAAAAGAGATTATAGTATGTCAGTCTGTTATATCTGTCAAATACCAAATAATAGTTTTTCTTTCATGTTATGTTCAATAAATGAGTGTAAAACAGAGGTAAACTTATTTATTACCATGAAAAATTTTATGATCTTTTATAGTGCAGGTGAAATAATATTTTTAGATTTTATCTCATGTGCAACTGACAGCTATTTAAATTTACCGCAATATACTGCTACTGCCAATATGGCCGCTCGGCTCAAGGTTATCGGTCGTTGCGACTTGAATATCAAAAGTGCCGACAGCGAGTGTCGCCACTGTGTGAATTCTTATACTGTGCTGGAATTGATAAAAACAACCAGAGTATATCACTTATCGAAAGCAGAGTGCCACGCTCAAAAGGAGTAGATACCGTGTTGATAAATTTATTTATTTGTATTTTGTGGTGATGATAGCCATTGTTCAATTTTTTGCTCTTGGGCAAAATGTATGAAGCATCTTCCCGAGGCAATTCATTTAATGCGAAAGAAAAAAATTAACATCTCAAAAATAATTAGGTCGAAATTGTGTAGGCGAAGACGGACACCGGGGTAACTTTTTCAGCGGCTACAAAAAGTTGGTTCCGCACGGGGGACACATTCAAATAACACTAAACGCCTGAGGATAACAGGAGAAAAATAATAGTTTGCTGTGCGTTTCGGCCGGTCCCGGTCCAATCATCGCGGTCGGCCATGTAAGCTGCTTACCGGTCCGCCGGGACACATTACACAGATTGCAGCAGGCTGAGTCGAGCGACGAGGACGAGCACGAGTCCTGCCCTCGCCGCGCTGCCGCCCGCTCCTGCTGTCGCGTGCGGCGAGCAGGGGAATTTCGCGGATCTATAGGCCTAACTCCGGAAGATTTCTCCCCGGACTGATAAGTTTACACGGGGTGAATATTGTTTTTCTGGATCTTAGGGGTTGTGATTATTTGCAAACTTTATTCTGCACACATTCACTTCCTTACAAAATTAAAAAGGGTGGTTTATTTTCATAAAGGTTTATTCTTTATTTCGCCCTACCCACTTGCATTGCTACGAGTATTACTTTAATTTGACTAACAAGAAATATATCAAATCATAGTACGTTGACAACAGCTTTTATTTCACTTTTCCAGATATAAAATGCTGTATATAACTACCTCGTACTTAAAACGTAACTGACATACGAAAGGATTTGATTTGATTAAATGAATGAACCAAGGGTAGTTATTCGCTGGTCACCAAAGAATATTTTTACTCGTTACTCACTTGTAAATACCATTTACCCCTAATCTTCTATTGCCTTTGAAAAAGAATCTTTATAACTTACTAATTGACAGCTGCATTAAAAAAAATAGTAAATAAGGTAAACAATGCATGTTGCCACAGTAATGTTTACAAAGCTTATGAAAAACCATTTAAATAAATTTTTGAAAGAACAGTTGTGTAATTAATAGAATTTTGTTATAATTTTTTAATTTATATTTTAATTTACAAATGAGGAACAAATAAAATGTACAATACACGCAAGGTAATTGTTTTTACTGCTTCAAGGAGGTGAAAGGCTCGCATAATCGGTTTGCCGGTCATTTCCTCCTTTCAACAGTAAAAACTGTTTTACCTTGCTAGTAATGTAAAATACTATAACTCGATTCCAAAACGCATTTAACAAAAAAACTTCTGGTCAATATGGCAGGACATATGCACACAGAAGGGAATCAAAATTATAGAATATTTAATAACGGATAACAAGTAAAAGAAACAATATAACTTGGCGCTATATAATTCAAAATATCGTTGACTTACTAATTTTACAATAAATTTCATAGATCGACTCTGATATAACATTCACTGTTTACTTACTTACATTACATGAACCTACAAAATAAATTTTCTCATAAAGTATGCATACAATCCAAAGAAGCTTTTAATTTATACATTAACCTTTTGAACATTTGACAAGTAAAACCAAAATGCAAGTGATGAGACTATGAGACTAGTATAGTAGTATGAAAGTCGACATTTAAATTACTTTATGGCCGTGGTTTGTTTTTATAGAAAATGAGGATTTGTTTACATATACCCTGTTAAATGTTGGTTGATGTATATAGGTACAACAATGAATGACCCATCTATTTTGAGCCAAACATGCTAATGGGTTTATAGAATTTTCAAATTCAGTGCTTGGCTGGGTATGTATATTAAATTTTGAAAAGAACAGACATTATATAGAGTTACTTATAATAATTGTATTTAGCAAAATACATAAAGGTCTTATTACTTTCAAACTTCTTTCTCTAGTCTTCTACTTGAACTTCCTCAAAACAAGGCAGTGGTTAAATATTTCATATAAACATATTGACATAAATAAATATTTCACGAACAACTAACAATGAACCATTTATTAAGTTTGAAATCTCTGAATATTGTTTGCAATATTAAATTCCTAATAAACGTATACGTCGAGTTAGCCAAAGTGGAAGATAGATCTCCGAATTCTCACTTAATTCAAACTACCCACCTATCTCAATTTCTTCCGAGCAAAGGCGTCTCGCCTCCACCCATGGATCTCAATATCAACATGCTTCCGTTGTGCGTCTATCCTGCGTTTCTTCTTCCGTGTTGTCGGCACATCACTACCCTCCTAAACCAACCGGCAGCCGCTCTATCCTCCGGCGGCAGTCATTTCGGCCAGGTTTGACGAGCGTCCCAACGAACAGCACAGGAATTTCTATTAACTAACAGCCGCATACACAAAAGAAAGGTACAGGCCAGGCAACTTGTGTGCCCCACAATAGATGGAACCGCGCTGAATTACTTTGTGTAATTTGAAATGCTTATTTGGTGTTGAGGAAATTGTCCTTTAAATCCACTGGATTGTTCAGGAGTAATAGTTTTTGCAATTACGTTACACACAAAGTAAAGATGAAATTGCTGATGAACTGTTAGTGTTTAGAATGAATTTCATTTTGTTGAATGTTTCGTTGTTTCTTATTTTTAAAATGAATTGACCGAGTTTGTATGCATTGGCGGAATTCTAATTTTTTCAACTTGGGATGTAATTTTGTTGATGCTGGCACAATTTTAAAAAAGTATTAAAAATCGTAGTTTCGATGTGACACCGTTTTTTTAAACCTGTAATAAAAACTACTCGCGTACATCGATGTATAATCCTATCAGAGATATTTAGTTCTGTGACGAATTTTTCATATCAAACACTGGGATTTTATTTGAGTTAAAACCCTAACTCATTTCTATCAGATAAAAAAGTTATATGGGTATGTAATACCTTCACTCCTACAACAATTTTTATTAAATTGACTCGAATGAATTGAATGGAATCAGAGTTTTTAGTAATTCTACCCTGCGAATCATTTCGTCATTTTTAGTAAATAACGGGTGCTTTTCTTTTTTAGAGGTATAGAACTTTAAAATGGAATAAAACATAAAAATTGTAATAATGACCACGGTATTGACTTTTTTTGAAAGATAATTTTATGCTATTAGTGTTTGAATATGATTCAAATAAAGCACAAACGCCGCGAATGTTGGATTCTATGTCATCTATTCTCTCTGGTTTATCGGCGTATACTAGCGACTTCAAATATCTCCGCAGAAAATGATACAAAGGTGTTATTAAATCACAAGATCTTAGAGGTTAATACACAGGTTCATTACATGATATTATGAACTAATCGAATATGTCCCTCAATACATCGATTGAAGTGCACGATGTATGATATGTAGCGCCGTCTTGTTGAAACCACCGCTGTTCCACATTAACGCTATTCAATTGAGGAACGCAAAACTCAGTAATCATGGCTCTATAGCGATTTGCAGTGCCTGTAACGTTCTTGCCGGTATCGTTTTTTAAGAAACATAAACCAATGATTCCAACAGCCCGTATAGTACATCAAAAAGTAACTTTTTGTTTATGTAACGCCGTTTCAATAATGTCTTGTTGATTTTCTTCACCCCACAGGCGGTAATTTTGATTGTTAACGTAGCCGTTTAATCAAAAATGAATCTCATTGCTGCATAAAATTTTCGAAATAAGGCACATTTTGCAAGCGTAGGCTGTAGCTGGAAAAAGAGTTACAAATTCGAAAAAGAAACCTCTAAAAAGCGCCTGATATAAAAAAAAATAATCAAGCGTTCTTTTCACATTTTTAATCTTGGTTTTTGTCTTTGTGAGCTCCAGCTAATTTAGTGTTTTCTGTTGCAGTTGCCATGCTCAGTTAGCGTCATGATCCAGCTGATCTACCTGGTCGGCGTGCTGGCGACCTCGGCGCAGGCGCTGGCGTTCTGCCCAGTGGGCTGCTCGTGCAACGACGAGACCCTCGTCGTCCAGTGCGAGAAGAGCAAGCTGGACGTGCTGCCCATCACGCTCAACCCGTCCATTCAGCGCCTCGTGCTTCGCAACAATAAGATCAAGACCGTCGATTCCGCCTTCCAGTTCTATGGAGAGCTCCAATACGTGGACCTCTCCTGCAACCATATGGTAAGCATCCCCACGAAGAGCTTCGACAACCAGAGGAAACTACAAGAACTACACCTCAATAAAAATAAGATCTCCGCCATCAATAACAGAACCTTCCAAGGACTTAAAAGTCTGACTGTCCTAAATTTACGAGAAAACTTTCTTGAAGAACTCACAAAAGGATTGTTTGCAATTCTTCCACAGTTGGAAGAACTGAATCTTGGACAAAATAGAATTTCCCGGATAGATGCCCAAGCTTTCGATGGATTAACATCGCTAAGAGTGTTGTATTTAGATGATAATTTACTGAATACAGTGCCAACTCATTCTTTGTCCTATTTGGGAAGCCTAGCTGAACTACATGTAGGACTGAATGCTTTTGCATATCTTCCCGATGATGCCTTTGACGGATTAAACAAGTTAGCAGTTCTTGATCTAGGAGGAGCTGGTCTTTCTAACATCAGTGATAATGCCTTTAGAGGCCTAACTGGATTAAGAACTTTAAATCTAGCCGATAATCGTTTGAGGACAGTTCCTACTAAGCAGTTATCTGAATTGAATCGTTTAGAAGAACTTGCCATTGGCCAAAATGATTTTGAGACCATCGAAGAAGATTCGTTTAAAGGTTTAACAAATTTGAGGAAACTAGATATTACCGGTGCCACACATTTAATAGTCATTGAAAGAGGTGCTTTTAAAGATAACATGAACCTAGAAACTATCATTTTGGCAAGTAACAGACAGTTGGATACAATACAAGAAGGTGCTTTAAGCGGTCTCCCCAATCTGAGACACCTCGTGTTAAGGGAGAACGCTTTTAAGACTCTTTCAGAGTCGATGGTACCATGGAGTGAACTACGTGTATTGGAACTGTCAGATAATCCTTTACATTGTAGTTGCCAATTGTTGTGGCTTGGAAATTTGTTGATGTCCCGAAATTTAACAAGTGTGCATTGCACAACACCGGATCCACTGCGAGAAAAGTCTCTGCGCACTTTGGGCGCCGATGAGCTTGGCTGCTCGTTTAGAGATTCCCGTCAGCAAGCTATATTGGGTGCGTTATGTTTAAGCGGTGCTGCAGTATTGGCCTGCTTGGGTTTATTGCTGTACAGATACAGGCAAAGAGTGCGGGAAGCTTTAAAGGATTACAAGTGGAACAAGAGAGCGATTAGCCGCAAGGAGCACGAATACCAGAAGACATTCTCCGATGATGACTATATCGTCCGCCAGCAGAACATCAAGCCAATCCCGGTGACCGAGTTGTAGCTAGAGCTGAACGCGCCGCCCTCGGGGGTGTTCTGTCTGGAGGCGGGCGAGGGCGGGCGTCGCGGCCGAGTGCCGCAAGGCCCAGGAGGCACACTGCCGGCCACCGGCTTCACGTACATCGCCGGCGAGACCGCCTGCCGGGCGCACTCGGTGCGCTCGCTGGACGCCATCAACACCAACCACGCTCACCATCACCACCACACCCACCACGGCAACCACCACACCAGCCACCACAACAACCATCACAACAGCCACGCCGTGGTCAACAACGCCGGCGGCGCCACCGTCGCGCGCAACGGCTACCCCCGGTACCACCGGGCCGTCTACCAGCATTGATCCGCACCTGTGATCCTTAGTTTCGTTCTACTAAACTAAACAACTAAATAAGCAATAAATGAAGCCATTCCATTGAGTGTGATCCATGTAACGATGTTAGCGAGCAGAAGACTGCCTGACCGCCAGGATGTTGCGTCAGTTGAGTGCTGTGTGTTCATGAACTTGGTTTAGAACTAAATCCTCGTTGCCCGTGGACTGTTTGCAGGGCTGTGCTGAGGGCGGCGAACAAACATGTGTATGTTAAGTACCTTCGATGACCTCACCGAGGTCTGATACGAGCAGATCTGAATCTGAACACGAGTCTGTCTGGTTAAAATGACCGCGTGGCCGACATGTACGACGGCTGACGAAATTCAAATATATTTTCGGACTGATTACTTTTAGAAATCTTGTATTATAAATAATATATAAAAAAGAGTAATTGTATAAAAGTGATTGTAAATGTGATATTTTTTATACTAACCACTGAGATGCCCCGTGACAAATGCAAGTGGTGGACGGCCCGTTTCTAAATTCCCTTTTTCTGAACATTTCCAGTGACTTCCAATATGTCGGACCACGGGGTCGTTTTAACTGCAGCGCAATGATTTCGTATTTTCAACCAGTTTGAGAATACCCAAGTCATACAACTGTACATACTATACGACGATGCAATATTTCTATATACATATTTGTACATATTCTAAATCTAGGTCTGTAGTTAAATATTTATTGACTTTTTTATCGTTTAGATGTGTCTCAAAACAAACAAAAAACTTATCTAGAGTATAAGAGATGTTGCATTCCTACTATAAGAAATCGAGAAATCGACGAAATTATTTGTCAAATCAGAATTTGTTTTTGTAAAAATGGGTTGTGATTTCTTGTATCCAGTTTGTAAATGTTCACAGGGCGATCACCAAATTTGGGATCGAAAATCCATGTCATATAGTATTTTAATTTTAATCACTTGTAAATAAATCGATGTCAATATTTATAAACCAAAATATCTAAATTATTCTTCGGTCCTAGGCCCTGTGAATATAATTAAAATTTATGTGCACAAATCACAAGATAAATGCCTGTTCTTTTTGGTAGCTCAAAAGCAGCAAATTTAATTTAAACACACTGTAATATTAAATATAATTATGTACAGTTTTGCAAATCAAAACTGCAAGTAAAATCATTTATTACACATTGTGTTCATATTTTCTTAAGTTGGCAATTCTGTGGAATTGTACAGCTGTCAGTGTATTGAATATGGAGAAATGAACACGAATACATTCTGCTAGTCATCGTAAGTAAAATAGCACATCTTAGGATTAAAGTGTTGATTGCTTCTGTATTCTTTCGTTCTCTGTCAAAGAATACATAAGCACCCGCATTTTTCTACATTATATATGATTAGTTCGTAATGTTTTGTACATATTAACTTGAATCTTAAACATCATATTTACAAATAAATAAAAATTTCAAATTTAATTGATACTCTTTTATTCCTAATTTCGTTTTCCTTTTGTTTAGAAACAAATGTCATTTATGAAAACAAATAAAATCAAACTAACCTCAAATGTTTGAAATACATGTTAAACAAGAAAACATTATATTTTAATTTATTCTTTAATCAAGTACTAAAAAAAATATGTAATATACTTAAATTTAAATGACAGGTATCAATTATTGTGTTTACTAAAACAGAAGTAATAATAATAATAACGATCCAAATTAACTGTTAATATGACCGTGTCAATATCAAAAGCTAAGAGAAGAGGCTACAAAAATGCAGGGAGTTCTAATATGAACGGTAAGTATTTTATTCATTTTTAAATTATCAACGTAAAATGATTTCGTGTCATCCTGTTCAGCATGTATTATCTTCCATAAAGAATAGAAACGAGAATTTTAGATACAAGGTAGATACGTCACGAAAAATAATTTATTTTCAAATTGCATCAAGGAAAACGTAATATATTGCAGGTGCTTCGATACACATAACCTACTTTATGCTTGTTAGCAGAATCATGTTGATACTGTGTACTTATATTTGTTTATCGAACCAGACCATAATATATTTTATAGAAAAATACAAACAGTTATATTTTCATAAACATATTCACAACACAATAAATTATTTTGTTTATCAGATAATAGTTATAGATTTTTATTATTTTATATGTTTGCAATCTGCTTTTCATAACAATGAATGTATTATTTAATGTTTCTGTTGTTTTTAATTACTTTAAACAATACATGTACTGGTTATTTTATGATGTTTATGGAAATATGTTTCTGCATAAACTGTACTGTTTAAGAATATTCTTATTGTTGCATACATGCAATGGAATAGAAATATTTCCAAGTATATTTTGTAGGCAAATATAATTCTAAACCACGGCAATACTCGTAAAAATATGGGACGGTATACACACGACAATCAAATTTGTTTTGCAAAGCCATCTTCGAGTTTTGAGTGCTTTAGGCACAGCAATCCTCGAAAAATCTTACACAGCAATAAGAGAACTGAAACAAACTTAATATAAAAGCATAGCACTTAAGTAATTTTGATTATTGACGAATAAAATTTTATAGCGAAGACGGAAAATATCTCGGCATATAAATTTTATTATTTTCCACTAAGACGGGCAGTAGAGCGAACAGCGAATCCCCGTCTCGAATTTGAGGGGCGCCGTATTGAACCCCAATAAACAGGCTACCGCCAATAATAATATTGAATTTTTATAGTTCGTTTCAACTTGACAAAAATATCTACATCTCTGCTGCTGATGTACCTTTTATATTATTTCCTTTATTAAAATTACAATGAAATACTGCAACATTCTAGTTTTATAACTCTTAATAGTTTCAAGAAATTGCTATCATAAAATATGACATATGTCATCAGTAAATAATTTGCATAAGGTTTAGGTTTTATCAGACAAACTTTTATTTATTTGGTAAGAAAACAACAATATTATATTATACATTAAGGCAGAGAATTTTATGATTTTTGCTCGCGGAGTAAATTGAAGCACGAACCGTAGGCGAGGGCTACAATACGAGAAAGGAAAAAATCATACACTTCTCTCCTGGGGTGTATACACTTTTTTTTTCACGACCCCAATATTTATGACAGTTTTTATGTATTTCAAAGGTATTTGAATTGCAATGTAATATATCCAACACCTCTCAATAAATGCTCTATAACTATAGTGATTTTAAACAAGAAAAGTAACATATTACCGCCTAGTGGGTATTATTTTGAGAAAAAGTACTAGTTTATAACAATAATAATAACACACAACACCTTGGTAACTACTTCGATTGACTTTTTGATTTAGAAAATTTAAAGCATATGTCACTGTTAATATTTCATTAATAAATTTTGCATTTATTAAGAGATGTTGGATAAAACGTTATACTTCACACGTGGGCCAAGTGTAATTACCCACTCGATAAAATTATCACACTCAGCCTTCGACTTCGTGTGCTAAAATTTCTCTCGTGGGTAATTCCTTACTTTGCCCACTTGTAAAGTAAATAACTATTATGATAGTTACCTTTGATTTGAGCACATTCCCTCACGACGAAAGAGAAAGTGCACAAATCTCACGTAGATATGAAATTTTATACCTAAAAATCAGCTGTGGGCACCACACGACTTTCTTATACTTATAAATCTAAATAACCTGATAATATATTTTCCGCCTTCAGAAAGCCTGAATTTGAATAAATCATCTCACCTTTTACCCATTACAGGTGTAGCACTCTGCTTACGCAGATCTCGGTAAGTGATATACTTATACACATGGAGTGCTGTTACAAGCCGTCATCTCATGGCCCCAAAAAGTGTTGATGGAGAGTGAGCGGTGAACAAAAGGTAAATTTAAAATATTAACTGTCGATTGTGGGATTCGAACTGAGGATCTCTCGGTAAACATTCCGATACATTACCACGGAGCTATGACCCTTATAAGATTTCTAAAAATAATTATAATGTAATCAATTAACAATCGCTCAAAAGTAATTTTTGAGATTTTAGTACAATCCTTCTAAGAGACTTTTAATTTGCCACCAAACTGGACAAGATTCAATTAACTATTGTAAAATAATAATTGACGATAGACGAAAATTTATTTTATCATTTTAAGGCAAGTTTTTTGTGGGAGATATTTAATTTTATGTCAAACTCGATATTTATTACATATTTCCAAAATGTTTTGTTAATTGTATAATTAGTTTTTTAATTTTAAGGAACTTTTTATGTTCTAAATATTATTTACATTATTTACATCTTTTATATGAAACACTTTGTTGCAGCTGATTTGGTATTTAAAATATTGAATTTATTTCCTGTATCTTTTCTTATTCTTCAGTTATAAAATATCTGGACATATTCATCTATTCTCATAAACGTCAAAGAGAAAATGGTCAAAACGAATTCAGTGGGTCTCAAAATATGTAGGAATTTTCGCGGATTTACAGAAAATTTTAATGCACAAATGATTATATTGATATTAGCTGTTTCAATTTATTAATCTTAGCGTTTTCTGAAATAGAAGTAATATTATAAAATCTGATGTGGGCAGCACATAACCTCCCGCACAATACTACTCTTAAACGGTACAAAATAGTATTAGATGATACAGAAACATACCTTCTTATTTACTTATTTTCTATTTATATTAGAGAAATTTAATTTTATTTCGTAAATTTATTTTTAGACATATATTTTACTAGAAAACAACTTCACAATCAAAATGACGTGTCACATTTCGTAAAAAATGGAAAATTTTTTAGTGTGTCCATGGTGTACAATGAGTGCAAGATTTATGAAATCTAATTTCTTTATATTTAATTATCTCTAAATATAATGAAAATTAATAAAGTTAGTGTAATCAAAACACATGTAAAATTAATTATTCTACAACTTTCAATATAACATAAATAGTTGAAAAAGGAAATTTAACCGTGTTTTTTACGAAAAACTGTTACTTCCTGTTGACCAATTTTATCTACTCAGCTCTTCATTTAAATATAAGAAGCAAAAATACACAAAATTGTATTTTTTGGTACTACAGTATTTGAGTTATGCGAGACGAAAAAATTACCACAGACTACACACATACATACATACATACAGACATCAAGGCGAAAAATATTAAAATAGTATTGTAGGGACCCTAAAACGTGCTTATTCATTGAAATCTCACTACCCAATTTTTTGACCAAAAACAATACCTCCCTTACCTAGAGGAGGCGGGAGGTAATAAGAACAGAACTCCCCTTCACAAAGGGTCAAATTGTGTTAGTTCAAGTGTAGATTATTGTTTAATAAGAACAACTTAACCCACATTAGAAGTTCTAGTTCAGGTACAAATACAAAGCGTGAAAATTCTCAAGCGAATTAATTTCCAACTATCGTTATCCTATTACCATGGGTAACCAAACTAACCTACAACATCGAAGGCGAGAATAGCTTGAAAACATGGGATGGTAGCTCGGTGAACTTACTGGTGAATAGGGCGAGAAATCGAGCATGCCCGTCAAGAACCATGCTGGATAGTGGGCTGCCTTTAGTTGTCAGAAATATTAATAGTTGTTTGTGACGGTGGAAGTGACAGCTGATTTTATTAAATTGTCGTTAAATGGTAATGGATATGATAAAATTGTTTTGGTAATGAGATTTGTGAAGTGTCATTTTTCATCGTGTAAGGAGAGTAATGTATGTATGATTTGTTATTGTGTTTAATTAAAAATTAAATTAAAGTTTGCTTCTGACAGTAATTGGGTGTCATTAATTTTAATTTTGAACAATGTTACTATTACAAACTATCGTGCATATTATATTTTTTCACGACATGCTAGGAAACCCCACCGTTCTTCTCCCGAAATAGTGAGGAAAATGTGTTGTTCCTCTCTAGAGAGGAAAGTATAAAAGTGTTACCAATATGAATGTTATTTATAAAAAATATATTACAAAAATTATAAATAATTTCCTAATTTGATTGAAAATCCATATTTTAGTGATATACATAATTTAAATTATCTTACAATTATGTCTTATATTTTTCTTTTTCTTATTAAATCACAATTTGACAACTTATTAAAGATATTTAAGATTAGTCCATTGGCAACACTGCTACACCGCCTTGTGTCTGATAACCTAACTTTTAACGTGTCAGTTTGTGAGTTGTGTTCTCAAAGTGTATTTTAGGTCCAAGCAAATCGTTTTTAGAAACATGTCGTGAAAAAAATGTTGTGTCTAACATGAGAGGAAAGCTCTTCTTCCATTCTCGTTCGAAATGCCTCACTCGCTGCGCTCATGAGGCAAACTTCGAACTCGAGCGGGAAAAAGAAGCGCTTTCCTCTCTAGTTTGACAAATAACTATTTAGTAGAGTTACTGGAAATTGAAATTCTCAAGTCAATTTTCTAGAATCTAGATGCTTGCAAAAATAATAAATATGTTCTTTCGCTTGTATTGGTTTCGTTTTGAAATGTTGATGATTTTAATGTAATAATTAGTTAATTTAATATGCTAAAATAATATTTTAAATAAAGGATTTAAAAATGTGATAAAACAAAAGGATCGGATTTAAAATATGTAGTAGTGAACCAGATTTTAATTATAATTCATAGTGTTTTGATTAATACCCAACAACTAGCATTAATGTGGGACTGCAAAATCTAATTAGAATTACATTTACGGATTTGCATTTAATTAAAATATTATGCTTTCAAAAATAATCAGCAAAAATATTCAGTTTAAAATAATAAACCATTAAATTAAATAATGCAAATAAGGTAAAAACCATCAGGCTTCTGTGAAATCACGCTGCTCTGAATAAAACAAAAAGTTCGTCTGCATTTATCATCGACAGACGTCTCGCGATTTGAACTCCATTGATTTATCTTCAGAGACGAAAAGTTTTAAATTCAATAAATCGCCTTTGAAAAATTTTCATCGTCTAATTATTCATGGAATTTAAGCGGGCGAGTTGAAAAAGATTGATATCCCGCAGACTGACTCAGAAGGGCTTGTCACAGGCGTAGAAACCGTCTCAAACAAGGGGCACTATTAACAGTATATTTTTATTAGGCGTTACATATAAATTTTACAAATTAGTAGGATTAAGTTACATTTTATTTATCTTATATTTTCTGTATATTTGTTAGAATTGTGGGAAGAATAAACACGGACTAGCAGTCAATTATTTAGTAAAATATTATGCCGTCTTGATAGCTTTAGCTATCATCATCAGTTAGGGTTGAAAAGAATTATTTAACATGGACACATAAAAATATAAAAACACGTAGAAAAATGAAGATGTTAAGATTGTACAGTCATAAAATAAAATAATAAATATAGATAAATAAATAGATCTACTTTTAAAAAATGTGGAGTGGAACTGTTGACTGCTAGTCTGTTTTTTTTTTTTTTTTCTATATTCTTCCAATAACTCCACATCACTCGATAATCATCTAATCATCTTTTTCATTTGTTAGAATACTTCCAAAGCTCGAATCGAATGAAAGGAAATATAATTCTTCTATTTAGAATACATTATCAAAAATAATGTATAATTCAGATTATAAGTAAATATTATATTTATTATTCTAGTATTACCAAATTACCATTGTTCGAATGTATTCAATTTAACCCAAATGAAAGTTTCGAATTTAAAATGTCATTTGTGAAAGATATTTTCTACCAGTACCTACTATTATTTAACAAATTGTAAATTAATTTTAATAAGTCTCAATATAGAAAAATACTTGCGGATTTATTTAATTAATTTTAATATATTAATAGGTAGAAATATGAAGATATTAATATTAAGTATTTAATAAGTTTCTTATGAAATATATTTAACAAATATACTGCTAGACAAAAAAAAAGGAACACTTTTTATAATTGCCGTTAAATTTTAATAAAACGGATGATGATAGACTGAAAAGTTTAAATATAGTAAAATGAAAGTGTAATAATTAAAGAACATTAAGATAAACTAAAGTCAACTTATAAAATAAAAGTTTGTCCAGCAGTATATATTTTTTATTTTTTTCAGCAGTGAGCCAATTTCTGTTAGAATAATTTCAGAAATGTGTATAACAAAATTAAAATTTGGTGTAAATCATCCATAATCTGGCGATTTGCAAAATTAATACACCTACCTACTTACGAATATATTAATTGGAAATAATTTAATGGTCCATTAACCTTTATATGATTGGTTTGTTAATTAACAATTTTACTGATTTTATAAAGTTATTAAATTATTGAATCATATCATTAATTGTAATAATTATGAATTAAGCTTTTATCCAAAAATAAATTAAACAGATCAATGTTTACATTAAATATCAAAATACATACTACAGCTATGGCTCTTAAATTTGAACACAAAATATAATTACATAATTAATTGTAAATGGGCAAATAGCATAAGTTCACAAGTTCAGTGAAAACAGTACTACACCCGAAATGGACAAATGGCGTGATGATATATTTATTTTATGTAATAATTATTGTAAGTGTATTATTTTTTTCGGCGGCACTGCCTTTGCGATTTTGGTGGCAAGAAGACGAGAAGCGCTGGCCGTGATAGCTTTGAATTGAATCACGTAACTTTGATTTTAACTGCTGTACTTTTCTAATACATCATTCCTGCAATTCGGTATTTTATAGAGACGACGAAAAAACTTCACGGTTTAGTTCTGATCCCGCCATTTCCTCTTTTTCCTTTTGCAGATAATCGTTTATCAAGATTGAAACGAAGATCGCGTAAAACTCACATCTGCTTAAAGATTCAAATACCACTCTACTTCTACTTCTAAACTTTAAAATCTCAAAACGTTTCCGAAACAAAATTACACGTTTTAATATTTCACTGTACATTTTAATTTACTATAATGATTATAGTTATTTTACTTATTTTTAAGAACAAAAAAAAAAAAACGAACCATACTGCTACTTCTAAATTGAATTAGTTCTTTAATTTCAATCAAGAATGCCTATTTGTTATTATGTCTTCTAATTATTATAATAGAAAATTGTTAGTTATTCTTGTGAGTTGCATTCAAATTGTTTAACATTCATATATTCTTTCCTTATTGAAACATCTCAGTAATGTAAATGACCTAGATACTAAATAAATATGATTATTGGTTCGCATTGAAAGCTGTATCTCTATAAAATTCATAATAGTACAGGAACCAACAATACATTTTCGATAAGACAAATTTACAATTTCCGATGAATTTAGATAAATTTTTGTTATAATTTAAATTGTTTAAAGCGTTATTTTTCAATCATTTGAATTTATTTCAAATATAGAACTGCTGCTGCCATCTGGCGAGTAAAATGTGAATGTACTACTTCAATTTCTCAGTCGTACCGGTAGAGTCGATCAAGTGAGAATGCAAAAGCGCTATTGACATTTTGTACTGACGTTTACTTTGATAATTTGTGGTAATATAAATTGTTCGTTCATTCCATAATAAATAAATAGTCATAATGGGAGACGTATTAACAGAAGAAGTTTCGATCGATGAGCTGAGAGTAAGTAAAAATGATATTTTAACATATTTCGTCATATTTTAAAATGATGTTGCACAAATTTATCTCATTTTATAAACAATATGAGTCACCTCATACGTCAAATGACTTAGTTGTCCTTTTAATATAAATATTTATTTCTGATAAATAAATACGAACGTATTCGTGAAATACAATTTCTTCAACCTAACCAAACTTTAATACTTGTCATAATTTTCAGAAATTTGAAAAAGCCTACCATGAACAACTATACAAAAATGAAGTCACACCAAAAGTACAATTCGAATACGCTTGGTGTTTAGTACGAAGTAAATATGCTGCAGATATTAGGAAAGGAGTTTTGTTCCTTGAAGAACTATGCAAAACAAATCCAGAAGGACGACGTGATTACCTGTACTATTTAGCAATTGGTCATGCAAGAATTAAAGAATATTCAAAAGCTTTGAAATACGTCAACTCTTTCTTGAGTATAGAGCCAGGCAACCAGCAAATAGTTCATTTACAAAGTTTAATTCAGAAACGGATGGACAAAGAAGGAGCTATTGGAATGGCAATTGCTGGAGGACTTGTGTTGACAATTGGAGCAGTAGCAGCCCTTGGAATTTCACTGGCTGGAAGAAAGTAGTAGTTGCTTATTTTTTTTATTTTGTCTTTAATATTAATTATAAAATATCAGTACAGTGGGCCAATAGTTGAAGGGATGTGCAAATTAAAATATTTCCTTGATATTTTCAGATCCAGACCCAAATAAACTGATTGGTCATTGATAGACCAGATATGCAGACATGGTTCGATTGTTAATGATAAACCAGGAATGCAGTCTCTAATATGAACAAGATTTTTGTTTTAGTTTTCACACGTTGAGGTGTTTTATGTTAATATATAGTTTGAATAAAATTTTCGTTACATTATTGCTACTATTATAAAGCATTTTCAGAACTTTTTCTATTTATTATTAAGTGGAATAACGTAACAATTTATTATGTTTTGTTTTAATGCAGAATATTACACTTTTTTAGTTTAGTAATTTGATTTTTGCACATCTCTTTTGTAAAGAAGTTTTGCTTTGGTCTTCTAAAAGAACGTTTATGTTCCTTCCATTTTATAAATTATTATTAAATATTTGTGATGTCAAGTTGAAATCGTATTGATGAATTATTATCAAGGTGTTGTACAAAGCAAGAGGCTCTAAAACCAAATGTGTAGAATGGAGGAAAACATTTAAATTTTGTGTTATTTATTTATCCTAGAATAAATGTTATTTTTGTTGTATTCCTAGTAATATTTTAATAAATAACTGTTAAAATGTATATATGATGTTTATAAATTTGGTAAATAAACACGATATACCAAACAATATTTATTGTGTATCTAGATTTTCGATTTTAAAGGAAAATTAAATAAACTTTATTGGTAGGCTCATACCTCTTAAGAACAACTTTACAAAACTATTTTGATTTCTGAACTGAAAAAAATATCACATTTATATATCTTTCCTATATTTTTAATTATTCTTTTCTTCTAACATGTAGGTATTTTGTGTATAGATCTACCACCAATCTGGAATCATCATGGAACAGAATATCGTTCTGAAGAACATCAGTATCATCATATTCTAGAGCAATTCTGAAGTTTACTGCAACTTCATCGTGAGTAAATACATTAAATCGTTCCACAAATGATTTAGAAAGAAATGTTATAATTTAATCTAAAATAATTTATAATAATAGGCCCAATTGCAGCCGGTTTCCTGTTCTTTTGAAGTGTTTTTTCCTATGATAAAAAGTTAAATAGGTTAAGGGAATACCGAGCTCGTTATAATCAGTAAAATAAAAAAAAATACGTGTGGCACTCGGGGACTGCCGCGGTAAAGCTATTGCATAGCATTTTTTATCAAGTTATGCAATTATAATTATTTATTTATTTTATTTATGCAGTATTTTTTTTCTTTGTTTTTTCTTTGATATTAATTCGTTACACTTTTTGAGCGTGGTGACCGATAAGAAAACAATTTCTTTTCTTTTATTGAATAAATGAGAAGTTAATATTGTTTAAAATATTTTTATTATCTTACAATATATGTAGGTTATTCAGGATTTTTTATCCTTGAAACTATAGGTTTATGGTAACTGAAATAAGAAACATAAGTCCTAGCATTGTGTTTAAAAGAGATAGAATCAGTTGTGAGCAGTTAGCAGCTAGTCTACACGCATACGTCTAGTCGCACGCACACAAACACCGTGCCGAAGTCTGCCGAACTGAAACGACGTTAGATGATGCACGGCTTTTAACGCCGCACCGCTGTGCCGGTCGGAGTGGGGGTGTCAGGTTTTTTCGTTACGGAATTTCTTGATTCGGTCGCCGCGCTAAAAGCCCGCGATAAAAGCTGTGCAATAGTAATAAATTTCAGAACTAAATTATAATCCTTAAAGGTTAATTAAAATCATTAAATAATTAGCATCATATCCATGAGGATTCATTGATAATATTAAATTATTTAAACATATAACCTAGATAGATAAAATAGAAGAAACATATTTTAAGTTATTTATTGCAATTATATTTATGTCTACTTTGCTTAGAGTTTCTATTTTCATATATTATTCGTTGTTTGTAGTAAGATATCGTTTTATAAATATGAACTATCAACAATACCTAGGTACAGGTAATAAATATTTATGTATAGTAGTATGATAGAAAATTTAATAACTAGACCGACTAATTTGATTATGTTTTAAAATAAATTAGCAACTTCATATTTTATCATAAAAAAGAAATATGTTTAAAATCGAATCTTATATTTGAGTACCAGTGATAGCGTGGTGATAATTTGATTATGTTTTAAAATAAATTAGCAACTTCATATTTTATCATAAAAAAGAAATATGTTTAAAATCGAATCTTATATTTGAGTACCAGTGATAGCGTGGGCTTGGCTTATTTCTAGTTTCTTATACAAAGTATAAGGAAGTTTCTAATACAAAGTATAAGGAAGTTTCTAATACAAAGTATAAGGAAGTATTGGAATCACGAAAAAAATCGCTGACGAAATTTTTGCGTTCACTGAATCCGTTAGGACCAATTTCTCAATGATGTCTGTGTGTGCGGATAGATGGATGGATGTCCGTGTGCGCAATATCTCATGAACTAGACAAGATATGTAAACGAAACTTGGAATTTATAAGTTTCAAGAAAAAATGAAGAGCTGAATTGATTTTGAATGAAATTGAAAAACCGGAAGAGGAAGTTTACTGGACACACAAAACAATAAATTCCATTTTTCTCAAAAATAGGATCAGCTGTGAGAAAAAGTTTTAAGTGTAAGTTAGAAAAAATGTTTGGAATATAAAATGTTATTTACAATTTTCTTGTACATGCTTCTAATTTTGAGAAAAATTAAATTATATATTTAAGAATATATTTCATTTTCAATAATCTTAGTTACAATGGAAACAAAAACTAAAACATTTAAACATAAAAGTAATATTTATATTATTAGTTAGAAAGTTTCGAAGAATACATATTAATTGATTTCTATTTTAAAATAAATTCATAATTACAATGAGAATAAAAAAATTAAACAGGTAACATCTATATATCAAATAATTGTCAAAATAAAGTCATACACAAGGAACAAATTGGTTTTATTTGTATAAGAAAGTAGTATGGTGCCCACTCCAGATTTTTATTTGATGTTTTTAAATACAAATTTGTTAATAAACAAATAGGTAGTTAGTTATATACAGTGGTCAGCAGAAGTATTCGTACACCTCAACAATAACAAGAAAAACGTTAATAAAGTCAGTCTATATACTCTTACTGTAAGTTTTTTCATATAATCATAAAATATAGTCGATATTAATTAACAAATAAATAAGTTTGGAAAATTTTATTTTATCCCACATAATAAATTTATTTTAAAATACAAAATCAAAAGTATTAGTACATTAAATAAAATAATAGTATATTACGTACCGTGAACTGTAATTGATAGTTTTTAGGTTGAGAATGTAGTTTGGGATGTCGAGACCCGTAGGGTCGAGATTTCGTAAACATTCGAGGCCTAAAAAATCACTTACAGTTCGAGGTTAGTAAGTTATTTTTTGCAATACCTGCGTAAATATAAGAAAAGGAAAAATAGGTATCAAAATTAGCAGCTGACAGATTGAGGTTAGAAATAAAATTTGAATGATATATATTTACTTACCGTCCACGATGAACGGTAAGTTTCACTTACCATCCACCGTGGACGGTAAGTAAATGATGTAACCATGAAAACCAATTGTACAATAAAAGTTCCACTTACTGTGTTTAAATTTTGTTATTAATGGGTAACTTACAGAACAGGTATTGCAAAAACATTATTATAAATCAATTAGTATTTGGTTGCGTAACTTTTAGCTTCAATTACAGCCCTTAATCTACGAGACATTGATTGCACTAAATTTTTCGTTGAATTTTCGCAAATTTTATGCCATTCTTCTTTTAATTTCTGTTCCAGTTGAACTTTATTTCGTATCTAATGTTTCCTGATTTTATTTTCTAATTCGTGCCACAAATTCTCAATAGGGTTGATGTCAGGCGATTGAGGAGGCGTTTTTAATACTTTTGGTGTGTTATAAAGTAACCATTCTTGTACTATTCTGGCCGTATATTTTGGATCGTTATCTTGGTAGAAGATATAATTTTGTATAATTTTTAATTTCTCGGCAGATTGGTTCATATTTTCTTTCAAAATATTTAAATATACTATTTTGTCCATAATACCGGGAATGATTACTAAATTCCCAACCCCTTTCGCCGACATATAACCCCATACCATGACTGATCCTCCTCCATGTTTTACGGTAGCTCGTGTGTTTTGTTTCTTTAGCGCTTCGCCAGGCTTTCTCCACACAAGTTGACGTCCATCAGAACCAAATATATTAAATTTACTTTCGTCAGTAAAAATTGCGCGACTCCAAAATTCCTGTGGCTTATTTACATATTGCTTAGCAAAGTCAAGTCGTTTTTACCTCCCGCCTACCTTTAGGTAAGGGAGGTATTGTTTTTGGTCAAAAAATTGGGTAGTGAGTTTTCAATGAATAAGCACGTTTTAAGGTCCCTACAATCCGATTTTACTATTTTCGCGATGATGTCTGTATGTATGTATGTATGTATGTATGTATGTATGTATGTATGTATGTATGTATGTGTGTGTGTGTGTGTGTGTGTGTGTAGTCTGTGGCAATTTTTTCGTCTCGCATAACTCAAATACGATAATACCAAATAATACTATTTTGTGAATTATTGCTTCTTATATTTAAATGAAGAGCTGATTAGATTTTGGATAAAATTGGTCAACCGGAAGTAGAAGTTTACTTGAAGCCCTTAACAGTTTTTTGTGAAAAACACGGTTAAATTTTCTTTTTCAACAATTTATGTTATTTTCAGAGTTGAAGAATATTTAATTTTACATGTGTTTTGATTATACTAATTTTATTAATTTTCATTAGATTTAGAGATACCTAATAAAATATAAAGAAATTAGATTTCACAAATCTTGCATTCCTAGTACACCATGGAAACATTTAAAAATTTTCAATTTTTTCTTCGAAATGTGACACATGTCATTGTGATTGTGAAGCTGTTTTCTTAGTGAAATATATGTCAAAAAATTCAATAAATATTCGAAAGAAAATTTAAATTCTCTAATATAAATAGAAAATAAACAAATAAGAAGGTATGTTTTTGTATCAAATACTATTTTGTACCGTTTAAGAGTAGTATTGGGCGGGAGGTTATGTGCTGGCCAAATCAGATTTTTTTCTGTTAATCTCGTTGATAAAGGGTTTCTTTCTAGCGACCCGCGCAGAATACCCAGCAGCTTTAATTGATCTACGTATAGTACAACTACTGCACTAATTTTGGGATTTTTTTTACCTCATTTATAATGAATCTCTCCTCCCGTAAAGATAGTATCTTCGGCCGGCCACTTCTCACTGAATTATGAAGTGTATTTTCAATAGTTATATCACTTGTGCTAAGAATTTAATCGATTAAATTTGACATGTCTAGCTTATGCAAAAAATTTTGCTTAAAAAGTGTTTGAGTACATAATAATTTGAAAAAATCCCGAGACCGCAGGTCGAGGGGTTTTATCTTAAATTATTATGTACGATAACACTTTTTTAAAAGCAAAATTTTTAAAATAAGCTAGACATCAAATTTAATCGATTCAATTCTTTAGCACGAGGGGTATATGTCAAGATTATTTCATGAATTCATAGCATAAACTTCAATATTTGCCGAAGAAATTGAACTAAAACGTTGATTTTGACACATTTTCACATAAATAAATCGGTACACTCATAAACAAAAAGCACCATAAAATTATGTTGTTGTAGTGCAACTATAGCAAATTGATTGTTTTTCTTTTTATTTGTCAAATAAATGTCAAAAATTTGTAAATAAAAATAGCTTGAATTGAATAATTCAGCTTGTTTAAAGACATAGAATACCAGTAAAGGTAAAAAACATGTAAGTATCTTGCTTCTGCAACTAATTATCCGGCTAAATATACCTTCAAAATGTCCAAAATTTGCATATAAAAGCTAGCTTCAATTTAATCGCGAATAAACAGCATGGTGCTGTTTATTCACTTATCTAAAATTCACAACAATGGCAAATGAGACATTCTGATTGGTCAAATTTGCAATGAGTGAAATAATCAGTTTTATATTTCTTAATAATATATTGAATTGTTGACACACTTCTGTTAACAATTTTAGAGATTTCGCGGTATGATTTGCTTTTTCATGAAGACGAATAATAATTTTTCGTTCTTCAATGGAAGTTTCCTTAGTCTTACGTCCCATTTTAATACAAACAACCAAACGAGGTAAAAGTTAAAACTCAACTAAACATAACACAAAATAAAAGATTTTGTTTAAAAAATTTAATTATACAGGAAAGAACAATGTGTACGAATACTTTTGCTATTGAACGTTCTATGATATTATTGAATATATGAATTATCTGAAAAACTTGTATATTCTGTATCTCCTAACTTATAAATTTAATAATGCAAACTAACGTACATTTCACAAAAAAATCGGTACGGCAGATGTTAAAAAATACAAAATATATTAAGGTTGTATTTGAAATTATTGTGGTGTACGAATACTTCTGCTGCCCACTGTAGTATGACATACCGTGTGTCCTGTCTTAAAGGTGTACATAGGAGATTAACATGGGAAATCAGTTTTTTGCGTGCTGTTGCTCGGTGTTCTACAGGACAAGAAAGATTGTATTATCAATCGAAAGATATCATTTTTCTAAATCAAATGATGTAAAATACATTACAATTTAGTAGTAATTTGGTTCCGTAAATTAATTTTTAAATTTTGAAAATCCTCCGATTTATTCAGTTTTTATCGAAAATAAATGTAGTTACCTATGACTGTTTTGTTTTGATTTCTTTTAAGTGATTTATTTGACGTTTCTGACAATTTGTAAAATATGGTTATTTACAGTAATGACAAGCTTATTTTTATAATTTTTGCGTAAAGATTTTATAAAATAAATAAAAGTCTAAAAACCAGTTTTCTTTAAATAATATTAATTTATTAAGAGTTAAGTTTTTTAAATCGATGACAAAAAAATTTCATTTCAATTTGCTCTTTTTTGCATATCTTCACAAAATACGCTTCTTCTTTCTTCGTTAAATGGAAAAAGTTCTTGATTGCAGTACATTTTGTAGGAATAATAACATTTTTTTCAAAATATTATGAACTATGTACAGTAAAGTTCAGATGTTATGCCCCATGACCCCTCCACAGGCACCAAAACTGAACTAAAAACCGACCAACGTTCTCGCTAATCGAATGAGAAAGATAAACGATACCAAATGAAGGACAGGTATATTATCCATTGTTTACCGGAGAAAGGTAAACACCTCGTAGAGATTATACAATTTCAGATTTCTGATCTTATAATATTTTGCAAAATTCAAGTGAATATTGGATGCTGTATACAAGTTCGATGACGCATCCAAACTTCTTGAACTTTGCGACCCCTGTTGAAAATTAATTACATTTTCATCAGAAATAAAACAAAAACATTCAACTACATATTAAATTCAAATTATCTGATAACTAAAAATATTAATGGACGAAATTTAAAACAACTACAATAATATTGTTTGTTACTGTGTCGCCAATATACCGGATGTAGTATTGAAATGTAGCATATAGGGATTTAAGTGTTATATTTTTGATATTGCTATAAATAAAATAATCTTTACATTGATATCGAGTTGGTTATTGAATTTTCCAACTTCTTCTTTTAGTTTTCTTCTGTTTTCACGCCAGTTATTATAAACATATTCGTATTTGCTTCTTTTTCTCTCTGTTCGTCTATATTCTATTCTTTTTAGTTTTTCTCCTATTTCTCTCTCTTCTTTTACCCGTATCTTCTCTTCTCTTATTTTTATCTGTTTTGTTTCTTCATTTATACCTTTTGTAGTATTAAATATCAAATTAAAATTAATATTTATTAAGAAAATTGTAACACGGCCATGGAAAATTGAACAGAAATGAAATATTTATTTATTTACTAAAAAGAAATGGAGAGAAATGAACACTGAAATTCGCCATTATCATTACAATCTATGAAATTTCTAAAGATATTAATACAACAATGTAATAAATAAATATAAATTTGTTCTCTGAAATGTATATTTTTTTTGTTTTTGTTTAGTGTTCTATAGCCGTATTATAATTTTTTAAATAAATACTAATTTTAATTTAATTGATATATAGTGAAATTCTAACATTTAGGTAAATATTACATGCATTTTGAAATTATAAACACCTTTGTATTTTCTTTGCTGTATAGTAAGTAGGTAAAAATTTATAGCAAAATAAAAAAAATAACATTGAGATCCCTCTATTCTACATTTAAATTCTACATGCATGCATATACAACAAATATATCACTGGAGTTCAAAAATAAATATCATTAAATTGTCGTCAATTTATACAACAAATATATCATACGAGTTCATGAATAAATATCACAAAAAGTGTCGTCAATATATACAACAAATATATCGTACAAGTTCAAAATCGAATTAATTATATTCTGGCAGTACTCGCTTCCTCGCAGATCCTCATACACGCGGAGAACATTTTGTTGAAGTGCTGCCTTCGATCGAACATTTCCTGTTCCTCTCTGGACCATTGTCGCCCACACGTTTTCGATGGGGTTCAAATCTGGTGACTTAGCAGACCACTGGAGTAAAGTAATTTCCGGGTGATCGTTAAACCAGGATTTTACAATTCTTGCAGTATGAACCGCAGAATTATCCTGTACAAAAAAAAAGTTGCGATCAGGAATTAACATCCTTATCGATGGCAACATGACTTCCTCCAATATTTCTAAGTAGTAGGCCGCATTCATTTTTCCGGATATCTTCACTAACTCACCAGGGTCCCAAGACGCCATCCATCCCCAAAACCCGACGCTTATTCTCCCACTCTTTCTGATTGGAACGACGTGTTGTGGGTGAAGACGCGAGTTGTTTGGCCGCCACAGCGGATTCTTGACGTCTTCGTCTCACGAAAATACTTTTACGTCAGAAAAAATTACAGTATCCCAATTGAAATCTATATTTATTTCACAAAAATGCAGCCTCGCTCGCAAATGATTTGGCATAAGCTCGACTTTAGTCGCAGCGGTTGCTTCGACCACTTTAAAGTTAATGCCAACAAATGACTATTGAATATTGGTTACACCAATCTTCTTAAAATGGTGTTAATATTTTGGTATTTTAGAATATATAAACTTTCTTTGTTCGCTGCGCTCAAAAGAATTCATTTATAATTTTAAATTGTATTTTATAGCGATGAGTTTACTAATTCTTTTAGATCTTTTAACATGGAGTATTAAACGTATTAAACAGAGTCTTAAATATTTGTTTCCATGTAACATTGTAGTATTAACAATATATTCAGAAAACAAAATGACAGCTAGAACAATAAGTATCATTGGAGCTATGATTTCGATGCGACATTTTTCGTTTATTCGGTGAATAATTTATTCGGTACTTTATTCGAAAATGGAAATATCGGCCCTTATTTGTATTTATATTGATAAATGTTTTATTTTAAGTCATAAATATTTGATGTTAGTTACATTATATTATTATTATTATTAGATTTCAAGAAGTTTGGATGCCTCATCGAACTTGTGTATAGCATCCAATATTCACTTGCATTTTACCAAATATTGTAATATCTGAAGTGTGAAATTTTATAATCGCTACAAGGTGTTTACCTGCTCAGGTAAACAATGGATTATATATCTGTCCTTCATTTCGTATCGCTTATCTTTCTCATTCGACTAGCGAGAACGTTTGTCGGTTTTTAGTCCAGTTTTGGTAGTACCTGTGGAGGGGTTATGGGGCATAACTTCTGAACAATACTGTACATCTAATTCATTTCCAATAAATCTAGTGCTATACGAATGATCTACATTTATCATTCCTAAAACCCTGTCTTCCAATAAAGCATGTTCTTCTGCTTTTGCTAAATTTTAATTACTAAGCACTAGTGCAGGGGTGGGCAACCTTTTGTATAACAGGGGCCAGAATAAGATGTACGTTTTGTACGCGGGCCGTAGTTGTTAATTGACACATGTCTGTTACTTATAATTTAAAAAATAAACAGTAATAAAACAAAATTAACTGAATACTACATTTATTTCTTAATTTAAACTAGACGAATTATATCGAAAATTAAACTGTAAATCTCCCCTTTTTCTTTATGTTGGGTACTAACCTAATTTAAAATTTTTGTTTTTGAAAATATTTATTTATTATTTGTTCTAAAGATCTCGCGGGCCGGATTGGAACATTACGCGGGCCGGAGTTGGCCCGCGGGCCGGAGGTTGCCCACCGCTGCACTAGTGTATTTTTCGAGGATACTGGCATTTGTGGTTTCACTTGGATTCGGTCGATTCATCAACTTAATAGAAAATAGAACTCGCACTCTGAGCTATTTCCTTCAAAAAATTTTTTTACTATAAAAATACGCTCTTCAGTAGTACCTATAACTAACCATATTTTTACAAATTGTCTTACACAAGTCCAAAATTCAGAAACGTCAAATTAATAGCTTGACAGAAATGAAAACAAAGCAGTCACAGGTGACTATATTTATTTACGATAAAAATTGAATAAACCGGAGAATTTTCAAAATTTAAAAATTAATTTACGGAACCAAATTACTACTAAATAGTAGTGTATTTTACATCGTTTGATTCAGAAAAATGATATCTTTCGAATGGTACTACAATCATTGATGTCCGATAGAACACCAAGCAACAGCACGCAAAAAACTTGTTTCCCATGTTAATCTTCTATGTACACTTTTAAGACAGACACACGGTATTTGCATGTTATATTGTGGGTATTTTTTGTTTGTCCTGTGAAATAATATGAAATCGGAAATATTAAACAAATGTATTATTGTAATTATTACATATTTTATTTTATTTGTAATATGTTTAAAAGCAAATATGTATTTTTATCGCAGTAAAGGTTGTTTCAATTAAGGAAACACGTGGCTAGTGTTGGTCGATACTTGTTGCATTCCATTTAGCATTGAAAACATTGGATCAGCGCTGGCCTACGTGACTTTGCATGATGTTGCGGAAGCGGGGTATAGTTTTAGATATCTACCATGTTCGATGTTGTTCAGTTGAGTTTTGTTCGCGTAGGTAGAAGCTGCGTCGCTCTGTGCTTTATTATATTGTGAAAACTCAACTCCCCGCGTACATTAAATGTGAATTTTATAGTTGGATATGGTATGCAATTACTGTATTTAAGGCTGGCGTTTGAAGCGTCCAAACTCGTAACAACATTTCGCGCCACACAGCAGCTATTCACAGGCCTTAGTAGCGGGGATAGGTATCTACATCGGAGCGAGAAGCGAGGGGTAAGACAACTAAACTAAGAGTACACGGCTGGATTTTATTGTATCTGAAGTTCTATTGTGACAAAAAAAAAAAAAAATGCGGGTAAATATCGTAATCGATGTAAAATTTTCTGCTCTATCGATTTTCGAAATCCGAATTGCAATCCGAAATTGAGAACTACCCCAAAAAAGCAATTTTCACCCTTTTTAATGAATTTGAAATTTGTGATCTTTTTAAACTCACATTGTAATATTTGAAAAACTAATAGCGATATAAAACTTTAAAAAATACAGGAAATAATGGAAACTTTATAGTACACAACAGTGTCATTGAAACTAGTATATTGTTTATAACAAATGAGATAAAAATGTTGTTTTTTCGAATTTTTATTTCAGGTAGTGAAAAAGTTATTCGACCTTTAAATAATTTTCGATTGAGAATTTTGATATACGCGCAGCGAGTGAAATGTTAATAAAAGATGAGAATTATTTTTGATGAAGAAATTATGTCTATAACTTGAATAGATGAGGAGTTCTGAAGTTTGAAAGTTTGCGGGTCGCGAATGCGCGGCGTTTTTCACAGTTGTAGATACATTACGATGCTATATATTGAAATAATACCAACCTAGTACCGCTGCAGTCAATTATAATATACATTTTATATTTTTTATGACTAATACCATACATTGAAATAAATACATACAAATGGAATTGAATTCAAGCAAATATTTAACGTTATTTAAAATCAAAGTAAACAAATAAAGATTACCATGGCTACTTACTTTAAAAACTAAATTTTCTTTTTAGTCTTTATTAAATAAGTAAAAGGAACTTTGTTCACTGATTCAAGTGCTTATTTTAAAACTCTTCTACTTTTATTTGAAACATTTTTCTTTGAAATGATTAGGGAAGCAGGAAATTGTATAAGTATTATTTCACATGTAAAATGCCTATGAGTCAGTCAACACACTATATAAAATATAATTATTTAAATAATATTTAGTTACTTATTTACAGTGTTGTGACTGATCTAGACCACCTTTAAGATCTATGATCTGATCTAGATCGTTTTATATTTTCTGATCTTGATCTTGATCAAAAATAATAAGATGGATGATCTTAAAAAAGATCAGATATTTTCCTCTAAATTTTGACTCTCAGTATTAAATTATATAAGAAATTCAATATATCTTCTGGAAAAAAATATAGAATAACTTTTTTGATTTTATTTTATAATGTTATTTGTATTTTCAATGTTTTTAAAATAGCCACCTTTCTATTTTCAAATTAAGAATTAAAAATTTTGTGAAATAAAGATCTTTTATTCCTGATCTAAAAAAATAGACCCGATCATAAAAATTGATCTATGATCAGATCTAGATCATATTAAATGTGAAGATCTAGATCTTGATCTAGATAATTTTTAAAATGATATGTCACATCACTGCTTATTTACGACGATTCAACACATTTTAAACCTCTTTTGGATGCTGTGGCGTTTTAAGATAATTCTTCATGATAATAATTTAACTTTAGTTTCTAAGTCAATGTAATTATTATCAAGTAATTTTTCACAATATTGTCGTTTTTGTTTTTAATCTTTGTTGATAAATCTACCGAACTGACTTTACATGTAGAAGTGTCAGATAAAAGATCATACATTTTTCCTTTATAAGCTTCGTTTGTTATATTTACCATTTTGTTATTTTTGTCCGCTTTAGTAACTAAAATATCGTTATTATCTTTCAAAAATGTTTTAGCTTTTTGAAATTTTTTATATAGTTGGAATTTCTATTGTATAATTAATATATGTTAATTCAAAAACAGACTTTTTAAAAACAACTTTATTTCACAAGAGACGACTTAACTCGTTGAGAGCTGAGTTCAGAGTGTTTTACTCTTTACAATGATTATACAAAGTATAGTAGTGGGGTTTACAATCACTACTAGGAATTATTTAAGAACAAAGGAATATTATCAGGCTGAGTAAGGGTTCTTGTAATTACTTATATCTTATCTACTAATAGATCATATAAATCCTCCCCTATTAGATGTGAGCATCACCTGGAAGATCCATTTCTTGCAGGGGATTGCGAACTAAAGAGTTCTTATTAAAATTACAATAATTACATTTCTTCTTAATTAATATAAAAACTAATATAATAATAATTATTATTATCATAACATATTTTACAATATTATGATTATTTATATGAGGAATTTCCTTTACAGTTTCTAATGTATGGCGAATTATTTTCATTTCTTTGATGTTTTGCAATTCTATTTCAGAATCAATCTTTTTACTTTCACTAATATTAAATCTATAGTTTGATACAATAATTGGTTCTCCATTAATAACATTATTTATTAATTGTTTATTATTTATCTTACACTCATTATTTTTTAATAAATAAATTCCCTTTAAAATTTTATATTCCTCATTTTCATTTCTACATTTCAAACTTATTTTTTTATTATTCAAATAACATAATATAAACTGGTTAGTATTACTTATTTCTAACAAATTAACTGTATTGTTAGTAATTTTAATATAATTACAATTTGTTATATCCAAATTGAATATAACTTGATAGTCACAATCGGTTTTAGCAATAATGTCATTATTCATATGGTTACAGAAATATTGCTTATTTATTTTTCTGCAATCACTTTGCACTAGGTATAACTTGTCACTTTCTTTTAGCAGTAGATGTTCATTTCTAAATATGGTTAGCACTTCACTATGTTGAATAGTAGGTACAGGAGTGTACTGAAGCAATTCTAACTCTTTGTCAAGGTATAATGGCACCAAGATTAAATAATCTATTTCATAATTTTCTAATTTACAATGAGTTGAAATTAACTGTTTCATCTCATTAAATTTTAATTCATCTGGAAACTCAAATTCTTTATGTTTATTTATTTTAAAAAGATTTTCTTTTAACAAATTTTGTGGAATTATACTTTCATGTAATTGTCCCATATTACAGAAACTAAGAGAGATAATTATATCATTTAATGTATTCTGAATAATTTTATATAAATGAATAATTTGATTTATTACTTCTTTAACAAACAAATGATCAATAAATGTAGCTTTTTTACTCATATAGAACTGCATCTTAAGGATTCTGGATTTCAGGATTTGTTGATTGTGTTTAATGTTTTCCATTGTTTCATTAAATTGTTTAATCATTTGTGTATTGGTATTATAATTTTCTAAAATGTTTCTTTCTAATACGTGTTGATTTTCTTTCAAATTTTTAATTAATTCATCATATCTTTGGGCATCTTCATTATCTAGGTTTCCAGTAATACTTTTAAATACTGTGCCTATACCGTTTATTAATCCTCTTTTAGATCTTTTTTCTAATTTAATCTCTAAATTTTGAAATTTCATAAATATATCATTTTGGTGATAATCTAATAATTTAATATGATTGTTAAATTCTTCATATGTTTCCGTTTTATTAATTTTATTTATCTCTGTTTTTACTAACTCGGTTTGTTTATTTAAATCGAGATATTCGTCGTATATATTTTTAAAGTTATAATTAAAATGAATAATGTGTTTATTCAAGTAGATTCGAGCTTTACCTAAGTTGTTAATTAGTGCGCCTGGGTTGTGTGTAATGTCAGTTAAGTATTCTGTTGCGGTTCCTGATCCGAACAGGATGAATCTGAAACAACAGTTTCTTTTAAAACTTTTCTTGGTCTTTTAATTTTTGAAAGTTTATATTTCTTATCTTTTGTTGTTACTAATGTTCCAAATTTTGGTTGTACTTTTGCTACTGTATGTGAAACATATTTAGGTTTAGTAATTTTACCTGAATGTCTTATATTTTGTTTAACTTTAACTTGTTCCGGTATTTCTGGAATAATTTCAGTTTTATCTTTATTACGTTTTCCAGCGATTATTTCTTTTTTATTTTCTAGTGTTTGCTTTATGTCTCTATAGATTATCTGCATTTTATCTTTATGAGTCTGGATATAATTTTGACTAAGGTGTTTTTCAAGATCTAAGTTAATATCATTAGATTTAAAATGACCGAATAAAATATCAACTGGTTTATAATTTGTTGACGAATGTATTGTGTTATTATAGCCAATTATCGCATAATTTACTTTTTCATTTAAATTTGTAGTTTTATATTCTTTTTGCAAATTTAATAATCTTAGGTGTTCGACTAGAGTAGAATGGAAACGTTCTATCTGTCCATTTGAATTAGGGTTGTCTAAGCTGATAAAATGAATATTTATTTTATGTAGAGCTAAAAACTCTTTAATAACTACATTATTAAATTCTTTTCCGTTATCGCAAATTATCTTATCGGGAGTAACATACTGAGAAATAAATTTTAATAATTTATTTGCGATTTCAATTGAAGTCATATTTTGTAATTCATAAGCTTGCGCAAATTTTGAGAAGCTATCGATAATGGTTAAATATTTTTTCCTTTCTAAGGATATCACGTCCATGTGTATCATTTCTAATGGTTTACTACTTGTGGGTGTTACTCGAAGGTTTAATTGAATTGGATTTCGTTCATATTTGCTCTGAATGCAAATGTCACAAGTATTAATATAATCTTGAACTGTGTTATGAAGATTTGGCCAGTAATATTTTTCTTTAATTCTTTTTATAGTTTCAGATATACCTCTGTGATTCGTTTTGCTTTCATGATATAATTTAGTTATCTCTAGCTGTTGTTCTTGCATTACTATATCTTCTAGTTTATTTTTGCAACTGATTAATTCTATACTTTTATGTAGGAAATATTTTTGTAAAATTTCATTTACATTTGGATACAAATTATCATTAAAAATACAATAATATCTTGTATTAGGTTTACAATAATCTCTTAAGAATGCTAAAATACTTTCTATTAATTTTACTTTTGGAAGATAAACTTCTAATCTGGTTTTCTTTTCAAATTGTCTTGTTATATTTACTCTTAAATTTGGAAAGTCTGTGATATTAAATATTATTTGATTTTTCCCTACATTTATTGAAGTTTCTATAAATTTTATTCCTGAGATGGGACTTTCTTCATCTGAGTGACATGTTTGGTCTGTGTGATCTGATTCTGATGCATTTGCAACATTACTATCGTTATCTGAGTCGATTGCGAAATGTTCTATTTCGTCGGGTAATGAATATACTGTAATTCTAATATTTGTATCTACGAATACATTATAAATTATAATTTTTACTTTTTCCCATAATAATCTATCATTTCCACATCCTAATTTTGGAATGGATATACTATCTATATTATTTTTTGTCAAATATAATTTTAAATTTTGTAAAGTTTCCTTTAAGGTTTTATACGTTGGTTTCTCTTTAAATTTATCTTTGGTGACTAAGTGAAATATTACATGTTCATTAGATATTCTTTGTAATAATACATCGGTGATTTTTGGTGTTTTAAATTTTGATAAATAATTTTTACTATTAAATTTTAAATCTATTTTTTCTGCTATGCCTTTTCCTAATTTTTTATCGCAACTTATACAGTGAGCTAAGTTATCTTTTACTTGCAATAAATCTCCTTCTTTTTCTATTATTTCAAAATCGTTAATCTTTACTCTAGATAGGGCATCTGCGTTAGTATTTAGTTTTCCCTTCTTATATTCTATATCATAATCAAATTCTTGCAGTTTTAACTTCCATCTTAATAATTTTGAATTAGGTTCTTTTAAATTAAATAGCCAGGTTAAGGGTTTGTGATCCGTAACTATTTTAAATTTTACACCATAAATATACGGTTTGAAGTATTTCGTTGCCCATACTATTGCTAGTAATTCTTTTTCTATTACCGAATAATTAATTTCGTGTTCATTAAGTGTCCTACTTGCATAAGCCACTGGTAAGTCTTTTCCATTTACATTCTGGGATAATACGGCACCTATAGCATAGTTGCTAGCGTCTGATGTTACTATAAACTGTTTGTTGAAGTCCGGGTATTGGAGAATGGGGTCGTTCATTAATAAATTTTTACTAATTTCGAAACTTTTTTTATATTCTTCATTATTGATGTCAATGCTAGTTCCTTTTTTTAATGCTTTAGTAAGGGGTTTTGTAATCTTCGCAAAGTCTCTGATAAACTTCCTATAATAACCTAATAAGCCTAGGAATGATTTTATTTCCTTTTGGGTTTTTGGTATCGGAAAATTTTGTATAGCTAATATTTTATTTGGATTGGGTTTTACTCCATCCTGTGTTACTACATGTCCTAAATATTCTACCTCTTTTCTAAGAAATTCGGATTTATCCAACTGTACTTTCAAATTTGCTTGTTTTAAGGTTTTAAATACTTTTTTCAAATTATCTAAATGTTCTTCTAAACTGTTTCCAAGAATAATGATGTCATCTAAGTATACTAAGCATACTTTTCCAATTAAGTCTTTTAAAACAAAATTTATTAATCGTTGGAACGTACTCGGAGCGTTTTTTAAGCCAAAGGGCATTCTTTTAAATTCATAATGTCCTCCTTCTACATTGAACGCTGTTTTTGGAATATCTTTACTTTCGACTTCAATTTGATGAAAGCCTGAGGCAAGATCAAGTGTTGTGAAATACTTGCATCTTCCTAATTTGTCTAATATATCGTTAATATTGGGAATAGGATACTTATCATCAATTGTTTTGTTATTTAAATTTCTATAATCAATAACCATACGGAATTTAGCTTTTCCTGAAGCGTCTGTCTTTTTTGGAACTACCCATACTGGAGATGACCAGGGTGAATAGCTATGTTGAATTATGCCATCTTTTAATAATTTAGAAATTTGTGTCTGCACCTCTTGTTTGTAACAATTAGGGTATCTATATGTTTTACTATGTACCGGAATGTCATCTGTAGTCTTAATTTCGTGTTTAATTCTATTTGTAAACGTCAATTGATCATTTTCGTTATAAAATATCTCTCTATAATTTTGAATAATTTTTAATAATTCTCTTTCTTCGAATTTATTTAAATGACTAGTTCTAAAATTATTTAAATCAATTAATTTTTCTGATGGTCCATTAGGCATTATCTTAAAATTTTTCGTAAAATTAGGCATCGTCATATTATTTATTTCAATTTCTTCTAATGTTTTATTAGTCACTGGGAATTTTAATCGATTATTTTTAATTTTAACTATACTATCTGGAATTTCAAAATATGGATTTATATTATTATTTTCTAATAATACTTCTGAATCTTCTTCGTTAATAAAATAACTAACTATCTTTGTTTCTTTTGGTTTTAATTTTAATTTATTACTATTCTCATAATAATTTAATTTATGTTCTTCACCTAATAAGTATATTTTATCATTTACAATATCGTATTGTGCATTTAATAATTTTAAATCTTCTAATCCGATTAATAGATCGAATTGGCTATGAAATTCGAATACATAAAATTTAATTTCAATTTCACCAAAATTAATTATCACATAATTATTTCCTTTTGATATACCGTGTGCGGTTGATAATACAAAATTTTCTTTAAATAAGTAAAATTCTTTTCGATATTTTTTTATTACGCAAGGATTAATAAATGATCTAGTGCTTCCTGTGTCGATTAAACATTTGTATTTATCTAATTGTAAATATGGCAATTGTGTTGGGTTATCAATGTTTGTCACTTCGTAGAATTTTGATTGTTGACTGGCTCTAAAAAAGAGTTATTTTCTGTTTGTGATTCTTCGGGAATTTGTTGTTCATGATCTACATAATATTGTTCGTCATAATTTTGTTCATTTTCAGTTTCATAATACGGTACTGTTTCAGTATCTTGTTGTGACTCTAAGTTTTCTACGTTAAATAATTCTTTTGAATAATATGTGGGTCTAGATTGTGTTTGAAATGATTGGTTAGGTCTAAATTGTGTCTGTCTGGTTGATATGGACATTGGTGTAGGTTTTGGTTGAGGTTTTGTATTCACTGATCCTCTAGGAAGGTTGTGAACAGGTCTTGGTTGAGTAAATTGTGGTAATTGCATAGGATATGCACGATTATATGTGTTTTGGAATTGATGTTGATGTTGTGGGTAATATTTAGTGTTATTATTTGGTTTGTTATAAACTGAATTTTTAGGTGGATTTGTTGTGGATGATCTAGATGCTTCTAACTGATAATCGTTCATTAATATTTTTAAAGCTGCATTTAGACTTGTAGGATTACGAGTTTGTAAAAAGGATCGTAAAGGATCTTTCAGTCCTCTTAAAAATGCACGAATAGCTAAATTTTGACCATACATTATCAAAGCGGGTCTTAAAGCTGCTTCAATTTGAGTTTCTACATACGCCGTGTGTGAATTTAATAGTTCTAACATTTTATTATAATAATCAAAAGCATTTTCATTAATTTGTTTAAGATTAGTAATTTCTATTGCAAGAGTATAACAGTCTCTCTTGTCTGCATATGTGGTAATAAGTGCTGTTTTAATATCATTCCATGAATTAATAGAATAATGCGAGATAGCTTTAGCTGCTTCTCCTTTAATTTTGTTTCTTATATTTGCAATTAATACAAAATTATCGTAGTCATCTGGTACTGTACGATTATAAAATTTATTTATTAGAGCTTCGCTCATTCGAATAAAATAGGCAAGTTCATTTGAGTTACCATTGAATATAGGAACTGTGTCCAAGTATCTTTGTTCTAGTTGTTGTGCCATTTTCACTGACAATTAAATTAGATTTGCAACAATAGTAATCTGTACTTACAATATTGAAGCGATGAACATGAGCTGTCACGTATCGGACGACTCGTTCGTGATGTTGATGATGAGGATGACTCTGCAGTAGTTGATGTCTCTTATCTTTCCTTACATGGATTGGGCACGCTACTGGTCTCTCGTTCTCGTCGTTGTTGATCGACTGATGAATTTGGGATGATTTCTTGAAGGATTCACTTGTCCGCGCACATATGTCGACTTATGACTTGATGTGTGAAACTTCTAAGTTCAAATTGCAATAAATCGTTAAAACGAACCAAAACGAATTAAATTTTCACTTTAAACGTTTAGTTTGCAAATCCGATCCGACTGCGCCATTAATATATGTTAATTCAAAAACAGACTTTTTAAAAACAACTTTATTTCACAAGAGACGACTTAACTCGTTGAGAGCTGAGTTCAGAGTGTTTTACTCTTTACAATGATTATACAAAGTATAGTAGTGGGGTTTACAATCACTACTAGGAATTATTTAAGAACAAAGGAATATTATCAGGCTGAGTAAGGGTTCTTGTAATTACTTATATCTTATCTACTAATAGATCATATAAATTATATATTTGTATGTTCCGTGCTAAAGTTGGTTATAATTTAGTTGCTTGTGCTCCAAATTCATTTTGTAACAAATCGTACATTTGATTATGAAAACGTAAAAATATTGGATAGCGTATCCAATTTAATTTAGCATTTATATTTAGAGATGACAAAAACAATGTAAATTCTAGGAACAATATACAAAACTTGTCATATTTATAGCAATATATGTATAATATTTTAATAACTCGCGAGTAGAACACATTGTACAGTAAATTGATAAATTTAGTCTAGTCAGGTTAGCAAATAATCATGATTTTTCACAACAAATTTTATATTGTTATAAACTTGCGTTACTAACTTTTTTAGTCAATAAGTTACTGTGTTTATGTGACTAGTAACTCCAAGCTAATTTTGTGTTTCTTAGTTTGCCCTGAAAAAACCAAATGTGTCGACTTTCGATTAGTAAATTCATCTTGACTGCAGCGCATTTTGAGTATCTCATGAAAAGCCACATTTGCGCGCGCTAGTCGACTGCAGTCAACTTGAACCTAGCTATGGTATGTCCGGCGGGGGGTGGCAGCGAGCGCGGTACTTTGTCGCATGCTGCACCTTCAACGGATAAACGCTGAACTAACTTAACACAGGCTCTTATGGACAAATTCTAGTTCTCTAATAATTAAAATTCAGTGCATTCTATTAAAGAAATTTGAAGAAACTTGCATTCCTAACAATGTAATGCAGGGACAGACATATTTTGTTTTTATTAATATCTTAAAATTAAATAAATTTTGTTTATAACTTTTACATTTTAATGAATATTAAAAAAGCAAAAACGTTAGTCCCTAGAGACCTCATTCTAATTCCTAAAAAAAAATAAAATGATTTTTTTCACGCAGTACATTTTGAAATAAACTGGAACTACGATTTCACTGCTTCAAACGCCAGCCTTAAGTGTAAAATTCAAGTTTGAACGTTGGGTTATTAAGTGGGTGACTAAATTTGTGAAATCGGTTAGCTGTCGGGTATTTTGGATGGGAGCTGGGCGCGTACGACGTGCGTCTTGCAATCAAAATTTATCGTTCGCGGGTTGGCTTCTCTCACAACACAAGAGTATGATTTTGTATGTTTGGCTTACGCAGTGCATGCCAGGAGTGGCTCGTACAGTCTGTGAGTCCTTCCATCTTCCTATAGGGTGGGCGACAACAAACCGCTGCAGGTCATACTCTGTGTCCGTTGCAACTACGTGTAAAATCAGCCGTGAACGTTTGCGGAAGACCATCGATTAAATTTGTTCCGAATACTGGTATAGCGCTAACGCGGCGCGTGGGGCATGCTCATGACAGTCCGATCATCTAGAGTGGATTCATAGTCATGCCTGATACCATCTCTATGCCAATATCGCATTCGATGTGCCTTAACAAGATTGGCCCTTGAGGTTTCTCAATCATTTCAACATTACATATGATAGGCCCTGTGTATGGTCGGGTGTATACAGGGAATTCCGGATGGCAGAGAAAGCATTTGGTCGACTAACGTGATTCTGTGACATGAGCTCGGGCCCCTGCGGTATCGCGAAGTAGGAGACCATGCGGGGTTCGGCTAGACGACCCACGTTAATTTTTTATAAAACAGACAACACACCGGTTGCTGTTATTAGAGTCCTAGAGGCACAAAAATGTCTGTGGGGCAGTGTGAATCTTAGTTTTAATTTAGTTTTAATGGTTTGGGTACTTTTAATCTAATTTTAAGTTAATCCATTTTATATCAGCTTTAATTTAAGTCTACTAACCCATGTACTTTCAGATTTGTATTTTTAATAAGTAAATTTTTATTTGCAGATTTAAATTGTTTTAATATTTTTAATTTAATTGTTTTTATTTGTTTACAGAGATCAAGAATAATGAAGACAAGAAGTAGCAGTACTAGAAGTAAGATTTATTTTTAATTTTTCAACATTTGTTGTTTATTTATTTCTAATTTGTTGTTTTTATTTTTCTAGAGTCATTGCAGAGTCAGCCACCGTGAGAAATGTATAATGTTCCTGTGTCTACCATCGAGGGATGAAGTTGCAGATGGAAATGAATCATCCGCCGTAGGACAGACCCTCTCGTCTTGAATTTCTCTTTGTTTATATATATTTGTGTTTTTTCTCTAACTTTTAGTATAGGTGTTTTCTGCTTTCATTGTTTGTTTTATTTTTGTGGTATGTTTTTGTTTTGTTTCTTAAAACAGGAATGAAGATGACACAGTGAACTTAGTCGTCTTTGCTGGATTTCTACGTGTTTACTTTCTACTTCACACATGTAATTATACATAGTTTCATTTTAATTTGCAGTTTCTTATTTGTATTGTTGTTTCAGCCAAGAGTTTACGGCGGGCAGATGGAGTTGAAGAGTCTTCAATAGAGTTTCACCCATCGTAGTCAAGAGCCTGCGGCCAGCAGATACAGTTTCAGAGTCTTCAAGTAATTCTTCAACATAGTTCGCCGTTCCCAACACAAATGTAAGTTCATTAAATTAATTCATTAATGAATTAATATATTTACTAATGTACTTCTGTTTGTTTAGTGGGCGGCGACACTGCTCTTCTGTCCTAGGTTTTCTGGAAGTTTCCCTAGGAGTTTCAGTCTCTTTCTTCCAATGTCAATCCAGGAGATCTGATCTTTGTATTCATTCCAATTAAATAACATAATAAAAATTATATACTTGTACATGAACTCTTGTGTTTTATTTAAGTTATAATAATAAATAAATTATAACTTTATCCATTGAGATAATAAAGATATTGTTACAGAAATAAAATAGCTAAAATCAATATTGTCATTTAATAAAACGAAATTCATAATTTTAATTTATTCCTTGCAATTTTAATCTTAGTGCTGCCACCTATTATTTTATTTTAGAAGTATAGGTTCCTAAATTACAAAAATTCATTGCAGTTTACTCGCCTGTAATCTTATAAGAATAGTTCAAAATTTTTGTAAGAGATGGCAGCACTACTCGATACGGTAACTCGGTACTCACATTTTTTCGATTCATTAAAACTAATTGAAGATGCTCGTTTTTTGAAATTGTGACCTTGATTAATTAGCGTTTTCTTAACCCGTGGCCCTAGGCCCTTTATACTCACATATGTTGTAGAGAAGGGTCGATTATTCAGGGTACTACTAGAGGGACCGCGGTTTTTCGTTATTTTTGCGATATCTCTTACCGTTTCCGAGATATGACGCTTTAAAGTTTTCAAAATAGTTTCCCTTAAAAATCACCCTTAATATTAACTTTAAAGGGCTAGAAATGATTGTATACCCCTTTTAGAATGTGCTGAATACGATTTCACAACCATTTTGTGATGGGATGTGTAGTTACATAATTAGAGCAGTATTTACTTTGCTTTATTTAATTGTATAAGATTTAAGGGTGAGCGCCAATTTTCGAGACCTCCATTGGAGTTTTTAGGGCTCAATCTATAGGAATCCACCCTTAACTCGATTTTTTTGGGTTTTTTCCAAGGAAAAATTGATATAAGGGCGCTACACCCTTCATTAGAGCCTATAGATTTCGAATCTGTGATTTAAAATAGCCTAGGGTTTGTATTTCTTGCGTAACTCGCATTTGAAATCTGAAGAAATCAGTGAAGTAAAAAAAGCTGCCTAGGCCCTTCATACTCACATATATTGTAGAGAAATGCCAGTTTTTCATGTTTAGAAATGATTGTATATCCCTTATGTGAGTGTGCTGAATACGATTTCATAAACCATTTTGATTAATTACTTAAGATTTAAGGGCGAGCGCCAATTTTCAAGAAATACTTCCCCTAGGGCATTGTAAATCACTGATTAGAAATATATGGCATCTGATGGCATAGTGCCCTTATCTCAAGTCAAAATTGCAATAATTAAAATATAGGTATATATTCTGTGAAACACGTTTTATTCGAACATAAATATATAATCAATATATCTACAATATAATTTACAAAATTACCCCAAGTTACACAGTAACAATAAAAGGGATTTTCTTACAAATAAAATAATAGCTACATACATTTTCTTATATCACAGATATGTAACACACATATTATAATCATTTATAATAAAAACTCACGCAAACCGTATTCATAATGACATCAAAACATTACATCAATTATTTAACATTTATAAAATATTGGCATGGTAATACTTTACCAAAACATTCATTATTATAGATTTCATATTGTCGTTCTATAAATACGGTTTGTAAAACTTTATCAAATGTAATTATTATAGAAAATTTCATACAAACATAATAGTAATATATAAATATTTATTAATTTGCCCTAATTCTGAATAAAAACAAAGAACAAACTAGTCTACAGTAACTAGCAAATAAGTTCTCAAATACATTCATATTTATTTCATTGTAATCAATATTATTTGTGAAACATAATAATAAAGAAACAGAATTAGTACAAATTTCTCTAACTTACAAACAATTCTCACAGATTCCATCAGGTGAGGTGTCAAAACATTTTGGTCATTTGTCTTATTCTAATCAATCATCAATCAATCTATCGTACTGATTGCAACAATCACTTCTTTCATTGTTATTAGCACCGTGAAAATTTAATCAAAAAGCAAATACAAAATGAACACTTCAAGTTCATCATAATAACTTTCAGTAAAGTTAATTTTAAAAATAATATATATTTCGATTCCACTAGGAACAAGATATAGTAAACAGTTTAATCAAAAGTAGAGTGAACAAATGGTAATATTATGTACCTACTTTAAAATAAAAATATCGTTAACGTGAATATTTAAAATTTTGGACATTCAGCCTTAAAAATCAGTTTGAAATAGTAAATAATATAATTAATTATTTCAGAACATTTAATTTGTTGAGCAGGAAATGTTAACTCAGTTTTAATTATCACTATAATACTTATTGGATCAACTATTTCTTTGTGTGTAATCTATTAAATTAGTATGAAAATATTTTAAAGTTAAGTTACAGTTCCCTGTTCATAATAAAAACAACGTTTTGCCTATCTATCAAACATAATTTTTCACGTCAACTTCAAATGTGTCACAATAATGCTGGATTTATACAGAGTATACCGTAATTTAAAGTATCGTACCGTACCGTGTTGTAATTTAACAATTTGCAAAGCTTTAAATTAGCAGTTTACATATTTCTTTAAAATGTTTATGTCAATAATTATAAACATATATTATAAATGACGAAACGTTTCTTCTCCTTGACTCAATGACAGTTGCAATTGATATTTTAGGAGAAATGATGAGAAAACAAGATGAAAACGATGAAAGAAAATTCCACAATTAAATCGTGTCAAGCAACAAGGATATCACATAAGTTTAATGAAAAGAATGCGACTTTGTTTTTCAATTAAAAAAAAAACTACATCGGTACACTAATGAATTATTAGCTCATCTTAGTTTACAGTATTGTAATAATTAATACAAAAATAATATAATCTATCTATTCAGTTGCCAAACAAATTCAGGCATGAAAAATTCACTACTGAATGCATGCAAATCGACTATAATTTAACACCGTAAGCTACCGTAAAGTAAAAAGATAAATAAGTACAAAATACTCAGGATTGCAGTCAAGATGAATTTATTAGTCATAACTCGACGTTCCGTAACACATTTGGCTTCTTCAGGGCAATGACTAAAAAGTTAAAACAATATTAAAATAATTTAACATAACATAAAAGTTAATTTCGTTAGTCAATATATAATAAAATAATGAAACAAACGTATCATAGTACAAAAAAAAAAACAAGTTAACTTGTTGAATTAATTAATAGAAAAGTTTCAATTAAAATTGAACAATCTTTCGAAGCAAAAATCTAACAGATGTTGAATAAGTACAAATATTTATTATTTATGATAAAGTTATTCGCAAACAGAATAACTTATAATTTGTAGGTAAACGATATTTTAGTTAGTATCCCAGTAAACAACGCAACACGAATGTTGAATTATTTTAATATTGTTTTAATGCGATTTTAACTTTTTAGTCATTGTCCTGAAGAAGCCAAACGTGTTGACGAAACGTCGGTTTTGTAACTAATAAATTTATTTTAAATGCGGTCCCGATTATTTTGTACCTCTCAGATATCCAAGCCAGTCGATAAATTCATCATTTTATAAAGATAAAAGTTGACCATCTCTTCACTTAGAATACGATACTCGAGGCTACGACGTTGCAATGTATAAAATGATATCTTTGCAATTTACAAATAGTATGTTAGGTTAAGGTACTTTACGGTACGATACAGCATACGCTATATAAATGCAGCATACTCTGACACTTTTGTCTTAAGATGTTGAATACTTATTGTTTGTGAAACTTATACCAAGCAAAATAGAAACGTTAAACGATATTATGAATTTGGCACAATAATGGGTACAGTCCACTGGGACACAAGTTGCCAACAAAACAATCGTAAACGAGGTCAGAATATTACAGAAAATCCATTACAAATCAGTTAAAAAAACAAAACTTTACTAACTTGATATGCAAGGTCCTCTACCTAGATCATTTTAAGAAATCATTCATTGTGTCAACAAGCAAAATACTACTAGAATTTGTCTACTTTATTTCCCAAACAAAGTGCGATCATGTCGCCATGCCAACATCAACTCGGCTACAGCTGTTGGAAATGCATCGCGTAACCTTGAATAATATTCAATAAAATCATCAACCAAACGTCAATCATGATTTCTCCTATTCCGAAACCAAAATAATTCGCAACCAGCGATCATCGCTGCTCAATTGTTTATCCACGACTAGAACGTGGTGGATCATTGAGAAAATAGCGCCAAAGAAATTGACAAATCTCCATCGGAATTACTTTCCGTCTTGAAGAAAATTCCTTAACATCCCGGAGTGCTCTTCTGCTCTCCCTTGTCCTGCAGTCACAGCGAAGCAGTGGCCATGAAGTTCTGTCGCCGTTTTAAAACCCGCGATTTATACAAGTCGGATTTCTGACAGACGACTACCGTTCCACCTTGGTTTGGATTCTGGGGAGTTTTGACATTGTTGCCAGTGCCGATGAGAGTGCCAATCATCTTCGAGACGGAGAATTTTCTTGTTTTCTGCGTCGCTTGCATGGCTCTGCATTCGCTGACTAATGTATCGAAAGCTTGGTAGATAGCTTCACTGTTTTCTGCGACGGAAACTTCGTGGAATTGGCAGCCATGTTGAACTGCAATTGTACGGCCTTCAATTTCTTCAGTCTGCAAGAAGGAAAACACTCGTGAGTAAAGCCAGTAAAAACAAATTTGGTTTTGCTGTCACAATTCAAATGTAACCTTGCAAAAATGAATCATAAGTCTGAATAAGTAAAATTTAGTATGTCGTATTTTACGAATGAAGCTTGTTCCAAATAAATTCCGCGGTTTACGATTTTCAGGAAATGGAATGAGTAAAAGAACTCGGACATAAATTATAAGATTGACAGCAAACACTTACTACGTAGAAACAAAGTAACAGCTGACAAAACAACCTGCATAGTTATTAAAACATCTGCACTCGTTCTTTGTTACTTGAACTTCTAAGTTTCAAGCTTAGAATTTTATGACGTCAGCATTCATTCATAAACGTGAAACGATTTCGTATCTTAATGGAGCCTTTAGCTTTTAAGATCATGATCAAAAGTTCACGGAACCTCATTTACTTTCATTGATAAGCTTATAAAGTTAAAGTATCCGATATTCCTTTTCTCTTCCTGCTTTCTTGATGCTCAAATAAGAATTTATATTCTCAATTCTTGCAACAAAATTTTACATTCAACAGACCATTGCTTTCTGCGAAATACTGGATGGAAATAATTGAAAATAGCTCGCATATTTCATAATTTGTTCCGCTTGTTAAAATGTAAAGAAAACGTAATAATTCATTCCATATTTCTCAGAAAACTATTGTCTGTATTATTTCTATGATTCACTAAAAATAACACTTAGTTTGAAATAAGAAGGGAAGTGAAGTAAAACAGATACATTTCTGTTTACAGTTAATATCATAAAAGTATCAATTCATTTCATTTGGAATACCAAACACGATGACTACAGCAATATCCAGCCAATATTAGCAAATGTTTAGTTGAGGAGACAAACATTTGACAATTTTTCACTTTGATGTTATTTCCTCATTCCTTACTCTTCGGATGAAGTTTATTTTGTTTCATTATTACCCAAAGTTTACAAACTTAAAAATAAATTTAAGCTAGCCACTGCTAGAGAAAGGAAGCAGTTTCTTGAACAGTTAATAAAACGAAAAAGATCAGATTACATTAAACAAAGCCATTCGATAAAAAAATAACCACCAAGCTAAGCATTTGTTGATTAATCTCCGGACTATTTACTTTTCCCGAGCGCTAATTGCAACAATTTACTTTACAAATCGTCCAGCAACAGAGAAACCATTGACTGCACTTTTTGCTCTGGCATTGCGTGAAGGATGAATTCCGCGGACGGCGTACGGCCGTAGTGCGGATATTTCTGGTTCCTGTGCGTCCGTTGACCTTTCTCTAAACTCCACAACTCCAGGCCGGCGAAACGCATCGCGATCGCGAGGAATTCCCTCAAGAATGCGCGCCGACGCGACGAAATGCGCGGATATTTGTGAACAGCGGACGCAGCATTGACGGATGAAAAAACTAGCGCCAAGCTTTGTTTTCTTCTTATACGAGGATTTAGAATATTTGGAAGCTGCGATAATGAGCTTGTGGAAAAACTACAGTTTGTTATAAACTCAAGCCCAAGAAGAATACATTCTTATGCAATTGACGATCGTTAAAATATATTTTTTCATATTTTTATTTAACTCTGCTCCTTGAGACTTTTAATTTGATACCTAAACTCAGAAGGATGTAGTGAACTTGTACACAAAACAATTAATGATCGTTCTAAATTAATTATTAACATTTCAGTTCAAGTCTTTTTCTTGATGCCTTTAACTTGATATTCAGAAGAGTGTAGTTAACTTATACCAAAACAATAGACAATCATCCTAAATTAATTTTTAACATTTCATTTTAAATTTCCCTGATGCTTAAACTTGATACCAAACTCAGAAGGATGTAGTTAACTTCTATAAAAAACAATTGACGATCGTCCTAAATTAATTTTTAACATTTCATAAAAAAAATACAATTGACGATCTTAACATCATTTTTCAAAATGTATTATACATAGAATATATAATTAGTATTTCCCAACGCCAGTAGCAGATCTAAAAAAATTGCATTTAACATTAAATAATTCAAATAATATTACTAACGTATTTTATTTGATATTTGTTTTTGAAGTTGATTTCATATTCGTAATAAATTGAATTTATTGTTTAGTTTTAAGTAAATTTCCGCTTCTTGTTTTGCAGCGGTTACCAAAATCAAATTAGTTCTTCGAATTGTCCTTAGGTATATACTTGTTATGAAGTTTTCCGCGTTAGTAAGTTATAGAACAAGTGGACACACATCCATTCATCCTTCCATCCATCCATACATACTGCGTACAAAAAAATTAAAAGGAACATAGTTTTGATCTTCGAAATAAGAGGAAAGTATAAGATTCTTTCAGGATAACAATTTCTTTAGCCCGTCATACACGAGTAAATATATTATTTCAATTTTGAATATTCAATTATCATTTTAATTTCAATATGAAAAATATTGTATCGTGTACTATGTAGTTTTAATTCAAAATATTTGATTTTGAAAACCACACGATTTGAATTGTACGGACCTAAAATATTCGACAGATATTAGAATAGTAAGTAAATGTAAATGCAGTTGGCAGCACCATACAGTAACCACTGTTTGTTGTGATTTTAAAGGTGCGAAACCTAATTATTCATACAAAAATATCGCTTTGAAATTAAGATGAAATTGACTCATATTTACATGATTTACTTTGTTCCTTTACAATTCTTTATTTTATGTAATAAAATTGTGTTATAAATATTATACGATCTTTTAATTGATTACTATATTTTTATATTGGCACAATAATCAAAGTTGTATAATATTTAAAGTGACTTTAACATTGTAGTTTTAATCTGGATGTCAAAGGAGAATATATTTTGAATGAAACTTCTGGCAAATGTCTTTTATATTGCTTCAAGTGATATAACAGCTGGTTTCACACATAAATGAGATTCTGGAAGTATAGTTGTATATATAATTTAATGAAATTATCCTTGTAATTATATTTAGATATACTCATAATATTTGTTTCGCTTGAAGGAAGTATTTTTTCGTGTCATTAAGACTTTATGATCAGATTTCACAAAATATTTACCAGAAGAGACATTGAAACTATTAATAAAGTTATAATTATAATAATTTACACAGATGCGCATATACGAAAAATTCAAAACGAAACGCTGTCATATTCTTTTGTAAAAGATGCAGACGATGTTTTTAAATAAAGAAATATTTTGGCATTCTGTAAAGGCACGTGTCGCAAATGTACAGAACTTACAAGCCAGTTTCGAAAAATAAATCCAGATATTCATAAATCAGTCAGAGAAAGAAAATTATTTCCAATAAACATAAATTTTCACACTAATCGTTCTTTAATTGTGAAATAAAAGTTTAACATCAATTAGAAACCACTGAAACCGAGTACAAGGGCAAGACATTCATAAATCTGTTGTCCCAATAATTAATTTTTAATCTTGGACGTCCACTGAAAAATATTTTATAAAAACTAACGAAAATAAAATGAAAGGGTGTTAACGAAATCTGCAAATCTTCGGAGCATCGAGGACAAACGACAGTCACAATGCCCAGCGCGGGAAACTGGAGCGAGACCGTCTGGTGGCGAAATTGCATCACTGTTCTGATTCTGCCAATTTTCAGACTAGCTGTCAGTAGCATTTATCAATGATACGCTCCTAAAAACGTTTTATTACCAGTATACTCGACGAGGCGTTGAAAAAATATGAAACGAAAGAAAAAAACTTGAAGAACGTAAACAAAACATCTGGCATTCAAGGCCCCTGCGATCCGCGGGTGCCGGTGCATAAACATGATTTATTTTAACCGAACTTTGTCGCTGTAAAATTTAGGTTAAGTGTACTGGTGGTTGTATTTATGTATTTAGATTGGCGGGTTGTTTTTAATTTGGCGGCTACAGATGTGAATTTTGTCATTGGATTCGCATTTGACGGCGTATGACCTTTTGATGAAAAGTTTCAATGATCTAGCTGTCTGGTTAATGCATTATTACACAAGACTGACTCATCCACAATCCGCAATCATCGGGTTACCCAAAGTGAGGTTATAAATCTAAGTAAAGCAACCTTCTAATAATCTTTTTTTAAGAATGATTACATTATTCTAGGTCAACACTCTCGTAAATTCATTAAAGGGATTTGTGAAATATTTAGTTCACGAACGATGGAATGATAGAATGTTATAAATTATTTGCAGTATAAATAAATTTCTGTTTTTCGTTAGAATCTACACGTTTTACATCATTATCAATTAGTCATGCTGTATTTTAGTTTCAATACCGTAGCCAATCTTCCCAAATTTAACCACTAGAGATAAATTTAATTTTGCTTACTAACTACTCCAATACCAGGTAGCAACGGAAGCAGTGATGAATTATAATTAAGCAAATAATTATAAAAACAAGATAAAATTACTATGGCAATATATAAATAGATATACCTCAACATTGTTTCATATTTTAATTGTCATTTTATTGATTTTGTTTCGAATACACGTGTCGTTATCGGTTTTGTATTTAACAACTTTGTCATTAAAACATATCCTGATTAACTGCGGTAAAATGCAATAAAACAATCAATTTTAAACACAAACCCAACCTTTCTGTTTTGGTAGCATTGAAACGATATTCTAAAAATAACCTGCAATACAGGAATTCATGAATGAGGATAAATTCATCCATTTTTCATTTCCAAAATACATCAGCCATCATATTTCACAGCAACGATATTGCCTTGTGCACAAAATTCGATGTGACAAGATGATTGAACTCGGGTTTCAAATCATTCAAAATTATTCCAATACTTTGCTGGATACGTTCGCTTTGACATGTCGAGGTATCATTTTATGAGTATATTGCATAAGATGACAGGATATCAACACTTTAAAACAAGAGAAATTTGTTTTTAATTGCACTAATTTCGCAAAAAAAATAGTTAATATTGTGCAATAAGTATAGAAAGTTACCTCATATTTCACAATAAGTAGGTAGAGGTTTAGTTTTCATCGGACAAACTTTACGAAAATGTAACGAAAAAAATCACGAGATCTGTAAAAACATAGTGCTATTATTTATATGTTTTAGTGAAACAAATAACAGTTTGGTCTAATTAAAACAAATCGTCAAGTTGTATTTCGTTAGATAATTTATTGAAGGTAACAATTTGTTGTTGTCAAAGTAATGAAAGCAAATAAAAGTTTATACACTTGCAAATAGTTCTCTTCCTTTCTACCCTTCCTTCTTTGTTAAATCTAATATTAAACAGACAAAAGTGACTTTTCTATAGGGATTTTTTATTTATTTGATATCTATTTTTTTTAGTATTGTAAGTAGATTCATAATAGTATGTTAAAGAACATGTTTCATAATAAATTATGTTAATATTCTAATCCTTCTAATAAAATAAACGACTATTAAGAATTAAAATGCCTTGTAAGTTACATTTGTAAGTATGTAGGATATTGACATTTTTAATAACAAATTTAATGTCTATAAAAAATTAAGCAATTACCTTAAAACAATTGTGAATTGGTGTTTTTCATTGGAAATTGTCTTTCTGTTTTTGTATTATTTCTATCTTCCTACCATATTAATCTTATGTATTTTTTATGTACTACTTTGTTACTATTGGATTTTTTTTGAGTAGGTATTGTATATATTGCAATGTTACTTATCTGTAATTGGAATGTAAGTACAGTTGAATGAGTTTTTCATACTATTTTATCTATTTTAAGCCTTTTATGATTTGTTTAAATACTCCTAGAAAATTTTAGTTTAAAAATTTAGGGAATTTTGTGTTAGTTGGTGATACTGATTGGACATTTGAAAATTCAATTGTTGTAGTTTAAAATTTAAATTTACTTAAAGTAAAAATGAATGTAGACATATGATATTTTACTAAAATTAATAATATAAATTATTCTGTACAATTACAACAGTCAAATGAGCTACTAACGAACTTTCATTGGGTGCTGTAATTGCTTTGTTATAGAAACTAGAAAAATCAATTTTTCCAATTTACACTCCTTTTCGAGAACAGAGATATTCCTTGGAATTAAATAAGATGGAGGGCACAGGACAGAAAGGGCTGAAGAGGATTATGGGAAAGATCTCCAGTGTCAGCAAAAAATAAATATAAATGTAAAGTCAACTCCTTTTCTTAATTACTAAAGTGTATGATATTAAGATAAGAACAAGCGATTCATACAGTTTTGTAAATAGTTTCAAAATCAATAATTATACTTCTAAATAAAAATGGAGATTTCGAATTTGTCTATCGCTATAAATTTGCTTGTAAAAGTTTAAGTAGTCGTAAAATATCGTCGCTTAAAAGTGGTGTCCAGTTGAACGAACTATCAAAATTGTAAAATATATTTTTTCAGTGATATTTGCATTTCCTCCTTCGTAAAATTTGTTAGCCTACGTTCCTCGGCCGGATTAAATTCGCTAGGACGTACTATATACAACATTCATGGCAAGCTAGATCCGCCCGTTCATTCGCTTCATGTTTACATTCATAAATTGTGTGGAATTTAAAATGTTTACAACATTACATGCGCTGAACTGACTGTAGTGACTTTACTGTTGGTTTTGCAGGTTTTACTCGCGTGGCATGTTTCAGTTTTGCAACAGGAAACTGTAACGGTTACGGCGCCTTAAATGATGAATGGAAGAATTTAATTAGTTTGGAATAGTGTGAATTTGATGTGCAGCGTGTTTGTTTTGTTTTAAACTGCAGCTGTACGCCCAAGTAAATAAGGAAACTTAGATTGCGTTTGTTTTTGTGTTCTGCTTCGAAACTACTGTCTATGTTTTTTTTTTGTCTGACCTTTTAAAGTTTAGTAATTTAATCGTTAAAATTTTACTGAGCTTAAATTTAAAAATGCAATGAAAATATTTACAGGCTATTGTCGTCCAAAACTAATTAAGGCTACCTTGACCCAGTACTTGTTTTAATTATTCGCTGCAATAAAATCTTATTAACGAAGTACGCACTAGAACTAGAGCATTAAGATTGTAATCTTCAGATTACAAAACACTTACACAAGTTTCATTAAGTAATTGAAGACTTAGTCATTTACATAGTTTTACTACGTTGTAGAAATGCGAATATTCCATTCAAGGAATTTGTCATTATTTCTTTTTGGTATACGCGAAATAATGAGACAATAGTTATTTGTACAACTGGCAATGAAAGCAATATCTTTTTTCACGAATGTGTTAAGCTTTGTTTAGAGCAACTCAATTATCAATTGCAATTAATCGGTCCAATTCTCTAACGAAGTTGCTGATGAAATGCTGATGAAATGAAATGATGATAAAATCGAATCGAAACTTAATGTTTAATGGAGAATATTTTATTAGCTGTCAAACAACGATTCATCTTTGTCACAATGGAGGGTTATACAGAAGCAAATTTTCATGCTGCCATCTATTACGAAATACAAACAAAATGCTGTCAAAATGACAGTTCTTGAAATGATGCTAAATATAAAAAATAAAGTGTGTGTATGGTTTGTGCAATAGTGACTCCCGTTATTATTATAAAGAATATATGGTTAGTGATTAATTTATTAAGTTTCTTACATAATAAATTTGAAAAATAAAAACATAACCTTGTTAAAACAGCATCTCAAACGTCAAAACATGGATGTTCGCATTATGAACTTCCATCTCAACTTTTACCTCATCTTTCTCTTTCTTGCCTGTGACGTCAAAATCATAACCCTCCATTAGCCATTCGTAATAGTAACAACTTTTTAGAGAACAGAATCTTTATAAATAATAATATCGACTGAACTACCTAAACTTTACTATAATTAATTAATTGCTATATTTGGTAAAATACATTTACAAAAAGATTAGTAAACTTGTAAAAAGATTGAGTCGAAACATTTGAAGTTATGATTCATTTTTGCTTTTTTAAAACAACATTTAATATTAACCTACCTCTCTAAGGTGTTCAAGATCAGCTTTATTTCCTAATAGAACAACAGGAATTTGATTCTGAGTTCTAAGTTGTTGAACCTGATGCAGGATATCCGCCGCGTACTTCAAACTGCTGGAGGATGTGACGTCATAAACCACTACGCAGGCGTCTGCCCAATAAACAGGTTCTTCCGGGAACATATCAGTGTCTGAACTGCAAACATCTACGATCTCTACTTCCAGGGTATTGTTGTTTATTGTCATCACCTGGCGGTAGAGGAGGTCTGCAAGAACAAGAAGAACCAAATTAGTACATCATTTTTATTTTCTTCAAGCGTATTATAATATTCATATTTTGCTACTACATATACAACAAAGAAGTTTATCATTTTGTTACTAAAACAATTATATAAATATATTATTGTACGCCGTACAATAATATTTTAGTTGTTTCATATACCACTGAATGATAGTTGTATTGCAATTAGTTCTGTCATATTTTATGATTTAGAATGGCAGAGAAAAACGATATACTTGTAATTTTTATTATACTTCAGGTCTACTTCGGAATTCTTGAAGAAAAATGAGTTGAACCGTCTTTTTATGTTAAGCTCAAATATTTGCGGCCTAGTAACATAATATAGATACTATAATCCACGATAACTCAATACATATAAAGAGACGGTTGTTCAACTGGAGAAGTGATGTGGAAAAGTAATGATCGGGGATACAGTCAAAGATCTTTATTTTCTACAATGCCGACGTTTCGAGACCACTTGTGTGTTCTTCAAGGCTAGTAGAAAAAAATATATAATAATATTAAAAATGCATACAAATAATGCAAGTAAATGTTTAAATTCTGTAGATACAGAAAAGGCGTCAAAATAAAATATATAAAACATATCATCAAATTTCTAATGTTACTTGTGCAAACCAAAAAAAAGTGGTGTGAAAACGTCGGTATTGTAGAAAATATAGATCTTTGACTGTACCCCCGATCATTACTTTTTCCCATTAAAGATATAATTTTAAATTGCACATTCAGAATTTAGATGTTCAAGTTATAAGCTGATTAGATTTTGATAGAGATCCATCAACTGGAAGTAGTAGTTTACTTGAAGGCCTATCAAGTTTTTTCGGTAAATTTTGTTATATTTAATAAGACGTAGAATGTTTGTACCAATTAAAAATTAAAAGTTTGCGGGATATTATGAGGTGTGAACATCAAATATTTAATATAATATAGATAAATAACAGTAGAAAATGTTGCTAATTACTGCAGAGAATGTCGTTATACCCATGTCTTGAAAGTTTATGCAACGCACTATAACTATAAGTTACTAGTTGTGATATTATGGTACTTCGCACTTACAGAGAATTTAGAGCTTAGCGATTAATAATTCTCCTACAATAAGCTGGGATTGAACTCGCGAACTTTGGAGAAACAAGCTACCGTCTGAAGTTCTCGGGTATTCACCCCAAAACAAAAGTGTTAATATAACGTCAAATAATGGCAGGATTAAGTAGACAAAGTGACAATAATGTTGAATGATAGTGTGGATTTAGTAGACAGAGTGTTTGAGTACTTGACCGGATTTGAACCCGGGACTGTGTAAAATGAGATTATCGCGGAAGTAGTAGACATTTGTTTTAGCGCTGCGTTTTCCGCGGTCGGGATTATCTTCCATGCAGCGGACCCCAACATGTTGCCAGTGCAACAAGGAAGACATTTTTTCTTTTTTTTTTAATAATACCACTTTAATTACAAAAGTATAGACAGCAAGTATTAATGCCAATTAAGATACGTTCAGAGTGACTCAATTATAATTAGCACTTAACTGAACTAGCATAAAATAATAATAGAGTATAGTAGTTTATGTTAAAATATGTCTGGAAAATATAATAAATAATTTAAAAATTTTACTTTTCATTCATAATTTTATATTACAAATCAGCATTTTTTTCGCGGCTTTAAAATTCATGACATAAACTTGCCTACTACTGCTCATTTCACACAGATTCAGGTTTTCAAATGTCAAGTGCGCTGCCATCTTGTAATCATTCACCATAGTAGAATCAACTACAGGTAAAGATGAATCTGCATGTTTGAACCCAAGCTCTATATTTCAAATCTTATCACACGCAATCCATAGATAAATATATACTAACAAGCAACAAATTGAAATGTAAACAAGTTTCTTTTTTCTGTTTAAGTAAGTATGTCTGGCTTACGTATGTATGCCGAAACTTTTGTATATTTTTTAATATGCCTCCATTAATAGGGACTTTATCCTGTATACAGCTAAATAAATAACTAAATAAATATCAAAGGCAAAATAGTTTTCATTCAAACATTTACACGCTTATTGATGATAGAATGAGCTTCATTCTTAAGCGATTTTTAGTAACATTTGTTATCACGGATTGTGTACTGCCTTAGAAACTAACGAATTTCAATTTAGTTATACCAATAAAAATACCTCTGCCAAGATTTGTACAACTATCTTGAACAAAGCCAAAAAAAATTTCATTTTGTCAGCAAAATACCGCGGTCTTGTGTACTTAAATTGGCATCTTCTTTGTGTCTACATCACATATTACATATGCCATCAAATAAATATACCGCAGAACTAACTAAAATAGCTAATAAAATCATTGAAGGAATTTCAGAATATATAAAACTTCCTCATGCTTTATTTTTAGCCCGATTGAAAACAAATCGGATGAGTGAAATCGTCAGTTAGATTATGTAAATTTCGTTACAAGATATTTAAATAGTGCCTTAAGGTTACATCACGCTTGTAATGCTTTTGTTTTCTAAGATACTATGTGCGTCGTGAAGTTATGAGACAGAAATGCCCACCGATGCGGAAACTATGAAAAAGTTTTTGTTTTATTTATAATTATTGTATTGTTCAATGCACAAAGACAATATTTATTGTTTTTTGCAGTTATTAAATTATTGGAGCAATTACATATACACTAAAGGGCAGTCGACTGAAAGATTATTTTGTTCTGATTGACACAGTTTTGTTTACAATGTAATGTTTGTGCAATTTCTTTGTTTTACCTAATGTTTAGATTTTATTAAATATATTTAATTTATAATGAAAAGTAGAGGAGGCGGACAATTTTTGAAAGAAATCTTTGTAAAGTTGTTTATTTTTAAATATGATAGTAAACTGTTATACCGGGTTTAGAATTGAAATGTGGCGGATAGGGATTTGAACAATTTTTTTTTATATTGTATCATTTTTATCTATTCACTTTACAACAAAACCAAACTAAAAAAGTTGTTTAGAATTTAAAGACGCATGCAATAAGGCTCTTTTAGTTACCTATATATTCTATTTCTTGATAAATCAATCAAATTAAAACTAATATTTGTTAGCAAAATTGTAACACAGCCAAGGAGTTGTATTTTTTCCTATAGAAATTTCATAGAAGCTTGTAATGGTATAATGGTGAATTTGAGAGTTCATTTCTTTCCATATCTTTTTATTAAACACCTAAATAAATAAATCTAAAACTGTTTTATGAAATGTCAAATAGTTTTCATTTTGATTTAAACTTCAATGGATGTGTTACAATTTTCATAGAAAATATTATTTTAATTTAATTGATACATCGTGAAATACAATGTTTAGGTAACTAAAATGGCCCTTATTTTATGGATTTTTACATTTTCTACACAACTTTTGCCTGTACTCTTTTGCTATAAAGTAAGTAGGTCAAATTTTACTGTAATACAATAGTTCTATAACGTACACAATACTTTTTCGACGACTAAAATTAAGTAAAAATAAAAAACAATATAAAATTTCCATAAAAATATTAAAACAGATTATGTTAACATCATTGCTATCAGAATTTACCAAAAATTATGGTAAAATCTGATAAATTAGGGTCTAACCTTTTTAATCCATGTAAATTCATCAAATTATCTGCAACTATCAAACTTTGAAATACAAATTTTTAGGTTTGTTCGCTCAGTTATCACAGCGTGTGATAAAATTATATCACACAATTGCGGACGCATCTGATTGGCTAATGAGCTTTCATATCACACAGCATTACTAGTGATATGAAATGTCCAACTTTCAGTAATAGTTTTGCGTGTGAATTTATGCACTTTTCGTAGTGGTCGTCTGAAAAGAAAATAGCATTGAAATTCCTATGCGCCACATTTAATTCTACGTATTTTACATTAAAATATATTTTACCGAGAGGTTATTTTGTCCTGGTACAGTTGTGTTTACAATATATTTTTATATTGGTACAATTTGTTATTTTCATTTTGTGTTTTGATTTTATTAAATATATTTACTTATAATGAAATACAAAAGTAAAGGAGGCAGCCAATTTTTGAAAGAAATTTAAAATAGCTAAAAAATGTATATGATCACAAACAGTTATATACATTTTTGAATGCTTTTAGTCTTCTGAAATGCGCAGTAACATGTATTATTAAAAAATATCGCGATTTGCAAAATACCTGCAAACACGCACTTTGAAAATCCGGTTCAAAGTCTAATAAAGTGCTTCCAATGCAAACAAATTCCCCCATAACCATCTATTATGATCCATTTGCAAGAATCCTACGCACCAATAAAAATTCCAAACATTACCCAGAAGAAGAAACAACGATCAATATGAACTATCAACAACATTTTCTTCTACGAAATGAAAACAAACAATCTAGTCGCCCGATAAAAACAAGTGCGCATCACTGGGCGCGAATAACTAACCATGTGTAACACCTGTTCCGATGGACGACGTTGTTAGCGACGCTTCGAAGTTGCGACGCGCCCTCTCCGCGCAGCGTCGCGACGCCGCTGAGTTTCCCGCCATTAAACGTCACGCGTCTGCACTCAACACTGATGCTGATACAATTATGTTCGCCAGTGCCGTAGGTAAAAGGTTTTTAATTGGGTTATGGATAGTAGAGAATTGATTATTGATGAATGATGCGCTGATATAGGTACGCGTCGACTAATATATGGTGCAGTAGCAAGGTCATGTTGCAATTTAATTATTTGCGTATGTTTACTACAGCGGTTAAATTAATTATAAAGTTGCCCGTAAAATTAGCCGCGTAACACCGTCAATATTACAGTATATTGACAATTTGAATTAGTTATATTATATCTACATCACAATGCTTGTTGCTATTATTTTTAAAATAGAATACTTCGTGTAAATATCGTTAGTTTTGCCATAATAAAATATTTCTTTCCTACAAAATATATACCTAAATTTCTTTAACAATGTATCTGAAATCTGACTGCGCCACTATTAGCAAAACAACGAACTAACTTGTCATTTATAATTAAAAGTTTAAGTCAGTATTTGTTTCATTATAAATAGCTCTGTGGTAACGCATCGGACTATGGTTCACGAGAACTTTAGTTCGAATCTCAAAGTCGACAATGGCGCCACTATTAACCTCTGAGATTCCTCTGCACAAATATTTTTCGCGATTAAAACATATCACATATTAGTCCAATCATATTATGACGATTTATTCTTGAAGAGCTTCCACGTCCAGAATTGGATAAAATGGTATGAAAATATACAGCGCGAGTGTAGTCTGGAACTATTGCAATAAATCTTGTATTAAACGTTTTTGAAAAAGAAAATCCACGAACACGTCAATTTGATCTAAAATGAGACATTTTTTAGTGCACATGTTATCTTTAGATCGTCTTTTGTTTTTGAGGCTTTATAGATTTTTTTTTGAAATGGAAAGCGAAATTTTTTGTTATAAATTTGTGGAGGACATAAAATCTAAGACAAAGTTAAAAAAGTTAATATTGTATGTTGAAATTTTCGAGACAATTGCTTTTAAAGCAACAAAAATCTAATAATAAATCAAGAGTTTCAAGCTGTAATAGCCATTATTAAAAAAAGAAACAATCTAAAGGTAACGATTAGACTAATCTCATTTAAAATAAAAATTGTTCAAAGATTTCTTTCAAAAACGATAGTTTCAGACTTTGCACTCGCACTGTAAGTATTTTACTACAATATGACTAGTATATTGTTTTCTCAATGAAAGTATTATAAATTAATGAGAAAAAGAATGTAAAGTTAATTCTGCGGTTCCGATGTAAAAATTAAGAGACAATAAATATACCGAAGAATGGAAGTAGAAGTGGATGCAGAAGAGAAGAAGAAACAATACATCAAGTAAAAACATCGTATGGAGAAGACGAGAACTAAGAAAAGAAAATGAGCCATTGGACGACCAAGAACTGCAAGAAACATGTCACCGAAAGAGAGAAAATAATAATAGTAATCCTGCACAGTGCACTAGAGGTTGTGGGTTCGAATCCTCCTGAAGAACGTGGTCGTTTAAGTTGTTTACATAAATTCATAATCATCCACTCATGAGGTAACATATGACTAAAGAAGTTAATCCGCTTCCCATATTCATAGAAAAATATATATTTTTATTGACTCTGTTCTTCCACCAAATCGTACAATGAAACTATATTTTAAACAAAATTATAGGAATTGTCAACTTGAGATTATTATATAAAAACAATAATTAATGAATTAATCTAGTAGAATTTACATAGATATCAGACTAAGGCGAGCTATAGGGTGAGTTTTCAGTAGGGTTCGTCTTTAGAAGTGTTTATTTTGATTAGAATTTACTATTATATAAAAATATCTCTCCTCCGCCAATGCGAAGCACGCGGCAGCAGACACCATCAGCTGCAGGAATGCCCACATTGCCTCTAACTCCAACCTAACACTAGCACACAGCAGAGCACCGGCTACCAGCTCATAGGCATCCGGTATAAATATAGCATCACCAGTCGGCCGATCTCCCTACATCGGAATTCCTACCTGTGTCGATCTTCTGTTAAACTTATTTCTTGCTGTTTGTTGTGCTTTTCTACGCACAACACACTCAAGCCAAACGCATACTATCCAATAGAAATAAAAAAATACCCAGGGAATGATTGCAAGTAGAATTCTTCGACTGTGAGTCATACTAGATGAAATGGCAAACTGGCGAGAGGTTATGTTTTGTTTATGTTGGAATTGAGGTTAAATTTTTAGATTGGTTTTAGTAAAATAAGTTTTTATGGTTTTATAATGGTTTATTGTTTACTGTTTTAGATGAATAAATTTCATTACTGTGAATCAACTTTGATAAAATTAGTTCAGTTTCTATTTTATGAAACTAATAGAAAATAACCAAATTTTAATTTCTAAGCGGTACAAAATAGAAAAATAACTTTCAAATAAAATTGTCACTAATATTACTTTACATATTTTTTATTATGACAAATTTACTTTTACTCAATTATTTACTAAGATATGCTCAAAATACCTTATATGCCTTCAAGTAATCAACCACTTCCGACTTACGGATTCCTTCCAAAATATAATTAGTTCGTAACAAGAACATCTGAAATCTAAATTTTAAATGTGACATTGATTATAGCTTGGGGTAAATAGCTCTGTGGTAACGCGTCGGACTATGAATCATGAGATCCTCCGTTCGAATCCCACAGCTGACAGTTGCCAATTTAAATTTAACCCTGTTTACCCCCTCCATTATCATCTTTGGGGGCTATGATTTGACAGCTGGTAAACGTACTTCAAACGCAAAAATATATCATTTACTGAGATCTGCGTACGAAGAGTGCCACACTCATAATGGGTAAAAGGTGTGATGATATATTTATTTCATATTATAGGTTAATTAAAATTATCGTGGACGAAAAAATGTCACACACAGAAAAAATTAAATCATATTCTAGGGTCCCCAAAAACGTGCTTATCTTCCGAAAATTTTGACCCGTCACACTCCTCCCTTACATATATGTATGAGTATATTTATGAGACCAGTATAATCAAGTTTATTTTAGGATTAAGTATTTTCATATTATTATTTTATTAGCAATTGTAATTATAGTTAATTTTCAATAATGTATACTGACAAATTGATGGCTTATACAAATACAATTTTCAATTTTGCACCGAGCTCAAAATTGTGACACGATTCGCCTGACTTAATACTGTTGTCTTCAAACTGGAGAAATGGAACAGTGATATATTTATCTTTCCGTCTCGCCTATGGATTACGACTACTATGCAGTGAATTCTTATGCTTTATGGTTTGTTTACACTTATTTTTATTTAGGTTACTTATTTCCAGAGGGTTTTATTATCATTCTGATAAGAGCAGTGAATGAGTAGTGAAGAAGGCATGGCGTAAGATTTGAGAGAGGAGCCAAAAATCTTTTCTGAGAAGCTGAGATAGATTTGCGAGCTAGATTGAATGAACGAGTTTTTTCGCAGAAATTGAAGTTGCTAGAATACTTACTACTAGTTTTTCATTCATAAAGAATTGTATTTACTTATTTTTTGCGACAGCAAGGACATCTATTTGTAATTATTCAACTAGTAAACAAATAATATGATTCGTGGAAAAATGAAATTACTCATAATCCGCATAAAAAAATTATTTATAATTGTGAATAGTTAATTGGTTAAAAGATAAATTACAATCCTACAATAAAATAATTACTCAAACTCAATGTTTGAAAACATCTTTACGCGTTTTAAAACCCCATTAATTCCTGTCAAATACTTTCAGCACATTTTATTTAACACTTAACCTCAAAATTGAAAACAAAGCTCTGTCAACGCAGCTCGTAAATTTAAATATTAATTGGCTTTGCACTAAAAATCTGACGACAGAAATTGCATAATGCATGTTTTGCAAAAATAAACAGAAATAAATCAAAAATATGCTACAAAATATTTAAAACCCAGAAATCCTTTTCATCTTCAGTTTTGTGTAAAATGGCGTGCAAATATATGACACTTTCAGTTACAAAATCATAAAAATTTATTGGTATTTCTATAGTTAATTGGTGTTTTGATATAAATAAATACTTTGAACATGAACTCAAATTTTATTAGTTTCTATAATTTCCGTAACCTTCAAGTATAATCTAAAATTAGAATATTATGAGTAGTTTAAGTTGATCTACAATTTTTATGTCCCATATACTTCATTAGAATAAAAGTAAATAAATAAATAAATAAAATTCATTTGATGAAAGTTTTTATTATAATTGTAAACTTCAACATTTTAAATAATTGCGAAATATCAAAAGATCCATGAAAACTAAAAGGTAAATATCTGTCATTTTAACAGGACGACTGATGCTAAGATAAATATGAAGACAATGAATTTAAACGTGCTTCAAAGACGGTTAAATTTAACTGCAGTAGTTATGAGCAACTAAATTATTTTGAAGCTTCAAGGACATCTAACAGCATTTTATGATACAAAGATTAAGTTCCGAAACATATATATTTATTTAAACTCTTATACAACACAACTGTATAATATATAAATTATAAAAATTTTAAATGTTTCAGTTTCAGATCATAAAACGCGTAGCTTTTCAATTCTCCTTGATTTAATTTTATTGCTCTATTTATTTACAGATGCACGTGTTGTTTCAAATATTATAATTATAGCTAGTGGTATTATTGTCTGCAGAAATTAGAGAGAAGTACCAGTAAAAGTTTATTAAAGAGTTTAACTTTTACAAAGGCTATAAAAATTAGAATATACTCTGTTGAAAAGATGAGGAAGATCTGAGAATTACATTAAGAAGAATATTAGGACAAATTAAAATCACAGAAAACATATGTAAAATAAGAATGAACCATGAAATATAATAAGAATTAGGAGAAGACAGTCAAGATAATAAAACAACGGAGATAGAAATGGCTAGGACATATATGGAGAGCATATGAAAGAGATGCTATACAGTCAACACTACAGTGAAAACTAGAAGACAAGAGAAAACGATACAGACCCAGGCCAAAATGACTGAAGGAACTTGAACTTTACTTATGACAACCTTCAAATATTTTTACATATTTGGTTTCATCATAAAAACATTACTCTTTTATAGAAATTAGAAACATAAGTGCTGAATACTATTAATAATTAACAACGAAACAATGGACAGTTAAATCCTATAAAAATATATTACACCAAGTCTATTAAACTTTTATTCTGAAGAATTTTTTTCTACGGTGTCTTATATCTCGAGTCTAAGTGGTAAATTAAAATTGAACACCTGTATAAATAGTGTCATTAATTAAACTTTTTCATTAAAAATATAATTCGACATTCATGTAGGGGTCAATGAAATATTCAGGTGACTTTCAGTCTAGCTGTAAAGGTGAATTAACTGAAAATACACTAATGGAATTTCGTCACAACTTGACGCAGTATTATCTCAAAATATTCATGAAATCATGAAAATTACAGTACACGTCAAAATTCTAAAACTGCAGTTCCAACAATATTGCTATAGTAACTCCTCTGTATTTTGCAAACACTTGTTGTGTTTCAAAATTTATTTCAAATAGGTATGCCAATAAAAAATACCACATTCCACCAATCAATTCATGAGCAAGCTTTCAAATAACTCAATCTAACCATCTTGTCACTTCCGAATCTAAAATAAGCACATCACTTAGGCTTTGCATTAGAATACGCACTTGTTTAATTTAAAACATCTGAAATACTTTTCAGTTGTTGTATATTCAAGGAATACTGGTGAATAGAAAAGAATGACGTGTGAAGTGAGTTTTAACCTATCATTCATCTTTTGTCAGCCATATGAGGAGACCCAGGCGACCCCTACAATAAAACAAAATGTATTTTTGACCAGGTTCGCTTTCTGGTTTAAAATAATTCGCAATGTTTACGGACTTCCCACGCTTTTAGACTGTTTTAAAAGCGCAAAATTCTTACGGCCAAATGACGTAAACTCTGCATCATTTTTGCACAGGATGAATAAAAAATGTGATGCGGACTCCACATAACCTCTCGCCTCAACAACGGTACAATACAGATAAAAAATACAAATAACAATTGTACTTGTTATTAAAATTATTTTATAGATTTCTTTAGGAGTGTCGAAAAAACCTGATTGGCCTTCAAGTAAACTACATCTTCAGGTTAATAGTCTGCTACCAAAATCTGAACAGTTCGTAACTTAAAAAGTAAAACTGATACTGTCATTCTTTTGTTGAATCGCAGGGTGCGTGATAAGAACGATATCTATCGACCGCATTTTTTTTTTGCTCATGAAATAAGGTTAGCTACAATTTATTAGAAGATTTAAGTGATTAGCATTGTTTTAAGTGTATAAATCATCAATTTTACAAAGATGAAGATAAAAATTAATATAAAAGTGCCTTAATATTTTTCACTTGAAATATAATCATAAATATTTGAACTGGATTTGAAGCAATAGGTCATAATATAATCTTTCAACCTCAAACAATGCTCAGAGGAAGGCAACTGGTGATGGCTGATCACGTCAAATATGTAAAAGAATTTCCAAAATCGGGACAAAGTTATTTGATAACAGCAAAAGTAATAAGATAAACGTCAGTAACTTTAACTCCTTACGAAATCTCGTTATATGTAATTCATCGTTGTTAATCACTATCGAAGTTCTTATTTTTTTGTATTACTATTCCTCGATTCAAAAAACGTGTTTATCTGTAATAATATTTTTATAATTATATTTACAAACCATTGATTTTTATAATAAACAAAAAACCTGCTTAAAGTTGTATTCTCATAAATTTTTTATTTTTGTTAATTAAAAGAAATATTGTTGGGATGCAACTTGGCCTGGACTCCTCTTTTGAATTTTTTATCTCCAATAAAATGATCACTATAAATAAAATCTATTGGTTTTGGGATCCATGGTGATCCACTAAAACTATAATTTTATTTCAATTTGATACATAAAGTAAGGTTATACAATATTTATTCTTTTCTTCTAACGGCTTTTATCCAATTTTTTTCTTTTAGCCACTTTCCAACTTGCTGTTAGAAAACTGTAAAATTTGCACTTACTATATTTCTACTTGTATTTTTGAAATTAACTACACAGCATCTACTATGAACCAGGTTTAAATAATTTTTTATAGCAAAGTTGATATGACCATATACTCCGCACCCTGCAATATTGGCGGAAAGCAAAATCAGAGTGAAATAAAAAGGAGCAACAAATTTATAAAACTAATTAAAATGTTAAATTAGTTTTATAATGACTTCTCTATACTAATTAAAATTATAAGCCTCATAAAACTTCTGTAATGTACCTTTACGTTCGAAGTTACAAAAACTCTTTCTTTTCTAAAACACAATTTGTGCAGTGCTGTATATCAAAAGCGAACTCGTTTTCTTAGTTTTTCTAACAAGGAGACATCATAACAAGAGTAACAAGACATAACCTTAAAAAGATCCAATGCACTGTTACAAGATGGCTTCCTCTTTATATCAAACAAGAATAAAACGGTTGACTTTCTCTGTGTCAAAGTCAAAAAAAAATTATGTTAAAGGTAAAAAGATAATATTGTTTGTTACCAAGCCGTAGACTTGCAGCGTATTCACAGAATGGCTTCATATTTTTCGTAAATTTTTATAGGTAGATCGAAAATAGAAAATATAATCAAGAAATTTACGAGTGTGTTTTGTTGCCGATACAAGTTTATTGTGCTGAAATTATTGCCGTCTGCTGCGGTCCATTGATGCAGAGTTCTTCAAAATATGTTATTTGAAAATCATTGCTATTCTTTATGTTTTAATACTTATAACCCATATTCCAGCATTCTCCAAATTGTGAGTTTTTTAAACAAATAATTTGTAGTGAGCCAGCTCATAATCCCGCAATTTTTTTTAAACGCTAGGTACAAAATACAGACAACGTTTCAAATAAAAATTATAACTAATGTTATTATACTTCTTTTTGTTACAATAATTTGTTCGAAGGGTCCAAATAGTATATTGTGTTATTAGATTAGAAGTATTCTGTCTTATTCAGCATTTCGAGTTGCCCTAGAATATACTGCTTTGTTATTTTTATTAATTTGTTTTTTCTTATCCCTCAAATTATTGAATTACAAACTATTTTTCATAATATTTTACTTTGTCTTCCGCAGAGCTGGGAGTATCTTACATAAAAAGATATTCGACAGTATCTAAGATACTTTATCTTAGATACATTCTATTTTATGTAAAATGTATCTTTTATTTAAATACTTTTTAAAAGTATCTGTATCTTTTATCCTAAAAAATATATCTTCAAAAAGTATCTTTCATCTTATAAAGTATCTATTATCTTAAAAAGTATATTTTATTAAAAAAAAGTATCTTATTTGCAAATATTTAAGGTACGTGCCAGAGAAATATTTTGAAATATCTGATATATTTTTTAATGTTTAAGCTTACAGTTAGTATAAATATTTAAAATTTACTCAAATATTTCTTAAAAGTACCTAACTAAGATGTTTTAAAGTTTTTAAGATATTTAAAAGTATCTAAAACATCTCAAAGTATCTAAGATATTAAAAAGTATCTTAAGTATTTATATTAGATACTTTTAGAAATATTTGTATCATAAGATACTTAGAATAAAAAGTATCTAGATACTTAAGTATCTTTAACAAATTTATGTAAGTATCTTAGAAAAGTATCTAGATATTTATTAAAAGTATCTTTCCCAGCTCTGGTCTTCCGTCGGAATAAAACTGTAACCAAGAAAACATTTTTATGCTAGCCGTAAAAAAATGAACTTCTGTTTGTTGAATTACAAATACATAACAACGTACTTGTATGACATTTGAAGAAAAACAATGTATTTGAATTTAGAATAGGCATAAGGAATACAAGAAAAGAGTAATTTAAAATGGAACATCTATTAGTTTTTATTGAACGTTTCAGAAAATATCTTAGTATTATTATATATTATAAAAATTTGCTGAAGATTTGAAGATCAACGTTCAATAAAAACTAAAAGATGTACTATTAAATAACTCTAAGTTTCATACATTATAACAAGGAAATTTTCTTACAGGGGTATTTTTTTCGTAGAGTTAACTGTTACTAACTTCATCTTAAATGAGGGGTGTGCAAGAAAAATGTGAAGTTTGCCCTTACGATCCGTGTTTGAAAATACTGAGTTAAAAATAGAAGAATAGTTCAGAAACCTATAAGAAGGTCGGGAAATGAAATTTGACAGCCGTGCCAATAAACTTATACCTAAGTGATATTGGATGCCTTTCAACCGCTTAAGAGCGGCGTAAAATTGTTCTTCCGTCATAAAAGTGTTTATAAGAGTTTGATTGTTCAAAGATGACTTATGGCTGAACTGTAAAATTTATGTTACCTACATAAGTTATTAATAAACCTGATTCAATTTTGACATATCAAAACAATTTTAAAAGTAAGGAAATGTTTATTTTAGTATAGAACCAGAACAGTTGATTGTGTAAACAATACATAAAAAAATATTATAAGTATACTTATACAAATTATTTTAGATTAACCGCTTAGAATTATAAATAAAACCGGCATGTATCATGCATCCCAATTAGTTATTTGACTCGTATTCTTACACTGTAATCTAAATTAAGAATCGTTAATGTCATTGTTTTATTTTAAATCTAATTCGTCCTGCAAACTCAGAACAGTGGAACCAACCTTCAACATAAAAATTACAGTCATTCCCACATGCATTACATCTGCTTTTCCTTTTTTTCTGAAATGCAATTTTCATCTAAATATAACTCCAAGAGAAAAACCAGTTATTAAAAAGAATTTCCCCTATTTATACTCCTACAATCAACTTTCACAAAAATAACAAACTTAAAAACATCAAACAAAAATCACACACGTGTCCTTATAACGAAATTACCCATAATGCTCTCCACGCTTCGTTTTCCAACGGGTCAAGGGTCGCAGGAGAGAGGAGGGGGTTGTCTGGCCGGCACGAGCCAGGGGCGTAGCCAAGAAGATCGTCTTAATATATATTTTTTTAATTTGAAGAACAGTTGTACTTCCTTACTCGAACAAAAGGTTCGTTTCAGTTATTAGTTCTCGGAAGAGATGATATATTTCAAAGACGATTCATGACTTTTTCAAATTGTTAGGATCGAGTCAAAGTATTAAATATATGTTTATTTGTCTCGCTGCACAAAGGAAATAATTGCCAATTATAGAACAGAAGATCTGCAGTTAAAAGGGAATCTAATGCACTCGAATGAAATTGTATTTTTGGGTTACAATTGAACTGACAATTGAGCAACAATTATTGCTGATTGTCAGACGAGCTCTCTAGTTGCCTGTCTGATTGAACTAATCGAATTTTTAATTATACTGGGTGTCTACTTTTTTATAGGACATAGGAAATACAATGTTGAAATTTTCAATAGGCAATAGTTCGTTCCATATGAATTTTAGAACAAAAGTGTAAATATAAAAAATGTTCAGCAACAAAAACTGCACCAAATGTGCCTAAATTTATTGATGTGATACATTTCTCTCATGAGATAGGAGTAAAATAAAATGTATAATTTTTAGCTGTTTTCACAGTGCCATGACAAAACATACAAACAGTTGTATTGTTTGCGTTTGACAGATGGCATTTAGCACAGTTTTAATGATTATTAATTTGTTTAAATTACTAAGAAATAATTTAAACAAGTAAACTTTTAATTAATAAAACGTTTCGACAGCGAAAAGCTGCCTTCATCAGGTAAATTGCAAAATAATAAATATGTAGTCTAGACTCTAGACTACAATGTTTACAAAATGAGTGTAACATAAATAAATGGTTTTAAAAAACAAAATATATTGGCACATTATAATACAATTGTAGTTCTACTACTCTGTCATTGGGATTGATTCCAGTCGAGTTGTCAAACATTAAATAAATAAATATACAGATGTTTTATTCTATTTATTCTTCGTAGAGTGCGCCACTGTCAAATTGGCGTCGCGTCGCACGTGTCCCATCTTCGTCGCCTCTTCCAGGACCAACAACTGAGATCGCAATCGCATCACTACATCTCGCGTATCCCTCTCTCTCTTCTCTCTGGGGTACCACGTCCACTCTCGGTCGCACGAGCCAATAACTGCGGTAATCTCGCCGTGTGGTCGTCCTTTCTGGATTCAGGGTCACGCGAGGATTCAACACAGGGATTTAACCTCAGCACGAGCAGCCACTGAGTTTATTTCGTGCTTGAAGGATTATAAGGAGCGTGGAATTGTTTAGTTGTTGGTTTGTTGTGGAAACAGATGTCAAGTGGTTTTGTTAGGTTACGGATTGATGGGTTTGCGGAAGGTTTCTCGGCTATTTTCGGACATTTTGTTCTTTCATTTGCGTAACTGGTCGTTACAGATTGTCTCAGTTCTTTGTCTTGATGCAAATTTGGCACTTATTGCGAAAAAATCAAATAACAAAGTGTTAAAAGCAAATAATCATTTTCAACCATGAGTATTTTTGCGATTTTTTGTTATGCAATATTTTATTTGGCAATATTGTAGAAATGATAAAGACACGCGTCTACGAATATAATCCTTACGTAAATAAAATTTATAAATCTGTATTTATATTTCCTCTACAAAATCTCGTAGGTTCCAATGAGGAAGTGTAGAAAACTAAATTACAAAGTACAAAACGCGAAACAGATTTAAATTAAGAACAGAAAAAAAAAATTCATTAATTATATTTGTTAAGCGTAAACTTTAATAAATAAAGTAATTATAGTTATTACGATTCTTTCGTCTAAAGTTCATTCCCTTATAGTTCATTTATATTTAAAAAAAAAAGCATTAGCTTATTGATTTTTCGTGAAATAATTTATTGTACAACTGGTAAATCAGGTCATTCTAAATTTATGTCTATATCAAGGGGAACCAAGAGTTTTCACTTATATAGTGAATTTTGGTTCGCGTTGCGCGAGTCATCTGCCGGATCTGGCCGCACTTATATTTGCTTATAGAATATTTACGTAGACTACGATTTCTTTAAAACAATTATCAAAATCTGTCACATCTGTCACCTTACTTTCCACAAATTATTTTTCTTTTAATTAATAACAAGTTCAACAATTTACATTCTGTGATGTAGTTTGGACTATTTCCAAAGAACAAATAAATCCGATATAACATAATTATTGCTTTTATTTTCAATATTTTTCAAAGATGCGAAAATAAATATGTTCCTTTCTCTGCAAAAAATTTGCATGGTGTGGGGGTATGATAAAAAAAAATTACGCTAGCTGAATTATGAGTGGAACAAGATTTAAGTTTATAGAAATAAATCGAGTCATGCCCATGGACCAGAGAACATAAATTTCCTATTTGTAGGTACATTTTATTTATTTGTTAACAATATGTTCAAGTGTATTATATTCACTTATTTATGATACTGTTTAGCGTTCAAAGCGTGACTCTTTATGGACTAGTCCGATAAAGTAATAACAATAAACAACAGAAAAAGCACACTTCGAAACTAACATCATATGTTAAATACAATTGTCATTCTAAGTGAAAAAAATAATCTGCAATGCAGTCGAACATGAAATATTGTGTGTAACACGTATATAATAGGGTTTTTATTGACTCACTCTTTTATGTGCCTCGCCTATGAATTCTAAATTATGTACTTGTTACATAAATATCTATTATTTGTTGTTAATGACTTTTGTGACTTTAATTTTTATTGTCTTTAATAATAGTAAAATAAAAATACACAATGACATGACAACTGACTACATGTCAACTGTCAAACGACCGTTGCTTGGTAATCGACATCACCTTAAAATAACAGTGAATTGGATTTTTGGCTGTGTGATTTAGTTGAGTGAGTTATGAAGCCATAATTTGCTATCGTGAATTATGGGTAGTATAATTCATCGAAAAAATTTAAATAATGGGGATATATTTATAAAGGAGTAGAAAAAAATAATTTAAAATATATAAACATAATACAAGTGGTGCTACTGGTATGTAACACATGTGGCCGCATTATAGTAACCATGACAACGACAACAACTTTTTTTTTATTGAGTGGTAACTCCTGGTGCTCCCTGGGCTGTATTCGAAATTATGTATGTTAAAGTTGTCAAAATATGAAAACAATTGATATTATTTTTGAACCAGTCTCCAGTAACTGTAATATTCCTCAACTTTATGATGGTCAATGAGGCTTAAAGTAATATGCAGTTCTCTATGTGTTTCACTGATCGATACAGAAATAAATTAATTACAAAGTGTGTCCCATTCGGTGAAGCGCTACTGCAAACCAGAGTTCGCACAAACCGGCGATATTTATAGAATACTAGTCTCATTCCCGCATACCAACGCTATCCTCAACTGCACAACAACGACGTCTACGTCGACGAAGTGCGGAAGAAGCCCGCCAACAGTCAGACAAGACGACTCATCGCGCGATCCCGTAACCTTCGCAACAAGACGTGCCGATCATTTACCCACTGGTCATGTTCTACTTCCCGGCTGGATTGCGGGGAACATGGGAAAGTGATCATTTGGACGGCAGCTTAGAATAGACGAGTTTTTGTGTTTTATAAAGTTGTGGCGGTTGAGGTTATAACGTTTGGTTCTAACCCCATTTAAAAAAAATGTTGCCTGCTCTTTTAAGATGACCAACTTATTTGGTAATTTTTCTATGGTATTGCAAATTGATGTAAGATGTTTGACTATTTAGAAACAATGTACTCTACCAACAATTCTGACATTAAATTATTTGGTGGCAGCATGTATTTCATTTGGTAAACTTTCAAGTTATCACCATAAATTGTAACACGAATTCAAATTTATTGCAAGTGACTTTATTAACTTGGCATTTAATTGATAGAGCATAAATTAAGGTAGTTCAAAACGCTCTAAAACTAACTTTTTTCGTTGTCTATTGATATCTTGAAAGAATTAAGAATATAACGTCTGTCTCCAGGATTAAAAGTTATTTATATTATAATAAAAAAGCAAATAAACGTACTTGCACTATCTCTTAAATAATATACAATATATAAACTTACAACATATGCCATTTGTATCTATTTTTTCTCTTAAAATGTGTCCAATTTTCTCCTAACAAAGTTCGTCTTGAATCCCTTCTCCTACTATGATAAAAATGATTTCTTTGAACAAACAGATACCTCTTAAATGAAGAGCAAAATTGATTTGAACAGTGCCAATCTGATTTCGTTCGCATTGAAAAATTTGCAGGTTTAATAAATATTCTTGTATGAAAATTAATTTAGTTTTGAAGGAACATATCAAAGTATTCTATTGAGACTTATTTTGCATTATTTTTAAAAATAAAATTTAAAATATATTCATTTTCTTTCAATGCAGAAACAAGAAGATAAATAAAATTTTTATTCAAAATTAATACTTCTTTGAATTGAGCCTAATCATTTTGTAAGAAATAAAATTTTCTTCAATGAATGTATACAACAAGAAAACTGAAAATTTTATTGAAAAAAGAAGTTATTTTTATGAGTGTAATTTTTTAATAATTAATTTCTGGTAAATTATAAATAATTCATCGATTTAAAAAATGCAGATATTGTACTTTCTGGATAAAATTAGTAAACGACTGGAATATGTGGCAAAGGAAATAAGCAGGACTACAGTCAAATAATTAAAACAAATCCGTTGACGAAAATTTGCCAATTTCAACTTCACCAGGAATAAGTTAACAATATTAAAATATATCATGTAAAAGAAGAATTACAACCGCTTTAAAATAAGAAATTTTCAATTCTGAAAACATAAAGTGTAGATACCGAATAATGGTTGAAATGTTGAATTTTCGTCTACGGAAAATTAATTTTAATTTGACTGCAGTCTTGTTCACTTCTTTTACCACACTATATTTTTTTATTTAAAATCATACATAAAAACAAAAACAGTAGTATTTCAAAAAAGTTTCCAAAAGATTTAATCCCAATATAAATCTGTAGAATATTTATTAAAATGCTACGTCTAGTAATTCGAAACGTATTTTAATAAATATTCTACAAAAAAAAAACAGTTTTAAATAAGTGTTTCGAAAATAAGGCGCTGGGTGGCTACGAGCACATTTTTGTCACGAATAAGTGAGCATTTTCTTCCTACGTCACCTAGGAATAGAAACCGAAAATTGTTTTTTTAGAGTTATGATTGTTGTGGTTGCTTTTAACCCCATTTAACAACTATTAGGACTACGATGGTGTGAGGTCTACCTACGCTAGCTTAGAATAGCAAGATGGAGAATGTAGTATTTGTTTTTCTAAGGTATTCTAAAGCGGTACATATTTACGTCTTCTTCCTCTTTAAATATGAACACGCTATGAATACCTTCACATATCTGTGCCATCTTGCTCCCTCATTAAAGAATTGCCGGTTTTGTTTTATATTCTGCGTTCCGGACTAAAATTGAGTTATGTTTTAATTGGTTAGGTCAGGTGATGTTCTGCTGAATTGAGGTTAGGAATTAGGTTTCTGATGAACTAAATTTAAAGAGGGAATGAGTAAAACTATTTAGGTTTGTTTACAATTTGAACGCAACTACGAAATTTTGAGACCACAAGAGTTAAACAGAAATGCTAACAGTGCCATTGTTTTAAATGTTTTTTGCTCATTATAAATAATCTGTTAGAAACAAGAATTTAAGCTGCTTTTCTCGCAAACAAAATACCAGCCAGTTAAATATTTGCTGCGTTACACTCGTTTGTATTTTTAATTCAAAACATTTTCTATTTCGTAGTAGTATTTTTAAAGATTGAATTATCGACTGTTAAAATGATAAATGTGTGCAGAATAAAGTCTACAGTTGAACTACCTGCTATAATCTTATATAATCTCTTCGTTAAAAAAGTCTGCCAAAGCAAATATTGTTTTAGTAAACAAGTTCCCCACCAAACATTCTGGCAATCAAACCTTTTCATTAAAGCAATGAAAAAAGTAAAACTCTATTTCCGAAAAGATCTAGTTACCTTGAATCTTCAGCATACAGCAAAACTTTTAATTGAACGCCACAAGCGTGAAATTATGTATAACTTAAATTTAGTTTGAAATCCTCCGAACGTCGAATAATAATTTATGTTAATAATTTCGCAACATAAATTAAACAAAGTAACAGAAATAATTTTGCAAGTTTATTAAAATAAAGTAGACAAGCTTTCATTTGTTTATCATTCTTCTGTTGTTTTAAGAAAGTTTGCGCTGCCAAGGAACAGTAATACCAACATAAGATAATATTAACATTTCAATAAATTTAGCGTGGAAGATGCAACTGGTCGCGAGAAGCTGCCATAATTTCGTAAGGAAACATTTATATCCGACTAAATAGCCTTAAATTTTAGGTGTACCAAGAACTGGATATATATTTTAAACAAAAAATATTTGTCAAAATCTGTACCAGTGCCTCTCAAACTTTACAAGTTGCGAAACATAATGCGGCTGGAAATATACAAAATTGGTAAATTATTTATTATGTTATGCCCGACTTATATAAATTATAATTAAAATTTATAAATAGAAGCAAGTGAATAATTTTTGTGATGGAACATTAAGGTAGCCACTGGTTGAGAAGCACTGATCTGAAGTATATTTAGTAATTATTTTATATAGTTCATGTCAGAATAATGTTCTTTATTAGTTCCTCCACGAAATGAAAAATTAACCTGAGAGAATTTTCTATATTTAGATATTCATTCATGTAAAAGACGGAATTTTTGTTAGGAATAAGAGACATATCAAAGGTAGCTATTTATATTCCAAATGCATTTTGTACATTACCTATATTTAATTTAATCTATTTATTTGTAAATGTATGGAATATGGATAGAACGTTAGGTGAGAACTGCAAATAAATACTTTCGCAAAACTGTTTCTGGGTGATACAATTTTTGTGTCAATTTCCCAAATAAAAATATATAATATATAACATCAGAAAAATTGAATTTCAAATTTATTTATAAGCAATTCATTTGTTTTCTTTATAAAATTGGTGAACAAATTCATAAATTGACATAAATCGAAAAATCAACACAGATATTATCTTATCGGTTGCATACTATAAATTCAATTTTAGCTTGAAATTTATCTTTTATTTCAGTAATTTTTACTTAACCGTTTAGCTCAAATGGTGTAAAAATCTTGCTAATTTTCTATGCAATTTATTATAACCAAAGAAAAGGGTGATGCAATCTACAACCATAATAAAAAAGGCCTTATTTTTACCGAAATAGTTACTTGTATCACTAGTCCATAAATTTCACTTTTACAAGCGCGAATAAATAAATAAAATAAAATAAATAAATATATCATCACGCCTTTTACCCATTATGGGTGTGGCACTCTGCTTACGCAGATCTCGGTAGGTGATATATTTTTTCGTATGAAGTGCGGTTACCAGCCGTCAAATCATAGCCCCCAAGGATGTTAGTGGAGGGGGAACCACAGGGGTAAATTTAAATTTGTAACTGTCGGCAGTTCAAATTTCACACTCTCGCTAAACAGCTTCTGGATATGTGATACACATTATTTATTGTGCCGATTTTGTCACAAATTTATTAAATGACTATTGATTTTTTTTGTCAAATAGTAAATACTAGAGATTTTTTATGTTGGTAATACCGGAACATTCTTAAACAACAATACGAGGTATTTGTTTATTGAAAAATTCGGTGACATTTATTTAGTTGCTATTTTATCATAAATAATAGGTTATCACATATACAAGAAGCTGTCGAGAATGATATCAATATATTCGGCTCAATTCTCTAACGTAACTAGTAACTTGCTAGTGACAGAATCACATCAAAACTTCATATTCAATGGAGAATATTTTATTAGGTTGTTGGTGTTGGCAGACAAGTTGGCCACCTCTGAACAAGTGGATCTGCAAAAATATTTTGCGCTCAATAAACTCTGTAATATCTGTATTTGTATGTTGTTCTCTTAACAATCTTGCGCACTTCTGTTCAATTTATGTGTTGTGAGATAAATAGAGCGAATTGTCTCACTCATTATAAATCAACTAGTTGAGAAATTATGCTAAGTATGTCACTAAACATATTTATATTCAAGTAATGTTCTTTATCACTCGTATTGCGCGAAATATAGACTCCTCACTTGCTATTTCGTGGCTGTACGATCCAAGAGATTAAAAACAAACAAACCCACGAATACTCTATCATCGTAATCCAAGTTGACCCACTTTCCGACAGAAACTAATATTCAACAGGTTAAATTATGGCCCGCGTTTTTTCAAACAATTAGAAGCTTTGCACAAAATGTTGCAATGAAGAGGTACTAATCTATTAAGGTCAAATTAAATTCTTAGCTAGTGATTGCTAAGTTTAGCGCTTCTTTAAGGCATGGAAAAAATTTTGGCAAGCTTGCTAAGTCGGTTATGCGCACAGAATCAGTTTATTTTTTGACATTTTTTTAATCCCATCCAATTAGAGACGCAGACGCGTGAATGTTATCTTTGTGAATACCTACGTTCTTCGTTTTTTATAAAACTAATAAGATGTTTTAACAAGTCTTTTTACAAAACGATGAGATATACTTTTCTTAATTTCTTTTACTGTTTTAATTATAAATGTTAATTTAACCTATTTGTTATGATCACAGCAGTCGGTTGGCTTTGACTTAAACATGTTTCCAACTCAATGGCAAGAATCATAATCACTGTTAACTTTTTATTTTCTTAACTAATTTATGCAACAGAACAAAATTGTCGGTCCATACATTAATATTTGTTATTTCAATACTCAATATGGACGGCTTACGTCAAATAAACAAATAAGCTTATTATAACAAACAATCCAAAAATATCGACAACTCACCTGTATTTGAGCGATATTCCCCAATGTATCTCCGGGTTAAATATCGAACTGTGAGGGCTGAAACAATAAATCAATAATTAATAAACAATTCCAAATGTTAACCATCTCGAAATTATATTGCTAAACATGATACAGTAGTTCAAAATAATTATCAGAGAAACTATGACACCGAAACATTACAAAATAATGTGTAGGTGTTGATTTGTTTTCATACACAAAGGTCATAGTTCAAGGAAGATATAAACTTTAATTACAAAATTTACTATGCATTAATTCTCTCCTCCGCACAACAAGAAATCTAGGATGCAAACAATGAGGTTCGATACAGCCGGTTAATTAACTATCAAATTAATTAACATTAAATATTCAGTGGAAGGAACAGCGCACTAATACAAAACAGAAATTTGTTTGTGACGGAAAATATGAGAAGAGACGCGAAAAGATTGTTGAACTCGTGGAGAAAACTTTTCAAAGGATTCAGACGAAATACAGAAAAAACTGCTGCAAATTGAATTATTTGGTGGCAGCGCATATATATTTCATTTTTTGTGTAACCAAAAAAATATTTGAAAACTTTCAAGTTATTGTCGACAAAAATTGTAACACGACATACAGAATTTAGTTTATTTTGGTTGCAGTTTATTCATTCAACATTTTACATATAAATTCGTTATAAAATGGTTATCGGTACACTAACAATAAAAGAAATATTTTACGAATTGGAGAAAAACTTTGATAATTAGTAGACAATTTGACAACTTCTCAATTATAATCCCCGCAAAATTTAATTTTGTAGAACTGTTTCTCATAAAAAATAAAAAATCTCGATTAAGCATGTTTTAACTCTTTCGAAAATAATGAAAAATGCTTGAAATTTGGATGACAGGTCAGAGGTATTACACAAAAAATTCGTGCAAATTTTGAAGTCATTCGCAGCTTCTGAAAAAAGTTTAAAGTTTTGCTGATTTTACATGTGTTCTTATGGAAAAGTGATATTTGGAGGCTAAAATGTCAAAAAAACGCATATAATGAGAATATTAGAAATTATTAATGTATATCGGTAGCTGAAACATTCATTACCATAATGTCGAAGTGTCATTAACTTTCAGAGTTTGTGTAAGAAAATAGAAATTGATGAAACAAACTACACAAATGTCTACAAATCTAGTGGGAAACGAGGCAACATCGCATTCCAAATCAATTTAACTTACGATTTGGTTAATTCACATTAGTTGCATTTAATGATCAAAATCATTAGTTCTTGAAGTTATTATTGAATCCATTCGTATGTACAAGGTTTGACGTTTGACATTTGACATTTGACGAAGTGATCGTTTAAAAATATAATGTTGCCATCTTTAGTATTGATGATGATGATATGATATCAATTTTATTATTATGTTATTTTTTGCTTGAAAAATGCATTCTTCATTTTTTCATTTTTAACAGTTGATTTAGGTAATGTCGATTGTTAAAAATTACATCTCAGCCACATGAAAATGAGAAAAAAACCCAAATAAAAACGATTTCACATAAAAAAATTGGGTTCCAGTCAAAATATGTATTTCAATTTACTCATTTAATAGTAATTCTCGTTTCTTTTTGACAAATGTACCATAACCTAATATTAGACAAGGACAAAATGATTAGAACATCCTTAAGTTTATCTTGAAAGTGGTGTTAAACATAAGGAAGCGCAATATTGTGGCGAAAGGGTGGAAAAAATGTCAAATTAATTAAATTATAAAAGCAATATTTACCTCACTCAAACAAAAGCCCACGTGAATAAATTTCATTATTATACAACTGTGTTTGCGTATCAAATTTCATTTAATCTCGTGAAAACAAGGAATTCAGGCATAAAAAGATATTTCATGGCCAATCCCGTAATGTACTCTGTGATGTCTGAATAATTAAAAAACAAAGGAACATAATTAAAAGCCAAAAGATTTTTTATGCAAATATTTATCGCTAAACACAAGGCGTGGTATTTGAGTCAGAACATCAAACAATTATGAATTTCTGAAAATTATAATTTTGCAGAACAGTGCTTAATGGAAATGTCAAATTGCCAAAATATTTGAAGAGTGACACGTTGGCGTCCAAAATATTTTACTGACATTTTGCGCAGTTTACATATTGTACTTCTTTATTTTCTTATACACAGTACAAACAAATAGAGAAATCATTAAAAATCGATAATGAAATTTTCGCAGAAAACGCATTTTTAGGACCTTTGAATTGATTGATTTGATTTTAGTTGTAATTAAAAAACTGAAAGTGGGAAATTGATTAAGTGTTCGCAATGGTGTGTTAGTGCCTACATTGATATGGTTTTGAATATTGGGTGTGAATTATTAAGCATGAACGACATATAACTGCTGTGTGGAAATGAAGTATTTGAGAGGATTATGTGGTTATAGTAGTGTTCACACTTGTGTACGCTGAGTGTGAGATTGAGAATGTCGAATGAAAGGTTGGTGAAACTAATATATGCGGGTGAGATTGAGGGTGAACGATTGTGTGTGCGTCCGAGGAATAAGTGGTTAGATATAATTGATGGTTTGACGTGTGCAGAATAGACGAGCATATATGAATTGTATGTCTGGAGATTTATTTTTGGTTGATTGTGTTTCAGAGTTTGTGCTACCTCACTGAGTGGGATATAGCGTGATGCTATTTATGTATGTAGAATCAGCTACAAATTGAAGTTTCATATGAAATATTATATATAAACAAATAAGTACTTGCAATTCTTTTCTATCTGTTCTCAATTATAAGAAAACTGAATTATTTGTTCAAAAAAATATTTCAACAATTTCAGTTGTTGTCAACTACAATTATTCAATTTCAGATTTACATAAGTATAAGAAAGGTCAGCCGTTGCTGAAATTTCATTTTTTCTGTAATTAATACATAAAATGCCAACAAGAGCGTTAGAAAGTCATTTCAAAATAATTTTATGAACATATTTATTTTGAATATTACGTTGTACAAAACAAGAAAGCAAATTTTCCATAACGAACGTAAACCAAATATCTAACTCAATGTTATTGTTTGAAAATGTTTCAATTTATGCGATCAAATATCTATTTATCATTTATAAATCGTAAGTACTAATTTAAATTTTTACTCATATATGTTTATAATAACTCTTCAACGAATCATAATATTTGGGAATCCTCTTCAAGTTTATTTTAGTCTAGGGATTTTCCGTCTTGCATAAAAATCACTAAGTTTATTTTGCAACACATTTAGTTTGTTTTTCTCACGTAGAGTAATGATGTTTTAATATAAACCATGAGTCTATGCACTCATCTCTGCCTATCTCAACGCAATTTGGAAATAAATTTATTATTCATTAGATTCAAAATAAATAAACTTAAGGTATTTTTTGTTTAAATATTACTTCCCGATCACTTTCAATACATACAAATTACCTATTTTAATGTTGGCCATCTTTTTTTAACCTAAAAATCTAAAATAGCTACCGTTAATTCTATTTTCAAAGTTTAAATTTTGCAAAGTTCATTGAGGTTTAGAACAGGTACGATTCTATCTTATATTCACATATAACAGTTGCTTCGAATGATAAAAAGTATAAATTGATGTGTCATATTTTATTCAAGCCTCGTACCATTTTTGTCTCCCGTATGTGAGCGGAATCAACTTTTGAGAAACTATAAAAATTTCTGAAATATCTGACCTGAATGATTGACAGCTGCAAAAATGTTGTACCAATCATAACAAACATAAAATTTTTTAGTATCTACCATCTTTAAACAGCCCACACGGCCGCAGATCACATAAGCACTGGACTCTAATTATTCTCCCCAAATTCAAAAAATGATCGTAAAATACCACACTTAAGATTTAATTACATTTCCGGAAAATTCATCACAAAACAGTTTAGCTTACTGCAATTATCTTTTCAGTGCATTCCTTGTTGTACCATGAAATTATTTGCGGAAATTGTGGCAATATTGTTTTTAAGAAATGAATATTTGTTGATATCCGTCATATCATAATTACAGAAATTAATATTTAAGAAGTTCCTTAAAGGGTTGCTGATCTAGTACTTGGAATAGTCTTCAGCTAATAGAATTACTAAATTATTTTATAGTTCTTTACTGTCTAACTTACTTTTAAGCATAGGGGTAGATTAAGAAAGACTAAGAGTGGACTACTATATTGATTTAATTTCTAAATAATTTTGTAGAAATATACTTTAAGAAGGATTCTTAAAGAAATAACATTGAGTAATTTACATTCGCAGAATTTTCCTTGAAGTAATTAAGGATGACAGCGAAAAAATAAAGTTAGTAAACAATATATTATCAAAAATAATGGAAAATTTATTATCCGATAAACTATCCAGTTTTGGACATGGCATGCTGCTTACAATATATGAAATATTGTAGACAATTTTTTTTAGATCTCCAAAATTTTCTCAATGTCATCTGAGTGTATATTTCAATAATTCTAGTTGATATGTGAATGGACATATAATTGAAACATTTATTCTATATGTATCAAGTTCATTCTAATTTACATAGTTTTACACGTCTTGCAGGTAAATTACGAAATATGAATAGTGTTAACATTATACGGATAATCTAAACCTAAACATTATCCATTAATGGCTGGTTAATGTCGAATAGTCCATGCTAATTGAATACATACATACATACATAACATCACGCTATGTCCCACTTAGTGGGGTAGCACGAACCCAGAAACACAGTTAACCAACAATCAATCTCCTCCAAACATTCTTATCCTGACACACCACTTTCGCCTCGTCCACATTCATAGTGTGATTCATACATGCTCGTTTATTCTTCACACTCGGAATCATTCGTTCACGCAACATGCTAATTTATAAATATAATTCAAAAGTGTGTTAGCTAAAAGATATTAGGCTATAATATAAAACTCAAAACAATATGTGGTACTATTCGCAACAAAACTCCACTAAAAAGATGAAGGTTAAGTAAATTTCGGCCAAAATACAGAGGAAACTAAAGTTTATTAATAATGGCGTGTGTGACGCCAGGAAGGTTATTGATAATGAAAGGAGAAACGATAACAAATCTTCAATATACAGGAGTTATTTCACATCCAAGATTATAGATATTTTCATGTAAAATAACTTCATGAAAAGAGCTTCGGTATATGTTGTACATGTACAACTGTTTATAATAGTTATTTATGTATCAAAGCACTGAAGTTCGCCACTAAAGTGCTCAAAAATCGTCATTAAAAGCTCAGAAATCGTCACTAAAGTAACCCATTACGACGATTTTGAGCAACCCAGTGTTGGCAACCGTTAAATAATTATTGTACAATTAGGATAATTTTGGCAGATATATTGTCGTACTATAGGAAATTTGGACGTAACATGAAACAAAATTTGCAAGAAGAATTAACTAATTAATTCCGATGACGAAATTGAGGACAAAACACATAAACTCGATAACTTCACTTTTCGAGGTTAGAAACACTGACTGTCAGTTTCAATTGACAACTGACAGATGTGTAAACTTAACCTATATTGTAATTTTTTTTACAGTTTTTTCGATTTCAAATAAAACTTAATATGTACCTCGGCACTGAAGTTCCTTTTATCACTCATATGGTTTATTTTCCTCGACCCTACGAGCCTCGGCAGCTAAATTCCATATTCGTGATAAAAAATTGAACTTCAGTGCCTTGACACATAAATAACTATTATTTAAAAAAATGTTTCATTTTTATCATAATTAGGTATTAATTTAATATTATCAGGATAAAGTCGTGAATAATAGATTATCATATATTATTATTGAATCATATCCACGTATTTTAGATAATGTCAACCTTATCCCCGGATAAGGTTGACATTGAATATCGGGATTGACTCGAAATATATTTTTTCTTTAAAATTTCTCGAATAAATTGTCACATCCTTTCCTAGTACTGCTACCAAACAAAATAATCTTAGAAATATTCAAGTCCATAAAAAACATCCGCAAATAAACATTACCAACTTTATAGACATAAAACGGTACTCATCAGAGTTAGGTTAAAACATATTTCTATTTTATTGCGAAGACAACTTACATTTCCCGAAAAAATTAGCAATAAACTCCTTTAAATAGCCACATCCTTTTCAAGCCATGTCACCGAAAAAAAAAGTATGAATATCTCCGAGTTATAGGCTGTACCTCACCCACATGAATGAACAAAACACAAACACTTGACTAAGATCGTTCGCGGAAAGCTCTCGCGTTCGTCCGAGCTAAATAAAATTCACATCGCCGTTCCTGCAGCATCCCGATGTATAATCCCGCAGGAATTTGGGGGCCATGTGCTGAGTAAACGCGAAGCGACGACATGATGATACTTGTACGGTACTGCATTCTTGCTTGTTTATTTTAATATTTCTTTTTTTTATCTGATGAGCCGAGAGTGAATGTAAATGTTCGTGTTTTTAAAATATGTAATTAGTTATAATACTGTAGAAAAGAGAAGAGGATTTTTGGCAAGCGATGCAGTTAATGTTTTGTTCGGGGCGAAAGAATGTTTTAAATGGTTTTTTCGATGGTTCTGGCGTTTTAATAAACAGAAATTATCGTTTGTTAACTTACATGTTTTTAGTTAAGAAACAAGAACAGGCATCACTTATAAACTTATTAGGAAACTGTATTGAGACGGGACAATATATTTTTCTAGTTTATTTTGCTGTATTTGATTTATGTTTCCCACAGTTTTGTAAACATTTTTCATTTATAGTACAAGCTTCAAATTGCGAAAAACTCAGACATTTTCAGAATTTATGTTGTATTCATTAAAGGTTTCCTTTTTACAAATACTACCACGACACAATAAAATGCCGAGAATTGTGTTTTTACGTTTCTTTCAATAACCTTTTCTTGTTTCCTTTCAATAATTTTCAAATTAATGTTTTCTATATTTCGTGCGTTTATTTAATTAATATATTAGATTACAATATACAGAACAGGGGGGTACTGTAAAGTCTCGAACATGTAAAGTTTTATCTTAAAAGACACATAGTTTACTTGATTGTCTTTTGTTTTTGAATAATGGCATTAACGATTTTTTTTAATGGAAAACTTAATTATTATGATTATTTGGAACATTATATTACTAAACAATATTATAAGTTATTTTAAAACAAATTTAAGATAATCAAGAGTTCCAACTCTTGATAAAAGCAAATGCCTAGGTAGTCATTACTAAAAAACAAAAGACTATCTAAACCTAAAGGTAATAATTACACTAAATTTTGTCTCAATTAAGATACAAATTGATATATTCGACGATTTTTTCGAACTTGATAGTTTCAGAATCTAAGCTTGCACTGTGTTTTGTTATAAAACATCCAATTATTAAAAACAAAAGAAAAGATTATTCGTTTCTGAATCCGCCATTTTAATGTAAGTATATTAATTTAATTTTCTGCCTGTTTTAATATTACACTGCTGATTAAAAAAGAAATGGGACAATTTTATTTTTGACTGTAATTTATGCTTATTAATTAAAATTATATTGTTCGTTGATTATTACACTTAATGTTTCATAGATTATTAAAATTTAATGGCAATGGGAATAAAGCCGTTTTATTTTTTTATCCGGCAGAATATTTAATATCAATTCGTCTCCAATAGTCATGCAAAAATTAATACAAAATTGAAAGCCAGCAAATGACAAAAGGAAAACTGTTCTCTTGTCATAGTTTCAATTTCCTCTGATTTGTGGATTCTTATTTAAAAATTACAATAAAAGAAAGGAAATTGTTCTTACCTGATTTCCCAACGTTCATTTTCCCAAGCACAGCTATCCTGACGCGAGGCATGTTGGTCTTATCTTCAGTTTTCATGCTGGTGGATTTTCTTCTGAAAAGAAGTAAGCATTAAAAATCATTACAATCTTATAAAAGGCAAGCAATCTCAAAGAGAAACAAAAACTGTTACAGACTCAAGTACCTAATACCTATAGAGTTCCAACAGAAAAAAAAAACGAATTATCCGGAACAAAAGCGGTTGTAAACAAAAGCCAGCTCGATATCTTTGTTGCCACTTTTTGTTTTTCTTGCCAAGGCTGCTTGGATTAAAAAGGCGGATATATTGTCGTCACGCAGTAACAAACTGCAACCGATTAATTTTTCGGATTTTATATTCACTATTTTTAATCATCACGCATATCTTACGGCGCCGGGCCCGAACGGACTTTTAAAAATAAGCACGCACTTTTTTCTGCCACTTTCAGCAGCTCACTATGATCGTAAATTCCAAAGTTCGCGCATAAAAATTTCGACGCCTACGAAATAGTTTATCGTTTTTTAATAGAGTATTTTGAAAAGTTTGGATCGCTATATATGACTTATGTTATGAAGTTTGATACTATTTTTATCAAACATTTGTTTGTTTTTTTTTTTATTACTCGAGAACAAGTGACACTAAACCATATGAATAATCGGTCAAGGAAAAAATTTATATAAACTGTTTTTATTGCCCCTCGTTTTGTAAGAACTATTTCGCTATTATAAACATGCCAATGCTTAGAACTGGATCATTAGAACGGAAATTATCTAATTTTAGAAATAACTATTAAATACTTCATTTACTACTAATTGACAATTTATTACCTATTATCTTAAAACAAATACGTAATATAACGTAATAATAGATAATTAAAATTATAATTTCAGACGGAACATATACTAGAAAATTCATAGACAAAAACACACCAAAATACGAATTTTCAAAACAAAAACAGAATGCTCAAATTAATTGCGCAACCTTTGCCATTTCGAGAATTATAGGAGCTACGAGGTTGATTAAATTAGCAAACAATTTCTATTTACAAACTTTACAATGAGGTAAATAGCTCCGTGGTAATTTGGATCGTGAAGGTCTCAGTTCAAATCACACAACCGACAGTTGCCATTTTAAATTTACCCTCTACTAAAACCTTTGGAGGCCATGATTTGATGGGTGGTAACCGCACTAAATGCGCAAGCAGAGTGTCACATCCTTAATAGAAGGCGTGATGATATATTTTTTTTTATACGACCACTTAGAAAACTGTTTATTGTATGTTTGTTGTTGCTGGGGAAATGAGGTACATTGCAAGCATCGTGCGAATTTGTTTTGTGAGTATTTCAATACGGGTTATTTCATTTCAGTACAGGTGTCATTGCTAGGATACTTATTTAGAATTGTCAAAAATTGGAATGGTGAAAGCGGGACAAATTATAGTGTACAACTCGCATGGAATATCCATTTCATATTCGTATGATTTGTAGCTTTCGCCTAAGAAAACCTCGTAGGAAATGAGTACCATTCCATGCTTGTTGTACAATATACTATTTTATTACATTTATACCAATGGATCTTAAAACACGTGATACAAGTTTCTTATTTAAATAGGAATCTATATTTTAATTCACCTATTAGATTCAGTATTATTTTCTGAATACAACGATATAAACATATCAAAACCTCATGCAACAAAATAATTGAGAAAATACAAGTTAAATTTACAAATATTTTACTTATACAAGTATCTGACTGAAATAAAGGACTTTGAATAATATATGTTATTCATAATAATACGAATATGTTTAATAGTTTTCGATAAAGAGTTTTCAATAGTGAGTTGTTTTCAATAGACAATCATGTTACATAGTACGAATTCATTGTTTTCACGATGATTCAATAACTGTATTATTTTCAAATGTCATATTGAAAAATTTACTGTTCAATTTACGAGCTGATCAGATTTTGGCAAGAGTCTATCAACCGGAAGAATAAGATATACGAATAGTTTTGCATCTTTGATATTTACTCTAGTTTCATGAAAATGAATTTATTAGTATCAAATATAGATAATAAGTTTAAATTATTGTAACAAATATATGTAGTTTAAAACAAATTATTATAAAAGAGTGAAATACTGATATATTCATAGCATATGGTTCTCCTTAACGCTGAAAATTACTACGGCTTCAGTTTGGTAAAAGATTAAGGAAGCGTCAAAATATTTGCAAAAATCAAAGTTCGTAAAATAATAAACTGTCGTGTTTACTTGTAAGTGTGAAATACTACTTGTATCCATTACTTTGAACGTATTTTTTAAATTTATTTGCTGACTAGAATGTGATTATTTGCGCTTGTTTCTGTCGTCTAAAAATTTTGAAAATTAGAAGCGTATATTAGCATGCTAACTGGCCCGCATCCAGAAATCGTAAGTGTTGAAAATATATTTTACTTTTTTCGTAGTTTTCGATCAAAAGACTCGTTCAAGTCGTCGAGTTAGTAAAGTTTGATTTAAAAATAAGTTCGATAAAATCACGGCGTCGATGACAAAGTTAAGATGAGTTGGGAAGAAAAAGCAGATATATTTTCGTAGTAGGTCACCAGTGTTTAGTTTTAAAGAATTTAAAATTGCTAACAAGCTATCAATTCATTAAAAATAGGTACCAAACAAACATTTCTACTTTCTAAATTTGTAGTGCAATAAAATAAATTAGTAAGGATGAATAAATGTGTTCACAATATTTTTTTTACTATCTTATGCGTTTCCGTTTTCACGGAGTTACATACTTTCAATGATGTCTCAGTGGATGGATGGATGTATGTCTGTGAGTTCAATAAATCATAATGATGATGATGATGAAAAATGACAGAGTTATGAAACTTTATAATTATAAGATTCATGACAACAGAAATGAATTCAAATAAATTTCAAATAAAAAAGTTAAAGTGTACTGGACACACAAAACAATAAATAAATATTACAAATTATTTTTCTTATATCGACGTTTATATTTGACATGAAAAAAAAAAATTTAATTTCGAAGTAAGTTTTTTTTTCTGTTACCAAGTTGTTCATTGTTTATTGTTATTAATTTACCGGACTAGCCCATAAAGAGTCAGTTTTTGGACGCTAAAGAATATCATAAACAAGTGATTATAATACAGTCGAATATAAAAAAACATTATTTCGGTGTTTTTTGTACTTGCTTTTAACTTTACGAAAAATTAAATTTATTTAAGAATATATTTCGATGTCACACATAATATATCTAGTACAATTATAAATTTATATGATATATTTTTATTGACAGTAATTTTCAAATAATGTTTGTATGTGTATAAAAATATTTTAATAGTTATTTTTGTATTATGTGTGCGAAATTGATGTTTTTAGTGTATAAGATTGTCACTTTTTTGACGAGGCTTGCCGAGTAAAAATATCATTCGAACGAACTAAAAACATTTTGCGCACAAAATACAAACAATATATTTTCTATGATTGTATTTTATAACACTGAAATTTTTATTAAATTCATTGAAAAGGATGAGTAAAATCAAACCATATTTTGATAACTAAGAAAGAGTGACAGTTGTTGATAATTTTGTTTTCCGAGCAAAAATATTTTCCTAATCGTGTAATAACGTTTTCCCAACCCGTGCTATAAAACTAAATAGCAGGGTAACGTTACAAAAAAAAAATGATACTGCTAAAAATGTTGTATATTATTATTTATAGAAATTCATAAAATAATGTCCCGATATTTTAACAATCTAAAAAGATATATTTTGCGCTAGAATTCTATACAATTAATTCTCTGCGAAATCAAAAGAGCAGTATTTAAAAAAGAAATAAAAATCTTATAAATATTCGATTAAAACCATTGTTTGTGCATTGCTCCCAAAATCCACAAAACCGAAATAAATTACTGTATTAAAGGAACCATTCACCCCATTTAAAAATGCAAAATTTACCGTTGAAAAACACGAATAAATTACCGAAAATCAAAACAGTTATGTCTACATCTCCAAATACACTTTCCAAAAACAGTGAGAATGGCTTCACCGAATGTACACAGCATTAATTCATTGATTTCACGATTTGCAGTAAAATTAGATTACAGCTCGTGAGAGGAATTCCACTTGATGAGTTGGTTGCCACTGGTTAACTACACGGATGCTAGGACTGTTGGTCCGGATGCCAGGCGCCCGCAACTGTTACGCCAGTGGCTCTCAACAGACAGGAATGTTGTGGTTGTGGCAGAAGCAGGAATGTAATGGCGGGGGATATTTCAGTAATGAGTTCAGAAATTGTTTATTAACTAGATTGTGTAATTAGTAAATTGAGCAAAAATGCAGTGGATGATTGATGAGAAAAAGGGAGGTATAGGAATCATGCTAAAAATTCGGTAGTGGGCTTTCAGGGAATGAGCACGTTTTAGGGTTCCGAAAATACGATTTTAATAGTTTCGCGATGATGTCTGCGTGTATCTGTCTGTTGGTCTGTGTGGATCTCTGGAGTTGCGGTTTCTCAAAAACTATTAAACTGATTATTTTTTGACGTTTCTTAAAACCAATGAAATGCTTTATTGTATGTCACGTGTCTGTATTTTAAACAATCCTGTCATTATTATACTAAAAATAAAGCTCTAGTGATTAATACAAATATAAAACTGTTGCAAACGTCAAACTCAAATAAATAAAATGAAAACAAACAGACGTAACCATAGTAACTGAATCAAGATATTTCATATATCACTGTAATATGCGGCTCTGATTCGTCGAAATTATTCCATACGCGGCGTATGGAATGATAGTTGTTCCAATACAGTTTTTAGAACTATTGCCTGGCAACAAGTTTTCGAAAGATCTGTCAAATTATTTGCAATTTATCTCACATTCTTGTTACATTCTTATTACTGAATACTTTGATATTTTGTATGTATGAAGTATATCCCTTCTATTCTATTATATTCTATAATAAATAAATATTTTTTTCGGTTTTATGAAAGTAACATTTTTACTATAACTCCTTAAAGTATAGAAATATATCGTGGCTCATAATAAAGGTATCGGAAATGTTTTGATTAGATATAAACGTAGATGCACACATTTCATATTTGCAATTTGAAGAATGCTAGAAAATGTTTATTCCAAGATCATCTTTGATCAGAATCAACAATAAACTTTTATATTGTGCACATGTTGCTTTTGAACCTAAAGCTACGTTGTGCACAAAAATAATTTACTAAGGCTTGTATTTTTGCAATATTTGTTATTTTTACTATGTTCGCAACATCGCGCTGAAAATGGAAACTTTAATAATAGAAATTGCATTATTTACGCTGGGAGGCGTAATTCTACGTTCAGTGCGCTTTTAATTTAAATAAACAAACTTGCTAAATGATAATTAATATTTAATTTATAACGGTTTTACATTATTTTATTTTCAAAAACTCAAGAACGAGGAAAAATAGAGCAACAATATTTCATAATCATAAGTTTTAGGACAATGCAATGCAGTTGATTTTGGTTATATTTGAAAAACCGGAAGTGGAAGTCTATTGGACGAACAGAACAATAATTTCAATTTATTTCAAATATTTTTTTTTACAGGTTTACTTATTTCAGGTAGAATATTTTTTACTGACTTCTGTTCATTTCGCTAGGTTAGACAAACAATAGTTATTTGTTTAATTAGGCAGCAAAATCCCAGATTTACAGCAGAGGCTGCCGTTTCAATAACGAGGCGAAGCCGAGGCAATGAATCCTGCCGGAGCTGTAAATCTGTGTTTGGTGCCGCGTTTTCCAATTTGGAATTCATTATTAATTTAGTGAAATTGATATGCGTTTGTTAAACAGTAAAAGTGACAATTTGCTGACTGTTAGTGCTAACTGTCACAAAAATTGCATTTTTAATGTCAATCGGCAAAAAGCATGTTATTTGCAATTTTCTTCTAGTTTGGAGGAAAACTAAATTATAAGTTTAATAAACGTAAAAACCTAATAGGGTAAATAACAAATTTTCAAAAATAAATTCCGAAATGTTCACCACATAAAACTACCCCTGTGGCTCCTCTACCACAACCATCCTTGGAGTCTGTGGTATGACGGCTGGTATCCGCACTTCGAGCGCAAAATATATTATAATACCAAGATCTGCTCTGAACAGAGTGCCACACCCAGAAATGGGTAAATGGCGTGATGATACATTTATATTTATTTCAAATCAAATAATAATTTTAACAAATAAATTAGGCATTTATAAAGATCCAAGTTTAAAAGGAGCGAAAAAGATATATGAATTAGAAAATAAATAAAAATTGTATTCCAGAAATGAATGATTAATCCGCTGAGTAACAGCCATAATTTTTCAAAGCACCTCAGTTTTCAACTCACTTAAATATATATTTATCAACAACACAATATACGAAACAAAATAAGATCAATCATTTACAGGCGAGTTACTTTTCATCGCACCTGTACCGAATATAAATAGTAGCTGGTAGAAAAAGTTTGGCAACTTCTGTAGCGGCCGACTGACCACGGCGCCTGGCTCTGAAATAGACGCTTAGCATCGGCGCCCGCCAAGGGGGGCACTCATTACCGCGTGGTTGAAATCGCGAAATCATTCCGGAAGTTTGCAAAAACTCCAATTAGTGTAGATTTCACGCGTGAGTGTGGTCTGAGACGCGGATATGTTAACATGTTAAAAAGCCTGAAACTAGACATCATTTTCTCCTGGGTTTGTTTTGAATTCTTCGATTTACAAATAAGATGAATCGTAAATGCCGGAAATATTTCAGTTTTCATTTTTTTGTCGTTTTTTGAGGTGGACAAATTCTTGAAATGTTCGGTTTTTAAACATGTCACCGAATATTAATTTGTTTTGAGGGCTATATTGAGTAAAATGATAAATTTGGTTTTGAAGTTAATGCTTTTGTGATTAATAATTCAGTAAAAATTTGTTGAGCTAATTTAGACATTTGTCAATTATAATTTTAAACAAAAAACATTCATATTTAAAGTCTATATACGTACAAAGATATACAGTATTTTTAATTATTATAATTGCTATTGTCCAATAAGAAATTAAACCTAATATTAATAAATATTTATATTAATAACACAATTATGTTAGTACTCAAATTTAATTAGAAGTCTATACAGAATTATGAACATTTCTCTTTATTCAAATGAACCTGCATTTATTATTTTACATAATGACGTTATGAAAGAAAATTGGTTTATAAATTGAGTTGCGAATATCAGTTTTTACACCTCATATATGTAAATTAAGCGCAAATTTAATTTCAAATCTCGTTAGCAAAGGATAAAATTATTCCAAACAATTTAATTTTTATATGGAAATACAATGAAAGAGCAATATTTTTCCATACACAAATTTTACCGCAAACATCGAAATTTTAAGAAAGATATTCGTCTTTTTACTACAATTTTACCAGAATATTAAATTATATTTTGCTGTACATAAAAGTTTACGATAACGTTTATTTCATTAACATTTAAAATCAAGTGTTATAAATATTTATTAATACACGAAAAAAAAAAAACAGTATAGTAGAATTTACAGAACTATTCGATAAACTGAGGAACGCTGAGGATATAAAATGCAATTTCTAAAAATTTATCATATTTTTTGCTTAGTAAATATTAAATAATCGTGTTTAGTTTCCTAATTTTCAGAATATGCATAATATATCCTTAGCTTACCCTTTACCGAATAGTTCGGTAAAAAGGTACTTTTTTTCGTATTAAAAGTTACTACTTTCCCAGTCACAATACTAGGAACACTTGAGTCTTATGTATTTTTTGATTACAATTAAATACAATATTTCTCATTTCTTGATCTTGAAAATGAATCAATCTTGAATACGGACTTATGCTGTCACTTAATTCTACTGTTGATGAAAGTTAGCTTATCAACATACATATACATATTCGAGGATTTGAAAAAATGAAATTTTACCTGAGACAACCGTCTGGAGTAAGGCCCTTGAAGCCACCAAAATTAACAATGCACGTAATTTTTAAAAGTCTTTATAAACACGTTTTTATTCAAAATACTTAAAAATCACTCTACACAACACAATTTGACCTTAAGACTTAAGACAAATCTTGTCAACGAAACAGAAACAATTGCCGATGTTTGCTAGGAGAGTCTAGCGTCGCCGGCCAAAAACTGAATGACTCTCCGTCGCGACGCGTCGCGTATATATAAGCTGGGGTCGTCATAGCAACGCGCGGCGTCGCGGCGCTCCACGCGAGCGAGAGAGACGGGCGATTCCATCGCAAGTGTCATTCACAGACATACATAAAATGCAAATATGTTACGAAGATTTTCTCTTGTATCTCTTGAAGATTCTTTTATGTAATATCGCGATGAAAAGCTGACCTCGAAGCATGAATTTCTATATTTTTTTATTATTCAACCTTTTGAACTCTTGACATTGGTGCAAGCACAATGATCTTAAAGGGGGGTCAATATTCCCCAGCAATCAAGACCTGCTTATTGGTAAGTGTCGGGTTGCTCGGGGTGCAAACATTCTGTGAAATTATTTTCACTGATATTGAATACTTAGAACTTATAAAAAGTTTTAAATATTAAACAAAATATCCTCTGTGACTTTATTTGAAATAATGTTAATTATATTTAAAATTTTTACTTCCCGACTACCTCTCAGCAAGGGAGGTATTGTTTTTGGTCAAAACATTGGGTAGTGAATTTTCATTGAAAAGCATATTTTATGGTCCCTACAATACGATTTTACTAATCCGCCATGATGTCTGTATGTATGTATGTGTATCTGTACAGATTTTTTCGTCTCGCATAACTCAAATACTATAATACCAAAAAAAAAAACAATTTTGTGTATTTTTGCTTCTTATATTTACATGAAGTGCTGATTAGATTTTGGATAAAATTGGTAGCAGTTCTGCAGTTCACTAGCAACCCTTAACAGTTTTCCATGAAGAAACACGGTCAAATATAATTTGTCAACAATTAATGTCAGTTTGAAAATTGTAGAATATTTTATTTTACATGTGTTTTGATTACACCAATTTTATTAATTTTCATTAGATTTAGAGATAATAAAATATAAAGAAATGACTCATGTCATTGTGATTGCGAAGCTGTTTTCTTAGTGAAATATATGTCAAATAATTAAATAAATATACGAAAGAAAATTAAATTGCTTAAATATATAAATAGAAAATAAAAAAATAAGAAGCTATTTTTCTGTGTCATCACATACTATTTTGTACCGTTGAAGAGTTGTATTCGGCGGGAGGTTATGTGTTGGTAACATCAGATTTTAGATGACATGGGAAAGTAACTTCCCATTGGCAGTACTAAAATAAATAAATAAATATATCATCACGCCTTTTACCCATTATGGGCGTAGCATTCTGCTTACGCAGATCTCGGTAGATGATATATTTTTTGCGTATGAAATGCGGTTACCAGCCGTCAAACTACAGCCCTCAAACATGTTAGTGGAGGGGAAACCACAGGGGTAAATTTAAATTGGCAACTGTAAGCTGTGGGATTCAAACTGGGGATCTTACGATCCACGATCCACAGTCCGACAACGGAGCTATTTACTTATATTTACTTAATTACAATAATTACAATTGCCTAATGAGATAATATTATATCAATATGTAAGATGATTGAAATATTTTGTTGAGGCATGCGAAAATTAAACGCACTGATTGACCGGAAGTATAAACATTTTTGTTTTCGAAAAACATCAGTTTATATTGCATAATAAAATTTTTGAACATCCAGTAAACATTTCCTAGAATCCTATGTTTATTTAATAATAAATAGATATCAATGATAAAAGAAACAAAATAAGGACACGACTTGTATATGTAACAAGTTGATATTATAAGGCTGTTAGGTTTAGAAGTGCGTTCTAGAATTTGTTTTAAATTTCAGTTAAAGGTTCGGTAATAGACCGGATTAGATTTTGATGGAGAATGGTTGTGAATTTTGTGGACCTAGGATATTGTTGTTCAAAAGCACAAATTTATTATTGTACTGTATTATGAAATGTGCCGACATTGTGGTTATTATGACAGTGTTGTTGTTGACGAAGTCTACCATGCTTTACTTGAAGTTATGCATTGGGTAGGTAACCGCAAGAGAACTAAGAAACATCACCTTACATCTAGGTGTGTTTGGCATCCTACATCGAAAGGTAAAAAGGACTAAAACGATTAGTAGCGTCACTATCGCTTCCAGGGCCCCAAGTCAGAATCGTAGTAGGGCCCCTCCTCCCTCAAATTCTCTAGGCCATTATAGTGTGTCCCTTTTTTTGTATCTCTTACGGTTCTCGAGATCCCAATGCATTCGTACACACTGTATACAGACTCCCTTGTCCCATCGAATTTCGCAAATAATATTTAATAATTTTTAATTTTAAAAAGGATCGCTCTGTAATTGAAATCGTCACAGGAATAGTTTAAAACAGTAAAATTACTGAGCAAACGTCCGGGAAGCTCGCCGAAAGAGTAAAATACTCGATTAGGACTAAGTTATACAAAAGCTAAGTCATTGATGGAAAGGAATTTCGAAATTTGATCTTTCAGATATTTACGCAAGGCAATAACAGTTAATCGGTTATAGTTAGGGGCACTTTGTGTCCGGAGGCCCCACGCAATTGCTCCCGCTGGACCGGCGGTAACTGAAAACGATTATACGATTGTGAAATATTTAGAACGTTATTACTGAACCAAAACGTCATCTGATTAGATTAATTTTTATATTTCCCAATTGATGATTTGACGGCTGGTAACCGCACTTCACATGCACAAATATATCACTTACCAAGATCTGCGTAAGCAGAGTACCACACCCGTACTGGGTAAAGGCGTGATGATAAATTTTTTTTAATTTATATTTAACAATTAAAATTCTTTAAATATGAATTAATTTTGGAATAATGAGTTAGTGTATCAGATGCGCTATAGTTTTAAAAATCTATAATATTAAATGCATATTCCAATTATAATAATTATATAAAAAAAAACTATACAATATCCGGTGCACGTCAATTGGACCATACCACAACTCAAACGCAGAAATCAATGCTAAATTCTTGATCAAAACATCCTCCGATAATTTTTTGTGCTAATATCGAGTGCGCTTTGCAGGAACAAATAAAAAAAATATTTCAAAGTAGTAGTTCATATCCTCTGATAAGCGAAATTCTATTGTTTCTGCTCATCAAAATGAGTTTTCTGGGCATCAATTTGTAAAGAAATTAAGTATTTCTCAAGGATCGGTAAAAAACCTATAGTTATTCGTCATTCTATAAATAATTTGTATTTAATTAATTTTAACTAAGAAAAATTAAAATTAATTAGCTTCAATTCATATGCAACTAGACTTATTTCTATGAAACATTTATTAATATTTTTATTCATTCTAAACGATAATTATTGCTAACTATTTAAATTAGTAATGAAACTAACATCAAGAAGTCATCTCCTTGGAGATTATTAAAAAAAATTGACAATAAAACTTCGGCCTCTATCAATATAATTTTCATTGTTTTTTTCTGTCAAATATATGTAATATTAATTCGTGAAAAAGACATGTGTACAACAAATAGAAAAGTCTATTTTTTCAGTCATTTAAAAAATTAATAAAAGTATTGCTTTCATTCATAGCTGTACAAATAACTAGTTTCCTATATCCCAATTTAGAAAGTGAATTTTGTACAACTGTTTCGTGAAAAACTGTGCTACAATAGTTATTTGTCAAACTAGAAAGGAAAGCGCTTCTTTTTCCCCCTCGAGTTCGAAGTTTGCCTCATGAGTGCAGCGAGTAAAGCATTTCAAACGAGAGTGGAAGAAGAGCTTTCCTCTTGTGTTAGCCACAACATTTTTTCACGACATGTTTCTAAAAACAATTTTGCTCGGACCTAAAATACACTTTGAGAACACAACTGACAAACTGACACGTTAAAAGTTAGGTTATCAGACACAAGGCGGTGTAACAGTGTTGCCAATGAACCAATCTTAAATATCTTTAATAAGTTGTCAAATTATGATTTAATAAGAAAAAGAATAATATAAGACATAATTGTAAGATAATTTAAAGTATGTATATCACTAAAATAAGGATTTTCAATAAAATCAGGAACTTATTTATAATATTTATAATATATTTTTTGTAAATAACATTCATATTGGTAACACTTCTATATTTTCCTCTCTGGAGAGGAATAACACATTTTCCTCACTATTTCGGGAAAAGAACGATGGGGTTTCCTACCATGTCGTGAGAACAGTTATGTTGTACGAGTGTCTGTAGGGATTTTATTTGTGATTTGCAAGTTGTTTAGTTGCAAAAACGTTAAATTTCTTGTATATAGAATTAAAAATTAAATTTTAAAGTTTATTATTAGGTACCTATTAACTTTTATATGCTGAAAATTAATTCAATCATTTCTTGATATTTCTTACAATTAATTGTGTTATTGTTTGTCACCTGTCTACATTTTATTATTGTTTTGTTTTTATTTAAATGTCAGACAGTTATGTTAGGTTAGCATGACGGTGATTTATAACAAATGTTAAGCGAGTTACATAATTTTGTATTGAATTTTGTGAATCAAAAATTAATATAATTAAATATAATTCGAAACTTTGATAAATTAGAAAATCATTCTCCAGTTTCGTTCCCAAATTCGTCACGAAAGCCCATTTCAGTTTATTTTCACTCTCTTATTATTATTACTGGGAATTTGTAGATTATGAACAGCCCGGATACTGTAAAACAAAGCATTTGATCCCACATAATTTTAATTAAATTCAAATATATTTAACTTAGCAGGATTATATATTTAGATGTAATTCAGTGTATCAAAGCATGACATGTATTTGACATCCATTAAAACGAAGGTCTAAATAAGACGAAAAAGTATTTGTTCATCAGTCAACATCCTATTTTAAACTCATAAGTCATAACAATTTATTTGTAATGATGTATTGTCATTAAAATCGTTAACTGCGCAATATTAATGGCGTGTTGTGCAACTAAATATTTTAAGCTCTTTTGTTTGATTAAATTTAATTAATTCATTAGAAATATTTTGAACAGAATTTTTTAATTGATTTTTACTAATAACATAATCGGGTTATTTGTATTTTATTTTAATCTACATAAAAATATTTCTGATTCAATTTATTCGCATGTTTCACTCTCTAAAAATTCGGAATATGCAATTTATAAAAACTTATCACTAATACCCCGCAAATCTAAATAACCTTGAATTCGCAAAATTCATCAACATACTGAAAGTTACATCACTAAAACCTGTATAAATAGAAGCAAACACAAACCTAACCTATCAAACAACGTGAGACTAAATCACACGCTATTAATATGCAGGAGTAATTGCGTGTACATTCTCAGACGGAAATTATGTCCCAGTACCTTTGCACTTGAACCACTAAGCTACTTTGCACACACTCCAGTAAGCGCAGACGACTTCATGTGAAATTGTCGCGAGTTGTCAACTGTCAGTGACACGTGGTTTGATTGCGCCTAGCTTCTACGAATAGACTTGTCGCACTGCATGAGTGTTATGTAGGGTATCTGACACATGACTGCACGAAAAAAGATGGGAAACTTGCTATTTTCAATCGCGTGTTTGACATATTTATTTTCGATTGTGTCTAGTTATTTTAAACTTTATCTTACATTTCAATATACAAACTAAATCGAATTAAAATTTGCCATAAACTCACAGACCGAATGTTGGTAGTTGTACTGAGGTAGTAAGCATCAAATTCGTGAAAAAGTAACTGCTTTAATTACTAGTTTAACAAAAAAACAAAAACGTTTACGAAGTGAATTTTATATAACTGTTTATGTCAAAAACAATGCAACAAAGTTTAATTTTATGCAATTGTTTCCGGAAATTTTATTTGCGTGGGTAGGTTCAAGATAATTACAAAAATGTCAAACTTTTGTAAGCATTAAGACATTTGAATGTGGGTGCGTCTGTGTCTATATGTGTCGATTGTTTTCGTCCACGGAAATTCAAATTTATGATACAAGTACGAAAAGCTAGTCTATAGTCCCGAAAAGTTCAAATAAAACACGAGCTGACGATCTGGCTGCGCCATATTGATATGGCAGCGAGGAACGAAGTGATGAGCTTGCTTTGTTAATGTACTGATATAGAAGCAAGAACTTCATGCAGTGCCATCTACTTATCGAGAGTAACGCGGTCCAGGCCCAGCTAGTTCGTAATAAAAAATTATACTTTAGTGCCTTGATATACCAATAACTATTATATGATTATATAATTATGATTATGATTATTATATGGCAACATGAGCGTCGGATCACTCGATAACGCAAGTTAAGCAATGCTGTCCGCGGTCAGTAGTTCGATGGGTGACCGTTCAGCGAAAACCCATACCAGCGAACACTGCGTGCTGTTGTTACACTACCAAAAACGAGATTCCGAGGCGGCATATAACCTCAGCAGTTGAGACCGATTAATTATAATAATAATAATAATAAAAACTGAAAACTAGAAGGACTTACACATCAAAGCATGATAGACATGACCCTGGACCTATAATTTCATGGACCACTGCTTTACCTATTTAGCATATTGAGAATAAAATTTTTAATATTTCATTCGTAATTTAAATTGCAAAATATTTGAATTTACATACATGCTATATGAAATATATAAATAAATATTTTAATTTTTAATACGACATTTGCAACTCGTCGACAAAAAAAGCTACAATAAATTCAATTGTTCCTCGCTTTTATTCAATTTTTCGATAATTTTATTTACAATATTTATGCAACAAAATGTAATGCAGTGTCCCGATAACGAAGCTTAAAGCAGCTCAAAATGTTAACAGCCCGTATTATACTACGTATACATATTTAAACCGCGTGGGCTGAAGAGTTTCATTCGCTGTTACGGGAGCTCGTGAGTGAAATGTCAGTGTGTACGACTTTTAACATTTGTACTCCAGGTTCATAGAAACAAAGTGAATTAATATTTATTTAATGTTACGTTTACATTATTCCACCATCAAACCATAATGTTAATATTTCCAGGATCCTGGGGCAAAATAATATTTTTTTGCAACAAGAGTTCGCCCATTCAGAATTTTTCGTTTAACGTTTTACAAAAGTCAAAAGACAAGTACAACGCAGTGTATCTTATATTTACTAAATTGTATAATTATTTTTTATATTTTTACGTATATTTAACATTAAATAAAACTAGTGTAAGTTTGCTCTATCTAACAATATTTACTTTACCAATGTGAAACTCAATCTTTCCTTTTTACCTTCCGCCACATCCTGTAAGGAAGGTATAGGAATCATGAACAAAATTCGGTAGTTATTTTTCAGTGGATGAGCACATTTTAAGGCCCCTAGAAGACAATTTTACTAGTTTTGCGATGATGTCTGTGTGTGTGTCAGTCTGTCTGTCGCTCTGAGTGGATTTTTGGAGTTACGTTTTCTCAAAAACTACGAAACAGAAAATTTTGATATTTTTTATATATCAACTGCATCCTCTTGGGAAGAGCTGATTAGTGTTTGATGATAATTCAATAATCAGAAGTTGTAGTTTACATCAAGTGTATCAAGTTATTTTTCTCTAACTGTCCTACTGTCACCATTTACAAATTAAACGTTAAAGAAATAGTTATGTACTAGCGGTCCGACCTGCTTCGCAGGTCTGACCCCTAGGCTCCGCGACCTTGAAGAAGATTACAACTAAAAATATAGAGAAATAAATTGAGTAGTCTCTTCGTTCCTCGCTTCCAAGTCAGTACATTGGCGAAGCATGCTCGTCATTTCGTTCCTCGCATCCATGTCAGTACATCGGCATAGCAAGCTCGCCACTTCGTTCTTCGCTTCCATGTTAGTACTTTAAGATTTTAAATCTCGTCCGTGAGACCTTCAATTTCATACCAAACACGGTAGGATTTACATAACATTTATAAAAAACAATTGACAATCGTCCGAAACTAATTTTTTACACTTTCGTTTAAATCTCCTCCATGAGACCTTTATTTTGACACCAAACACGGTAGTATTTAAAACATTTGTAAAAAAACAATTGACAATCATCCAAAACAACCTTTTGACACTTGAGTTCAAATCTCCTACTTGAGACTTTTATTTTGATACCAAACACGGTAGGATTTAAATAACATTTATAAAAAATAACTGATGATCGTTCAAAATATCTCTTTGACACTTGAGTTTAAATCCCCTCCATGAGAACATTAATTTGATATCAAGTATGATTGATAATCGTCGAAAACAAATTTTTGACACGAGTTCAAATCTCCTCCGCGAATTCTTTAATTTGATACCAAACACGGTAGAATTTTAATCACATTTATAAAAAATAACTGACGATCGTTAAAAATTACTTTTTGACAATTTTAGGTTCTAGATTAAAAAGGAAATTCTGAAATTGGTTTTAAACATTTAAAACTATCTTGAAAATAATTTTCAAATTTCAAATTATTTGAATTTTACCGCCTAAAGCACTTAAAAGCAACGAAGTTGACGAAAAAGGGCATAATTTTTTGAGAAAAAAAAATTCACGTTTAAAAAATTTACAAAATAGTATACATGTGGGCTCATTAATTCTAAACACAAATAAATTTACCAAACTTATCTACCTTGTCTACAATTAAAGTAATGTATAATAAAAATTTCAAACTAAACTGTCAAAAATGACAAGTTGTTCAAAGTGAACTGTCAATTCAATTGAAATCAACAAAAATTTCACAGTAGTAACTACGCGTTTGATTGAACAAAAGCTACACACCCATACTAGATTTTTAAATTCCAGCCTTATTTATTTAATATCTCGCACATCATGTGTAATAAAAATGGGAATTCATAAAAAGTACGTATTCCCAATCGAACTCTAAGTGCCAGTGATGGTTTCACTCGAATCCGTCAAACCGTCTGGGCTGTAGAGGAGGACACAAATGGTTGCTAGATTGGCTAAAATATAGAAAAATACTCTAAAGGATTAGTATATTGGATCAAGGCACTGAAGTTCAATTTTTTATCACAAATATGGAATTTAGTTACCGAGGCCCGTAGGGCCGAGGAAAATAAACCATGTGAGTGATAAAAAGGAACTTCAGTGCCGAGTTACATATTAAGTTTTATTTTAAATCTAAAATTCGAAAAAACTGTAAAAAAAATTACAATATAGGTTAAGTTTATACATCTGTCAGTTGTCAATTGAAACTGACAGTCAGTGTTGCCAACCTCGAGAAAGTGAAATCATCGTAAATAACACTCAAAATTATGTGTTTTGTCCTCAATTTCGTCATCGGAATTAATTAGTTAATTCTTCTTGCAAATTTTGTATCATGTTACGTCCAAATTTACTATAGTACGTCAATATATCTGCCAAAATTATCCTAATTGTATAATGGGTTACTTTAGTGACGATTTTTGAGCACTTTAGTGCCAATTTCAAATAAAATTATATATTTATATACATCGTGTATTCTACTCGTGTTTTGATTTTGATATAAATTATATATCAAACTCGAACTCATGTGAATTTAGGGTCGTAGATCAATTTTACTTTTATATTAAATAAATATATATGTCATTACTTTTATTACCTATTTCTGAGGGTGATGTGATATAGTATTTTGACATGTAACAGCTGTAAAATATTTGAGGGTCGTGATTTGACTATTCGTGCAAATAACTCGTATTGGGATATGCTCCACACACATATTTTATTTCTTTCTGAAAGAGATACAACTAAAAATGTCGTGAATTGTTTCTTTAACAGCACCAAGATTTTATTGTAATACAACCACGAGCAAGTAATCATGTAAAAGTTGTAAAAGAAGAAAAAGGCGTTACGTATGAGTACATTTACTGATTCGTATTTCCGGTTGGTGAATCTTGAATAAAACAAGAAAACAAGATTGGATTTGAAAGTAAAACAACGACTAAAGGTTAACCCTTTCAACTCAGTTGAAATCGTAAACAGTTTTGCTATTAAAATTACGAGCTGATCAAAGACACATTCAAATTAAAACTGTTGACTCTGTAACCTACAACCAAAAAGAAATCTTATTTATTTTCATTTATTTATTTATTTATGATTCTACACATCAATATTTTCCAATTACGGTAGGTAGAAGGTTAAAGTGTTTGTTAAATCCGAACCAGTACGCATTAGAATTTTGTTTGTAGTTGATGTAGTTGCACTAGCGAGATTTTCTTTAGCTTAAATTCATTTCTGAGGATAGCGCTTTAATCAGTATAATAACTGCCAGTGAATTACTTTTATCGACGTGTAGAAAATAAGCTTCTTTCCACATACATATACGAAAAAGAAGAGTTCAGTAGAATTTACCGATATATTCAATAGACTGAGGATATAAGATGCATTTTCTGAAAATCTACCAAACTTTTCAGAATAGTTATTTATGATTAGTGTTCAAAGTGACATTTTATGAATAAGTGGGGTAGTTTGTGAAACGAGGCGAAACCGAGTGAAACAACACTATGAACGAAATAAATCACTTTCAACACGTATATTATATAAAATTTTATCTTCGATCTTCCTAGTGTATTAGTAAATACTAAAAAATGTAGAATGATATCGTTAGCAACGTGTTAAAAGTAACAATAAAATCACTTTTAACACGTTGCTATGTTACTTTTAACACTTCTCAATAAATGCTCTATAACTATGGCGATTTCAAATAAGGAAAGTAACAGATTATCCACTAGCAATAGTGTTTATAATTTTGAGAAAAATCATTAGTGAGTAATTTTCTATTTATAACAATAATAATGACATACATCTTGGTAACCACCGATTGGCATTTTAATTTAGAAAATTTAAAGCATGTCACTATCATTTGTGAAATAATATTTCTTTAATAATTTTTTTATTATTAAGAGATGTTGGATAAAACGTTATACTTCACACATGGGCAAAGATGGCATTACCCACTCGATACAATTATCACACTCAGCCTTCGGTTTCTTGTGCTAATATATCTCTCGTGGGTAATTTCCTACTTTGCCCACTTGTAAAGTAAATAACTTTTAATTGTTTAATAAATAATCGTGTTTAGTTTCTTAAGTGTTATGAAATTTTCAGAAAATGCATCTTGTATCATCAGTTTACCAAATAAATTCTACGGTACTCCGTGGTAACGCTTCCAAATTAAATGTGACTAACAAGCTCGTTTTTGAATTGGATTAAATATTTACAATAAACTGCTAAATAAAAACATTAAAATCTATTTGATGGTCCAAAGCTTCTTAAGTTTGAATGAACTTTTTATGGAATTAAAAAATAAAAAAGTATTACATGGTAATTTTTTGTAGCACGACTATTTTCTATGCACATGTGTCCACAGAAATGAATGAATAAATAAAACAATAAATTTCACTGCTGCTATTAATATCTATGGGACCGTAACATGACGCACTACATGCGCAATAATATCTCATTCACCGATTTATGCGAAAGCACAATTCCACACCCAAAATGGGTAAATGGCGTGATACTCATTTTATTTTCTATATTAGACAATTTACAGTAAAATTGCAAAATAAAACTGTGATACGTGTTTCAACTTGTCATACATGAACTGATATAATTTACTACAATGCCTTAGTTTTTCTTTATAATATTGTAAAAAAATTACTGCGTAAATATTTGTATGAAACAATAAATAAAATAAAATATATCATCACACCATTTATCCATTTCAGTTTGTGGAACTCAGCTTACTGTATGATATATGATATATTTCGGCATGTGAAGTACGGTTACCAGCCGTCATTTCACGACATACAATCTACAAAGAATAGTTTCATATTATGATGCATAATATCTAAAGAACGTGGTTAAAATTGACATTTATTTACATAACCATGATCGCTAGTAAGAACGCTGATTAAGGGCAACTAACTAGTAGTTGACTATCTGTGTTTTTCAGGTGTCAAACCTTCTTACATGATTATTGAGAAAAATATTTGAAATAGAAGTGGTAGAATATTTAATTCTGTATGTCTTTTATTTGAAGCTTATATCTCTAAAATAATTTAGGAACGTTTGACAACGTAAAAGAAAGTTAGTCAACTGCTTGTTAATCACTCTTAATCGGTTGTTCTTACTAGCAGTCCATGTATTTCAAAAAATGTCCAAAAGTTTTGACATCACGGTATAAACAATTTCAAAATGGCGGTGCAACAAGCCCTTTGTTAAGAAAAGGTTACAACTTATTTATTTTACTATAATACACGTACTATATTAACAAACTGAATTTAACTGTCAAAGACGGACAGAACCGTTGAATGAAATTTATTAAAGCAATATTAATTTAACAAATCTATTTATTTGAAATCGACACTAAAGTGCTCTAAAATCGTCATTAAAAGCTCAGAAATCGTCAATAAAATAACCCATTATACGACGACTTTGAGCAACCCAGTGTTGGCAACCGTTAAATAATTATTGTATTATTAGGATAATTTTGGCAAATATATTAACGTACTACACATAATTCTGAGTGTTATTTACGATAACTTCACTGCTCGAGGTTGGCAACACTGATTGTCAGTTTCAATTGACAACTGACAGATCTATAAACTTAACCTATATTGTAATTTTTTTACGGTTTTTTCGAATTTTAGATTTCAAATAAAACTTAATATGTACCTCGGCACTGAAGTTCCTTTTTATCACTCACATGGTTTATTTTCCTTGGCCCTACGGGCCTCGACAACTAAATTCCATATTCGTGATAAAAAATTGAACTTCAGTGACTTGATACATAAATAACTATTAAATGCACATCCTCATTCTAAATCACTTATAAATTAATAATTGCGTTCGTCATATGCCGTATTATTCAATAATTCAGAGATATTTTACCCCATAATTATCAAGTTAAAAATAATCTACCCTTGACTAAAAATAACTAAATACTACTTTCTTGCTTCCCACGCATCTGTATGAAGTCTACATCCCCTAATGACAAAGTTTTGATTTACAATAATGACGAGCATGTTCCCATTTATAATCTGAATTAATGAACCAGTATATTATTTAAAAGTTCAAAAGTGCATTTTTACATGTTCCCAATATAGAATATTGCAGATTTAATTTCAATATTATAAATAAGCTTAATGCTTAATTAAAATTAAAGTTCAAATGAGCAACATAATTCGATTGATATAAAACAATATGATAATTATCTGCATTGTCCAGGGCCGTATTATCCATAAGGCAGTGTAGGCAACTGCCTAGTGGCCCCGCATCGACTAGGGGCCCCGCGCATGGAGAAAAAAAAATTGAAAATATTTCACCGAGTGAAAATTTAATTTGAAGATTTGTATCCTCAATGACAATATTATTGCTTTTTTATATTACATTGTCATATTTCAAATTATTATAGAATGATATTTGACTTTTTCCGCGGCGATTTTAAAGCCACGGGTGAACGTAACTTTACGAAACTAAAACAAATAAAAACCTGTCTTCGTTCATCAATGTCTCAGAACCGATTAAATTCATTGGCGATAATGGCGATTGAAAATGATACATTGGAAAAGGTCAACTTTTAAAATCTTGAAAATGATTTTGTATCTAAAAAAGTTAGAAGAGTTGATATTTAAACATATATTGTACTTTGTATTTAATAAAAAAACTATGCATAATTTCCCTACATTTGCTTTATTGTTTAGAGTGATGGCACACCTTCTGTTAAGTTCGTGGGTTTTTATTTAAGCAAAAAGAAATTTTATTAATAACAAATAATCAATAATTATTATAATAAATAGTAAAAGTTAATTAATACTAGGTATATAACACTAAAGTCAACGGAGTCAATTCGCTCTTTTATATTTCACTTTCCTTGGTTCGAAAAGCTTCGAGAATATTCACTATTGTGGCGCAAGCGGACTGGTTTAAACAAGCCGGTGCTGAGTCATTTCCTCGGCCGCGTAAAATGACAAATTTATGCTTGTCGTTGTCTTGTTCGTTACACTTCGAAATGTAGTAAAAATTGGCGTATATTGTGGTACGAAAAATGTATTTTGTGAAGTTGGGAAAGGGGAAAGGGGCCCCGAGAATTTCATTGCCTAGGGGCCCCGACATGGTTAATCCGGCCCTGGCATTGTCACATTACAGAGTTGAAAGGTCAAACGTAGGTACCTATAGCACAACTGAACATGAAATATAATTTCTATAAGTTTATTTTTACCTCCCTCCACGTACTTGTATGGAAGGTATAGGAATCATGCTAAAAATTCGGTAATGAGGATTAGATCCCTAGAATACGATTTTAATAGTTTCGCGATGATGTCTGTGTGTCTGTCTGTCTGTGTGGATTTCTGGAGTTACGGTTTCTCAAAAACTACTAAACTGATCATTTTGATATTTTTACCCCCCGCTTGTCTCTGAGTAAAGAATGTATTGTTTTCGGTCAAAAAATTGGGTAGTGAGTTTTCAATGAATATACACGTTTTAGGGTCCCTACTAGATGATTTTACTATTTTCGCCATGATGTCTGTATGTATGTATGTGTGTATGTGGTCTGTGCCGATTTTTTCGTCTCCCGTAACTCTAATACTATAATACAAAAAAATATAATTTTGTGTATTTTTGCTTCTTATATTTATATGAAGAGCTGATTAGATTTCGGATAAAATTGGTCAACCATAAGTAGAATTTCACTAGAAGCCATTAACAGTTTTCCGTGAAAATAACACGGTTAAATTTAATTTTTCAACAAGTTATGTTATTATGAAAATTGTATAATATTTAATTTTACATCTGTTTGATTACAATAATTTTATTAATTTTCATTAGATGATAATAAAATATAAAGAAGTTTAAATAAATCTTGCATTCCATGTACCTACACCATGGAATCATTTAAAAATTTTAAATTTTTTACGAAATTGTGACACAAGTCATTGGGATTGAGAAGCTGTTTTCTTAGTGAAATATATGTCAAATAATTAAGTAAATATACGAAAGAAAATTACATTTCCTCAATATAAATTAAAAATAAATAGGTAAATAAGAATGTATTTTTGCCGGTCTCGGTGGCGTAGTGGCTATGTCACTAGCCTAGCACGCCAGGGGTCGTGGGTTCGAATCCCACTGAAGAGCATAGTCGTTTGTGTTGTTCACATACTTTCATAATCATCCAGTCATGAGGTGGCATATGACCATAGTAGTTAGTCCGCCTCTCATCTTCATAAAAAAAAAAGAATGTATTTTCCTGTACTATCAAATACTATTTTGTACCGTTTAAGAGTTGTATTGGGCGGGAGGTTATGTGTTACCTAACCCATTTTAAGCCCAACTCTATTACTTATATACATCGTAAGAGGAAGTAAATGAATTATTAATAATCACAGAATTGGACTATTAACTTTTATTTATGCAAACCCAAGGTTCTCTCAAGTAATATTCTGTTTTGAAACTGCTTAATCCCTTCCACACAAATAAGTTTGTTTAACAGAGATCAAATAACCACGCAGATAAATCTCTAAACAATAGTTCAAATACCTCAAACTGAAATCCTATAAGAATCTAATAGCATGAACATGTGTGGGTCGTTTATTTTAACCTATATTATCCCCCAACAAATTTCATAGTCTATTAATTAACTTTGTATAACAGCAATCAATAAAATCCTTATAGTATCATGTTAGGATTACTTAAACCCGTGTAGGTGGATTTGACAAACGACTTGGTCACAGGCGGCTCTGGAACGTTACAGCTATGAAACAAATGCAGCGGAAGCGATGTGATCAATGAAACTGGCGTTTATGTGGGCAAGAAAACTTAGAAAATGTATCTACTTCATATTTTGAGAAGAACTAAATTGTATTTTACAGCCACTCATGGTCGAAAGGCTTGAGTACTCAACTTTATTATCTACAACCTGACAGTCGGGGGTTTGTGCTCCGCTCGATACATCTCGAATTATAAAATATATATAATTTGTAGGTCTGATATCGACACACATACGTCTATGTCTATCAGAGGTCATTTTTAGTTGCCGAGGCCCGCAGGGCCGAGGAAAATAAACTATGTGAGTGATAAAAAGGAACTTCAGTGCCGAGGTACATATTAAGTTTTATTTGAAATCTGAAATTGGAAAAAACTGTAAAAAATTTACAATATAGGTTAAGTTTATACATCTGTCAGTTGTCAATTGAAACTGACAGTCAATGTTGCCAACCTCGAGAAGTGAAGTTATCGTAAATAACACTCATAATTATGTGTTTTGTCCTCAATTTCGTCATCGGAATTAATTAGTTAATTCTTGCAAATTTTGTTTCATATTACGTCCAAATTTACTATAGTACGTTAATATATCTGCCAAAATTATCCTAATTGTACAATAATTACTTAACGGTTGCCAACACTGGGATGCTCAAAGTCGTCGTATAATGGGTTACTTTAGTGACGATTTTTGAGCTTTTAATGAAGATTTTTGATCACTTTAGTGCCAATTTCAAATAAATTATGTTATATTAAAAAAGATGTAGAATAGTTTTGGCTACAATTGTTTTTTTAAATTTTTGTCTATGTTTTGTACCGTTTAGAAATTTAAATTTCCTAAAAATTCTGTGGTGGACACATAGGCGTAGGAACCAAATTAGCGGGGGGGGGGGTAATTATATTATCAAAGATTATCTATCCTCTTAAGTTGTTATGTTAACGCGATATTAACGGTTCAGACTATTTTGAACTAACTGTCGTTATTTTGTGGTAGAGCAGCTTTAAAAATAGTGATTCAGTTCAGCTCAACAGTAATCTTTTTTTATTTCAAACCATTTTTAAATTTATGGTTTCAATATTTTCAATGAGTTATGAATGTCACAAATAATAAGTAAAAATTATTATCAATTATGATGATGACTTAAGACATTGAGAAGTTTGTTAAAGAAGAAATAAATAAATAATAAAGAAGAAATGTAGGTTGGTACTAAATTTAAGAGAAAGAAATTTAAAAGTTTAAAGTTTAGATGTATTTTATTAATTAATTGTCTAAATTCTAAACTGTTCGAAGTTTTGCCTACCAATTTCTAATTTATTTAAAAAAATTATTAATTGTATAGATATTGTTGTATCATATTTTGCCATTAAAAAACTGTTTTAAACCATGATCTGTTTCTTATATAAAATATTGCTTATTCCACTTACGAAAGTTTGTAACAAAAAATTTATAAGTATGGGAGAGAATTCTTTTTTCTGCGTATGCCATATAATTCTCAATGTTTTAAGACTGGTCTCTTCGATGAAGATTATAGATAAATATCCTACTAAATGTACAGATGGGAGGGGCGGAGTGTATAACATAAAATTTACTTTATTATTTACTGAGATATATCCAAATAATTCTAGTTTGCAATCATGGCGCTGTAGCGCCCGAGTGTCCCACCTTGTAGACCAGCTGATGGTCACTACACATCTTCTACTAGCAACAACTTATTTACAAAACCGTAACGATGTTAGTATGACGATTTGTGACTCTGGCTCGCGGACTATTAATAACAAAAAAAATTCATAAAACAATTAGCATGAAGGAATAACCTTCTTGTTACTAACTTGAATCGAAGAAGTTGTAGGTTCTCGGTGAAACATTATTTTAAGAAATTAAAATACATACATATTACATATAACATATTACATATATATATATATATATTTATATATATATATATATAGGACAAACTGGGCGCAATTTTAATGTAAGATTTAAAGAACATACAAGCAGTGCTAAAAACAACAAAATAAATTCTTCAAACGTCGCTAAACATCTTGTAGAAAATAACCATACCTGTGACATATCTAATTTAGAAATATTACACCGTGAAAGGAAAGGTCTGAGATTAACGTTCCTAGAAGCTCTGGAAATCAAGAAAGCCCTGCATAACGGGAATAACTTAATGAATGAGTACGTAGACTTAATGGACTCCCCACTTCTAGATACGGTCATCTCAGGTAATTCCTAAGAACGGTACATTTAGTATAAATATAACATTTGTAAAACCTTTGTATTCATTCTTCTGATGATGGCCTAATAGTCGAAATTGCAATAAAGAAAAAATATACATCATTTGTGAAACTACACCGAGTGTTATTATTTACTTATTTTAATTTGTTCTTGTTACTGCTACAATACACATCCTGTCTGCAAAAATTGAAGGTTAGTAGGTGCTTCTATATGTTTGTTTTATAATAATAACACGTATGAGAAAGGGCCATTGTTTTCGTATTCGTTTTGCAATGAAACCCTTTCCTCTCTTGTATTTAAAAATACCATTTTATTGATGTGCCTAATAATAGTAACTATGCAAAGATATAAATATATAAAATCTATAAATGCTTTCTTAAAATACAAACGTAACTCTTCATTAAATTTTAAATTAAGACTCATTATCTCAGTTCATAACGAGACACGGGAGTATTTATTTACAAACAACTTTTCCATTGTATAACTTTTTCTATTACATATTTCGAATAAAACATCTCGTATTTCCCATAACAACTTCTGTTACCTACAGGTTATCAGATATCCTTTGTGAAGAAGTTCTAAAGGTCGAGGTTACCTTGCTTATTCTTATTTATAAGGCAAGTCACATTTTACGCAACGATAGGACTCGGTGCGGATACAGCAAGGCGAGCGCTTGGAAACAACTCTTTGCTGGTTATGTGACATTGACATTGGAATTATTCACTTTTATAACAACTCAAGTTTTTGTTACAAGGTACTTTGCAATTATATGCAACTTTATTTCTTCTCGCTAAATATAGCAATAATATGTAAGATTGCTTTCATTCTTACATGAATATGGGGTGAACTATGTGCAATGTCACCTTTTTAAATTTCACTACTGTGATTGATCTTTCTTAGTTCTACTGAAGATGAGAACTTAGTACTCGAAATAACTATTCGCGACTAAAATTACCACCGCAGCGCTAGTGTGCTTTTCAACATGGCCGCTTAAAAAGATACGCAATAAATGACACCTGTAAGTGTTTATGATAAATCACCGGTTTTGTATATCAAATTAATAGTAATATAATTTGTTATTTAAAGTGATTTTTGGCTGAGGGGTCTATTATTTGTTTATAAGTATTTAACAACATGACAACATTTTTATTTGCGGATAAAGATGAGCATGTTTGAAGGAAAAGATTATCGATTAATATCGACAGTATTATTTTCGTATTTACAAGCCACAAATGCCTCAAGAAATTATATGGAGGGAGAAGAAGTTATAAATAGTGGTCATCGACATTGTAATTTTCTTCTAAACATGTTGATGTAGATGGTTCATGTATATTTGACCTAAGTTTGCTTCTATATCTTGAAAGAGGTAATGGTCTTTCTGGTTTTTGTGGTGTTCTTTCTTTTCTCCTGATTTTGGGAATAAATAAAAACTAAGACCTTTACTTTTTTTTTAGAAAAACAACAGTATACGCAACAATTTGTGTTTGCTTTTCGAAATTTTGTTATAGGTTATGTTTCTTAAAACATAATATTAGTGAAAGAAGAAGTTTTAAATAAAAGCACCTATAATAATATGAAAAATAATGTTTTATAAACAAAAATCAGTTTAATTATTACCTACAAAATACTCCGGTATACATAATTTCAATCAAAAAATATTTTCATCTACTACACTAACACAATACAGTACTTCTTTGAGGAGTTACGATTTTTCTCGCTAGGAGGCTACGAGTTAATTTTAGTCGCGAATATAGATAAAATTATAAAAGACTTTTGGATTAAATTATGTAATAGATATTTATGTAACTAGTGAATAATTTATGATTTTATGGATAAGACACATAAAAGAGCGGGTCAATTATGTGTGTTACATACAATATTTTATATTTGATTACATTGCAGATCGTTTTTCTTTAGCTTAAAATGACATTTATATTTGACACAAGGACGTTGACATGAAAAAATTTGATAGTTTCAAGTGTGTTTCTTGTCCGGATGTTTGGTTATCAAGTTATTTATTGCTTATTATTATTTGTTTTGTTATTATGTGTAAGCTGTCATTTCACATCTCAATTATTCTGACTTGTTATAAAGGAAGAAATCATTCTAACAGCATCAAAATAACACTTAGGGCCGATATATCAATCTACGAATAAATTTCCGAATAAATAAAAAATACGAATAAAAAAATGACGGCTAGAACAATAAGTTTCATTTGAGCTATGTTATTCGTAGATGGAAATATTTGCCCTCAATGAAATTTCATTTCATTTTGATAATGATCCTTTTTACTTTATCGAACAATATTATATATAAGTGATTATAATGCATGCGAACATAATAGTACTTTATAAATATGTATATCAAGGGAGTAAAGTTCGTCGTTATTTGTCAAAAGCAAAGATTGACTCGATTGAATACTATTTTAAATACAACCGAAAAACATATTATTTAATTTACAAATTTAGATTTAGAAATTTAGAATTTATAATTTTATAAAATTTTATAAATTTATAATTTATTTTTAAATATTGAATTTATAAAATTTGAAATCTGCCAATCAAGATTAGTCTTCAGATTTTTGACAAATCTATTAAACAACAAAACAACCTTAACTTGTCATGCGTGATGTTCCTCAGTCAAAGATATTGCATACCATTCCCGAACGGGAACATAAAATTCAAAAAATTTTTTTTTCTTTTCTTATGCAGTTTACATTCATGGCAATCATGTTGTAACATTTGGGAACATTATATACACTTTGTTAATTGCCAATTAGGTCATTCCTCCCAATTTGACCAACATAAAAAAAAATTTTTACTGGAAAAAGGATAATTACAGAAACTGAGATAGAAAATGTAAAATTTGAAGGAAGCAGCTTATTACCTGCTGATATATTACAGTTAAATACAACTTTACAAAATTTCAAAAAAATTTTTTTATCTGATGTTTTCCTAGAAGAGGTTGTTTATCAAACAATTTTGTATAGTACGCAAAGACGACCCAATAGACCAAAGTTCTATTGTAAGTTGAATTTGTTCATAATGTTCCCAATAGTGAACAAAATTAAAAATTTTTTTTTTTAGAAAAACATTTATGTAACACACTTATTTTAAATATATTAATATTTCTTTTGTAAAAAATAATGGTTTTGAGCCCTTATTTAAAAAAAATAAAAATTCATGCAATAGAGGGTTAAATTAATATCATCTTTAAAACTGTAACACTTACCGATTCCTGCGAAAGCAGAATGCCACACCCAGTTGGGATAACTGACGTGTTGATACATTTATTTTATTTTCATTCTCTTCAGACAACAACTTCAACAATCCATCAACTATAAACAAACATCCACCAACACTTATCTCGCACCTGATTGGTTGAAAGTCATTTTAAACTCTATCGTTCAACTTTTATTTCCTCGAAATTCGATTATAGGTTTTAGTGTGATAAAGGTCAATTTGCGTAATTAATTCCTGTAAACAGCGTAGAGGAGAACCGCAAAAACATATGGAAAATTCCCACAACCTTTCACCTCATCCTCTTGCAGAGAAAATGGCGGTCAAGGACACAAGGAATTCGGTACGTGGCCAAATGAGGACTTATCTAGAACAGCAGTACTTGAAAAGTTGAAAGGTTATAGGTTATATAATTCGGAAATTAATTGAAGAGATTATGATATTCCAGGTCATCGATTATATGATATTGCGGCCATAGATTGTGATTAATTTTTAATTTCAGGAAATTGTGGTTTGTCTAATTAATTTTTATTTAAGTAAATATGAAAATATGAGGTATGAGTACTTATTTATTTCAAATTGATAAATTAAATTCTCTTTTTGTTGATTTTTAAATATGAAGAGCTCCTGATATACAGGGTGTCCCAGATTTAAACGGCCTAACTTAAAATTAAGATTAAGCACCTAAAAATAAGGTGACAAGTTCATTTGAACAAATGTCCGCAAATGCTTTATTCCAGAGATATTCAAGTTTTTCTTATTGAGTAGCGCTACTTTAAAAAATCAACTTCATTATGAAATATTCAATATTAACTTTTTTTTTAAGAATGTACATTTGCTATAAATTATTAGCTTATATGTTGTGGTATGAACCATGTTATGAGAAATAAATTGTTAAATTGATAAATAACCGAGATATTTGCCGGTTCAATTTGAAAATAATAACTACTGATTAAGCACGTGTTTGGACATCTAAAATATGATTTCAGTATTTTTATGATGACGTCTTTGTGTCACATTATATGCAAATGTCAAATTTTGAATTTAAACACGTACGATAACTGTCATATCGTTTATCCCTCTAGCGGTGAAAATGCGCATAATTTTTCTTAAGAACATCATATCGATCGGAAATTTTCCGCTCTACAACTTTGACATTTTCCCCTAAAATTAAATGGAAACGTAGAAAACGCCAATATAATTTTTCAACCCTTAAAATAAAAATTAGGGTATGAAGCCATAGGGGTAGCGTGCTAGATGTAGGATATTTTTAATATACGAGCAACAAGGAATAATATTTAGCTATAAAATATACTTTATCAATTTTTCTGGATTTGGCCTTTCTTTTGTGCAGATTTTTACTGGACTGTACGGTCCAGTAACTACCTCCAAATATTTTAGCAGAAGGGGAACCACAAAGGTAAAGTTAAAAGTGGTAATCGAACTTATCATCTAGTTGTTAATAGTCCGATACTTAGGTCAACCATACGGGCTGAAGATAGCGCAACATGAACATAACTTTTTTGAAACAATATACTCGTATCATCATTATAATAAATGAAACATATAATGTTTTATATCTACATTTGTAGATAAAAGTCCAAAATTTTAAAAAGCTAATTTTGTTTACAAATTATACATGAACATAATTTTCAAAGTAGTAGAATATATGCCACACATTCCCATGAACGACTGCAATAATGCAAATAATTTGTATATTTATATATATGATCGTCTATAGCAGGGGTGGGCAACCTTTTTTATAACACGGACCAGAATAAGATTTACGTTTCATATGCGGGTCCTAAAACTAAATTAAATAAGTACTACATTATGTGTTTAAGACGAATTATATCAAATATTAAACTGTAAATCTCTCCTTGTTCTTTATGTTGGGTACTAATCTAATTTAAAATTTTTGTTTTTGTAAATATTTATTTATTATTTCTTTTAAAGATTTCGCGGGCCGGATTGGAACTTTACACGGGCCGGAGTTGGCCCGCGGGCCGGAGATTGCCCACCCCTGGTCTATAGCATACTAAGATTTACAGTTTTTGAGAAACAAATAAAAATATACCAAAAAGTGTGTTTTTTGGTACATTTTTATTTGTTTCTCAAAAACTGTAAATTCAAATTGAAAATAAACTTGTATGTTATAGATGATCATATTTATAAATATACAAATTATTTTCATTACTGTTGTCGTTCATGGGAATGAGAAATTCAGTATCAAAATTCTGAATTTTTGGCCAACTAGACTTCAACGAATATTTTTTTATAGTTTAATGTTTTATCCTTTTCATCCACATATATAAATACTAGAATATTCAAAGATCTTATTGTAATAATTGAGTTGTTTTTTGATAAAAATAATTGTAAGAAATAATTTATTCAAATTTAATTTGCAAAACAAAATTCATGGGAGTAAACGAACCCAACGAAAATTTGTACTTCACCTGATATTGCAATGTACAAGTCACTGTAAAAAAGGTTGTTGGACCATAAAAAACATGATAATAAATGAAGAATACAGAATTTGCTGTTTTTAAAAAAAAATAAAGGACGCGTATGTTTGACCTTAACCATGGAGCAATTTACCTCATAGTATTAAAACGAATTACCGAAGCCAGTTTTAATCAAACTTAGTAAGCTTTTTGCAGCAGTATAGAGTATCCCCGTTCCTAGAATGTATAATTAGCTCGTTCATAACGTATTTTAGAATGTACCTAACTTTATCCACAAATCACTCCCACCGTAATAAAGTTTGAGATCATCTGGTTTACTAACCCAGTGACACTTATCTCGGGTTTCCGTCGCTTCCGGGCACCCGGACGAATCCAGACTCCGGGAGAAGCGAGGAGGAAATATGTCTCGAATCGCCCTTGCCCTACAACACCTTCTAACCAACGACTCTCACCTCACCGCGTTCCCAAGACGCCAGAATGTAGGTTACTACAATACCAACAGCGCTAAACGTCAAACAATCAACGTAACCTAACAAATTATGGCGTTCTTTGTCCCTTCGAAGCGGGAATGAATAAACGTTTAACCTTGGGCCTAATTCATTGCAAACAAATTAATGACGGACGATTGTTTTCACTGTTGCCAACATGCGATGAGGACTGGATGACGGATGGGGGTGACTTTAGCGTTTTGGCTTTCGTGTTTTGAAGCGTGTGAAATGGCGGAAAGATGAATGGGTGTGAATTTGGGGTATTTTAGGGGATGTCGCTTATTTGTATTTGTGCAAGAGGGTGTGATAGAATTTATGTGCGTGAAGACATGAATGAATTTTACGTAGCTGTAATTGAAAATCCTATTTCATGCTCAAACTGATTCACATTTCCATATGTTACTAATGTAAGTAGTTCTTTAAAACTACATGTTTTGTATCTAGAACAAATATATTTTAAATAAGAGCAAAGAACAATAACATAATTTTTAAATCGATTACCGACAACTGCAAAAGCAGTCTGCCACAATCAAAATTATTTTATTTATAAATGAAACAATTTAAAAAGGGTTTGAATAAATTGTTGTCTACTAAACTGTCATTAATAACATCTAATAGATTTAACCAAATTAACAATTGCAAAACACGTTATTAAATGTCGATATAAGTAAAATCTGCTTCCGATTCGGTATCTCGTGGTTTAAATAGATGTTTTCGATATTTGCCAATCTTGATGGTGTAATGTGTAGTAGCTATGTCACTAGCCTAGCACACTAGAGGCCGTGGGTTCGAATCCCACTGAAGAGGATGGTCGCTAGTGTTGTTCATAAAATTAATCTACTTATGAGGCGACACATGACCCAAGTAATTAGTTCGTTTCACATATTCGTAAATAAATAATTTCGATATAAAAACAACTTACAAATCTAATAATACTCTTCAAACATTATTAGGTTATCCTAAGGCTAAAATTGGACTTCTTATAAAATTGCGTGAAATGATTTTGATAAAGTTTATTTCGGGCAGACTAAAAGATAAATAACAACCAGATTTAAAGAACATATAATAGTTATTTACTTTGCTAGTGGGTAAAGTAAGGAAGACCGAAGTCTGAGTGTGACAATTTTATCGTGTGGGTAATTCCACTTTGCCCACTTGTGATGCATATCGTGTTATCCAACATCTCTTAATAAATAAAAAAATATTAAAGAAATATTGTTTGAAATTGGCATGCTTTAAATTTTCTATATTAAAATGTCGAAAATCGCCATAGTTACAGAGCATTTATTTAGAGGTGTTAGTTAAACTACGTAGAATAGAGTAATCCGGAAAAATCGAGTGTTGCGGAATGCATTTTCCATAATATTAATTCAGATAATTTATAGTTATTTGTGTATTAAGGGTGCAAAATGCTGCATTGTAGCACGAGCATAAAGCTTATTTATAATTATGCGAGAGCAGCAATGCCATTTTGTACCCACACACAATATTTTTTCTGCAACTTTCTTAATATTCAAATAAACGAAATTAATAACATAAATATGTAAAATTATTCTATTTTTCACACTAGAATGATACATTGTGATGTTACTAAGCAACAAAAACACTGAACACGTCCAAATTCTGGTATAGCTTCAGGAAATAAATGATCGAGCATTAATAAATATTAACTATTACGAGTATAATAACTGAAACATTACCGTAAATATAAATAAATAATTAACTTTTAAACGTAACGTTACCTTAAATAAGTTTTTTCTTACTAATTGTATAATTTTTCTTAGGTTAAGGTTACAAATTATAAATTAAATTCAATGTTTTATTTATCGAATTTGCCAATCTTCATTTAAATTCTAAATGACGTTTCTGTTCTTAATTAGGTGCAAGTTTATGTTTAATAAATAAAAAAAAAAAAATTCAAAAATTTAGGATAAACTGATTCATTTACTACGTTGGACGCGTTCAGTAAGTTGCAAAGGTGCAACGATGCAAACGCTGTGCGTCTCCGCATGTTTAATTTTCAAACAAGTATTGTATTACATTTCAAAGATACGTATTTTTATTCAATATGCTTACAGTGCGGAAAAGAGTTTGTGGCCCACAATAAAAGAATGACAAGTTTTTTTGATGGTTGTAGGAAAAAACTATTAAAAACAGTAACTAACAATAAACAATTAGACGCGTTTGAGAGAATTCCTTATAATGTTGACTCAAGCGTTAAGCTATTCTTTATTATTATTAGTTAACTTATCACGATTGATTGTTTCGTATTAGGTATTATTATTTTTTAATTGGAATTCAATATTCAATCTTAACTACTAACTTGATTTAAAAGTTGTGTAATGTTGATTTTATTCATTTTGCCTCGACTTATTTATCAAATTATGTATTTAGTTATTTTCTATATTATTTTCAGGCTTAGGGGTTAGTTTTAATTCTTAAGATAGCTATAAGTAAAGTAAACAAAAGTAGGTTACTCTCTGTCAAGTCACGAACCCCAAAATATACAGAAATATTTTTATGTGGTGATTATCAATTTTATACGAAACTGTTAAAAACACGAGGAATAGAACCAGAAGAAACATAATGAAATCAGAGTAAATATTAAATGAAGCATACAGTTCAGGATGAATTTAATTACTGAAAACTATAGTAGTAGTTGCACCGCCTTCCGTCAGGTGCGCCATCATCGGAGATAATTATTCTTCACCGCAGACTAAATTTAATTGACCGGAAATAACTGTAATTGTGATGTGGGTGGAAGTGGAACTAGAAGAATGTTGATGAATGTGTAGAATCGGTGCAAGAATGTAGGTTTCCCAACTTTACAAATGAGATGACAGTTTTATGGAGAGGAAGTGAAGGTGTTGTTAATAGATTTGTGTGTACTGAAATATTTCCTATTCTACTAAATAATATGTATTTTATCTTTCTAATTGTAACGTAAATTTATTCAGAAAAGAATTAATGTTACAGACATTTATTTAGTAAATCTCTTTGATATTTTTACCTCCCGCCACATCCTGTAAGGGAGGTATAGAATCATGCTAAAAATTGGGTAGGGAGTTTTCAGTGGATGAGCACGTTTTAGGGTCCATAGAATAAGATTTTAATAGTTTCGCGATGATGTCTGTGTGTGAGCTGATTAGTTTTTGATGATAATCCAATAACAGGAAGTGGTAGTTTACTTGAAGCCCTGTCAAGTTATTTTAAAATTTTTCAGTAAATTATTGTTTAATGATTTGGCTATGATTTGACGGCTGGTAACCGCACTTAATATGGAAAAATATATCACTTACCGAGATCTGCGTAAGCAGAGTCCCACACCCATAATGGGTAAAAGACGTGATGATATATTTATTTATTTATTTTATTGTTTAATAAAAATGTTGTTATTAGAATAATGTTTCAAATATTATTCTCTACAATTATTTTTTGAAACATTTTCCTCTTATTGTCATCATTTATGAATTACAACACGTTAAAAAAAATTATATTTTTATATTTTCGTTTAAATCTGCTAACCTGTTTTTAGAAAAAACAAAACAACCGTTGAAAAATGTAATTTTTGACGTATCCTAATTTTTTGAAGGGATGAGCGTTTCTTGATAGTGGTGGTCCGTGTTCCTGCATTGTTTCATATGAAATTTATGGTGGGAGGTATTGTGCTGCCCACAACACATTTTTTATTTGCTGTAACAACATATCATAAACTAATGTTGATATTATGAAAATTAAGTTAATAATTTTAATTAATGAAAGCTGGATATTAAATTTCACTTAAAGTTTCAATTAATTAAACAATTAATCGATTTCGCATAATTTCATAAAGTTTATATAACTATAATACTACAAATTAATGAAGTTGCAAATTAAGCAAACTATATCAATTAGGTTTATTATCTCATATTAGGTGTTATAGCTCCTATAATTGCAATCTTTATAGATAAGACTTTGACATTTATTCTGTTATCATGCGGCTACCAGCCGTCATATCATGGCACCCCAATATTTGATATATGGGAATAGATTGAAATCGGATCTATAACTGGTCAACCTTGGAGATGTACTACTTCATCTCCGATTTGGATGATTCCTTTTGATTTGTATCCTATTTTATTCCCAGGAAAAAATAGTTTTAAATGACCTTGAAAACACAGTTAAATGTGTCACTTTATTCGTTTAACGTGCAATGTAAAAGCGAGTTTATTAATTAAAATGAGTACTGTAAGTTTGTCGAGCGAGAATTGTTTAAGGGCTTAGGGTTTGCTTGTGAAAAGTGTAAGTGAAGCGAGCTTGTCTACAGGCAAATTCCACATAAACAAAATTTGTACGTCATTATTGAAATTTGGAATTGTAAATTTTAAAAATTTTTCCACTTACAGTTAGTGGGACGAAGATATAATATCTCTGCTTTTTCGGTCCTTTCGTCCAAACAGCATAGAATCTAACCGAATATATATATATATATATATATATATATATATATATATATATATATATATATATATATATATATATATAAGAGTATATTTTCTTTTTATAATATAAGTTTTACTTATAAATTATATAGCATATAACAATAAATACAGCTTTAATCATTACTGCTTAATTAATTTCTCTACATGGGAATTCTAAGTACAATTCATATTATAAATCGATAGTTTTAAGATCTTTCAACCGATTGCTAATTCTAAGTGGTAATTATAATTGATAATTGTTTCCCTCCAAACGTGGCTTAGGTTCAGATTCACAATTCGATATCTGTCCAAATAATCTGCGCAGAGAAATTGACAATCAGTCAAAACAAAATAAATAAAACCCAGTTTTCAATTATTCCGCCAAATATAAAGATATTCCCCTCTCTCTGATAAAAGCGATGTTCCATTTTTATCGCCTATTAATAAATAAATCAATCGCAATATTAAGCACACTGTCCGTCCACGACAGACAGTCTCGGTCTCGCTATTCACTCTCGGGGTCGAAGGTCGACCCAGTGACCTGGAGCAGACAGCAGGCCCATGGTCACGCTGCCACCGAAGACGCGGGCCTTGAGAGAGAAGATTGAGAGGGAAAGACATTTGATATGGGGGCGGCGGAGACGATGGAGCTGGTGTCAGTGGTGTCTGTATCTGACTTGAAGGACGCCGTAGAAAATGGCATTTGCGGGGGTGTGTAACCTGGTTTTGTTTTAGGGGGTGGAAGTTAGTAGGTGGATCTTTTATACTCAATATTTTGCTGCTTTAATATTACATTAGTATTACTTGCCTGTTGTAATATTAAAATAATAATATAATAATACTGAAACGCTAATTGACGCTGAAAATGCAAGCCGATTGAGACAGCTAGTCTTTGGGCCACCTGTCTTTGTTGTACAATCCGCTTAGAAAGATATTAGGGCGCTCGTTGGAGTAATATACTGCTAGCCAAATTTTGAAGGAAAATTATAGTAGTCAGTGAAGTAAAATTTTTCAATACGTTTGGCAAATACAATACATATGTAGTTGTAAAATAATATGGAAATTAAATTAAAACACAGATCTATGGTTGCATAGATATTTAAGAAAATAAAGACGAAGCAAATGTTGACAAGATAATGTCTTATTATTATAAACTTATATTTATAATGAATAAAAAATAAATAATACATCAATAAAAATCTGATGTGCCCAGCACATAACCTCCCGCCCAATTACTCTTAAACGATACAAAATAGTACTTGATGATACAGAAACATACCTTCTTATATATTTATTTTCTATTTATATTTCAGAAAGTTAATTTTATTTTGTATTTTTATTTAATTTTTTGACATATTTAAATAAGAACACAGCTTCACAATCAAAATGACATGTGTCACATTTCTTAAAAAATTTAAAATTTTTAAGTGTTTCCATGGTGTACAAGGAGTGCAAGACTTATGAAATCTAATTTCTTTATATTTTATTATCTCTAAATCCAATGAAAATTAATAAAATTAATGTAATCAAAACAGATGTTACATCAAACTTTCAAAATAACATAAATTGTTGAAAAAGGAAATTTAACCTTGTTTTTTTTACGAAAAACTTCAAGTAAACTGCTACTTCCGGTTGACCAATTTTATCTAAAATCTATTCAGCTCTTCATTTAAATATAAGAAGCATAAATTCCAATTTTTTCATCAAAAACAATACCTACCTTACCTAGAGGTAGGCGGGAGGTAAAAATGAGTATTTGTGTAAATTTAAAGGAATTTTGAAATATTTGAACTATACACTGTTAAATATTATTTATCAATTTTGGACAAAAAAGCAACATGCAGTTTTGGTGACAATGGCCTTACGACATTTATCTATCTCAGGCTCGTTTTCCGCTTTCGTAAAAGCCTACAAATTAGCGTTCCAGTACTACTACATTTCAATGGTAGAAACAAATAATACAGCTTTTAAAATTTCATAATTATAATTTGGATGTTAAAGTTACAAAATAATGAGATCCTCAGTTCGAATCCCAAAGCAGACAGTTGCTTTTCACTAGGGTAGTTTCTCCTTCACTGCCATTATTTGTTGGGGGTTTGGGGGGCGGGGTTGGGGTAGTAACATATTTATTTATTTTGAGATGAAAAAATTTTCAGGATATTAAAATTGTAAAAACTTTTGTTTTAAGTTCCACAAATATTTTATTTAAATAGGACGTTTTAAATTATTGTACACAATTTTTCATCATGAAAACAAATGAATAATATAGACAACTTGGTAGCTCTGGTTAACAAAAACTTCTTGTCCATGAGAAAAACAGCAAAGATATCGTCCACATAACGTACGTGAGAGATATGGTTCATAGGAGAAGTATCTAAGAGCTATTTCTTCAAAATATTCCATGTGGTAATTAGCTATGGAAGGAAAAATTGTCGAACGCTTAGTTATACCATCGACTCATTTATCTCATAAGAATTATGGACAATAATTCGAAACGTTGTATTTAAATTAAATATTTGCAGAACTTAATTCAAAAGTTTTGCATAATTTTCATTTATTTTATTTTCTGTAACTGGAAGCTCTATTAGGTTTTCCAACAGGTATATCTCAGTAACTAATTGAATTATGTTAAACTTTATTATATTAAAAATAATATTAGCTAACATTTTTTTAAAAACATTTTCTCTATTACGTACGGTTTAAGTGGGTAATACGCTGTAAACATCAGATTTTGCCGCGTGCAACCGCAGATTATTAATTATATATCTGGAAAATGAATCAATATATAGTTAAATTTATAACAATCATATTGTAGGCCCGTGATAGGTTATCTCACAATTAAAATGTCAGCGCCGGAAGTAGTCGCAGGTAGATTCTATTACGAGATCATTCCTGTAATTGACATATTTAAAGTTGATTTTATATGATTTGATTACCCTTTTACATAAAACATTCAAGCCAATAACACACATACCTATTAACTTATGTAAAATAAAGGGTTCTGAATATCCTGCTCGTTTTAAACATCTTTTGAACGTAGCTTAATTGTTTAAATAATATATTTTATATGAAGTCGTGTAGCAGGTACATCAGTTTCTGAGATATTCGATTGTGTGAATTTGGTTAGATCATGAATTAAGTTTGTTGGGAACTTATACTTTAAACAACAATCGAAAAATTATTCATTGCCGCTCGCACCATTGTAGTTTAACATGTAACCAATAGTTTAAATTTTAAGTCATTTGCACAGTTAACTGCTAACTTCCGGTTTCAAATTTATATTTCATCATTATCGGCCAGCCATCTTGTTTGTCAATATCTAAAAATTTTCTTGTGTTATCCATGAACATCGTACAACTAACGATGGTTTTTTATTTATTTACTGTTTTCGCTTGGTTTACCAGCCAGTCAGGAGCTTGGAATAGTTATTTACATTAAACGTGCGGTAAGTTTAGTTTTACAGCACGAAGTTTTGTATTGAAGCACGACGCGCATCGATGTATAATAAACTTAACGCACACATAATGTATTACATTTTCTGGCCGACATACCGATTACTATATTTATTTATATGTATTTTCCATAAATTTTCCTAATTGCTATTTATAGTAAGCTATGCATCAAGACGCTTTGAAAAACTGTGGAACGTGAAAATAATCAACAATTTGTATAAAGTGTCATAATCAAAAGTAGAACCACTCCCTGAAAATATAAATAACGTTACGAGATATTTCAAGTTTTTGTAGAGTGGTGTGACGAGAAGAAAGGCAACAATTTCACTAAAAAACTTCCTCTTTTCACAGAGCTGGTATCGCGAAATAAAAAATCTTTGTGGGCAATTTATTCAATTATGATTTGCAAAAACACAGATATTTCGTAATATCCAAAACTACTTGAAAAGAAAGACTTCCAATAATAACCTAAAAACTTAGTTCACGTAAACTAGAAGAAAATCTTTAATGGTGCAAACGGCTATAATAATTCCATCTTAATGTCAGTATATTTCAAATTGCTACTTTTATCTGTATCATAATATTATAATAATATCACATTTCATTTGTCGGAACTTCCCCTAATTTAATTAGTCATTAATCAGATCCGTAGTGGAGGGTAAACAGGACAAAGACCTACATAGCGTTTGTTTGTAGTGATTCTTCACTTCTTCAGCAGTTAAATTTGCTTTTTATTGATTAATGTTCATGTTGACGTCAATAACTGTTTATTTTCGATTTAATCTTCTGATAATTACAATCCAATGTTATCACGATTGCGATAGTCTTCACTAAATATCGTCATCATTATTTTATATGCTAAGTAGTCATAAATATTAAATATAATTTCGATTTTGAAAATTTATGAGTAATTAAAAAAATAATTACTTTACCCCTGTGAAAGCATAATGCAGACCCAAAATAAATAAATGGCATGATCATATATCTATTTATTTGCGTGATCATATATATTTATATAATCTGTTTCTTTTTTTTTTTGTGAATTTATTTGACTTTTCAGTAAGTAGGATGCAGAATCCTTTCTGCGATCATTACTATTTACTAGTAGTTGTAAAATAGTATATTCTACAACAAGTAATGGAATGGCACATATTCCTCGCGAGCAAAAAGTTTGTAGCCCGAGCCAAAGGCGAGGGCTATGGTTTGCGAACGTGGGATAGGCCATTCCGTTACATGTTGTAGACTATACTTTCTATAAAAAGGTTTTGGAAATTATAAAAAATACAAATATAAAACTGTTGAAAACGTCAAACTCAAATAAATCAAATTAAAACAAACAGACGTAACCATAGTAACTGAATCAAGATACTTCATATGTCGCGCTAATAAGCGGTTCTGATTCGTCGAAAATATTCCATATGCCGCGTATGGAATGTTAGTGATTCCATAACAGTTTTTAGTAGTGGAATGCCCAGTTTCCAAAACAGTGTTATAGAAAAAATCTTTTACCGCATGTTTCAATTGGAGACAAGCGTCAAAAATTTTACCGCTTGTTATATTGGAGACGAGCAACAAAGTAAAATTCCTCAGAAAACAACGACTTTGCAAGCGCAAAAGTTAACTTTATATAGCAATCGTTGGAAAAGTAAATTATATGTATAATATTTTGTGGATATGAAAACAAGCAAATAACTTCATGTATATTAAAAATTATAAACACAATAAAAATTGTCATATGATTCATAAAATACTGTCTCAGAATAATAACAAAGCTATTAATTCACAGAGACCTGCCAAGCTAATCAATCGGTAACTACAGACGCGTTTCGCTCTTATTGGAGCTCATCAGTGTAGTGTAACCCGCCAAGTGCTGTGCTGTAAGGCAGTGACACCGATTGACTGGTTCAGCGAGATCTAAGATCCCAACAGATTGGTAAATGGATATGAGAAGTAAATAATTACTCCCAGAGTCATCTACCGTTCTTAAACTTCAACAGAAGTAAATGTTTTCAAAAATTGAAAACTGCCTTTGAAACATATATATTAAAAATATAAAGACAATAAAAATTGTCAAACGTTTCATAAAATACAGTCTCAGAATAATAACAAAGTTTTAATTCACAGAGACCGGCCAAACCAATCAATCCATATGTCAATCATGTACCAAATGTATATTTAAAATTCAAAATAATAAATAAATATAGCATCACGCCATTTACCCATTTTTAGAGTGGCATTCTGCTTTTGTAGATCTCGATAAGATATATTTTTCGCGGGTAAAGTAAAAAAGGCAATATTGTTAAACACTAAGGAAGGATGGATTAAAATAAAACCAGAAATTGTCTATCACTCTCAATTTATTCTTAAACAACCGCTCTCTATAAACGTTCAACCTCCACTGAATCTAATTTTACAAAATCTTATCAACAATTGTGATTAAATAACATAACCAAATTAAAACATAGTTAAATAACCTGTAATTATTAAACTAAGTCCCTGTTATTTCATGATTTCGTAACAATATCATGATCCAGAGTCCGATGCGTTACCATAGAGTTATTTACCTCATCAAAATGTTTAAAATTCCAAAATATTGGGTAACCGGTTATGTATTGCGAATATAGGTCATAGCGGTTAACTCAGCTACGTAGAATAAACTAATATATTGTATGTAATTACGCACAAGTGGCAATAAATTACATCACTCGATTATAAATCCCTAATTGAAAATTCAACCATGCATTACTAACCCATCTGATATTTTACAATCAAACAATTCTTTACTCTCATTTGTTTAACCATTACCTCACCATCAAATACAAAACAAAAGCCTAATTATAATCAATATTCCTGCGCATCACATATGTTCATCACAGCGTAGTAATCAGTAATCTTGTTTACCCTCCCGAACAAGTTATCACCCCCTCCCAGCCAATGGGTTATATTCACGCGTGCTGCAGATGTTCACGTGTTTCTAGCCAGGTGACGGTCACGTGATCACCGCTGGTCTGGTAATCAACCTGCACGTAGTTGATTAGAACAAGTGAGAAAACGTGACGAGTGACGAAAGGATTCGAAGAATAGGATGAGAATTAGTTGGATTAATAGGATAGGATGTTTAGCTTGAGAGTTGAATAATGTCACATGTTGAGGAATTAGGTAATGAAAGGAGTAATTGAATAACTATAGCTGTTGTTACATTCACAACACGTTTTTGTTTTTGTCTCAGCTTCGACATGGATTTAGGTTAGTTTTCTCAGCCGCAATGACATGTGCCACCAGCTCCATTGACAAGTTGTATAATCTTGATTTGTTCGTAATGATGACAAATTAATTCATACTTAGATTTTTCTGTTTTGTATAGCTTAGGGATTCTACTTATTAATTTTTTGCCGATTGATATTAAAAGTATGATTTTTTTTCTGCTAACAGTCTGTAAAATGTTTTACTGCCTGCTTTAGCAAAACAACAATTTTGATATTTATATATTTCATCAACCAAATTACATTTTCCAATTATATACGTGCATCGTGAATCTTGCGCATTAAATTATTTGAAACGAGTAAAACATATTCATCACTGTCCATTTTATGTAATAAATTAATTGAAATTTATAGAAAGCAACAGAATGTTTAATGAAAATATAAATACGTAACAAATTAGACTTTACTTAGCAACTGCTCAACAAACGCTTAACAACATAATTTGCTAACGAGAACTTTCAAAATAGGGATTAAAAATAATCAGTAAATTAATATTAATTCCAAACCAGCAAAAAATAATACATTATAATACAAGTGTGTAATTAGTGACCTTAATAGCACTCCTTTTCACGTCGTGCTTTAAACTTGTCGTACGTGCTTTAATAGTTAATTATGATACAAGTGTATAAGTAAGCTTTTATAGCACGTACGACGTGTGTCACACGCTATTTTTATTATACCTGTATCATACTCTGGAAAAAAAGTAACATTTTGATTTTGATTCATTTCATAATTTTGCGCGTGTGACGTTTGACGTATATCGTTTATATAGAGACTGGTTAGCATTTGTTGTTTACGTTTACAGTTTTGACAGATATTAATAGTAAATATTTTTGTTGTTGCTTAGCAACCTTTAAAGCACGGCGTGTTTTAATCTTGCGTTTACGAACGCAGTAGCGTGTTTTAAACACGGATTATGATGCAGGTATAATAAAAAAGCACTGTTATACGTTATTTTTTATTATACCTGCATCATAATCTGAAAGAAAACTGGAAAGCAACATTTTGATTATTGCGGTTACCAGCCGTCAAATCACGACCCCCACAGTTACTGGAAAAGGAACCGCGGGGTTAAATACAAAATTGAAACTGTCGGCAGCGAGATTCGAACTGAGGATCTCACGATTCACAGTCCGATGCTTTATCATAGAGCTATTTACCCAATCGGATTATGAATTATTAGATCCCCAGGTCGAATCCCACCTCGGACGGTTGACATTTTATCTTTATCCCTTTGGTTTTCCCTCCACTAACATCTTTGGGGGACATGACTTGACGGCCGGTAACTGTACATCATTCGTAAAAATGTATCATTTACTGATATCTGTTCAAAGCACAGTGCCACTTCTAGAAATGGGTAAATGGCGTGATAATGTATATTTATTTATTTATTTATTTATTTATATATATATATATATATATATATATATATATATATATATATATATATATATATATATATATATATATTTAAGAAACAGAATAAAATGTGAAAATTATAATAAATTATACAAGATAACAACAACAAATCAAAACAAATTTTCTATGAGCAATTGCACTTCCTTAAAATTGTTTTCTGAACATAACATAAATAAAGTGTAATATTCAATAAATATCTAAATTTATGTTTGATGCCATATAAAACCATCTAAAAAGTCTAGAAAATAAAATAAAACATAACTTACGAGATAAACTTGAATCTGGCATGAAGATTGTTTATGTTTACGGTATAATAGAAACGAAATATAAAAACCGTTTCGTTAATAAATGCTGGTGGAAGAAAATTTACGATTTCATGTATATAGGTCATCGTTTAGGTTTGAGTGTAAAATACGTCTGAATCTGTTTGAAATTTGTGGGTCTGCCCGAAGAGTTTGTCATAATTCACTAGGAAAGAAATGAATGTTTTCCTGTATTATAAATGTCATTTTTGTACAGTTTAGATAAAATATGGAAATGTTTTTATTGATGCTCGCGACTGAAATGACTTAATTTTCTTCATTTGATTGCCACTAAAATATTTGTGGCACTAAACTAAATCGTAATTAAAAAACAAATTTCATCCTCTAAAATATCTTTTACGAGGTAAAGTGCGGTTACCAGCCGTCAATGATGAATTAGATTAAAGCCATAAAATGTTTCTGGATAAATCTAATATTTCTTTTTTGAATAAATTAGCCAGAGTAGGGTATTAACCCCATGAACAGTGTAAGTATAGTGTGTTCCGAATTCTATCGTTTTGGTCCTCTCAGCAAGTCTACTATTTGGGAAATAAATTTAATTTATGATGTTGAAAGTACAGATTTTATTTTTATAAAACTTTTATTTTGATTTTTATTTTGACAGCGATAACCTTCTAAATATCTATATAATATAATCACTAATTTAATATTAATTCCAAATCAGCAAAAAAATTATGTGTTCAACTCGACATCAAACACAGATTTATAGGTTCGGCAGCATTCATTGCCTCGGCTTCACCTCGTCAATGAAACGGCAGTCTCGGCAGTAAATCACGTATTTTGATGCCTAGTTAAACAAATAACTATTTTTCTACACCTGTATAAATATATCTACATTATTTAAATTTTTTCGATGATTTATAATACGCATAATTCACTCTTCTCGGCCAATCACAGAGCTAGAAATTCATAATTCACGGTTATTTTAAAGACGTGATGTGGATCACCAGTGGACATGTAGTGAATTGTCCTTGTGTATATTAATGTTGATGTTTTCAACGAATTTCGATCATTTTCAAAAGTAATTTCAAAATTTGCAGTAGTAGAAAAAGTATAGTACTATATTCGGGATTATGGTCATTATTCCTTCGGGTGATTTACAACACTACGGCTCGTGACGCAAACTTCATCTTCGTGAATAATGACAATCATAAGCCCTCATATAATAATATAATATTTTTATTTTAGTCTGATGATTCTCAGAACTATGGAAATTAATTTCTTCCATACATTGAAAATATTCGATAGAAAATTGGGATCTGACATGGGGGCGTGGCCTATCCAAAATGCCGTCAATTAGGGTGAAGATTCGAATGTGACATTAGTACTGTTCGCGTATAAAATATAAAAAATGAGTCTCACGATTAATAATATTTGCGAATGCGCTACAACAGATCCTGCAAACTAAATTTTAAAGAAGCTGAACGCATTTTATATACTTGACAATTGATTATATGCGAGAAAAAATTAAATGAAAAAGACAGTGACTGTGTGTGTAGTGGCTTTCTGTATGACGTCAAATTTACGAGGTGATCCCCATCAAATTAATAGGAAAATTGCAGGAGATGAGCAAGTGATGAGTGTATTATAGGTTAGTTAGGTTAGTTGTACGTTTCTTGATCTAAATCAACTAAATAAACAAATAACTAAAAATGAACAAATATAAGGAACATTAACTTTGAATACAGATTTAATTTAATTTATGAAATTAGTTAAATACAAAGTGAAAAGATTTCGGAGCAAATTCTTATTATAACCTAAAATTTTACTTACTTAGGATGTATATACATAACCGTCTGGTACAAAATATTCTGAGCATATTATTTATTGTAAACACATTCATATTGTTTACTTTTGTTAGTTCTTTCCAAGGTTTTTTCGCACTCCAAATTAGTTTACTTTATAAATAAAGTTTGTCCAGGTTCGGAAAATAATGGAATGTAACGACCAGATTTTTACGGGACTTATTATTACACCCTTTTACTGCAAGGTACACTTTATTTTTCGATTTTTCGCGATGTTTAACTACAATTTCGGTCATTTTTTATCTCAAAAATCGTTATTCGCATTTGACGTAATGTATTTCTAACGGAATCTTCACCCTACTTTGTGTTCGAAAATAATCCGCTAGATGGCATATCGCTACATGTCAGTTCCCAATAGTGTTACCTACTATTGTTATCCATTTTTAATTTTAATTTACTAATATAGTTTTTCGCTGAGTACCTAATTGTTGCAATCAAAAGCACCCAAAAGTCAATTATAATTTGAGCTTATATGTCTTCTATAACAGGGGTGGGCAACCTCCGGCCCGCGTAAAGTTCCAATCCGGCCCGCAAGATCTTTAGAAGATATAATAAATAAATATTTTCAAAATCAAAAATTTTAAATTATGTTAGTAGCCAACATAAAGGAAAGGGGGAGATTTAAAGTTTAATTTTCGATATAATTCGTCTAGTTTAAATTAAGAAATAAATGTAGTACTTAGTTAATTTTGTTTTATTATTGTTTTTTATATTTTGAGAAAAAAATTATAAGTAACAAAAATGTGTCAATTAACAACTACGGCAGCGTACGAAACGTAAATCTTAATCTGGCCCCTGTTATACAAAAGGTTGCCCACCCCTGTTCTATAAACAACTGCGATGGTTTTTACTTCCATAATAAAAAAAAATCAACCATCATAGTAAATTACAACCCGTTTTCGGTTCCATATATATTTATTTACGGAACATGCTATTATTAAGTCAAAGCCAAAACGAAAGAACTCGGAACACACTATACTAATGTGAATAATATCTTGTCTCAAAGTTGTAACTTCTTTGTAATTATTCACTCCTCACATCTCAAAAAGGAACACCAGAAGGGTAATAATTTCAGTAATTCCTTAGTAACAAGCAGATACATACCAGCATCATAATTCTAAATTTCCCTAAAATGAGTAAAGTTTCATCTCGCGATTTCATCAAATATGATTTATTACAATACATATTTATCACGGACATTAATACTTTCAAGGGCGTGCTATCTAGAGTGCTCTGACCTCTTCATGTTGAGCTAAATTCTTTATTAAATCATAAAAAGTTCTTTTAACGGCAAGGAGATAGACGGCGCATCGTTACGTATTTTATTTTACCTACATTGAAATATAAGTCGTGTTGCCAGGCCAGAAAGTCGCTTCGCGAATCGATAAAATCTTTATGAATTTGGTTCTAGTCGAGTAGAAGTGTTTTCCATTCCGTTAAATCAACTTTATGGCCCATAGAGCAATGTCGTTACTGTTTGGATTGCTGATTTTGGTTATTATTTAAATTCCGCTGCTGGAAATGTCATTGACATAACTGGAAAATTTGACCTTAAAAAACAAGTCCAATCATGAGGGATAAAGCTGAATATGAGGATGTGGTTACAAATATTATTTGTAAAAGTACAAAAAACTAAAAATTCTAAACTGCTTAGCTTATAAGCAATATAAACAATATCCAGACACAGAAATAGACTACAATTTACTCTTAGATCGCTTGATTTTGATTCGTTTGAGTGATTCGATTATTTACCTAGCTAAATTTTTGCAAGGTAAGATTGATTGCTACACTTTAGTACAATGTACATATACATACATATACACTTTATCCGCGATGTGATGTCTGCTACGTCATCAAAAATATTCGTATGGGTTAAAATTTGAATGGTGGGGGAAAATTCATGACGTCATATAGGTTTTCACTCTCAAACAGTTATGATAAACAAGTTATTAGCACACTTTTATACTTATCTACAAATTACGAATTATTTATTAAAGAAAAAAGTTAAATAGTATTTTTTCATGCTAGTATCATTATATATTACTTCAACATTAAATACTAATGATAATAAATAAATTTAATAATTTCAAACGAAGTGTTTTAGAATCAATGACAGTTCAAGATCGAGGTCGTTCAAGGTTTACGATACTGTAGGTATCTTCTTATGATTTCTTTTTGAACATTTTATTATCATTAATACTTATTATTATTACTATTAAATAATAAACTGTAGTTACAACCTAAAAATAATACTGAAATTAAAGAATGGAGTTTGACATTTCCGTCCTTGAAGTGATTATCTATCCTTTTTCTTTTCAAGTAGTGGAAAAGAGATGGACATATTAGATATACGTTAAAATTACCAACGATTAAACAAGGATGAATGTGACAAAGACAGACTATACATACAACTGTTAATTATTAGTTCGGAAACTAATGACGTAGCAGCCACCACATCGCCACCATACCGGACTTAGAATTTGAATGTGGAATATAGGGATTTCAATGCAATTTTTTTTTTTTATTCACTTTACGGTAAAAGTTTAAATACAAAAGTTGTTCAGAATTTAAATATACATGCAATAAGGTCTACTTGGTTGCCCAAATATTGGTATTTCATGCTATATTAATCAAATTAAAATCAACATTTATTAAGAAAATTGTAACAGGGGCATGGAAAATAAACGAAATATATGTTTAACATTTCAAAAAACACTTTTAGGGTTATTTATTTACCAGTAAGAAATGGGAAGAAATGATCTCTCAAATTCGACATTATATCATTGCAATCTTCTGCAAAATTTCTACAAAAAATAATACAATACTGTAATAAATAAAATCTGTATCTCTTCTATGAAATGTCAAATATTTTCTATAACACTAATTTGGAAACTGGGCATTCCACTACTAAAAATTGTTATGGAATCACTAACATTCCATACGCGGCGTATGGAATATTTTCGACGAATCAAAACCGCTTATTAGCTCGACATATGAAGTATTTGATTCAGTTACTATGGTTACGTCTGTTTCTTTTAATTTGATTTATTTGAGTTTGACGTTTTCAACAGTTTTATATTTGTAATTTTGTATAGTTTCCAAAACCTTTTTATAGAAAGTATAGTCTACAACGTGTAACGGAATGGCCTATCCCACGCTCGGAAACCGTAGCCCTCGCCTTTGGCTCGGGCTACAAACTTTTTGCTCACGTGGAATATGTGCCATTCCATTACTTGTTGTAGAATATACTATTCCATGCCCGTATTGTAATTTTTCTAATAAATATTAATTTTTATTTTAATGATATCTCGTAAAGTATTAACATTTGGGTAAATAACAGGGATTTATTTCATGCATTTTTACATTTTGAACTATTTACTCCTTTGCTGTAAAGGGAATAGGTTCAAATTTACAGCAATATAAAAAAAATTGCAATGAAACCCCATCAGTCATCAAGACAAGGTTTAACCTTTTTGTGTCCAAAAGCCAAAACAAATTTATAATAAAAGTCTCCAATTAATGTTATGTACAAAAATGCTAGCCAGCAAGCCAGCATACTAACCATATCGATATTTTTATAACACCCCCTACACAGCTCTTTAAAGAACTTAATAATGTAGATAGTTAAATGGTAGTAGTACTACCAGTTGTATCCAGGGGCGGATTAACGAAATTTCCGCCCCTACGCAAATTAAAATTTACCGCCCACCCCCCATACATCGTCATTTTTTTATACTGGTATAATTATTTTATTAAATATGGTTATTAAATTTGTAAACTAAATTAAATTATTTTTATTAGAAACCTTAAAATTATTTATACAATTAACCGACAGCAAAATGTAGAATCAACCGATATAATCAGGCATTTATTGCAGACATTTACGGCGCCTTTTGTCTTCATCTCATCTCATCAATGATAAAACTAGCTCCGTCAACATTTTTCTTCTCCTAAACCGTCGCTTTAAAAAAATAACTTTCATTGATTTTTCGATTTTTTATGACATCATTTTGGCTTTTGGTTTCCTTTACTTTACGCAATTTAGCGTATTGTTGTCCACTTAACCTCTTTCTACTATCACTCATTTTACACAAAGTATCATTACAAGTATAACGAAATTAACATTGTTTTCTTCAATATAACTGACAAGTAACTGAAGTTATATACTTGCAAACTAACATTTACTACTAACGCCACAGAACAAAATTACTACACGCCCAACTAACTTTACCGCAAAAGTTCATTCTAAAGATATGGGGCTGCAGTCTTATATTTTGAAAGATGGCTCAACTTTTGAATAATTATTAGATTATATGAAATGAAACTGTTTTACAAAGTCATAATACTCTCAATTTCTAAATTTTTAAAACATTTTGATTGATTTTGTAAATGTGCCTGTTGTGCCTGTGCGTAAATACGCCCCTGGTTGTATCTTAATATTTAATATTGTGCAGCTATGGTATTCACAACTTACGATCATCATCTTTATTATGAGTTGTTATTATTATTATGTAAATTATATTTCAGGAAATAAAATATTGTTTCAAAAGTTTATTTTATTAAAAACAGAATAAATAGTTCTTACTAGAACGACGGTTACAACAGGAATACCTTATAATTTTACGTGATAACATATTTATACCAAAATGATCTTAGAGACGTGCCTTTTTACTTGACACCTTAAACTGCTGATTATATTAATTTAATATGATTTAATTTCTATAAATGTTATAGGGTGAGGCTTTTGCTCTTTGTATGTTTGTCCTGTCATTGATGTATACACTGTTGAGCAAATAAATATATTATAATTATTAAGTATACCAAATATTAATAAGCTCAAGTGCTGGATGACGAAACAGTATTGTGATTTTTATCCAGATCCGAGAAGGAAGAAATAAATAACTAATTTCAATTCCTTGTTGTTCCAATGTAATTGCACTTAATTTTATCCAGTGATATCATTAAACCGGTTCGCACCATTTGATTGAACAGGATATTGTGATGATTGCTTCGTAGAAACGATCGTTAAAAATATAGGTTATATAATTTTACGTATTGCTTGTTAAAATTATGGAATAACACCACGACCTTCAATGCTCTCAAATATCTCGAAATGTTATAAAACAAATAAAATAAAAACCAAAAAGAATTATTTATTATTTACTCCCTTTAACGATTTGTGAGAAATCCATCAGAATAATTAAAGATCTTGCTCTTTTCACACTCCATTTCATCTAATTAATATTATATAAAGGTCATACTGTAAGTATTTGTCCTACTTTGTAACACCTACTGCTTTATATTTGAAACTTCTAATTACCTCTCATATGATGACATTTACCTGAGTTTTAAAGTAAAGCAAACAATGTGGGAATACTGAAATAGGTATTAAATAACAAAAATTTATTTCTCAGTGCGAACAAAATTCAAATTAAGAAAATATGGAAGATAAGATATCAATGTAAATGATAGTGCAGCATAAATTAAATATTATTTGTAATTATCAAGATTAGCATGTTACGCTTAAACCATATCATAAACTAAAAATATGGTGTCACTATAGTACTTTCTAATTTATGGTATTGGTATACATACGTGTTAGAATGCTTAACAATTACACTTGGAATATAATGGGCGTTTTTGTAGAGGTATAGCATTTTAAACTGAAATAAAATACATTAAAATCGTGGTAATGGCCAAGGTATTGGCTTCTTTAGAAAGATAAGTTTATGCCATTTGTGTTTGAATATGATTTCTGAAGGATGGAAGCAGTGGCTGGCTCGAATTAAGGGCAATCTTGAAATCTAATTTTCGATCACTTTTCGAGGTAGCAGAGGCTGTATATCGGCAATAACGTGACGAATGTTGGCTTCCACGTCGACCATCGTCTCTGGTTTATCGCCGTATACTAGCGACTTCAAATATCCCTGCAGAAAATGATCCAAAGGTCTTGGAGGCCAATCCACTGGTTCACTGTGCGATATTATGCACTCATCGAATGTATCCCTCAATAAATCGATTGAGGCGCACTCTGTGTGATATATTGAGCCGTCTTGTTGAAACCACCGCTCTTCCACATTAATGCTATTCAATTAGGGAATGAATAAGTCAGAAATCATGGCTCTAAAGCGATCTCCTTTGTTGATACGTTCAGGCCGATATCACTTTTGAATAAATATGGACCAGTGATTCCAACAGCTCATAAAGCATTCCAAACAGTGACCTCTTGTTTATGTAATGCCGTCTCAATAATGACTTGTGAATTTTTTCCTCCCTAAAAGTGACAATTTTGCTTGTTGACATAGCCCTTTAATTATCGCGTGCACAGAAATAAAAAAAAAGAAAAACTATGTAAAAATTAGATAAAATACCTAAAATAATTCATTAGAAATTAGCTACCTAATTCAAATGATTAATTTTGCTATTTGAAATTAGTTAATTCAACTACATTTTATACTAGCTGAATTATTTATATGAATAGTTCTATAATAGTTTTTTGTATCACAAGGTTGGAAACTGCTATTTTGAGAGTGCGAGTTTATTTTGATAGGACGAGCCGTAGGCGAGTCCTACAAATACGAGCACTCGCAAAATAGTTTCCAACCGAGGGATACACAAGATTTTTCGCGCCAACATTTATGTAAATCTTATAAATAAATTTAATTTATTACTCATTTTCTTAATGACAGGGAATTTTTTTATGTTGCTAACTTCACAATATTTGAATGTCAATTATGTTTATTTTCCAATATCATAACCAAAAATATCTACATATTTTTATTTGAATTTTACACTGCAAATTCAATTATAATTACTTACAAATATTTTTAAATCCATAAATATTATGTTTTCTTGTATTGCAAATACTCAATTGTAGATATATTGCCATAATATTTTTAAGTCAATGTAATACTTTGACATTTCTAGCGTCAGAAGTTAGCTAAAATTAATGAAGTGATGCCAACATATAACCATAAAAAGTTAGCAATTTTTGTCGAACAAAAACATGATTTCCGACCGCTTTAAGAGATATGTAATTATGTCAATGTCGGACGGCGGCGCGAAAAATATATTTATTATAACATTTATGAACATATCACATTACCTGAATTTGTGTTTAAACTATTTAATGTAAGTTTTCTTTCATATATTCTGGACAGTTCAATTATCTAAATTATATAGGTTTTTTAAAATCATATTGAAAGTAGATAAAAATTCTATTTAATAGATAAAATTAACTAATGTGACAATAGATAAAATATCTGCAATACTAAGAAGTTCGGCTAATCAAATTAGATGTTTATAAAAATATCTAAAATACTAGTTGATTTTATAAACAATTTAGTAGATTTTTACATTTTATCTAAATTAGCTAAATAAGCTAATCACGAATTGCAAAACATTTACTTAATTTAAAAAACTTGCTAAAATATTATATAATTCAAACAAAATTTATTTATCTACTTAAGATTATGTAGCAAATGGGGGCGTTGGCTGTAGGATGGGGATAATAAAAAGGAAGAAAACTTTATTGGAGGGAAGGGGACAAACCAGTCGTGGTTAAATTGGGAGCGGATGAATTGGGAGCTGATAAATCATGACACTCGAACACTTTAAATGATGGAAAACTTGTAAAATTGTACTTTATTGAATTGCAGAACTTCTTATAACTAACTTAACGTTGCACTAACTTATCTAATAAATGAATCTACTTAATTAACTTAAAGCTACGTAAAAATACATTTTTACGTAACGCAGCTACATTTTGAACTGCATCTGTTCACCACCAACGCGTCACTGAATTTCAGACGCCCGAGATTCCAGGGGGTCGTCTGGCTAAGGGATGCCAGGTGGTGTCTTCGAATCTGAACTATCGTTTCTAAAAATAGCTCAAGATAGCGATAGCTCAGAGCGTAACCGATGAAATTCATCTTGTTACAATTAGATGATATTTCAATTACATTTTTCTCTGTGTAGTTCTGGTCAAATTAGCTGTCGCTAAAAAAAAGTATTGCCAATTCAAAAAACACACCTCTAAAAAAACATCCGCTATAACATACCTAATTTTATTTGAATTTATGGATCAAAAAACAATCTAAATATATTTCGAAAGATCGATAAATTACAAAATAATTATCTAGTTCCTTTCTCAAACTTGTTGCCATTTGGCAATAGGCACGCAAACCGTCAAGCCCTATACGATCTTTCATGACTATTGTTTGGTAACAGGTATTCGTAAAATCTGTCAAATTATTTTCAATTTATCGTCACTCTCTTGTTATACATACAAAAAATTTTGTCCCTTATTTTCTCTTGATTCCTACAGTTCCTTATCCTACATGTTAGAATGTAATAAGAGATTTCTCATTATAAACTGGCAGCAGCGAAAAAACTAAATATTAATTTATTAAAATTAAATTATGACTAAAATTAGTGTATTATTCTCAACGATAGATTGGTTGCGCAGGACCTATACCGTGTCCAGAGCGTTCGCCACATCCAACACCGTCATTTTTTTTTAAAGCCAGATAATACAAATTTAAGTTTAATGCACATAACAAACTCACAAGAACAAACATTTTACGGCTGAAATTTCATTTTCGCCTATATTTGATATTTCCAAAAACATAATTCCAGAACAAAGTACACACTTATCACCGTTGATGACAGAAAGGGAAGTCACAAGTATGTTAACGAAAGTGGCTCTAAATTAGATTTGATCGCGTTGGCTGTAACGTGGAGCTTTTGTTTGCGGGGAACACGTGCCTGTCTGCCACCCGACTACCCCTTCTTGTACCTATCCAACCCCCTCGACACAATGGCGCAGTCATGCAGAGTGCGATGACACATCACGCACTTGTTTACGTGCAAATTCAAATTTATCGGGAATTTTTAACGGTTTCTTTTTTTGTCAGTTATGTTTATTTAATTTCTACTGTTTTCATTGTGAAACTGGCGGACATGTCAATATTATTTAGTTGAATCGCTGAAAATCGAGTATTCGGGCAATGCAAAATATATTTTTAGCAATTTTACGAAATAAAAATTAATTTGAATAAAAGATTTTTAGTTTCGTATATTTATATTGAAATAATACGTTTAGAATTATATTGAACGTAATTATTTGTCAGGCAAACAAATAAGAACAACAAAAAAACAATTACATAGAAACAGTAATTAAGTAATAACAAATTAAGATATATCCTGATTCTATTGGGTCCGCCATTAGCACAATTCGATCTTCGTTTATTTAATTTCTACTGTTTTCATTGTGGAACTGGCGGACATATCAATATTATTTAGTTGTATTGCTGAAAATCGAGTATTCGGGCAATGCAAAATATATTTTTAGCAATTTTACGAAATAAAAATTAATTTGAATAAAAGATTTTTAGTTTCGTATATTTATATCGAAATAATACGTTTAGAATTATATTGAACGTAATTATTTGTCAGGCAAACAAATAAAAACAACAAAAAAACAATTACATAGAAACAGTAATTAAGTAATAACAAATTAAGATATATCCTGATTCTATTGGGTCTGCCATTAGCACAATTCGATCTTCGTTTATTTAATTTCTACTGTTTTCATTGTGGAACTGGCGGACATGTCAATATTATTTAGTTGAATCGCTGAAAATCGAGTATTCGGGCAATGCAAAATATATTTTTAGCAATTTTACGAAATAAAAATTAGTTTGAATAAAAGATTTTTAGTTTCGTATATTCATATTGAAATAATACGTTTAGAATTATACTGAACGTAATTATTCGTCAGGCAAACAAATAAAAACAAAACAAACAATTACATAGAAACAGTAATTAAGTAATAACAAATTAAGATATAGCCTGATTCTATTGGGTCTGCCATTAGCACAATTCGATCTTGCTATAATTTTAGTTTCTTTAAACTTTATTTCATGTATAAATTCAATGGCTTGACTATAGCTATAGCAGATTTCTCTGGTTCGTTAAGACGAATGGGCCATTCGTTTTTTTTTTTTTTTTTACTACGAGTTCAGGAAGCTTTCTCCACCTACATAAATTAGTTTATTTTCGTATTATTTATTTGGAATAAACAGAAATTATGTAAGCATTCTTTTCAACCTAGAATGACGAAACTAAAATGGACCGAAATGGAAGAAAAACAAAAGATGGAAGAATATTACAGAAGATATAATTTAATAAAAGAAATGATAACAAATGAATGGTAAAAACAAATAGTTATAAATTATAACAACAACGTATCAATACACAGAAACAAAATTGATTTGCAAATTGTTAATTTAGCGGTTATTAAGTATTTTTAGTTAATATTGACAAATATATTGCGTTAAATTAAAAATTTGAACAAATATTACAATCCACCCCAAGGTTAGGAAAATATAGAATGATTAATTGTTCACCCACTGAATTTTTACCTTTTAACCGATACAACCACGCATAAATTTGTACTGGATTATCCGATGTCGATAATTGTTCCACTCCTAAGGGTAGAAAAATTAGGTAGCAACAAAAAATATTTCTTTTTTAACAAAATATTAAATCGCCGAATAAGAAAATGAAAAGCGAAAAATAAAATAATTGTTTTTGGTCTTAATAATTTAGCTCCTAAACTAAGACTAAAAAGGAATATTTAATTTTTCGCTTTTTAGATTTTTCTTTTCGTCGGTTTAATTGTATCTTAAAAAAGTTTTTATTTCAAACAATATGCAGCATAGATAGGTAAGAATTTATTTATTTATTACGTCAAATACTGCTATAATTATATCATTTTAAAATTATAAAATTGTTTTGGAATATAGTTCTGTAAATATTTATTTAAACACAGCGAATTAATGAAAATAAAAACATAATTCTTCATTATGTAACAAATGAATAAATAAACAAGCAAATAGAAGCTGTAACTATGTAAACATTATGATTTATAAAACAGAGCACGCCATGCCTTATACAAACCGCAACTTTCATTCTAATCATTTAAATCCACAGAACTTTACAAAACTTCTTACAATTTTAAAAATACAGAAAACTAATCTGATAGAAAACTGTAGCTAAATTGTTAACTTCACAATTATACGGTTTAAGTTAAACCACAAAATTTATTTTTTTAACACTGTTGAGTAACCAAAGTGGTACAAATAAAAAATACTCATACATATTAAGGTTTTCAGTTATTTTTTCAGGTTCAGTGGTTTGATTTTATTTTATTAAATTAGTTCCCATTTAAATTGTGTGATAACATTGTCTTAAGCAGAAGCAATATCCATCAACTTATGTCTCAATTAAATTTGTGTAATAAGAAAAACTCAACGAATTAATTAAAAAAAAAAACAAATAAGATTTCCCTCAATTCTGCTGGCGACAGTAAATTGACAGTTCTCGAATCAATTACAAGTAATCTGAGGAACTGGAACTAACGATGCGAGTTTATTGGCATTTTAAAATTCAGATCTGCGTTTTCTATTATTAGCACTTCTTTGCTAAACGACAACTAAATGAACACTAATTCAATATCCCTTTAAAGTTTCCTAGCATCTCTTTTTCTGATGGACACATGGCAGCAAATTTATCATGTAATAACTATTAACACAGACGTCCAATCATTTTAATGTACACACACGTCTTGTCAACCCGTGTCACTCATTAGTAAAATGGCCGCAGTAGTTCCATACACGTGGCAACACTGCCCAAGCGATATCATTAAATTTATCTAATTTAAGGTTCATTAATAACTACTTTACTACATGCGCGATTTTGATGATTTGTCAGGAAATTTGAAGAGGAATCAAGATAAAAATTTATGAATGAATGCGTTTCTTGTTCAATGACGCATGTAGATGCCTATATTTTTAATATAATGTTTAGTGGGATGTTTGTGGTTCGCTATAATTGTGGTAGTCTTTGATTTTTGGCAAAGGATAAATAAAAACGCTCTTAATAATACTGTCAATAGGTCATTCAAGTTGTACACTTGAAATAGATTTCTTTGAAGGTTTGATTAAAAATTATGGATATTTATGTGAGTAGGCAGTGAAGAAGCTGGATTTTCCCAGGAAAAAGATTAAAATATTTAAATTAAATATGATTTAGTTTTTGTTTCTTTGAATTACCTGCATATTTATCTGAATCTTAATATAATTCATTACATATTTTTATAAATATGCAAATTTTTAACATCCCACACATCTAGTTTTTAGTATAAAAATTGTTATTGATTTAATTGAAAACCTGTAAGAATACTCATTGCAATCAGATGAACAATTCGATTTCTGTTCATATAAATTTTACGCCCGATCCGATATTTTGGTCATGTGTCATTATAAAATTAATAAATAAACCATAACTTTGTCTAATAATAATAACAGAAACTACATATACAGGGAGAGTTTTCAAGTTAACAATCTGTTTTGCTGGCTAAATAATAAGTTTAGATGAAAAATAATTACATCAGCTCATACAGCAAGAACTAGGACATAATTGTATAATTAGTAAAATAAAATTATTAGAGGGATATGGTGGGAGAATAAGGACGTAGTTTCTGTGATAGTGTTTTAAATTTAAAAAAAATTAAATTTAGTTATAAATAAATCACATACCTTAAGTTTTATAAAAAAATATTTTTTTAAATATTTATAACACTAAATAAACTCCTAGTTTATATTGGAGCTGCCAATTGGACCCGGATTTGATATGTCTCCGGATACCCGGTTACGGATATCCGAATCTCTACAGTACTCAGATCCGGATTTTGGGTATCCGATTATTCGGATCCGGGTCCAAGTATGGAGTATCCGGATCCGAATCGTATTTTACTAGCATTCTTGTACCAAATCATTAATTAATTAACTAAGTAGTAGAATGTAAGTATTATGTTATATATATATATATAAATCAAAAAGCGGGCCATAATTGTAGAGAATTTAATTCTGCATCTAATTCACTAATCAGATTTTATTTTACACGTCATGTAATCCGTAAATTCGACTTTAAAGTTTAATAAATATTGCTCATTTGTAGTGATAGCCATGGATTTGAAACAAAATTACAAACAATTACATATCACTAGCAATATTTATAAAACTTTAAAATCGGTTTTACAGATTACAAGACGTGTAAAATAAAATCTGATTAATGATTTAGATGCAAAATTAAATTCTCTACAATTTTTATTTAAACCATTTTCATCTAAAACCATTTGGGAACTTTTGCGCATGGAAAAACTGATTTCCCATGTTAAACGCCTATGGCCCGCTTTTTGATTTACACCCTGTATATATATATATATATATATATATATATATATATATATATATATATATATATATATATATATATATATATACAGGCTGGTCCATCGGTCTGTATTTTTAATTTAATTCGATTATTCTAAATATTACCGAAAATGTTTTCAAAGTTTATTTTACATTAAAATGTCCACATATCTGCAGTATAAGTTTTTATACCGGGTGTTTCATTTTCTCGCAATGATATGCAACTTTTTATTTTTAAATGGAATTTCCTATATATTTTTGCAAAATTTAAAAGACCTTTTGTGTCTCTTTAAAATAGTTCTTATTCATATTAGTCCTAAAATGATCAGTACATAAACTATTCACGTTTTTATTAATGAAGAATCACACACAGAAAGTATGTCATGAAATTAAAAACAATAAATAAATTTATAAAAAATGTTCGAATTGAACATAAGTTCAACTACTAAACAAAATATAACAAAAAAAAAAGTTGTTCAACTAAGTGAAAATAGTAAATAATAATTATTACATATCTGACATCAACTAATCTGATTGTTTAAACATATGCACACAATTTTATGGCATATTTTCTGCGTGATTATTGAATCATAAAAACGTAAATAACTTCTATACTGATCATTTTAGGACTATATTGAATAAGAAATTATTTAAAGAGAAACATAAGATCTTTAACATTTTATAAAAATATATAGAATGTTCCATTTAAAAATACTAAGTTGCATACCATTGCGCGAAAATGAAGCACCCGGTAGAAAAACTTATACTACATATACATAGGCATTTTAATGCAAAATAATCTTTGCCTAAAAAATTTTTCTGTAATATTTATAATAATCGCATAAAATAAAAAATACAGACCGATGAACCACCCTATATATATATATATATATATATATATATATATATATATATATATATATATATATATATACAGGGTGTTAATACTAAGTCGTTACACCCGAAAATGGTAGATAGAACTTATTAAAACAAACAACTTTTTTAAGCTCAAATATTTTATTTGGAGCCCCATTTCATAGTTATTGGCGTTCTCTTGTTTTTCGAAAAATCGTCATAACTCCCTTATTTTAAGGAATATTTAAAAAATACAAAAACTTTAAGTATTTGCTTTCGGTTCTCTAAAACACTTATATTTACAATTATTTTCTTTTTCATCAAATAACAAAATGGCGACCAATCAAAAATTTCTAAACAAGATATTTTGAAAACCACCCCATCGATTTTCGAAAATAAAACATTTTTAAAATCCTTAAACTTTCTATTACAATATTTGTCTGAAACATTTTTTTCTATCTGGCCAACAAAAGTTTTTATTGAAATTAAATTGCAAGATAAATTTTAACAAACTGCAACAATCATTTAAAACAAAGTAGGCTTGCTGCCATTAAACAAGAAAAACAAGAAACAAACAAGAAAAATAAAACAATAAACAATGAATCAACAAGGGTGGGACTAAATATTATTTTCAAAGTGGCCACCATTCGCAGCAACGCAAGCCCGGCAGCGTGCTTTGATGTTGGTGGAGACCTTCGCAAGGACTGCCTGTTTCTCTTTTATATCTTCTGCTGCAGCCACGATTCTAGCCACTAGTTCTAACTCTGTGTTCACCGGTGTCTCGTAAACAGAGGTCTTCATCTGACCCCAAAAAAAGAAATCTAGTGGAGTTAGGTCGGGGCTCCGGGCTGGCCACGCAACTGGACCTCTCCTCCCAATCCACTTATTCGGGTATTTTCTATTTAACAATGCGGTGACTTCTCGCGTGGTGTGAGCCGGTGCCCCATCATGCTGAAACCAAAGTCTCCGCCTTATGTTTAGTGGCAAGTCTTCAAGTAGTTCCGCCAGCACAGTATCCAAGAAAATATAATAATTTTCCCCATTCAAACGGTTTGGGAGAACGTAGGGTCCAATAACGTACTCCCCTATAATAAATGGTGCGTGGGGATTCTCGTCAGCACACAAATGATTATTTTTAGAATTAAATACCCCGTCCCTTGTGAAGCAAGCTTCGTCGGTAAACAAAACAAATTTTTCAAAATGCCTTCTCAGATTACAACGTCGAAGGAGCCAACGACAGAACAATAGTCTTGGCTGGAAGTCGTCAGGTCCCAAAGCTTGAACTTTTTGCCTAGAGTACGGGTAAAGGCCCTGCTCATTCAGAACTTGCCAATCACTGACATGATTCACATTTAATCTATTCCCTATTATTCTTGTGCTCGTCGATGGCCCATCTTCAATAATGTTAAGTACAGCCTCTTCAAATCTAGAGGTCCGACGTACCCTGTTGGCGTTTCCACCAGTTGTTGGGTAGAAACAACCAGTTTCGCCTACAAATTTTTCTGAAGATTTGGCTACTTGGTTGTTGACGATTCGGGTATCTTTCCCGATAAATTCTTCGAGCTTCCTGTGCATTACGCCTTGCCTCCCCAAAAACCAGAAGCATGTCAAGAAGTTCAACTTTTTCATAATGATGCATGTTTACGTATAAATTATGCAAAATACAAACATACAAACGGACATACACGTGCGCTAAATTTGAAGTAACTTGTTTTTGAGTACTTGTCAAATCTAATCTCTTTTTTGTTTCATTGTTTTAAGCAGCTTCTTCGTTTTAAATGCTTTTCTTTTTAGTTTGTTAATACTTATGTAAGCCAAGTAAGTGAACAAAAACTTTTTTTTGCCAGATAGAAAAAAATGTTTCAGACAAATATTGTAATAGAAAGTTTAAGGATTTTAAAAATGTTTTACTTTCGAAAATAGATGGGGTGGTTTTCAAAATGTCTTGTTTACAAATTTTTGATTGGTCGCCATTTTGTTATTTGATGACATAGAAAATAATTGTAAATACAAGTGTTTTAGAGAACCGAAAGCAAATGCTTAAAGTTTTTGTATTTTTTAAATATTCCTTAAAATAAGGGAGTTATGACGATTTTTCGAAAAACAAGAGAACGCCAATAACTTTGAAATGGGGCTCCAAATAAAAAATTTGATCTAAAAAAAGTTGTTTGTTTTAATGAGTATATATATATATATATATATATATATATATATATATATATATATATATATATAATTTCGTTTTCTTATTCATTTTGTTGTTAAACATTTGTTATTAATGACATTCATTACTTCAAAATAGTACATTGATCTTAAATATAAATATGTAAGTACACTAATAAATTAACGTCGATATTAAAAGGAATATTATTATTTGTATAAAAAGAGTTTTCGAAAATCTTACTTGCACTCCCTTCAATAATTTGGAACCCTTCTCAGCAATTTTTAATAAAAGCTTTAGAAAATGTTCAAAAAAAATTTTGTAAATCTGTGTATTACAGATTATATCAATGCTGGCCAAGTTGCAGTTATGAAATGTTGTTATCTGAATTTAATCTTGAATCTTTATGTGATCGTCGTTCTAAAAATCAAATCTTATTTTTATACAAAATTGTAAATAATTATATTGATGATTTCCATTTACTAGAAAAACTTAATTTTTATGTGAATTTATGTAACACTAGATGCGATAAAACTTTTGTCTGTAATTTTTCTCGTACTGCTTACCATTATAACTCTCCTGTAAATAGTATGTGTCGTTTGTATAATACAGTTTGTACTGAGCTAGATTTTGCTGATAGTCTTAATGACTTCAAAAATAAATTAAATTTATTAATTTAGCATTAAATATATGTATATATATGTAACTACTCTACTTCACTTATATATTATTCTGTAATTGGGCTTGTCCTGTTGAATAATAAAGCATTATTATTATTATTATAATATTACAAAATCGAGATCCGGATCTTACAATTATCCGGATACCCAAATGTACGGATCTGACATAATTGGCAGTCCTAGTTTATATTAATTTCTCATTTCCGTATCCTTTGAAATTCATAAAATACATGGATAGATATTGCGTTTCAACTTTTACCAACGTCATCATGAGTAATCATGTGAGTCAATCCCAGGAGGAAAGTTTATATTTTTAAGAAGAAGAAATCAAAATCCTAATTTTAAAATATCTTTCAATAAACTTGGGTATGGAACCAGCAGTTAACTAAAGTGGCATAAGTATGAGGATGGAAAGTTTTTAACTTCTTACTAAATACTTTCTTCAAATGTATGTAATTTAAAATCACTAAATCTGATGAAATATAAAATGAAATAGATACTATTGTTTGTTTTAATATTTCAAATATACTAGTTGCCAGCAAACAGCCAAGTTCATTGTCCTTCCATTGTTTACCTCCAACAAAGTGCAGTTTAACATTTGATTTGTTCATTTTTTACTCCGCTTTAAAAGTGCAAGTGACATCTTGTTATTATATCCAATTACCACTACTACTATGACTAAAACTGTTTCGTCTGAAAACAATACAAGTAGCAAGTTAATTAATCTATTTTTAAAAGTAGTTTTTTTCTTGGAATTTTTAAGAAAATAACTAGTGACTGCATAAACAACACAATACAGAATTAATTTCAGTGCTGATAATTTTTATGCAAAAAAGCTTTTTGCCATCTAATTCGCATGCGAAATGTAGGCGTCTTAGTACATTAAGTTCCATTTTGAATTTGTATTGATCGTCGCATTTAAATTTTGTCTTCACTTTACAAAGTCTTTTGTAGAATATGTTATAATATTATGTATAAATGATTTATAAATATAAATAAGTCTTATTATTTTTTTAGCATGCTTTGTGCCTTTAATAATATACTTGAAATATTTGAACGATGCCAGGGTTCAAGGAAAAACTTTAAGCTTTGATATCATTCCTTTGAAACCAAAAGAAATTGTGAAAAAGGAAAATTCATGAAAGTAAATCAAAAGAAATGATCTGACATGATTATTCAACTAGAATAAAAGTGTTAATATTATATAAAGCATTTCTCGTAAATACCTATTCCCACTAACCTACTGTAATAAAATTATTGTAGGGCACAATTATCAATTACAATTACCACTTACAATTAGCAATTGTAGTAAAATCTATTGGATTACTATTAAAGTAATCAGAAACCATTTCATCAATGTAATTATGCATAAAGTATAATTGTTATTTGTCAAACTTATACAATATTTTTTAAATAATGTCTTAATATTATGTTTTTATATGGTAAATGATATTCAGTTTTATTAATGTTTCGCTAACAAAAAAGAGAGAGCGAGGAGCGAGGTATTCCTTTCCCTGTAGGCATCATGTCAAATACACCTGGACAAACCGATTTCAGTTTCTGAAAGGTGAGGCCGCTGGTGTAGCTTGTAAATTCAGTAAGAAAAGTTAAATGACGGTGTATTTAAATGATCGATTTCACATAATACGATGTAACTACACAAAAAATCTATTGTGGCCACCACAATACCTCCCGCCATAGATTTATTTTCAAATAGTGCAGGAACACGGACCACCACTATCAAGAAATGCTCATCCCTTAAAAAACACATGATGTCAAAAATAACATTTTTCAATCAATGCGTTCAGCCGAACCTAGCGGCTAGCTAGCTTTTGCTAGTGTATTTTGTTTTTTTTTTAAAGGCACAGGTTAACAGATTTAATCGATAAATACAAAATATAATTTTTCTTTAACTTGTAATTCGTAAATGGTGACATCAAGAGAAAAATGTTTCAAACAACAATTGTAGATAATAATATTCGAAACATTATTATAATAACAAAAAAAAACATTATACCATAAATTACTGAGCTATTTCAAAATAACTTGATAGGGCTCTTTCGTATTGGGTTATCACCAAAAACTATTCAGCTCTTCCCCAATAGATACAATTGATATATTTAAAATATCAAAATTTTCAGTTTAGCAGTTTTTTAAAAACCGTAACTCCAGAGATCCACATAAACAAGCAGACATACACATACATTAAAGCGAAACTATTAAAATCGTATTCTAGGGACTCTAAAACGTACTCATGCACTAAAAACTCACTACTCTTACAAGATGTGGCGAGAGGTAAAAAAGTAACGTATAATTTACCGAACTATACGGTAAGTTGAGGATATTAGATGCATTTTCTAAATGTCGTAACAATTAAGAAACTACGATTATTTACTAAGCAATTAGAAGTATTTAGCAGAAAGATTGGGTAAATTTTCAGAAAATGAATCTTATATTCTCAGTTTACCGAATGGGGTCTTTCACCATTTAAAAAAAAAAATTTTATGAAACTTTATCTAAACTGAAGACTATCTACACTTTTAAAAAGTCTTAATGGGGTCATAAACCTTTTTTCGTTTTATTTTTTTTTTTTTTCTGTAAATTTGAGTAAAGTTGTGAATGTAGATACTAATTTTAATATTAAAAGGCATGTAGTTATAAAGATATGATTTATTGAAATGGACATCTCATTTCAATTTTTTCGCTCGTGACGTCACCATGTTATACTACTACAAAACACGCTCTAGCGGAGAAAGATGAACTACACCTACTGTCAAATTGACTGTTATCAGTCATTGTTATTTACTGAGAGGTTTTTACAAATATAGTTTATTCACATTACCTGGGCAAAATAATATAACAGATATAATAAACATATGTTTAATTTGAAAATCGTTGTTAACTGCAACATATGATTTGAGATGACAGGTGTGATAATGAGACTACCGACATTACCGACAAGCGACAAGATATAGTACAACAAAGAATTTGATTTAAACACGTCCCAAACTCTTTGACTAGAAATGTTATAATTAACGAATATCTAATTTAATTTATCGGAGTATTCATCTTTATAATAATAAGTAATTTTTACAACACTGAAAAGCAAGTTTTTATTTGTTATCAACACCTCTTTCGCCTTGCCATGCTTTAAATTCTCTTACATGATGACATCACGATTTTGCAACCGCGAAACTTCAGAAAGGAAATTATGAATGAAAAGTTGAAAAATTATAAGAAATATTGAATAATATGTCACTGAAATGATCTCAAATTTTATAATTTGTAAAAAAACACAACTTTTTTTAAAAGTGTATGACCCCAATTAAGCCATAAAAGTTTTGTTAAAAATGTCGTGACGTCATTGTAGAGGTGTTGCTGGATCTTAAACAATACAGATTGTAAATAATTGTAGTCATATATTTTTTTACTTATTTTATTATTATTACAATAAAATAGAACATTTATGTGACAAACATTATTTAAATCTCTACTGTTTGAGATCCACCAATACCTCTATAATGACATCACAACATTTTTTTAAAAAAAGTGGTGAAAGACCCCATTGTTTTGCAAATTCTACTATAATCTTTTTTTCGTGTACCTACTAATAAATGATAAGGACTATTTTTTGTCTGGATGATGGATGATAAATGAAACTTTTGGAATTCAGCTAATGGTTTATTGTTACCTCAACTAGTTTCAATGCCACATGCGTTTCATGAGGAGGTGAATTTTTTTAATAAATAAATATTTATACCAATTAATTTTAAATGTTGTTGAATTATACGTTATCGAAAATTTGTATGTACGGCAAAATAGCATCTAAAATTGTGATAAAATTGTGTAGTAAAAGGTAGATACGAATTTATTTATTATTTCGGTGTTTGGAAAAATATTAATCTCTCGAGTATTTACAAATAATTTGGTAATCAGAAAATGCATCTTATATCCTCAGTTCACTGAATTCTTCGGTAAATTCTAACGGGCAGATTCCTAAAAGGAATTAGCGTTAACTCAAAATGTATCATATTTTATGCTAACTAATCTTGATTACAACCATAGTTAAAATAATTATGTTCTGAGAATGGAAAATGAAGTTACGATTAATAATAAAAATGAAGTTAGCGCTAATCTCTTTTATGAATCTGCCTGTAAGGAACTTGATTTTTATATAATACATTTAATTAATGAAACACGAATTATTACTAAAACATACATTTACAAAAAAATACTTTATACTTATTTTTCATACCTATTCGTCGAGATATATTGCATTCTGCGTATTGGTTGAACTTCTTGGATATAGAATGTCAGACAAAATTCTTAAAACAATGCAATAAAAAGAGAAACAATTTAAACTATGAATTTTTAGAAATTTAATCAGTTGTTTATAAACAGGAAAACCAAAACGCGAAACGTGTCGTTCAGTAAATAAATATTTATCTGATTCATAATTCCTGAAAATAAATATGCAAGGGATTTTCCTCATAGTTATAGTTTGTTTTCATAATTCGAAGTGTCAATAGTTGTACCCGAGAGGATCAATCTAATTTCAAAACAACATTCTGTGAAATTGTGTTTTTTACACTTAACTAGAATTTAGATTTGTAATATAAATATTTATTGTAAACAGCAATAACTCGAACTATTTCTATTTTCTGGTTTTTCTGCAATGGTGTAAAAACACAATTAAAACTGCGCAATTCTAGTTGAAAAAGGTTTCACAGTAAATTAAATTAGGAATCGTTGCACCTACTTATATGGTCTTCAACTCTTTATTAGCGCAGCATTATTACATTACTTTTTATGCAGTTCGCCACGTGTTTCGGTTCATTACATTAGCTTTTCGAATGTATAGAAATAGTATCCCAAGCACCCATTACATTTTCTTTCTATAATTTTCTTTTGTAGTTTATTATACAGGCTGTTATTTTCAAATGAATCCAGCAAAAATTTCGCTTATTTATCACGACATATAGTTGATAGCGGATGTACATTCACACACTTTCGGTGTACTCGTAGTTAATATCAACTTTGAAATTTCAAATGGAACATTCTATCGGCTCTATCATGTAACACATCGCTAATAATAAGCGACATCGATAAATTTTAGCTATGGGTTGTATTTTTAAAGACTCTTTCTTATTTTGATATCATGTAAACCGTATTGCTAAGGTAGTCGATAATTTATAATTTTTATCGACATCGGTAATATACTAACGTTTCTAGCATTGGCAACATCGCATTTGTTCTGACGTTTGTCATATTTTGAGGTTAATTGGTTTCATGTAAATGTTAAAATCTAATTATAAAAATTTTTATAGTGTTGAAAGCCATTAACAGGACGTCCAGAACTACAAGACAACAGTTCGAAATAATGATTGATTTTATTTGTGCGAAGAAAGAAATGGTGACTCAAGATAAAGCAAATCCAAAAGATATCAGTACATATCAAAATAAATAATGCATGAGTATATTATTTGAGCTGTTAAAGGATGATACATTAATGCTCTGGTTTTTGTAAGACATCTAAATCGCATTTTTAATAAGCAAATGCATCGTTCTACTGCATTCATGAAGCTTGGAAGAGACCATTTTTTCTGGTAACAACCATGTTCAAAAAAAAATATAAAACAGCCAATACCTAAAATAAAATTGCAATGTTATATTAATTATTCTGAATAATTAGTCAAAACTCAAAGCATGCCTTTAAATGTTTAGGTATTTTTATATTCCGTACACTATTGATCAGATGCGGAGATATTATTTCAATATTATCTCTTGTCATATCTTTATTAAAACGGAATAACTGTTGGAAATAACAATTTGATAAATCAGAAGGGTTACTTAAATCTCTAATCATTCTTCTTTCTAATCTCATTTCATTTCTAAAATAAGGAAAATTGTAAGATATTGTTATAGGTTATAATTTTTCTAGATATGCATTCATTCTTCGATTTCTTGCAATTCTTCATATCATGGCATCAATAATTAATCTGAATGCCATTTCTACAGTCTCACTTTTAATTTTAACGTTAATTTCGCAAAATTTGCCGTATAACATAAATCGTTTATTATTAACAACTGGCCGTGCACTGTCTTTAAAAATTAGAAATTTACCGATGTAAATAAGCGATCATCGTTATTGTAAATTGTTACATAATAGCTAAATTTAAATGTTGTCGATAAAAAGGAGTAGCGACGTCTTTAAAAATTAGCGATGTGTTACATGATACAGCCGTATATACGTCAAATTTTGTTTATAATCACATAAAATAATTTATAAAAATATTTATTTGAAATCGGCACTAAAGTGCTCAAAAATCGTCATTAAAAGCTCAGAAATCGTCACTAAAGTAACCCATTATACGATGATTTTAAGCAACGCAGTGTTGGCAACCGTTAAATAATTATTGTATAATTAGGATAATTTTGGCAGATATATTAATGTACTATAGTAAATTTGGACGTAACATGATACAAAATTTGCAAGAAGAATTAACTATTAATTCCGATGACGAAATTGAGGACAAAACACATAATTTTGAGTGTTATTTACGATAACTTCACTTCTCGAGGTTGGCAACACTGACTGTCAGTTTCAATTGTCAACTGATAGATGTATAAACAACCTATATTGTAATTTTTTACAGTTTTTTCGAATTTTAGATTTGAAAAAACCTTAATATGTACCTCGGCACCGAAGTTCTTTTTTATCATTCACTTGGTTTATTTTCCTCGGCCCTACAGGCCTTGGCAACTAAATTCCATATTCGTGATAAATAATTGAACTTCAGTGCCTTGATACATAATAGTTATTTACGTAATCAGTTATGAAAATAGCGATATTGTTCAACGAGCTGTAAGTTTGCCAAAACGAGCGTAGCGAATTTTGCAAATTAAGCGAGTTAAACAATATCACTTTTCATAACGTATTACGTACAATATTTTATTTTAAATTATTTTATTTATTATTAAAGTAGGCATCTACACGGCATCTGATTTAATTGAATATCGGTTGTAAAAAATGTAAAAAGTAAAACTTTACAAGACGGAATTAGATAAATAACTATTTCCTGAATACTTACAAAACTAAACTAATAACCTCTTTCGTACTAAAAAAAAAAAATCTAGATTAATATATTTTTCTATGAAATTGTGGGGTAAATAGCTCCGAGGTAACGTGCCGGACTGTGGATCGTGAGGTCCTCAGTTCGAATCCCACTGCCGACAGTTACAAATTTAAATTTACCCCTGTGGTTCCTCCTCCACTAACATCCTTGGGGGCCATGATTTGACGGCTGGTAACCGCACTTCATACGAAAAAATATATCACTTACCGAGATCTGCGTAAGCAGAGTGCCACACCTGTAATGGGTAAAAGGTGTGATGATATATTTATTTATTTTATTCTATGAAATTCTACCAAATCTGTATGCAAATTAAGTTACAGGAATATAGGTGAACTGAAACAATTTCAAGCGCAATTTTCCCAATACTCGTTACCTGCGTGTGATAATCGAACAAAAATGACAAATAGAACGAGACGTTCAACTGTCATCGGCAGTCTTCGCTCATGCAAACCGTCCTTAATGTGATTGTCGTTTATTTTAAAGTTATGACGCACAAATATATCGGCATCGGTAATAATTATATTCAATGTCATTTTTCTAATATTTGTGAGTTGTCAAAATTGTCTGTGTTTGATTACAAGTAAATATGTATTTTGAAGGTGGACAGTGATTACGAAATATGTATGTTTACGTCGAGAATAATTATTTTCATGTGAGTTATATCATATAAGCACATACGTTTGATTTGAATTCTGATTTTAAGATTAACGAGAAAGTATTTGCAACGATCCTAAACATTATATCAAGAGTTTAATTAAGGCTGCAAGCTTTAATCATTATATACGTAACGATTTGATTAAAGTAAACAAAGTAAGTAGGTTTATTTATTTTTCTACAATCGTTGCACAATATCGACATTGTTCTTCCATTTTTGGTTAGGAAATGTTCAAAATTGTCGCTCTAGGGCGACAAAGTGACATATTGTCGCACTAGCGCGACAAAAACAAAACAAAAATAAATTAGGTTAAGAGAAGTAAATGATGCATTGGATTTTTCTGGTAATAACCTTGCTATTGCAAATACAGTTTGCATATACGTACATACACTTCAACTTAATCACCATAAACGTATTCACTCTGTAGACTTTATGTCAAATGTACTCCATATATCAAATGTACTCCATGTGTCAAATTATGATTTCTTTGAAAATGTTGATTTTTTCATAAACGTTGTCATGATTACGGTGACATGGGTAACTACAATTTTACTGAATTGTTATAGGCGTGACCAAAGATAATTTTGAAAATTAATTTTTTTCTACAGCTTGACATTGTTCAACGATTGTAGAAAAAATATTGTGTGTATCTCGTCGGATAGAGCTTGTTCGGTGCACTTGTCGAGTTGTTGATCTCGGATTCGCCTCGATCAACAATTTCTCGCCGCGTGCAACAAACAATGCTCTATCCGCACTTGATACACAAATAACTATTGTTATGTTGCGTAAGGAATTAATTCCAATTAGAGGAAAAGGGCCGATTTATAATCAAATGCAACATGGTTTAAATTCGCGAATCTTATGCGAATCGATATAATTTTCGTGTTACCATTTTCCCTAAATAATAACTGCACATAAAGAATAAGGTTAATCTCTTAAAATATGAAAAATAACTTACATTGAAACGAAGGTACAACTAAGGTCCTGTAAGTTTAACAATATAAGCTTTCGGCAAATTTTTAACACAGTGAAAGGGATCTAAAACAAATAAGTAACATTAAAATTACTTTTTTCTACGACCACTGAGAAATCTGCTCATTGTATGTTTGTTGTTGCTAGGGATATGAGGTACATTGCAATCATCGTGCGAAATGAATTTGTTTTGTGAGTATTTCAATACAGGTCATTTCATTTAAGTACAGGTGCCATTGCTAGGATGCTTATTTAGTATTGTCAAATATTGGAATGGTGAAAGCGGGACAAATTTATTATTAAAATTAAATTAATTTTGAAATAATATCGTGGTCGTAGAAAAAGTATAGTGTTCAACTCGCATGGAATGTCCATTTCATACTCGTATGATTTACAGCATTCGCCTCCGACTCATGCTACAAACTTTCATACTCGTAGGAAATGAGTACCATTCCATGCTCGTTATACAATGTACTATTATATAATAGAGTACTCACAGATATGTATTATGTACCTGTATTGGCGAAATTTGGTGGCAGCTACATTATTTTTAGTTTATTTTTTAATGAAACAATATTTGTGTATAGTTCTTTAAAAAAATATTATAAAAAAAAGTGTTGCCTTCATCAGGTAAAATATGAAACACTAAATAAATATGTTTATTTTTTACAACTATATGCAAATATTCTTTTTTGTAATTATGATGAGTTCTGAAAGCTTCTTTCAATATTCTTTCTAGATGTATTGTAAAAAAAATTTAAATTGTATATTCTACAACAAGTAATGGAACGGCGCATATTCCACACGAGCAAAAAGTTTGTAGTTCGAACCAGAAGCAAGGACTACGGTTTGCGAGCATGAAATATGCCAATTCGTTACCTGTTGTAGACTATACTTTTTATAAAAAGATTTTGGAAATTATATAAAAAATACAAATATAAAACTGTTAAAAATGCCAAACTCAAATACATAAAATTAAAACAAACAGACATAATCCTTGTAACTCAATCAATATACTTCATATATCTCGTTAATATGCTGCTCTGATTCGTCGAATTTATTTCATACGCGGCGTATGGAATGATAGTTATTCCAATACAATTTTTACTTATGGAATGCGTAGTTTCCAAAACGGTATTATAGAATAGGATATTGAACAACTAGTGTTACAATGACCTTTTTTGTAATACGAGTATAGTATAGTTTGCGTAAACGAGTCGAAGGCGAGTTACGCAGAATACGAGTATTACAATTAGGCATTGTAACACGAGTTGATCATACTACTTTTCCTATTTCACGTTCATAAATTCAATAAAAATAAAATAAAATTGTACGGCATGTTTAATATACCACTGGCCACCAAGGGGCTTTGCCCGCGGGGCCTATCGGGTCCCAGGCCGCCACCCCGACGCAGGGGCTCCGATTCAATAATTTTACGTGAGCAATGACAGCTCCAAGTTTGACAGACTGTTAATTTTACAAATAATAAATTCCCAAAAACAGTTGCACAAAATTCAATTTTGTAGCATTGTTTTTGAGAAAAACAGTTCACAAAATTGACTTTGTGTACGTGAAATAGTAAAATACACTTCCGGGATACATTGTGAATACCAACTATCAAAATTCGATAACCAAATATAGGTTCACGAGGAAAATATAGATTGGGATGTAAAGGGGGAAAAAAATTGAACTATTATATTGTCTTAAACATCTACAGGATTTCCATAAAGAAAAATATATTCAAAATATGTTGTATAAGATATTATTCTTAATAATTAAATTAACTAGTATTTTTAACAAAAATAATTGTGTAATTTACAGAAGAATGCAAATGCGTTACCAGTGGTCCAGTGATACAAAAAATGTTAGTTTAATGAAAATAATAATGCTGATTAATTGTACCCTCATCTCCTTGCAATAATTATATTTAAAATCGAAATAAAATTACTTCCGCTTTAGGCGGATTACAAATGACATCATGTACTTAATACTTAATTTCCGACTAGAATAAAATTTCCTAGTTCCTGGTTCCTGTCGAAAATCTCCACGCAAACAAACAAATAATTAATCTTACTTTCAGCTTCTAATTTGTTTGTTTGAACCCTGTACCTGACATGTATACAAAAATATGGTAGGGTCACCACAGAACTTTCTTAATATACATATTAATTTGTATGGAATATTTAACTGATGCTCTTGGTGACTCTACTAGATGCAAAAGTGAGTATATAACATTAAATTGATTCTGATATAATTACAAAAAATACTGTTTACTACTAAACTCCGTGGAGTTCAGTCATGAATTATTCATTGTAGTTGGTGCTGTTCTTCCTTAACAAATTTCTGTAATAACATTCTTCATAACATTGCGATTTACAAAAATATAATATTAACAGATAGTATATATACTTTTGCAGTCGACGTTAGTACTTTTGTGTGCTTTTTGTAACAATAGTTATTTGTCAAACTAGAGAGGAAAGTGCTCGTTCGAAATGCCACACTCGCTGCGCTCATGAGGCAAACTTCGAACTCGAGGGGGAAAAAGAGCTTTCCTCTCGTGTTAGACACAACATTTTTTTCACGACATGTTTCTAAAAGCGATTTGCTCGGACCTAAAATACACTTTAAGAACACAACTGATAGACTGATACGTTAAAAGTTAGGTTATCAGACACAAGGCGATGTAGCAGTGTTGCCAATGAACCAATCTTAAATATCTCTAATAAGTTGTCAAATTGTGATTTAATAAGAAAAAGAAAAATATAAGACATAATTGCAAGATTATGTATATCACTAAAATAAGGATTTTCAATCAAATTAGTAATTTATTTATAATTTTTGTAATATATTTTTTGCAAATAACATTAATATTGGTAACACTTCTATATTTTCCTCTCTAGAGAGGAACAATACATTTTCCTCAGGGAAAGAACGGTGGGGTTTCTTACCATGTCGTGAAAAAAAAATATTTAATTCAATTTTAAATAAAAAATTAAATAAAAATATTGATAGATACTTAACAAATTAATAACAATAACACCAAATTCTCATATTAGTCTAGTCAAACTGTTTTATTATGAAAATATAAATTAACTATGAACTTGTAGATAATTAGTTTAAGTAAGAATTCTCCATTTTATGTTAAGTACGATGTCTGATTTTTTTTTTATATTGACAAATTATATTTTTAATGTTTGACTTTCACATAAGTAATTGTTATATGTTAAATAAGTATTATGTTTTTGTTGTTTCTCTAATTAATTTGGAAAAAAAATGTTTTCAGCTCCTGCTGAAACCCATGTGGGATATAAACCGGTTTAGGTTGAAATATATTTTTTTTAATTGTGGCTGCAATCCAGAAATTGTTTTTATTTTAATACAAATCCCAGTCAAGAAGATTACATATTTCTCATATTAGTGTTTTCGTCACTTTCATACAATCAGCACATGGCTACATCACGTAACTATCCACGCTACAGTCATTGGCTAAACAATTTAATACAAAGTTTTGCATCGGAATTTTCAAACATACAAAGGTTTGCATCTAGCATCAGTTTCAACGCTCAATAATACAGTAAATACACACTTTAACATCCAACATGTATAGCTAATATAATATGAGGGTACATTTTCTTTTTAAAATGACGTGCAGAACTCAGATTTTAAATATTTGGCATATACATACTTTTGCATCTAATGAACTCATATGTTTGACATATAGAATAGATCATTTAGTTATTTGATTGTTTTTTTACCAACTATGAGTTTGATAATTATTTACTTTACAAGTGGGCAAAGTAAGGAATTAACTACGAGAGAAATTTTAGCACACGAAGCCGAAGGCTGAGTGTGATAAATTTATCGAGTGGGTAGTTCCACTTTATCCACGTGTGAAGTATAACGTTTTATCCATCATCTCTTAATAAAAGCAAAATTTATTAAAGAAATATTATTTGACGGTAACATATGCTTTAAATTTTCTAAATTAAAATGACAGTCGAAGTAGTTATCAAGGTGTTGTGTGTAATTATTGTTATAAATAGAAAATTACTCACTAGTAACTTTTCTAAAAATTATACCCACTAGTGGGTAATTTGTTACTTTCCTCGTTTAAAATCGCCATAGCTATAGAGCATTTATTGAGAGGTGTTGGATAAAATATGTTAATAAACGTATAAATAAAATGTAAAATAATAATCTTATTGATAACATCTTTTATTTTAAATATTTTACTGTAGCTGATTTATATTCGAAATAAATTATCCAGGAATCTTTCAATTATGACCAAAAGTTCTTCGCATTGTCACAAAACTCATAATTATGAAGTTTATTTACTATATCTTACATAGACTGATCACTGATATAATAGTAACCTTACAATGTCTAACACAACTCAAAATATATATTTCCGCTAAAATATCGCCATCCATTTTTTTATGATTGCTATTCTTCCTTACTTGTATACGACATATAAAGCACTAAAAATAAAAAAATCTGGTGTGGGCACCACACTACTTTCTTATACAATTAAATCCAGCTGATCACGTATGACTTGTTCCTTGCGTATGACTTTATTTTGACAATTATTTGATATATAGATGCTAAACCTGTTTAATAGAAATTAATTAATATCTAGTCTTCAAAACATATTTTTGATACTTCATAATTATTTGACACGTTTGACACATAGATATTAAAAATGTTTTAGTTTTTGATCCCATTGTAACTAAGATTATAGAAATATATTCTTAAACATATAATTTAGTTTTTCTTAAAATTAGAAGCATGTACAAGAAAAATACAAATAACATTTTATATTCCAAATATTTTTGCTAACATCTTTCATTTGGAATTTTTTCCCACAGCTGATTCTATTTTAGAAATAAATGGAATTTATTGTTTTGTGTGTCCAGTAAACTGCCTCTTCCGATTTTTCAATTTCATTCAAAATCAACTCAGCTCTTCATTTTTTCATGAAACTTATAATTTCCAAATTTCCTTTATATATATTGTCTCGTTCATGAGATATTGTGCACACGGATATCCATCCATCCATCCATCCTCACACACAGACATCATTGAGAAATTGGTCTTAACGGATTCAGTGGGCCTCAAAATATGTATTTCCGCAAAAATCTCGTCAACGATTTTTTCGTGATTCCAATACTTCCTTATACTTTGTATAAGAAAGTAAATATAACGTTTACATCTTCAGCCATTAGGACTTTGACATTAAAATAAATAGAAGCTATAGTATTCAACAGAGATTTTAATTGTTTAAAAGTTTTTAGAAATTTTCCTTAAAATCTTTTAAAACCGGTAAAATACTCCGCCGTCTGAATAATAATCAGCTAAGACTTTTATTTTGGTTTTACGGTCCGCTGCTCTAAAAAACTCGAACTCGTGAAAATTAATTTAGCACGTGCATGAAAATTTCTAAAGGAAATTCTATGCAGTCCCTCTCTTTTGCTTTTGTGAATAATAAGCAAGTAATGCTTTATCTTTAAAGATTAAAATAAATAATATTAAAAAATTATTTTAATAATTTCTGCTAAAAACTATTTATCAACTGTCTACGTTCAACTAGAATTCTGGTTCCAGGAGATAAACACAGCGGGTGTTTGCCCCAAGCTCCGGTCACTGGCTTGGTGGCACGCGGGCACGTGTTCAGGGCTCCTGCTACACCCCGCTCAGCGCGAACTGCGCCCTTCATTACCGAGGTGCACACGACACTAGCAATGTCTTTCGCCACGTTTCAATTCGTCCACAGCTTTTAACGGGTATGCAAAGTTTTTAATTTTGTTTTGTATCTTAAAAATAATTCCTTTTCGTCAAAATATGTATAGATGGTGAATTGAAGGATACACTCACACCATAGCATTTTCAATGTTATTTTTGAAATGTCCAATTATTCCCTAACTATTTTACATCAAAAATGTTAAATAGTTTATTGTGGAGAAAGAATTTCTGCATCTTTTGACAATAATATTTATAATTTTATTAGACCTGGAACCGGAAAAGTGACGGAAATGTTTATTGGTAATTTTTTTAAAATTATGAGTGTCATTAATTAAAATAGAAATTCCGTTGACATGATTTATGAAAAATTATATAGGGATATAGTTGTCACGAAAGCAATTCCAGATTATCATTTGTGGATCGTGAGATCCTCAGTTCGAATCCCACTGTCCACAGTTACCAATTTAAATTTACCCATGTGGTTCCCCCTCAACTAACACCTTTGGGGAGTATGATTTGACGGCTGGTAACCGTACTTCATACGAAAAAATAAATCACTTACCAAGATCTGCGTAAGCAGAGTGCCACATCCATAATGGGTAAAAGGCGTGATGATTTTTTTTATCATTTGCAAGAAAACTATTTGTTTGTCACACACAAATTTCATGTGCAATGAATGTGATAAAAATGATGAATGCGAATGATAATTATTATTCCAATTTTTTTTAAACAAAGAACTCCAATGATAGTACTATACTGAGTTTTTTATAGTTTATGTATAATTTAAAATTAAAAAATATATATATTTTATCCAACATCTCTCAATAAATGCTCTATAACTATGGCGATTTTAAACAAGCAAAGTAACAGATTATCCACTAGTGGGTATAATTTTGAAGAAAGCCTCTAGTGAGTATTTTTTTATTTATAACAATAATAATAACACACAGCACCTTGGTAACTACTTCGATTGACATTTTAATTTAAAAATTTAAAGCATATGTCACTGTCAAATAATATTTCTTTAATAAATTTTTCATTTATTAAGAGGTTTTGGATAAAATGTTATACTTCACACACAGTAAGGAATTACCCACTCGATAAAATTACCCACTTGTAAAGTAAATAACTATTAGTTGCACAAATTATGTTCATAATAATATAAATTTTACCAATCTGATAAATTTTGAAGCCATTTCAGGCATTGGACTGCTATTTTTTTTAAATGAAAGTAATCATATGCCGCTCAATAATTGGTTGATTATGAATTTATGTGAACACAAACGACCATGCTCTTCGATTCGAACCCAAGACCTCTGGCGTGCTAGACTAGTGACTACGCTACCAATAGACTCAGATTGATCCCATGGAACTGATATTCTCCGTTGAAACCACCAGAATTTTGGAAGGTAAGGGTACGAACTAGATCCTAATCCAAATCGCGGATGAAAAGTCGTGGGCAAAAACCGCCGCGTGTCGAACGAATGAGGAGTAAGCAAGCGGCACGTGATATTAATCGGTGTTTTGCCAGCTCCGCAACCAACGCCTGAAGTTGAGATCGAACTCTGAAGAAACACGAGACACGCGCACTTCACAAGACGCACGCAAAAACCTTGTTTACGGTTTTTGACATCGGTGTCTTCTGTTATGGTCCCCGTGCTGTCGAGCACGCCAGTAAGAGGATGTATTATGGGTTACGTGTTCGTTTTGTAAGGAAGGAAACCGAATAGAAATTATTCAGTAGCTGAAGGTTTATAAATATACTGGGCCATTTATGCTGAGGTTGAATGGTCGTTTTTCATCGAAAAGTACCTGCACGTGTTTTGCTGGAGCACGGATAATAAGGCAATAAATTGAAAAGGGATTAAAATCAAAATAAAAGCAACAATAGTTCAAATTGAAATACACCTCATTAGTCACAACTAAGTAGATATGCAGCTGAATATTCGACAAATAATAATAATTAATTAGCTCCGTATGTTGTACCTATCTACCTATCTAAAAGAGTATTGAAAGGAAATAAAATTTCTGGTTTACATTTCTTGTTTTATTATCTCAACTCAACGTTTCGACCACACGTGGGTCATCATCAGGAGCTACATGAAAAATTGTTACAATAATGCCCGCTATTATAAACGATAATGAAATTGCCGGATAGCCAATGTGCTACTAAATTTAATATGCTACTTAATATTTGTGTGGGTATTATAAACCAAAATTTTATTTAATTACCTATTTATTAGTTAATCGTATCTCTCTAGAAAATTTACCAAATCATATTAAATTTAGTTGATAAGTTAGAATTTCCAAGTAGATGGCGGCAGTGAAATGAACTAAATGGAACAATTTGAAATATTTATTAAATCCATTACATTATTGAATGATCAATGAGTGTATGAAATATGAAAGTTATTGCTACCAGAATTATATTCATCAAATATATTTTCAGAAAAAATGGTAAAAATAAAGAGACAAGAGTATGGGCAGATATAACCATATAAGTGTCCAATTTAATTCAATATACAATTCAGGACAAAGATATGGAATTTATTTGAAATTATTTTATGAAAATATTAAATTAAAATCAATAAAGCTGAAATCTAAGGACAATATAAATGGATATTATTTAATATGGGGCACGTAAATAATAGAATATATTTTTATTTAGGTAGAACTGGAGGATATAATACACGGTGGGCCATTTTAAGTTGCGTTCAGGAATATCTCGGAAACGAAGCATCGGATGAAAAATCCAAAAAACACGACTAAAATATTTTCGAGGGGGACATCCCATAACACCAAATTCAACCCCCCACCCCAACCTTGGGGGGTGGGGCGGGGGTAAGTTTAAAATCTTAAATGGGAACCCCAATATTTTTTTACAGATTCGCATTCTACGTAAAAAATGGAATTCAGTGACATCAAAATTTTCGCCCCTGCCCTCCTCCCCCGTGCCACTGGGGCGGCGGGAAAATTTGAAATGGAAACGGCAACACCCACTTTTTCTCGAAGATTCGATCCAATTCTCGAGTCCCCTCGCCTCTAACCAACGGGGTGCACGGCACAGGCACGGGGGAGGGGGGCAGGGACGCAAATTTTATGTTACTGAATTTAGTTTTTCACGCGGAATGCGAATCTGTAAAAAAATTTGGGGTTCCGATTTAAGATTTCATACTCACCCCCACCCCACCTTCCAGGGTCGGGGTGGGGGCAGGGGTGAAAATTTTGATGGTACTGCATGTAGTTGTTAACGTAAAATGCGAATCTTTGAGAAAAAGTGGGTGTTCCCGTAACCAATTTGAAAGTTTCCCACCACCCAACTGACCCGGGGGGGTGGGCGGGGGCGAAAATTTTGATGTCACTGAATTCCGTTTTTCACGTAGAATGCGAATCTGCAAAAATAGTTTATGGTTCCCATTTAAGATTTCAAACTTACCCCTGCCCCACCCCACCAGGGTTGAGGCGGGGGGGGGGGGTGAATTTGGTGTCATGGGATGTCCCCCTCGAAAATATTTTAGTCGTGTTTTAAGGATTTTTCATCCGATGCTTCGTTTCCGAGATATTCCTGAAAGCAACTTAAAACGCCCCACCCTATATATATAAAAAGAAATAAACAGATGAAAACTTATCAATGAAGCGCTATCAATTGATGATACTGACACTGACACCATATTCGAAATACCTATGTTAATATCTACAAAATTTTTAATATTTAAATATCTTTAATATTTAAAAATAATTGTCTTTATTTATTATTTTCCATAAAGTATTTGTAAAACAAAAATATAAAATAACATTGATAACTAAATTTAATAGCACCAAAACTGTCCTGCTTATGTAATAAGCTGATTTAGTAGGAGACTAAATTTGTTTTCGGTTACGGTTCGTGAATTTGGGCTCATGTCGTATGTATTTGTTGAGGTAAATAGCTATGAATTCTATCCCCATATTTTTTGAAAGAAATTCCAGAATTTATCACGACCTGGCTGGTGAAACGAGCTTTGTTTTTGGGTGTTTTAAGAGCAGTGTTCAAGGCTCGGTTTCAGCACTGCACAATGTTCTAAAATTATTTTATAAAAAATACTTCAAATAAAACTGGTAGATAATACCTTTCTCTGTAACTTCTGTTTAAAGCAATTTTTTATAAAATAATTCTAAAATATTGTACAGCGTTAAAACTGAGCCTAAAACACTGCTCTTAATATACCCAAAAACAGAGCTCGTGGTACCATTCCCTGTTCGTAACTGCTTCGTTATACTCATGCTTACGAGACGCTGTCTGACGTCCTATGTTTCAAAGGGAATAAAGGAAGAAGAAAACAGTACCTGATAATAAACTTCATACTTAGTTCTCAGCGGTAATATAATATGAGGAGGCGTAACTTATTATAGTTATCTTTATGTAAATTTAGGCGCGTACCACAAAACAAAGTTGATGTTCTAAGGATATTTATACTAGCTGATCTTGTTAGAGGAGCAAGTTATACGTGTGATGAATAAGACAGCAGGTATTTTGGTAAATAAGCACTTGTTGTTCGTTTCATTCATAAATAAATTTAATCCTGTTTTCTACATTCCTTACACGAGGCAAATTTATAATACTAAATGTTGTTATTGTTATTATAGTTAGTCACGCCGTTTGTTAAAATTAGGTAATACGACTTTGCAGATAACATGATTGAGCTTCCAAAATTAAAATACGCTAACTAGTAGTAGAAAGCTAAACTAACCATAAGGTACATATTTTTCATTGTATTTTGAAATTAATTTTTTTTTTAATAAATAACAATAGTAGTTATGTTAAAAATATTCCAATGTAAGTATAACATTTGTTTAAGCCGTATTATTTAAATAAGATGTAAAAATGAAAGGTTAATTGTATTTGTAGGTTATAGGTTAAGATTGAATTTTCTCCAAAGAAACCTATAAAAACAGGAAAAATTGTAGTGTGTATGGCAACAGTTCTGCTGCCAATAAAAGCAAACTACCAATACTAATGCAAGCACTCGCCATCGTAAGATATCATACAAAATGAATTTGATATGTACCTTTTGGGAATTGTGATCAACGCCATCTCTTGCTAATTTGGAAGCTCAATACTCAAGTGTTTCTTTATTTTTATTGTTTAAACAAATTTTCAGTAATAAAACTTGTTGCCAGGGAATAGTAACGAAAGCTTGGAGGACTTGAGTGGCTATTGCCCAATGTCAAGAAATGTTTGAAAGAAACTGGAGAATTATTTTCTAATTTATCAAACTCCCGAATTATATTTAATCAAATTATTTTTTGGTCCAAAAATTCAAAACAAAATTGGGTAACGCACATTTGTTATTATAAATCATACAGAGTTTATCACCGGAAATAATATCTAGAGCTTTACTTTCATTATAATAATGGCACGATTGGTTAAAACATAGACACGTGACTAACAGTGACACATTTCATTGGATTTAAGATACGTCAAAAACAATCTCTTTAATTTCAAATAATAACATACAATTCAAATTCAACAGTTTCTATTTTAACTTCATTAGTGGCTGTTTTAACCCTGGATGATAAGATGAAAATTCTTTATAAAGTATAGCTGGAGTTTGTAAAAACAACAAAACGAAGTATGTCAGTTATTTTATCGTTATTTCACATAAATTCTCCATTTGGCACGATAGAAACATGAACATGACAGTTTAAATAGTTGAAAACAGAGTTTTCTATGTTTTTGCAAGCTTAAAGCAGCAATTTTATCGTGATTATAAAAAAGCAATTTAAAATTTCGCGCCATATATTAGTGTCAGTTGTACCAACTGAAAACAGTGTTTCCGAAGCCCCACAGCTTATCTATCATTTTCTTTTCACCTCCTTTACATCGAAATCTATTATCATTAACTATCCTTTGTTTATTAAAGGAGCAAGAAATTTACAATGCTAAACTAAATTTCATTATTTTAAAAACATTGTGAGTTTTAAAAGTATTTTGTTGGCAACGGCCATAGCAGGGTGCGTTGATGCCGGTACACTCGATAACGTAAGTTAAGCAATACTGCCCGCGGTCAGTAGTTTGATGGGTCACCGCTTTGCAAAAACCCACACTACGTGCAGTTGTCATTGTCACAACACCGAAAAACGAGGAACGAGGAGACGTAACCTTAGCAGTTGAGACTGCTTCAACAAATTAAAAAAATCTGTTGACACCACAATACCATCGCCATAGATTTCTAATCAAATAATACAGGAACACGGACCACCACTATCAAGAAAAGTTCATCCCTTAAAAAAATGTAGTTTTCATTTATGACACACATGTCAAAAATAGATATTAGCGTTGTTTTATTATTTTAAAAGGCACAGATTAATGGATTTAAACGAAAATGTCAAAATATAATTTTCTTTAACGTGTTGTAATTCGTAAAAGGAGACAGTAAGAGAATAATGTTTCAAACAATAATTGTACTCAATAATATATGAAATATTATTCTAATAACAAAAATTGTTAATAAACCATAATTTACTGAGATTTAACATGATAGGGCTTCAAGTAAACTACCACTTCCGGTTATTGGATTATCAAAAACTAATCGGCTCTTTTAAAGCAGATAATTGATATATACAAAACTTAAAAATTTTCAGTTTAGTAGTTTTTGAGAAACCCTAATACCAGAGATCCACACAAACTGACAGACTGATAGAAAAACAGACAGACAGACATAAAGACATCATTGCGAAACTATTAAAATCGTATTCTAGGGACCCTAAAACGTGCTCATCCACTGAAAATTCATTACCGAATTTTTAACATGATTTCTATACTTTCCTTACAAGATGTGACGGGAGGTAATAATAGTTATTTACATACCAAATGCGGGAACGGTTGGTTCTCGGATGAGTGTTTGGCGGCGCGAGCTTGCGAGCGCCGCCATAGAACGATTCCGGGAACCGAGTTCACGCAAGAGGTTTGTACAATATTTTTTGTACGAAATGTATAAAACTAATAACAGTCCATACAAAGAAATGAAGTTCTTCAAGGAGTTATTTTGATAAAAGTCAAAGTTGAACTATAAATATAAACACACAAATTAATTTATTTAATATATTAGAAAACAATTAAAATATTTATAATATTTACCGTATTCACTTGTAAATTTATTACATTTCTTATTTATATTGAGATAACTAACGTTACATTTGTAGGTTATGTATTTTACAGCTGTCATATCGGGCAGATTTTATTGCCAACATTGGTAACCAAATGCACTAAATTCGTTATTTTTAAATTCAATTTCATTCTTATTCCTTCATTATTTAGATTAATATTATGTAAAGGAATGTTTGAAATACTATATTATTTTATTATAAATATAATTGATTAATAAACGCTTTAGAAATAGGAATGTTTTCGTCGAAATTTCCCGGTTGTCTATCTGGTGGAGACCTGGGAAATGGACATTTCGGACGTTGCTTAGGCAACGCTAAACAACACATTTCAATGTGAGTACAAAAAAAGTATTTTCAGGAATTTAAAAATGTAATCACGAATTTGATAAATAGAAGTACAACCTATAATGTTTCTAAAATAAATCTAACCTTTAAGCATTGAAGGGATAAAGGGTTAGAATAAAAAGCTGACCAACGCTGACCGCTGACGGATGCTGACTGTAGTGTAGAGTTTACACTGGGCTACTATGAAAATTAATATCCAGTAACTTATAACGACCAACACAGAAATATGCTATATTATCTAGATAAACATTATTTTATTATTTTACCGATTTTAATTCTAATAGCCTCTAATGGTCAGCTATTAGAGTTAAAATTGGTAAAATAATATAATAAGGTGTTTATCTGGATAATATAGTCGTCATAAGTTTATAGATATTAATTGGCATAGTAGGCAAGCAAGCCCATGTCCCATCTGTATGATTTGCCTGATGAACGATGAAACCAAGCATCTTCACGATGAAAATAGGATTATTTCTATTTCCATCGACTAAATGCGATGAAACCATTTGTTACTGGATTCACGATGAAGAATTTAAATCTATGTTCATTCCCCTTTATAGTTTCTGTCATTTGTTTTCATTATTATTATTTTGTGTAGTATTCTATTTAGTTTAACAATACAGGTTTTCATTATTTAGTTAATTTTCTTTTAGTTTGGTTTTTAAGTGCACGATTACTTTGTTTATTGAGGTTAAGTTTTTGTGTTTACATTTGTAAAATGAATATTCTGAAGGTAAGTTGTTTATAAATTTATTAGCTATGAAATATTTTATATTAAAACTTTGTTTTGTTGTTTAGCTAGATGCCAAAAAAAAAAAAAAAAACGGTATAAATCAACTGGTCACAGGAGACTCGCATTTTAAGCAACAAATTTAAAAATCCAGTTCTTTGGCCTTAAAAAAATTCTGTGCGCTTTTTTATCTAGTGATCTTAATAAGTTGTACAATAAAAAGCTAACCCTATACCAGTTCATAGTTCCAATTCATCTTTGATTTATGTTTCCTTCTAATTTTATTGTGTATTTATATTGAATAAACTGAAGTTAAAATAAATATTTCATGAGATTTAATCAATCAATTTAATCCATAGAAATTTTTAAGTACGTAAGAAATGTTTTTTTTTTTGACCAATTTACAATATCTACAAACAATAAAAAATATTTTTATTTTCCATCAACGCATAGGTTATGTCCAAATAAATGACGTATGTACAGAATAATCTGAAGAAGAGAACATTTTCATGAGATTTTTGTCATCCAAGTGTGACACCTCTAAATCGTATTTCCTCGTTCACCGCTAGAGTTTCATCTTTCATCAGGCAAATCATACAGATGGGACATAGGCTTGCTTTATACTTCGGTCAGCATCCGGCAGCGGTCAGCGTTTGTCAGCTTTTTATTCTTACCAAGGGAAAAAGAAAATATACTTATATGTATTTCAATAACTAAGTTATCATCATGAGTACAAGCAAAAGGGACAAAATCAAGATTACACAACCAAGTCAGTAGTCAAGATTGAATCCGATTCAATATTTTTATCAATTTAAGGCGTTGGGATTAGATTTAATATTTTTCTAAAATAGACAAAAATACTGCAATAACTAATATTATTTTTTGACGTTTATTTAAACCAATCAAATGCTTTATTGTATGTCACGTGACGGCGTTTTAACCAATCCTGTCATTATTATACTGAGAATAATGCTCTTGTGATTATTCCCGGCAATTTTCTCTGTAGCTTTTTTGTTTTTTTGACAGATGTCAGATGTCAGATAGTTATCATCAACACAAGTAAAAATGAGCAAAAAAGATAGATTTAGTGGCGTGCTTGATGATGAAATCAAAAAATAATCTAATTAAATACAACTCGAGAGTTCGATAAATTAGAAAATAATTCTCCAGTATCTTTCTCAAACTTGTCGCCATTAGGCAATAGCCACTCAAGCCCTACGGGCTTTCGTGGCTATTGCCTGGCAACAAGTTTTCGAAAGATCTGTCAATTTTCAATTTATTCTCACCCTCTTGTTATATTATTACTGAAAATAAATCATAGTAATAACTTCCCTACTTGAAATACCGTGCAGTACAATAATTTTAAAGATTTCAATTAAGATTATGTCTAATTCGGACATAAAATTCATTACCAACAAATCGAAAACCTTCACCGACAGAGACAGAAACAGGAACAGTATCTTTCTGACAATTCCTTCACGAAGTTTCCATTCGAGAGAACGAGGAATCAATGTAGCGATCTGTTATAGCCCCTCTCGCCGTTTCATCCGCGCAGCGGAAGTGAACCTGAGATTAGAGTTTATTTTCAAACATTTCAACAGCCATTGAAAACAGGACGTGCGAATTATAACCGCTACTACTCAGTTTAATGACCAATTATACCACAATAACAAAGATTTGTCTTGAAGTAATGAACAAACAAATAAAACACTCATTAACTAAACGGGGAAAACAGTTTGTGAGTTTGTTCACATCGCAAAATGACATTTGAATGCATGGGTTTATAACTGATTAATATTAAAGGAGAGTCCAGACAAAAGCAGATAAACTTTATACTTATAAGTTGACATATTGAATGGTTCGTATTTCAAAGTTATTTTATTAATAATAAAACAATTATTTTGGTTTAAACTTTGTTCCAAAATTTTTTAAGCGTATTTTTTTGTGTTAAACATCAGACAATGTCAAAGGTTATTCTTATTGTGGATTTACAAAAACACAATTTTTCTACAAACATTTGTTACATAACTGTCTCGCCTCAATGTATATTCAAACACAAGGGACTCATTTCAAATTAAATATACAGGTGGATCTAATATGGTTCATTTTCATTAATTACAAAAAATTAAATTTGTTCAGATACATTTATACATATTATAATTATTATTTTATGCATCAAGATGATTAGAGGAGTACTATACAGGGTGAGTCATCGAAATGCCCGTCTTCGATATCTCCCTTGTCGTTAGAAATACGGCATATATTTATTAGCAAAATTCATTCGACTACTAAAGGAGCATAACGTAAAATTATTTTCACATATACAGGATGTAACGTAACGGCTAGACGAGAAATGTTTGTCTTTTTTTAAATGGAACACCCTATATATTTTTATATATTTTGAATTGTATTTTATTCACCTATATGGACATATGAATTTTGTTTTAGTTTTCCGCGGCGTTGTCAAGTTATTTAAGAATGGCAATTATATTGGAAATAATTTCCATGGTATACTAGATTTAATTTGTATATGTGAAAATAATTTTACGTTATGCTCCTTTAGTAGTCGAATAAATTTTGTTAATAAATTCATGCCGTATTTCTAACGACAAGGGAGATATCGAAGACGGGCATTTCGATGACTCACCCTGTATAATAAATTTTAGACATACTCAGTCAATAATAAATAAAAATAAAAAAGATTAAACATATGCACTTTCTTTGAAAAAGATGTCAACAAAATAGTCTCTGCTATTATTTTTACAAATTTCACCCGTAGTTTTAAATACATAATAAATAAATTTATCCTACACCTCTCAGTATATGCTCCATAACTATAGTGATTTTAGGGAATGTCTTCAAAACACGAATACGCAAAAACAGAATAAAATGTAACCGAATACGCATGCACAGAATATGCAAAACCCGAAAGGTTACAGAATGGCACGAAATATTCAAAAACAGAATATGCATTTCCCGAAAAAGTGAGCGTGGTTCTTTGGTTGGTCTACTTTAGGCAATTACCGCAAGATAAAATCACAGACGTACGATTTTAATTGTCAAATTGACAGCTAAATAAAATAAAACCAATAATTATTTTTATAATTCAGTAAACAGTATGTAAAAACCATTGATGAACCAGCATTTTTGCGAGCAAATTTACGTGTTATTAAATTAGAAAAACATTTAATTTAGTAGTTTAGTTAGTCAGATTTACCGTCATATATATAAATGAATAATGTCTCATTGTTTTTAGATATATAGTTGTCACTATTAGTGTGGGGATCTATAACTTCGTGCTTGTCAACATACCATGATAATAAATAGCTGATTTTATGTAAACATACATTTTTCTGATTTTTGTAAAAAATCTATATACCAATTGTATAATTATTTAAGAATGTATCAATTGTAAAATGGAATAGAATTTATTGTAATATATAGCATTCGAAAACATCAAATTTTTCGGATAATTACTTTTTAGATATTCAAAGTAAGAAAGTCGAATCAAAATGCAATTTTTATTATATTACAAATATTAACAATAATAAATAATTCACTACAAGAACCATTTTGATATTGTTGATTTATATAAAACTTTTGATTTTATCAACAAAAGAGGTTCTTTTACTTTTGTCACAATTTCTTTAATATTTTACAGCACTTCTTTCATATTGAACAGTATTTTAAATTGATGTGAATAAAAAATGTAACAACAGTGACAGAATCAAATTTTAAAATACTTTTAGTGAATGTACCTAACTTATGTCATATTAACATATAGCGGTGATTGTTTAAAGTAAACCAACCAAAGAGCCACGCCCACTTTATCGGGAAATGCATATTCTGTTTTTGAATATTTCGTGCTATTCTGTAACCTTTCGGTTTTTGCATATTCTGTGCATGCATATTCGGTAACATTTCATTCTGTTTTTGCGTATTCGGGTTTCGCCCGTACACCCGTGATTTTAAACAAGGAAAGTAACAGATTAACCATTAGTGGGTATAATTTTGAGAAAAGTCACTAGTCAGTAATTTTCTATCTATAATAGTTATTTACTTTACAAGTGGGCAAAGTAAGAAATTACCCACGAGAGAAATTTTAGCTCTCGAAGCCGAAGGCTGAGTGAGATAATTTTATTGAGTGGGTAATTCCACTTTGCCCAAATGTGAAGTATAACATTTTATCCAACACTTTTTAATAAATGAAAAAGTTATTAATGATATAGTATTTGACAGTGACATATGCTTTAAATTTTTAAATTAAAATGTCAATCGAAGTAGTTACCAAGGTATTGTGTGTTATTATTATTGTTATAAATAAAAAAATACTCACTAGTGGCTTTCCTCAAAATTATACCCACTAGTGGATAATCTGTTACTTTGCATGTTTAAAATCGCCATAGTTATAGAGCACTTATTGAGAGGTGTTGGATAAAAATAATAATAACACAACACCTTGGTAACTATTTCGATTGACATTTTAATTTAGAAAATTTAAAGCATTGGTAAATAATTTTTCTTTAAAAAATTTTGCATTTATTAAGAGATGTTGGATAAAACGTTATACTTCACACGTGGGTAAAGTGGAATTACCCACTCGCTAAAAATAACCACACGAAGCCGCGTGGGTCATTCCTCACTTTGCCCCCTTGTAAAGTAAATAACTATTATAGTAATACTGGTCAATAGAAATATTTCATATTTCATAGAAAATTAGCAGTTTAAAACAAAGACTTTGAAAAAATATTGAACATATAATTCCAAATGTAGCATTACGATAACTATAATAACAAATTAATGATTGAGTAATTAACGTATCCATACTATCATAATTCAAACATTGACGACAGTCAGACGATTGAAAAGATTTGTAATATATTCAAATTAATATTATTTTGTATGTCAAGTGCGGGAATAGTATATTGTACAACGAGCATGGAATGATACTCATTTCCTACGAGTGTGAAAGTTTGTAGCATGAGCAGAAGGCGACTGCTGCAAATCATACGAGTACGAACTGGACATTCCATGCGAGTTGTACACTATACTTTTTCTTTCACCATTCCAATATTTGACAATTCTAAATAAGTATCCTAGCAATGGCATATCTGCACTTAAATGAACTGTCCTATATTGAAATACTCAAAAAACAAATTCATTTCGCACGATGCTTGCAATGTACCTCATATCCTTAGCAACAACAAACATACAATGAGCAGATTTCTAAGTGGTCGTAGAAAAAACAATTTTTTAGCAAGAACGCGTCTTTAAAGCTCGAGCTTGCTTGTGTGGATGATGTCTTCTCGCAAAAGATTTGTACAATTCTTTAAATAACGAACGAAATTATTTTTAATAGAATTAAAATTTAATCAAAATACTCGTGAATTTGCAAATTCACAGCAGCCAAGTCCACTGATTGGTAAGGAATTGGATGGTTGATAACAATAAAAAAAAAAAAACAATTTGTACACATATTTATTAAAAATGATTAAGGTTAGCGCTTAAATAAAGAATATTATAAACGCTCATCACCTATACCAATATATCCACAAAAACGTATATACAGGTGTCCCATTTTACATTATATCCTTGAATATCTCGAAATGAAAGCATTTCACCGAAAAGTATGCCGAATCATAATCGTCATGGTTTTGAGGGGGACATCGGGTTTTGACAAAATGGCCCCCCTAGCCCCCCAAGGGGGGCCGGGAGGGGGGTCAACTTAAAAAATGTAAATGGGAACCCCTATTTTTTATTGCAGATTCTGATAGAGCGTTAAAAAATATGTAGGGTTTATTCGGATACTTTTTTCAATTTCCAACAGGTGGCGCTGTAATCGTTACCTCCCGTGGTGCACATTGGGTAATGCTAATGCCGACGGCACGCAAACTCTAACGAAAAAAAATATTTTTTGACATTTGAGGTCAAATGGATAACCAACATGTCAAAGTTATCCTCAAACTTGCTTATTCATTGAAACTCACTACTCAATTTTTTGACCAAAAACAATACCTCCCTTACCTAGAGGTAGGCGGGAGGTAAATATATGAAATATTCTTAATATTTGTTAAATTCTAGTAGGGGCAATTATATTGGAATAATTAACTGATAATAACTTTTGAATATCACATTGATCTCCAAATACGGAAATAATTTAAAAATCTGCCTATTTATTTCAGCCCTGCGAAGTTTTGACAGCTTTCTCGAACGTTTTCTCCTAAACCTCATTTTCCAATGCATTTCAGAGTTCATACTTCAACACTCGTTTCAAACTTCGAGCAAACAGTATTGTGGGAGTGTCACTTGTGAGATTTTCCTCACGCGAAAATTGAAAAGCACAACTAGAGTTCATTCACTTTTGGAACGATTATTGATTTGTTATTAGTTGTGGCGAAAAGTATTGCGTCGCCCACGATTTCGGAACAGATGTCGTGGGTGCAACGACAATTTCTAAAGATTATTTTAGTCTAGCGAACAACTTTCCAAATGGCAGATCTTATGAGATAACTTTTCTCTTTGCTAAGTTGATGGAGTGGAGTATAGGATTATTGTTATACATATAATTGGTTCGACCAGTTAAGTAAGCCAAAACTGTTTTCGTAATTTAGTTTAAAAGTTAAGATTGAAGAGTATAAAGAAAAGGTTTAGCTTAAATCAAGTGCTCCAGATTAGAATTTGTAATCGATTGAGGCGTATTAAAATTATCGATTACAAATATATATTATATTTAGAATAGCTACTTAATGGAAGTGACATTTATTGAAATACTGTTGAAGTGTAGCACGGCTGGACGAGACTATAATAAAGGGTTAATAAAAAAATCTGGTGTAGGCACCACACTACTTTCTTATACAAATAAAACCAACTGAACATGTATGATTTGCTCCTTGCGTATAACTATTGTGACAATTATTTGACATATAGATGTTATAACCTGTTTAATTTTGGATTTTCAGCTATGTTAATTTAATTATTAATTAATATATATATATTCTTTAAAACTTTATAACTATTAATACAAATATATTTTGCTTTTATAATATATCAAACGACACATATTTTTGACACTTCACAATTAGGTATTTGACACGTTTTACTAAGGCACTAGAATATATGAGTATTCACATCCGCCATTTTGGGTCCAAGTGTTATAAATAAAACAAATTATTGGAATCCAGTTACTTTAATTCTTTTCTGTCAAATTTGAAGTTGATATTGATTAATAATTGTGATATATCATTCTCTTAATTATTATATTTCATATCTAACAGGTAAGTGTACAGAATACTTTCTAATATATTACCGTATGATTTGTGTAGTTGGATTTTACAGAATTTCAAGAAATATGTTTTCAAATTTGACAGATACAAATTTTAAATGTTTTTTTTTTTTTTAAGTAACTGAATTCCAATAACTTGTTTTATTTATGACATCTGGACCCAAAATGGCGGGCGAGAATACCTACATTCTTCTAGAGCTCTAGTTTTACACATAGATGTTAAAAATATTTTAGTTTTTGTTCCCAGTGTAACTAAGATTACTGAAATATATTATTAGATATATAATTTAGTTTTTCTTCAAATTAGAAGCATGTACAAGAAAAGTGCAAAAAACATTTTATATTTCAAATATTTTTGCTAACATCTTTCATTTGAAACTTTTTTTCACAGCTGATTCTATTTTTGAGAAAAATGGAATTATTTGTTTCGTGAGTTCAGTAAACTTCCTCTTCCAGTTTTTCAATTACATTCAAAATCAACTCAGCTCTTCACATTTTCATGAAACTTATAAATTCCAAGTTTCGTTTACATAACTTGTCTCGTTCATGAGATATTGCGCACACGGACATCCACCCATCCATCCATTTATCCATCCTCACACACAGACATCATTGAGGAATTGGTCTTAACGGATTCAGTGGACATCAAAATATGTATTTTCGTAAAAATCTCGTCAACGATTTTTTTCATGATTCCAATACTTCCTTATACTTTGTATAAGAAAGTAAAAAACACAACATTTCTTAGGATGAGGAAAAATTATATTTAATAAAATGGTAAAATGATGAATTGAATAATTAACAAACAAATACAAATATTACAAAAGCCGACAACGTATGTATATGCTTAAATAGTTACAGTTACCAAAACATTATTACAAGGAAGTTACTTAAAGTTCTTCATTTTTTAGAGCACAGCAGACGTAAGAAAACGTCTGCTAATTTCAAAGACTAAAAACCAACTGTTTATCTTGTGTTGGCCAAAGTACCCAACTACCCCACATTCGGTGGAGAGGAAGGGAAAATCTTTCTCACAGAACCAATACAAAAATTACGTAAAACTAAAACCTTATCTAGGGTTCGACCAGGCCTCTCCATAAATCTATCAGCCCCAGATGACATCTCAAGCCGATATTTCAGAATATTTGTCGCGATAATCTCAAATGACTGTTTATGATAACATACGCTGCGTATGGAATATTTTCGACGAATCAGAGCCGCATATTAGCGCAATATATGAAGTATCTTGATTAAGTTACTATGGTTACGTCTGTTTGTTTTAATTTGATTTATTTGAGTTTGACATTTACAACAGTTTTGTATTTATATTTTTTTGTTTATTTCCAAAATCTTGTTATAGAAAGTATAGTCTACAACATGTAACGGAATGACATGTCCCATACTCGCCTTCGGCTCGGACTACAAACTTTTTGCTCGCGTGGAATATGTGCTATTCCATTACTTGTTGTAGAATATACTATTAAATACCTATGGAAATTTATCAATAGAAACTTCATTAACTAATCAATCTATTAGTATTGAACTTGAGTAAACAAATGTAATGGAAAATTAGAAGAATGTGGAATATCTACTGTTTTGAATGTCTGTTTATTTACACGTTCCAAGACACGTGCGATAAAATCAGCATAACATTAATAATTCGCATCATTTAAAATTGCATTAAAACTTGCACGTAGATTTAATTGTAATTGATATATGGATACTGTTTACAAATAATTGCATTATTGAATAACTTTAGCTAGTTGCCAAATTTGTAATTAAATTTGCAAACTCGGTTAAAAGTTTTGCGTCAAGATAATTAACAAGTATTGCAATTGTCATGTTGTTCAAGAAATCTAATTATTTCATGCCATGGTCTTATAATTCACTTTGCTAAAAGAGTAAGTTTAAACTAATATGTTTCAAACAAATTTTTATTATTGTTACACTGATGTTCAATGGGGTCATATACCTTTATTTTTTTTTTTTTTTTTAGTAAGTTTGAGTAAAATTATAAATATAGATACTAATTTTAATATTAAAAGGCATTTAGTTATTAAGATACGATTTTTTTATCATCATCGTCATCTTGCAATTTTACGAAACACGCTCTTGCGGAAAGCGAGGAACTACACCAACTGTCAAATTGACTGTTATCTGTCATTGTTATTTACTGAGAGGTTTTTACAAATATAGTTTATTCACATTACCTGGGCAAAATAATATAACAAATATAATAAACATAAGTTTAATTTGAAAATCGTTGTTAATTGCAACATATGACTTGAGATGACAGGTGTGATAATGAGACTACCGACATTACCGACAAGCGACAAAATATAGTACATCAAAGCATTTTTATTTTAACACGTCCTAAACTCTTTGCCTAAAAACGTTTTAATTAACGAATACCTAATTTAATTTATCGGAGTGTTCATTTTAATAATAATAAGTAATTATTACAACCCTGATAAGCAAATTATTATTTGTTATCAACACCTCTTTTGCCTTGCCATGCTGTATATTCTATTACAAGATGACGTCACGATTTTGCAACCGCTAAACTTCATAAAGGAAATTATGAATGAAAAGTTAAAAAATTAAAAGTAATATTGAATAATATGTGACTGAAATGATCTAAATTTTTATAATTTGCTAAAAGAGTATAAGTTTAAACTGATATTTTTCAAACAAATTTTTATTATTGTGATATTGATCTTCAATTAGTCATAATTTAAATTGAATCCAGTAGCAAGAATTTCCCATATCAAATGTTCCTCATCATCAAACGTATATTCCAAAAAGAAGCTTCGCAAACATATTGAAAACGTTCAGATTTCTCAGGAATGCGCCAATGAAAACATAATTCGCAAAAAGATGACAGTTCTGGCGACTAATCTGCATTTCCAGCGGGTGCGAAGGTCGCGACAGTTTGTTGTTTCAGTGGTTATAATTAGCGGTAGCCAAACTAAACCGAAACTACGGCTTGTTAAACCTTCATTCCAGGTATAGTCATAATAATATTGAGTTTAAAGTTTAATAGCATTGCCAATTGCTTATAGATTGTTCGAAGGTCAAACAAAAGATAAAATTACTGTGTTTTTGTTTTTCTTGTTACTGAATTGAACAATAAATTGCCAGAAATTTCTTATGTTCATTCAAGAAATAAATGAACAATGTCTAAATTACTTAGTTAGTCAAAATATACAATATTTTGCTAAAAATATGGCACAATATGTTTTGTTTAATAAACACAATTGTAAGTTGTGTGTGGAAATGATTTTTTTAGGACAGCATATGGTTTGTTTCATCTTAAACAAAAATATTTTGAAAATATGACAATTATGTAACTAAAGAGTAAAAAAAGTTAATGATTTCAATAATATTGCACGGAAAAAATGAATTGCTACAATATCAATATTTAACTTACGTTTAGTGACAGCAATTTATATATTATTACTGTAACAATTTCACAGTAATTATACATAATTATCATACTTAAATATCTGGCTTGAAATAGCAATATTATTTGTTGATTTGAATATACAGGGTGTCCCAAATTTAAACGGCCTAACTTAATCCATAGATTAAACACTTAAAAATAAGGTGACAAGTTCATTTGAGCAAATGTCCGTAAATGCTTTATTCCAGAGATATTCATGTTTGTCTTATTGAGTAGCGCTACTTTAAAAAATCAACTTCATAACGAAATATCCAGTATTATCGTATTGAGATGTTACATATTAAATTATTAATAAATTGTTTATTACCTAATTGCAATACAAAATTTAGTTTGCTTGCACTGATGTCTGGGAAAATATGAGAAACTATCAATGAATATAAAGAAATTTATTTTTTTAAATAATAAAGTAATAACATAACTTCATAAACTATTTTTTTTAAATAATATTTGTTCAAAATGTTCACCTGCAGCACGTAAACAGGCACGACAATGATCTGCCACTGCATTGGTTGCTGCGTGACATTGCTTGGGAGATATGGTTTCGCAAATTTGAATAATTTTTCTACGTAGTGAGTCTAAATTATTTATCGGTTCTTCATAGACTTTTTTTTTATAACACCTTAAAAAAAATTCTTATATTCATTGCTAGTTTCTCATTTTTTCCTTGACATTAGTGCAAGCAAACTTAATTTTGTATTAAAATTAGGTAATAACCAATTTATTATTAATTTAATTTAATTATTATGTATCACCTCAATAAGATAATACTGCATATTTCGTTATGAAGTTGATTTTTTAAAGTAGCGCTACTCAATAAGAAAAACATGAATATCTCTGGAATAAAGCATTTACGGACATTTGCTCAAATGAACTTGTCACCCTATTTTTAGGTGTTTAATCTTAATTTTAAGTTAGGTCGTGGTACATCCTGTATATTACATTCTTAACAATATAGCATATTTAAGACAATATGATCTAAATACATACTGCAATAATATTAGATTATAAAAAAACATAAATATTTAGAATGTTGAATATCACATTGCTAATATAAATAAAAATATTGTTATTCTAAATATCTCAATAGCTGTCGCTATACGTAAGATAATTATTGCTATTGTAGCAATCAATTTTTTTCCGCCCATAAGCTTTTCATTAGATAACTAATATCAAAATATAGCAAAATGTCCTAATAGTTTGACATATCTTTTTAATTCTTTTATCTACGATAGTGTGTAAAATTGATGTTTAGTTGTTAGTTTAAGGTTTGTAAAACGGTTGTTTAGTAATATGTTTGCATTAGTCGCGGGTTGCCGAGCAAAGAGTGATTAAAATTTTTATATACGCCAAATTTGTAAATATTTTGTTATCATGGCAAACTTATTTAATATTGTGATCTTAATTCATAAATAAAAGTTTTTTTTTTATATTTATTGGATTTTTCATAATATCCTAGAAAAAATATTGTACGATACACATACGTAAAGCGTCTGTAGTCACTCAGAGGTCTTAAAACACGAGCGATCAATTCATAAAGACTAGCTTTATGTACTTCTATCGTAAATAACTATTAAACTATTGCTATGTATTTATGTACATTGCAAAAAGATACACTTCTTTCCTAATATATATATATATATATATATATATATATATATATATATATATATATATATATATATATATATATATATATATATATATTACTTTCCACGATCTGCGCAGCAGAGTGTCATACTCATAGTGGGTAAATAATGAATATTAATTTTATAAGTAATGAAAAAGTTCAAATAAAAATTATAGCCAATATTATTCTACATATTTTTGAATTTAACAAAATTATTCAAAATTAATTATATTATTTACCAAGGTATACTGAAACAACCTGATAGACTTTCAAGTAAACACCCACTTCTAGTTGTTGAATTGTTATAGCTTGTACAAATTTGCGTGGCGATTGATTCCATTAGTGTTTCTCAGCAGGTATTCCATAAGAAGATTAAAGAAATTTATGAGGGACTACTTTACAGGGTTGTACTGGATAATATTTTCAAATGAGTTTTACACAAACAGACACAAGTAATATCAAAATATGAAAAATTTTAATAAAATTAAATATGAATACACTATTGTCATTGTCGTTCAGTAAATATAAACATATATTAATAAAAAAACTTATTTTTTATTTTACATCTATGTTATTTTACTTAGGTGATTAATCGATAACAATATCATCATCAGTGTCGTCACTTGACAGTCCAACATTTATAATAAATTCATCAATAATATTATTGAAATTTAAGTAACTGTTTTCTATGTCTATCACATGCCGAACACTACTAGCCCAATTTAAGTCACTAATATTATTTATTTCACTTTTAATTAATTCCACAACATTAGCGCACACGGTTGGTGTAACATTTTTTCGTCTAATACTTGTTTTAAATTGTCCCCAAATTAGTTCTATAGGATTTAATATACAGTAATACGGAGGCAGTCTTAATACAGTATGACCAAATTTTTGTGCCACTGTATCGCACACGTGCATTCTTTTAACAAGTTTTGTTTGTGCTACTTCCAATAATTCACTTTTACTGTACGATTCTTAAAAATATATATATTTATGATACAAATATTCTTTAATTTTTGTTTTATTACTAGATGTAGTGGGTATTTTAATTAATTGCCTGGAATGGTAACTAGCGTTATCCATAACTATTACACTATTTGCTGGAATATTTGGTAATAATTGACCGCCAAACCACTCCTCAAAAATATTAGACGTCATATTATCATGGTAATCCAAACAAGCGTTTCCCATGTTGTGGCCCGACAATAATTCAGCACCATTCACCCATCCTTGCTCACTCCCCGCGTGAAGAATAATTATCCGTTTACCCCGTGAAACTGGAATATTCGCAACACAATTCTCACTACCATCAGTCCAACTTTTAGATTTAGTGTCGTGTGTATCATACCATGTTTCATCTAGGTATATAATTGAGCGTTTCTCCTCGTGAAACTTTTTTAAATCTGTCAAGTATTGACGCCGCCATTGACATATTCTTTCCAGCAAAACTTGACGTTTATCAATTTTTTTAAACTTGAATTTCATGCTTAGGAAACATTGCGAAGACTACTAACTGCACAAGTAATATCACATTCATCTTCTAATTTTTGATGCAATAATCTTAGTGAAGGATATATATTTTCATTGTAAAGCGAATATATTTTCCGACGAATAACATCTTTATGAAAATCATTCAAAATTCTCGATTTTCCAGCATCACTTCTTTGTTTTTTAACCGGTACACTTTCTTTTATTATAACAATTGAAAAGATAATCGTATTAAAAATTTCGGAGATTTGAAGCATCTAAGCCAAAAATTATAATAATCCACTCCTGAACATCAGACAAACTTGCACCCCGCTGGCTAGGGCTGGCTTATCCCATTAGCAAGTCAAGTCAATCGCCAGGCAAATTCGAACACGCTATATCAAAATCTTATCATCCCGTAACTTGAACACCCACATTCGAAATATGAAATAACACACAGAGATGTTATCAGTAATAATATAACAAGAGAGTGAGAATTATTTTCTAATTTATCGAACTCTTGAGTTATATTTAATTAGATTATTTTTCTATTTCATCATCAGGCACGTCACTAAATCTATATTTTTTGCACATTTTTATTTGTGTTGATGATAACTATCTGACATCTGACATCTGTAAACAAAAACAAAAAAGCTACAGAGAATATTGCCGGGAATAATCACAAGAGCATTATTCTCAGTATAATAATGACAGGATTGGTTAAAACGCAGACACGTGACATGAAATAAAGCATTTGATTGGTTTAAAGAAACTTTAAAAAATAATCACTAAAATAGTGTAATTGCATTCTATGGACTCCAAAACGTTTTCGTTCTAATCTTTAACAAAAGTTGAAACAACAGTATATAATGCAGTGTATCTCATATTTACAATTAATGTACAAATAATTTCTAATATTTTTATGTACATTTAACATTAAAACTTGTTTTTGTTGTATAACATGAAATTGCTCTATTTAATATTGTCCATTTAATCACTGTAACTCCATATTTACTTTTTTTACTGTTTTTACTCTGTGTTGCAATTCTTTGCATGATGTCCCTGCAGGACGATTTCGCAATATTTCTTTTTTTCATTTGATTCTCCAAAATTTTTGATTGGGGAAAAATTATTGTTATAATGTAGCTTTAAAAAATATAAAACAATGTATTCTCCTCGTGTTTCATTTTCATTTCAACTTTTATAAAACATAAATAAAATAAAATAAATATATCATCACGCCTTTTACCCATTAAGGGTGTGGCACTCTGCTTACGCAGATCTCGGTAGGTGATATATTTTTGCGTATGAAATGCGGTTACCAGCCGTCAAGTCATAGCCCCCAAAGTTGTTAGTGGAGGGGGAACCACAGGGGTAAATTTAAATTGGCAACTGTCGGTACTGGGATTCGAACTGAGGATCTCGCAGTCCGATACGTTACCACGGAGCTATTTGCCCCATTCATTCATAAAACATTGATCGAAAAATTTGCTGGAGGTATTAAGATGAAGGTTTACAAAAAAAATTACAATATTAGTTTCTTTTGTAAATGATTAAAAAGTCAAATAAATATGTAGGTAGTTATATTCAAGAGCAAAAGTATATTTTTCCGAGTTATAATCAAGGTAATATTTTCAAAACTTAAAAAAATACCAATATACACAAACAGGATACACGTACAAAATAACCTTACGTTTCAAATAAACATCAACACTATAAAATCATAAGATTATAGAAAACAAGTCATAAGAAATTAAACTGATATCAATCTTGTTAAATACACATATCCTAGTATCTCGCGCCTGTTTCTCCAAATGTACACATTACCAGTCCGTTATCAGCCCTACAGCAGGCAAGTATACAGTTTCTTGTGGGAAAACTAATAGCCTTCGATGACCGATTTACAGAGAGACCTTGGGTTCGATTCCCGACCTGATTTCAACCGGAAACGGTAGCGCCGAACCGTGTTTATTGTGTCTACAACTTTACGTGGCTGAAAAATCTACAAGAAAAAGAAAACTGTTCCGAGGTCGATGAGCTACCAGATCTAATACCGCCCTTGAAATGTTTAGCGAAAATTTATTTATCTTTTTTCTTTTTTAGGTTCGGTGAGTTTAGCTAGAATAAATGAAAGTATGTGAGAATTTTGACGCACAGATGTTTTGCAAGTGCCAAAATTTATGTTACATATCCATGTAGATTTAAAATCCATTTAGAATAAGTCATATGTTCTCAGAGAACACATTCATTACATTGTGAGTGACTCTTAATTGCTGATAGTTTTAAAATTTAGATTTAACTAAATTATAACAATATTATTGTCTAGTTAGAATCTTATAATAGTGTTTTCTACAACTATAGGTAGTAATTAAAGCAATACATTGTCTGCAAATTTAAAGTTTAATACAGAAATATGCCGAATTCATGCAGCCATTTTCATTTTCATTTAATTTAAATTTATTTTAATTAAAAAAATAAATACGTGTTATCAACTGTAAGCATTCATGCAATCATTTAATTTATGTTCTCATTTTCATTTTCATTTAATTTAATTTATAAGATAACCAACTTTTATCTTTTAAATGAAAATGAAAAATTTTGACGTTTGTGATTGAAAAGGTTATGTTTTAAATAATTTAAAATTGAATTTTTTTGCTTAAATATGAATAATTTTGATGGCTTGACTTAAGTAGAACTAATCAGAAATGAGAAAATACAATTTTCGTTCCGTAAAAAAAGAAATTTATTCAAAATAAAGAAGCTCTTATAATCATGATATAGTAACATAGATTTCAAAAGATTATTAAAGAAATATTTTCCCTGCGGAATCTGTTTGTTGAATAAACGACTTAACTGGGTCTCCGTTTCTTCATTTTTAATTAATAAAATGATATGATAGAACACATAATCACTTGTATATGATCATAATCATTATTTTAAAAAACTCTATGCTTGCAAAATATGAATCGCGTAATTATTTATGTATTTGTTATTCCAATATTACCAGACTTAAATGTGACACATGACGTGTATTTATTTTCATTTAATTTAATATTGTAGTGTTCCATGAATGATACATTTAAAAAAGATAAATTAAAATTAAATCAAATTTAAAATTAAATTAAATGAAAATGAAAATGGCTGCATGAATTCGGCATTAAACATTAAAAATAATTTTTACAAGTGCCAAAGATCATTTTCATCCTGGAAATTTTTAAAAATTACTTTCACTAAGATTTTTAAACAATAATGATGATTCCTCGTGATGAAAATACAACTTTCATGGTTAATATGCCAAAGATCTATTTAGTATTTTTTTGTGTTTCTATAAAATAAATAAATATATCATCACGCCTTTTACCCATTACGGGTGTGGCACTCTGCTTACGCAGATCTCGGTAGGTGATATATTTTTTCCTATGAAGTGCGGTTACCAGCCGTCAAATCATAGCCCCCAAGGATGTTAGTGGAGGGGGAACCACAGGGGTAAATTTAAATTTGTAACTGTCGGCTTGTGTTTCTATAAAAACATAAAATTCAAAATACTTATGTTTTGCAAAACTAGGTTGTTCAAATTTGTGTATTTATTCAAAATATTACTATTGTGAATCATTTTGATCTTAATCTTGTTATATTTTAAAAGATATGCCAGCCTCGTCTCGTTGAAGTAGGCTAAATGTTAAAAACAATAATTAAATATAAAAACAATAATTATTGCAATATATGTTATATTGAATTAATTTATTGCGATAATATATATATTAATTAACTTTATAACCAGAAATTACAACTTTACTACGAAGAAATACAGAAATTGCGAATAACATTAATTTTATTACATATTTTAAAATATTCATTTGAAAGTGAAACATGTATTTTATATGTAAACTTAGTACGATATTACTCTATAATTATAGGTACTGTGAGTTTCAACAAGACGCAATATTATATTTACTAATCTTTCATTAATATTACTTTACATACTAGTTATGTATATCCCAGTACCGTTTAAAAAAAATGCAATATAGTTTGACGATGTTAAATGTTTTAGAACCACCAGGAAATAAATTATCAAATAATTCTCAGGCTATAACCAGAATTGTAACCATTCGAATTTTTTCTTCATTTGTAAACATTACATTTTTTTTTTTTCAAATTATGCGTTTTACAATAAATCTACGATTGTAGTTTAATGAATAAATAATTCTAGTGTTCATTAAAAAAATATAAAATTATTTTCTAAGATATGACACTAAGAATATATAGGGAAAGAATTTATTAATGAGCATTTGAAGGATAACGAAACCTAATAGCAGAGTTATAATTTAAAATTTATTAGTTCGTGGAATAATTTCAATGAGACAAGGCTCATATAATATAAATAACAATTCACATATGAATCCTAATATGAATTGTTTAACAGTAATGATTATTCGTAAAAGATTATATTAACTTTTCAGATCGAAATATTAGCTACGTAATAATTACTTGGTGAAAATAATCGTATTTATTTATACAAAATCTTGAAATAGGCATGTAAATCACACAAAAACTTACAAATATGTCCAAGAAAGTTACATTATTAAATCTATTAATATTTATTAATTCATACCCTCTTTAATCGTTTAATATATGTAGGTATATGTGAAGTGTTATTAAAAAAATAATAATAATGATTCATTTGTGTAATGTTTCCGTACCGCATCCCAATCTCAAGTAATAAATAAATTTATCGAGAAATTTTCGGCTATAAAAGTCGAGATTGTTCTGTGGTTTACTATTGCTATAAATCTAACTATTAATCGCGTGAATTTTATCCTAAGGCTATTAAACCTGAACATGATACTAAAGTCATTTAATACCTAGGAATGCTAAACATATGATTGTTTTGACTTGGCAAAGTTGTACATCAGTTGAAAACAAATTAATACGTGCCCGAAGCCGTCCCTCGTAAATATTAACCGCGGTAAAAATGTCATCGAAAATTCCGGAGATGCTTCATTTTTGTGGATTTTGCGTGGCGCCAAAATTGTCAAAATATGCAGATATATTCCCTTTTATTATTTATGGAGTATTAACACTGCATTTTAAAGGCCGAAATAAAGAAATTCTGGGTAATTTTAGGTTTGAAGATAAGTAATCAAAATAGAAATGTTAAATTTGAATGGGGTTCACAAACTGAATTTATAATACTTATTTTTACTTTGTTATGCGTAATATAGTTCACAAAATAAATAATGTGTTCCTATATCTGCTTCCAGTTATGAGAAACATTTAGGCCCGGTATTATAAACTCTAGTTAAATAGCCGGTTAGCCTATATGCTACTAAATTTAATATGCTACTTAATATTTATGTGGGTATTATAAACCAAAATTTTATTTTATTGCTTATTTATTAGTTAATCGAATCTCCTTAGAATAGTTTCCAAATCATATTAAATTTAGTAGGTAAGTTAGAATCCCTACCAGAAGTGTACACATATTCCATGTAGATGGCGGAAGTAAAATTTATTATTAAAGTAAATGGAACAATTTGAAATAAAATTGAATGATCAATGAGTGTATTAAATATGAAATTTGATATAATTATCAGTTACTGGAACCAGAATTATATTCATCAAATACATTTTCAGAAAAAAGGAAAAAATAGAACGCGGTAAAAATTACAGTGAAAATTTAAATTACTAGAAATTATGTTCCAATCTAGGGACATAAGTAATTGAAAAACAAAGAAACAGACGGAGTGAATATACAGGCAGGCTAAGACAAAAGTATGGACAGATACAACCATGTAAGTGTCTAATATACAGTTCAGGACAAAGATATGGAATTTATATGAAATTATTTTATGAAAATATTAAAATAAAATCAATAAAGCAGAAAGCTAAGGAGAATATAACTGGATATTATTTAATATGGTGCACGTAAAAAATAGAATATATTTTTATTTAGGTAGAACTGAAGGAGATAATATAAAAAGAAATAAACAGATGAAAACCTAAACTAAATTTTGATACCACCACAACTGTCCTGCTTATTTAATAACCTAATTTAGTAGGAGACTAAATTTATATTACCTTTATAATTCACTTTTTGCAACTAGTAGGTAACTAAAATTTAAAAAAAAAACGCTATTAAATTTAAACATTTGTTTATAATACCGAGCCTAAATATGTTTTAAAATTGTAGTTGTTATAAGAACAGGTTTTTTTTCTAAAATTTTGATCGGCGATAACTCGTCAAATATAAAAGATACTAACTTGCAGTGTTGACCAATCGATCCATCTAGTGAAAGTACATAAGTATGCATTAGAGGAAAAAAGTCCGGCCAAAACCGAGCCCATTAGCCCGTATTTGCCATTATCAGACTTTTTGCTCTAAAATTTGAACCCGTTGACTAAATATTTTGAAATTTCACATATTTATGTATTTAAACGAGCTGAATCTAACTGCTTAAGTATGTTTAAAAATTTCCAAATTTGTTGGTTTATTATAAAATGTACAAACCTGAAGACGATTTTTCAATAACTTACATAGTTTTGAATTTCTATAGCGTATTAAAGTTGCATTCAGAAATCTCAGAAAATATCAGAAATATGACAATGCGCTCTTCTCCAACAGGTTTCTTGGGATTTATATATATAGACATAAAATAAAATAAAAAAGAATATTTAAAATATAAAATATAGAATTTCTAGCTATTTTTCGGCTTTCTTTTTGTATGCATTCGATAAAGAAAATTTTATTTCATACAAAATAATTAGGTTCAATTCAAATAAAATATTAATTTTGAATATAAATTTTATTTATTTTCTCTCTTTTTTTTTATTAATGAAAATGGAGCCGTTTTAATTTTAAACAAAATGTTTTTTATTTAAAACGATATCATTTTGAATTAAAACTGCTCCTATTCAAACTATTTCGTCCACATAATAAGTCTCAGTTGAAAACTTCGATATGTTGTTTCAAAACTAAATTAATTTTCATACAAGAATATTTATTAAACCTACAAAAATTTTCAATGAAAACGTAATCGGCTTGGCACTATTCAAATCAATTTTTCTCTTCATTTAAGAGGAATCTGTTTATTCCAAGAAAACATTTTTATCAGTGTATATACCTTTCTTCCAGGTACATGGCTGGAGATAAAAATCCATATTATGTGGAATTCTGTTACAAACTAAATTTACATGAAACTCAAGATTCAAGTTTTGGCGTTCCAGTACCCTTACGCCAGTCAAGTATTTAGAATTTCTCAGATAATAGCAGCTATATCACACGTGTGTTTCATGTTATTCAAATATAGACACGTGCAAGTATTTCCAACCTCAAGAATAAAACCAGCCAATTTAGAAACTTCCATTCGCTGCACGTGAATCGCTGTCTAGCTCTAGACTAGAATTACTGAGAATTCAACTATTATAATTAAGATTTGCATTTACATTTCTTATTAATACAAATAAATTATTATTTTATAATTCCAGCTATGGAAGATTGCATGCAATTCAAGGAAATTTGTACTATGCTACGTGATTATATTATTTGAACTTATCTACGGTTTCCTTGCATGTGGCTCACAAAGTATTGCAAAAAGTGCAAAAGCTACACACTGCTCTTAAATTGGACTCAAACTGTTACAGCAGTAGACTGATCAATTCTAATTCATAAATGGTTTCGAATTATATTAGATAAGGGAACAAACATAAGAGAATCATATCATCAGTTGGATCTTCTGATCTTATAGAGGGAAAATTGTTGTACTCAATCTATATTTGTAACTTAAATTCTGTTATTTTTAAGAATATTTTAAAGAAAAATAACAACTGAAATAATAACAAATTACGAAAATCTGATGTGTCCAGCACATAACCTTCCGCCCAATACTACTCTTAAATGATACAAAATAGTATTTGATGGGGTAAATAGCCCCGTGGTAACGCATCGGACAGTGGATCGTGAGATCCTCAGTTCGAATCCCACTATCGACAGTTGCCAAATTAAATTTACCCCTGTGGTTTACCCTCCACTAACAACCGTGGGGGCTATGACTTGACGGCCGGTAACCGCATTTCATACGCAAAAATATATCACCTACCGAGATCTGCGTTAGCAGAGTGCCACACCCGTAATGGGTAAGAGGCGTGTTGATATATTTATATATTTTATTTATCTACAAAAGCTGGTAATAATATTTTTAGGTTCAGCTTAATGATATTGTTTAGCGTCTGTCAAGCGACTGGACAAGTGCGATAAAATAAAAACAATAAACAATTTGATATCAAAACAACAGAAAAAATGCACACTTCGAAATAATCAATTTTTTTTGTCAACATCAAATATAATTGTCATTCTAAACTGAGTGCCACACCCTTAATGGGTAAAAGGCGTGATGATATATATATTTATTTTATTTAATAGAATTTGATAATACTGAAAAATACCTTCTATTTATTTATTTTCTATTTATATTTGAGAAATTTTATTTTATTTCGTAATTTTATTTAATTTTTTGACATAAATTACACTAAGAAAACAGCTTCACAATCAAAATGACATGTGTCACACTTCATAATTATAAAACATTTTTATTTCAAATATGGACTCAGCTATTAAAACAGTTTCAAGTAATAGAAATTTTGCATAATACTTTGAATAAAAAAATATTTGAAATTTTCTTGTATATGCTTCCAATTTAAAAAAAATCTTATTTGGGCAACCAATAAACTCCTACATATACAATTTTCAAACGGTACAAAATAATGAAAAATTATTCCATTTTTTTTTTAAATATAATAAAATTTAATTTAACTCCATTATTTACTGAGATCATCCAAAAATTGACAGGCCTCAAACAAACCAGCACTTTCGGTTGATATACTCAAAATGATTTTGGAGAAGACGCACGTCATCAACCTGAAAAAAAACTTTATAAAGTGAAAAATAACAAAAATTTTATTGAGGTATGCTAATGTTTAAGAAAAAACGACGTAAAAATACTAGCATTAAGAAAAGTATATATTAATGAAATTTACAGTGATTTTATAGTCAAGTTTTTTCCTTTAATGGAATTTTAAATTATTAAAAGTAATTTTAGTTAATTTTTTGTTCGCTATGTTGTTGCTATTGGTAAATTATCACGTTTACATACAAAATTCATATCGAACTGTCACTTTACCGTCAAACTTTACTTCTAAAAATGGCGGCACGTGTAATGCAACAAGCATTGTATTTTCATTTCAACAAAAATTAGTATTCCATGTAACGTTGTAGCATAGTGACATCATTATCTAGTAAAATTTTTGATGACGTGTGTCTTCTCCAAAATCATTTTGAGTATCTTATACCTATCAAATCCCTTCAAAATGAAACACTAGGTATTTAAAATTGATTTTTGCGATTTAGAAACAGTTGCGATTCAAGAAAATTTCAGATGTTGCTATAAGTTTGATAATCATAAAATAATATCTTCAGGTCAGAATAAAACAAAGCGTGTCGATACTATAGCCCTAATTTATTTTTACAATTCAAAAGGATCAATAAATGCTTTTATTTTAAAAAAATTGTCCACTTAGTTACAAACAAAGACCCTAAATTCAAATATCAAATTTCATGTCGTTTTAGTACCTTGTACCAGTGAGAAAATGCGTTGAAAATTTAAAAGACAGAAAGAATTTTTAATATCCTGTTCCATAAATCGCTGCAAGCAAAAATACGAGTATGCGAGCATAACTCATTGGTCGTTTCATGCCTTATATTAAAAATAAAGTCTCAATGACCTAATACTATTTTAACAGGTCAGCTATTTCATTTGTTTTATGTGAAAATAATATCTGTATCGAAATATTGTGAACCATGAACTATTAACCTGTATTCTTAAAATATTGTTAATAAATTGTTACAACGTTTTATATCTCATAAAATTATAGAATACATTAATTCTCTTGTCACTGTTTTCGCACTTCTCGTTTCGAAACAACCAACGAGGATACGAAATTATTAAGTATCAAATATTTGTTTTGCTAAATGAACTCAATAATTACACAATTTATTATAGGAAGTTGGAAATGAATAAATAATTAAACCATTAGTAAATTATTACCTATAAAGGAAGAATTTGCAAAATAAGATTTAAAAAACTGCGATATACTAAAGTTTAAAACAAATAAGAAAAGCTATTGACGTACATACACCCAACCTAACCCAACTTTTTAAAATTGCTCAGCTGAAATAAAACAACAAATAAAACGTTATTTCCGTCTCCCGGCAAACTTGAATAAATCCCACCCACCACAAAGTTATAATTCGATCAAAATCGCATTCATCACTAAACTCCTAATCACGGAAACCTGTCAAAAACTACAAGAGATGGAGGAGGAAGACGAAATTAGAAGTCAAGGAAGTGTCAACGTATGTAACAAACATATGTTCACGTTTCTTCACACGTTGCTCGATTCAGACGGAAAGGCGGTGTAGAGGGATAAAGGGAAGATGGAAGAAGATTAGGGTTGTTTGCACTTGATAGGAAAATCCGCGAATAACTATAGGGTGTTCCTTTCAAAACGGCAGAAATGCTATTCAGTAGAATGTGAAAGAATACATATTGTATATTTTTACCTATTTCAAATACAAAAGTTATTCAAAATTTAAAAATACAATAAAGCCCATTTGGTTACCGAAATGTTACTATTTCACGAGATATTACTATGATTAAAATAAAATCAATATTTAATAGTTATATCACGATTGCTAAGAATTAGATCGAATAAATTTAACGTCTAGCTTATGCAAAAAATTTTGCTTAAAAAGTGTTTGAGTACATAATAATTTGAAAAAATCTTGAGACCGCAGGTCGAGGGATTTTATCTTAAATTATTATGTACGATAACATTTTTCTAAAAGCAAATTTTTTTAAATAAGCTAGACATCAAATTTAGTCAATTCAATTCTTTAGCACGAGGGGTATAGTGAAGATTATTTCATGTATTCATAGCATAAACATTAATATTTGCCGAAGAAATTGGACTGAAACGTAGATTTTGACACATTTTCACATAAATAAATCGGTACACTTATAAACAAAAAGCATCATGAAATTTTGTTGTTATTTTGTATTTATAAAAAATTGTTTGATTTTCTTTTTACTTGTCAAATTAATGTCAAAAATTAATAAATAAAAATAGCTTGAATTGAATAATTCAGCATGTTTAAAGATATAGAATACCAGTAAACGTAAAAAACATAAGTATTTTGTTTCTGCAACTAATTTTCCGGCTAAATATGCTTTCAAAATGTTCAAAATATGCAAATAAAAGCTAGCTTCAATTTAATCGCGATTAAACAGCATGGTGCTGTTTAACCACTTATCTAAAATCTACAACAATGGAAAAGAAGACATTCTGATTGGTCAAATTTGTTATGAGTGAAATAATCATTAGGAAAATTGTTAAACGGCCATGGAAAATTAAACAAACTCGCAAAATATTTAAAATTTCGTACAATAGTTTTAGATTACCCAAGTAGATAAATATTTATTTTATATATTGTTAATTGTAGATAGAAAACCAGGAGAGAGTAGAAGACGAGGCCCAATGTAACTGAGCTAAAGGTAGTAGATTTAAAAGCAGCAGGAATTAAATCTGGCAAAGTAAAACAAAAGATAGGAAGATATCGATAAAACTAACTACAAAAATTTAAAGATCAACAACAAAAGGCTCTAAATAGCTTCATAAAAACGGCATTACCCAATTGTTAAGCCACAATATACATTGTTAATTATAAACCTATTTATTTTTACTGTAAATTTAATTGTTTAAAATAGTAAAGTAAAAACTTTGAAAACAACTTAATGCATTTATTTTATGATTGACGCAAATGGAAGTGATTCTATAATTCATAATTTACTCTTTTCGACCATTCACAGAGCCAGAAATCCATAATTCACGGTTATTTTAATTTTATTTTAGCAACGGCCGTCTGACAGGTGACATGTAGTCAGTTGTCATTGTGTATTTTTATGTTAACGTTTTTCAACGCATTTATATCATTTTCAAATGTGTTTTACGAAATTACAGGAGTAGAAAAAGTATAGTATTATATTCGGGATTACGATTCACTCGGATGATTTGCAATCATTCGCCTTCGGCTCGTAACGCAAACTTCTTCTTCGTGAATAATGACTATCATAATCCCTCATATAATAATATATTTATTATATTACTATCAAACATTAGATTTGATATTATTAACAGTTATATCACGAGTGCTAAGAATTTAATCGATTAAATTTGACATGTCTAGCTTATGCATAAAATTTTGCTTAAAAAGTGTTTGAGTACATAATAATTTGAAAAAATACAGAGACCGCAGGTCGAGAAGATTTTATCTTAAATTATTATGTACGATAAGACTTTTTTAAAAGCAAAATTTTATAAATAAGCTAGACATCAAATTTAATCGATTAAATTCTTTAACACGAGGGGTATATGTCAAGATTATTTCATGAATTCATAGCATAAACTTTAATACTTGCTCAAGAAATTGTACTAAAACGTTGATTTTGACACATTTTCACATCAATAAATCGGTACACACATAAGCAAAAGGCACCATAAAATTTTGTTGTTACATTGTAACTATAGCAAATTGATTGTTTTTCTTTTTACTTGTCAAATAAATGTCAAAAATTAGTAAATAAAAATAGCTTGAATTGAATAATTCAGCATGTATAAAGACATAGAATACCAGTAAAGGAAAAAAACATGTAAGTATCTTGCTTCTGCAACTAATTATCCGGCTAAATATGCCTTCAAAATGTTCAAAATTTGCATATAAAAGCTAGCTTCAATTTAATGGCGAATAAACAGTATGGCGCTGTTTATTCACTTATCTAAAATGTACAACAATGGAAAATGAGACATTCTGATTGGTCAAATTTGTAATGAGTGAAATAATCAGTAGATATAAACTGAAAATTAAATTGCTTTGATTCAAACGAAAAATGTATATTATTTAAATGCAAAATATATTAATATCAAATAAATAATACAAATACAGTATAAAAATAATAAAATCACAATTCACTAAAATTACTACACCAATTTAATTACGTCCAATTCCTTGAACTTTTGAATGAACAGAAAAAGCGAAAATATAAATTAAATAAATTCCTCGAATCAAGGAAGCGAATCCTAATGAAATCTTTCTTCTGGCTTGACGATTTTTCTAAACTTCATTACAGTAGGACATTTGGAAAGAAGTTCATTGACTTCAAAATGAGACACTTTCAAAATTAACAGTTAAATAATTGCGATCATACATTTGTCTCATATGAGAAGCAACCGAATTATTCCTAAGGGACTGTTCGAATTTGAAGTACCAATTTGCAAGGGAGTAGAATGTAGAAGAGTGCGTCGACCTGCCTAATGCATGGCAGATCAGCGTTGTGGAAAAGTTTCATTACCGTGGCGCTGAAGAATCCGCTTACAGCGCGCCAGCGATGCGCAACCTTGTACTTTCAGTGGACCGTGTTTGTTGCTTTATTTGCACCGCCTCACATGAATAATTTTAAAAGAATAATTCTATTATTTTTTATAATTTATTTTATGGTTTCGGTCAATTAATTAAACCAGATAAATAAATTTTGTTTTATTTATTGGTCCAAAAAAGGTGAATGCCCGAAAGATTCTAATCCCAAGGGCGGTTAATTTAGAAATAAAATTTCGGAGCTAAAGTCACCCCAGTGGCTAAGTCTTCCCTAACTTTGGGAGGTTAGTAACCGCATGTCACAAGTACAAATATTTCATCCTCTGAGAATATAAGAAAACTTCTACATTGTACGGCCTACGTTTTCATATACATATGAGCCAAGGGGATTAGGATTAAACCCGGCCCGGCAGGTGAACGAAATTTGAATATATGAAAAATAACCAATAACAATAAAACATATTTTTGTATTTACGAACTGTCTTTTGAATTAGTAATGAAAACAGTATTTTCTTCCACGAATTTCAAGTTTGAAACGCAACAAGTGAATAACAAGAGACGGTTTATACGTGTAGTACTCATAATTTTATTTGAAATCGACACTAAAGTGCTCAAAAATAGTCATTACAAGCTCAGAAATCGTCACTAAAGTAACCCATTATACGTCGATTTTGAGCAACCCAGTGTTGGCAACCGTTAAATAATTATTGTACAATTAGGATAATTTTGGCAGATATATTGACGTACTATAGTAAATTTGGACGTAACATGAAACAAAATTTGCAAGAAGAATTAACTAATTAATTCTGATGACGAAATTGAGGACAAAACACATAATTTTGAGTGTTATTTACGATAACTTCACTTCTCGAGGTTGGCGACACTGACTTTTTAATTGACAACTGACAGATGTATACACCTAACCTATATTGTAATTTTTTACAGGTTTTTCGAATTTTAGATTTCAAATAAAACTTAATACGTACCTCGGCACTGAAATTCCATATTCGTGATAAAAAATTGAACTTCACTGCCTTGATATATAAATAACTGTTATCTTATATTAATATTAGATATATCGGACATAAATTAACATTAAAAATAATTGTGACAGATGCTAAAGTTTCACTGTCATGTTAGAAATTTTTAATATCATATTACATTTATTTCGTGGTACTGTGCTGAGAGCAAATTTCGCTGTATTAAAAACTTTAACCAATGATATCAGACGTTACTGAATAAAAATTTCATTTGACACAAATTTTTATTAGGCCATTAAAAATTAACCGATAACAGAATATGCCCCTATTGTTCATAATATTTATAGAACTAATAAAATGTATGGCAGGATTATAGATAAAGATAGTCTATAACCAACACAGCGTAAAAGAGATAGAGAGCTGAAAGTCACGTGACGGGTGGCTAGATAACAAAAACTTGATTTGACGTTTGACGTGTGAGTAGAATACTATTTTGAAGACTTTTGTGCGAGCTTTGGTCTCTAATTTATAATTTTGTCAATTATTTATGTCATATTTAAATATATCAAATATGGTAAAATCTTATTGTGTATATACAAAATGGGTTACAAAAGACAAAAGAAAAGGTGTTTCATTTAACAGGTAAATATATTACTTTTAGGTTAGAACGCTGTATAAATACATATTTATTACAGTTTTCCGAAAAATGTGGAATTAAGCAATAAATGGATATTAACTGTAAAACAAAAAAATTTCAACCTAATTAAACTATGTACATGAATTTCTGGGAAACATTTTCTTAATTTTTACGTACAGCAGTTTAATGCCAACATAAGAAAGATAGTCATATCTAAAATTACGCAGTGGGAGAAGAACAACACATTCATAACACGTGACGGATGGCATGAAAATGTGCTGTTCTTCTCCCACTGCGTAATTTTAGCTATGACTATCTCTCTCTTATATTGGTTTCAGAGTACTAGAAAAAAATTGTTGGATAAAAGCTTGATTTTATACATCTCTGAATCCGAATCTTCAATAAAAACTTGGGGTTCCCATTTAAAATTTCGAAGTGAACCCCCCTCCCCATCAGGTAGGGGGGGGGATACTCTCATTTGGTGTCATTCAATAGAACATTTAAAATAATCGGGGGGTACGTGTGGTCTGAAACATCCTGTATATGCGCATATAATTCAGTTTTTTCGTGCATATAATTCGCTCTCTACAGACTATTGTATTAAAAGCTTAGACAACGCTCCATATATATATATATATATATATATATATATATATATATATATATATATATATATATATATATATATATATATATATATACAGGGTGAGTCATCGAAATGCCCGTCTTCGATATCTCCCTTGTCGTTAGAAATACGGCATATATTTATTAACAAAATTTATTCGACTACTAAAGGAGCATAACGTAAAATTATTTTCACATATACAGGGTGTAACGTAACGGCTAGACGAGAATTGTTTGTCTTTTTTTAAATGAAACACCCTATATATTTTTACATATTTTGAATTGTATTTTATTCACCTATACGGACATATAAATTTTGTTTTAGTTTTCCGCGGCGTTGTCAAGTTTGTCCGTTTTTTCTCTAAAAAAGGCCGAATACACGCATAGCTTTGTGAAGGCGTACTGAAATTATTTTAATAGAAAAATTTAAGAATTTATTTTCTGCGCAACTGTAACTATACTCTATGTTCTGACATACTTTCTTTTAAATGTAATTATACAGGGTGTTCAATAAAGCGAATCAAACTTACTCCACTTCAAATGATTATAACTCGCAATTTTAAAATGGAACACCCTATATTTTATTATTCTGTTGTGTGCCATTTTGTATTACCTTCAATTATTATTAAGGGTATCCTATGCCTAAAACCAATAATTTCGGAGATTTTTACCATTTTTCAAAAATTGAACTGCTTGTTAACAAATGCATAACATTATTTTATGATGCTTGAAGAAAAAAATAATTTGTCAATTAATAGTATTATTTTATATTAATTAATCGAGAGAAAAAACGGTGGAGTTGCCTCACAAAAAGTTGCAAACCACTGTTCTCCCAATAAGCCGCTAAACCTCTATTAACACAAATGTTTCGCTCGCCACAGCTGTAAGTGCCCAACTCTCTTCAGCTGAGCGGCTGTGAGTGGTAAATGGGTGGCAGATTATTTTGTTCACACTCAGGCTTTCTGCTGAGTTCTTCGTTCTACGGTCTTCGCACTCCACACCGAGAGGTGAGACCGAGCAGGGAAAATTAGATTTTACTCCAACTGGTTAACGTCAGATTTGACAGGCGGATGCTGTTATTGTCAGCTGGATAATTTGTGTTACAAGATGATTGGACTCGGATAATGTCTTATTAGAGGATTTGGTGATGAAAGTAAATTAGAATTCGATGAAAATTATACGTTAATTTGAGTTATCGTTTGAAATTTGAAAGGGCAATCTGAATTGGAATGGATATTAGCATTAGCGTCAGCGTCTAGTCTTTAGTTTAATTCCGAGATGATTACTATGATAAACTGTGTATTTTGGAATAAGGAATATATAGATATTTGGGTTCAATGCCACGAAATATTGACAACTCAACAATGGCGACTGCTAGTATGAATAACAGAATATTAAATTTTGCACTGTCTAATATTTCCTAACTATTCTTGAAGTAAACGCTTCAAGTAAAATGTGCAAAATATTCTATCACATTTATTTAAATATTTTAAAAGATTAAAATGCTTATCGCATATTTTATGTATTCGATCAAAGTATCAAAGAGCCCTATATATTCATAAAGTCAGGAAAGCATGAATATATTACAATTATACTGCGATACAATAAAACATTACGTACAAATATATTTTGGTATTAATAGAATGTCTATTCTATTTTTAATACAATTTCATTTCTTTGTTCGTATAAAAAATGTCATTTCAGTTTCATCGGAAATTTATTTAATACATACATACATACATAATAGATATTTCCAATTAAAATATACATTTGCATATTTGGAATTCAGGTTATATAAAGGCATTGATATGTTAGTGAAAAAGTAAACTAATTTAACATTGCTATTGTATCTTATATTTTAAAACGTATTTTATGTTCGACTGTATTATAATCACTTGTTCACTTTGTTCACTAGTTTTATAAAGTAAAGAGGCCAATTATCATAATAAACGACAAAATAAATTTGAATAGTTTATAAGGTACGTAATTAAATAGGAGCATCATTTTTAGTAATGTTTATATTAATTACACAATTAGAAATATTATTTTGATGCTATTTGAATGATTTCTTCCATAATAATAGGTCAGAATGGTTGAGATGTGAAATGACAAGTTGTCCATTTTTTTCGTAACAAATAATAATAAATAATAAATAACTTGATAACAACATAAAAAAGCACACTTCAAAACTATAAAATTAGATCATGTCAAAAAGAATAATAATCTAGATATACAATGCAGTCGAATATAAAATATTTATATAACTTGTAATACGTACATAATAGGATTCTATTGATTCGCCCTTTTATGTGCTTCGAAAGAAATAAAGGAAAAAAAAACACAACTTTCTTGCACAAATGCGACATGAATATGAAATACAGTACTCATTTTACCAATCGTACCGTAAAAACTCATTTACCGGACTTATAACGCAAATTACTATTATTTTTATATGCTTTTGACATGTTAAACCTGGTTAAGTTAAAATTATTGTGAATCAAAATCTGACAATAACTTTTAGTTCTGTAAAATCGCATATACTCATACATAGAAAAGCAAAATTAAATTTTTCATTGTGCCAATAAACTTACAAATAATGTATTATTGACATTTTGGGGTTTAAGTAAATGCTAATATTTTAGATATTAAAAAATTTCATAACTCGTGAATTTTGAAATGATACATAATTTTTGATTAATTACAAAATTTTTTTGTTACAACTGTATAATATGTCATATTCGTCTAAGGACAAAACGCAAATGACCTTTTAACAAAATTAAACTATATTTTACATATCGTTAAAATATGGTAAAAATAGTGAAATGAAAGTTTATATTTCAGCTTATAAATGAATATAAAATAGCTAAATGAATCTCATTCATCCCTAAATAATATAAATAATGATCTGTACTCTTCGTGGCAAACTAATTAATATTCAGTTCAATTTGCGAATCCGTAAATTCAATAGTAATTCATTAATAACTCAGGTTTAAATACTCTGAAGACTTCTGAATCATCCGACTGTTAAAACAATTAAAATTCGCCCCCAAAATAACTAGAGCACGGTTCAATAACTCAAATCCATTTCCAAAATTAGCAAAATTAATTCTTCAGTCAGACAAATATAAATAACACAATTTCATTCGGGAAACCCACTGACATTTCCACATGTCACAAAAATCCGTCCATTCATAAGCATCCCCTAGCACTTGGCAACAGCACAGCGACCTTCAATTGTCCCTGACCTACACCAATCCCCGAGCAGTTCAACACTCTCGACACGCCGTAATTTCAATTTTTAGCCATAAAACAGCGCACTGAACGAGCCTGATAACACCGGAATTTCGCGCTAATGCGATTGCGGGGGTGGCGAACGTTTAGATGTTTCGAATACGCGTGTAACGAATTAAACGAAAGCAGTTATGTAACGTCTCTAACGTCATAAAACGTCGAACGGGGAAGATGTGTCGGGTGAAACGATAGCAGTAAAAGTTTTATTTTCCTTACTGACGTATTTAATGAATAGATATGAAACGTTTTTTTGACAACTTATGATGCAGCCAATTTTCTTTTTACACTCTTTAAAGATATTCCGTCAATAACTTCCCAGAATTTATCTCCACAAACTTTATTAGATTATATATACACAAATTAAAATAATAAAATAAACTTTATACTGATATGAAAGATACCTTCTGAACATACTGTATTAACATAGTAAAAATTTAAATTGTTTAAAATTTAAAAGTGCATGCAATAAGGCTCATTTTGTTGCCTAAATACTAGTATATATTTCACGGAATATTAATCAAATTAAAATTAATATTTATTAAGAAAATAACAATACCACCATAGAAGATTAAACAAAAACGAAAAATATTTGACAAATCAGAGATTTATTTATTACAGTGTTGTATTACGAGTATTTTCTGTAGAAAAATCGTAGAAGATTGTAATCATACAATGGCGAATTTGTGAGTTCATTTACCATCTAACGGGGTGTCTTCGGACTTAGGTATTAATTTAGTTACTTTCTGAACATACTGTATTAACTTAGTAAAAATTAAAATTGTTTAGAATTTAAAAGTGCATGCAATAAGGCTCATTTTGTTACCTAAATACTAGTATATATTTCACGGAATATTAATCAAATTAAAATTAATATTTATTAAGAAAAATAGCAAAAGCTCCATAGAAAATTAAACAAAAACGAAAAATATTTGACAATTCAGAGATTTATTTATTACAGTATTATATTACGAGTATTTTCTGTAGAAAAATCGTAGAAGATTGTAATCATAAATGGCGAATTTGTGAGTTCATTTACCATCAAACGGGGTGTCTTCGGACTTAGATATGAATTCGGACATTTTGTACTTGTCGCGCATTTTGACTTAGGGAAATTATATGGTTCATGTTTCAATTATTTATACTGTTAAATAATATTTGTAATAGGCATATAAATTTCACTATTATGATCACTTGTTTAACTTCTTATTGTGTGGACATAATACAAGTATTAATTTTTTAATGAAATATATATAAAGTTGGCTCCATGTATGCATTTTCAGATTTTGCTTATTTCAACCTACCTAATAAGAATTGCATTCATATGTTACAAATATTTTAAGGAAATATCAACTACGCGGGGGTGATTTCGCACATGCCGCGGTAATATGTGAAACGGTTTGGGTGTAACTCATATGCTAATTATGAACAAAAATATTTGGATGCTGTCATAAAGGCTGTCAGTTAAATGAAATATCTCTAAGACAAGTCTCAGAATAATATGCTACACCAAAAAGTACAACATTTTTAAAGGTTAAATAGCACCATAAATAATAATTCATTTATCCTATTATTAAAAACATAAATAGCTCCGTGGTAACGTGTCGGACTGTGGATCGTGAGATCCTCAGTTCGAATCCCACTGCCGACAGTTACAAATTTAAATTTACCCCTGTGGTTCCCCCTCCTCTAACATCTTTGGGGGCTATGATTTGACGGCTGGTAACCGCACTTCATACGCAAAAATATATCACCTACCGAGATCTGCGTAAGCAGAGTGCCACACCCATAATGGGTAAAAGGCGTGATGATATATTTATTTTATTTATTTATATTATACAACAATTTTGTCTCCGAATTCATTCATAGAAAGGTAAGATTTCAATTTACTGTGCGTTTTAAGTGACCATCCGAAATCACCCCAAAAGAAGGGGTGACTCCGGACAGTATAAAATTAAAAAAAAATACCACAATTAAAATACTAAAAATATAAACTATTGTAGAAGTAATGTTTAGATATAAGTTGCAACATCTAGCAAAAAAATATCCAATTTATTTCATTAATAACACAGTTATTAAAGAAAATATCCTGAAAATGTCCGAAGAAACCCCGTTTGACGGTACAGTCATTTGACAATTCAGAGATGTATTTATTACAGTGTTGTATTACGAGTATTTTCTGTAGAAAAATCGTAGAAGATTGTAATCATACAATGGCGAATTTGAGAGTTCATTTCTTTCCATTATTACCTTTCGCCTCACCCTGTAAGAAAGTTATAGGAATCATGCTAAATACTCGGTAGTGAGTTTTCAGTGGATGAGCACGTTTTAGGGTCCCTAGAATACGTTTTTACTAGTTTCTCGATGATGTCTGTGTGTGTGTAGATGTGTGTGTCTGTCTGTCGGTCTGTGTGGATCTCTGTAGCCACAGTTTCTCAAAAACTATTAAACAGAAAATTTTTATATTTTGTTATATCAACTGGGAAAAGCTGATTAGTTTTTGGTGATTATCCAATAACCGGAAGTGGTAGTTTACTTGAAGTCATATCAAGTTATTTTTAAATATCTCTGTAAATTACGGTTTAATGACAATTTTTGTTATGAAAATAATGCTTTAATAGTATATTGTACAACGAGCATGGAATGGTACTTATTTCCTACGAGTATGAAAGTTTGTAGCATGAGCAGAAGGCGAATGCTGCAAATCATACGAGTACGAACTGGACATTCCATGCAAGTTGTACACTATACTTTTTCTTTCAACATTCCAATATTTGACAATTCTAAATGTAAAAAATGTAAAATGCAAATCATACGAGTATGAAATGGACATTCCATGCGAGTTGTACACTATACTTTTTCTACGACCACGTTATTAATTCCTAATTCATTTAATATTAATAAAAAAATTGTCTCGCTTTTACCATTCCAATATTTGACAATTTGACAATTCTAAATAAGTATCCTAGCAATGTCACCTGTACTTAAATAAGCTGACCTGTATTGAAATACTCACAAAACAAATTCATTTCGCATGATGCTTGCCATGTATTTCATATTCCTAGCAACAATAAACATACAATGAGCAGATTTCTAAGTGGTCGTAGAAAAATATTATTATCTACAATTGTTGTTTGAAACATTTTTCTCTTACTGTCATCATTTACGAAATACAAGACGTTAAAGAAAATTATATTTAAAAATAATAGAAAAGTTGTTTACGCTGTACCCAATAAAATATTAACAAATAAAGAGCATAATTACATTTAGTAGAATATGACGATTCGTCGCAAATTCCAAATGTGAGTATATACAATAATTAGAAAACTCCTTTCCTTATAAGCAGATTGAGGAAGTAAAAATACCAACTACAACAAACTAAAGTCAGATGTGTCAACAAACTTCGTATATTGCACTTGCCCCGGGAAATGTGAAAAAGTCGAGAGTCCTTGCTGCTTGAAATTGTTCAATTCTTTCTAGTTTGTGTGTAACCTCTACACACCAGAGTTCAGTGGAAAATTGTGGCGAGAACGGGAAATGCATTTGTCATGTTCGAGAGTGCATTACTGTCGGTTTGTTGGCGGAAAACTGCACTGAGACGAAATCGATACTGGTTTAGTATTTTTCCAGGAACTTTCGTTATATACCGAGAGTTAATCTATTGGTTTATAAACAAGATTTACACGAAGTAAACATGAAAGCGGATAATTAATTTATTGATTATTTTCCATTGTTATTAGCTTGTTCGTTTTACGTTTTAGTATGTTTTTGCTGGAGAGGAAACAGAAGTTGATGGCATGGGTTCAAGAGGTCATGAATGCCATCCCAGACCATTAACTTATATATCTGTAGGTGTCGTAATTCCTCAGTTGCTAATATTATCTTTACTGATATCTTGAGTCCACTAAATGCAAAAGTGTGTAAACAGGTGTCTCATACCGTCCCGGAAATATTTTATAGTTGAATTCTTGTACTTATTTAGAGTCGAAAAGTTTATACAAACATATATCCGAAAAGTAACCGTTAACGAGTTTAGTTCAATAGATTTCTGAAATACTAAAAAAAAAAAAATAGTATATTGAACAACTAGTGTTATAATGACCATTTTTTGTAATACGAATATAGTTTGTGTAAACGAGCCGCAGACGAGTTACGCAAAATACGAGTATTGCAATTAGGCATTGTAGCACGAGTTGTTCATACTACGTTTCCTATTTCACGTTCATTAATTCAATAAAAATAAAAATAAAATAAAATTGTACGGCATGTTTAATATACCACTGGTCACCAAGGGGCTTTGCCCGCGTGGCCTATCGGGTCCCAGACCGCAACCCCAACGTAGGGGCTCCGATTCAATTATTTTATGTGAGCAATGACAGCTCCAAGTTTGACAGACTGTTAATTTTACAAATAATAAATTCCCCAAAAACAGTTGCACAAAATTCAATTTTGTAGCATTGTTTTTGAGAAAAACAGTGTCACAAAATTGACTTTGTGTACGTGAAATAGGAAGAAACTATTTATCTTCATTATTGTACCATTAAATATTAAAAGTGCAATGTGGTATCAACACGATATAGTAGACTGCAGATATTATTAGGAGTAACCCAGCAACCATATTAAAAACGCAGTAATCTTTTCTGCGACGTACGGCTTTGTGTATCAAAGACAAAGATAATAAAAATGTATTAAAAAATATGTTGTGGGCACATCAATACCTCCCACCATAGATTTATTATCAAACAATGCGGGAACACAGACTACCAATATCAAGAAACGCTCATCCCTTTAAAAATTTTAGTTTTCAATTATGACACATGTCAAAAATAGTTATTTGTCAAACTGGAGAGGAAAGCGCTTCTTTTTCCCCCTCGAGTTCGAACGAGAGTGGAAGAAGAGCTTTCCTCTCGTGTTAGACATAACATTTTTTTCACGACAAGTTTCTAAAAATGATTTGCTCGAACCTAAAATACACTTTGAGAACACAACTGACAGACTGACACGTTAAAAGTTAAGTCATCAGACACAAGGCGGTGCAGCAGTGTTACCAATGAACCAATCTTAAAATCTTTAATAAGTTGTCAAATTTGTAATTAAATAAAAAGAAGAAAAATATGACATAATTGTAAGACAATTTAAAGTAAAAAATAACAAGTAAAATATTATTCTAACAACAAAAATTGTCATTTAACCATAATTTACTGAGAAATTTCTAAATAATAATATAAAACTTAAATAGAAACCCCCATTTTTTAGTGCAGATTTGGATTCTCCAGGATAGAGGGGTGGCGGGTCGAGGTTAGTATGACTGGATGTCCCCCTCCGGAACGAACAAATTTTAGTTCAAAATTTGTTTAACCGATGTGTAATTTTCGAGATATTTCAATGTCTTCAGTTAAATTGAACACCCTGTATACTGTATAAACTTTTCGACTTTAAATAAGTAGTGGGATTCATCTGTGAAATATTGCCGGTATGATTTGAATCATCCTGTATATCAAATATTCTAAAACTGAGTTCTGCACGTTATTTTAAACTAAAGAGAAAATGTATCCTCATATCATTAATTCATTAGCACATTAGCTATATCTTATGGATGTAATAGTTTGCACTTACTTATTGAGCGTTGAAAATCCATGCTACATGTATACCTCTGTATATGTTTAAAAATTCTGATGCAAAAGTTGGTTTATGTTGGTCAGCCAATGACTAGCATGAAAAGTCACGAAATGTAGCCATATGCCGGTCGTAATGAAAATGAAGAGGACACTCGACACTGATATGATAATTGAATGCTATTATTATTAATTTATTAAGTATACATCCATATTTCTATTTTCTTTTGGTACTATTATTGTCATAAATTTTATTAAATTACTTGAGTATCAACCCTCTATTGCATACTGTTCCCGATCGGGAACATAAAATTTAAAATTCTTCTTTTCTTTTCTTATGCAGTTTACTTTCATGGCAATCATGTTGTAACCATTTGAGAACATTATATAAACTTTGTAAATTGCCAATTAGGTCATTCCTCCTAATTTGACCAACATAAAAAAAAATAATTTTGAATTGGAAAAGGATAATTACAGAAACTGAGATAGAAAAAGTATAATTTGAAGGAAGCAGGTTATTACCTGCTGATATATTACAGCTAAATACACTTTTACAAAATTACCAAAATTTATGTTTTCCTAGAAGAGGTTGTTTATTAAACAATTTTGTATAGTACGCAAACACGACCCTATAGACCAAAGTTCTATTGTAAGTTGAATTTGTTCGTAATGTTCCCAATAGCGAACAAAATTTATGTAACACACTTATTTTAAATATATGAATATTTCATTTGAAAAAATAATTTTAAAAAAAATCATAATTCGTGCAATAGAGGGTTAATTTCTTACAAAAAGCACATAAATGTAAACGTTGGCTGCAACAGTGTATTTCTTAATTACGATATTTCTGTAAATCTCAATGTTATGATCAATTTTATTGAACTAATTTGATAAGGGAGAGCAGCGCCATCTTCACTGAAAATTTCGTGACTGTATTCCACGTTATTTAGCCGCAAACAGTTTTTTGTATTTATCTCAGAATCATCTGGATGTCATAATCCACACATTTGCATCTAATGGAGTCATATAGTGACTCAATGTTTAGTATTTTTAATAAAAAAATATTTGGTGTGGGCTCCACAAGTCATACATACAGATCTATATTTAAAATCCGGTGTTTGATTATTGAATGATTATTATAAGTGAAGAAGCAGTGACGAGATTTCAGCAATTTTATTATTGGTGGGGATCAATATCGTAATCAACTTTTTTGCAATTATGATCAAAACTAGCTCAGTTCTTCGCATTATCATGGAGCGTGTAATTATAAAGTTTTCTTACGAATCTTTTTTCATTTGCAAGTTACTGAACATACGTACACACATCCATACATCCACAAACATAATTGAGAAATTGGGTAAAACGGATTCAGCAATTCAAGAAGTTTTTACGCGTTTTCAAACAAGGAGGGAAATTTTATGTTAATACGTTTGAATAATAAACTAAATAAATTGTAATTATTATTTTTCAGTAATGGGCTCATAAACCAATTTTTTTTTAAATTTTTTTATGAAACTTTATTAGAATATATGACGATCAGTGAAAACCCGATGTGAAAATTTCTTGTATTACCCGAGATATGATTTTTCAAAGTTTCTGTGACGTTTTGTGACGTCACAGGTATTACACCAGTGGCACTAACACTACGATTTTCCATGATAGTAGATATTATATATTTTTTAATATAAAAATAATATTTGTATATTATAAGTCTTAATTTACTACAATTAAACTTAATATAAACTAAGGCAAAATTCCTTTGACAACTTTAACATTATTTTTCTTGATATTCGAGTAAATAACAACAAAAGTTTGAGGACAGTGGCGCTAGTAGTGATGTAACCTAACCTCAACACATAATTTTAATCAATAGATTTTCAACACAGCACAATAAAACAGTGAAATTATAAAGCAAGTAATAGAAGCCCAACAAATATAATCTTAAATACCAACAAACAAAAATATGAAATGACATTTCGTAGTTCTATTTTAGCCCACAATAGGCGTTGGGCGCTGCGGCAGACGCGCGATTTGCAATTTTCATATTTCTGGCCAATACAAGTACCTGTGACGTCAAAGTATGTTCAATTCGTTATATCGCTTTACTGCAAAATATTTAAAATAAAAAAAATACTTCACTACTAATTATTCCATAAGTGTTACACGATTTTGATATAAATTGGTCATATTTCGTTTATGGTTTATGAGCCCATTAACAATAAAAGTTGTGTTTTCATCACGAAAATTCAAAATGAAAGTAACATCTGGAATATTCATAAATAGCTCCATAGTAACATATCGGACTATGAACCCTGAGATCCTCAGTTCGAATCCCATTACCGACAGTTGCCAATTTAAATTTACCGCTGTGGTTCCCCGTTCACTAACAACTTTGGGGGCTATGAGTTGACGGCCGGTAACCGCATTTCATACGCAAAAATATATCACTTACCGAGATCTGCGTAAGCAGCGTGCCTTACGCGTAATGGGTAAAAGGCGTGATGATATAGGTATTTATTTTATTTTTATTTATTTAAAATTCTAATACTTTAACCAACGACGATTTGACTGATATTCTCATACCATACGTTTAACTTTTTTAAAGCGTAAAAAAGTCTTAAACGATTTTAATTTGATTTCGTCTTCAGAAAGTGACACTTTGCATGAATCAAGCGAACTTTGATACGAAATTTCCATGCAGATTACGTGATTAACCTCTAAATACACTTTGAGTTCAAAACAAACGCGAACTGAAAATATTCCATTTAACATCGCTAAAAGCCAGTAAATTGAGGCACGCTTTGCGGATTTTTGGACAGCGTCTAGACAATAGAGCAGAAGAGTATATCAGTGTCTTTTGTTTGCAAGTTTTGGAACATATGAATAATTAATTAACACTGGTCACTGTACGTTCTATGTTTATGTATATTTGCATACATGGACATAACATGATTTTGGGGATGCGTTTGTTTTGATATCGCGATGTTTGAATTTAGCAATTTTTAAAAGGTTTTTGACCTCACTCAGTGAATTAGACGCAGTTTAAATACTAATTATTCAAGAGGGATAATTGATCGGGTAATAGATGTCTACAAACTTTTCCAATGCTTCCAAAAAGATAATTTTACTTGAATTCGCATACGTATTTTAGTGCATCAACCCAATAGTTACACTATCGGCTGTCAATTTACAACAATTTAAAAGAAGATAACAACTAATTATTCACGAGAAATCTTGAAACTTTACAAGAATTTATTTTCTTTTATATAGATTAAATATTTCGATTAAGATGGCATGTTTTGGGGTCCTTAGAAAAAAATTTCACTATTTTTACGATAATGCATATGTGTAGTGATGTGAGTCGGGTAAAAACCCAATACTCCAATAGGTAGGTAAATAAAATTAGGGTATTTACCCAAGGTCTATTTAGCTACCCAAAAATACATTTCACTTAAAATAAGTAAAATTTTACGAAATAAGTCTATATAGCTATTAATTAGCTCTTGAACATACAAATGCAGGTTATGCCTGACCAATCGGCAGTTACTATTTGTATTTTGTGTGACTTACATTAAACTTGATTAAAAGGGTTTTAAAAAAATGTTTTGTAGTTTTTTTTTGAAGGAGAAAGGTAGTTTGCGTAATACCTTCATACAAATGCAAATAAAATGGAAAATCATATTAAATTATTGAAGTGTCCTGCGGATTTAAAATTATGCTTAAACAGAAAAAAAGTAAATTTTTTTGTTTTTATTATATTTAAGACCGATATTTCTAACCTCAGACACAAAAAACATCGCTTCATATCATAGCTTAAATTATGATTATTATTCTAGCTGTTATCTTTTAATGCGATATTTTTTTGTTTATTGTACTGATAAATTTATTTGAGGTTGAAAATACCAAAAATGTTAAATAATCTACTTTTATATAAATATAAATATTTTTCAATGATATTATTGAAAACCCGTGTTTGCACTATTATTATTTTACATCACTACATGTGTGTGATGATAGTTTTTTTTTTTTTTTGAACAATTTAATTTATTAAATTCTGATAATAATACAAAGATAAACTTAAATCTAAGAGTGTACAAATAGAGTGAGTGTGTGCTCCTATTTTTAAAAATTTATTATCACATTGTGCTTTGTTATCAGATTTGTAAAAATATGTGTGAGTGTTTTATATAAAGTGGTTGTAATAATAAATCTAACTGTAGCATATGTAAATAAATTAGTATTATTTACATTTCAAGTAAATGAAAACTTACAAACTAGGAATTACATCTAGGAATTTACTTACAGCTACTATTAACAATAATAATAATAAACAAATAAATTTAAATTATAAATTAAATTTTGTTATTTAGTGAGGGCTATTGCTGAGTGCTTTCAGTAAATATTGGTAGTGTCTGATAAGTAAATTTGTGAGTATGCAGTGCAGAAACGTCATAACAGATCTGAGTCAGATTGCTAATTATTTCACTGTCATCAGCTGGGATGAGCAACGTTTTTGTGTAGAATTTGGATGCGATCTTTTTAATGTAGTCTTGTATAAGTAAAATATTTGTTTGTTCGTGTAAATCGGTGATGTGAGTTTAGCGATCTTGACCGGTGATAAGTCGAAGCATTTTGTTCTGTAATACTTGCAAAGGCTTAATTGTTGAATTTAATAAGTGTGCTAATATTGGGGCTGCATACGTAATGACTGGTCTTATTAGTGTTCTATATATTAGTTTCTTGGTGTCTGATGTGAGTGTACTATTTCTGCAAATGAGTAAACTTGTTTTATGGTAAAGTGTGCTTTCTGTATTGCTTGGTTAATGTGTGTGTGAAAATTTAATATGTTATCAAGATACACACCGAGGTATTTTATTGAGGTTGTGGGTATGATTTTGTGTGATTTAAGTTTTAGTGAAGTGTGTATCTTGGTGTTCGTGAATTTTCTAGAGAAGATTATGGCCTCTGTTTTTGTTACGTTTAGTTTGATGTTCCAGGTGTCTGTGTATGTCAGTATGAGATTCAGGTGTTTCTGTATTTGCCGTGCAGCACTTTCAGTGCTGTGACTGTGTACATAAATGGCTGTGTCATTTACAAATTGTGCCGTATTTGTCTTTTCAAATGTATATAAAGTTTGAACAGTATAGGTCCCAAAATACTCCCCTGAAGTAACCCTGCGTGAATTTTTGATTTGTTAGAGTGTGAGTTGTTAATTTTGACTGTAAAGTGTCTATTTGTTAGATAGGAATGTAACAGTTTTATAAGTGTTACATTCCTATCTAGTATAATTTTTAAAATTCATATTTAAATTTGTATGTTTAATTTATAAGCTGCTTAGATTAGGCAGCAAATAAATCAGAACTTGTATTATATCTCAATAAGTAATTGAATTATTTAATTTTGTTATAATAAAAGAGATGTAATAAAATTTTTTATTTAACATTATATTCTAACGAAATTATATTTGTTGGATCGTTATTTTTATGAAAGAAACTGAATCTATGTAATACATTTAAATGTCGCGGTCTTACTTTAACTTCCGTTCTGACTGATTCAGTTGAGTGTATTTTTATACTTTACAAAAAGAGGTTGCAAGACTGTAGAGTGTGAATGTAGTTTTTTCCCTCGTAAATTGTTACTCGGTTTTTATGTTGTTGTAATAGTTTAATACATTATTAAATCATTCAGTAATTACAAAAAGTGTACTAATTGGCATTACAAACGAACCTCTGAAACTAACAAGTAAATAGGTTATGGGCCCAGGTATCGTTTAAAACACAAAAGAACTGAAATAGTTCTCGAACAAAAGAACGCCATCTTCAACGTTTCTGACGATCTTTTGTAAAAGTCCAAATAGAAGTTTTGTCGAACTGAATGATCGAAAATGGATAAAGTCGACATTTCCACAATTAACAAATTTAACGGATCAAACTACGCACAGTGGAAATTCCAAATCAAGTGTGCGCTCAAAGCCAAAGGAATTTACGGAGTGGTAGATGGAAGCAACCCGAAGCCATCAGACAATCAAACCAACGAGCTCAAAGACTGGAATAAAAAAGATGCTCACGCAATGTTTGCGATCACAACAGCCATGCAGTTGGAGCAAATTACGTTGATTGAAAACTGTGACAACTCGAAACAAATCCTCGACAAGCTTGACTCAATATTTCAGCTCAAATCAGAAACGAACAAGATGATAGTACATGAAAAATTTCACCAATATAAAATGCATAAAAACGACACGATAGCGCAGCACATCTCCAAGGTCGAAAATTTGGCAAAACTTGTTCGTGAAGCAGGAGAAACTGTAAGTGATGCTGCTATAATGATGAAAATTCTTAGTACACTTCCTGCAAAATACAGGAACATACGACAGGCTTGGTTGTCACTGGACGAGGCCAAACAAACCATTTCAAACTTAACAGCACGACTTCTCGATGAAGAAGCTAACCTAGAATCCGTAGAGGAAGCTGAAACCGCACTAGCAGCTTTATCACTAAAGAAAAACAAGTACGGATACAACAGCACGAAAGAAGACAAAGGTCAAGGAAGCAATCAATCAAAAGGTTCCTCAATTGTTTGCTACAACTGTGGAAAGAAGGGACACATCGCCAGAAGATGTAGACAACCACAAAAGAAAAAGGGACCACCAAACAATCGATTCGAAGCAAGAAATCAACAAAGAACCAGTGAACGACACGAAGAAAGCTACGAAGTTGCTCTTCACGCAGACGGTAACCCAAATTATTCCTATGCAGAATCATGGATAATGGACAGTGGTGCGTCATCCCACATGACCTACAGGAGAGAATTTTTTAATACGTTTGAAGATAGCTTTGAATCCAGCGTTACTCTAGGGAACGAGACAAGTCTGAAAATAAAAGGAAAAGGAACAGTAAAAGTTCAAGCATTGGTCAAAGGAAATTGGCATGATCGTACATTAATAGACGTTATGTATGTTCCAGATCTAAAGAAAAATCTTTTTTCAGAAGGTGCAGCAGCAAACAAGGACATAAACATAATAAAAGATAAAAATCATGCACAACTCTATAAAAATGAAGCAGTAATTGCTAATGCTGTCCGCGAACCAAATAACATTTATAAAATGTTATTTAGAACTGTAGTCAATGAAATGTTTCAAGCCAATCTAACCAAAAGTGAAAGCCTGAAAGTATGGCATGAAAGACTTGGACACTTAAATGTGAAAACTCTAGAAGAAATGGTGAAAAAGAACTTGGTAACCGGTATAAACTTTTCAAATGTTGAAAACTTTTTCTGTGACGCGTGCGCATATGGCAAGCAACATCGTCTTCCATTTAAAAAGAACGAAAAGACATTGAACTTTAAAGTAGGTGAAAAGATCTATAGTGACGTGTGTGGACCAATGGAAACAACATCCATAAGTGGTTCCAAATACTTTATCGTTTTCAAGGACAAAATAAGTGGTTTTCGTGTTGTTAACTTTATTAAGCATAAATCAGATGCACTGGAATGTTTCAAAACATTCAACAACATGATCAAAAACAAATTTGAACGTTCAATTAAAGTATTGCACGTAGACAACGGTGGCGAATACAAAAACAAAGACTTCGAAAAGTATTTAAACAAAGAAGGGATAGTTTTGGAGACAACCGCTCCTTATACTCCTGAGCAGAACTCTAGAGTAGAGAGAGACAACAGAACCATCGTCGAGAGTGCTAGAACAATGATTTATGGTGCCAACATGCCTAAATACATCTGGGCTGAAGCTGTCAACACAGCTGTATACTTACTAAATAGAACAGCTACAACTCAGACCGATACTACCCCTTATGAAGCTTGGTATGGTAAAAAGTCAAATTTAGAACATGTAAGAACATTTGGAAGCGAAGCATTCATGCATATACCCGATCAAAAAAGAAGGAAACTAGATCCTAAGAGCAAAAAGATGATCCTGGTTGGGTATGACAACGACTCAAATAACTACAGATTATTTGACCCAGACACCAAGAAAATAACAATTTCGAGAAACGTACTTTTTAACGAAAGTAAGTTAAGCCTTGAGAGAAAAGAAAATACTGTGAAAATCAGTATCAACGCTGATGACGAACTAAACGAACTCCGAGAGCAAGAGGAGCAGGAGCAGATGCAAGATCAAGAAGCGAACAGATTAATCCAGCCAGTACAAAACAACGAAGAGGAAGAAGTACCAAATCCAGGACGTCCACGACGTCAAATTAGATTGCCAAGTCGATACAATGAATTTGAAATGTTAAACTTCGTCGAAATGAATATTCCACAAACCTATACAGAGGCACTAAATTGTGACGAAGCACGACACTGGAAACTGGCTATTGCTGAAGAACTAAAAGCACTAAAAGCAAACAACACATGGGAAGCTGCAGAACTTCCGCCTGGTAAGAAACCAATTGGATCAAAGTGGGTATTTAGAATAAAACACAATGAAGATGACTCAACTTCACGCTACAAGGCTCGGTTATGTGCAAAAGGATACGCACAGCAAAAGAACGTTGATTACTATGAAATATTCTCGCCCACAACTCGTTTTGACTCAATTAGAACGCTTTTGGCAGTAACAGCAGCAAGAAATCTAAAAATTAAACAATTCGACATCAAAACTGCCTTCCTCAATGGAGAACTCAAAGAAGAGATCTATATGACACTTCCTGAAGATATGGAAGTAACAACGACAAAATGTAACCAAGTGTACAAGTTGAATAAATCACTATATGGGCTTAAGCAAGCCCCCAGGTGCTTTAACAAAAAGTTTAGCGTTTTTCTCAAAAATTATGGTTTTGAACAATCTCAAGCAGACAAATGTGTGTACACAGGTTTTGTAAATAACACCAAAGTGCTACTTGTACTTTATGTAGATGACGGACTGTTAATAAGCGAAAGTGATGTAATAATAAACATAGTTTTAAAAGAACTAGAAAAACAATTCGAAATAAAAAGTAGTGAAGTGAAAAACTACGTGGGTATGCAGATAAAAAGAGACTCTGACGGCTCTATCTTCATAAATCAAGAAAATTACATAAAACAAATTGCTAAGAAATTTGAACTTGACACTGCAAACGCAGTATGTGTACCTTCAGACCCACAAACAAACATTACAGGTGAAAATAGTGAATATCTTGAAGAGAATGAGGTTCCATACAGACAGTTGGTTGGTTCCCTCATGTTTGCCGCAATTGTTACTCGCCCAGACATTTGTTATGCAGTGGGAGTAGCTAGTCGATTCCTAAACAAACATAACAAACAACAATGGAATGCAGTGAAAAAGATAGTAAAATATCTTATTGGAACGGCTGATTACGGAATTTACTATAAAAGCTATAATTCTACGTCCCTGACCGGTTTCTCCGACTCAGACTTCGCAGCTGATCTCCAAACAAGACGATCAACCAGTGGTTATGTCTTCCAACTTGGTGAATCTGCAGTAACTTGGACCAGCAAGAGACAACCGACCGTATCGTTGTCAACCACAGAGGCAGAATATGTATCAGCCTCTCAAGCCGCCAAGGAAGCTAGTTGGCTGCAGAGACTTCTTTCAGATATAGGTGAAAATCCAGAAAAACCTACCACAATCAACATAGACAACCAGAGTGCTATACGTCTCATAAAAAATCCAGAGTTCCACAATCGGACAAAACATGTAGACATAAAATACCACTACGTTCGTGAAAAATATGAAGCAGGTGACATCCTACCCATGTACATCAACACGAAGGACCAAGTGGCAGATATCCTAACGAAGCCGCTGCCCAAAATGTCTTTTGAAAAATTGAGACTCCTATTAGGTGTACAAAGATATAATATGTAAATTAGAATTAATTTTAAGATTTAAAGAATGTAATAATTTAATATGTTTATTTTATGTAAAGTATTCAAAAGTGGGAGTATGAAAGAAACTGAATCTATGTAATACATTTAAATGTCGCGGTCTTACTTTAACTTCCGTTCTGACTGATTCAGTTGAGTGTATTTTTATACTTTACAAAAAGAGGTTGCAAGACTGTAGAGTGTGAATGTAGTTTTTTCCCTCGTAAATTGTTACTCGGTTTTTATGTTGTTGTAATAGTTTAATACATTATTAAATCATTCAGTAATTACAAAAAGTGTACTAATTGGCATTACAAACGAACCTCTGAAACTAACAAGTAAATAATTTTGTGCTAGTAAACTGTTTTAGCAGATTTTATCGTATTTTTCTTCCAGCATAAGCAAGATTTCATGCCAAAAGAAAAGTGAATTTTTTGTTATAATAGATTCCTATTTCTCTTCTAATAATATAATTAAGAAAGGTTTTTTTTTTTGTATTTTGCACTGTTCAAAAATTAATTCTAAACTTACATAATTTAAATCAAGGATTTTTTGAGAAAATCAATCAATATTCCTGTCACCAGTTAATAATTTAATGAGAAAACCATTTAACGAGAGGTTATTTGATGGACACACATTTTGTATTATTATTAAGTTAAACATAAAGTTTTGTGAAAAGAGTTTATTAAAATGTCAAGCCCAAGTATAATTCGTAGATATTAAAATTAGAAGTTCTAAATATAATACAAACTATTTCCGTAAGGTATGTGTTTATATTTCAATCAAAAATAAGTTGTCTGATGAAGAAATCGCGATTTTCAAATAGATGCAGCCTGTTTGTTATGATTTCCTATAAAATAATATAAGCAAGGATTTTCCTTAGCTAATTTTGTCAATATTTATTCCACAACTTAATTCTCCAAATTACCCAGTTTTTAGTTCCGGGTGCATTTATATATTTATAAAATTTAGGGGACATAGAACGTAAATTTAAAATGCTTTTGGTAAGTATTTACTATTTATTTGCCTCTTCGACTGCTGCAGTCGAATTTTCGGTTGTGCAATAATTGCCGAACTATTATTTAATCAATATAGAATTCATATTCGTTTACTTAGAACAACAATTAGTTCACTATTTCGCCGAGCTGTAAATCTGCTCATTCGATCTTTCTCCCCCAAAGAGAAATACGAAATACATTTAAATATACTTTCTGAAATGTCAAATATTTTTCGTTTTTGTTTAATTTTCCATGACCGTATTACAACTTTTCTAATAAATATTAATTTTAATTTGATTAATATATCGTGAAATACTAAAATTTAGGTAACCAAATGGGCCTTATTGCATGCATTTTTAAATTATGAACAACTTTTGTATTTATACTTTTCTGTAAAATGAGTAGGTTTTTTCAGGAATTTTCAGAAATATCATTAAAGTAGCATTGAAATTTGGAATATAGGGATATCAATGCTATTATTTTTTATATTGCTCTAAAGTTTTTACCTAGTCACTTTAGAGCAAAACTGTAAATACAAAAGTTGTTCAAAATTTAAAAATGCATGCAATTAGGCTCATTTCAATTATAAACCTGGTATATGTATGTATGTATCTATTCTAGAATAGTATATTCAACAACAAATAATGAAATGGTAGATATTCCACACGAGCAAAAACGATCGTTCATTAATTTTTTTCACATTTGAGTTCAATTCTTCTTCCAGAGCCCTTTAATTTGATAGCAAACTCAATAAGGTTTAAGGTTTAATCAATGTTTATTACATGTCATTTTATGTACAATGTATTAATAAATATATAAATATATAATTTTGCGCATGAAGTGCGATTACCAGCCGTCAAATTACGGTCTCCAAGTATGATAGTAGTGGTTTGCTGCAGGTTCGGAATTCAAATAATAAGTCAATTTTGTTCAAGTTGAAGTAAACATGTTTATGTGAAATGAAAGTCTGTTAAAATGAATAGTGTAAATTATTACTTGTCACCAGTTAGCAATTAACAGACAAAGAATGTATGTAAGAAAAAAAGAAGTAAGACAAATTAATAGTAAATATATATCTATAAATTTTTAAATGCTGAAGCTTCTACACATGATTTAAAATTCAGAAATAGATCAAATACTCAAACTATAAAATTGTTTATGTCTACTTTATAAACTTTTTATTTTGGTGCCGGAAAAGAATGACGTCTATTCGGTATTTTGTTGTGAATAAAGTGCATTTTTTAAAGTTTGTCTACATGCAAATAAATACATACATTATTTTGGCAAGTCATAAATGTAGAACATTTTGAAAACAACACATTAAACGACGTAATATCAAAGTTGTTTTCACTACATTTATTTCTCGGCATAATAGAATTTTTTTAATAGCTTTCTTTCAAATAATGGCATTTTATGTTATGGCGCTAATCTGAATTTAATATAAAATTTATGTGGGGTGAATAACCCAGGCGAGAACGCTTACACGTCAACGATTAATGTAAAAGAAACCCAATTCGATTTCATTTCATCCATAAAAAACCAATTTTAAGCTCTCCCTTTTTTGAATAGGCACACTGGGTTATATGATACGGTTTGTGATTATATAGGAAATGAAAACTGGCGGGTAATAAAGAAAATGACTCTGTATATCGTTACTTCATTTGCTAAAATGTACAACCATAATATAGTCAGTACTCGTCAAAATGCCAATAAACTATTATTAATTAATTTTTTTCTGTTTTTATTGCGTTAAATTGTCTAGTTCTGTAAAATGGCACAAAATTTATTTATTTACGAATATTTAACAGAAAGAAATGAACTCTCAAATTCGGCATTGTATCATTACAATTTTTAACGAAATTTTTACAGATAATAATATGCACATACCGTGTGTCCCACGTAAAGGTTGGCATAGGCAAATAACATGTAAAATCAGTTTTTTTCAAATAAAAAGTGTCCGGCAAAAAAGTATGCACCCAAATTTTATATCACAATACTGCCAATATACCTACATCTCATTTAATACAGATTACTTTATTTTGATACCGCAATTTAATGAAATTAATAATAATAATTCCTAATTTTCCGCCTACTCTTTTTATTGCTACTGACGTGTAGTGTTTGCAATTTGTTTTAAATATTTTAATCTGTCACTGTCATCAAGAATACATTAAATGTCGAGAACTGTGTAAATATTATTAGAATGTATTATGGGGGCGCAATGTAAGACAAATATCTGAATATACCACAGGAATGAACGCTGAATGGTTTCCATCGCCAGAAATTGACAGTGACAGACTAAAATATTTAAAACAAATTGCAAACACTACACGTCAGTAGCAATAAAAAGAGTAGGCGGAAAATTAGGAATTATTATTATTAATTTCATTAAATTGCGGTATTAAAATAAAGTAATCTGTATTAAATAAGATGTAGGGATATTGGCAGTATTGTGATATAAAATTTGGGTGCATACTTTTTTGCCGGACACTTTTTATTTGAAAAAAACTGATTTTACATGTTATTTGCCTATGCCAACCTTTACGTGGGACACACGGTATATATAGATACATACATACATAACGTCACAGAAACACAATCAACCAACAGTCAATCTCCTCCAAACATTCCACTTTCGTCTCGTTCACATTCATTCGCTCGGAATCATTCGTTCACGCAACAAACCATCAATCATACCCAACCATTTATTCTTCGGACGTCCACGCAATCGTTCACCCTCAATCTCACCCGCATATATTACTTTCACCAACCTTTTATTCGATATTCGCTCAATATGGCCAAAGCACCTCAACTGCCTCACTCCCACTTTCTTAACTATATTCTTCTCAATCTCAGACTCACCATACACTAAATATTAATATTTCGGAAAGCAAATGGGCCATATTACATTCATTTTTAAATTCTGAATACTTTTTGTATTGTTTGTACATACACTTTGGCTGTAAAGTGAATGGATAAAAAGATACAACAATATTGAAAGAATGTATCTCATGATCCACAGTTTGATGTTTTTAATTTGTCAGATTAAAATATATGAAGTAGGACACTAAACGCTAACGATCTCCATTTTCTTATATTTACGCCAAACTGCTGATTTTATGACATAATCCAGGCTATTAACTTATTATGATAAACGCGAGACATTTTTATGAAAATTAAAAGTAGGCCTTCATTTCTGCATGAAAGAAAGAGAGGCATCAAATTCTTCAGATATTTCTGTCACTTTTATAGTCACATTTGATATATTTTATAGCTTTAATCACCATTAAGCGCGATTTATTTTGTTTACAAATCGTTGTGAACTGTGAAATTATTTTGCGGTTATAATTGACAATACTTCCGAATGTTTAATTAAATTAGTGATCGAAAAACTTAAGAGTAGAGAAATAAGTACGAGACAAGTAAAAACGGAAAGTTCGTTGCCATCTTTATTAGCATATTTTATTGTTTGCTGTCTTCAGAGTTAGTTTCAAACTAATTTTCATTTCCTGTTTCGTTTTTATTTGAATTAAGTTCTCAAGGAAGTTTAAATGTTTTAGACCATTTTAATGCGATGAAAATTTAACACTTCTTGCTAGTTTTAATGTATAAATTTTCCTGTGTTTTCATTGCTACTAAAACATATATTTTAATGTAATCATTGTAAGAAATAACTTTCTACAACACTATTTTGGAAACAACGTATTCCACAACTAAAAATAGTATTGGAACAACTATTATTCCATACGCCGCGTATGGAATAAATTCGAAGAATCAGAGCCGCATATTAGCACGAAATATGAACTATCTTGGTTCGATTGCTATGGTTACATCTCTTTGTTTTAATTTTATTTAGTTGAGTTTGACGTTTTCAACAGTTCTGTATTTGTATTTTTTGTATAATTTCCAAAATCTTGTTATAGAATAGTATAAGTAATGGAATGGCACATATTCCACGCGAGCAAAAAGTTTGTAGCCCGAGCCAAAGGCGAGGGCTACGGTTTGCAAGCGTGGGATAGGCCATTCCGTTACATGTTGTAGACTATACTTTCTATAAAAAGGTTTTGGAAATTATACAAAAATACAAATATAAAACTGTTGAAATGTCAAACTCAAATAAATCAAATTAAAACAAACAGACGTAACCATAGTAACTGAATCAAGATACTTCATATGTCGAGCTAATAAGCGGTTCTGATTCGTCGAAAATATTCCATACGCCGCGTATGGAATGTTAGTGATTCCATAACAATTTTTAGTAGTGGAATGCCCAGTTTCCAAAACAGTGTTATAGAAAGTATATTCTACAACATGTAACGGAATGGCATATCCCACACTCGCAAACCGTATTATATATTAAAAAATTACTTTTTAGCGACAATAAATTGTTTTTAATTACAAATTAGAATTTTACCGAGTTTGGTATCAAAATGGAAATATTTTGTGAAAATTTCAATTAATGTTTCATAATATAGGTACTTTAATAATCATAGATGCTATAACAACAACATAGGATTATGTGAAGCATTCTTTATATTGAATATGTATCTACTATCAAGTGTATTTATTAAACAATCAAATCCAGATTTACAAAATTATGTGGTGCCCACACCAAATTTTTATTATCTGCCTGAAGCTAACTCGTCATATAAAGTTCACATATCGCGACAAATCGAAGCAAACGTACAGGAATTCCATGTAAATAAACAAAAAACAGCCCAAAATACGAGTAGTGGAGTAGTTTATCCAAATAGCCTGTTATGCGATGGAATATAGGTCGCTCTCTGGAGAAGATTCCACGTTCCGCGAATGAGAAACTACCCAAAACAAATCGTCAAGTTGTCGACGCTGAGTCATCGACCTGAGCGAGGATTTTTACTGCAAATTTTTGGGTCAATGCGCCCCGTGATGACAGCCTGAACATTTTTATATCGCACTGAAATTTCAATTAGTGTCCGAGGAGAGGTTATGTGCTCAGAGTGTTAAATGGTAGTAATGATTGAGTGGTAAATTGTTTTTTGTGGTACAAAGACACTTTGTTGGCTCTCATTTTGTTTTAATGATACTTGAGAATTTGATTTGGCTTTTGTTTGGCACGAAATTGAATTTTACTTTATTTCCGCAGCGGTTTTACAGTTTTGACTTTCCAATCTTTTCTTTATACAGCCTAATACATTTTTGTATCACTTCAAGCAGTTAACTTTAAAGTAGAAATTTTCCAATTATTTTATCTATTTGTAGCTTTACTCCTGAAGATCTCCCTACTAGGTGAACCATATATGTTAGTATACAAATTTGAAAGGTTATTTTAAATAAAAATAAGATTTTTAATCGCTAAATTTCTACATGGGATTTTTAAATTAAAATATGGATCGTTTGTAGATTACTTAACGTTTCTATTCTATTCAATATTATCCAGCATACATGTACGATTAACAAACAAATAAAAAATAAACTATGCATGTTATATTCTGTTGGATTTCAACGTTATGCTTATAATTACTTTCTTATTCAAGTTTTGAGGCCCATTGATTTTTTTCTTGCAATTCTTTCTTTGAAGTCCGAGTAGATAGAAGAATAAATATGTGTTCTTATATTCAATAATTCACTAACGAGAAAAGATATAGAACTTTATAATTATTCATTTATTTCGATTATAAAATTATCTACATTAATAAAATGTTAGCAATAATACTGTTTTGAAAAAACTATAGTTATATATTTAATAACACATTAAGAAAAATGATATGTAATAAACATGGATCAAACCCTATCGACTTTGGTCCCTGGGAGAAGACTTGAACTCAAATGTCAAAAATGAATTGTAGACGATCAATTCTACCGAATTTGGTATTAAATTGAAGGTCTCGGTGAGTATAGTTAAATTAAAATATCACAGAAATTAATTCTGACAGACCGTCAATTGTTTTTTTTTTTACAATAATTAATTGAATCTTGAATCAAGTTTGGTGTCAAATAAATGGACTCACACTGGAGAGTTACACTAAAATATCAAAAATTGCTTTTCAGGAATCGATAATTATTGTTTTTGTAATAGTTATTAGAATTCTTTCGAGTTTAGTATCAAATTGAACCCTTTTTAAGGGACAAAATATATTTGTTTACAGCAATTCACAGTATTTTTGAGACATGCATCATGCACATACATTTTTTGAGGTGTTCTGAAATTATTTAATGTCATCTGTGTGTCTATTTATATTTTAGTAGGTAATCGTAGTTACTAATAGAATAAACATATAATTAAAACATTTATTCTATATTCATTACATTTATATGTATAAGAAAGTAGTATAGTGTTAACTTCATATATAAAGCAAGTAAAATAATAATAAAACCTAAAAAAATCACTCACTTTTAGCAGAATTTTGCTGTAAATTGTCAAGTTCTGGAGCACTTACAAAACACACGTGTTCACTAAAACAAGAACTGGTTAGATACTGAATTATACCTTTTCGTTGTTAGTAAACGAACTACAGCCGTGCCTGTATCGAAGTAATTAAAATTAATTGAAATTGTGCAAGCTATAACTAGCTACAGAGCTCTGTTTTTTCAATAACTACATCGGTAACGTACCTAATACCATCGTAAATAAAATGTGCATATATTTGACCTGAAAGTCTCTATTCAAAATCCGGTCAGCACCATGTGACACGGGCAAATTTATATTGGCGTCAATTAGTAATAGATTATTAATTAATTTTACCATTACCCACACGAAACTTGAATGAAAACTTGTAATGTATGTCAAAATAATAAATCTATAAATAAAAGATTTATTACTACAAATTTAAAAAATATTTGTGTAGGTATATAAATTACAAGATAATGTATACAACATAACTTTTACTTTTAATAAAATCAAACAATAAAATTACAAACACAAACTATTGCTTATTTCTGTTTCTTTCATCTCTTTGAGTTTATAAATTAGTGAATTAATAAAAATGAAATAAATTAATTTCCATCAAGAATTTCGTGGAAAATTTTAAGTGTAATTCGTCAATAATCCTTGGCTGATTTTGCATATCTTGGCGAGGTCTTTAAACTGTTCCAGTACGCATCAAACTCATCGCTACAATCAAAATCTTCATTACAAATACTCAACTTCGAGCTTTGTCTTCGTAACTTGTTTTGCGTTTTCACTTTTGTTACTTTCGTTCTTGTTTTTACTTTTGTATGTACTACAGTCATACATGAATCAGTAAATGATTGTGAATTATCAGGATCAATCAAATGTTTGAAAGAATTTTTTTTTATTTGCTTGTTATATTTTTGTTTCCAGTTGAGATAGTCTTCCGGTTTTATGGCATCTGGTGTATTATATTTTACTATGTCAGTTTGTGTAGCCGTTGATACTAAATCAGTAGGATATTTTTTCTTTTTCGTTTTCATCCGATTCAATATATTCAAGATAAATTTAGGCAATTTATTGCGTCTATTTTTAAACACATCTGTAAATAAATTTGATCTCGCTGGCATAGGTAATATTTGATCAATGCCTAAACAACTAACCGATTTAGAAATTTCGGTGTTAATTTGTTTGGAATATTCATCCACATTTTGTAGAGCAATACAAGACCTTCCAAAATTTAAAATTGTGCTATTTGTTTCGTTCACGTTTCTGATGTCATTTTTATTTTGATATGCACAAGGTTCTTTATTTTGAATTTGTAATTTACTTTCATTTTGTTTGTCTTTTAATCTTAGTTCTAAAAATGATGTGCAAGCCGATAAAAATTCACTTGATTTTTCTGTTGCTCGCAAATCATCTGCGATATATTTTTTATATTGCTCTGAGCGCAACATTAGGTGTTCTTTATGCCATAAATCTAAACTTAACGACGAGCAAGATTGATCTTCAGTCTCGTTCATTTAGAATTTTATGTAGGTGACAATAATTTTGAATTGAAAGTATTTTGACACTGACTTGTTATAAAACTGTCAAATTATGTTTCTATAGTACTAAACTGAAAATCACACAAATTTTGGCAGCATTGACAGATATAAGCAATGTATTTCTCATAGAAGAAACCTCAGCCTTGTTGCAAAGTTTACACTTACATTATTTTTGGTATATTCGTTATATTTTAAGCTTGTAACACTTTTTCTTTATAGTATAAATATTTCATAATGAAATGTTAGTATTACAAAGCTGAAGGTTGGAAATCTTAAGTGGCGCCAGTAGATCAGTAATCAGCAGTTTTCAAAAAATTATACAATATTATAAATTAGATATGACTAGCGTCGACCCCCGCCTTCGGCGGGTGTCTCAGCTAGGGCTCCGCCATCTTTGGAAATCTCATAAAACTTACGTAGTTATAACAATATAATGGGAGAAATGTGATTACTGATTAGCACTATACATCGACCGTACTCGCTATCTCCAATGCCTGTCTTTTGCGACTAAAAAAGTGATTTTTAAATAAATTTAAATCAATCAAAACTTGCACTAATATTTGTTGATGTAATACCGACCTGTGTCAATCTGACATTTCTTTTGTCATCTTGTAATTTTAAAAGTATAGTTAATAATAAATAACAATTTGCTTCCTACGTTAGCGACAATTTTCGCGGTTTTACTTAATTTTTTACTAAAGTTGATCGTGTAATACTGACTTTCTTAGCCCAGCTTCAAAGTTTGTATTTTGTAATCAGGGGTACAATATTAAATTTAGTAAATATAATCGCTTATTTTTTCTAAATACAAATAACTTTACAAAACTTGTCCAACTTGTCTAAAATTAAAATTCAAAATTAAAATTTCATTAAATTCGTCGGTCATTTCTTTAGAATAACTATTGTATTCAGAATTGTACCGAACAGTTTTGAACTATGCGATGCTAGCGCGAGGAACAGGGGCTGAACTTTAATATTTTTTTTATTTTTTTAATAGTTTTAAAAATGTTATATAATTATAACATACTACATACTCTATGGAAATAATATATAAATAAAGATAAGTCCGTGGTAAGGTAGATACAAAGAATAAATATATATCATTGTTGTAATCAAGCTCTTGAAGGGGTTTAACCTGCCGCTTGCTGGAAACACACACGGGCCACTGGTATAAATTTGTTACTATTGGTCGCATTAGAAAAATCTACATAATCCACATAATTTGATTAGCATGCCTCGTAATTCTATAGTAGGGACCTACAACAAATATTTCAAAGTGTATACCTACAACTCACAAATAAAATCACATACCAAGCACCTGCACGTTGGAGATCAAATTTGATAATTTGAATACAACTAAAATGTGTTGCAATGATGGAACATTACATTCATCAAATTTAACAATGAGATTAATGTATTATCAAGTTGCATTTACAAAAAATATTTTTTTCCAATTGGTTACGTCACCTTATCAAAACCTTATCAACTATCTTCACTTCTTGAAATTTCTTCTACAAATGTTCTCGTTATCGTATTTCACATTAAAAAATGTCAGTATAATTAACACACTTTAAAATACCAATTTTGTATCTGTGGAATATGTTGGTTGTAGAATTTACTTTTTGTAACCAGTAATCATCTATATATTTTAATTCATAACACTTCTCGTTTACAACATAACATGGAGCATATACACATTTCAATCCAGTCTGTCATACTGGAACCGCCCTGATTGGTTTCACTTTATTTTATTCACTTCTTACTTATTTCTAATTGTTCTTGTTATTTCTTGGACTGGGAAACAACAGAAAATATATTTAAAAAACCCTAAATACTTGCATTACATTGTCAGTACCTTGCGCAGATAAATTTCCGTTCAAAACTTGTATCAAAGAATACAACAATGCATTGATTACTATATTTACTGATTACAACAAAGAATTATTGCAATCTCAACCGTATATTATTGATTATTGCATGAAGAATAAAGAAATTGTTGGACTTTATTAAATCTTTGAATTGGCGGTGAATTCGGGGCATTTCAAAATATATTAATTGATCTTTCTTATTGTATACAAGATACAAGCAACATAAATTGTTACAGTTTGACATAATTCTAGACAATGACTGACAATTTTAACTATTTTTTCCTTATATTCACTTCACATATTTCACTACCACTGCAAATTGTACATATGTTAACGCCTGTAGATTTTAAAATAGTTTTAAAAATTAATGAAAAGATAATAATTTAGGTTATGTAAGCACGGATTATTATATTTAACAAATAATTTAAATGTATAAATAAACATACCTATTAATAATGTACATTTTTCATAAAACACCGCAAAACATATAACCTTGCATATAACTATGTTATTTAAAATAAAAAATTATGCTGTATAAATTTTACGTCAGCTTGACAGTTACACTTCAAGTACAATCAAGGCGAAAATTTTTGTTGGAAATTATTTTCTTATTTTTAAATTGACGTTTTAAATTTTTACCAAATATTAAACATGTACGTGCATTTATTCTTAACACAAATAAAATTACTAAACTTGTCTAACTTGTTTACAATGAAAGTTATTTATATTTAAAATTTCAAAGTGAACTGTCAATGAAATTCATAAATTTCACTTTCATAGCAACGGGCGCAATTCTTTTTATTTAAAGTTGAACAAAAAGCACCACGGATAGTGTGATTTCGTAAATTTTGACTTTATTTATTTAATATCTTGCACATCATGAGCAAGAAAAATGTGAATTCATAAAAAGCACGTATTCCCAATCAAACTCTAATTGTCTGGAAAGGTTTCACTTTAATCCGTCAAATCGTCTAGGCTCTAGAGCTGCGCACAAATTGTGCAAATTTTCGGCCTTATTTATTTAATATCTCGCACATCATGTGTAAGAAAAATGTGAATTCATAAAAAGCACGTATTTCCAATCAAACTCTAAATGCCTGTAAAGCTTTCACTCGAATATATCAAACCATCTAGGCTCTAGAGCTGCGCACAAATTTTATAAATTGGTTACTAAGCAGATGAAAATATAGTAAAATACTCAAGCCTTTTAGTATATAGGACTAGCGGTCCGACCTGCTTCGCAGGTCTGTCCCCTAGGCTCCGCATCACTAAAGAAGATTACAACTGAAAATAAATTGATAATCTTAAATAACTTCCAATTAATACCAAACAATTGGCGAAGCTAGCTTGTCACTACGTTCCTTGCTTCCGTGACAGTACATTGACGAAGAAAGCTCGTCACTTCGTTCCTCGCTTTCATGTCTGTGCATCGACAAGACTGAAAATAAATTGATAGTCTTAAATAACTTCCAATTAATACCAAACAATTGGCGAAGCAAGCTCGTCACTACATTCCTCGCTTCCGCGTGAGTACATTAACGAAGAAAGCTCGTCACTTCGTTCCTCACTTTCATGTCTGTGCATCGGAGAAACTGAAATTAAATTGATAGTCTTAAATAACTTCCAATTAATACCAAACAATCGGCGAAGCAAACTCGTCACTACGTTCCTCGCTTCCGTGTGAGTACATTAACAAAGAAAGCTCGTCACTTCGTTCCTCGCTTTCATGTCTGTGCATCGGCGAAGCAAGCTTGTCACTACGTTCCTCGCTTCCATGCCAGTACATTGACAAAGAGAGACCTTTAATTTGATACCAAACACGGTAGGATTTAAATAATATTTATAAAAAACAATTGACAATTGTCCAAAACAACTTCTTGACACTTGAGTTCATATCACCTCCGTGATATCTTTAATTTGACACCAAACACGGTAGGATATAAATAACATTTATAAAAAACAATTAACAATCGTCCTAAACAACTTTTTGACACTTTAATTCAAATCTCCTTCGCGAGACCTTTAATTTGATATTAAACACGGTAGGATTTAAATAATATTTATAAAAAACAATTGACAATCGTCCAAAACAACTTTTTGACCCTTGAGTTCAAATCTCCTCCGCGAGATCTTTAATTTGATACCAAACACGGTAGGATTTAAATAACATTTATAAAAAAACAATTGACAATCGTCCTAAGCATCTTTTTGACACTTAAGTTCAAATCTCCTTCGCGAGACCTTTAATTTGATACCAAACACGGTAGGATTTAAATAATATTTATAAATAACAATTGACAATCGTCCAAAACAACTTTTTGACACTTGAGTTCAAATCTCCTCCGCGAGATCTTTAATTTGATACCAAACACGGTAGGATTTAAATAAAATTTATAAAAAAACCAATTGACAATCGTCCAAAGCAACTCTTTGACACTTGAGTTCAAATCTCCTCCGCGAGGCCTTTAATTTGATACCAAACACGGTAGGATTTAAATAATATTTATAAAAAACAATTAACGATCGTCCAAAAGAACTATTTGACACTTGAGTTCAAGTCTCCTTTGCGAGACCTTTACTTTGATACCAAACATGGTAGGATATAAATAATATTTATAAAAAACAATTGACAATCGTCCAAAGCAACTCTTTGACACTTGAGTTCAAATCTCCTCCGCGAGACCTTTAATTTGAAACCGAATACGGTAGGATTTAAATAATATTTATAAAAAACAATTAACGATCGTCCAAAAGAACTTTTTGACACTTGAGTTCAAATCTCCTTTGCGAGACCTTTACTTTGATACCAAACATGGTAGGATATAAATAATATTTATAAAAAACAATTGACAATCGTCCAAAGCAACTCTTTGACACTTGAGTTCAAATCTCCTCCGCGAGACCTTTAATTTGATACCAAATACGGTAGGATTTAAATAATATTTATAAAAAACAATTGACAATCGTCCAAAACAACTTTTTGACACTTGAGTTCAAATCTCCTCTGCAAGACCTTTAATTCAATACCAAACACGGTAGGATTTAAATAATATTTATAAAAAACAATTGACAATCGTCCATAATAACTTTTTGACACTTGAGTTCAAATCTCCTCCGCGAAGCCTTTAATTCAATACCAAACACGGTAGGATTTAAATAATATTTATAGAAAACAATTGACAATCATCCAAAACAACATTTTGACACTTGAGTTCAAATCTCCTACGCGAGGCCTTTAATTTGATACCAAACACGGTAGGATTTAAATAATATTAATAAAAAACAATTGACAATCGTCACTTTATTTTAAATCCCTCACGTGAAACTTTTAATTTAGCAGCAAACACGACAGGATTAGAAATATAAAACAACTGATAATAAAAAAAAAATTATTCTGAAATTGATTATAAATATTTAAAACGATCTTTTTATATTATATAAGTAATTAACTTATTTAAATTTTACCGCCTAAAATACTTAGAAACTTCAAGGTTGTCGAGCAGAGACATCTGTGTATTTTTTGAGAACGAAAAGAAACCATATATAAAGTGAAAAATAATTTTCAACTTTTTTTCGTTAAATAAGAAGTTAATTCATTTGAATTTTACCGCCAAAAAACCTTAAAAGAATCGAGGTTGATGAACATATTTATTTTGAATTTGACAGCTACAATTTTATTTTTTTAAATTGACTTTTAATATATTTACATTATAGTACACATGTTCACTCATTTATTTTAAACACAAATAAATTTACGAAACATCTTCTACTTGTCTAGAATTAATGTAATTTTTACCCAAAATTTGAAACAGATCTGTCATATATGTCAAATTGAACACAAATTTGTGAAAAGTTACAACTACAATCAACAAACTACACTTTCGTAGCAACACGAGGCACCCCTTGATGTAAAAATTTAATGTCTTTCCTATTTAATATTTCGGACATCATGTGTAAGAAAAATATGAATTTATAAAAAGCACATAGTCCCTATGGCCCTTTACGTTTAAAAAAAAATTTCACCCGAATCCATCGTACCGTTTAGGCTGTAGCGATGAATAATAATGGTTGTTAGACTGGCTAATCTATAGTCCATAAGCCTTTTAGTATATAGGATATGAGTTTAGCAGTCGACCGAAGTGAGCGGTAGTGACTTAGATCCTATATCTTATGATCTAAAGGCCTGTGTCCACGGTGATAAAAATAGGTCCGAGATCTAGGTTATAGTTCTATATCATAAATAGTGAACTTATATGACAACAGATGTCAGGTTAGTCGATTTTATGAAGTTAGCTTCAAGTCAATTCTACCAATACTAAAAACTAATAAAATATAACTCAAGCAATTTATCTGACATAAGTAAATTAAAATTGTTTATACAAGATATAAATAAAAAATATATTTCATGTTTTAGAAACTGTTTCAAAATCCTAATTTTCAGCTTTGATTGAAAATTTTTCAGCTTTTTAAACATTAAACGTCAAAATTTTAAATTGGTAACATCTATATGAAGTTAGCAACTAGTATGAAAAAATCGGACAGAACGCATCTTTTCATCATAGTTTTCTATTCAATTTTTTCGTCCAAGTTGCTAGTGTCCACGATCCGATTTATTGCTCCGAGACTATAGTGAAAAGAATGACCGTCTGACACACCTTCTTTTCATCATGCATCAAACTGAATGATCTGACGTCATCATACATAGTTTGACAAACAAAAATGAAGTAATGATTGACCATGTGACAAGGGCTTTAGTAGCAGCTTTTTTGTATGATAACAGTTTAAATATATATCTATGCTTGCTTTATTTCAAATATATGAAAATGACGTTTAACTGACAGTTCTGTGCATAATGAAGCATTTTAGCCACTAAAGACAAATGAATAATGTACACCAATAATTGCTACTGTAAGATAATTGCTATTTTAATACTTGTGAGGGTGCCGAGTTGAACGTACAATTGTTTATTCGTTCATAAAGGTCGACGTTTCAGCCCTATTTTTTTGAGCCTTCTTCAAAGACCAAATGAATTCACATAATATAGTCAATATATTTTGGGATCTAAATCTTCGGTTCCACATGGCAAAAACAGATGAAATAAAATAGAACCTTGAATTATAATGAGACTGGCAGTCAACAATTATTTACAAATTACGTTGCCATGCGTTTGTTGAGTGGTTGCTATGTAAAATATTTTTACAGCCTCGGCATAAAATAAAATTATAGAAATTAGAAAACATTTAGCAAGCAAAACTGTGTCCCTATGTTCCTGTACTGCCAAAACTTATTATTTTCAGTGTATATAAAAAATAAAATAAAAATTAGCTTACCTTTAGTTTCATACTACTTCACCAGCTATCACCTTAAAAATTAGAAAGAAAAAGTTAATTTTCATCATACTTTAAAAATTCTTTATCTACGATAGTGTGTAAAATTGATGTTTAACTGTTAGTTTCAAGTTTGTAAAACGGTTGTTTAGTAACACGATCCAATAAGTCACGGGTTGCCAAGCAACGAGTGATTAAAATTTTTAAACACGCCAAATTTGCAAAAATTTTGTTATCATGGCAAACTTCTCATTTAATATTGTGATCCTGCTTCATAAATAAAAATTTGTTTTTATATTTTTTGGGGTTTTTCATTATATCGTAGATAAAATTTTGTACGATACACATACGTAAAGCGTCTTTAGTCACTCAGGGGTCTTAAAACACTCGCTAGGCTCGTGTTTTAATTGACCCATTCGTGACTAAAGACTAGCTTTACGTACTTGTATCGTAAATAACTATTAAATTTAAATAATGTAAAATGCATACAAAAATTATGAATAAAAATATTTATTATATAGCAAGACAAATTTTATATAATAAAATGAGTCGCACTAGATTGGTAAATAATGAAAACAATCATATCTATCGGAAAAACACTGCAAATACTTAAACTTTAATTTATTTATTCATAAACACTTATTACTAACAATGAAGTATTATCAACTATACTACAAAAATATACATAGTCATATTAAACTGTCACTTAATATTCAAAATATTTCTGTCAGGTAACTAAATACCTAAATGATAGATTATAAAATTATGTCATAATTAATGTATCCCATTTTAGATTTCAGAAATCACCAAATTTTCTCGCTAAAATGTAGATTGTTTTTTGAGTCCGCAACTTTTACGAATTGCAAATATTTGTACCAAATGATTATTGTTGTGGCAAGAATACAAAAATTGTTAAATCTAAAACGGGCTTGAAATAAAAAAATATAATCACTAAATAGTATACAATCTGAAAGGCTGGTAACTTCGGATTTTACTAAAAGTTACCCAAGAAATAGTTATTGGTTCTAGTAATCAAGTAATGTAACATCACCAAATTAAGAATGCTAGAAACGGAAGAAATACTAGTCAAAACCCAAAGCGTCGATTTCAAATTTAGATTTCTCAATTTTTGTAGCAAATTGTACAAACACAACAGAACTGCCTTCAGTTTGGCAAATTGTACAATTTTTTTAGGTTATGAAAATACATGATAAGAATTCGGGAAAGGTGCACAAGTGATGGAATGCCACCGACAAACAAACAAGCAGTCTTAAAACATAAAAACATATTTACACTTCGATCTCCACTCTCCGGAACTTATAACATTCTGCGATTCTGTGACGGAAGGAGGAGTTGCAACGCTGCCATCGCATCGGGAAACAGCGAATGGTAGTTCAAGAGGGGAACGTACGCCGCTGTGATGACGCGACCCGCGAACCAGCGCCCGTGCAGCGAGTTGACGGACGCTACTGCTGTAGCTATTGACGGACATTTCACGTATACGTTACCCTGAGGTGAAGCTTTGTCCACGTACACGTGGAGGACGCCGCCATGTTTGTTGCATTCTTCAATGACGTCGTCGCGGATTTCTATGTCCCAGTTTGATGCGGCGGCTGTTTGACTGAAAAAAATCATAAAATAGAAAAGTTAAGCTACGTTTAACTACAATTAATTACGAATAGTAATTAGAATTAACAGTTATTACTTCCACTAAATGGTAATTCTAGGTATAATTTTATTTTGTCGCTCTTCTCAAATAGCATTTTTTTTTTACTAATTTATCAGCATGGATACAACATAAAAGAAGAGCTACTTCAATATATGACAGGAATTATTTTAATGAATAGACCAATATTTTTCTTTACGTTCGCCTACGGCTCACGTTTCAATATTCATGTTCAAGCGAAAAAACATAACTTTGCGCTCTAAATATACAAATAGCTATTTCCTTTCTCTTTTACACTCATTTCATGAACTTAACATGAAAGAAATACTGTGGCTTGATATTTGACACTGACAAACTATACTCTCTTTTCTATGGTCATAAAGATATCAGCCTGTCAGCGGACACTGAGCGGCCATCTTTTCGGTAGGATCATAAAATATTTGAAGTGTCGCTACTGTAGGAATTCTTATACTGTGGCTGTATAAACCAGACTTTAGACGCTTCAACCGATTGCTAATTCTAAATGGTAATTGGGTGGCTGTGAACGCGATTCGCGTTCCGAAACTTAACCATAGCGACCGTGGTACTTTAGCTTTATTCTTTTTGGAAAGTTTTAGCTCAACTCAGTTGACAAGTGAGTTGAGATGAACTGAGCTGAGTTGAGCTGAAAGGTATCCAAAAAGAACAGCATTTTATGTATAGAAAGGTGGGTTTGAACAAGAATATATACACTTATTATTAAAATTGATGACACTGAAAATTTTTTACTATAAGTTAACCGGTGAGGTTTCGGAACGTGGTACCTGAAGTTTATGGTCACTTTCTAGTAACCGTAGGAACCGCTTAGAAAGGTCGGTGCTTGTGGTTAGTTGGTAGCTTTTCCGCAGTTCACCTCCAGTTTTGAACATAGTTATTATTTTTATAGCGGTGAATTATTTAAAATTAAATTTTCAATTTCTTCGTTATCGATTTAAATGCTCATTTTGGATATCATAACAACAATATCAAATATATTATTTCAAATAAAATATTAAAATCTAGTATAACAATTACCACAGAATTGAAAGAAAAAATTAAAGTATAAAATTATAATAAATTATTCTCACAATAATAAATTATTACCAATGAATTTTCGTTTTTCAATTCCCAGTCGTCTTCTTGCATTAGCTAATTTTACATTGTTTGCATCATTATCATTTTGATCTTGGACATTGTGAGCTGTACCTTCATCAATTTCAACATTTAATATATTATTATTTAAAATAAATAGCAAATTATATTTAAATTATTAATATGCTGCTTCGGCTACTGTTTTAAATCTACAGTTTTAAAATCATATAATTCTCGAAAATGAAATTAATATTTGTATTCAAAAATAGATGATACACAACTATAAACTGCAACAAATGTCATAAGTTATTTATTGCAAATTTAAAATTTTTATATTAAATTATATACGAATTCATATTTCAATTCCAAATCATTGTACTTATCTCCAATATTTACTATACATAAACTTATTTTGAGGATAACCGAATAAAAACAACATTCAGTTTTAAATGAAGAACTATTACCCGCCACTTTTGTAACCAGAGCGTTTCAAAACTTACCCAGAATTTCAGTTATCATTTAGTAACCGGTACATGGTTACGGTTCCTTTGGTTAAGTTTCGGAACATACTATAAGATTCATGTAATAAAGAGCTGAAATAGTTTTGTCTAAGAACGTCGATACTGAAAATTAACTAAAAATACATGTTCACTTACGTGGGGTCGAACATATTTGACAGCATGAAACACTGCGTCGCAATAGGTGGCGTGGACGTTTGCTGAGGTAGAATCTGCTGACCAGTCGCAAGGCTCAGCGCATTGGCAGCAGCAGGTGGGACTGTCATTCCAGCGCCTTCAGCAAGCTTGAACATCAGCTGTAGGCGGCCTGTAGCACCTAGGTCAATTCCAGATCTATCTAATTCGTCTGTGTCGAGTAACGACGGGCCTTGTTGTTGCAGATCGAGCCTCTCGGTCACGTTGCCCACTTTCATTGGTCGGCCGGCGAGCTCGAAGCCGTTTAGCTGTTCCAGGGCTTTCTTTGCGTCTTCGCAGTTGTGGAACTAGAAGAAAACAAAAATCATATATAACCCTAGACAGTCACAATTGTTTCACAGTTACACAAACGTCTAGATGGGGCCTGGGAAACCTCAAGAAAAAAAAGACTACTTTTCCATAACCGGATGTAATATTTCTAGAGATTTTACCTATGGAATATTTGCTTAGGTTTATAGAAAAACATTATATAATTTATTCAAAACAGCATTTAGTTAAAACTTAACTTTTTTATTTTAGACAATGGGAACACAAGGATTTTACAACGAATAAATGTTTAGGAATATAGGAACTGAATTTACAACGAAGCTACGCATGTGAAAAATTAGTTGAATTATGAATTATGAGTTGTAACAGTTGAGAAACGTGGGGTTTCTTGGACCTTAGTGTAGCATTCCAGGGTTAAGGATCTCACACCTTTATAGGGTGTTTCATAACTTCAGGTACATACGTTAATGGTATATGTTATTTGTTATGCTGATTACGAATCAAAATTATTTTTTTTAAATCACAAAATTATTTTCCAAAATTTTTCGTTGCCACTGCCACTGGGTGGATGATTATATTAATAATTATCGTTTCATTAAAAATAATTAAATTTTGTTCGTTTATTTTACTAGTATTATGTAATTTAAATTGTTGATTACCTACTTAATTGTTTGTGTTTAATAGGAAAGCGAATCCAGTGCATTACTACAAAAAATGTTTTAGGTATCCAACCCTTAATTTTTCGAATTAAAAAAAAATTTTTAGATTCGTAATCAGCATATCAAACAACATATACCATTAATGTATGTACTCGTAGTTATAGAACACCCTGTATATAAAAGTTTGTATCTTACCGTGACGAAGCCGTAGCCCTTGGACCGTCCAGTTTCGGGATCCATAATAAGCTGGATGTGATCAATTTTTCCAAAAGGTTCAAAAATTCCTCTGAGCATGTCTTCTGTAATATTAAAATGTAATGAGCCAACGTATAATCTCATAGGTCCAGTCATTCCTTTCGGCATAAGATTAGGCATTGAATTTCCCATTCTATTCTTTTCTGCTTGCGTGTGTTGTACTATAATAGGAATGCCTAATAATTTTTGACCTGATAATCCTAATGCCTGAAAATGAAATCAATTTCAAATAAAACACATCTACTCTTACAGGAAGCTAGAAGTAAATTATAAATGTATATCACTTTACAACAAAATTACACACACACATAACATTTCTTACAATTCCTTGCGCACTAAACTGCATTATACAAATAACTCATTACAACTTCATAATACACTTTTCAACAGAAATATACGTAATTGAAATATTTAAAATTACATCCAATTGTAGTTAAATAATGTTTGTCATTATAACAATTTTATGAGGTTAGGTAATATTATTTTTATGAATCCAAATTTGAAAGGCAGAAAACCATTATTGAAAATAATTACTATCTCAGCATAATAAACAATCATACAATCAACTGAAACTAATAAAATAAAAATATTTACTTACCAAAGGAACAGACTCAGGGTCCCTAAACTCAATATACGCAATTCCTTTAAATCTCCTCGTCTTATTGCAAGTGATGAGTCGAACATCTCGAACTTTCCCCACCGAGCTGAAGAATTCTTCAAGTTCTCTGGCGCGGATTTTCTGTGACAACTGCATACAGAACACAGTACGTTGATCCCTTTCTTCAGGGCTCAGCTCTTCCAGCGGTGAGGAGCGGTTGTACCCCAGCCCGATTGGTGAGCGTGTGCGCCGAGGGAACGGAAGTTTGACGGACGGAGGTGATGGACTGCGGCGGCGGTCGCGGCTTGTTCTACGCCTGGAAGAGAAAATATTGTTTTGTTAGGTTAAAACCACAAACACATACATAATAAGCAAATTTAATGCAAAATCGTTAGAAGATAAACCAATTTTTAACCACCTTGTCAGTAAATTTCAAATTAAATAAATTAAGAGAAAAAATTCTTGGAATTTAAATGTTTTTTTTTTTTACTAAAATATATGCACCTTCTCTTTCGATTAATACAATACAATGTTACACTGTTTTTTCATCCAAAAAACCTTATTCATTTTTTCCTGACGAAGACGTACGCCTAGCACGTTGATATGACGAATTTTTAAATAAAAGACAATTAAAAACCAATAGTTATTTACTTTACTAGTGGGCAAAGTAAGGAATTACCCACGACAGAAATTTTAGCTCACGAAGCCGAAGGCTGAGTGAGATAATTTTATCGAGTGGGTAATTCCACTTTGCCCACGTGTGAAATATAACGTTTTATCCAACACTTCTTAATAAATGAAAAATTTATTAAATAAATATTATTTGACAGTGACATATGCTTTAAATTTTTAAATTAAAATGTCAATCGAAGTAGTTACCGAGGTGTTGTGTGTTATTATTATTGTTATAAATAAAAAAATACTCACTAGTGGCTTTCCTCAAAATTATACCCACTAGTGGATAATCTGTTACTTTGCTTGTTTAAAATCGCCATAGTTATAGAGCATTTACTGAGAGGTGTTGGATAAAAGTTGTTTTTCATATGAGTTCTGAGAGTTTTTTCTGAAATTTTCATTTTGTTACATAAATCAAATCACCCACCTATTTGACAACTTACTGTTGTAGATTGAACATTAGAAAACACTAATGCCTGTGTGAATTTGATACTACATACAACAATTCACACAGGCATTAAAGATTACCAATGTTCAGCAAAAAATAACATCGTAAATTGGTAATATGTTTCATTGAAAAACACAAAAATATTGAAACATAATTTTTAGAGAAAAATATATCGACGAAGTCATGCATAAGAACACAGAATTATTATTTCTTATTTAACGGATTTAAATAATGATTATACATATCACTAAGTAAAGTTGAAGGTTGTACAGTAAATATTTATGACTTGTAGTATAATTTTAGATAACTTTTGTGTAGGTGTAAACACATGTATTAAACAACTAAATGTCTCTTATATAAAATTTAAATTTTGAGTCACGAATATAACGAATTAATTATTTAGTTTCTTAATATTTTTAGCCTGTGAATCAATAAATCTTCAATTGTAAAGTAGAATAAAGGTCATCAACTATAATTCAAAAACAAGGAAATTTAAACTGCTAACCTCTGACCTAATAGTCGCGACGAAATTCAAAACACTTGATTAAATGAATATATGAATAGAACATGCATTTTTCATGATATTAATATTCTGCATGCATATATTTTGCGATACAAAAATACATTTCTTTCTTACCTTTCTTTTCTGTCTTTTGATCTGCTTCTGCGCTCTTTGGAGCGGCTACGTTTTCTATCACGGCTACGTCTTTTATCCCCTCGATCGCCACGATCTTTGTCCTTATCCCTGTCTCTTCTTTCCCGATCCTTACGGTCCTTGGATTTACTTCTTGTGCGATTGCGGCTTCGGCTCCTGTGCTTGCTTCGGCTGCGATGGCGGCTTCTGCTTCTGTGTCTGCTACGTCTGCTGGATTTTCTACAAAATACATCAACAATAAAACAGATGTGTTTATGATAAACATAAATAAGATAACTTACCCAGATGATTTATGATTCGTAGCATCCCCATTTTCCTTTGGTTTTCCAGACTGCTCATCCTACGAAACAGGACAAAGTGAAGACGGCCGAGCAGGAGAGGCAAACAAAACAAATTGCATTAATATAATATTCAACACAAAAAGAACGTACCAGAGCCGATGTCAAGCGACGTATTACGTCGCAACTGGCGGCTTCCCGGTACAAATGGGGCATGGCATAGAAGAACCTACTTGAATCCGCGACAAACCACGTGAGTCATTCACATCACAACAAATATTATGAAATATATAAAAAGAAAAGTTAGATAGCGATGTGAAGGACGGTTGTTTGTCGCGAAGTTTTCGCTGGAAAACAACTCTTACAACAACCTGCAGCGAGAACCTCGCGATCGATCCGCTGTAAGGGAACAAAAGATTGTCTAGCGCGTCGCCTAGACTTACCGTCATGGAGTGACAAAGAAAGAACCGAGTTGCCTTTTACTTGGTCCACATCATACTTGTACACTTCTGCAAAAGATACAACCGGGTGAGACTTGGACCGCATTTTAAACTCTCCGTTTGTTTTTGTAAGTTTGAATTTTAATCATGCATTTAATCGAAAAACAACTCATATAAACAAATTGGGAAGTGAAATTGAATTGATAAATAAGACACTAATAATAAAAATAATAATAAAAAAAAAAGTTTAAATTGTGTGTGTGTTTTACAGAGCACATTCATTCAAGAACCTATGTAAATCCATCCGAATATATTAGACCAATGTATGACGGTATTGGTACATAGCTGACCTGCAGGGCGGTGTCAAGGCCCTTCGGGGCCCGAGGCAGCGACAGGATGCGACCCTAAGGTGAGAAAGGAATTCGGTAAACAAAGCTGATCAGTCATGTATGTCAATATACAAATCAAACGCGACATTACGTTAAACTTCAATATTTAACATTCATCTAAATATGTTACTAGGCACACCAAGTGCTAGTTTTAGTGATCTTATAGTTTTACTTATAAATGTATAAATTTAAAACTGAGTTATATTTTAATGAGCTATTTAATTTATGAATGGAATGAAAGCTGTACCTCTATGGCAGTCTCTTGGCGACGCAGTTTGCCCGAAATATACACTCTATAAATACAGAAATCAGGATGTGTGGTCAATCATTATTTGATAATATTTCACAAAAACACGTTTACTAGTTTAACTGGGAATGGCAATTAACACAATTTGTCCTTGGCACATACGCCTACATGCAAATTGTATCAAACAATAAACCATTAAGTTGATAAGAAACATACCGGTAAATTGCGAAACTATTGCAACACCTTAAAATAAGTAATGTTTATACTAGAAAATAAACAACAAACCACTGTAGTGGGAAAAATAATTTAGGGAAAGTATGTGAAATTTAAAACCATTCCCAGTTATCTAATATGCTATAGTTAAAATAAGAAATATTTTGGGCACATTCGTGTCCGAACAATTACAACAAACTTCAGTCAAATTATAAAGTATGACAAAAATAACTAATTACGATGTACTTACGTCTTTCTTGTACGGCGCTTCCAACATGGCTTCAACGTCCAGGTCTTCTGCCATTTTTTCAATGATGCGTAAATCGACTCCGGAGACGAATAACGGGCTGCTGATTCTATTCAACACCTTTCAACAATAACAATTGTAGATTATATTAAAGTTCAGTGAAAATACAAAGAATATATATTTTGTAAACTGCTACTATGACAAATGAAACACTTCTCGCCTCGAACAACTCGACATTCCACTAATTATGATCAAAATGGCGTCGACAGTAATACCAACTGAAACGTATCAGCAGTAAAACTTTCAACATTTGCCGCGACAAGAAAATCCCTATATTTCAAACAAAAATATTTAAAGGAATTAAAGTAAAAACTACTTTTGGTTGTGTATATAATTATTAATTTGTAAACTTAAAAAATATAATACATATTATTATTATACCTTGTAATCCCGTAAATTACAATATATTAGTATATAAAATACACCACATTCCATATTAAAAATTATCGATTATCCTATTATCTAGGTTTAATAAAACCTATTTTTCGCAAATATCTTACTATAAATGGTACTGAACTTAAAGTTATGCCAATTCTTATCGGCGCCATAACTTTGTGAATTGCATACGCAGTTACAAAAGTTCCCGCGGTGGTTGTGATTTTCGAATTTGACGCGTCCCACGGCAAATAGCTCAGAAATGTTTCCATATCTAATCCACTGAAATAAACAAAAATACCAAGATTTAGTAAAAGAATTAAATAATGACAATTTCTAATGGAAAATTTTGTCATAAGCACAAGTTGTTAGTTGCTTGTGTTCAACATACCTCGAAACAAGGGTATAACATGCTCCCAGTGAGATTAGTGAAATCCCCACGTGAAAAACAATGACAGTACTGCCGTATTCCGCCACCGCTCTTTTTAATTTATCTTTCCTTGAAAGTGTTGCTGCCGATTTAGTACTTTCTAAGCGTCTTAAGATTATTGAAGATGATGAGTTTGGAATTTGATTAGTCAATGTATGAAACATTTGAATACCTTGTTTTTTCTGGTTATTAATTTGATAATACATCTTCTTCTGCATGTCTTCTGATATGAGTTTATTTCCTTGCTCCCACTGTCCTCCCGGCATGTTCAAATACATCACATTTCCTTTAGCTTTGAAGGGGACTGGTACGTTGCTCTGCATTGATGAATTTAGACTCACGGCACCCTTACAGTCGTAGCTTTCCAGAAATTGATTGAAGGTTCTTGAAAATACTGGCCGGTCGCCCTGAAATGTGTCTCGGCATTTTGAAAAGATGACTGGACCGGAGATATCTCTTGCTCTTTGCGGAGAAAACTGTCCAATTTCGATTGACATTATTGCTTCAATATTGTTTGGTAATGGAATATTTTTGGCGGCAGGATATTTGACTTGAGCTGTTACATGGAATGGTTTCTTGCTGTTATTGATCAAAACGCTGCTCCTAACACCTAAACAATGTTTTTAAATTTAATATAATTCTTTGTCCAAAATTATACGAGTAGAGAGAATTTTATATTGGCTATAACTGCATACAAATTGATGTTTACCGGGAAAAAGTCGGTCAAGTTCGCAAAAAGGTGATAGTCATTAAGGAAAACAAAATTAATATTAGTCGCAGTAACCAATAAATACAATAACTTATGATTTCTAAGACCATGGAGTACTCTAATACAATATATGAAACTAAGGAATGATGAATTCAACCGAAACAAAAAAGTAATTGAAATGTAAATTTATTATTACACTCATATACTTGTAAAACTTACCAGTCATTTCTTTAATTCCAAAAGAATTAATCTTTTGGCCTGGTTGGACAGCTCTGCCACCGCAGAATATTGCTTTTTGTACGTTCATTTTGAACAAACAAAATGTATAACAGCTGCCAAAAACACAACTGTTCGCCGGTACTGCAAAACTAGTTTTGCGAATACAAAATGTCAAAACACTACCTAAGTTTCACGCGTGTCACGATTTTAAAGCGTGTTCGGTTGATTCCACATGCGTCAAGGTCAAGGTAAAAACAAAAGTCAATCGAAAGTCCCAGCACCTGTGTCCCTCTTGCGGGAAAAGCTCGAACTAAAAGACGCGCAACTAATTTTGAACAGTTACTGCATTTCAACTTTTGTATGCGAAAATAAATAATTGCTGCAGTTAAATACGATATAATTGAACTTTAAATTACTCCCAGTAAGTAATTACAATAATGGATTGTAATAAGAGCAAAAACGAAATAATCTGGCTCCAAAAATTTAAGACTGAATATTATGTAATTTGAGACAAATTTTAAATATATATACAAATGAATTTTGAATTTATAATAAATAAATAATATTTTCCGTTGCCTGTTGATTACAAATTATTAATTTAATTCAGGTTTATTGCATATTAATATATTATTGAAATGTACATGTCTACATTTATTTTAATCAAAATGAAATTTGCAATGATAATTTATTAATTAAAAGGCATATATAACAAGTGCATGGAATGCGCGTATTTTCGTCCTTCGTAGCGTAGAGAAACAGCTGATGGCGCTATTACTACAAGTACATAAATAATATAATATCGAGCAAAATAAAACGAAAATTGCAATTGACATGAATTAATGCAATAAGCCGGCTCGTAGAAATTGCGCTGCCGATAAAAACTACAGTTATTTCTCTACAACCACTTTTTTCGTAGAGTCATGTAAAATTATAGGCACTGAACGAGACTAGGGCGTGGAAGATAATTGTTTGCAGCAGCAGATCTTGCTCTAAGCAACGTAAATCATATTGTAGTTAAACACGACCATTAGAATGGTAATTTAACCTCAAACTTTTAAAATACGATAGCACGACGCCGTCAAATCCAAAGCAAGAATTGTAAATTATAATATATACAAGTAGGTACACAAAAGAACGAAATCATACGACATTCATTAAAATTCAAAATGTATAATCGCAGCAGGAGGACTTCAAACAATCGTTGTTCACGAAGAACATTCATCAGCGACGAAATCACAAGCACAAGAGCGGATCCCGCCTCACTGGACGTACCACTCGTTCAGAAAACATCGACTTATGAAGACGACCACGGTAAACCAGTTATCGATGGGATTGATCGATAAAGCGAGCCCCGAAGAACAAAAGAAGGTCCGAGAAACATCAACCGACAATTATACACACTCATGATTAATGTTTCGGACCCCAGACAAGGGACCATCCAGAAAAAAATGGCCGCCGTTTCTGGCCATTTTATACATAAATCAACAATTTTTTACGGTACACCTACCTGCTTAGAATCTTTACAGCCTAAAGCACGTTTTTTCTTTCACCTGCTACCGTTTTCAAAGTATTTCATTCATTTTAAATTTCAAACTATATTTGTAAATACATCTAAAATTAAAAATTTTAGGTTATTTAGTTTCCGTTACTCGTAAAACTTGGCAAGTACCTAATATTTCATTTTTATGCACAAAACATGATTTTAATCTAAATATATATTTTAAACACGTCTATATAATTAAAAGTTGGGTTATTTCCGTTTCCGTCAAACATAAAAACAACGTCAACCCAAAAAATGTTTCGCATCATTTGACGTTTGATGAAAAACATATGAACAGCGTTGTGAAGAACATTAACGCGGGGAAATTCAAAAGCGTAGCCATAAAATCTAAATTTAGGGCAGGAAATTAAACGTTCGGGAACGAGATGAGTCACGTGATGGTCCAATGCTACTGTCATCTGTTTCTACAGCCTCCCTTGGTACAAACAGAGCTATAAATGCCATTGAAAAAGTCCCCTTTATTGAATTAAGTATATATCATTTCAGGGAAATGGACATTATGGAAGGCGAATCGTCGAAAGCCCAGCTAAAGCAAAACACGAAATGGGTGGGCATAAGTGTAATGAATAGAAACATTAAAGAATGATTTTATTTTGGGGGAGATTTAGCTATTTATATGGAAAGTCAAATAGTTTCCCACAGTTAATACTAAATAAAAATACATTGTATGAGAAATGTTGTTCAGAATTATTTAATCCTGTTTTATTATTACAAAATACTCAAAATAGAACTATTTCAGTTTACTTACATTTTCATCACCATTCGATTAGAAGAGGGTAAGCGCACTTCAATTTATATCTGCAGATGGCTCCACTTATTTTAATTACCACCAATTAACGAGATTCAAAAAACGTGTCGATCCCCTACGGCAATAAAATCAAATGAAACAATAATTAAATTATAATTACTGTATTTTTTTTAATCTGTATATTTGTACACACAAATCCGTTTGACTAAAACGGTACCTAATATATTTTTATAAAACTTACAATAAGCTTATTTTAAGGCGTTAGATTGTTACTAGCCAAGATTTAAATGTTGCAGCTTAGAATAAAATTTCAACAATGCCAATAAAAACATTATAGATGAGTATTTCTTAAAATGATTTTACGTCTAGAAATTTCTTTGTTCATCTTGGCGAATAACGAGGCATCGTAAGTTGTAGAGAAAATAAATCTTTTAAATTACAATTTTTATACAAAAATAGTACATATTTGGCAGTATGGAACATATTTTTGGAAGTCAAAGCTGGCAATACAAAAGCATTATTGACTAAATTTTAGGTTATGTCTTAAAATATTTTGTCATATGGCACGCACCAGTAGACCACAAGAAATGTCACTGGGCTTTCGCACCTTAGAGCACATAAACACAGCACAATTTATATTATGCACTTAGTTATATACATTTGGTGTTATTATACAGTGAAATATGATCAATACACAGAACAATATACAATAAAATGTGCGTTATGTATAAATATTCTATTATGGTATAAAATTTACATGAGATTAATGATTAATAATATACACGAAACTGACAAAAACGTCACTTTGTAACATATATAGGTTAGCTTAGAACAACTAAATTGTCACAAGCACTGAAATATAAAGGAACGCTAACTGGACGTTGGAAATGCACACCGAGAGAGAGATAGACAGTTGTTGGACTAACTGTCTTTGTCCTTTGTTGTACAGTCCTCATTGTAAGTTTATAAGAAAATAACATTCAATGATTTTTATTAAATATAAATAATACAATAACACATTAATAGAACAGAGTTCAATTAACTACATTTTCAAATATTATTCATAACTTTTGGACAAGACAGTGCAACATGTATTTACATAGCAACAAGTGTAGACAAAGAAGGGTGACCCTACAACATCTATCTGTCTCAGACTCATTTTTCGCTTTCATAAAAGCCACAAGTTACCGTTCCAGAATTACTTATTTCAGTGGTCACAAGACATCTTTGATTTTACAAACAACAATAATATGCAATAATCAAGTAAATCTATTCGCCATGTTTTTGTTTCCAAAATGGCGACTTGTCAACTAAGTCATAAATTTAAATCTAACCAGAAAGAAACGTATCTAATTAATTAGTTTTTTATTTAACACCTCACGTAGATACATAGAAATGATTTATTACTTGGAAATCTTATCACGATTATGCAAATTGACAGGAAGCGATCTACAAGGTTTCTATAAGTTTATCATAAACTTTGCACTGTGCAAATATACAAACACAATCATTTGTGATCTGTGTGAAGCAAACGCTATATTGAGCTCAAAATTTGGACGTATTTCTCGAATGTAAGGCAAAAATTTGCACCATTAATATGCCGACATTATCAATGCGCTCAAATTGATATCTATTAATAACAAAATAATTATTTATATTTTACATATTTTGAATAGGCCCAAAATATTTAATTTATTTTATATTAAAATATTTGTTTGTATTTATAAGTCACACGATGACACTTTCAAATAATTCTAGAAGAAATGGTACATCAAAAAGATTCCTGATCTGTTCTGCAAAAATTGCGTGCACTCAAATACAAAATTTATTATTGATAAACACACAAGAAGTATTTTTTGTAGAAATAAAATTGAATATATTTATTTCATTTTGTATTAAAATTTGTGTAAAGTAAATTTGTCAAGCTTAACTGTATTATGTGATTTTTAAAATAAAGTATGGATTTTGTCATATGCATCGAAACAATCATCAATGACAATTGTTTTTGCTCCGAAAACGAAAAACTTTTCCATGTGAAATTAAAAGTATATATCTAGAGTTTCAGATGTAATATTTGCTTACCTATCAGTAATGCATAAAGCAAACCAGTTATACTTATATATCGTCGTACTGTTTCAGATAAAAAGCAAAATTAACAAAATAAACAATAGAACAATTCCTTCATTAGTAAACATCTTTAAATTATGTTAATTTGTCATTGACATCCAATGTTGTATTTCATTTGGAACAGTACTATATATACCTAACTAGTATCCCTAGTAATACATTAATGACAGAAAAATGAATGTTTCATCTTAGCTGAAACTTACGGTATGTTTAAAAGTAGAAATAAATTTAGATTTCAATTCGATTGTGATAAGTAAATACGCAATTTCAACGATGTTGATAATATCGGCAGCAATGTTTGACATTAACAATTCTGCAAGCGCATATATTATTGCAATTATCTTAATTACTGTGTCAGTATAAATAGCAATTTGCACATATGCGTAAAATTGGTTTCTTTTTCTTTTATTTGTACACTTGCATATGTATTTTATTATCATTCACACGCCTATAGAAAGTTACAGCAAGTTTTTACATCATATTTATGGAAAGTTAATTTGATAGAAACACGAAAATAATTTTTGTTACTACTTTAATCTATTTCACTTACCGTTAGCATATTCTCATTAATTTTTAACATATTTAACGAACCATATTAATTACGAAACATTTTTGGTATTCAAATTGCGTTAAATAATTATAAAAAAAAACTAGATATTAAATGATTCTTAAGAAAAAAAGTAACACCTTCAATAAATCAATAAATAATAAACAAGAAACGGAAAACAATTTCTCAAAAGCGTATCATGTCAGCCAACTGAAAAAAGTCGTAAAATAATCAATAAAACCCTAGAGCTATAATATGTTCATCTACATCAGCACAAAAATGCAGACTCTTCACCGCTTAAATATGTGATTTGCTTTGTTAAATTATATACTCTTTACGAACCATAAATCTAGTGAGAAACTAATAATAGTTATCCATGATATTCCCATTTAGCAGTCGATTAAAATGCGGACTAGTTCATATAGGTTATAATTACATCAAGAAACTAACACAGAACACAATTAACAAGATCGATATCTTTTAATCAGTATTTAAATTAAACTTCATGGTTGTCAATATCTGACTTGACATACGCACAAACGCATGGACGAAGTTTTCGTAATAAGTTAGGTTAGGTCTCTATTACACTACAAAAAATATAGTGTCAAATCTATGGGCATGTCTAATCAAACATGATTGATAGATGTAAAGTTTTGCACGTTTTTAATGTATAAGATTTTTTTACTTTATTTTATGTTTTATATTTTTTGCCTTTGACACGAGCTAATATTAGAAAAATGATCGTGAATTTTGACAGTTCCAACTTTGAAAAAAATTGATATGGTGAAGTAGATGTTAAAATGTTTGTAGTATGATACGACAATTTCGTTGTTTCAAAATCAATTTGAGAAACTAGACTAGATGTATAATGGATTTTTGACAACTATTTTATTTTTGAATCCGAATACATTAGGTGGTTCACTGAAATAACTAACACATTTCTCGAAAAAACGTTTCCCAAATATACAAATCACGAAAATATATTTCTCGAATATAACATGTGTTTGTACATTTATGGAAAATACAAATGTCAAAATGTTGGAAATCTCGAAAATACATTTGTCGAACCGCTTGGATATTACAAACTTCGAGAATACATTTCTCGAATTTTGCAAATGTCGAATGATTACAATACGACATTTGGTATTGTTCGCAAATGTATTTTCGTAAAATGTTTTTTCGAGATGTGTATGCGTTCCCGTTTTATCTATGTTCCCCTAAAGGTCTAACTAGAAATACAAAAATTTTGATATAAAAATATATTCAGCCAAATATTTATAAATCCGATAAAAAATTAATTCGGCACAGATTTTACATTTAGAATTTTGATTTCGTACTACTTGAATTACCTAATTCTACATTTTTCTGCATTCTAAAATTTATTATTTCATTGTGAAATTTATTCTAAATAAAATGGAACCTATGCTATTATTTGTAAGTGTTACAAAAACTCATATGTCACTATCTTTACTAGAATATGTCTATAAGGAAACAACTCTCAAAAATTGAAGTTAAGTTACATTTCAGTTCATGACATAGAAGCCATGTTATTTGAAATAAAGTTATTATGGTAAAAACTGTTTTGTAAGTTTTGTTATAAATTAATAAACAGACAATAAATCCCACTTTTTACAACCTCACGTTTGCACCTTCGGAGTTTCTTAACCTAACTTTCGAACTAAAATCATAAATTTGATGCGTCTTCGCCAAAAACATCACAACAATGAATAAACGTTTCGGTCAACGAACTATTCTGGAACCTCTCCAACTTTACAATTCCATAAAGTTCGGAATTCTGAAGTGAAAACGGCAAATAAACGGCCTAATAAACTTCTAAAAATAACCTCACTTGCTTATATTACATTTGCAAGGCTTGTTAGTTACCTCGTTTACAGACGTCAGCGTGGTTATATTTTTTTGTTTCCTAGGTGATACGGTCTGTTGAATTCGAATACGTTATTATTTTGTTAACACAAGAATGCTAAATTAGCTAATTTTTTAAAATTCAGTGACTTAATGATTTGCAAACTTTTTTTAATATAGAAAAAATTGTATAAATGTCATGTTTGGTTAAGTTTATAACTATAAAATAGTACCGGAAGTTCGTTAAAACCAAGTTTGGAAGCAATAATTTCCAAAAAGTAAAAGATGTATATAAAAAATCTTACCTTAGAAGTTGTGTAAGATGTATTAATAATTATATATAACCTAGTTAATAATAAATTAAAATATTCCATAAACAGTCAATTGGTACTAGTAAACTAGTTCAGTTACCAACCTTTTATGGTAAAATTATTTTCAAAGTACTGCCTTAAACTGATCAGATGCAACAACAAATTATTTACAATTTTCTGTCATCTGCATCTGAACTTAAATTAATTATTACACTAACTGTAATAATAAGCATAGCTTAAACTCGCTTCTATTTCTTTCTGAAATACTTCTGTCCAATATGGCGTCATGCGTCTAAGATTTTTTACTTAATATACATTTTTAGAATAATTATTAAAATAACAATAATTTCAGTCATCATTACGTATTTACAATTCGAGACCAAATTTCAATAGCCCAAAGGCACTCTGCTATTACTTTCTTCTTACTCTTTATTCAAATATTAAGTACTTACTCTTACTATTGTTAGATTTTGACATGATATACCCGCTTCGGGTTCTCAGCCAATGCACGTCATCACTTACTCGAAAAACTTTATAATACTCAAAGAACAGGAAAATTTTGATATTTTTAAGTGTCAAAAATTATTTACCACCTAAACTATATGAAAAAAAGTACAGTTATCAAATAATTGATGGAAATGGTCTGTTTTTTTATAACATTGGTAAGATTAATATTCTACATTTTTACGTGGTTTATAGGTTAAAATTTACTTGACATTTATAGAGCTCCATGCTTGATATATTTTTGATATTTGCCTCGTGTTTTTGCAGTCTTTTTCAAGATTTAGTGTGTTTGGTTAATGATGTTACGGATGTTAGTTACTTTTTTGATGACGTACATTGGTTGAATATGCGAGGCGACTAATCTGTATATTTAGTTGAAATTGACCAAAATATTGGAGATTTACTATATTGAATTTTGGGGATGCAGTCTTCTTGTAAGTGTTTTAAACAATTTAAATATATTTTGATCAGTTGCTTTCAGTCCAACATAGAATACATTCAAATCAATATCTTCAAAATACTTTTCTTAAAAACAACTAAAAGATGCCATTTTCCACTGTCAATTATATACACTTCACAAACTCACTGGTTTCAAACATAAGCTTCAACATTCTTCCCTCTAAACTTATTACAAAACACCTTCCAACTATGAAGAGTCTTCCCAGAGCAAATCCAAAAACTGGACGTGATCCCAACGATCATACACATTAAATACTTGATCATAAACACTAGAAACTCTGGCTTCTTCCCAATATGCCTTCTACTTTGTCCAATAGGACAAGGAATCGCATACTTCGTCTCCCTCTCGCACATCTCGTGGTTCCACGTGATCATCCAGGAATCGAAGTAGGTTTGCTCGTAGAATAAACAAGCGAGGACTATAAGGGCGGGGACTGTGTATAGGACACTGAAGATGCCGATTCGGATCATGAGCTTTTCAAGTTTGTCGGTTCTCGTGCCGTCGTGCTTCATGACAGTTCGAATTCGGAACAAGGAGACGAAGCCGGCTAAAAGGAAGATGGTTCCAAGGACTAAGTAGACGCATAGTGGGGAAAGGACGAATCCTCGAAGAGCTTCGACATTCCAGAGGCCAACGTAGCAGACTCCGGTCAGGATGTCACCTGGAAAGAAAAAAAAAAACACTTTAATAAATGTGTATTTGATAGTATTTTGTAATATTTCTAATAACAAAAATATATAAAATTTGTCATGACGAAATAGTATATCACAGAACACGTGTGGGTTGGTACTCATTTTGTACGAGTATGAAAATTTTAATCAAGATCAAGATGTGACATTTCCAACGTTCAAACTTAGTCGGAGATCTGCGTTCGGTTGCATAAAGCGTTGTCAGTTAATCATGTTAACTAAGATAAAAAGTTGAATTGTAATAAAAAAAAAAACAATGGTTGTTATAAATGTTAATATATTAGCACTTCAGTATACATACAAAGATAAGTTCAATACAATGAATTGAATTAATAATTAATTAAGAAATCTACTGTTGTTAGCCATGCCAATGAATTTTGGTACAAATTAAATTCTGAAGAAACTAAAATTATAGCAATATCAAAATATGACAATGGCAAACTCATACGAGAAGTTACAGAAATCTATAAACAGAAGAAAACAGTGAAACAGAATGAAGACGCCAATTATATCACGACATGACTTCCTTTATTTTATAAAACTTAATTTGTTGATAGTTACTGTTCTTATTTATTTGTTTATTTTGTTCATTTGTCTGTCTGCCAACGAATTACATTCAGTAACTTGAAACGTTGTATTTTAATAAAAAATTTCAGAATTTTAACAAAAAATATTTTTTCATGATCAGGAGAGAAACTAGGTTTCTGTGATATCTACCAAAATCATGACAGAAACAGCTAATTTCATATCTACATGAGATTTGTGCACTTTATCTCCCGCCGTGAGGGAAAGTGAGTGCTCAAATAATGTGAAAAATAAACAAAATAAAACTAACCAAAGGTAACTATCATTAATTATATTACAATTCAAATAATTCTGAAATTCATAAAAACCATCATAATTATTGGTGACGTGAAAAAAATAAATAGTATATACACCACAGGAGAAAAGTGCATTTTTTCTCTTGTCGTATTGTAGCCATCGCCTACGGCTCGTGCTTCAATTTACTCCGCGGGAAAAAAAATTGCACTTCTCTCCCTTAATGTATAATATTATGAGTTTTGAAAGATTTTTCTAGTTAATAAACAATTGTTTGAAACATTATAAAAAATAAGTAATTTTAAACTGCAAATTATAATTATACTATTATTTGCAACTGATAAATGTTGTAAAATTTCAGTCTTCCTTCAACATTTTATATCACTACTTATGCCGAATTCATGCAGCCATTTTCATTTTCATTTAATTTAATTTTAAATTTTAATTTAATTTTAATTTATCTTTTTTAAATTTATCATTCATGGAACACTACAAAAATAAATTAAATGAAAATGAATGCACGTCATGTGTCACATTTAAGTCTGGTAATATTGGACTAACAAATACATAAATAGTTGCGCGATTCATATTTTACAAGCATGATTTTTTTTTAAATAGTGATTATAATCATATACAAGTGATTATGTGTTCTATAATATCATTTTGTTATTTAAAAATGAAGAAACGGAGACCCACTTAAGTCGTTTGTTCAACAAATAGATTCCGCAGGGAAAAAGATTTCTTCAATAATCTTTTGAAATCTATGTTACTACATAATGATTATAAGAGCTTCTTTATTTTTGAATAAAATTTCTATTTATCGGACAGAAAATTATATTTTCTCATTTCTGTTCAGTTCTACTTAGTCTAATCATCAAAATTATTCATATTTAAGCAAGGCATTTTAATTCTCAATGACTTAAAACATAACCTTTTCAATCACAAACGTCAAAATTTTTTCATTTTCATTTAAAAGATAAAAGTTGGTTATCTTATAAATTAAATTAAATGAAAATGAAAATGAGAACATAAATTAAATGATTGCATGAATGCTTACATTTGATAATACGTATTCATTTTTTAAATTAAAATAAATTTAAATTAAATGAAAATGAAAATGGCTGCATGAATTCGGCATTACTGCTTTATTAATTTGAGTCAAAATACCTTTATTGTAATTGTAATTTATTCTTTTCACATTGAGGTATTATTGTTTTTATCACAACGAACATGTCTTTCAAAACCAAAACAATAGAAGAAAAACAATAAAAGCAAAGCACATAAGCTACCTAATCCAAATTCAAGCACTATGCTTATTCTTTAAACCAGCATTTCCTAATCTCATCTCCCTTCAAAAAGAAAAATGTATTTTAAAAAAGAGATGACTTCACGATACCGAGGGTAAATAATCCTTTAACAGAAAGAGAAACACTAATTTATACAGGAAGCTAAAAGTAACAATACAACCGAACTGTCATTGCCGTTGTTTTGTCTTCCACGAAGACTTTCATTTGTTTTTAAAGTGTCGTTGTTCTTTCAGGATTGTCATCTATTCGTTTGAAGCTTGCCTACCCAATGCGAATGGAATAATATCGTATTCAAATGTGTTTTTTGTCCGTACTTTACTTGGAAATCTGAAACCATTAACATTCTTTCTCTTAATGTTGCTGAGGACTGACTCTGTGACATTGATATATTGAAAATCAAATTTCTTAATACATCTAATGTTTGTCTGACGGGTCCATGTTGGATTATATACGATCGTTCAACAATTTAAGAATTAACTTCTTGTAAATATTTGGTTTTATTAAGTTATTTTTTTATAATGATTGTAAGGAATAAAATAAATTGCTTGCTGACGTTTGACTAGAAGTTAATGTCTTTATTATTGATTACATTTCATCACCTACCAATTTTTGTTCTTGTTAGCAGGATCTGCTTTATCAATTAATCACAGAAATAAGAGGAAAACCAACAGGAGATAATTTAAAGCTCTACCTATGTTAATATCTGCGGATGCGGTAATGAATATGTTATTTTACCCATTCAGGCACTGAAATATAATAGTACTGGAACGCTCACTGACGTTGAAAATGCAAGCCGAGAGAGACAGCTGGTTGAGGGCTATCTGTCTTTGTTTTACAATGTTATTACTTAGTAACCACTGAACGCTGTTTTTCCATAGCAACCATTCTACAAACAAATGTTAGACAAAGAACAGTGGCCCAAGACATCTATTTATCTCAAGCTCGTTTTTCGCTTTCGTAAAAGTCTACAAGTGCGTGTTCAGTATTACTATATATCAGTGGATTCAGGTACATTCTGGTAAAATATTTTGTCAGTATCTACGATTACCAGCTGTCAAATCACAGCCACCAACGATATGTGTTCAATATGTATTTTGTATTAAATTTAAAAATATTGTTATATAAATGGAGTAAATAATTCCATGGTCACGAGGTCCTCAGTTCGATTCCCAACCCCACAGGCGACAAATCTTCAACAAACTACCCTTGTGGTCATTATGATTTAACTTTTGGTAACTGCGAAATGCTACTTTCAAGTAATCTTAATAAAATTAAATACATTATTCAAGTATTAGAAACAATAGTTTTGAGTGACTGGCACTATTTCTTAATGGGGTCTTTAACAATTTATTTTATGAAACTTTATTTTAAATTGAAGATTATCTACACTTTTAAAAATTCTTAATTGTTATTTATTAAGCCACAATGAGTTTTTAAAAATGTTGTGACGTCATTGTAGAGGTGTTGCTGGATCTAAAACAGTACAGATTGTAAATAATTGTAGTCATATATTTTTTTACTTATTTTATTATTATTATTACAATAAAATAGAACATTTATGTGACCAAAATTATTTAAATCTCTACTGTTTGAGATCCACCAACACCTCTATAATAACGTCACAACATTTAAAAAAAAAATTGTGGCTTAATGAATAACAATTAAGACTTTTTAAAAATGTAGATAGTCTTCAATTTAGATAAAGTTTCATAAAAAAATAAAATAAAAAAATGGTGAACGACTCCATTAAAATAAATTGTAAAAAACTACGGCTCAGAACGATCTAAAAAATAAAATTTATCCCCTAAGTCTTAAAGTAATTGGTAAATGTCTAAAAACATCAATAACTATGTTATCATCATCATTCTTCAGTAGACGCAAGACGGCAAGAAGGACAAAACACAACTTGTAAATCAAGAAATACTTTTGGTACTATAAATCTTCCAAAAACAATTTCATTGTAGGGGATGCGGCAAGAGTAGTGCAGAGGGCAACAAAAAAAAGTGATACCATTTTAATAAGGCAAGTTTGAAATTCACCTTAAAAAATCGAAATCGTTACATGTAAAAATCGAAAAACTATATTAGCTGTTAGTTTTGATAGTTTTGTTAGTTTAACGAAAAAAAAACTATCAAAACGAACAGCTAATATAGTTTTTCGATTTTTACATGTAACGATTTCGATTTTTTAAGGTGAATTTCAAACTTGCCTTATTAAAATGGTATCACTTTTTTTTGTTGCCCTCTGCACTACTCTTGCCGCATCCCCTACAATGTAATTGTTTTTGGAAGATATCAGTTCTTTTTGTTGATTTCGTTTTTGGACTTGGCCTTAAAGCCTCATTCACAAATAGAAATTAGTATTAGTGTTATGTTTTTGTTTTAACAACTTTGCAGATGTGTTATCTTATGCAACCGTTTACAAATCGGGTTTACGTTTTAGTTTTAACGCACAAGTTTACAAACTCGTTAGTTCTGTTCAAGTTTTACGTGTTATACTTAAGAATTGATTAATAGGAAGACGCGTAAAATGATGCAGCGATATACAGTTATCTTTTTCTTCCAACTTTCATTCAAAATATGTACATAACCAAATATTTGTACCATAGAAATAGAAATAAACGCTTCTTTGGCATTAATCTAGAAAAATTTATATATTAAAACGTATCTTTTTTTTTATAATTTTATAATATATTTACCACTAGATAATACACTGCATGCGTTGCAATGCCACTCAAATAAATTTTCTGAAATACCAGGCAATTGGCGAAGCAAGCTCGACACTTCGTTCCTCGCTTCCATGTCAATACATTGACAACATTGACGAAGCAAGCTCGTCACTTCATTCCTCGCTTTCATTTTTTTTCAACTATATTCTAAAAATGAACCAAATCTCATCATAAATACAATTATTCGAAATAATCAATATGATTAAGGAACCTTCGCAGGGGTGCTCACAACAACTCACTGAAGTTTCATTGCAATCGAATGTATGGTATAAGAAAGTATATGGGACAAACAACCAAACTGTAGTTCACATCAATAAAATACATACCTAACCTATGTAATTCTCTGACAGTTCAATTTAATATGGCCCATTGCAGATAACTACGTTACCGATCTTCTTGAATTTATTTACTATATTTGTCACATGTCGCTACTCATTAAAATCAACAAGTAAAACGTCATTTGTGAATGTTACTTGCAAATATAATAAAACATAGAACATAAAACTAAAACTAGTTGCGAACAGTAAATGAGGCTTTCGTACTCATGATCGTGCGTTAGAATTTTTCAAATCTACGGACAATGTGCTGCCATCTTTTGGCAAAAATTTGTAAAGGAATTTTTTAATTGCTAACTTAACGCGTGAGAAAGAGAGATTTCACATTTCTGTCGCCGGCTAAAATACATAATCGAAAATAAAGAGTTATATGCACATAAATCGTAAAAAAACTAATGAATAAGTTTAAGGTATGTATTATATCGTCCCTGGTGCCAGTTTTAATGGAAATTATAATAGCATATTTGAATTAAACAAGTTTGAAAAATTTGGAGGTTAGGTTTTCCTAATAGTTGCCGTAAGTAAGTGTTGTCGGTGAACTTCCTGGTGAACTGGGACTCTTGCCGGCGTCGTTCTACCGAACGACTTGATTCTAGTATTTTTATACTTGGAAAAATAAAAAAAAAATACCAACCATAAAATAGTGTTAGCTTCAAGTTTCATACCATTGTCGAAGTATAGTATCATCGTTTTAGGTTTAGATACTAACGCTATCGATGTACAATCTATTTTATGTTAAATTATTCAAATTGTATGAAACACCTTGTCTTCTACTGGCAACTGTAATTATAATTAGCTGTTCTTTTAAATATCTTACAAGGACAGCATTAAAACCAACATTATAGTTTAACGTTAACAAAACAAGGTATCCCATAATAGCCCCATAAATACTTAAAGACGGTACTGCATAAATGAATTTTAAAGAACATGTTTTGCGTACAAAACTACTGATTGGTATCAATAGTATATCTACCGCCAAGTATTTTTCAATTGCGCCTAGTAGATTAATTTAAAATTTATTTCAAATAGAGAAATTAAATGCAGGTACTTTATTAACTTTAGTGTAATGCGTGTTTAACATTATCTATCTTACACTTCCGTTTGTTTCATTCTCATTCTAAATTTCAATTTCTTCTGCCAAATATACGTGCGGAAAATTTTTACTTTCTTATCCAAACTATAAATATTGGAATCATTAAAAAATCGCTGAAAATTTTTTGCGGAAATACATATTTTGACGCCCACTGAATCCGTTAAGACCAATTTCTCAATTATGTCTGTGTGTGAAGATGGATGGATGTATGTCCGTGTGCGCAATATCTCATGAACGAAACAATGTAAACAAAACTTGGAATTTATAAGTTTCATGAAAATGTGAAGAGCTGAGTTGATTTTGAATGAAATTGACAAAACGAAAGAGGAAGTTTACTGTAAGTTTCAAATGAAAGATGTTAGCAAAAATATTTGGAATATAAAATGTTATTTGCACTTTTCTTATACATGTTTTTAATTTTGAGAAAAACTAAATTGTATATTTAAGAATATATTTCAATAATCTTAGTTACAATGCAAACAAAAACTATAACATTTTAACATCTATATGTCAAATGTACTCCATGTACCAAATAATTCTGAAGTGTTAAAAATATTAGTTAGCAAGTTTTGAAATCTAGTTATTAATTAATATCTATTATGAAATAAATTCATAGTTACAAAGAGAACAAAAAATCAAACAGGTTTAACATCTATATATCAAATAATTGTCAAAATAAAATCATACGCAAGTTTGTGATATAATATATTGAAGAACATTTGTCGTTATATTTGTTTTTATGTATGTTCCTTTATAATCTAATTATAAACTTAAACATAATTTAAAATATAATACATATCACCTTGAAATTATTATCAGTTTGATGTCTTTACATTCTATTCGCTTGCATTGAATTAAAAATTTGAGATAACAAGGTTGTATATAAAATATACTGTATGCAATTAAAACATTAATAATAATATAAAATACTATTAAATATAGTTTAGTGGTTTATTTAATTACAATTGATACAGAATAAAAATATTATTGGAAACATTTAGTTCATTCTAAAAACTTACAATGTTGGTTCAAATAAAAGAGTTTTACGTATTAAAATCTTGTAATAAAAATGCCATTAGCTAATTATATTTTTTAGAACATTCTCCATGGAATAATATATTATTTTATATAAGCTTATTACTTTACATCTAAATTTATTGAGATAATAAATAATGATAACTACCTAGTTGTTAAAGATAAAAAAATCATTAAATATTAATGGGCATCGAGTGTAAATTATAAATGAACTAACAAATAATTCCAGCTTCCAAATTTGTACCAGTAGTCATTATAAATTATTTTCAAATCGTTAGATATTTAACTGCGCTCTTAGTTCAACTGTAATTTAAAAAACAACAGTTAATTTTCAATTATTAGATTCCGTATAGCAAAAAACTAATTCTATTTCAATTATCTTATTATTCCAACGCGATTAAATTCTAATTTCCCTCCTAATTAACATATATTTCCGCTGCAGCTATCAGCAATGCTCATCAGCCAGTTACTTATCTTTGCCTTCTGAGTCTTAAAACAATGATCTTCAGTAGCGTATCAAGAAATAAATTTTTAGAAGGCGTCATGTTCTAGATATTATTTAGTTATAACTTCACACAAGTAATAATAACTAGGGGGACCCCAAGTGTAAAGTCTTGAAGCAGTGCGCGTAGAGCTCTAGAAGAATGTAGGTATTCTCGTCCGCCATTTTGGGTCCAGATGTCATAAATAAAACAAGTTATTGGAATCCAGTTACTTAAAAAAAAAATTTAAAATTTGTATCTGTCAAATTTGAAAACATATTTCTTGAAATTCTGTAAAATCCAACTACACAAATCATACGGTAATATATTAGAAAGTATTCTGTACACTTACCTGTTAGATATGAAATATAATAATTAAGAGAATGATATATCACAATTATTAATCAATATCTTCAAATTTGACAGAAAAGAATTAAAGTAACTGGATTCCAATAATTTGTTTTATTTATGACACTTGGACCCAAAATGGCGGATGAGAATACTCATATATTCTAGTGCCCTAAGTGCGCGTAGTTGATTCGCCATTGTTTGGTAACACTCTAGGTTCGTTGGTTGTGTTAAATTAAAATGAAACTTTTTTGCTCGTTTATTTCTTTTGAATAATATTAAGTTCTGAAGTAACCAACATAAACAATTATCGGGAAACTCGAAACTAAGGACTAAAGTAATTATGGTATAATTTCGTGCTCGCCAAAGGCAGCAACGATCGAGTTTATCAACAGATAATTTCCATTAAAAATGAGCACTGTGATTCGAGTTTGTCGAGCGTGAGTTGTGTAGGCTTAGGGATTGATTGTAAAAGTTAGATCGAAGCGAGCTTAACTACACATAATTTTCATTAAAAATGAGTACTGTGATTCAAGTTTGTCGAGCGTGAGTTGTGTGTGTTAGGGTTTGTTTGTTAAAATTATGGGCAAAGGAAAAAAGTTGTCAGTTGAAAATATACCCAGTTGTTTCTTTTATAGCACGAAATTTTTAAATTTAGGACGAAATTAGCACGAAATTTTAGAGCAATTTATTTGCGATTTCGAGCAGGTGGGAGCGCCAACTAAATAGAGCCCGTAGTTAAATAAGCGCTCATGCGGGAAGAATGTCTTCCCGCATTTGGTAGGTAAATAACCACTTTCTACTACCACTTAGAAATCTGTTCATTGTATGTTTGTTGTTGTTAGGGGAATGAGGTACATTGCAACGAAATGAATTTGTATTTCAATACAGGCCAGTCCATTTCAGTACAGGCGCTATAGCTAGAATACTTATTTAGAATTACTAAATATTGAAATGATGAAACCGGGACAAATTTATTATTAAAATTAAATTAATTAGGAAATAATATCGTTGTCGTTTCTACGAATGTCCATTTCATACTCGTATGATTTGCAGCATTCGCCTTCGGCTCATGCTACAAACTTTCATACTCGTAGGAAATGAGAACCATTCCATACTCGTTGTACAGTATACTATTATTTCATTGTATCAGTACCTATATATCGAATGCTGCGCCTAAAAACTCATTCTTGGGTACATCGTTCATTTCACGGCCTAAATATAGGAAAAGACTTCGTTCTGAATAAATATTTCTCTACCTAATTTGCTCGAAATGTCCAAATGAGTGATCCCATGATACGAACACATCGTTTGTAGAAAAACCAATACTTCCAATCAGATAATAAGACAAGACAAAAAGAATCCTTTCGTTAGGGAACAATCGGAGACATATCGTTAGGGATATTTTTAGAAACGGTCTTTTCATCTTATTGAGACATTTCGTTGCATCACGTACTTTTAAAGGTTTGTATGCATAGGGGTACCTTTATAACTAAAGATTTTATTATACTTATATTAACTTTAAAGAAGAAAATAATTTCAAATCATCTCATAGTTAAAATTTCGAGAATACCCGCCACTGGCGATTTCTTAAAATCACAGTACAGTTACAGAACAACTACATCTTAATTTTCATTCCGCGAGAAAATCAGAATCGTGAGTCACTCTAATTAATAACAGCGCGCATTTTATCATAATGATAAAATAAAATTAACCACGAGAAATTAGATGTTTCTCTTACAGCCATAGATTATTCACCAGCAAAGCTCTCCTCTCTATGATTATATATTAATTTTAATATCGCCTGTAGGGATAGATATGTTTGGTTTTTCTTCATCTACAATTACTAGGGATCGCTATAATATATGGAGCCTTTTTATGTGCGTTTTTATTTTAATTGTTAATATCCTCATCAAGAGGTGTCAAAATCTATGAACAAGTTGAATGAAAAATGTTTTAGGGGAACAAAAAGTGGATCCGGTTTTTTGTGCAGAAGAATTAACGTATTTTAGATTTTTAAAGATGTTATCTTGTCGAGTTTTTTGTGCAAATGGGTCTTGAAAATTGTTTACAAAAAGATGTGTAGGTGTAACCGTCATTTAAACGAGTTATTAAAAGGTTTATATCGTTACTACAATTAAGATAATTAATTTTGTAATCTTGAAACTGTTTCACCTTTTTATTTTATTTTGAAAGAAACGTCTTTTGTCAAATACACCTTTACAATATACGTTAATAAATAAAATATCAATAATGGTTGTTTTCTTTATAATAGTTCTTCAGTCGAACAATTAACAGAAAAAATGAAGAAGGCCATTGTAGGGAAATAGTAAACAAAATAAGAAGACGTTCACTGGAATATAAACTAATAGGAAGAAGCAGAAGCACAAGAACACTATATTTCATCAAGTTAAAAGTGGCGATAGTTTTTGTGGAATTCAAGCTGAGGATCTCATGCTCCATAATCCGATAAATTAAAATATGTAAATGACCTAATAATATATTTCTTCTTTCGGGAATTTAGAATTTGATATCAAACTCAATAGATTTGTAATAACCATTGAAGATCGCCCAAAAGTATTTTTTGATACTTTATTTAAACTATCTTTTTTTGTTAGAACTTTCATTTCATATCAAATTCCACAGAATTCAATTAACTATTGTAACAAACATTTGACGATCGTCCAAAATTAACTTTTAATACAAAATTCGATACGGTGTAATCAATAAATTGGAAAAACTTTCAAAACTAATATTTGTAAAATTAAAAAAGACTTTTGGATTATTATATTTCTGTAATTATATTTATTTTATAAAATTAATTTTGAAGAAACGAAAATTATAGCAAGATCCAAATCTGCCAATGACAGACTCATAAGAGAAGCTGTTTAAATCACAAGAACACAGTGAATCAGAATAAAGACTACGAACTGTTACTTGTTTATGTTCTTCATTTGTTTATGATCAATAATTCAAAACATTGGCTTGTACCACGAGCTCTGTTTTTGTGTGTTTTAAGAGAAGTGTCAGCTTCGGTTTTGACGCTGTACAATGTTCCAAAATTATTTTATAAAAAAAATAATTCAAATAAAAAAGTGGTATATACGAGTAATATATTTCTCTGTTACTTCTATTCCAAGCATTTTTTTATAAAACAATTTTAGAACATGTTCAGCGATAAAACCGAAGCTACAATACTTCTCTTAAAACACCCAACAATAGAGCTCGTGATACCAATCGTTGTGTTTAAATAAATATATTTACAGAATTATTACCCGAAAGTCTATTATTATTTTAGTGTAATCAATATTTTTTAAATGTCATTTTCCAAAATAATTTTGCTTTTCTCTTAATGGAAGTAGATTCATGACAATTGCTAATGTTTTTTACTGCATATATTATTACTATTATAACATCTTTTATTTCAAAATCTTTCCGCATTGATACCCTATTCGGAAAAATCGTTCAGTGAATTCATTATTTTGTGTGTCAAGTAAATTTTCACTTCAGGTTATGCAAATGTGACCAAAATCAATTCAGATAATATGTGCATTGTCATGAAACTTATAAATATAAAGTTTCGTTACTTTCTTTTCACATTTGTGAGTTATCGAACGTATGAACACACATCCATCCATGCAGACGTCTTAAAGAAAGTAGAGTATAAATATGTAAATGTAAATATTAAACTATAAAATTCAACGCAGAAGAAAAAGGAAAATAGAACTTAAGATTTAAAGGAGCAAATATGAAAAATGAGAGTTGTTAAATGGTATTGCACAATTTCAAAATTGAGCAAGACTTTCATAATTTAACCTATAATTTAACACGATTACCGGGCTAGGTAATCAACATTCAATGTTGATGAATGTTAAAAACTGTATTAGTTTTAATGAGTTGAAATGATTATAAATAAAAAAATAATTTATCAATAATTGGTTATTCATCTTCAACCGGCATGTAATTTTGCTAGGAATAGAACTGTAAGTATAATTTAACTTTTTGCTCTCAATGATTTAGTTTCGAAACGATTCATAGAACTAGTTTTTTTATTGGCGTTTAAAATGTATAAAACTGTATCAACAATTTCTGTATCATGTCCCTATAAATTACAGGTTATTATACGAAAACAACTATTATTAACGCCAATTATAGAAAAATTGCTCTCATTTTTTCTCCATTGAAGAATCAAAGTATTAAATGATTCCTAGTAACATAGTCTGTTCACATTCTGTTATTACATATTCCCCGTTGAAATCGAAATTGCTATAATTTATTATTCAAGTTTAAAACTTGCTTTTGTTTAGTATATTCGCTACAGTCATCGCTTGCTTTGATACATAAATTTGCATTTAATTCTATACCAAAAAATAAAATAAGCGTGAAGGTATTTTATTCAAGTACAGCAGCGAAAAAATTTAAATACAAATTCGCCAATTTACATCGTATGTTGCTGGGAATAGAGGCTATAATCGCCTGGATATCTTCATGATCAAAGTGTACATAATGGTATTTCATTATTGCATTTTTTCTGCTTAGGAAATGGGCGAAAAGCACGCAACAATTAAGCTACGGCAAGTTTTATAACACATCATGTAAAACAGTGTATAATAATAATGGATATCGTCAGGTGCGCAAAACTTGTTTCTTGATGTTTATTGTTTGTTTATGCGGGGATAACAAATGATAGCAAAACAGTTACAGCTCAGTTGTCACGTATATTTTCCACTGTTACGAATACATAATGTACTTCACATATGCCATTGAAACTGAGTAGAAATATGTATAAAACAAATTCAGTAAGATTATATATTTATATATTTAGTAATGGTTGTACTGTAACAGTCAGAGTACAGTGATAAATAAAGTAGTATTTGTTGTATTGAGTAGATTACCTATTTGTAAAGAGAGAAAAATCATGTGCTATTTTCTATTTCCATAAGAGTACGGTTATACCTACTGTTTGACATATGACAAAAAAGAGGCTATGATATCGCTGTCCCATTAATGGAGGGTTATGATTTTGACGTCACAGGCAAGAAAGAGAAAGATGAGGTACAAGTTGCGATGGAAGTTCATAATGCAAACATTCATGTTTTGACGTTTGAGATGCTGTTTTAAAAAGGTTATGTTTTTATTTTTGAAGTTTATTATTTAGGAAACTTAATAAATTTAACACTGGCCATATATTCTTTATAGTAATAACGGGAGTCACATACATAATAGTTCATTGAACTCATTTCTATTAATGTATATTTTTTATATTAAACATTTTATTTTAAAATCATTGAAGATTAATTTCTTTATTTGTTTTTATCAACTTTACAAGTGGACAGTACAAACAAAGACAGCTGGCCCAACCACTGGCTGTTTTCCCACATTTTCAACGTCAGTTGGCGTTCCAGTATTATTATATTTCAGTGCTAATTCTAATTGCTAATTGTGATTAATAATTGGTTAGCTCTGTGAGTATATTTTAAAGCAATGAATATTTATTAAATATTTATTAATTAAATATATTAATAAGTTGAAAAGACTTTCAGAACTTATACTAAAATAATAAAAGATTTAAAAACAAAATTGAAATACAAAATATTGTGGAAGGAACCACAGGGGTAAAATTAAAATTATCTCCATTTTCGGCTATTTGATTCGAACTTTGGAGCTTATAATTTACAGCCTGTGCTATATATTCTATCAAACACTACATCAAGAAAAGTTTGTAAATCTTCATAGCTCAACAATTTTGCAGTATTTCTCATTGTTTTCATTTCATTACAAGATTGAAAGTGTAATTCAATCTCCGAGCAGCCATCCAATCATAAGAGTGAAATATTAATCGCTCGTTGCCGGAAAATGAGGGCGTGCTTGTCTCTTATAACCGGAAACTGGCCTCAAATTTCTATTCTGCTATTTCCGCCCGCTGTCTCGTTTGTCCGTCTGCAATGCTTCGCCGAAACGGATAGCATTTGTTTTATTGTTTTGTTTCTTGTCGACAGACTACCCACTTTCATTGCAGCTTTTGTTTGATTGTCCGGATTTAAGTACCATTTAAGATTGGGAATCTTTTCACGGTAGATTTAATTTGAATTTTGCTATTTTGCAACGAGTTTTCATAACGCAGAATTGAGAAGATTTTGGCGAATTTATAATTATTTCAAAGAAAAATTGTCGACCAACATTTGCGGTAAATTAATTTATTCAAATATTTAAGATTAAATTTGCAAACAAATTTGTACAAATACATCAAAATCAGGACATTTTGAGTAATTAAACTGTCAAGATGTAAATTGATTGGCAAATAGATATTTTGTTGTAATTATGGGACATGTAAATAATAATTAGACCAAGATTTATTTCGAAAGTTACTAAGAAGCTTTAAGTTTGTTGTTTAATTAAGATTTACTGAAGGGGAATTATTTTCTTTTAAGTCTTATTTTTGGATTAGAAAATAATGACTTACTTAACCTGGTTTAAATGAAAGTAGTTTACTGATTTATCGGAGATATCGATCAAATACCGATTTATAAGACGATTACAACTGTTATTGATTTGAACTAATAATTATTATCTAGTTGTCGCTAATTTTAAACCGATTAGAAACTAGGAATTAGGAAATTTGTGAATATTAAATCAGGAAAAGTGTAATTAATTCCAATTACTTTCAGAGTGACAGGAGATTAGCATACTTATGTCATTTCATTTTTATTTCACATAATATTTTGTAACTTGGTTCTACGTTTCATATTTGTGCTATGTATCTGCTATATGGCAACGTACATAAAATATACCACAAACTACACAATTTTAACTAGAATGTTTATATTTTAATTTATATGAATAGTTGTAAAAACATATATATATATATATACCGGGTGGAGCATCATACCTGTGTACATAGGCGATTAACATGAAAAAACAGTTTTTCCGTGCGCATTGCTCCCCAAATTATTTTAGGCAAAAATGCTTCAAATACATGTTGTAGAGCATAAAATTCTGCATCGAAAGCAATAAACAGAATTACTTTTACATGCTTTGTAACGACAGAAATTAAATATGAAAACATGGAAAATTTCGTTGAAAATATCAAATAGCCATGGAATTGAAACAAAAATAAATAAATTTTTGACATTTGACAGATGAATGATTAATTTGACCGGTAAAATATAAAATAGACAGAAAAACGATAAGCATTTATTTATTTTTGTTTCAATTCCATGGCTATTTGATATTTTCAACGAAATTTTCCATGTTTTCATATTTAATTTCTGTCGTTACAAAGCATATAAAAGTAATTCTGTTTATTGCTTTCGATGCAGAATTTTATGCTCTACAACATGTATTTGAAGCATTTTTGCCTAAAATAATTTGGGGAGCAATGCGCACGGAAAAACTGTTTTTTCATGTTAATCGCCTATGTACACAGGTATGATGCTCCACCCGGTATATATATATATATATATATATATATATATATATATATCTACTTAAATGAATAGTAATGTATTTAAAACATCATATTTATATGCTACATGATAACATGAAATATACAATAAATTTATGAGCAATTTATAGGAAAATATACAATTTTAATTAGAATATTTATATTTTATTTTATATGAATAAACGTAAAATTGTTTATACTCAATTGAATAGTAAGTATTTAAAACGAAAAAATGCCGATCTCGGTGTTGTAGTGGCTATATCACTAGCCTAGCACGTCAGAGATCGTGGGTTCAAACACCACATTTCTCGAAAATACACGAAAATACATTTCTCAATTACACAAATGTCGAAAATTACGATGACCAATTATGCCTTTACCGAAATTACAAAAGTTGAATGTTGAAAATAAGACAAATGACGAATGTTACAAAACTCGAAAATACATTTCACGAATATTAAAATGTCGAATGTTACCAATCTCTAAAATACATTTGTCGACAGCGAAACATACCAAATGTCGTATTGTAATTATTGCTCACTAGATGGAACTACGACATTTGGTATGTTTCGCTGTCGAAAATATATTTTCGAGGTTTGTAATATTTGAGAAATGTATTTTCGAGATTTGTTATATCCAAGTTATTCGACAAATGTTTTTTTGAGTTATGTAACATTCGTCATTTGTAATATTTCCAACATTCGACTTTTATATTTCGGTAAATGTACAATTCCTCATCGTAATTTTCGACCTTTGTAAAAGAAAGAGGATTATTTGTGATATAAATAAAATCCTGAAGGTCACAAATATATTGTAACGTTCGTGGGATTAAATCGTTTTTATTTAAACAAACAGAAATCTTATTAATAACAAATAGTTATTATAATAAATAGTAAAAGTTAATTAACACTAGATATATAACACTAAAATAACGAATACAAAAACTTATAAACTAACACTTATCACTACTATAAATAAACACTATTATTTATATAAAATAACCGAGCGATATTTATTTACAACGATATATTTATATTCAGACAGAGCGATATATTTATGTTCACAAATTCTTCATAGTAGCTCGGGAGTCAACTGACTGACTGACTGAGTCTCACTGACTGACCGACTTAACTCGACTAACTGAGTCCGAGTCAATTAAACGACTGACTGACCGACTCAACTCGACTAACTGAATCCGAGTCAAGTAACTAACTGACTGACTGGTGCCGGCGATCGCTCTTTTATATGGGACGTTCCTTGTTTCTGGAAGCTTCGGGAATATTCCCTATTGTAGAGCAAACGACTTGTCCGAACCCGCTAGCGTTGCGTCATTCATTCGGCGGCGCGGCGTAGGCCGGCAAGCTTCAACTTGTCGCTGCCGCGTCCGTTACAATATTTTAAAAAACAAATCAGTTTCCAGTGGCACATTTAAATATATTCGTTTTATAAATATAAACAAATATTTCAACACGCCATTTACCCATTTCTAGGAGTAGCCCTTACATTGGGAAAGATCTGGGTATGACACATTTTTGAGCGTCAAATAAAAACCCCAAAACACTTCCGTAGAAAAGGTCATGATCCATGAAAGCTATTTACCTCATTCTATAATTGTAAAAAATAAAATAAACGTCGAATCAAAATGAACAATAAAGAAAAACTTTTACAACCCATAAAAGATCGTACAATTAACTACAACAACCACAGCAAACAAAACAAAACAGACAATTAATTTTACATTGCAATTTCTTTATCAAAAAAGAATAATTCATTTAGTCAGATCGTAAATCGCATCTAGGTGTTCGGAACACTTGAAACCAGGCGCAATAAATATCAACCATTACTTTATATGTAAATTATTTGGACGTTTGTTGCGTGCAATCACTGAAAACATTCGTAATAAATAAATGATTGAATATAAGTGCGAGAAGGCAACGCGAGCGGCCATTATACGATGAAGAATAGCATAGCTATGGCATGAGCACACGGCGTCGAATGCGATCGTGGTGCATGTGCACTTGATGCGTTGGTACAACAACGCAAGAAGTTGCAGGAGTTATCGGTAATCAATTTAAAGGGAAAAATGAGAATGTGTAACAAGAAATTTATTTATGGTTACCATTAAGTATAAGGAAATGATTTCTAGGAAATATGCGCAGTTTATATATGTTTTATAGTTAACTTCAATTTTATATATTTTTTGCTTTAACATCAGATTCCTATAGAATACTTTGATACAGAACTTTATCACATAAGTTAATATGTCGAATCACATTAAGACAAGAAGAACAAACATTACTAAATAATATATTCACAAATTTATAAAGTGTATTTTATTTTTTTCTCTTGTAGATTTCAATTCTATAAGTTTCATTTATATTCTAACATCAAATTTATTAATCATAAATATCGCTATATTCTTAACACATGTTTAATAAATAATAGATGTTTCAATGGGGCATAAACCTTTTTTCATTTTATTTCTTTTTTTTCTGTAACTTTGAGTAAAATTATAAATATAGAAACTATTTTTAATATTAAAAGGCATTTAGTTATTAAGATACGATTTTTTGAAATTGGCATCCCATTTCAAATTTTTCGCTTGTGACGTCAGCACCTGCGTCATCTTGTAATAGAGCTCTAGAAGAATGTAGGTATTCTCGTCCGCCATTTTGGGTCCAGATGTCATAAATAAAATAGTTATTGGAATCCAGTTACTTAAAAAAAAATCTGTCAAATTGGAAAACATATTTCTTGAAATTCTGTAAAATCCAACTACACAAATCATACGGTAATATATTAGAAAGTATTATGTACACTTACCTGTTAGATATGAAATATAATAATTAAGAGAATGATATATCACAATTATTAATCAATATCAACTTCAAATTTGACAGAAAAGAATTAAAGTAACTGGATTCCAATAATTGGTTTTATTTATGACACTTGGACCCAAAATGGCGGATGAGAATACTCATATATTATAGTGCCTTATCTTGTAATTCTACGAAACACGCTCTTGCGGATAGCGAGGAACTACACCACCTGTCAAATTGACTGTTAGCTGTCATTGTTATTTACTGAGAGGTTTTTACAAATATAGTTTATTCACATTACCTGGGCAAAATAATATAACAAATATAATAAACATAAGTTTAATTTGAAAATCGTTGTTAACTGCAACATATGACTTGAGATGACAGGTGTGATACCGACATTACCAACAAGCGACAAGATATAGTACATCAAAGCATTTTTATTTTAACACGTCCTAAGCTCTTTGGCTAAAAACGCTATAATTAACGAATATCTAATTTAATGTATCGAAGTGATCATGTTAATAATAATAAGTAATTATTACAACCCTGAAAAGCAAGTTTTTATTTGTTATCAACACCTCTTTTGCCTTGCCATGCTGTGCATTCTATTACAAGATTTTGTAACCGCGAAACTTCAGAAAGGAAATTATGAATGAAAAGTTGCAAAATTCTAAGAATTATTGAATAATATGTGACTACAATGATCTAAATTTTTATAATTTGTAAAAAAACACAACTTTTTTTTTAAGTGTACGACCCCATTATGGTTTATTCTCATCTTTATATATAAAATTGTGGTATGTGTGTGTGTGTATGTTCGTAATTCTTCTCCGCATAAATGGCTTACCGATTTTGATGAATTTTTTTTTAACTTATGGGGTCACCTGGATGGGTCTTAGCTATAGTTGGACCCGGTCTAGATCTAGAAATTTCTTTTTTTAATTTTCCGACTAATGCTTTTGACCATGCAGGTAACCCCAAAAGTACAAAAAAAAAAGTTTCATCAAAATCGGTCCCTCGGTAGAATTCAATTACCTTCTACAAAAAACAATTGACGATCGACCAAAATTAATTTTTGACATTAAAGCCAAGTCTTCACCCTGATATCTTCAATTTGATACCACGATAGGATTTAATCAATATACCTATATTATATGCAAGAGTAAGTTTTTTTTTTTTCTCAACTGCTGAGGTTATCTGCCGCCTCTGTACCTCGTTTTCGATGGTGTGACAATGGCACGCGTTATCGAGTGAACCGGTATCAACGCTCCGTGCCATGGCCGTTGCCAAAAATATGTTATTAAACATAAAGGTAATAAATTTTTCTCAAAACTGCACACGAGTATTCCATTTTTATTACTAACATTTTCGCTTGAAAGTGTTTTGTAATTGATTTGCAATTGTCATGAATCTTATAATTATGAAGTTTCATTGGTCTATCCTTTCTCGATAATGAGTTACAAAACATACATTCATCCATCCACACAGACGTCATTGATGAGATAATGGTAAAATAGGATCTCGATGTATTTTTTTCATGATTGATGTACCTCCTTATACTATTTGTCAATTTTTTTTTATTTAATCAAGTGTAGAACCTATGTATCAAGACAGTCTGAATTTCTCTGTTTCAATTATCTAATTTCTATAAATATACCAATTATATCCAATCAAACTACATAAAAATCACTTATCCTATTAGCTCTGAAAACATTCTGCCCTCCTGTACACTTATAAGTATACAAACAAGCACAGCAGGTCTGGGTTAACTAGTTCCCGTGATCTCCACGCAACTTATTTGGTATTCGCAGGTGCGAAAGTGAGATTCAAGTTTTTCCGAGCCGCGCCGGTGGTCAGCGTCGACTCGCGAGAGGCGGGGGCATCAGTAATACCAACCTGGTAAAAGTAAGTCACTATCCGGTATTAATAACTCGACTAATAGCATATTTGTTTGACACACATTAATGACTAACTAGGTTATTATAGACTTTAACCCGCGTTATTAGCGTCTTGAGATTTTAAACGAGATATAAAGTTGAGTTCTCAGTGAATGGAGACGTGGTTCGTTGGTAATCACTGGAATTATGGTTATCTATGGGTTCGTTTTCTTGTTGAACTGATTAGAGAATAATGGAAGCACTGTTCTAGATTTAATGATATAATACCGCTTTTATCTTCAGATTAAGAACATCAAATAAGTAGGTACAATACGTCTACGACGTAGGTAAGAAGACTGCAACTAGCTTTGATAGTATTATCTACAGAAATACTACGAAATTTGATTTGTCTCGAAATTTAAAAAAATATTGTGAATCAAAGACATTAACAATAATATAAATATGACTTTAAGTGTGATAACAAAAAAAAAATGCGATAAAGATCTTTATAAATAGGGCGATACAAAAAGTATAGTATAACAATGTGATTAGTCAGAATACAATATATTGTTTAACTGTCAAAAAGGCTTCGAAAGATACATTTTAAAATATGTCAGCACTTAAAGTAGTTTTTATTACAACTGCATCATAATCTGTGTTTAAAACACGCTTCTGCGTTCGTAAACAACAAAAATAATTACTATTAATATGTGTAAAATCTGTAAACTTAAACAATAAATGCTAACCAATCTCTATGTAAACAACATACGTCAAACATCAAACGCGCAAAATTAAGAATTGAATCAAAATCAAAATGTTGCTTTTCCAGTTTTTTCCATGGTATGATGCAGGTATAATAACAAATAGCGTATGACACACGTGTATAAGTGCTTTTTTTATTATACCTGCATCATAATCCGTGTTTAAAACACGCTACAGCGTACATAAACGCAAGATTAAAACACGCCGTGCTTTAAAGATTGCTAAGTAACAACAAAAATAATTACTATTAATAAATGTCAAAACTTGTCGTACGTGCTTTAAAAGCTTACTTATACACTAGTATCATAATATACTAATTCGAAATTAACTTGACAGATGACAGGGGTTTCTTAGGGTTTAATTTACTGCCACATATGTTTGTGTTATTTTTATTAGATCTTTAGTTATTCACAGAAACGAAATCATTTGAGACTGCATGACAAAATTTCTGAAATTTCGTTTTGAGACCTTGTTTAAGTTTAAGTATTTTAGGTAATCTTTGGGTTGGCCTTTGAAGACATTCTCACCTGCGAATCTATCCACTTATGGGATCGTTGAGTGCATTTGGTCAACCCAAAAGGACTTGTTCGCACATCTAGGACTGTTACAAGATGTAGCAAAATTGAAATGATTTCTTTATTTTGGTAACTGTAACTATGTTTATGCATTTTCATATGTTGTTGACGATTTTCATTTGTTTATTTGTTTTACCAGTAATACCCGGTTTATTTAATTACGAGTATTGTATTTGAACCATCAAGTTTGACCAATTTTTAAATCTCCTTCTCGGCTGTTTTTGGTCGTGATGGTTGGTCAGCAAGAACCCCGTGCTGGAATAGCATCCCATGATAGCTCATTTTTTGTTTAGTAGGAACAGAACTAGCATTAAGAGGGATTATAGTCAAATAACTATCCTTTTTCTTTATTTTGAATCCCACACCCGAATCCTGTGGTTAGTCCTCTTTCAATATATTTGGAGGCTACAACTTGACTGTTGGTAAACACACTTCACTTGTAAAATTAAATCACTTCACAAAATCTGCAAAAACAAACAGCCACACCTAAAATGAACAAATAGTATGATGATACATTTATTTGTTTATCCAACACCTCTCAATAAATGCTCTATAACTATGGCGATTTTAAACAAGCAAAGTAACAGATTATCCACTAGTGGGTATAATTTTAAGGAAAGCCACTAGTGAGTATTTTTTAAATTTATAACAATAATAATAACACACAACACCTTGGTAACTACTTCGATAAACATTTTAATTTAAAAATTTAAAGCATATGTCACTGACAAATAATATTTCTTTAATAAATTTTTCATATATTAAGAAGTGTTGGATAAAACGTTATACTTCATACGTGAGCAAAGTGGAATTACCCACTCGATAAAATTATCTCACTCAGCCTTCAGCTTCGTGAGCTAAAATTTCTCTCGTGGGTAATTCCTTACTTTGTCCACTTGTAAAGTAAATAACTATTATCTAATACCTCTCAATAAATGCTCTATAACTATGGCGATTTTAAACAAGCAAAGTAACAGATTACCCACTAGTGGGTATAATTTTGAGGAAAGCCACTAGTGAGTATTTTTTTATTTATAACAATAATAATAACACACAACACCTTGGTAGTAGTTACTTCGATTGACATTTTAATTTAAAAATTTAAAGCATATGTCACTGTCAAATAATATTTATTTAATAAATTTTTCATTTATATAAGAGGTGTTGGATAAAACGTTATACTTCACACGTGGGCAAAGTGAAATTACCCACTTGTAAAGTAAATAACTATTTCCTATTTCACGTACACAAAGTCAATTTTGTGACACTGTTTTTCTCAAAAACAATGCTACAAAATTGAATTTTGTGCAACTGTTTTTGGAGAATTTATTATTTGTAAAATTAACAGTCTGTCAAACTTGGGGCTGTCATAGCTCACGTAAAATTATTGAATCGGAGCCCTTGCGTCGGGGTTGCGGCCTGGGACCCGATAGGCCCCGCGGGCAAAGCCCCTTGGTGACCAGTGGTATATTAAACATGCCGAACAATTTTATTTTTTATTTTTGTTGAATTTATGAACGTGAAATAGGAAAAGTAATATGAACAACTCGTGTTACAATACCTAATTGTAATACTCGTATTTTGCGTAACTCGCCTGCGGCTCGTTTACGGAAACTATACTCGTATTACAAAGAAGGTCATTGTAACACTAGTTGTTCAATATACTATTGTATGGAATAGCAAAATATATTGAAATCTCGATTGAAATATAAGGGTTCAACAAAGGCAACCTATTTTATAATGGCCTATAGTAACGAGTGTTTGATACTAAATATTTTCTCTATTTCGACTATTTATTAAAGCAGTTGACAATTTTCATTACGAAAACTTTTTAGTACAATAGTTATTGGTTACAATGATTTGTGATTGGTTTTGTCCGTTGCCAATAAAAAACCGTGTTAACAATGTCACAAAAAATTGTTTAAAACTGAAAATCATTCTAGTATCAATAAAATAAAAATATGTCATTCTTATAGCGAAACTGTGAAACATATTTAATTAATCTATAGCATATTTGTAAAATATATTCTAATAAAATCGGAAAACAAATGTAGTCTATCTAAACCAAGTTCCTGGAATGTATCGTGAGACTTCAAATCAAACCTTAAAAGTCTGGATTCATTCTCATTTTGTACTAATCTCTTTCTATAATTTTCATAAGAAATTTATAATTTATGGTTTTACACAATATGACATTTCATGTCCACTTGCAATATATCTCACACAATTTTTAAATTTCTTTCGGCTTATAAAAGTGAATGCTTTTGATAAACTTTAGCTTTTTTGATTTAAAACGACTATGCGGTATCTTTGAATTATGTTTTCTGTTTACACTGGACGTAATAAATAATGTTTAAACGTGGAATTAAAAAATATAATGATTTCATATTTCTTCTTCAATGTCTATCACTTTGACATGTGTCTCAAACATGAACAACACTTGTATTTTACAAGTTTTAAGAGAACAAGACTGTTGTCAGTTTTGTCGGTTAATAACCTAACATTAGTTTGTCACTAATACTCAAATGAAATATTCGCATTTATTTGTTATAACAAGTAAAGGTGTTAAAAGAATGTACATGTTTCTTGGTATTGTCATCGCTCTGTACTTACACAAGAACAAGAGTTATTATATGATGCGTGAATTTTTGCACGCATGAGATACAAATTGCATTTATCCATCTTCTTCTTTTCTGCGAAAAAAGTAACATGGCTCACACGTTACACATCAAGTTTTGTAATTCTATCACTAAACTAATGTTGGTTTTTATGTCTTCTCCATTTAAGTGTGACGATTTGTTATTCCCTTTCTAGGCAATTTTAACCGCAATTATTTAAAAAGCGCAATGAATCATCCAAAGTCGGAAGTATTCTTAAGGTTTCTTTATAATTTAAGTATGGTTTTACGCAGAAACATAATTAGAAAAATATATTTCAAACATCCGTGAACGCCTGCGGTTATAAATTCAGTTTTATTGCAAACATATCTAATGCAATCTTAGTGCCCGTAAAAAATATATTTTTTACAAACCCATAAAACGATCTTAAAATTTATAAAAATAAGGGAAACCAACTAATTTGTCATTTAAAAGAGGGTAAAGGTAGCAAAAAAGCGATTTTCAAATGTGTTTTTATAAACAATTCAATAGTATATTGTGTTATTAAAAATAAATGTGTGTTTTCCCTGAGATTTCCCGACTCGCTTCGCTCGTCGTTCAAACTTACATGCACATTTACTCCTAATAATAAAATATAGTATTGTATAGTTGTATATACATAATTTTTGCTTAAAAACGCAAAATAAATATAAAATGTGCCAACTTAATGAAAAATACTCGAGTAGTATAGTCCAAACGATGTAACTTGGCGAGTTGAAGTAATTTAGAATATCTCTGCGGTATGAAAAAAATTATAGAAACCATAGATGCGCAAGAAAATATTCAATTTAAATGTACAAATATTATAGAAAAGGAAAAGTATATTATGTATCTAGTAGGAAAAGTGATATATTCCCGGACAATGGTGGAAATTGTAGGACCAGCCGTAGGCGAGGCCTGCAACACCAGAAGTACGGGAAGTTTACTTTTCCTACGTGGTACACATACTATTTTTTTTTTTCGATCAGGGTATATTCTATAATTGCAACCAACAAGACAAAAATATTGCGTTGTTTTGATAAAAACATCTGAGAATAGCGTAGCCATGTTTTGATTTTCCCAAGAGTGAAATTTATTTGAAAAGCTTAATCGTACGGGAATACTTTTCCAGTGCCCGGATAAGATATTCCCGTACTGTTCTTTATCGCATAACCTAACAACGATACTCAAATATCGGATTAATGCACTTTGCGGTTCGAAAACAAACTGAAAAAAAAAAGAATACAATAACAGGTACATAATGCAGATCAAAAAAAATACAAACATGTTATGTATAGTATAAAAAAGTTGTTTGAAAAGAAAATTTTTGCATGCCTATGTGAAAACAGAAGTGCTAGAGTGTCAGTCTATTAAAGACATCGGTTCAGTAGGATTTTGCTTTGTGTTAAGCAATAAAAGGTTTTAAAATCCCTATTTTACTTTACAAGTTGTACGGCATCTAAGTAAAAGCGTATATTTAACAAAACGCATCAAAGAAATAGAGAATGTAACTACATTCTTTTTAGTCGAAAAGTTACATCGTTCAGACAATACGAATCTTCAAAGTCGGTTCTGCGAATACTGCAAACAATCTTAAATTTGGAGCCTTCTTGTAAAGGGAATACATTGCCCAAATATTTGAGCACTTACATGCACCTGCGACGATCCCTCTATTTATTTTCCCCAAATTGTGTTTAAAGCCCATTATGTCAACAGCGGTAGAACATTAAAAGCTCATACAAGAATATTGCATTATTTATTGTCAGCTGAACAAATAAAACTTACATTTTAATCATTGCACTTAGCTTAGATTTAGAATAGATTACCGTTAAACTATACCAATTTTCAACGCATCCTCATACGATGATTCAACTACCAATGTTTAAAAAATAATTGATTGTCGCTAGGTATGTGATAAAAATTTACTATTTATCTAAAAGACCTCTCATTTAATGTCAAATACGCTAAGGTTTTGAAGACTTTTAGTAAAAATCTGGTGTGGGGACCACACTACTTTCTTATACAAATAAAACCAACTGAACACGTATGACTTGTTCCTTGCGTATGACTATTTTGACATTTATTTGATATATAGATGTTAAGCCTGTTTAATTTTGTTCTCAATATAGTCTTCAAAACTTTATAACTAATAATACAAATATTACTTTTATAATATTTCACACGACACATATTTTTGACACATCACAATTATTTGACACGTTTGACACATAGATATTAAAAATGTTTTATTTTTTGTTCCCAATGTAACTAACATTATAGAAATATATTCTTAAATATTTAATTTAGTTTTTCTCAAAATTAGAAGCATGTACAAGAAAAATGCAAATAACATTTTATATTCCAAATACTTTTGCTAACATCTTTCATTTAAAACTTTTTCTCACAGCTGATTCTATGTTTGAAATAAATGGAATTTATTGTTTTGTATGTCCAGTAAACTTCCTCTTCCGGTTTTTCAATTTCATTCAAATTAACTCAGCTCTTCATTTTTTCATGAAACTTATAAATTTCAAGTTTCGTTTACATATCTTGTCTCGTTCATGAGATATTGCGCATACGGACATCCAGCCATCCATCCTCACACACATACATCATTGTGAAAATTGGTCTTAACGGATTCAGTGGACGTCAAAATATGTATTTCCGCATAAATCTCGGCACCGATTTTTTTCGTGATTCCAATACTTCCTTATACTTTGTATAAGAAAGTAAAAATAATTGACTATCAATTTATTATGTCTTCAGTATATATGACTTCAAATCACGATTAACACATGCATTTATCTTTCAAGTATCCAAAAGAGAGTATTTCTATTCTTTATAAACTGCAGTTATTTACAATTCTATACACAAATTGTTCCATACAAATTCTATTTTTAAATGTCCAATCGTTTTCTATTCATTCAAATCACTGAATTCAGAAAAATCTTCATTATTATTCTGGAAATCTCTGCATTCGCCATTGTAGCTCCATCCAATCAAAGCGCGTAGGAATTTCCACTAAAATCCTATTTCATAACTTCAGTACATCCATTCAGAGCCATTCATTCAACAAGGGAACAAAATTGATTCGTTCTATCTCCCAGAAACACAATAACTATATTCAGACGGAAATACTGCTTTCTACAATTGCATTGCGACATTCCAGTTTCCGTATTCCTATACATTATCCTCGATCCTCCCCCTATCTGGCATTCCTTGAATGCGACGAGATTACTCAATCAGGACACTCGCATTTCAACCCCAATATAGTTGAGTTATTTAACTTGCAGGATCATTATAACTTGCCAAGTATTTTGTTTAGTTAAATTATTAATAGTCAAACTGTAACTGTAATGGCTGGTTTATAGTGAATTTAATTTACTTCCAATCCAGATTACTCTTCAGCTTTTTGACATATGCTTTAAACAACAACAAAATAACCTTAACTTGTCATATGTGATGTTCTTCAATGAAATATATTAAATTAATATCATATTTAACACTCTCCGCATCCAGATTACAACTAAATTTTATGATGATCACAAATAAATCAGTTTGATTGACAATCTTGACACATTTTACTGTTGTCAAAATTATTTTTTGTGTCCCAGTCAAGTTGATTGGTTGGATTTGGAAATTTAGATTTAGAATATAAAATATGGTGATTTTTTAAAGGTAAATTATAAATCTATAAATTTGTAAATCCAGCACAAACCAATACAGTCATTTCTATGTATTTTATATTTTTAAAATTAAATTTCTAAATCTAAATTTGTAAATTAAATCCAGTATAAACCAGGCATAAGCAGAAGGGAATATATGCAGTGTGTTTCAATATCTTTCCGTCTTGACACAAAATGGCTGATATTTTTTCTACAATTGATTCAGGACAATCAAGAACTCTTTAGACAAGGCGATAATGTTTACTTGAAGTTTAGTGTAGTCTTCAAACTAATGTGACTAAATATATCGCCTATTCAAGGGATTAGATAACTTCAAATTCGAAAGAATTCTAATAACTATTATAAAAATAATTAACGATCGCACAAAAGTAACTTTGCAAGCAGGTTCATAAAAGGCATTAGCGCTAACTTCATTTTTATTTTTACTTACAACTTCATTTTCCATTCTCAGAACATAATTATTTTAACTAAGGTTGTAATTAAGATTGGTTACCATATAATTTGACACATTTTGATATTATAATTAATTTAGAAACGAAGTTACAAATGATGAAAAAAAATGGAGTTAACTCTAATCCCTTTTATATATCTGCCTGTTAGATTTTTAATGCAGCTCTTTTCAATGAAACTTTTAAATTAACACTAAACTCGAAAAGATTCAATAGATTACTGTAAAAAACTATTGACGATCGTTGAAAATTAATTTATGACCTTTTTTAACACTACTCTCTGAGATATATAATTTGATACCAAACACGATAGCACATATATAAAAAAAATTGATGATTGTCCAAAATTACTTTTTGTTATTTGAGTTTAGTCTTCCCCCAGAAATTTTGAATTTAAAATAATCAAACTTGATAGAATTTAATCAATATTTATTACATATCATTTATCTTAAAACCAGGAGCGAATACGAGAAAATTGTAAACAACTTTTTAAATTTAAATAATTCTAGTAGTAGAGTAAAGTAGTAATTTTTTTTTTCATAGGTGCTTCTATATTCGAAATAAATTAAATTTATTATTCAATGTGTCAAGTAAATTGCCATTTCCGTGTTTGAAATTATGACCAAAATCAACCCAGTTCATCGTATTACGAGTATCATAAAACTTATAATTATGTTTCGTTATTCTATCATTTCTCGTTTGTGAGTTATAGAAGAATTAGGCAAACATTCAGCCATTCACACAGACGTCATTGACAAAATGGTTAAATTAGATTATCATAATTGCTTATGAAGAAGTAAAAATATACAAATATATTTTTGATAGCACTATTTAATAGCTCAGTTCTTTCCTCTTCACTAAGAGAAGCCGTGACTATACATTTAATTTTTGCACTTCCTGCTACAAATACCTTCTAAAAAGATCTGCAATTAGATAAGAGAGATGACATATTTATTTTATTATTAAATTTGTAGTTCTTGCTTCAAATTAAAAGCGACATCATTAAATTTCCGGACATTTCCTCCGCAGTCCTCATTAGTGGCTGAACCATCCAGACCAAAAAAGCCACCAACAACTTTCCTCTTCTAAACAAAACAACGGGATTACAAAATTCCGAATTCCCTTCACGTTTTATCCATCGTTACACCAGCTCAGCGGAAGTCGGCGTAGGTGTGCGGTACTGTCGTTCAGTGCGCTATGGATTTGCTTGAGCCGGGTCGATACCCCGATCTGCCCGATGGGCCGATAGTTACAGCTCCATGAGGCCACGAGGGGGACGGACACGAAGTCGTGCTTTGTTTTCTCGCCGAGAGCGAACTGGCAACTCGACTTTGATGGGGATGTCAACATGGTTACGGTTATCGAAGAGATGAAAGATATTGCGAAGATACAGAAATGATATTGGCAATGTTCAGGAAGTTTTATCTTGAAGGGATAGTGGTAAATTAGATTTATCAAAGACTTCCTTTGAGAAAATTGGCTGTCAATTTAGAGTATATTAGAAAACGGGAGAACTATTTCAGGAAGTAGCTACGAGTGTGTTTGGGTTTCTTTCTTCTTGTAATGATAATTAATCTCATTGAGTGTGTTCAAAACTAATTACTTTCTAAATCATTACAAGCAAGAAGCACTCATGGTTTCAACTGATGCCATCTGCTGTTTGGTCTTACTTTAAAAATTAGACATATGCTCACATGCATATGTCAGGCTGAATTGGTATTAGTAGGTCACAGTCTATCTACATTTTTAAACTATATGTATACGATAAACTGTTGTGGGCTTCACACTACCTCTCGCCATAGATTTCTTATCATGCAGGAACCCGGATCACCACTACTTCCAAAAAGTTTAAATTTCAATTATTACACATGTTAAAAAATATCATTTTTCAAGCATTTTTTTTTAAAGCTCAGGTTACCAGTTTTAAACGGAAATGTAGAAATATAATTTTTCTTTAATGTGTTGTAATTTTTAAATGGTGACAGTAAGAGAAAAATATTTCAAAAAACAATTATAGACAATAATATTTGAAACATTATTCTAAAGATTGTCATTAAACCATAATTTCTAAACATATTTTAAAATAACTTGATAGTGCATAAAGTAGACTGCCAATTCTTGTTCTTGGATTATCACCAAATACTAATCAGCTCTTCCCAAGGAAATACAATAGATATGTACAAAATATCAAAATTTTCAGTTTAGTAGTTTTTGGGAAACCGTAACTCCAGATATCCAAACAAACAGACAGGAACACACACACAGACATCATTGAGAAATTATTAAAATCACTACCGAATTTTTAGCATGATTTTTATACCTCCCTTATAGATACGTAGTGAGAGGGTAAAAAACTAATTATAATATAAATGAGAACATTTTTGGTTTTGCTCTGTTTTTCCTGACCAAGAAGTATTTTAATAAAATTTTACAGAACTTTTAATCAAAAACCATTCATTTATTAGTATAAGTTCTGTAAACATTTCTTACAAATCAAATTCAAGGAATTGCTACTTATTTATAAAAATGCTTACGGCAAACATCTCAATCTGTCTTAAACTATTTCTCAAATTACTCATATAAGTTTTAGTGAAACACCTAAACTAAATTTGATTGACAATAAAATAGAGGTTTTATGTCGAAGTTTACAATCTGTTAAATTGACATTTCGTTACACAAGATCCTGTTAACAAAGTATACGAGTATTGTTTACTACTGTAAATTGACATATGAAGCAATACATCTTTCCGTTATTTATTTGTTCTTATACCAATTATGGTTATTGAAATATATTATTGAACCCACAACGTAGTGTTTCTTAAAAGTGGAAACAGATTCTAGAAAACTTGGTTGTCCGGTATATTTTGCTGTTTTTTTCCTAAAAGCTCACAACATGTAATTAGTATTTATCTTTGGTGGTTATGGTTAGTGTTAGAAGATTGACGTATGTTATTCCCCGTAGCGTGCTAACAGCGAACGTTACGATAATTTTGGTTAGCGCAAGAGTTTAGAAGGTCCAAACTTTTGGATATTGGCTACCGGATACGACCAATCAAATGGGAAAAGGAAATCAATAGACACAAGTATATTTACGGTTTTAATAGTATGACAGTTCGTTTTGAAATTTGTTGTTGCTTGTGACGGCGACGTGAGTATTGTACAAGTAAAGTAGAACACATAAAAAGTAAATCTTGTAATGCCAATCTCAGTGGCTTAGTGACTATGTCACTAGCACACTAGAGGTCGTGGGTTCGAATCCCACTGAAGAGCACTGTCGTTTCTGGTGTTCACTAAATTCATAATCATCCACTCATCGGTATGTGACTCAAGAAATTTGTCCGCTGCCCATCTTCGTAAAAAAAAGTCTTGTAATTTTAATATTGAACACTGCTTTGCAGAAAGAAATAATTATTCGAAAGCATTAATTTGATGAGTTGTTCAACTATAACCACTAACGATAACTACTAATTTTGTTTTGTGAATACAGCTTCAATGTTTCAAGAAAATTAATAATATTAAAGAAGATTTGAATTTTTCTCCCTCAAGAATCCAGTCTTTCTAAATTCTCATATCCCCAACCATATTTCAAATTCCACTGTAACCATACTTCTCTAGTATCTATGTTACCGCGTTATACCACACTCAACCACTCTCCATTACCGGATTAAATAAATCTGCCTAGTTGAGTTCCTCTATTCCTCGTTTATACCACGCTGTTCGTTGTTCGTTGGTTAGGGAGTACTTCAGATTACACCGACGTGAAAGGTATTATTATGCAGCCGCTGAGCCTCGTTACCGCCCGTTAATACCGTAAAATTCACTTAATGAGATGCGTAATTATTACTGAACAAATAATCATCATTTCGTGAGTATTTAATGTGAATTGGTAGAGGTTTTCTTTCATTTTTAGGGGAGATTATGGTGATTTTAGACGCAAATGGGAATTTCGGAGGCGAATGGTGGTAATACTCCGGGTTATTAAAATGATGAATGTTAATTGCGCCGAAGTCTAAAGTTACAGTTGAAAAAAAAAATACAAATAATTTGAAGCTGTGATTCTCTGGTTGCCAGGAGTTGTACCCTTTAGTGACCTTTACGTTACAGTGATATGACGGATGTGTACTCATGTATAGGTGAGAATCATGCATCATGTTTACAAATATATCACGTTGTCAGATCTGAAATCTGTACTACATAATACAACTGTCAGATTTGAACTTGAAAAAAGGACGATATATCCATAACGACTAAAGTTCTTTGTAATGTGTGTGGTCTTCATTCTTCCTTCCCGGTAACAAGTCCCAAAAAAAATATTAAAATAAAATTTCTGAGCAAATACAAGAAGAGGGAAACTGGAGAATACGTATGAACCAAGAGTTTGATCGATTTATTGAGGAAACAGATAGTAAGATTTATAAAAAGTCAAACAATAAGATGGTTGGGAAATTAAGGACATAAAAAGAAAGAATTGATAAAAAGATTTTTTCAGCGGCTGCTATTTGCCTGCCTTTGGCGCCTTTATTTGTCAACGCAAAGTTAATTCTTTCCGAGGAATTTTACTTTGTCGTTCGTCTCCAATAGTAACAAGCGATACAAGTTTAGTTTTTCTTTTTTTTTTTTACTAACTTGTTACCATGAGTACAAAGTAAAAGAACAACTATATCAATCCAACTTCAATCTATGAAATGTGTTTGTTTTAATGAAATTAGATCAATATATTTTTTTATAATCAGTCGTCGGAAAGATATTGTGTATAATTCGAGCGCAAAGTATTTATGTCGCTCTCATTCGATTGAAACGTGAGCCGGATTCGAGCGATACATCATTTGCACTCTAAATATACAAATAGCATTTTCCTCGTACGGGTTGCAAAGAATATCATGAGCACCACGTACCAAACGCATTGTGATTAACTTCACACTTGTCAGAAAATACCGATGTTCGGTTCTAGGAACACAACTATTAAATTGATACCAACAGTAACTATTTAACCATAATTATAATGTATTATTTAGTTTTATAATTTTACATATCTAGGACACGACACGACTGATAAAGTAATGAGATAAATACAAAAATTAAGAAAGAAGACGTCCCTAGAAACAAGGACAAAATTTTAAATACAAATGGATGTACCTACAAAACTATACGGATCTTAATTATGAATAATAACTCAAAGAGACTACAGCAGAATTAGGACTTCTGAAATAATTTCTTAAAGAAAAACAAAAAGTAATACAAAATTAGATAATATTCAGCCTCAAACCGAAAGAATAAATGAAAGCAGAAAAATGGATGGAACGAAATAACAGAATGAATAAAAGCAGAATACCAAAGAATACACCAAAAGGAAAGAAAGACGTAGGGAGAACCAGGAAAAAAATGACAAAAAAGCCGGAACTGAATATATCCTAATCCAAGAAACAAAAAAGAAGACACTGCAATAAGACCAAAACGAAGACAACGAAGTATATGAGAATATAAAAACTACAGAATACAGAATTTTGAAGCCGACTCAAATTGAAAAGATGAGTGGAAAGGCAAAAACTTATCAACTGCAAAAGAAGAACTAGAATAATTACCAAGTCTTGGTAAAGGGTCCAGGGTCCACCACGGTAGTGGGTTGAAGTAAATTGAATGTAATCGACTAAAATGTCAAGATATACTTTCCGTGTTTCCCCCCATACTATAATACATATAATTTGCACATAAATATCTCAATAAGTTATTTTCCCTCGAGGAAAAGAAAATATAAACAATTTTATGTTAATTTAAAATACCTTAGCGACATCAATAAACAATCCTTTATTTCCCGTAATAATCTCCAAACAGCGTTCATAACTATAATCATATAAAATATCACTCCGGTGCCATTGAAAGCACCAGGAGCCTATCGCTGAGCACATGCATATTAACACACTCCGCTCAATTAATTCTGGGTTAGTAGATCGTATATTCCTCATTGCACACACGGAATTCCATCGCCTACCTACTGGAAGTATGTAATATAAACGCCAATTACCCACAATCTGTTGAGAAGCAGAGGCAAAGGTCGCCATTTTGTAGACATGTGCGTGAACAGTTTCATGATTTTACACTTCCTTAAGAAGTAATTATTTGCGCAAGAATCTGAGGGAAGGATGGTGAACTGCCGTTACAAGCGAACTGTAATTTTGTAATTTTTGCCAGTAAGTAAGGTGTGAACTGACGATGATTATATATTTTTTATAGGTATGTCTGGGATCGTAAATTTGTTTAGCAAAAAATATGCTACTTTGATGCAGGTGGTAATTGCTATTTTGTTAAGTAAAGGCCCCAAAGGCTCGGAGTGAAAAGATTTTTGCAGATTTCGGATTTATGGATGACTTCCACAACACATTTAGATAGACATCTAAACCTGCGTTTTTTTTTTTCAAGAGCTGAACCAAACTGAACTCTCATAATGTCAACAGACCGATCAATCCAGCTAAAATCGTGTTTATTGTTACTTAAAGCAACTGAAACATGAATCCAATGTGACATACATAAATCAAACGTAATTATTAAAAAATTTAATTCAGATTTATATGTGTAAGAAAGTTGGGCGGTGCCCATATCTGATTTTTTTAAAAACTTAGAAAAGATTCATAAACTACAGGGCTTTTAATGCAATTTTTTTGATATTGTTGTAAAACAAAGGTGTAAATACAAAAGTTGTTCATAATTTAAAAATGGATGCAAAAAATTTTAGTTACCTAATTATTAGTATATTATGATATATTAATCAAAATAAAATTAATATTTATTAGAAAAATTATAATACGGCCATGGAAAATTACATAAACGAAAAACATTTGACATTTCAGAGAACAAATTTATATTTATTTATTATAGTGCTGTATTATTTTCTACAAAAAATTTCGTAGAAGATTGTAATGATAAATAAAAATAAAATAAATATCCTTTTTTTATAAAATTTTAAACTTATTTCGTTTTTGTTTAATTTTCCATGGTTGTTACAATTTTCACAATAAATATTGATTTTAAATTGATTGATATGAAATACTAATATCTAGGTAACCAAATGTGCCTTGTTGCATGAATTTTTTAAAATTCTGAACAACTTTTGTATTTACACTTTTGCTGGAAAGTGAATAGGTAAAAATTTACAGCAATATAAAAAATGGCATTGAAATCCTTATATGCCACATTTAAATTCTACATCCGGTATATTTACAATAAAAAACAGAAATCAATACAAAAGCTCTAAATAACAAAGTTAATTGCTGGTTTCAGAAGTGAAAATAAAGGGACAAAAAGGTCTACGTATTTCCGAGTCCTTAAGGTAGTTAAATAATAGCATAACACAGAGTGTGGTAAATTTTTGTATCTAAGATATTAAATTTAATGCAAGTATATAATAGATAAATATTTGTTCTTGGATATTGTGTTTGCAAGGTATAAAAATAAAAGCAAAGCTTTTAACATATTTATAAACATATTTCTTATCTCAAATGTCCATTTAGCCAAAATCAAGTTTTTGTCATGTTCTATTTTTAAAAAAGTAAGAACACATTTATGATCTCAATTTTCTACAAATATTATATTTATTCGGACTTTTAATTCTTATAGCTTTCGAGATTTGTTTTAATAAAACATGTTACATGCAAATATATTTTTTATTATAGACTAAGTACATTATATATTTCGAGGTATCGCTCCACTATTGTTTCTAAATCAGTTGTTTCTAACATTTCTTGGAGGTTTACCCCTTTTTTTCCAATGCTATTCACTCATGCCATTCCATAATTTTTTAATCTCAATTATCTCTTTCCTTGTCTAAACAAAACCAAAACATCCTAAAACTATATAAAAACTTTTAAAAAAACCTTTTCAAAAAAGTCTCAAAAGTCATTCGGTATTGTTTCAATTAGAAAATAAGTTATAAGATTATGATATGCTTCAGATAAAACTAACATTATGTAATTATTTTATTTCATTTGAAGCTTTTTTTTTTTCAATACGCAACTGCTTCAACTATAAAGCCTGTTTTACATTATACTTTTTTCGTCTATTTTCATACATTTTTTGTCTAGATCGAGTTTTATGCTAAAAGCATCTAGCCAAATTTAAACGAATCAAGTATAATGTAAATCAGCAGATTTCTCGGATGGAGATAGACGTTTCTAGTATAGAAATATGAGTTCGGCTCCATTTTTCTATTCGATTTTCATACTAGATGCATTGTGCGCGTGCGTTACATGAAATACCACCATACATTTATTTGTGTTTTGTTACGGTTAGTTTTGTATACAATTACTTTAAACAAAAATATAAATATTGCAAAAAAAAATGGTGCTACGAATTGGAACCTATTTTGTATCAACTAAATTATTTTATTTCAAATACATGTCAGTGTTGCCGATTGTACGATAATTATTGTTTGAAATTGAGACAAATACCATAATTTTGAGTGCTTTTTACGATAACATGTCAAGAATTGTCACTTGCTTTTGAACCGTTGATTGACTTAAATGTATCTTTAGTTGGCAACATGAAGTGATATCGTATTATTTCGGCATAAAACGAAGTAATCCGATTACAACACAAAAAAGTATGAAAATAGAACAAACTCGGATGGATTTAGACAAAAAAAGTATAGACAAAAATAGCATGAAAAAAGACGAAAAAAGTATAATGTAAAACAGGCTTACACTGTATTGAATTATTTCCATTCGGAACACATTTGAAATACCGTGATGGTTCGACCAATTAGCACAGGTGTTTTATTTAAAATATTAACAAGAAAATAAATTATCCGGATTCTATAACCGCCGATATAGATTGATGAACAAGGCTTGAAAAGTAATAAATAAAACGGTTTAATAAATTAGAATATAAATTACATTATCATTATTCATTCTAAAATTGGTTATCAGATCCCGAAATCTATTACATCAAATTATATAGCTATACATATAGTTTACAACATATCAATATAGTTAATCTTGATCGATTTAAAAACAAATGGCTGAAAATCTTAACATTATCTTTTCCTTAAAATTAGATTACCAAAGCTTCTCTTACCGAGAAAATGTTTTGAAGCTATTAGCTAGAAGGTAAGTACATTCAAACAAATTATTGAGGCTGAAATATATCACAGTTCCACTTGGACGATCACCAGATGTCTGCGATAGATAAATATCCTTACAGTTAAATTTCGCACAGCAAACTTATAAATTGTGTATAGTTTATTGAACCGGATATAATGAATTCATAACTATCTGCAGACATAGAGTCATAAACCATGCCATGTAGGTACCTATGCTTCTTGGATAATTGAAGATTGTTAGGTGGTAAGTCACAGTAATGATTTCTTGTTAGGTGTGTTCACTGCTTATCATTTTTATTTCAGACAATTTAAATGCTGGAACAGTATTCCGTAAAATATGTCTCTTGCATTTTTTCCACTAAAGTGATTTTCCTTATCTATTCTGCACGACTCATAAAGTGTCGTATCATCGTAGGAAAACACGAAAACTTTAAGAAGTAAATCAAAAAGATAGTTTGATTTATTCGAGCAAAATTTTGGTCCGTTTAGCATCGGCAAACGTTGTAGCACTTATTATTTATTTTCGTGCCTCCGTCAAAAAAAAAACTAGTTTTATACATCTCAAAATCGTCCAGAAACTGCTTGGTTTCAGACCTAGGCCGGCAAAAACTAAGGACTTGCAGGATTAAGATTGGCATCAACTGGTCAATTTTGTGCGATGGGTTTGTTCAGTGTTTGAGTGCTTGGAGGTTAGAAAATTTTATCAATTAGAGCTAAAATGTTAATTGTAAGCTTTAATTTTCAATTGCAATCTTGCAATGCATCGAATTTTTCAAAAAAACAAATGAATTGTTTTTATTTACAAATGACTCATATCCTTGTTTACGAATGATCTGCTGTTACCAACATAAATAATTCCTAGTATTTCAGATATGACAAATAAACTTTATTTTCGTAAAATGGCCTTTTGAGATAAGAAATATGTTTGTAAATATAATGAAAACTTTAGTTCTGTCTTGAACACTATATTTCTTTATTATTATATCTCGCATATATATTCGAGAACAAATATTTATTTATCTGTAGTAATAAAACAATAGAGGGAGAATAAATTGAAAATAATTTTTTCTACGACCACTTAGAAATCTGCTCATTGTATGTTTGTTGTTGCTAGGGATATGAGGTACATTGCAAGCATCGTGTGAAATGAATTTGTTTTGTGCGTATATCGATACAGGTCAGCTCATTTAAGTGCAGGTGCCATTGCTAGGATACATATTTCGAATTGTTAAATATTCTAATAGTAAAAGCGGGACAAATTTATTATCAAAATTTTATTAATTAGGAAATAATATCGTGGTCGTAGAAAAAGTATAGTGTACAACTCGCATGTCCATTTCATACTCGTATGATTTGCAGCATTCGCCTTCGGCTCATGCTACAAACTTTCATACTCGTAGGAAATGAGTACCATTCCATGCTCGTTGTACAAAATACTATAATCTCTCGAAAACTTGTTGCCAGGCAATAGCAACGAAAGCCTTATGGACTATGGCCTATACGCCTATAGGCTTTCGTGGTTATTTTCAAATGGCAACAAGTTTGAGAAAGATACTGGAGAATTATTTTCTAATTTATCGAACTCTCAAGTTATATTTTATTGGATTATGTTTTGATCCTCAAATTCAAAACAATATTAGATAAAGCGCTTAACTTGTCTTATGAGTTATGGACCATTGTTATGTTAACCTAAACCTAACTGTCTGACATTTGTTAAGAAAAACAAAAGCTACAGAGATTATTCCCGGGAATAATCACTAGACCTTTATTCTCAGTATAATAATGACAGGATTGGTTAAAACGCAGACACGTAACATACAATGAAGCATTTCATTGGTTTTAAGAATCGTCAAAAAATAATCCATGTACTCGTACATACATTAAACATACAAAAAATTATTACACTCAATTTTTGGCATTATTTAGCAATTTATAACAATATTTAGAAGGACTCAGAAGTACATACATAGATCTATTTATCATTTGACAGAAATTGTAGGTCTTCGACTTTCCGAAATCATAATGGAGTCTGTGAAATTCGGATCCGCTGTATATCAGCAAATTACCTATATATACTTTAATAATTGTAATTTACCATGTAATCTTTATACCGCTATAAGTAAGTGTATAACAGTATAAATAACTAAGTAAGCATTTAATTTTTAATCCGCACTTCATGCTAAATCATTATTTCAAGCTGTTTTTCACACCATTTTTATCTTATCTTCACCTACCTACCTCCGCAAACAAATACATAATTCAACAAAGCAACAAAAACATAATTATAAAAATTTCCTCCACATATTCCTACACTAAATCCACGCCTCATTTCCATAATAATAAAGGATAATTTGTTACGAATGCATCTAGGCGTGACCAATAATATTTGTAGATTAATCTTCAGCATATTTTTACGTTGGTATTGCTGAGTCTGACAGTGATGTTGGTATTACGTGCTCGAATTCACTAACGAATGAAATCCCTGAGTCATCTAGGGGTGAAATTCTATTTACTTACTTCATACCGCTTCAGGACAGAAAAATATTTACCTAAAAACCAGCTTAGTACTTCCAGGAATATATAGTTATGACCTCGCTAGTACTTTGTTCAATTTGTCAATTTCCCATGGATAATCAACTACATTCAATATACTTATAGTGTTAGATTGCTACAAGGAAATGATCCTGGCAAGAATGTGCGGTAAATTCGCCCACCCAAGTTAACAGATTAAGTTAAGCTGCGTTCAGAGTTAACAATTACAGTTAGGAATAAGAATTAACAGTTGTGCTTTAATATACTGGAACCAGCGCTAGTGATTACTTCAAAAAATTAAGGAGTTCATTTATAAATACTGATTGAGAAGCTTGCAACCTTCAAACTTTTCACTTACAATTAGTGGGATAAACTAAAAAAGATTCAATCTTGTTCATTGACTTAGTTTACAAGTTGTCTAATAATGATTTTATTCGTTTTTCTTCTAATGATGATGAAAACCTAGTTATCGAAATAGCTATATAGATTTTTTTCTGTACAAATATATCCCCATTATTTTAATTTTTTTTTCGATGAATTCTTCTTCTTCTTCTTCAAGAATTAGGCGTATACCTGTTCCGGTTACAAAAGTTCACCATCTTTTTCTGGGTCTTCCCACGTCTCTATTTCCTTTTTTTTCGATGAATTATAGTACCCATAATTTACGAATTCATAATTCACTCTTTTCAACCAATCACAGAGCCAGAAATCTATAATTCAGTTATTTTAAAGACGTGATGTGGATCACCAAGCAACGGCCGTCTGACAGTTGACATGACATTTTCAACGTGTGTTTTTAAAGAATTCCAATTATTTTCAAAAATTTCAATTTACAGGGGTAAAAAAGTATAGTATTATATTCGGGATTATGGTCATTATTCACTCGAATGATTCATCTTCGTGATCAATGACTATCATAATCCCTCATATAATAATATACATTTTTTTACCTACTTTAAGCTATACTAGAAGGCTTATGGGTTAAATTTAACATTTTTTAGATAATCCTTAGCACTGAAATATATTAATTTTGGAACGCTCACTAATGTTGAACATGAGAGCTGAGAGAGACAGGCAGTATATGGATAACCTATCTATGTCGAAAATATAAAGAAAGAACATTCAATAATTTCGAAATAAAATGTTTAATATAAAAATTAATTATCTACATTAACAAACATGAGTTCAACTATTATGTATGTAAATTTAAAGAAGTTTTCTAATAATTGAACAATACACTGTTAAATATTATTTATCACTTTTGTACAAGACTGTGCAACATGTTTTTACATAGCAACCGCTCAGCAAACAAGTGTTAGACAAAGACGGGTAGCCCACGACATCTATCTGTTTCCGGCTCGTTTTTCTTTTTCATAAAAGCTTATAAGTGAGCGTGTCAAAATTACTATATTTCAGTGAACCTTATCTTTAAAAATTACAATTTATTTTAGTGGGACAAAGATATCTTGTTTTCTCTTTTTTTCATGTAAAAAATGTCAAACAGTACAGCACTTAACCGTACTTTTATCCAAACTAAAAAATAACATCATATACATTTTTTTTAATGAGCTTTATATATTAATATTACTGTTTTTAAAATATTTCAATATATGTCACTTTGACTACGTGGTAATTCTAAGTATAATTAATTCATATTTTATATCGATAGTTTTAATATGCTTCAACCAATTGCTAATTCTAAGTGGTAATTGTAATTGATAATATACTAGGTGTTATATTTAAATAGAAAAAGCAAATATAAGCTAATTGATAACGGATGTACATTCATGATATCATTTTTGGGTTACTAGGTATTAATTAATATCAACTTTGAAATTTCAAATGAACACAATGTATTTTTTTCTAATTTGAAAAGTACGTCGACTTTGCTTTATAATTATGTAAAATAATTCATATGTTACATTATTAAAAAATAAAATGGCAAGCAATTAATTATCTCTAATCGAATAAAAAAAAATTGTTAAAAATAATGACGTTGCTTCGAAATAAAACGATGTCGACGATGTGAATATTCTTGTCGATAAAGTTCTTATGCGTTTAATTGTTAAACTCCGAAAATATACATCTATAGTCTATTCCAAATAGCGGTACAACTTGGAACTAATAAAGCGGAAAATTTTCAATTACTTATTAAAAATTTGACGTCTTGAAACAACTTGAAGATATATTTTCTGTGAATGGTATTTTATTTTAAAAAGTACAACTAAACTGATACAAGTATATATATATATATATATATGTATATATATATAAAGTGTATTAATTTTATTTTAAAGCTAATAAAAAATTAGAGGAAACATATTTACAGAAATAAACATAATTTTAAATCTTCACGTACAATTTGTTATAACAGAATGAAATGATCGCTGCAGAATCTTGTTCTGTGTAAATCCTACTCGTTAATTATCCCCTCCCAACCAATAAGTATATTTGGCGCGATTTGAAAGTTATCGTAGTTCCAAGTTGTACCGCTATTAGGAATAGACTATAGCATATACACTTTTTCTAAAATATATAAATTAATTTTTATAATTAGGTAAGTAATTTATAAGGTACTACACTGAAACTTGCTGATAAAAAACAATGAGTACTGATTGTTAACAGATGACATTTACCATGTTACTATGTTTTGGATAATTGTTTTATTTAAATTTTTTTATTATTATTATTTCAATAATTAATGTGGTCGACATTATATTCGTAAATAATATAACACATGGATTATTTTACAGCATTATAAAACAAATTTGACGTACTTTCTAAATTAAGTAAATGTTAATTACTAATAAACCGGAAATGATATCATGTTTGTATATTCGCTATCTATTAGCTTACATGTTGTTGTATAAATCATGTTATGTGAAATAAATTGCTAAGTTGATAAAGAAACGAGATATTATTAAAACACCTTGTATTGCTCAAATGCTTCCATATGTTTTTTACGCAAGAATTCTAAATAATACTACCAGCTAATATATAAATTCCAAGTTGAAACCAAATATCCCTGAAAGTACATCGCTGCCTCCAATAATATTTATTTTTCACTTTGGGTGCAATAAGAAAAAGAGTATTTTATTACACATGTGAAGCGTTTCAAGAAATGTTTTCATTACTAAAACTTAAGTTTATGTTTTTCAAACCAAAGTTTTTGTATTCTTGGGTGGCCTAGGAGGAAACATTTGAATATATTAATTCCTTATTGTAAAATAACAATTTCAAAAGATATATGAAATTCCGTAATAAATCAATCCTAACAATGTATTTGTTTGAAATATGATATTTGTTTGTTGTCTCAGCATAAAAATGTATTTGAAAACTTGAATAATAGAAATTTTATGGGAACAAAGTTTGGTATGGCTTTGAAATTCTAAGAATTAATACATAATTTATATTGTTGTATAAATCACGTCTGCAGAACAGTTTTATAAAAACATATCGTAATATTTTATGTGAGATTTACAGCAGATGTATCAGATTACTGTAGGGAACAAATAAAACTGTAATACTACACTTGCAATATACATTAATGTTTAAATATTTTTATGGCTCCCATTAAATATTTTACTGCTCAAGGCTATTTTCATTTACTTGGAGCTACATTTATTGTTATTAAATTAAAACTTTTAAATTAAATTACCTTTGATTCTTTTAAAAATATTGGAGAAATAAACCATAAATTACGATAATTAATTTAGTTTTAGGAGGGCAATAAAAATAATAGACCCTATTAAAAGTTTACTAATAATTGGACATTAAAGATGTTTCTAATTATGCCAATAAAACATCACATCCGTAGTTTTTTATAAACAAATATTTTTCAACAAGTTATTTACTCAAATACAAATTTCACTACACCATAAATACGCTCGTGTTTTAATTGATCCATTTGTGACAAAAGACTAGCTTTACGTACTTGTATCGTAAATAACTATATTCTTCAAACGTCGTAAAAGTACGTTGTTATGAATCTATTTTGTATACAACAAGTAGAGGTTCAATATTATCGCCGCCGACGTAAAAGTATCTCCTTGGCAACACTTCTACTCCGGCGGCGGATAAAGTAAAATATTATGAAAAATAGTGACATTGTAATTCAATAATTTGACAGTTAAAAATGACAACTATAAATGCTAAATAAGACAGAATATATTTCCCTCGAAAAATTTCAGCCAATCATGTTGCAGTATTTTCTGAATTTCAACAAATGACAATCGAATACAGTGATTATTTTGCATATCGAGTATTTGCACAAGTGAGATAGCCGAATATTTATAATAATTGTTAACACAATGACGAATAGTTTAATTTTAAAAGGACAAAAGGGGCAATATCTTCAATTTTTTAATCAATTTCTTCAAAAGAATTACTTTCAAAACGCTGATTACTCATTTTTAACGTAATTTGATAAACGACATTTATCAAATTCGGACGTTTATGTGACATTAAAATAAATATATGTTCAATAATTTAAAATAGTGACGGAAATCTTTCTCGAAAAATATTCGTCTAATCTATTCCTCGATTGGGATATAACTACTGAATATTTTATGTGTGTTATTTTCTTTGTACTTAGATATTAATAATATGATAATAAAAAAGTCTGTAAAACTTGCATATGTTAAACAATTAGAAAAATAAATTAATTCGCCTAATATATCCTTCGGCAAAAACAATCAGAATATTTTTCATGCACTTGGGTTATAACTACTCAATATTTTTGCAGTTTTGGGCATTTTTAATGTTTTATAATTCTATTTTCTAAGTTTGAAGAAAAATTGTTATTCGGAGTAAATGAGGTTTTAGGTGCTTCGCATGTAATTGTCAGACTCGCTTTGCTCGTCGTTTAAACTTACATAGCACACAAAGTATCACATTTACTCCAAATAACACAATATACTCAGGGCTGGATTTACAGCTTGCGGAGCCCCCAAGCACGAGGAAGGGATGGGGCCCCTATCTCTACTCTCTACTTTAAAAAACGTTTATAACCGTTAAAAACGTTAGAAAACTTCATATAAAAATTTTTTTTGCAATAAAAAAAAAGGTTGACCGGGGGCCCTATTGCACGTGCTTGTTCCGCTTGTACGTAAATCCGTGAATATACTATTGTTGCTAACTAAGTAGTAATCAGTTGTTTATCGTTGTTTCAAACGCAAAATGTTACACGACATTTTACTAGCTAGTCATGCTTTAAATTTATGGCAATTCAATGGAATATTATCTATAATCCTTGTACACAGATAACAAAACAGTAAATAAACACCAGTCAACAAAAATAGATACCTAAACCTGATTTCCTTTCCCTTTTTACTATAGCTATGCCCATACCCAATAAATAAACTGACAAACTACACAATCACAATCGGTAAAACAGGAAAATGTTTCAGATAAATTCCCAAACAAATTCTGGTTTCACCGCTTCCAACGCAAGTATAATCAATAAATTCGCTGAACTGTCGGATAAGTGGGTTTGTCGTGACATAGGCACACGATCACCAGTATGTCGAATAATAAATCCCCTGTGACATATTAAGTAATCCGCATTGTTTCATGGTCGGTATGTTTTAGTTTTAATTTGGAATAATGATTGACAACTGACATCAACGATTCGTGTAGGATTAAATACTACACAATCACATTTACATTACAATTTAATTGTTTTTGTGTATTGCTGCTAAAAAAATGTATTATTGTACAATAAGCTTGAAATGGTACTCATAAGACGAAGTTGAATGCTGCAAATCATACAAGAATGAAAAGTATATTCCAACTATTCTATGACCACGACATTATTTTCTAATCTCGTACCTATCTTAGCAACTAGCTACAAAACAAAAAATAATAATATATTATACATTAAGGGAGTGAAATGTATAATTTTTTTCCCGCGGAGTAAATTGAACCACGAGCCGTAGGCGAGGGCTACAATACGGACAAGGCTAAAAATACACTTCTCACCTGCGATGTATATACTATTTTTTTCACGACCCCAATATTTATTATGGTTTTTAGGTATTTCAAAATTATTTGAATTGTAATATAATTTGTAATAGTTGCCTTTGATTTGTTTAATTTTGTACATCTTCACATTATTTGAGCACTTTCCATCACAACGGGAGAGAAAGTGCACAAATCTCCCGTAGATATGAAATTTGCTGTTTCTGTTTTGATTTTGGTATCAAAGAAACCGAGTTTCTCTCCCGGTCGTGAAAAAAACAATATTATTTTTCGTGTCAAATTTCAAGATTTTATGATATATAAATTAAAAGTGATCACGAAGAAATTTTTAATTTAACAGAACTGCCCACCCCCCCTCCGTAATATAGAAGCTGTAAAACTAACGTCTATAAAATATGAGGTGGCATATAAATTGTTTATGGATTGGCTAGAAGTTTATGAAACATCATCGTTTTTCTTAAAAGTTAATTCCTATATCTATACTGGCTTGAGTTTTATGTCAATGAATATCATACACAATTATACCATGTTTATGATTTATTTGACTCATTATGTTATTTATAAACTTATTAAATTAATACCATAATTATGCACAAAGTTTTGCCATGAAATCAATTACTGTTGATATTAAAACTAACTTCTAATTGCGTTGCATGTAATAATATCCTTATCATTATAATAAATAAGCATTATAAATAATTCAATAGTATATCAAAGAGCAAATTATACGTATTTACACGATATTTTATGCGTTACACGAATATTACGAGAACAATGTAACAATTATTCAAGTAGAAAATTCTATTTATTCAAGCTGAACAGAAGCTATGCTTGAAATATCAATAAATTATTGTGATTCAGCCATTGTTTAATAAACAATGAATACAATACCTATAAACTGGTTTCTATAGAATGCAGAAGAAATTTTCTAAAATATCATCTCACATTTTTAATTTATGTACTCGTATTTACGAATAGTTAGTATAACAAAGATATAAAGTTACTACAATGTAACTTTCAGAACTCTTAGTAAAACAAGAACAAGGCATGGCTTCTTCTGTTTTATAAGTCGTAATTTATTGTTTTCATAGTGTGGTCTATTCTGTAACTTACCTGTTAATTTTTAAGGGCCCGTTAAAAAACACTGTTTTGGAAACTAGACATTCCACAACTAAAAATTATTATGGAATCACTAACATTCCATAAGCTACGTATGAAATATTTTCAACGAATCAGAGCCGCATATTTGCGCGATATATGAAGCATCTTGATTCAGTTACTATGGTTATGTCTGTTTGTTTTAATTTGATTTATTTGAGTTTGACGTTTTCAACAGTTTTATATTTGTATTTTTTGTATAATTTCCAATATCTTATTATAGAAAGTATAGTCTACATCTACAACATGTGAGTGGCATATCCCACACTCGCAAACCGTACAAACAAACATTTTGCTCGCGTGGAATATGTGCCATTCCATTACTTGTTGTAGAATATACTATTCTCTAAAATGATAAGGGAAGCAGGAAATTGCATAAGTATTAATTACCCTGTAAAACGCCTATGATCAACTCAGCCGCCTTGTATATTTTGAAATGATATAATTGTAAAATCAACACAAAAACTTACTTAGTCGATGTCAATTACTCGTAAAGTAGATGCGTGAAATTCTAAGCAATAAACTCGCAATTGAAGTCACATGTCCCGTCATAACTTCCGTATAATTCAAAATAGCATAGCATAGACTATTAAAACCTAGTAAACATTTCATTACAACGTAATTTCGTCATAACTCTAGACCACCTTAAAGAACCATTAAAATAATCTTCGACAGACCCTTGCGCACAATATCAAATTCCTTTCCAACACTTTAACCACTTTACAGCTCCAAAACAAAGCTGTAACCATTCACAGATAACTTCATCTTCCTCGGCTGTCTGCAAGGCTGACTCAGACATCATAAAACCATAAGACAAAATTAGATGCACGGAGATATCATATCGACAAACCTATAAATTACATTTAAGCGCTAGATTATAAACTCCATTGTAATAAAGATATTCCCCTGTCTGGCTGACAAAGAGGGTGCTGGTGATTCGTTCGAAACGATTTTACTCTATTGGACTAGGAATGTTAGATAGTTTGTATAAACAATTTTTACCTCCTGCACATATATTATGTGGTATTGTGACGGGTAAAAAATTTCGTTTAAGATAGGGATGTTTTGGAGTCCTTATAATACAATATCACTATTTTCACGATGACGTCTGTGTGTTATGATTTTTTCTTCCAGGATAACTTTAAAATGACAGAATTTTAAAATTTTATTTTTCAAATTTGAATGTTTATATAACGATTTTCTTAGAATTAATTAGCAATTCATCAACTGGAAGTCGTAGGTTACTTAAAGGCCTATCAAGTTTTTCAAACATATGTCCGCAAACAAAAGATTTATGTTATTTTGTTGTAATACAAAATATATAAAATAATATTTTCTACAATTTTACTAGACATATTTCCTCTATGCTCTACCGTCTAAAATAGTTATTTACGATACAAGTACGTAAAGCTAGTCTTTAGTCACGCTCGTGTTTTAAGACCCCTGAGTGACTAAAGACGCTTTACGTATGTGTTACTAAACAACCGTTTTACAAACTTGAAACAAACAGTTAAACATCAATTTTACACACTATCGTAGATAAATTATTGTTATTTTAACCATGATTTTTAGAGGAAAGGTTATACATTGGACATAGTCGATTTTTTTTATGTTACTGTACAGAGTTTGTCAAGTAGCCAGAGACGTTTCTTAAAAAATTAATCATTTCCACATTGGAAAGAATCATACTTTCCTCATTTCCATAGAAATATATTTCTTTCAAATCTAACAATTTGCTGTTGGCAAAAGTGGTGAATTGTAGAAATCCTCTTATTTAATAAAACTTATTCCAGAAACCATTATCATGTATACATATTCCTCCTTACTAAAAGTATTAACCATTTTGCACTAATCATACTTTGACGTTTAATAAATTGAAATTAAAATGAATTTCTACAGTAACTGGTTTTTATTTGTGTTTTTGTTTCTTTTCCGTACGTTATGTATCAGTATGTATAATACTAGCATAGTTTTTAATCTTCTTCTATGGCACGATAGTCCTAGGAGGGCCAAGTATAGAAATACTGAGTTGAGCTTATATATCATAAAAAATAATATAGTTTATTATTCATCTTAAATTCCAAAATTTAAGAACACTTGAAAATTTCATTTAAATAAAATTAATATTTACCTTAAGTAGAAAATATATTTGTGTATTGGATTCAAAAAAGACGTCCTTACCTGAAACAAAAAAAAATTTAATTATACAATTATTAATTACTTATTTATTAAAAAAATGATTAGATACATTATAAATAGTGCATGAAAACAATACATAAATTTCTAGCTCGTTAGAAGGAGCGCAGAATATCTTAACAAAGTTAAAAAAAAATCTTTCAGAACTCATAGTAAAACTATGAAAGACTTTTATATTAAGTTCTATATAAATATTTTATTTAAATAATTATGAACAATAATTCGAAACTTTGTATTTAAGTAAACTATTTTTACAGAAGTTAATCGAAAAGTCTTTCATAATAAACATTTAAACGTTTCTAAATCTGTTGGGATTTAAATAAAACTATACATGATTAAAATTTTTTGATAGTTGTATCAGTAATACTTCATCACTTTAAAAATTTGTCCGATTCTACTAAAAAATTCATTCTTCCCGAATCAGTACGGGATGAACTCTACCACATGTGACGTCTCGCCAGACTGATGGGTGAAGCAATTGCTGCCAAAGGGGCAGTAAAATGCGGACTTTGAGGTAGGTTTTAATTTTGAGGGAGCAGCGAATGGTGGGTGGTTCACCCTAGCCTTGGCGCGTTTAAATAATGCAGGGTTCCTGCTGTTTTACGATGGGACAGCTTACGCTATAGCACACACTAGAAGGATATGTGAATATGTCTGGCAGCGACTGGCCAGAAGGGTTTAAAATAAATGTGGGAGATAAAAAGATAATATTTAAAATTTTAATTAAAAATTTTAACCTTAAACAATTGTTATCATCGCCCTAAAAATACAATTTACATATTATTGTATTAACAATAACAATAAATTAGTTTTGCTTATCTCGATGCCTAGCACACTACAGATCGTAGGTTTGAATTCCGCTGAAGAGCATGGTCGATTCTGATTTATAATTATTCACTCAAGTGGCATATGACTTAAACAGTTACAGGTTATAGTAATGGAGGGTTATACAGAAGCAAATTTTCGTGCTGCCATCTATTGATGTTTTCATTGAACTACGATGAAATTCACGTAGGCGAAATACAAATAAAACGCTGCCAAAATGACAGTTCTTAAAATGATGCTATATATAAAAAATAAAGTGTGTACATGGTTTGTGCAATAGTAACTCCCGTTATTACTATAAAGAATATATGGCCAATGTTAAATTTATTAAGTTTCGTAAATAATAAACTTGAAAAATAAAAACATAACCTTGTTAAAACACCATCTCAAACGTCAAAACATGGATGTTTGTATTATGAACTTCCATCTCAACTTTTACCTCATCTTTCTCTTTCTTGCCTGTGACGTCAAAATCATAACCCTCCATTGAATACCAAGCAACCTGATGGATTCTAATCCCAGCAGATTTACATGTTTGTGTATTTAACTTTTTAATTGTTCCCCATTTATTATTTATTCAATACAATACTCAAAGTCAGTCCCCAAAGATGTAATGCGAGAGAAAACCAAAGTTGTAAAGTTATACTGGTAACTCCGGGGTATGTAAATAAGGATCTTATGATCCATAGTCAGATGCGTTACCACGGAGCTATAAACTTTTTAAAAGCAGACATAATGGCTGTCTTATTAAAGTAACTTGTGAAAAGGAAGAGAGTTCTAGAAATAATATAATTTAGTGCCACCTGCAGTTGAGCGCTACTAAGTAGATTGTTTGTAGAATTACTTCATTTTGCAATATGTCGAAACGTCATCTTTTGCATAACGACCATTTAAGTCAGAAATCCTGTTCTACAAATTACACTTTATTCTACTATACGGCTTAATGCAAATGTCAAACATAAAACATAATAATAATATGTACAAATTATTGGCAAATTAACACAGTAAGAACTAAGAAGGTATTGAAATACTACACTGATAAAAAGGTTTTCTTGGAACAAACAGATTACTCTCGAATGAAAAGAAAAAATGATTTCGTTTTCATTGAAAACTTTTGTAGGTTTAATAAATATTCTTGTATGAAAATAAATTTAATTTTGAAGGAACATATCAAACTATTCAACTGAGACTCATATGAGGACGAAGTATTTGGAATAGGAGTCGTTTTAAATAAAAACAGTTTGTTTAAAATTAAAACGACTACTTTTCATTATTTCTAAAAACAAAATTAAATTAAATCTGTAATCAAAGTTAATGTTCCTTATATTTGTTCATTTTTAGTTATTTTTTTATTTAGTTGATTAGATCAAGAAACATACAACTAACCTATAACAGTACAACAACGTAGCAATGCAGTTTTTGCATTTTTCACCCAAAACCAGCCATGTAGGAACAAACAACACTCATCACTTGTTTATCTCCTGCAATTTTCCTATTAATTTGATGGGGATCACCTTGTAAATTCCACTTTGACATAAAGAAAGCCACTACACCCACAGCCACTGTCACTTTCATTAAATTTTTTCCTACATTTAATCAATTGTCAAGTATATAAAATGCGTTCAGCTTCTTTAAAATTTAGTTTGCAGGATCTGTTGCAGCGCATTCGCAAATATTATTAATCGAGAGACTCATTTTTTATATTTTATACGCGAACAGTACTAATGTCACATTCGAATCTTCACTCTAATTGACGTTTTTTTGGATAGGCCACGCCCTCATGTCAGATCCCAATACTCTAATCATAAATTTAAAACGTTAATTTAAATTAATATAAGATATACAATTGTACTACATAAAATAGATTTTATGCTTGGATAGAAGTACATCAGATTAAATCGCTAAGGAAGAGTTGAAAACTTTAAACTGCACGAAGCAGCAGAAAAAGGAGCACTGTAACTTGAAGAGGAAAAAGGAATTCAGAAATTTCAATATTACATGAATAATGGAGAAATATAGGTAGAAGACTAAATGAGGATTAAGAAAAACTTATTATAAAAAAAATGGATATACCTCAATACAGATAGTGTATTTAAGTGGAAAACAGAAGTCCCAACCTTGGAGAAAAGAGACGTGGATGTCCATGAACAGCAAAATAAAATAGAAGAATTCAACTACAATAAAAGACAATAATTAATAGAAACGCCAACAATACCACGGTACATCGTAATTGAGGAAAACAATAGAGTTAATTGTACGGTTCAAATGTGGAAATAAAGAAAGAGAGAAGAAATATTGATTATCGAGAGATGATAGAAGATGCAGATTATACCTAAAAAAAGATACCATACTTAAGAACATCATGCAGATAAATTAGACGAGAACTAAGAAAAGAAAATGAGCTATTGGACGACCACTTTGATAGGAAAAACTATGTAGGTATATATTTCTTGTAGGGCAAAAATAATAATAAATAATATAGCATTTAAAAAATAGCCAATAAAGTGCATCACACTATCTCATTAAATATAGACCATCAATTTTATACCATCCAAATGAGATTTTAATATCTTCATCCTTGGAAACATTGTCTGCAATATGATACGCGCACTATAATCAGGATGATTAACTTATAACCACAAAGTAAATCTATTGTTTAAACCTCAATGTTAAGGACTCAAGCAACACCTTGTGGTTTTCACTTCCTTATTGTGCTTTGTGTTTCGTCGGACTATACATCATGCACCAACCATTCACATCTATACACAAGCGAATAACTGGACCTAAACATGGTTATTAGGTGTTGAGCTTTTAAAAATCACAGCAAACATAGGTGCCGATTCTCACTGCTTTCAAAGTGCAGTAAAAATTTGATAGTAGAAGGAACAGCAAAGTGAGTGTAGTGTGTGCTGTGCAAAACGGTTGTTCATTTTTATACCAGCGGGAACTCTTTGTAATATGGGGTATAATAGGGGACAATGCAGTGGCGTAGATACATTAAAATTTTAATTACATTCGGGATGATGTTTCTGTTATTTTAATTGAAGATGTTTTACTGAAAAATGTGTAATTTCAATTTATAAATAGACAAAGAATACTTTCACGAATGACTGCACAGTGAAAAATTAGATTTGCGATTTCTTAATTTTGCGGTTGTTAAGTATTTTTAGTTAATATTGACAAATATATTGGGTTAAATTAACAATTTGAACAAATATGACAATTTGTTAAATTAAAATTTTGGCAATTCTGAATTTTTAACAAGAAAAATTGTTGTTATTATTTATTTGCTGGATTTATAAAATTTAACAAATAGACTCGTCAAAAATTGCATAACAAATAAATTTAGCTAACTTATCAATTTGAAATTGTTAAAAAAAGTTTATAGCTTTTGTGACAACTTAGTTTGTTATAATAACTGATTTATTGTTCTGCTTCAAAATATTTATTTAGTCAAAAGCACATAAAAACAAATGTTAATAATTACTATATTCACAAATATATTTAGTTACGAAATACACAAAAATAAATTGTTACTTGTTAACATTTGAAACTTGTTAGATTAACAAAAATTAACGGTAGATCGTCTGGAAAGAAAAAGTTTTAAAAATGTTGTCAATTTTGCCTACAATTCTTTTACTGTGTACAATTTACAAATTTTTTAATGCGTTCATAACCAAGAAAATTAGAACTATGGTCATAAGAATGTCTATTAATTAAAAGGAAATTACTTATGGAACATAGGGCACCAGATTTGGTTTTTAATTGCAGATAAAAAACAAGATTGACAGTCTTGTTATGTATTTTTGTCTTCATCTGGAACTTGTTTTTTCTATATTCTTTTCTATTTTTCTTTATATGCAAGTTATTCCATAATTCTCCTAATTCTATATAGTCCTCTTCAATTTGTTTTATATAAATTTTTTTTTGTTTGCCCTAATATTGTAGTTTAATGCTTCTTTTGTATTGTTTTCGTTTTCTTTCCTCAGTTTGTATATCCAAAGTTCTATATTTTAGGGATCAATATATTTCCATTATTTTACGAAGGTAGGTATTTGTTAACAAATATTTGTAACTTTTCAATATGCATATTCCATAACTCTGGTTATACAAGATTTTGAACTGTATATACCGAAAGGTACTTTTAAAATTGCTGTTTTTTTTTTAGTAAAATGATTTGCTTTCCATATCTCATTCAAGGCATAGACAGCCTGTTTTTTATTTTTAATAAATGGTTAAATACTCTGGCAATGCTACATATATGACAATTTGTTTAAAATGTACCTTGAATGCCGATAAGGTCTGCTGAGACCAGCGCATCTCTAAGCAGTTAAAACAATAACAATTCTTTGTTGTACACATAATTTTCTAACTATAAAATTTTCTTATTATTCTTGTAAAGTAGCTCCCGTAGATATCGAGCGAAACATTCGCCACTGTCTCAAATTTAAACACGGACAACACTCAAAAAGTTGTACATTATAAATATAGAAATTGCTAAAAGAAATATTAAAACACCACACTCACAAAATTTCCCCAGTGCGCCACTGAGCAAATTAGTACCGCATGTCTGGAAAGAACAGGCATATTTTCACCTGTGTTTCACCCCCTATAATAATGACGTGGTGTATTCGACAGGGAATCATACTCAAATATGCGCATTATTATCGATGTCTACTACGTTGGTATACAAGAGGGTGAAAGTAGTAATACCGTGATTATTGACGTAAGTAACCTTATGTTTGAGGAAGATGGAGGGGTCAAAGTTCAAACGACTCTCATTTTCAACTAGACGACGTCTTTAGTTTTTTGTTTTAAACTAGTTACAAATAATTGAAAAATATTGAAAAATGGAAAATATCTAAAGTTAAAAGTTTTTAATCTCTACTTTTTAAAATTATTTTATTATTTACTAGTTTTCAGAAACTATCAAGGGCCGGGCATTTCCAAACTTAGTATAATAATAATATAATAATAATATATCATCACGCCTTTTACCCATTACGGGTGTGGCACTCTGCTTACGCAGATCTCGGTAGGTGATATATTTTAGCGTATGAAATGCGGTTACCAGCCGTCAAGTCATAGCCCCGAAAGTTGTTAGTGGAGGGGGCACCACAGGGGCAAATGTAAATTTGTAAGTGGGATTCGAACTGAGGATCTCACGATCCACAGGAGCTATTTACCCCATAAACTTAGTTAACTATAGAATAAATTTATCAATAGAATAAACAAAAAATATCGCATCAAAATCATAGCTTAATGATGCTTGTTATTCTAGCTATCATCTTTCGATGCGATACTTTTTGTTTATCCCATTGATAAATTAATTCTATAGTTTATTTGAGGTTGGAAATACCGGCCCTTACATTTTGTTTTGTTTTTGTACGTTTATCGAGTGTTGACTGTGTCATATTGAAATACAGTCGAACTTCGATAACTCGAACCATGACTTGTTACAAAAAAGTTCGAGTTATTCTTCGAGTAATCAAAAAATTGTATAAAAAATTGTACATGTACTATATACGTACAGTATTTATTTAAGTAAAAAAAAAGATACATACTTCGAAGAAAAGCACATAATACATATTTCACTTTGTGTAGCTATGTAGGTACATGCATAGTATAAGTATTCTATTTAAATCTCTATAAATAACATTTGTTGTATCTTTATATGCTTGCAAATATAAATTCTTTTTTTTTTAAATGTGTCGATGGTTTATCTTAATTTTCGCTGTCATTTGTAGCGGTGTTTATAAGTTTGAAACTGTAGAACTGCATAATAAACTAATCAGCGACAAATACAGATGTAACAATATCATCATCCACCTGCATATAATCATCAATAGTGTCAACTTCCTGTGAATTATTTAAATTTATCCAAGATTCGTACATAGTTAGAAGTGCTATTATATGGTCATAATTAATAGGATTGAATTGTTGGTTAGTGTCGTAAGCGCGGGATTCCCCTAAAATTCGATTAGCAATTTTGTTCGAGTAATCAAAATTTCAAGTTATCAAAGTATTTACTTTAGTCAATAAAGTTTATATTTATTTATAATTTATAGCTTCAATATTTTATTTTTCTATTAAAAGAATGAATTATAAGTTTTCCTTACTTGCTTATACATATTTTTTGGGCGATAAATAACATTCATCAAACACAAGAATATTAAAAAATACCTATGTGGCATTAACGGTCCTGATCTGATCAATTATCCTCAGTTGACATTTTCTGTTATATTTCTTTCCGTGAAAGTATGTTGCATGAATAAAACATTAAAACATTATTTATAATTATGAAAGTATTTAGAAAGGACTCGTATAATATTCAAACTTATTATCTCAGTTATTAATACTCTTCAGAACTCTAATAATAAATTCCAACCAATTGAAGTTCAATGCAAAGCGATTGAAATCTCCACAACAAAGTAATGGTAGAGTCATTAATATTTATACAATAAATAATAGTTAAGTACCTTTACTTTCATGTAAATCATTTTAAATAAAACAATAAATTGTTCTGGTTGAATGGATAAAATAATATCTTTGTAGATTTGTTACTCGATGAATGCGCGACCATATGGACTTCCAAGAACCAAAAAGTACTTAAAGCATTTATGGTAAGCAATAATATGGTTATTTATAACTAATTACTGTGTAGGATGAACTACAAATGAAAACTATTCAACATTTATTTTTAATATGAGAAAAGTGGGACAGGTGGTAGGTTATAGGCAATATTTTATTGATTTGCTAGAAATGCAGAAATATTGGTCATGCATTTACTTTTATAGTCTGTTATAAATAATAATTAATATTCATTACACTACATTTACAAATCATGACATCATGTATAGAGATATACATTTCTAATTAAAAAAATATGGTGTGGTCTCCACATGACATTCTTATACATATAAAACTGAATTTCAATGTGAATAATTACACTTGACATATAGACTTGAATTATTATTGTAACATTATTAAAAATTATTATTTATTAAATTATTTTTTCTCAAAATAACAGATACGAGAAAGTTGCACATGGCATATTTTATTCCTAATATATTTCATTTTAAACTATTTTACAGCTGGTTCTATATATAAAATAAATAAAATATTTTGTTTTACGTGTCCACTATTCTTTGAAATTGCAAAAAAAAGTTCTAAACATAGTCACAAAACATAAAATTATAAAGATTTGTTAGTTACTTATCTTATTATTTTTTCTTGCTTAAGAGTTACTGATTATAAAGACCTCAATACATGTATTTCCGCGAAACTATTAACAGCAATATATTTTATGGTTCCCTATATTTCCTTATACTCAGTATAGGAAAGTATGGCGTATACAAATATGTTTAAATCTAGTATTTGTATGAGGCCCAGGAAAACCCTGAGAATATCTATGAAAAGAAATCTCAACCACAAAACAATTTAAATAACACATGTTTTCGTAATTCTTCTGCTCCAAACGGCTTGACCGGTTGTAACAAGTTGTAACTTGTCGGCTTACTCCGCTGTTTGAACAGACGCAGCGATGACTTGTTTGAACCAGTTCGCTCGCGTCACAATAGAGAATATTCCCGAAGCTTCTCGAACCAAGGAAAGTGAAATATAAAAGAGCGAATCACCGGGAGCCGTTAGTCAGTCAGTTGACTCAGTTGAGTTGACAGAGTTGACTCAGTTGACTCCGAAGCTACTATGCAGAACTTGGATTGAACTTAAATTTATCGTCTTAAATAAATATCGCTCGGCTAGTTTATATAAATAATAGTGTTTGATTACAGTAGTGATCTTTATTATAATAATTATTATTATTTGTTATTAGTAATATTTCTTTTCGTTTAAATAAAAACTTTTGAAACCCACGAACGTTACAGTACTTATGGGGTTAACTGGATGGTTCCTAGCTACAATTGGACCCGGTAGATGGCGTTATTGTCGAGACCCAGAGTTATTTTTTCAAATTTTCCTGACTTCTAGTCATAATTTATGCATTTGACTATCCAGGTGACCCCATAAATATACAATTTTTTTTTTTTCATCAAAGTAATTTACAAATATAATGTATCTTTCATTTTACATCTTATTTAAATAATACTTCTTAGGTACATGTATACTTTGGAATACTTATACAATCACTATAGTGTTGTTATTAATGAAAAAAAAAACAATTAATTTCAAGATATAATAAAATTAATGTATCTTACGATTTAATACAGCTTTCAACAACTAGTTAGCTTATTTTAATTTTGGAAGCTCAATACACTTACAACAAAAATTAGATACAAAAGTTGTCCAGAATAAAAAAAATCTATGCAATAAGGTCCATTTAAATTTATATTTATTCGAAAAATTGTTATGCGGTTATGGAAAACAAAACCGAAAAATATTTGGCATTTCATAAAACAGTTTTAGATTTATTTATTACAGTGTTATATTGTTTACTGTAGCATGGGCCTTATTACATGTATTTTTAAACAGTGAACAACTCTTGTATTTACAGTTTTGTTGTAAAGAGAATAGGTAAAAAGATACAGCAATATAAATAATAGCATTGCAACTCCCATACGGTACATTTCAATTCTATACCCGGTATAACATTCTTCAATTAGTGCGCATTCACATGAAAAATACAAATTAGAAGTATATTAGTTATGACGTCATGAATCATAAAATGTTTGATTCGAAAAATTAAAGAAAATACAATTTAACATATGTATAACAGGTACCTCGCAGTTGATACCAAGAGGTAACTGACATACGAAAGGGTTTTACTTGATTAAATGAATAACCAAGGGTAGCGTAGTCGCTGGCCACCACGGAATATTTTAACTCGACAAAGTAACGCTTATTCACTAACTTTCAAAGATCGAAACTGAGATAAAATGCGCTATTAACAATACTCATACATAAAACTCAAATCTACTTACATGAACTCACAAAATAAACTTCATAAAAACTATGCATAGAATCGAGAGGGGCCCTTAAACTGTGTAGTAATTCTTTCAACATTTCACAAGAAAAGCCAAAATGCAAGTGGTGCTCACTGCCAAGGTTCACAATTTATTACTTAAGGGATGTGATAGTGGCACTCAAAATAACTCTAACTGGACACTACTCTCGCATAAGACTCTGGTTAAATATTTCCTACAACATATTGACATCCGCTGATTAGGCGGGAACTGAACTGATATACTAAAGAACTGGAATTTTCCACGAACAACTAACAATGAACCTTTTACTTAGTTTGAAATCTCTCAATATCATTTGAAATCTTTAATCGTAATAAACGCAAATACCGTTTATTACATATATATTGATTCGGTAACATTTAAATATTTACTGCTGAATGGCTGTAAAACAAAACATAAAACCAAAACAATACATTTGAACAATATCCCAATAAAACGCTCTTCCATAAAGTACTATCATTAAATTTATTCCTAGTGTCAAACTAGCTTTCTAGCTACTTGAAACAACGCCATCAGCACTTAACAACCATTTAAGCTAACACTTTAATTCACAGTCACATTTAACAAATCATAAAGCCAAGCCTACGTTACCCTAACCTTAAAAATTTGCATGCACCAAGCGCATGCGCTTGCACACACCTTGCATGCGCATGCGGAAGAATCGCGCGCATTGTATGTTAACTAAGAAGCAACGGTATCTTTGATCATCGATGCTAGCGATCCAAATTGATACGTAATTTAGACATCTGATTGTTGTCGATTTTTCTCGAATGGTAATTATTGGTTACCTGCGTTCTAATTCACAATCCAGTGGTAATTTGTTCCTAGGGCAGCGGAGAATAGAAAGGAATGATGAGTGTATGAGCATAACAGTGAAGGTAGTTGGAAGTCATGCCTGTAGAAATGTAATTATTGCAGTTGTAGTAGCATAGCGAGTGAATTGATGATGGATAGTTTAATGAAGAAAAATGTATAATTTAAAGATATTAGTCTGTGGAAAGTGTGTACCAATCGAACATACACCATCGATGAATTCGATGGTTATAGTTGGGTTTAAGTGCTACTAAATAATGTCTGTAAATTATTGGTTAGATTACAATAAATAACACGTTGAAATATCGTTCCAACTTCGGACTAAAAAATAGAATAAATACAATAAGACATTATTTAATACAAATTTAAATTTCTTATGATAGAATCCTCATTTGAGATAAATCATACGCTATGAAAAAGGCACCAAGGACCAAGGTGGAATATTATTATCATAAATGTAGAAATTGTTTAATCATAAAGAATTCTTCATAAAAAAATATAAAAATATTAGAGTATATATTTTAGAGATGCAAAACTTTTTCTATTCCATATTTACAAATTTGTTGTAAAAATAAAGATTCATCAGTACCACAGTATAAGAGCTTGTAGCTCCTATACTGTGTCAGTACATCAAATTTTTGTTTTTGAAATCTAGATCAATATAGATTTTCCTAAAAAGTACATAGATTGCAAAGGCAGTTCTCTTTTCATGATAATTGTTTTTGACTCTTACTGATCTCGCAAATAATAAAAATTTTCATCTTTGACAATCTAAATGCATAAGTTTCCCAAATATTTAATTAATTTAAATAATTTAATTAATATAAATTTAAGATCGAAAATTTGTCGATTGTGAGGATTGAACCGAGGATCTTATGATCCACAGTCCGATGTTCTTTTTTTTAATATTGACTTTCTATGATGCATTTTATGTGGATTAGTGACTGGAACTGGAATTTACACTGATATAGGGGAAAGTAACCAAATATGGAATACGATCCTAATATGGAATACCGCCCTTTCTCTTATTGTTATTTAGATTTTTATACAATTATTATACTGTTAATTAATTTTTAAGTTAAGCGAAAATATATTACTGATTACGATTACTAATAAACGTCTTTAATATGTGTAATGTTAAATGGTGGTATTCCATATTAAGATACTATTCCATATTTGGTTACTTTCTTCTAGTAATGACAGAAAAGTAAATATTGCATTGCTGAATAAATAGCTCTGTGGTATCGCATCGGACTGTGGATTGGAGATCATCCATTCAAATACTAGTGTTGACAGTTGTCATTGCAAAAATATATCACTTACCGAAATCTGCGTAAGAGTGCCACACCCATAGTAGTTAAAAGGCGTACTGATATTTATAAAATTTTATTTTAGCTGAATATCACGCTATGTAGAAACCTTAATATTTAATATTATAAAGAAACAACCTAAGCTAATAAACAGCGAATCAGGCTATTGCTACGTCACATGTGCTACATATTCAGTATGTAAACGTAATGACAAAATGGATATGAATAGTGAAACTATGCCCATTGTAAATTTATGCGCGCCTTCAGACAAATCTCTGTCGATATTTTCATTCACAAAATTCCAACGCCAGCCTAAATGCATTTATAATGATAACTCACATATAATAAGTAGTTTTCAACAGCAATTTACCTATGTACTATATTACACATACCTCATGATAATACATTACATAATGGGATCCATTTTGCTCCTTGCGTTTGCGTAAGATTAAGATAATTAACTTAAGAAAAATATTTTACCGTTACTGAGCCTACGTTAGATGTTGGTGTATTTGTTTTGCTAGAATATAATTGGTAATCATCAAAGTAATTATATTATAATTAAATTTGTGGTTTATTTGCCACCGCTGATATCTTTATTTACTTGACGCGTTTAATAATTACAGGAGAAATTTTCATCAAAATATCATTTATTACTACTAAGGAAAATAACATTATGTCTGATCATGATATTGACTGTCTTCTCTTCTTGAGCGCTAAATCAAATGAAAAATGAAATGTAATTTTGTACGTCAGTCAAACTTTACGAGTAAGTTATTGTCTGTTCATCGAATGCCAACACTTTGATGTATGGAAAATATAGTGCTTTACCCCTGAACTCATTTTCCAAACCAGTAGATTTAAACGAGGAATTTTCTGCGTAAGTGAAATTGTGACATTTTTATGCTTCTTGTATTATTAAAGTGCATAAGACACTGAAATAAAATAAAATATAGGAAAAACCAACGCATATTTTCATTTGTTATTCAAAAGCGTATAATTAAAATGGTTTATCTTCAAACGTAATAAAGTACTTTGTTACATATTTGTATTCAACAAGTAGAAGTTCAATAAAGTCGCCGCGCCGCCGGCGTAAAAGTGTCTCCTTGGCAACACTTCTACTCCGGCGGTGAATAAATTAAAATATAATTTAAAAAAATAGTTAGGTTGTAATTCAATTATATGACAGTTAAAAATGAAACAAATAAACAAAAATAACAAAACAGCATATTCTATGGCAACTTGAAATTTTTGACAGAATATTTCCCTCGAAAATTTTCAACCATTCACGTTGCAGTATTTTCAAAATGACAATCGAATACAGTGAATATTTTGCATATCGAGTATTTGCACAAGTGCGATACCCGAATATTTATAATAATTGTAAACACACTGAGGAATAGTTTAATTTCTTCGTTTTAAAAGGACAAAGGGGTAAATACAATCAGAATATTTTGGACATTTTTTAATGATTTATAATTCTATTTTCTATGTTTGAAGAAAAAATAGCATGTGTTATGTGACTTTGAGTGTTTCGCATGTAATTGTTCGACTCGCTACGCTCATCGTTCAAACTTACAAAATTTTCTCAAAATTGAATCATTTGCTTATATTAACAAAAATGCAACCTTCACTTTTCTGTTATTAATGTACGAGTATTACTATGGATAGCAGATATATATGTCGTAGACATTTAGAATAATCAGGCATTTAGCTAAATGCCCAGGCATTTAGCTAAATGCCGGCAATTAGATGTATTTTACTTTATTCTTCTAATTGTCTGGCAAAATCAGGCAATTAGACGAAAAATCGCGCATTTCTCTATTTGCCGGGCGCGGTTTAGGCACTTAGAAGAATCATTCATAATATTATAAACAATTTTATTAACAAATTTCATTTATTTGTTACAACCAGGTGCCGATAAATGGCATCGTGAATTGAACGACACCAATACATAATGTCCGAACGATGCAACTTAACGAGCAAAAGGAATACAGTTTGGTCCACTATTCCTATGATGCGTTTTGTCAAAATTGTGCTTTTACTTGAATGCCATACAGCCTGGAAAGTGAAATTGGAACAATCTTTTATTGTTCAATACAAAACAGAATCCTACTGAACCAACGTCTTTAATAAACACACTATAGCACTTCTGTTTGCACAAAGGCGTGTAAAAATTTTCATTTCAAAGAATTCTGTTTTTTTTAATATTTGTAACTTTGTATTTTTTTATCTGCTTTTCGTAGCGGACATTGTAGTACTCTTTTTTTTGTATATATTTTTCTTTTTTGTAATGTTTCTGTATTTCAACTAGCCAAGTTACATCGTTCGGACTATAGTAAGTTTCATACATTAAAATAATGATAATTTGATTGTTATACAAACATAAAGTATGGTTCACTTTAAGATATTCGTATTATTATCAACGTTTAAAGTTACATGTGAAACATTCGATGAACTCGTATAAATATTTAATTACATCTTAATTAATATTTATAATTAAGAGAAGTAGGACGGTCGTTAAATAAAAAAAAATGAAAGATATATCGTTAATTAACTGTCATTCTCTACAGTAAAGTTCTATTAACACAGAAAAAGTTGACTTTACAATATACATATATACAATTACGTACATTATATTCGTACATACATAAAGACAGAGTTGTTATTTTATTGTAATAATTCTTGGAAACGGTGCTAAAAACGCATTGTCTTAAATGACAGCGCACTTGCGTCAAACGTCTTCGATTTATTTTCAGTTTCTCGTTGCTAACAACACATAGAAACCACGTTTGAGAACTTTTAAATGATATTGACTTCACACGCAACACATTTTTCACTCAGTTCTCTATGAATGAGGATATTAATTGCCTCATTAAAACAGAGGCGCTTAAAACAGACTTAACATAAGTAACTATTAACTTTGTACTAGTCCAGCTGCTTTTTCAATCAGTCTTGAACTAATTTTTGTCAACCATTTTTTTTGTAGAGCAAAACATGAAATTATAATATCAATAAAAACTAGTAGCACCATTAAATTCGGCTACTAAAACAAGTGACTCATAAAACAAAACTAAATCAAAACAAAGTATAATCATAACTCACAGAAGTGAAAGAAGCAAATTAACAAACAAAATCTCATAAACTACATCTGTCAGTAATTACACAAAAGAAAAACTTAATAACCTAACCAACTAACTGTGACTGACGCTCTCTAACATTCAACTGTTTCAACAACTCTCTCCTAGATTACTAATGCTACTCCACAATTCTAATCTGGAGATTCCCATAAATAATTTATCTAATTTCGATACACTAGATGTGTAGCGATAATTTATATTAATGGGAAGTTATCGGATGCAGTTATGCCTAGGGGAAGCAGGAGTTGTTGTTATGGAGTGCTTACGAAGAAAGCTTTGTAATAAATCACCTGACAACGGATAGAAAAACTTGAAGTCTTGGCTTGATGACAAAGATTTAATGAGCCTGAGTAAGCATAGTTATTGGAAAAGGGAAAAAATTGGTTTAATTGCCTGCAGTGATTAAAGAGGGAAATTTTATTGCTCTCTACTTCTATTATCTTAATAAACATTGGTTTGTTTTTCTTTTTTGTAAATTCCAGGATTTTACTTAGCCCTGTGGTTTTTTCTCCATGTCATATTCTGAAATGGCAAAACTCGTCATCATTAGTCGCAAGATTTAGATGCGGAAATGAAGAAAAGAACTATAAATATTGATTGACCGCCGATGGGAGAATATGTAGACTTCAAGGAAAAGAGGGTGACATGATAGAACACCTAAGACTCTACCAAAAAGAAACAGAAAAGGACTAAAGCAATATTAATTTAGTAAACGAAAAGGGTTAGGAAATTGACTGGATAAGGGAGAGAAGTGTATGATTTTTTCTCGCGGAGGAAGGCTATAATACGATAAAGGGAAAAATACACTTCTCTCCTGCGATGTATATATTATTTTTTCACGGCTCCAATATTTCTGATGATTTTTAGGTATTTCAGAATTATTTGAATTGTAATATAATTTATGATAGTTACCACTGATTTGTTTATTTCATTTTTCACATAATTTGACTGTTTCTGTCATGATTTTGGTATCATAAAAACCTAGTTTCTCTCTTGTTAATTATGTTTTATTTAATTAAATGTTGATTCTACACCGTCAAGAAATAAATACATATTTACAAATACAGAAATGAGTCCCAAGTTTTCATGTAAATTAATTGTCAAGAATAAAAATATTGTTCGTTTTACAGACGTCAAGTTTCTCATCAATTTATTATGAAAATTTATTGGTTACATAAATATCCAATCAAATTCCTGTATTTCTAATCACGTGTGCAAAAGTAACCAATCAGGTCACAATTACATTGATTATTTTTTGACGTTTATTTAAACCAATCAAATGCTTTATTGTATGTCACGTGTCTGTGTTTTAACCAATCCTGTCATTATTATACTGAGAATAATGCTCTTGTGAAAATTCCCGGCAATTTTCTCTGTAGCTTTTTTGTTTTTGTTGACAGATGTCAGATGTCAGATAGTTATCATCAACACAATTAAAAATGAGCAAAAAAGATAGATTTAGTGACGTGCCTGATGATGAAATCAAAAAATAATCTTATTAAATATAACTCGAGAGTTCGATAAATTAGAAAATAATGCTCCAGTATCTTTCTCAAACTTGTCGCCATTTGGCAATAGCCACTCAAGCCCTACGGGCTTTCGTGGCTATTGCCTGGCAACAAGTTTTCGAAAGATCTGTCAAATTATTTTCAATTTATTCTCACTCTCTTGTTATATTATTACTGAAAATTTTTTGGTTAAAGAAATATCCAATAGAATCCCTGTATTTCTGATCACGTGTGCAAAAGTAACCAATCAGGTCACAATTACACTGATAATTTCCCGGGGAAATTATCACCTGTTGCTAAGTAACAGTCGTTGACAGCTGGTTGACAGTTAATTCAATATTTAATTTGTTTATTTCAAAATGTTATTTTCACGGTTAGAAAATGAAAATAATAATAATAATCGCAAAAAATTTTCTCATCGAATATCCCTCGACCATTGATAAATACTTATAATTTGATCACAACTACCTCAAGAACGTTGCTTGAAGGTAATATACCTCCGCCTACGGCGTCGGGCGGTTACCAAGCAACGTTCTTTCGGTAACTATGATAAAATTATTTTGAATTATCATTGGCCTAGGGATATTATAGCTGATAATGTCAGTTGTATCAACATGATCAAGCTATACGTACAAAAATGACTAATTTAAGCATACAAAAGTTTGACTGATTGACAATGACTAAAATCCTCTAGGATTCCTTAAAAATTTATCGAAAAATAGAACATGTTTAATAATAATAAATTGACCAATTAAATGATCAAGAAAAATTTGACGAAGTGTCGTATTAAATAAATAAAATAAAATAAATAAATATATCATCACGCCTTTTACCCATTACAGGTGTGGCACTCTGCTTTCGCAGATCTCGGTAGGTGATATATTTTTTTGTATGAAGTGCGGTTACCAGCCGTCAAATCATAGCCCCCAAGGATGTTAGTGGAGGGGGAACCACAGGGGTAAATTTAAATTTGTAACTGTCGGCAGTGGGATTCGAACTGAGGATCTCACGATCCACAGTCCGACACGTTACCACGGAGCTATTTACCCCATGTAAATTACACACAATAAATTGACAAGAAAACTTGACCAACAAATTTCGTCGTGTTTAAACAAGCATTACATTGTATTTATGATGTGAGGAAAATAATAATATTATGAATAAGTATATTATTTATATCCCATGATTAGCACTAGTAAAACTAGAGTAAATCAAAACCGGAACTAAGCTACTGGAATAAATTCATCTACCTTGTAATTACCTCCTAATGAGCGTCTTGACCAAATTCCTAAAGCAACCCGTTCAATCTAATTAATCTAATAATGCAAATTCCAACATCCAGGAAACAATCAAATTGTTTGAAAGATGATACTTATACTCTAACGTATCTACAGTTATGTAACTTAAAATCGTTTATTTAATTCCGCAACATGATTAAGATATTTCTATAAATATTCAACAGTTAGATTCGTTCCAATTAACAGTTAATTTAACGCGATGTTCTTATTCAATTTCTTAATTATTCGTGGCATTCAGGTTTGAAAATATATACTGAAATAATCAGTTTCGTAAATAACATTTGTTTTTATTGCATATTATAATTCATATCTTTATTGTAGTATTAAATATTGTATTAAATATACAAGAGTTATTTATATTACACATTCTTCAGGTAATTTTAATATGTCATCAAAATGAAAGAATTTCAAACGGTATAATTGTACTTTATACAAACTTGAAAGAACGAACTGTATATGTATGCCTATCGAATAACAAAGTACAAAGTAGAAATCTATTTTAAGATACTTTTTAAGCCGTACTTAAAATTCTTCAACGCTGGTTCTGATTAGCAGAAAATATATTTTTACAGCTATTTGTATTCGTCAACCAGTCAGATCAAACAGAACAGAAAATTAATGATAATACAAACGTTTCTTGGGAAATAAATAAATACGTATATCATGTTTCACTATTATTCTTAGTTTTATAAATAAAAGGATAACTAATTCGTTGTACACAAATCTTAACTAAAATTTTATTATTTTTTTTTTTTGTAGTTGCATTTTATATAAAAAGAGAAGGTGGATGTATGAATTAGTAGAACTATGGAAGGCAATTTCTAAGGATTAAAGATGAAAAAAGGAAAACGAAATCCGCATCGAGGTCAATCAGGAGGCCAAAACTGATATCATGCTATAGTGCAGTATACGAAGTTCCGGAGAAGAGAATTATTTTAGTGATGTCCAGACTAATTGTATATTGTTATTTAGAGTAGAAGTGATACGTAAAATTGAAAAAATAATACAATATTTAAACAATTTGATGTACAGCACATAAGCTCTCATATACGAGCCCAGAATCATATCATTTGGCCCAATGGGGTAATACATTTAAAAAAAAAGTGGTGTTTTTTTACAAATTATAATAAATTAGATCATTTCAGTCACATATTATCAATATTTCTTATAATTTTTTAACTTCTCATTCATAATTTCCTTTATGAAGTTTCGCGGTTGCAAAATCTTGACGTCTCCTTGTAATAGAATGTACAGTATGACAAGGCAAAAGAGGTGTTGATAACAAATAATAATTTACTTTACAGGGTTGTAATAATTACTTAGTATTATTAAAATGAACACTGCGAATAAATTAAATTAGGTATTCGTTAATTATAACGTTTTTAGACAAAGAGTTTGGGAAGTGTGAAAATAAAAATGCTTTGATGTACTATATTTTGTTGCTTGTCGGTAATGTCGGTAGTCTCATTATCACACCTGCCATCTCATCATATGTTGCAGCTAACAAAGATTTTAAAATTAAACTTATGTTTATTATATTTGTTATATTATTTTTCCCAGGTAGTGTGAATAAACTATATTTGTAAAAACCTCTCAGTAAATAACAATGACAGATAACAGTCAATTTGACAGTTGGTGCAGTTCCTCGCTCTCCGCAAGAGCGTGTTTCGTAGAATTACAAGATGACGTAGGTGCTGACGTCAGAAGCGAAGAATTTGAAATGGGATTCCAATTTCAAAATATCGTATCTTAATAACTAAATGCCATTTAATATTAAAATTAGTATCTACGAGTATATTTATAATTTTACTCAAACTTACAGAAAAAAAAATAATAAAATGAAAAAAGGTGTATGACCCCATTAAGACTATTGGAATAACTTTTAAAATTGTTTGTTCTGATCTAACAAAAGCAAAATTATATCTTAAATACTGTTTTTTAAAAATATATTAAGGAAAAATACAACTGAAATAAAAACAAATTAACAAAAATCCCTAACATAAAGATTTTATTTGACCCAAAGGTATTGGCTGGTACCACGAACACTGTTTTTGAAACTGATGACAACAAAATATAGAAAAATGTTTCGAATAAAGATTGTAAGTTATATTATTTTACAACTTTTTGATTGTAAAGAAATTTACTCTATCTCATTTATTTACTAAGATATGCTCATAATCCCTGATAGGCCTTCAAATAGTCTACCACTTACTGTTGATGAATTGTTCCCAAAATCTAATAAATTCATAACATAAACGTAACATTTTTATAGAACTTAATACAAAAGTCTTATAATTATGATACGAGTTTATTCAACTTACAAATAATATTTACAAATATTTATAAAGCAAAACTTTGAATTATTTGTAAAATATTTCAACTGCAACCAATACTAAATGACCCAAAGGATCATTGAACCAGAAGAATAATTGAAACACCTTATCACTTGTAAATTTTATTATCGACCGATTAAATAACTCTCATTTTTACCCCTTACAGTAAAAACATTTGCAAACATTTGCCCATAAAATATAACTTATCTACAATTAAACAATAATAAATTTCTCAACATAATCATAACACTATAACCCACTCTGATGATAAGCTGATAAGCCACTATAAACAGCAAACCGCTATTTAAACAAGTCACCATCGCGTCACACTATCAGCGCCTACGTGATAAGCAAGTAGGCGACGCCTCGCTTGCTTTGATCTTCGCCGCGCCTGCCATCAAACACACCGACGCCGCCATTTGTTTAAACAGGAAGCTGGCGATGCTGCGTCTGTTTAGATGCATGGATGTTTACAGAATTACAGAGAAATGTTTGGGAGAGGAGTCTAGGCGGCCGTGGAGTGAAGGATGATGATTCAAGAGTGATTAAAATAGGATTAATGGCGCTAGGGTTTAAAGTGATTGAATGGGGATGCCACCCAAGATGTCAGGGAGATTAGTTTGTGTTTGTGAAAAGCAGGGTAAATTGGGGTGACTTTAAAGTGAAACAAGATGAAACAGATTTTTTGTTGTAAATAAATATATCACGCCCTTCATTCATTTTCAGAAAGGCACTATGCTTTCACAGATCTCAACAATTTAATTTTACGCGTGAAGTTTGGTTACCAGCTGTCAAGTAATACCCCCAAAAATGTAGTAGAAAAGGAATCGAATTCAGGAACTCATCTCAGAAAAGTACGCTCTTTACAAATTTTTATTATTAATTATAAAATTGAAAATATCTGGGAATTTATCTAAATATACATATTTTATAATACTGAAACATGGTTCAATTTTGAGCAATTATGTTCAAAGTTTAATAGTTGAACAAATAATAGTATATTATTCAGTAAGAATGTAATGTTTGCTATTACTTATGAGAATGAAGTTTGCATCACGAGCGAATGCGAGTGATGTAAGTCTTACTAATAAGTAATAGCCATTATATGCGAGTATACTCTATCCACATTATTTCGTCTTCAGAAGATATATTTATTTTGAAAGATAAGTAGAATTTTTGCTGTGACAAATACAAAAAATCTGGTGTGGGCACCACACTAATTTCTTATACAAAGAAAACCAACTGAACACGTGTGGCAGCTGCCATATATTTTTATGACATTTTTAATGTCAAACAAGTTGTATTATCAAGTATGTATTTTTGTTGTTAAAATGTTTTTGGAGGAATCTAATAGTTACGGTTGTTGTTTTTTTGTTAAGTATAAATAAATAAACATATATTTTTCATACTGTCAATATCTTATAATTTAAATAAAATACAATACTTAAATACCTTTACACACGTATGACTTCCTTGCGTATGACTATTTTTACAATTATTTGATATATGGATGTTACACATGTTTAATTTTGTTCTCAATATAGTCTTCAAAACTTTCTAACAATAATACAAATATTACTTTTATATTTTTGACACTTCACAATTATTTGACATGTTGACACATAGATATTAAAAATGTTTTAGTTTTTGATCCCATTGTAACTAAGGTTATAGAAAAATATTCTTAAATATTTAATTTAGTTTTTCTCAAAATTAAGCATGTACAAGAAAAATGCAAATAACATTTTATATTCCAAATACTTTTGCTAACATCTTTCATTTGAAACTTTTTCTTACAACCGATTCTATTTTTGAAATAAATGGAATTTATTGTTTTGTATGTCCAGTAAACTTCCTCTTCCGGTTTTTCAATTTCATTCAAAATCAACTCAGCTCTTTATTTTTTCATTAAACTTATTAATTCCAAGTTTCGTTTACATATCTTGTCTCGTTCATGAGATATTGCGCACACGGACATCCCTCCATCCATCCTCAAACAAAGACATCATTGAGAAATTGGTCTTAACGGATTCAGTGGACGTCAAAATATGTATTTCCGTAAAAATATCGTCTGCGATTTTTTCGTGATTCCAATACTTCCTTATACTTTGTATAAGAAAGTAAATTTGTTTGTTTATCAACATAGGCAAATGTTAGGTATCGTTGTTGTAGCAACCATAGCATAATTTAAATACGATTATTCAGCTACAGTTTAAGCTTAAAAAGAAAATAAAAGTATAAAAAATTAAAAAAACTAGTGCATCTGGCTTTTTATGTGGAAAAAATTACTAAAACCTAATTTTGTTTTTACTCTTTTGACAGGTAAGATTGGAATTTGACATAACGATTAAATAATATTATTCAATCGAATTGTCAATTAGCTGTAGTAACTAAGGTCATTAATTTATAAAAAAGAACGGTTGAATTATGGGTATATAATTTGACAATTGTGGATAAATAAATATATCATCATTTACTCATTTATAGGTAAGGCCCTTTGCTTGACGGGTTTATAGCAGTGTTTTTCTTGTTTGAGAAAAAAAAATAGTTCCAGGATTTCGTGCGGTATTCCATAAACATCCTAGTAAAGTTATAACTTATTTTTCTTGTGGATTTTTTTGCTGCATAGCTGACAAAAATCCAATACCATTCTTACAAATTTTTATTTATTACTCCTTCTCACTCTGAAACGAACTTTAATTATTCACTCTAAACCAATATGTTTATGCTAATAAATTTATATGACATTGACTACTTGATTATCAAAATTAAACTACTGTATAGCAGTCAATAAGCTTCAGATTCATAACAAATTATATTTGATTTTCTATAAAATCTTTGTTTTGAAAACTCATGTGTCTACAAATTTCATAGCGATGTTTCACTCCACACTAAGTACAATTTATGAATACTGATTTATGATTATGAAACTTGAAATCTTTGGATACAAAAAAATGTATGAAACATAAAGTTTCATTAATTATAATAGTTATAACTTGTTTCAAAGGATTATGGTCGCAGGGTTAACTGTTGCTAATATATACAGAGAAGCTAAACTAAAATGCTAGTTTGGATTTATTAAACTTTCGATTCAAAGGTAAATAATAACACGAAGCAATGGCAAATAAAGTTTATATTTTTAGTACAATAAAAACAAAAAACTCCCAAGATTGAAATATATAAATATTTATGACCAATAAACATTATGGAAAAAGCTCTCTTATGGCTAGTAAATAGTTTTTTTCAAAACACGATAATAACCGTTTTTACCTTCCTGCAACTTTGTAATAAGAAAGAGCAATTGTAAAGGTAGGGAGTAGAGTAGTTGTGTTAATTAATTTTAAATTCCCATTCTATTTTATTGGCCAACAATTTGACGTCTTCACACGCATAAAATTTGAATTTTATCCTCTCTATCATCACATTATTTATAATTTGACGTTCCTCTGTCTTCTAACGATCCCTACACGCATGTCCAATTATTCTCCGGATTTCTCCGAGCGATAGAAACGCATTGCGTTAGGCTATTTTTAACACATTTAAGCCTATTTTACTAAATCTACGCCATAAAAAACATGGAGTTTAGAATCAAAGTAGGCGGCAAGTTACCAGTAATTTTAAATTGCTTCTGAAAATAACTGAAATTTAATAATCAGTTTCCTTACATAACGGCTAAAAAGCATGGTTTTAATGACACAAAATTACACCTTAGCGATGTAAAAGTGCTCTTGAATATATTATAAGGGAAATTCAGTAGCAGAACGGACTACGAGGCTGAGATTGACGGACGGTCAAAGCACTCAATGCGCTATTTGCTTCACGTACACCCCATTATGTTTCTTTACTTATTAGCCCTCAAATTAATTTCTGCAAAGTGCAAGAGACTCACTCGCTAAAGTCTTAAGCCATCACAAAATTAATTGTCAAAAATAAAATAAAACATGCTATCATTTACCCATTTTAGTGTGGCACTCTGCTTTCGTATGTCTAAAATGATAAAATTTACGCTCGAAAAGCTGCAATATATAATATTGTAGAATGAGTATTATTAAATTGATATATTATTACGGTATTTATTCTATGCTTTCGCACTAAATGATATATTTCTACTCATAAAGTGCGGCTACCGGCCGTCAAATCATTCACCCAAAAATATTAGTAGTCAGGGAACCATACGTATAGTGTTAAAACAGTCGAATGTGGGATTAGAAGAATTGTAGATCACATGATGATAAAATAATTAAAATAATACATCGCTCAATTTTTTGTAAATAGATCCACTAAAATATAAAATAGTGGAACACTAATTGACGTTGAAAATGCGAACCAATAAAGACAGCTAGACGTTAAGTCTACCTAATTTTGTTGCACAGTCCGCTTAAAAAGTTGATAAGAAAATAAAAAGGAATCAACATTCAGTGATTTTGAAATAAAATGATTAATATAATAAATAGTATATTGTACATTAAGAGAGAGCAGTGTATGATTTTTTCGCGCGGAGTAAATTGAAGCACGGGTCAGGGAAAATAAAGGTACACTTCTCTCCTGCGGGGTAATACTATTTTTTTCACGGCCCCAATATTTAGGATGGATTTTTAGTTACCTTTGATTTCTTTAATTTTGTTCATTTTTCACTATGTGAGCATTTTCCCGGGAGAAAATTATTATGTATTTTTCACTTTTGGACTGTGCAACACGTTTTACATAGCAACTGCTTAATAAAAACATAGCAAACGTTTTATAAATAAGTGTTAAACAAAGAACCTTACATCATCTATTTGTTTGCTTTCATAAAAGCCTACAAGTAAGCGTTCCATAATAATAATAATAATATTTTATTTCCTGTCGACCAAAAAATACATGGTATAGGAACATATATACATAAATTACGATTACAATATTGTTACAATCTGTCATTTAAAAATTCAGAGACATTGTAATAATTCTTAGATGTTAAGAAACTTTTGAGGTCTGATTTAAATTTAATTATTGTGTTAATATTTTTAATGGTTGATGGTAAATGATTAAATAGTTTAATACCAATTTGGTTTGGCTTTAATGCAGATTTATTTAATTTAATTCTTGGAATTTTAAAATTTTGTTTTCCTCGAGTGTCATAATTGTGGGTGTCACTAATAGTTTGATACATGTCTTTATTTTTCCATGTGTTAACTAGTGTATTATATATAAATATAGAAGGTAAGGTTAACAACTTTTCTCTTTTAAATATTTCTTTACAGGATGATCTATTATTCAGTAGGAAAATATTTCGTATAGCACGTTTTTGCATTTTAAAAACGCGTTCTGATGATGGTGACATACCCCAAAGAATTATGCCATAACTAAGAATTGGATAAAACTTTGCGTAATAAAAAGTTCTTGCAGTATTCACGTTCGTGAGTTGTCTTAACCTTTTAAGAAGATAACACAGGGATGTTAATTGTTGACAAAGATTATCTATGTGAGGCTCCCAAATTAGATTTTCGTGTAGTTCAAGACCAAGTACTCCATGTTCCATTATTACAATATTTCAGGGAATGGATATTAGTGGAGAGAAATCCAAAGGGGTATAGTTAAAACTGGTGACACTGTTGACATTGGCTAACGAACTGTGGATCTTTCGATTCACAGTCCGATGCGATACCACAACGCTTTTATCCCATAAATTTAAGGCTTACAACGACCTAATTAAACTAGAATTAAACCAGAGTTTTTCTAAGCTACGACCTTCGCTTACGTTTAAGGGAGTTAAATTGGTATGCTATAACGAAGATACTGTCCAAGCTTTACAGAAAATATTAAGAGAACTAAAATAATTAGTTTAACGTACAGAAAATAGAACTTGCAGTATCAATCAATATTGAATTCGTCAAGAGTCTGTACACCATCCTATTGAACGGTCGGGTACTACTGAAGCTGAAAAACACAGCCTATGCGTTCAATTATCGATATGTATTTCGAGAACGAAGTTCTCAAAATCAGTAGACCTATGAGGAGCCAGTCAAGATTAACAGCAAAATATTTTAAATGAAATACAAAACTGTAAAACATTGCTGTTACAATCAATAAAAAATTTTGAGATTTTTTTTTTGGTAAAGCAGACTCTACTACTGAGGTTATATGCCGCCTTGGTTTCTCGTTTTTGGTGACAACGACACGCAGTCGTTTTCGCAAAACGGTCACCCATCCAACTACTAACCGCGGGCAGCCTTGCTTAACTTGCATTATCGAGTGAACCGGAGAATTAGATTCGAATTAGTTTTGGAAGCAAGGAAGAAAACTAATTCTTTAAACTCTGAATGAATTTTAAACCAATTGAAAATAAAAAGGCATTTATTGACAGGCTCAATATTACACATTAATTAGATCGAATAAATAATAGAACCCTAGATAATACTCTAAGGATACACATGTTTTAGATAGTAATTATGGAGAAATGTATGAGGGTTGTAAGTATTAACGAACTGACAAATTAGTGTACAAAGTTTTGAGATATTAGGGTTATAAGCCCTTAAAATCTCTGGCTTAAAATGTGTTTAATCCTAGAATTAAATAATTAGGAACATCCATGCTTTAATAATGAAACAAATACATCAAAAGATAAGTTTTCTTTGTCTCCGTTTTGAGGAAACAAATACGCTTTGTAATTAAATAATTTCAACATTAATTACCTTTATAAAATATTGTGCAAAGTACCAAATCAATAAAAAGCTTTAAATCTTTACCAAGAACATATTATTAAATAATTTTCCTCGAAATTCCCATCAACAAAACCATCGGAAGACATCACCGTTCATCACTCTGAAAATTTACATTTTAATTCATACATTCTCATCAGCTTACAATTTACATGCTCCCGATTACAAATGACACCCATAACATAAAAAGAAAATGAATATTAATTGAATGTTTTTATACTCAGCACAAGCAAGCATAATTGCCATAATTTTTCACTCGAAACTGGTCAGCTGAAATTTACAGTTGTCCGTGTTTTTCAAGTTTTGATTGATTTGATAACAAGTCGTTCGCGATTTCAATTTTCGCTGTGAGCTACGGATTAGTGATTGGGTATCATCTACCTGACGGTTTGTGTGATTTTCATAACGGTGGTGATGGTAACCATGGTAACTATAGACAGGATATCGCAGATCTGATGATCGTGATGGATTATGAATGCACATCAGATTGATAGGAAGGTTTTTTATTTGGGATACGTGAAAGATGATATTTTCTTAACGCTTACTTCAGGAGTTTAGCTTGGCATCTGAGAAACAGGAAGTAAGCGTTTTTTTTTTTAATTCTTAAAGTGTGCAAAAGTTATGGTTGAGGTTATAAATTTAAAAGTACCAGATAAACATCAGCATGACTAGCTCACAATACTAAGTGAATAAATTATATAATTTAACTCATTACGTGGGATTTGCTTATTTTGGATGTGGCACTCTCCTTTCTTAAATCCAGTAAATGATACATTTTTACGCGAAAACAATTGATGATTAATGGATTCAAACTGAGGATCTTGTGATGCACATTTATAGCAGTATTTCTGATTTTGGTTGCTCTATTTTTTCAAATTTCTGAAGCTGGTATTAAAATGCTTGTAAGGAAAGTGTCAAGAAAAGAGTTTATATGTTGAGACGATTTTGCTATGAGTTGGATTTGTGTCTAGATCTCTAAAGTACGCAACCAATCTCCAAACACACTAGATACTAGATTGACATCTATAATTCAAATAGCTGAGTGGTTCGAAAATATGTGTATTCTATCAGTAAATGTGGGGCGAATGGCTGCGTGGTAACGCATCAAACTTATGATCATGAGATCGTCCGATCAAATCCCACAGCCGACAGATGTCATTTTAGCTTTACTCCTGTGGTTCCCCTGCTACCAACATTTTAAAATAATACAATACCTCCCGCCATAGGTTTCTTATCGAACAATACAGGAACACGGACCACCACTATCAAGAAACGCCCATCCCTTATGATACATGTCAAAAATGACATTTTTAAACCGTTGTTTGAGTTAAACGAAAATATCAAAATATAATTTTTCTTTAAGGTGTTCTAATTCGTAAATGGTGACAGTAAGAGGAAAATGTTTCAAACAACTGAGTTATTTTAAAATAACTTGATAGGGTTTCAAGTAAACTACCACTTCCGGTTATTGGATTATCACCAAAAACTAATAAGCTCTTCCAAAGGGTATACAATTAATATATACAAAATATCAAAATTTTCAGTTTAGTAGTTTTTTTAGAAACCGTAACTCCAGAGATCCACACAGACTGACAGACACACAGACAGATAGACACACACACAGATCATCGCGAAAATATTAAAATCGTATTCTAGGGACCCTAAAACTTGCTCATCCACTGAAAACTCACTACACAATTTTTAGCATGATATCTACCTATACCTCCCTTACAGGATGTGGCGGTAGGTAATCAGAAGTTGCACATAAAAATTGTAGCTAATATCATTTTTATTATAAGATTTTCTCTAACCCAATCATTTACTGAAATATACCTGATAGGTCTTCAAGTAAATTACCACTTCCGGTTGATAGATTGCTACCAAAATTTAATCATCTCGTAATTTAAATATTCAAATTTTAAATATGAACTTTCAAAATATCTTTATTAGATTTTAAGTTATTGTAACGAACGAGGCAGCGACACGTTGAAGCTTGCCGGCCTACGCCGCCACGCCGCGCCGCCAAGTGAATGACGCAACGCTGCGGGTTCGAACAAGTCGTTTGCTCCAGAATAGGGAATATTCCAGAACCTTCCAGAAACAAGGAACGTGATATATAAAAGGAATCGCCGGCAGCCGTCAGTCAGTCTTTTAGATGACTCCCGAGCAGTCAGTCGTTTAGATGACTCGGACTCAGTTAGTCGAGTTGAGTCAGTAAGTCAGATGACTTAGTCGAAAATAAAAAATTGTTGAAATTTGTGCCAAAACTTATGAGACATACGTTATACCGATCGGTGTGAATATAAATATATCGTCTTAAATAAATATCGCTCGGCTAGTTAATATAAATAGAAGTGTTTATTTATAGTAGTGATAAGTTTTAGTTTATAAGTTTTTGTATTCGTTATTTTAGTGTTATATACTTAGTGTTAATTAACTTTTATTATTTATTATAATAATTATTCATTACTTGTTATTAATAATAGTTTTATTATTTAAATAAAAACGTTTTAAACCCACGAACGTAACATTATCATGTACGAAAAAATCATCACACATAGGAAATCGTGTTCTTAGGGACCCCAAAACGTGCTAGAAAACTTACTACCGAAAATTTTAACCCGCACAATATCTCCCTTGCATATACAAGTATGTGCGGGAAATAAAAATATATCATTTATTGAGATCTGCGAAAGCTGAGTGCTATACTCTGCTAAATGGGTAGATGGCGTGATGATATATTTATACTTTTTCTTTACTCTGTTCCGAACAATATCCAAGCATCGTCTGGAAGACCAATTTCACTTAGATTGTTCGTGTAATCCGAGAAACAGACCCAGTTTGCACATATGGAATACAAGAATTTAATCTAGTTATTTCTTTTCAAAATGTCTGAAAAGCTACACTATATTTCCGATATATCTGCTTTCACAACAAACATCGCCCGACTGCGACAGCTAAACCATCTAAAAATTCCCGACCAACAAAAACCGACAACCAATATATCTTTAAAAGTCCTGTAACACAATACTCCTCGTCGTTTCCTGCACCATTGATCACCCAGAGATAAACAGAGTGTAATACGTTACTCTCCCATGTTTTATCATCCACGTATCGCGAACATTGGTGCAAAAACTGCAAAACGACAACGACAACCCAAACCTGACACATCTCCAGCAGAACAGAAGTCTTAGAAATACGAGATCCTGACGCTGGGTGCTTGTCTGCTCTTGGAGGCTAAATGAGGCGAGGATGAAGAAACCGCAGTAACCTTATACAAACGGAGGCTTCGCAAACATTGCGAAAGATATTGTGACGGGTTATTGGCGTTTCGTGCCGGATCGATTCTGGATAGTTTGTTACAGGGTTTGGAAACAATGTTTATATATTTCAGCTGGTTGGTCAAAATAATTATATCATTGAAGACCTTTGGCTTGGATAACAAGTTATCTTAATTTATCCCTCTTCGTGCATGTATGAATTGAACTATGAATGTGGACGAGGCTAACGTTTGGAGGAGATGATTGTTTGTTGAATATATTTCAGGGTTCGTCTTAACCCACTTTATGGGATTTAGCGTGATGTTATTTACGTATCTTTTATCAAATTTCGCAAGCAAGAATCAGACATTCGGAAATATAAAAACCATAGAGTGTAACAAGGCGAACATTCAGACACGATTTATTGATTTTACTGTCAAAACGATTTTAAAATATCAAGTTTCAAACTGCGTTTGGACTTAAATGCATCGAAAATCGTCTTGAGAGGAGTTCTTGAGTTTAATTTATTGTTACACATATGTGTTAGAATTTTAGTTATCATACATAGTCATTTGAGTTTATCGCGGTAAATATTCTGAAATATTGGCTTGAGATGCCATCGGGGGTTGACATATTTACGGAAAGGTCTGGTCGAACCCTAGATTAGGTTTTTGTTTTTACGTAATTTTTGTGTTAGTTCTGTGGGAAACGTTTTCCTTCTCCCTGCACCATAACCCGTATGGGGTAGTTGCAAGTGTTTGGCTAGCACAAGAAAGATAGTTGATTTTCAGTTTTTGAAATTAGCAAACGTCTTCTTACGTCTGCTGTACGCTACAAAATGTTGAACTTAAAATAAATTCGTCTTTAAAAATGTTTTGGTAACTGTAACTATTTAAGCATATTCGTATATTGTCGTCATTTGCAATATTTGTATTTGTTTGTTAATTGTTCAATTCACCGTTTTATTATTTAATTAAACATCATTTTATCATCTTAAAAGATTTTGTGTTTTGTTTGTCAACCCTTATTTCAGTCTCCGTCCCGCCGTGCTACAGGAGTATGTACCTTTCGTCACAACCTGTAGTGAAGGTATAGCAATCATGCTAAAAATTGGGGTAGTGAATTTTCAGTAGATAAGCACGTTTTGTAGTCGAGGATACGACTTTAATAATTTAGCGATGATGTGTGTGAGTATTGAATGGATGAATGTATGGGACTGTTATATTTTGTATTTTTCATTTGTATCCCTTTAGGAAGAACTAATTAATTTGTTGTTTTTAATCCACTGACCAGAAGTGGTGGTGGCTATCAGGTTAATTTGAAATATCTCAGTAAATTATGGTTTTATGGTAATTGTTGTTATTAGAATAATATTGTAAATGTTATTATTTGCAATTTATGTTTGAAATATTTTTCTCTTATATCAGCACCATTTAAGAATTTACAATACGTTAAAAAAGTATTCAATTACAACATTTTAATTATTTCTCATTTTTGTACTGTAAATTTGCCTATCAAAAAGCTTTTATATACGAATATGATTCTAAATAATAAAATTAAACAACCGTATTTTTTAAATCTAGGAATTATTTATAGCTCTCAAGAAATAAATATTAAAAATTAGGAGCGAGTGTATGACGTAATTTTGACATGAGAAAGATGCACACACAGCTGCAAATGTTATCTGTTTTAGTATTACACTTTGTGTATTTAGGTAAGTAAGTTTCAATGTTTTTTTATAATTAGATGAATAATTTTATTCCTGGAAATTATAGTTTAATTTGTAATTATCAATTATATGTACATGTACTTATACATACATTAGTTTCAACCAAAGCGTTTCGAATTGCTGCACAGCCAATGTGACGTCACGTCGATGGCACGACTTTCTTTTAATTTGGAAATATTATTAATTTACTTATTTAAATTCGACTATTGTCACTGACCCCTTTCATATTTCAATTTGAAACTACAGATAAGGAAATTTAAAGCATTTAAAAATAACTTCCAAATACAATGTACTACAAGACAGTTCTGGGCTACGGTTCAAAATAAAACTTTCTTATCTAGGTATGTAACAACTTTTATGAAATAAAAACATTATCCATCAAAATCTCGATCGTCACCAAACGTCGCAGGGTAAACAAGACCATCACCAATCTTCCACCTCCGAGAAAAACAAGGATAGATTAACAAGTGTAATGTATATTATTACAAGCCACCATGTTTCTTCGTTATTTTATTACGCAGATCGAAGGCAAATAAAGCAGAAACATGTGGCCTAGCACGGTTCGCTTGATGCCTGGCAGTGTCGCCGGTGTTTACTGACATCACATAGACATGTTCGTCCCATCGTCTCTCCTCAGCAAACACACCAGCAACTACAACTTGTTGAACCGCACACAGCTTATAATTATATTGCTAATTAATTAATTAACTGTAGATTGCTTATGTAATAGCTTGTACTTTGTTTTTTACGTAGATGTGTAAAAATAGGTGCGAAATGTTTGCAGATATTTATTGAGGTAATGTTAGTACTGCGAATTCTATTTAGTTTGTTTGTACATTTTAGTACTGATATTACATACTGCCAATGTTGTTTTAGTTACTTTTATTATTAGGGTAATTTAGTTTTATATTCCTGTACTTTCTTCCTGCTTAGTAACTACTATAACATACCGGAATTTGGCGGACTATAAATACACCGGAAAGTTAACATTTATCGTTTGATCGGAGAAAAACTAATTTCCTTTGCAAACGATTCCGTGACGTTCTTTAAATTCAGACTTCGAAGCATTTTAAAATTATCTGAATATACTTTGGCAAGTTTCCTTGATAATAATAATAGAAAAATCCGGTGTGTTGGTACCACATAACTGCCTATCTTATCACAAAATATAATAAATATAAAATATATCATTTATTTGTTTATTATCATAGCAACTATAATTATTGAAATATAAACAAATACACAAACGACATAAAGAAACTTCATGAATATCACAAAATTTATATAAATATTTAAAAAAGTTATCGTTTACCATGAACTCCAAAATGGTAAATGATCTGATATTAAATTTCTCGCGTTAGAAGGTTTTAATTTGGTACCCAACTCGAAATAATTCCCATAACTATTATAAAAACAAGTGACGATCGTTAAAAAATAGTGTTTCATATTTTAGTACAGTTCCCTTATTGGAGATCTCATTAAACTCATCAAGATTTAATTTATTGCAGTAAAAATCGTCCAAAATTATTTTTAACATTTTAATTTAAACCCTTCCTTCAGACGTTTAATTTGATACCAAACTCGGTAGCATTCAATTAACTTTTATGAAAAACAATTAACGATCGTTAAAAATTAATTTGACATTTTGGGTTAAGACGTCCCCCTACATCCTTTAATTTAATAATAAACTCGAGAAGGTTTCAGTAATATTTATTACATGTCATTTTTGAAAATTTTTTGTTTTTGCAAATAATTACGTCTAAATTTCGCGATTCAAAAATTTCATTACGAGACCGAAGGTCGAGTGGTATTTGAGAAATTTTTGATGAGCGAAATTTTTAATGATTTCCAAGTCAACACAAAAAATTTTCTAAAAAAATATTTACCTCGAGTGGTATTTGAATAGATTATTCATCAAGATACACCATTTTCATCAATTTTATTATGGAACCATTTACAAAACGCAAATTATCACATTTGCAAAAAAATGACACTGACGTTTAGGTGAAAAATATTATTTATTCATAAAATTGTCATGGTAACGGGATATACTGCTGGGACCCGTAAATTCGATGATATATTGCTTTGATTGGTCAAAATAGATGACGTGTAAGCCTCTTATTGGGTTATTTACTATAGCGTTGAATAATCTTCAAATACCTAACCTTTTATATTAAAAATAATATTGTAAATACTTTTAGTTGAAACTTTTCTCGAAGCTGATTTCACATTCTAAATATATTAAAATTATTGCTTTACATAAAGTGGAAGAATATTTGATACATGTCAAATATACTTCCACTTCCAGTTTTGCAATTATTACCAAAATCCACACTGTTCTCCGAATTGTAATGGAACTTTTGATTATCAAATTTTGTTACTCTATCTTTTCTTGTTTGCAAGTTATATATACAGAGACTCTCATCCATCCATTCAAACATGTGTCATTGAAAAGTGACCAAAATTTACAATAAATAAAACAACATGAGAAATAATGTAAATACAAGTAAAACAAAATTAAAATGTAGTGAAATTCCTAGAAATACATTACACAAAACACTACAGCAACATTTCTTCCACATCTAAAGAAATGAGCGATGTTTATTTGATTTGCTTCTTCCTGATTTCTAACGGTTGTTATTCAATACCATCCCAAAAAACATCGCAAAATTTTGTTTTCTTCATCACAATCTAATTTTAGTATCCATTACTTCTTTCCCAATTACTGTGGTAGGAATCTTCCACAAGTTTTTACAGTCCACAAAACACAAAACTGTCAAACCGAAACCTAAACCAATGTTACCGCCATTACAACAAAAAACCTCCACATTTACTAGCTCCACTTCATTCTCTGCACTGCTCCAAAGCGAGAGCGAAATCCGCAAACGACGCGATCTTCTTGTCAGGACAATAAAACACACCTTTTTATCACCTTCGCTCCCGGCCAAACATCGTAACATTTTTAAACACCTGTATCAATTAACCCAGCACTTCGGCTTCCACTGAATGTCGCATAAATTTACTCTTTATATCTGTATTGCTTTGAGCAGTAGTTCTCAATAGGAGGAGAGCTGTTCTAAGAATAATCTTTAAATAGTTATAGCGAATTTAACCAAATATTTTCACAAAAACTCGTTTATGGGTATTGAATGAAGAATTATACTATAAAGATAAACATGAAACTATCATGGACATGTGTAGAGGATATACTTAAAATGCAAGAAAATTTAGGATACAATAAAAATTTATAAATAAAATTCTGAGAACACTGGAATTTAACTTGTAACTTTTTGATGTTCTAGGAAATTTATTTGGAAAACTACAAGAACATCAAAGGAAATAAACGATGTAAGAAAAACTAAGAAACTGATATTTTTGGAATAAGCTGAATGCAACGAAATACTCTTAAGTTTCAAAGAAACCGAAAAAATAATATTATGAAGACAAAAATCTATCACGAAAATAAGGTATAAAAATTTTGTTGTGGTTACCTACACAACTGTCATACATAGCATATAATTCTAAATTGTTTATAATAAAGTTTAATAATTGTGGTCCATTTACAGAATAATATCGAAGAGAAGCAAAAAATGTCACATTTAACGCTAATGCAGAACTTTTAAAAATTTGCAAAAATTTTCAACGTTTTGCAACAATGTTAAGCTGCTGTCACAAACTTGAGGATATTGTAAACATTCTCATTTTTTTTTTCTCAGAATTTTCCGGACATTTTTTATATACGTAACAGTACTCTGAATGTTAAAAATACGCAATCTTAACAATGCTTTCATATTATCGAAATTTGAAAATCTTCGTTTTTGAAAACGGGCTAATTAGACTCATTTTTACAGTGCAGACTTCACAAGGGACAATATGAACCTCATGTACCTTCAAGGACTGCATCTAATATAAAAGCGTTCACAAATAGAGACGTTTTTATCATTAAGTGCTCAAAAACAATATTTCATTTTTTGAAAAAGCCTATTTTTGATTTATTGCCTACATTATATCGATATTATGATACAAGACATTTAAAGCTAATGTATATCTCTTGAAAATCCAGTTTGGTTTTTTTTTATCCGATCAATACATCCCGAGTAATCTCACTGCCAATTTGAAAAAGATGCTACAATATTTGAAATTTCAGGCGTTTGAAGCAACTAGATCTGAACAAAATGAATTTATTTAGAACATATTTTTCGACATTTCCCTTATTTTACAAGATATAGCCGAAAAAGATCAGAAGTTTTCTTTGGGGCAAATTTTCTCGGAATTTTCACTACTTTTGTGTGTGTGTGTGTGTGGGGGGGGGGGGACATTTTAAAATTATTCTCCTACTAAAATCCAACCCCATACGAAATTTTAATCCACTTCCAAATTTGTTTTCCAGACATAATCTTTGGGCGCAGTTCTAACATAATTATTTTAACTGAGGTTGTTGTCAAGATTGGTTAGCATAAAATTTGACACTTTTTGTTAATTTAATTTATTTAGAAACGAAATTGCATATGATAAAAAATTAAGTTAGCGTTAATTCATTTTGTGAATCTGCCTGTAAAACTTTAAAATAAATATATCATTACATCATTTATCCGCGTGAAATGGGGTTACTATTTATTGACTCACGGCGCCCTAAGATGTTAGTAGAGAGAACCCCAGAGGTAAAATGGCAACTGTCGACAGTAGGATTCGAACTGAGGATCTCATGATCCACAGTCCAATGCGTTACCACATAGCTAATTACCCTATATAATTGTTTATTTATATAAAAAAATATCAACAAAATATTTAGGATCACTTACTAAGAGATACGTTAAATTCTTTATTGCAACCAGACCTGTTGTGTGGCGTGTAAGCGTAGTAGAATTGACTAAATCACAGCAGTTGTGCTGCGAGACGATTGGTATTGAGTTTCTGTGAATGTTATTCCCTCGGTTATTTCTTAAGATACTTGTTTCAAAGTTTAGTGGTTGAGTTGTTTTGTTCTCTTGTGCGATTTCTGTGTCTGAGGTCTGGCTTCTTGGAAACTTTATGCAAATTGAGTGGACGTTGTGGATGGTTCAAGTGGTTACCAGCTCGCTGCTAATTGAGATGCTTCAATGGTAATGGTTTGGAAACTGTTAAGTTTTGAAGCCTTTTAATATTTCTGTTTTTAGTGTGTTTTGTAAAATACATTTCAAAAAGATTGGGAAAATATACATGATGGATATTGGGGTTAGATAAATGTACTCCTAGCTACATAGCACTAGAAGAAATGAAAATAGATAAATTAAGAATAGAAACAGGAAAGAGAGCCGTTAAGTATAAAGAAAAAGTAAGAGTTTCGGAAATCACATTACTACAGGAATGCTGGAAATCAATAAAACTTTCAAATGAGGAAAAATCCAAGCTCACGAAATGGAGAATAACTAGATAAGCTTATTATGAAAAAAATGGATTGTCAGTCTTAGAAATAGAGAGAAAGAGACAAAATGAAGAAACTGTAAAAGAAACTTTGAAAAACAGAGACAGGGACATACAAAAACAAGAACACATCAACAAAATTCAAGAAACCAAATATAACCCACGATACAAGAATTTGCAGACATTACATATTCCAAGATATTTATTAAAAGTTATAAATGTCACTACAATAGCTCGATTTAGATGCGGCAATGAGGAAAGAAGTAACATGTACTGGTTGTCAGCAGAAGAAAAGAGATGTAGATTATGTGGCAGAGAACAGGAATCCTTAGAACATTTAAGACTTTATTGCAGAGAGACGGAAAGAGAAAGAAGAGATGAAATTTACTTATTAAATGACCAAGGAACAGGAAGACTGAATGGAAAAAATTTTAGAAAGAAGAAAACGTATTATATAGTTTGTTTTTTTAGTTAAGTTATATAATGTAATCACCATAGATAAAAGATGTAAAAATTTGTATACATTTTAGGCCGAAAGACATGAGTAAATAAACTAACTACTTACTACTACTACATGATGAAATAGTTTGTTCGAATTCAACGTCCGACAAATTTTAAAGGTATTATGTCATCAAAGCAACGGCATTAGAAAAACTTATTCCTGATAAATCAAGGGCCATCTTTTCTAGGCACTTTAGGCAGTGTCTTGGACCTACATACATTTTTGAGGTTTACAAAAAAATATTATTAATGAACAGATATGGTGAAGTAATAAGAGACCAGGTGCTTTTGGACAACAACTACAGTGTAATTTACATTGTCCACACTCTTCAATAACCATAACGGGGGACTAGGTAACTATTGTTTTTCTTCAAATAATATTTGAAAAACCAAATATAGATGGCACTCTTGTCGCATACTAGCTGTCACCCAAATAGGGAAAACACATATCAGAACGCCATTACGGTGTATGAATTCCACTTGTTCTTTGGTGTGTTATTTTCGTGTTTAGTGTAAACTTTTGACTATATATTCATTTTCAATATGGAAATATCATTGTCAGATATTCAATAGTTATATCACGAGTGGTAAGAATTTAATCGATTAAATTTGACATGTCTAGCTTATGCATAAAATTTTGCTTAAAAAGTGTTTGAGTACATAATAATTTATGCACTTTTTTAAAAGCAAAATTTTATAAATAAGCTAGACATCAAATTTAATCGATTCAATTCTTTAGCACGAGGGGTATATGTCAAGATTATTTCATGAATTCATAGCATAAACTTTAATACTTGCCGAATAAATTGTATCAAAACGTTGATTTTGACACATTTTCACATAAATAAATTGGTACGCACATAAACAAAAGGCACCATAAAATTTTGTTGTTATATTGTAACTATAGCAAATTTCTTTTTACTTGTTAAATAAATGTCAAAAATTTGTAAATCAAAATAGCTTGAATTGAATAATTAAGCATGTTTAAAGACATAGAATACCAGTAAAGGTAAAATAATATGTAAGTATCTTGCTTCTGCAACTAATTATCCGGCTAAATATGCCTTTAAAATGTTCAAAATTTGCATATAAAAGCTAGCTTCAATTTAATCGCAAATAAACAGCATGGTGCTGTTTATTCACTTATCTAAAATGCACAACAATGGAAAATGAGACATTCTGATTGGTCAAGTTTGTAATGAATGAAATAATCTTTTATATTTGGATGGAAAAACACGACCGATTACTGACGGAGAAGCTGTGATTTGTACCACGGTACCACCATAGGTTCTACCGTGGTTGTTTCATTCTCTTTCATACTATTTATTAGCTTTGTTCTACAAATATAATATTACTAGTATTGAACATTTTCATAATTCTGTATTTATTTGTACTTGTTAATATTCCGTTTTATCGTTCTATCATCTCTGGTCGAATAACCCTTCTTTTAAATATTAAAAGAAGCTTTCAAAACTCATAATGTTATAAATAAACAATAACTAGGTAAAAGTTCTGTAAAATATTTAATAAAATAACGACGTTTCGACAGCAAAGTGCTGTCTTCTGCAGGTAAAATATAAAGCAGTTATTGTTTACTTAACCTTTTCTTTTATTTAGGAACACTACCAACTGGTAATTTTTGGGTTGAAACAGCATCGGGTTTTAATATTTTTTTTTCCTTCTTTGCACGATATCTTATTTAGTATGTATAAAAGAAAAATAATCAAGATGATAGACATGCTTAATAAATACACACTTGTTATAAAATCTGTAGATTTGAAATGCTCAGATCACATTCATGTATTTGCTCACCGGTTTTTCTATTTTTAATGCATGAACCCATACATGCCGGACTTTTATGTCTTTGGGAAAATAATGTAGAGATATATTTTCACTAATACAACTAATGCACTGTGCAAATGAGCAATATCTCTTAAATTTACTAAGGTTTCTCATGAATTTCCTATGTCTTTCGATGTAAACCATAACTTGTTTTCCCGATTTGGAACCTTTTAAATATCGCCCCCAGATGTCATCTACTTTGTTTTTTTTTTCACGAATAGATTAGCAATGCGGTGATCAACCGTGTCATGATTTTGTTAACTACGCCAATTGAAGTACATAACGAATACGTTACGTCTCCCAGCCAACACAGTTCTAGTTCGAGTACATTATATATACATAACATGGATAGACCTATGTCCGCAACACGGTCTATGAGACATGACATCCCATTTATGTAGACATCGTAACGTAAATGGTACATAACAAAACTATTGTTATAAAAAACTTTGAATATACGAATGGAATAGTTGTTTTTGTACATTTTTGAGTAAGATCCCTTTGAAAATATTGATTAAACATAAATTACGTTACGGAAATATATAACCACTTAGAAAAATTAAATTAAATTAATTCAAAGTTGTTCAGTGTACACCATAAAATATTTAAAATTTCTTTGTTATATTTTTATATAAAATATATAAAACTTTCTAATGAACTGTGAATATGTTATAAGTACGGTAACATAACATACACATGTTGTAGGTATGTACCATGTCCAAGACCAATGTGACATACCAACAATATAATTTAACGCTCCGACATGGTATATGTATATTACGTTATTAGTATGTATATAAATGATATACTACATAGGTTTCAGATATTACATACCACGTACATCAATGTTACAGCTGTGTTTGCAGGGGTACTACTGTAAATTTAAATATGATAACGCATAAAAATTATATTTTAGTGCTTTACTGTTAAAGGATCTAGGAAGGGCAAGAATTAAAAATTGGAGAAAAAGAACGACAGAAAACTGTGGAAAGATATTAGAACCCAAATTCACATGAGTTCGCTGTTTATTTTTTTTTGCGTTTTGATGTTTTCAAAAGTCGAAAGACAGAAGTATACAGTGTATCTTATATTTACTAAATTGTACATTTAATTTCTAATATTTTAATGTACATTTCACATTAAATAGAAGATAAATAATAAATTGTACAGATGGCAAACTTTTCTTTGTAGAAAAAAGGTAAGTTTGCTTATCTTACTTGACCAATCCATATTTACTTTTTAAAACTGCATAGTATGCACAAGTTTTTGATAGTCTTCTTTGAAGAAAGAATCCAAAATTTCCTGCGGGCTGTGTCGCAATTTTTTTATGGTCCCTACAGGATGATTTTTTTTTGAGTCGATTTAATAAAATTTCGGCTGAGGATAAATCTGAGCTACTAGGTATTCCAGCAATGGAATAATTTTAATGCAGATTTAAAAAATGTAAGACACTGTGCAACACTACACCCGTTTTGTTTTTTATTTAAACTTTTATAATATATTAACAAAAAATGTATACGCATAAACTCAAACGAATTTGGGCTCGTAGGTAAATAATAGAAAAGGGGATTGATCTACCCTGAGAAAAGCATCTGAAGAGTTTTAGAAAGAAGCGGTACAACCCCTTGTCTAGGTTTAAGCTGCTATATATACATAAGTAAATATAGTGTGCTAATTTGAAAAAGTGGAATGAAAGTATGCAAGAATAATTTTAATCCGATTGTACCAGCGATACTGGCGGCCCGCAATGTGTACCCAAAAAATAATTTTCAGAAATTAGATTTGGGTAAATTTAATTATTCAAGTTAAGCATAGCATGAAAATACCTCCATATTATACGTATTTACAAAACGTGTTTGCACATACCTACGCGTGCTTTTCCACCATCCCCGAAATGTCAGTTTTTCCTGCGCGTGACATTTATGTTTCAGGAATATTTATGTTTGGAATACAAATCATATTAAAAAACGTGTGTGGAATGTTGAATAGGTACGCAAAAACTGGGGTTAAAAATACAACTTTGAGGTCATAAATTTTAGGTAGTTTAACTTCAAGTCAGATAGCGAGCTTAAATTACTTTTACGGTTAGAATCTGCATCGTTGCATCCTTGCGCGGTGGTATGTAAATGCGAGTAATAATATAAATCAGAATTAGGTGCAAAATATTATTTAATTACATTCATTAAATAAACGTACCAATTAGAGAACGTAAACAATTGAATTTGACATCACACTGTTGAATGTATCTACAAGCGGATCCTATCATGCTAACGTCAGTATTCATCCCTTATTCTTTTCGACTTTACTTGTAGAACAGTCTTGTTTAAAATTAAATAATTTTTCAATTTCCTGCTTGAGTAAAATGTTTAAAAGTAATGTAGATCATGAGATCTTCAGTTTGAATCCCACAATCAACAATGTTACCACTTTGAACTTTACCCCTGTAATTTTTTCCCCCACTAACAACATTAAGACTATGAAAACTTGATGAAAAGATGCGATGGTCGACCTATGCGGAAAATTGGGAAGAATAAATAAACGGACTAGTAATCAAAAATTTATTTAAAATCTATGCCAACGTTTCGATAGCAACGGCTATCATCTTCAGGGGTAAGTTAAGGTCTAAGAACAATTACATAAATATGGACGAATACAAATATATATAAATATAAAACACAGATTTTTTTTCAAGGATAATATCACAAGACCTTCTGATTTTATCGATAAATGTTTATTTTTGCACTAATTTTTTTTGCTTAGCAACAATCACGAAAGCAAACTGCATGGTAAATCCCGACTCCGAAGCAAGAGGGGTTTTACCTAATGTCAGTTTGCTTGAGTGGTTTTGCTTAAAAGCAAAGAAAATGAGTGCTTAAAAATAAAAATTTATCTGATTATTTTTTGACGTTTATTTAAACCAATGAAATGCTTTATTGTATGTCACGTGTCTGCGTTTTAACCAATCCTGTCATTATTATACTGAGAATAATGCTCTTGTGATTATTCTCCGCAATTTTCTCTGTAGCTTTTTTGTTTTTGTTGACAGATGTCAGATAGTTATCATCAACACAAGGTAAAATGAGTCAAAAAGATAGATTTTGTGACGTGCCTGATGATGAAATCAAAAAATAATCTAATTAAATACAACTCGAGAGTTCGATAAATTAGAAAATAATTCTCCAGTATCTTTCTCAAACTTGTCGCCATTTGGCAATAGCCACTCAAGCCCTACGGGCTTTCGTGGCTATTGCCTGGCAACAAGTTTTCGAAAGATCTGTCAAATTATTTTCAATTTATTCTCACTCTCTTGTTATATTATTATTGAGAAAATCAGAATGTCGCGTGGTATTTGATAAGATAAATTTCAAAGACAAAGTAAGATGTAACTTGAAATATTAATTAACTGTCACACTGACAGTGATTGACAGTAACAATTATTTGTTTCCTTGGTAGCGGGAATTTTATCGGTGTAACCCTGGCAACGGGGTTTTACCGCGGTAAAACTCCCGTTACCCGGCCAACGGGGTTTTATCAGTATAAAACTGTTCCTATTGGTTGAATTTTCAAGTGTTTTGCATTATGATTGGTTAAAAACTAGTCGTGGGAATTTATCAACTGTAATTACACAAGAGCTTTTTATTTTGCCGGATAAATTTCTGTTCGTCACGAATCTTGTTACCTAGCAATTTGATAAGAAAACACGGTGTCGTGATTTTATTTTTTAAACAGTTTTCGAGACAAATTGCTGTCAGGTGACAAGGTTGAGTTGTCAAACTGAAATTTATCGGAAGAAAATAAAATGCTCGAGTCTAATTCGGCGAGATAATTTAACGACATTATTTATGAAAAGGTTTATTTAAATGTACAATATAATGCAAGTGAAATTGGGCGCGTTCAGCGTTCAGCAGCTAGATTGCTAACCTAGCGGTCATAGCTGAACGTATCGCTAGGTAACCGCTAGATTTTAGCAGCTAGACTAGCGACCTAGCTAAATAAATTTGCGCTAGATGAGCTAGCGAACTTTCTAGAACTGTCAACTGTCAAAAATTCATTTATAATATCTTCAACATTAATCGTGTCTGCAATAAATCTATTTAAATAACTTAAGTATCATGATATATTTTATATCTATTAATTACCAATTTTAAGACTGTTTTAAATTTGTGTTTGATCAGAATTTGAGGTTAATTCCACCAAACTTGACAGACAAAATGACAGCAACAGCAAAATTCCGTTCATGTTCATACTACTTTTCATCTGCTAGAATCTAGCACTATCAAACGCTAGCTAGCCGCTAGGTTCGGCTGAACGCGCCCAATAATGTAATTTTGATCTGGTTGCTAGGAGAAAGATAAATAACGTTTTATCACTTTCAAAAACTTCCTTCCTTTTTATCCGCTGTCAAAACGATAAAATTGTTTTTTCTTTATGGCTTATTTTATATTGGAGTTAAATTATCTCACTCAACTGACGGATTCTAAGCAACAACTATTCGAAATTTTATCAATATTTCTTTGGTATATCACCTATGATATTTGAATCCATGTTTATTATTAAAATATATTGTTAGTGACTCGTGGCGCGCACTATAATAAAATAACTATTTTAAACATTTTTTTTCTTTACATTCGGGAACCATTATATAATATGTTTTTTTTATATAGTAGTGTAATGAATCCTCGATTATAACTTTAGACCTCGAGGCTAAAATAAGATATTAAATTAACCTTATAACCTTTCAAAATTAACTTTGAGTATAACATTTATTAAGTTGGAAAAACTTTCAGATTTCATATTTGTATTTTTATTAAATTCATTATTTATTCTAATTAGACCAGCCCTTAAACTATTATTCTTGTTCTAGATGGGAATTGTAGCTACCTATTGTGCTGAGTATCATAAATAAATGTTTAGCAATTATTGTTTCTATATTTTGCTACTACGTATATCCTACGTCTACACAAATAATGTACGAGTTGAAGTTTTAAATCAATGAGTCTATTTGTGGAGAAGTAATATGGCATGTAATCATTCATAATTTTATTTGTTCAACTTTTCCTGAAGATTCGTTTCACTGCAGTTAACTCCAAGATTCTCCCGATACCCAGCCAACGCCTTAACCGCTATCCACACCATAAAATTTAAGCTTGCCTAATAGCAGTAGCTGATCCGTATACCGTTTTATTTCTGTAATATCTATATAAATCTGGTTAATAACAGCGATCAAAGTATGAAAGAAGCAGAAAATTAGTAACATCCTGATATCTCAAACAATTCATACCACATAACTCTAAAAGTTCCCATGCAAATGCCTGCCGAGGAAAAGAAAAGAAACACAAGAGGCCAACACAAATGCTTGAATGATTTGACGTTTTCAATGGGCATTTAGGATATTCTGTTGAATACAATCATTTTATCGCTTTGTTACAAATGTAGCTATGGCACGCAAGCAAATAATTGAAATGTATTATCGATTTTTTATATCGACGCGAAAAAATAAACATGAAAAAATAGAAATTGCTTTTATTTGTACGATACTGAGTGCATTGTTATGTTTGCACTAAATACAAAAAAAAAATAACAAAGTAAAATGCACAAGTAATTTACTGCAATTTCTTGACAATACACAAAATATAATGAGCTCGTAACTTGAACATTTGAATTAAAAATATGGAATTTTACAATGATATCAACATTAGATTCATATATATCATCATCGCGTCTTTAACTATTTTAAGTGTGGCTTTTTGCTTTCTCAGATCTCGGTAAGCGATATGATTTTGTACGTGAAGTACGGCCACAAAAGATGTTAGTAAAGGGGAAACAACAGGGGTAAAGTTAAAATAGGAACTGTCAACTGTGAGATTCGAACCAACGATTCCATGATCCACAATTGGATGCGTTATCAAGAAACTATTTACTGTTATTATAAAAATGTTTTGTAATTGCAATTCTGACAGCAATAAATCATTTTATTTGAAATCGGCACTAAAGTGCTCAAAAATCGTCACTAAAGTAATCCATTACGCGACGTTTTTGAGCAACGCAGTGTTGACAACCGTAAAATTATTGTAAAAGTAGCATAATTCTGACAGATATAAGACGTATTGTAGTAAATTTATACGTAAAATGAAACAATTTGTGCAAAAAGAATTAACTAATTAATTCCGATGAAGAAATTGAGGAGAAAACACATAATTTGTAGTGTTATTTACGATAACTTCAATGTTCGAGGTTGGAAACACTGAATGTCAGTTCCATTTGGCAACTAACAGATGTATACACTTAACCTAAATAATATTTGTTTTACCTTTTTTTCTAATTATCGATTTCAAATAAAATTTAATATGTATCTCGGTACTGAAGTTCCTTTTTATCAATCACATGGTTTATTTTCCTCGGCCCTACAGGCCTCGGCAAATAAATTCCATATTCGTGATAAAAAGTTAAACTTCAGTGCCTTGATACATAAATAACTATTAAATTAAAGATCATAGAGAAGGGCTAGTAATGTAAATATATATTTTAAGCATTTTACCGATTCTAATATTTATTACCTGGTAGCTTGAAAATTAAATAACATCGTTAAAATTAATGTTAGCTTGTTAACAAGGCAACTTTTGTCTCATTTAATCTAGCTAATAATTCAAACAATCTGAGACATTTAAAGGCAAAATATATTCAAATAAAATACGCTAACCTGTCAGTAACCATAAACAAACAAAATCCAATCGTGTGACCAAACTTAAACATTCATATTTCTCGCCATCTACAACTCTGATATGGTAATAAAAAAAACCATAAAGTTTTTCTATGAATTCTCAATTCACCCGCGCGGAACAAGATATGTATAAGATTTTATCCTCTGTTTATACAACCAACCAACGTTCTAAATCAATCATTTAAATCATTTCCTTCGCATGAGCGCTTCAAAATGGCGTTAATAATCATTATACCTCATTACACACCATCGTAGCTTTCAAACAAATGTGTAGTCATTTCTCTAAAGCGAACGATTTAATTGATACGCAGAAATAATGAAGTAATTAATTATATCGAAATCTGGGCAATTTAAATCATGGTAATAATTTAGTTCTTACCAACATAAGAACACTAAAAAGAATTGTAATTTATATGCTCATTGAACCGAAAAGGGTATTAACTTTATCAAAAAGTTAGAATCTATTTTGCCCATTTTCTTAAGAAGTTTTTATATGGCAGACAAAGAAAATTCAATTTATTGTAACAAAAGTTATTTACATTACAAGTGGGCAAAGTAAGAAATTACCCACGAGCGAAATTTTAACACACAAAGCCGGAGGCTGAGTGTGGTAATTTTATCGAGTGGATAATTCCACTTTGCCCACGTGTGAAGTAAAACGTTTTAGCCAACATCACTTAACAAATGCAAAATTTATTAAAGAAATATTATTTTACAGTGAGATATGTTTTGAATTTTATAAATTAATCGAAATGGTTACCAAGGTGTTGTGTGTTATTATTATTGTTATAAATAAAAAATTACTCACTAGTGACTTTTCTCCAAATTATATGTACACACTAGTGGGTAATCTGATACTTTCCTTATTTAAAATCGCCATAGTTATAAAACATTTATTGGAAGGTGTTGGATAATAGTTATTTATGATATAAGTGTTAAAAGTGAGATTTTATGAGTAAGTGGTAAAGTTTGGGGAACGAGGCGAAGCCGAGTGAAACAACCCCACGAACGAAATAAATCACTTTTAACACGTATATTACACAAAATTGTATCTACGATCTTCATAGTTTATTAGTAAATACTAAAAAATGTTGAATGATATTCGGACAGGTAGGGTTATATTTGTTGATTGATAAATACAAATTGTTAGCAACATGTTAAAAATAACAATGAAATCACTTTTAACACATTACTATGTTACTTTTAACACTAGTGATAGAAAATGACACTTTTAACTTGCTAAGCAACCGATAAAAGGGCTACATTTAACAACGGTCGTAGATAAAATTATTTGTTTACTACTATACTTCAAGAATAATAGTTGCTATGAGAACAAACCAATAACAGAAACATTTATTCTATATGTCAAACATATGAGTATGAGTAAAATGTAAATGGATGGTTTTTACACTGGATTTAATTTATAAACTTAGATTTTAAATTTCTCGATTCTCCTTCCTGGTTCATACTGAATTTATTAAATTGATATCTACCTTTCAAGGTTAGGCTTCATATTTTTGACATATGTATTAATTAAACAACAATAATAACCTTAACTTTTGAACTTGGTTTTATATTTCATGTTCTTCAATCAAAGAATATCAAATTTAACAATCTCCGCACCCATGGTATAACAATATTTTATGGTCACAAATAAATCAGTTTAACTGACAATCTAGATACATTTTACTGTTGTCAAAATTATTTTCTTGATATTCACATAAGATATGATTGGTTGGATTTAGATATTAAGGTAAAACAACTACTGGAGTTCAGACAAAAATATGTATTAAAACTCAAAATGGCTGCAGCCAGTCAAAAAGTTATTCACCATTAGATATCAAGATTTAGAATATGAAATATGATATTTAAAATTTATAAAGCCAGTAAAAAACAAGTAAAGATATATTATTTTTAAAATAAAATATCTAAATGTGTAAATTAAATCTTGTATAAATCAGCAAAAAAAAAAGTTAAAATTCAGTTTTTGGTATATGCTAAAAATAAAAAAGTACCTAGTACTAGTAGTAGATTTAATTTATTATTTTGTAGTTGACGAAATAATAAACTCGATTAATTATAGAATGCAACTTTATTCGTTTAGATGTTGAACAATGTAATAATATGAAAGGCGGCACTGCGTTGATTGCGGATCATCCCGTATAAACTGCGATACAATTAAACAAATAATTTATCAGACCATTAAAAAATATTTATTCACTTGCTGAGAAAATCCTGTCGAACAACTTTATAATCTTCCAGCAGTAAATTTGGTCAACATCTGTATCATTTCAGGGTATTACTGTCACCGGTCATATTTTTATTATCTCGAACCGAAATTAAAATAAAACTTCCAAGTTAACGAGGCCCAAATGTAAGGCGCAGGTGCCCAAAACGTCCGTTAACTTTAGTTTTATTTCTAAATTAGTTGCAGGAGGACTTTTAAACTTGACTTGTTTTTTTGTCGAGGTATTTTAACGATAAAACAACGTCCCAACCATGCTTTTAACTTCGAGCCGTGATTATAATAAAGTTTTAAAATAAAAGCGAAAAGATTCACTGTCATGGATATATCTTGATGTTAGGCTAGGTTTTAATGGATCGATGTGCTTTTGTTTACTTTTTGTTTGTGGTGATGCGTCTGTGTTTTGTTATGTTATTGTTTTTTCGGAGTGGTTTAATTTAAAGTAGTGCTAATTTTCCTGATAAGCTAATTAAAATATTCTGGTAATTAATTAAAGTTAATTACAAGGTTAACAAGATTAGAGAATGTTTCACATTGTTACACACATTTTTTGTGGAGAATGTAGAATGCACTCACGTTATAAAGAAACATTTATTTATCCGTTCATATCTTAAACATGAATAGAACCAGATGTCTGAATTACTTTGTCTTGATGATGTTACAAGAAGGAAGTACAATTACATAATGCAGTTTAATTACGTTAAGAAATATGAAGGTTTTAATAGGAAATATACTAATAATTTCATTTCGTAATACAATTTGCAAAACTTTTTAACATGAAACCATCTCTTTTACAATGTTATGTGGATTATACCTGATTGACCTCTCGAATAAGATAGTTCAAAAACTGTTTTAAGTAATATTAATAGTAGACATCATAACACCAAGTTTATTTTGGAGAAATTGGTACTCTCTTTTCTTGATGTTCTTTTGGAAAAGGAAAACTGATGAAACCATTACTTATTGTTTGAAAAAACAAAATTATAGCAAGGTTGAAATGTGCCAATGACAGACTCATAAGGGAAGCTATACAGGCTGATTCATAATTTGCGGAAAAGATTGAAAGTGTAAAAAATAATGGCAATGTATTATCTTAATAATTACGGCTATTTAAATTTGTCTATTATAGCTCAAAACTTGCACATGGTTGACTCACTTAAAACTAAAACAAAACTAGAAAACAAATTTCCGTTGAAATTCATTTAAATGTCAATTCATTAAAGGTCAAAATATGTCATGTGCAAAATGGTCAATACTTTCAATAAGGAGGAATATGCAGACATGATTATGGTTAAAGGAATAAGTTTAATTAATTAAAATTTCTACTATTATCAGTTTTTCTTTTCGTTATGTGCATAACTTAAATAAATTAATATTAAAATAACAGCAAGTTCTCAGATTTGAAAGAAATATGATTTTTCCCAATTATTTTCAGAGGTATAATATAGATATATATGCAGTTACTTTTTGGTTATTGAGTTTTTGAAAAAAAATTTTAAGAATTAAGTATTATTTTGGGTATCCCTAGCTACACTTTCAATATTTTCCGTACGTTATAAATCATTCTGTAAAAGGCTTTCTATGTTAAAAAAAAAATGTAATTTTTTACGCTATTAACCCTGTTACTGTATATCCGCTATAAGCAGAGTGCCACCACTAATATTGGTATAAATTTCTAAATTTATTTGTACGAAAAAATGAAACTACTGACGTTGCGTTTCAAATTATCTACTGTTGATACAGAATGAATTCAACGCTGTTATTTCAAAGATTGCTTCCAAATAAAACAATTGAATATCGAATAAAAACAAAATCAATAACAGTTACCTAAACATACAACTCAACAAGCTTCAAATAACAAAGATTATGTTTCGTTGAATCCGATTTCTAATCAAACAAAAAGAAGTCCTTAGAGACCACAAAATTTGCCTGAGGCAAACATAACCTAACAGCTGTCAAAGAGGGTCATCAATCCGTACTCAACAACGCATGCGCATGTCCAGCATCCATGGCTACCTTGATCCCTTCTCATTATCCTCTCCTCTTATTTTGGTTTTATTTCAACAATCACCTGTAACCGGTCTCATTTTTGCGTTTATCCCGTCGATTTAAACCGCGAATGTCTTAATTATTTCTTATCTCGGAGATGTGCATTTATCTAAATTAGTTAAAGTATTAAACAAAAACACGTACGTTGACGAGAAGACGCATTAGTCGTTAGGCGGTTGGCGGTTGTTTTACTTGCGTTTGTTTCTTCCCGCATTGGACATGAGTTGTTAAAACAATTGCCTGTCGACGGTAGCAGGTACGATGCGTAGATGAAGATGATAGCTCGTTGAATGAGATATTATTTTGAGTATTTTTGTACTTGGTTATTTTTGATTGGGGTATTGGAAGATTGTGCTTAATAGGATCTGACGCGACGTGAGATCTGGGAGATAATAATTTGATTTATGGCTCACATTGAAACGCATGTTGACTTAAGGCCAAGATTATTGTGTTTACCAGTTTACCCCAAGTTTTATATCGAAAATTATATGAGATCACGTCGTAAATCTAACAGCCAACGGATTCCTATATTGAAAATATTAAATATTTTCCTTATATACGTAGTTAAATTTAAAAAAATAAAATAGATATGACTTAAGTATAGTCACTATCACGATATAACTTAAATTTAAAGCTTAATTAAATAAATCCATGAATATACAGGTCATACAAAATAAGATGAAATGTTCATCATTAAAACTAATGATGAAATAGTTATCTGAACATAATTTAACATATAGATGAACTAAAGGGATTACGCTATCATCTATAAAATAATAATTAAATAACCAGATATATAGGTAGACCTGTTCTTAAAAGAACCCAAGTACATAACGAATGACAATAACGTCTTCTTGTACAGGCTCAAATGGTACATTCTGCATCAAAAGTACCTCACAATAAATTATATTGTCTTGAACATACGAACGATAGGAAACACATTATTAAAAAAAAATTCTGACTCGTTTACAAATTTGAAGGATAATAATAGTCTAATATATCAAGGCACTAAAGTATAATTTTTTTATCACGAATATGAAATTTATTTTCCGAGGCGAGAGCCGAGAGAATAAGCCATATAAGTAATAAAAATTACTTTAGTACCGAGGTATACATTATATTTTTTCTGAAATCGTTAAATTATGAATTAAAAACATAAATATATAGCATTATGTATTTGTAAAACGTCAGCTAGCTGTTGCGACGGGGATGGCTGTGACAACAAAAGTACAGTCAAAGTATCAAATTTGATTATAATTTTTTATATATTATTAGAAGTGTTGCATGAGATTTGCATAAAATCCGTTAAATTATTATCAAAGGTAAATAATAAATAAATTCACCAATAATATTATAGAATAATATGTTTGTTATTTTAGGTTTGTAATTCTAGTTTGATATATGAGTCTGTAAAGTTTAACTTTAGCTACTATTTTGGCTAACTTTGCGTAGTAATATCATGTACTTTAGTATCAATTTCTGAAAAAATAATTCAGTAATTATATTTTTTCTTCATTTACTATTTTATTTTTCTATAGTAAATAAATGAAATATATACCTACTAATTCGATTTTCCAAAAACTGGGGAAAACAGTACTAGAATCCCCAATTATAATAGAATAATTTTTATTAATATTTTCTATAGTCCATTCGGAAACGAGCTGGAGTAATAAAAAAATTCGCGAAAGAGATTCTAGTGGTGCGCCAATATTTCTTTGCTGCTCGAAAAGACTAAATTCGATATAAATCGAACTATTTATATGTAGAATATATTAATACATAAACAGACCCCTCTGAAAAATCTTATGTAGACCTATGTTACCCATCAGAAAGTATTATCTAATATCTAATCTAAATGTTCATTGCTGTTTTCATATTGTTCGAGAAGTAAATATTGTTCAAGGTATAAAACAAGCGGCATTCTATGACCATCATAGTAAAGTTATATCTAATTTTTCTAGTGAATTTATTTACCGCATCTTTGAAATAAATCCAATACCATTCTTGCAAATTTTAATTTATTACTCCAGCTCAATTCTGAACAAACAATAGTATGATTTCCAAATATCAAATTTAGTCCATTTATCAGTCGGAGCTTTTATTCTATTGGTTCAATTGTACGTAATTACTTTATAGATTATTTGACACATTTACGACAACAATAAAAATAAATAACATGTCTTTAAAAAAGAATGACAGCTACTGACGTTAACAATTTTATTTGGAACTTAAGTTCCTTGTCATTGCTGTCCAAAGTTCGATTTAACTTAGCCACATAAACATTAGGGTTTCCTTGGTGCAACTGATGATTAGTATTGTAAATACCTGTGATTAGACCGCATTGGAAACCGGAAACTTACCTGAAAAGAAAACATATTATTAGAATTGCAAACATCAAACTTCAAAATTAAATACAAATTTGCCAGCAAAAAATTCCTGTTTTGTTAATTACAAATAAACAAGGTTGCATCCTGTCCCTCATAATTACTAGGGTCTGGGATGGAGCTCTGCTTGATAATTAACATATTTTTTGTGACACGATGTGTGGTTATCACCCAAACTCATCAGCCAGTCGAACCACTTTGAAATGGAGGGTGAATCGCAGATGAAAATTTATGCGCATATATTTTTAGACACTCATTTACCAGCACCCTTCAAATCTGTGTGTCACCCCTGGTTTAGTATAATAAAATGACGACTCTTTGACTTATACCCAAAATAATAATACAAAACAGTAAAGGAACTTTAGGACATAAAGTTTATTCATAAATAAATAATATACCGAGAGCCAAGCATTATCGGTAAATTTTTGAATAGTTGAACAATGGGGAATTTTAGCAAATAAACTCATGGTTCGAATTAAATTCGTTTGATTATTACCTGAATTTAAATAAAAATACACAAACTAATAATTTACAATATCGACAAACGGTTGACAAGGATATGGAGCAGGGATGTTATCAAAATTTTATCACAGTTACCGAAAGAATATTACTTGGTAACCGCATGACGCCGAAGGCAGAGGGCCGTTACCTTCAAACAAATAGATGTAGCTATTCCCTCGAACATAGTTTTCATTTACAGCTGTGATTTCTATCATGATTAGCCCCTCCATTATAATTAATTCGCGTTAGAGACAATTTGGATCTAACAGCACAAGATCCGAAAGCGATTATCAGTTCATAGGTTTGGATAGTTAATTTTTGGGATAGTTTTTAAATATATTAAAATATGGAAATTCTCCAAATACAATACCTGTGTCAAATTTATACTTAATTATTTTTTCCTTTATACCTTTTATAATAAAACAATTTAAATTTTCACGCCATATATTAGTTGTCAATGGTACCAACTGAAAACAGTGTTTCCGAAGCCCCCCAGGGCTGTTACCTACAAGCAAATAGATGAAGCTATTCCCTCGAACATAGTTTTTATTTACAGTTGTGATTTCTATCATGATTAGCCCCTCCATTATAATTAATTCGCGTTAGAGACAATTTGGATCTAACAGCACAAGATCCGAAAGCGATTATCAGTTCATAGGTTTGGATAGTTAATTTTTGGGATAGTTTTTAAAGATATTAAAATATGGAAATTCTCCAAATACAATACCTGTGTCAAATTTATACTTAATTATTTTTTCCTTTATACCTTTTATAATAAAACAATTTAAATTTTCACGCCATATATTAGTTGTCAATGGTACCAACTGAAAACAGTGTTTCCGAAGCCCCCCAGGGCTGTTACCTTCAAGCAAATAGATGAAGCTATTCCCTCGAACATAGTTTTTATTTACAGTTGTGATTTCTATCATGATTAGCCCCTCCATTATAATTAATTCGCGTTAAGAGACAATTTGGAACTAACAGCACAAGATCCGATAGCGATTGTCAGTTCATTGGTTTGGATAGTTTTTAAAGATATTAAAATATGGAAATTCTCCAAAAACAATACCTGTGCCAAATTTATATTAGTTGTCAGTTGTACCAACTGAAAACAGTGTTTCCGAAGCCCCACAGCTTAACTACTAGCTTAACTGTTACCTTTAAGCAACGTGTTTCAGGTTTCAGTGTAATTTTGATTTGATTGTTTACTTTTGTAGACGCATGAGAAATATAGATATTTATTTGCATATTTTTTTAACCAAAAAATGTTTGCTGTAATTATCGTCCTCTTAATGCAAAAGAAGCATTCTGATTGGCTTATAATGTAACGAAGAAAATAATCAGTTTAAAAAATAGTATTTCATACATCAAGGGAGAAAAGTGTATGATTCTTTCCCGCGGAGTAAATTGAAGCACGAGCTGTAGGCGAGGGTTACAATACGACAAGGGAAAAATACACTTCTCTCCTGCGGTGTATATACTATTTTTTTCACAACCCCAATATTTATGATGGTTGTTATGTATTTCAAAATTATTTTAATGGTAATATAATTTATGATAGTTACCCATTGATTTGTTTAATTTTGTTCGTTTTTCACATTATTTGAGCACTTTCCCTCACGCCGGCGGAGAAAGTGCACAAATCTCCCGCATAATTGAAATTCGCTGTTTCTGTCATGATTTGGTATCATAGAAACATTATATTAAAAAAATTTGACTTATTTATTTTAATGTTTTACTTAAACCTGAAATAGTACTACAGGTCGACAAACCAAAATGCGTCCTCGGAAGGATTGCGCGTCACCTACGTCCAAATCAAGCACATAACGAATGGCAGAATTAAACTGTACACTCCGAATCAAAAATTTATCATTGTAACCTGGAAGAAATATTATTGTCTTTGGTATTATTGAATTGATGTACGTATCAACGCTTCATTTACCCATCTTGGGTGTGGATTGGTGGATACCAGACGTCATAATAGGGCCACCAAAGAAGTTAGTGGATGGAGAATGACAAAAGTAAAGTGATTCACACTCGGATACGAACAAATAAATTACTATTTAAAAAATACTATTTCAGTTTGATATAAAAATAAAATTATTATTTAGGATATCCATATATTATCACCTACGGTGTTTATGTGCCTAAAACTATAAAATTCAGCATTCCAGTTTCAGGCGGGATGTCATAATTAAACTACTGAAATTAACCCGTTCAAAAACTGTAACAAATTAGCGGAAATAGCAACCAAAAACAAACGCACGCTCTCAAAAACAACAAAAACGCGGCGCACAATTTTCTCTTATCTAAATTTTCGATGTCCCCGTCAAGATAACGTCAGAAACTGGTTTTAATAGAGTTAGAAACTATGTGTATTATACCATAGCATAGTAAGTCGACTAGTCGCTCGTTGGGAAGCTCGTGATGCCATGAAAAACAAAATTACCACCAGCCTGGATTCTGTGAGATTGAAAAGATGATAAGCAACATTGTTGCGTGGAGCTTGTATGGTAATTTGGGATTTTTATAAGTGCAATGTAAACATGAAATCAATAAGTATTATAAGTAATAAGTATCATAATTGATAATTATGGGTGATATAGGATGTGAATTCAATTAATAAGGGATCTATAAAACACGAAAATAGTTCTAATTTTTTAACATTACGAACTAATCATATTTACAAGACATTAATTATTTGGCTGAAAAAATTATAACATCACGCCATTTACTCGTTTCGGGTGTGGCACTCTACTTTAGCAAATTTCGGTAAGTGATATATTATTACACCCAAAATGTGGTAGTAACCAGAAGTCTAGGCATATCTTCCAAAGATTTTAGTGGAGGGGAAATCACAGGAGTCAAGTTAAAAAGGCAAAAGGCAACTGTCGGCTGTGGGATTCGAACTGAAGAACTCATAATACACAGTCCGATGCGGTACCTTGTTTCTCTCACCTACAGTGGAGGGTAGATTTTCCAAACACCGGTCATCCGAAACGTTAGTTAACCGAAAATCAAATTGTTAACATTTAATTTTTTTGTATGATAAAATCATAACCAATAGCTAAAAGTACTTTTATTGTATTCTGATAGTCTTTCTCAAAAAGTAAAGTATTTTAAGACGAGTCAAAATAAATTTTTACATTTTTGTTAGCACGTTGTTTCGTGTTTTATTGCAATCACTGAAATAAAGTAATTCTGGAACGCGTACTTGTAGGATTTTATGAAAGAGAAAAACGAGCCCGAGACAGATATACATCGTGGGTTATCCGTCTTCGTCTAACACTTATTTATAGAGCGGTTGTTATGGGTTTGTTGAACGGTTGCGTTTGTTGAGCGGTTATTATGTGAAAACATGTTGCACAGTCTTATCCAAAAGTGATAAATAGTATTTAACAATGTATTATTCCTTTAAATTCACATACATAATAATTAGTTAAACTCGTTTTTATTAATGATTATTTCATTTTTATATTAAACAATTTATTTCAAAATTATTAACTTTCTTTATATTGTCTTATCAACTTTCTAAGCGGACTGTACGAGAAAGATAGGTTTCCCACGTATTGTCTGTCTTTCTCGGCTCGCATTTCAACGTTAGTGACTAGTGAGCGTTCCAGAATTACTATATTTCAGTTATTGCAATGCCTGTTTTACAAGGCGTAATTTATTGGTCAATAAATTGTCTAAGTTTTCTTGTAAATTTTTTTGTTGTGTGTAATACGACACTTTGTCTTCAGCAATAAAATGGTCAATTTATTGACGAATTAGAACATATAATGTTCTAGGTAATTCTAGGAGATTTTAGTCATTGCCAATCAGTCAAATTTGTTTATGTATATTTTCCAATTTTCTTGTTGTTTATTAAGCGAAAATGGTGTACTATTATACTATAAAAACCATAAAGATTTAAAATTTTCATACGAATAATATCAATTCACAAAAATATTAGTAGCTTAGATGACAGCTGAGTGTTGATACTACTGAAATTGTCACAATAAATTGACGGAAAACATGATGTGTGTAAAACGAACGACAATATTTTTGTTCTTGGCAATTTACTGACAAGAAAACTAGACAATAAATTGGGTCGTGTAAAACAATTTCGTCACAGATCGACTCGAAAAATTGATAATCCGAACACCTCCAATTTCCACTTGTTTCGGATAATCGACGCTTGTACTTGTAGTGTATTTTGTAATGTATAACAAAACAAGTTCATATATCAATTGCAGTTTGGGAATCTTGTCTTCAAAATACGAGTATATCGAAATTTGACTTTTTAAAATTATACATGTTGGTTTTTTACTTTCATAATTTAATTATTGAATCAGTTGTGTATCTCCATTTTGCATATTTACACAGGATAAATATAGCAATGATGTAATTCAAAAGTCATCTCAAAGAAAAATTGCAAATCATATTTCCAACTAAATATCATAACAAAGAGCTCCATCTCTTAATCCTTAATACCTCCTTCGCTCATTGGACCTTATCACCATACAATGCTCAATTTATTCGCGCATTTTTCTCAAAACCCGGTACGCATTAATTTCACAACATGTAGACTATGTAGAGGCATATAGCGAGTTTACATAGAATGATTATGGCTGAAGGTGTGTCCGCGGTTCACGTCGGGTCGCTGGGTGTCGCAGTATCGGCATAGCCTTGGACAAATCCGATGCAAATGAAACACAATGGCTGGAGAAGATGGTATCTCGTTTCCTTAAACTTGACGCCAGATAGCGTGGGTTTGGTAGATGAAGATGGAGATTTTATGATATTGTGAGGTTTTGTAATGTTCACAGTTACTTTTATTTCTAGCTATTAAGCTTTATATGTAAACAAAGAAACACTACCAGCGTTAGACTCGAAATTACGAATATTTCAGTAAAATACCTAAACAACTTTTAAAAGATCCAAAATAAAAAAGCTTCAAAATTTTTAACTAATATTATTTCTCGTGTTTCCATCCAAAAACACTAGTTTTACACATTTCAAAATCGTCTAAAAACTACTTGTTTCTAGCATAGGCCGGCAAAAACTAGGGACTTTTATAATGTTAGGGTTGGCATTAACTGACTGTCAATTTTGTGCGTTGGTTTTGTTCAGTGTTTAAGTGCTTGGAGATTAAAGATTTCTATCAATTTTAGAGTTAATTTTTTAATTGTAAGATCAAATGAGTCAAATATTATAAATAAATTTTCAGTTGCAGTGCACAGCCAATAAATAAATATTAACTAAATAAATGTCACCGAATTTTTCAAAGAAAACATGCGAATTATTTATATTTATAAATCCCTCATATCCTTGTTTTCGAATGATCTGATATTACAAACATAAAAAAAACCTAGTATTTAATATTTGAAAAATAAATCAGAGTTTCATTTAATAAGTGAATGACAAATCGACAAGAAAAAAGAAAAATACATTTCTCTCCTGCGGTGTATTTTACTCATGATTCCAATATTTATAATGGTTTTTACGTATTTCATAATTAATTGTAATATAATTTATGTTAGTGACCTTTGATTTATTTAATTTTGTTCATTTTTCACATTATTTGGGCACTTTCCCTCACGACGGGAGAGAAAGTGCGCAAATCTCTTGTAGATATGAAATTGGCTCTTTCTGTCATGATTTTGGTATCATAGAAACCTAGTTTCTTTCCCGGTCGTGAAAAAAAAATATTGTTTCACAAATGATAGATTTTTTCTTCATTTGACATTACAAGTATCGAAATAGTTATTTGTGTACCAAGGCCGCGAAATCACCCGTTAGCGTACCAAGAGAAAAATTGGACAATCTCGAGGGCGATAAAGGATTTCGCGGACAAGGTGTACACACTATTTTTTGTGCAACCGAAAATTTTAATTACAAATTTTAAACAGCTTTATTGTAAATAGAAAGTGGTTATGGGATTGACATTTGATAAACAAAACATTTAGTTTTGAAAAAACAATGTCAATTCTCAAGTGTCAAAATGATTGTTTTTTACCCTATTTCGCGTCCGTTGATAATGGTAACGGACGCGAAATAGGTTAAAAAACAATAATTTTGGATTTCGCGGCCGTTACCACGACAACAGCCGCGAAATTCAATTTCGCGATCTATACTGCGGCTGCGAAATGCTTATTTCTTGTCCGGTTGCACAAAAAATATATTAAGGTTGTTCTTTAACTTTAAGTATAGTATTCTTAAGCGTAAATAAAATATTTATTAAATTATCTGTTCCCGAATTATTTGCTCCTGAATGCCCAAAATATACTTGCACTCGCAAAAGTACAGATTCTAGACTAGTGATTCAAATAATTAGTACATCGTTTTTTTTTTTTTAAATTTTATTACAATAACACGATTTATTGTTTTACTATCAAAACAGCAAGTATTAAAATGTGTTACAGCTAAAATCTTGGAAGTTGGTTTATCAGGAGTTTCTTAGGTTTTAATTTATTGCCACATATGTTTGTGTTAATTTTGGAAGATTTATAGTTTGCACAGAAACGAAGTCATTTGAAACTAATGCGGCTAATATTCGTCTTGAGGCATTTGCATTGACATGTTTATGTTTCCATGCTACTCTAGTTTTTCTTTAAAAATATGTTATATTATTCTTTCGCAACTCACAACAAATGTTTGTTTTTGTTTCATTTTTTACAATATATATTATATAATAATCGCTTTTCGTCTTTCTGTTTTTTCTTCTACACGCATTTTCGGTTCATCTTTGTCCTAGTTTTTGTTGTATTTAACCTCCATACTACAGATGGATTACTACCAAAATCTAATCAGCTTGAACATGAAATTTGAAAACAATATCGTCTAGATTGTGCGTTATCATGGACGAAACCCGAGGAGATAATATACAAAAGAATTCTAAATAAATATAAATACATTACACCCTGTTTCAACTTATCCTATTTTTATCAGAAACAGTATTTGGTTTACCCTCTTGTGTTCGCTGGGAATAAAGCTGTTAGAATTGAATGATACATTTTGTACAAAACCATTTTTTGAAAATTTATTATTTTATTCCTTGAAGAATTTAGAATTTAAATGTAGTACATGTAAATAAACAGGGGAAAGTGAAAATAACGCCGGAAACCCCTACTGAGTTACGGAAGTCGAATCGTCATGGGAAATAAAGGAGGAATGAAAAATGAATGAGAATTTTCTACAGAAAGGTGTGCTACAAAACTAACAATAAATTCTCAAGAAAACTTAATTCCACTCTACTACATAGTAAATTTGAAATATCTTTGCAATTTCAAGTTAAAATATATTTGATATAAAAAGAAATCTCCTAATAAAATTATTATTAAAAAATTCTGACAGCAAATCAATTTTTAGATTCGAATATTATTTCGAAACGCTGAATAGGTACATATATTATGCATAATACGAAGAGGTATCGATTTAAATAAATAAATAAATTTGAAAGTAAAATGCGATAAAAAATCTAGACACCACATCAAAGTGAAAGACATCTGCATGGCATCCTTCATGTGTTGACTTTAACTTCTATAATGATAGCTATTGAAATTGGAATGCTATTCAGAATAGGAAATATCACAGATTTATAATTTGCATTTCTATTTTTGTTTTTAACATCGCTCCTTCTGGTTCTACTATATATACATATTTACATATTTACAATTTGTTTATGAATTTAATAATTTATAAGGGAATGGCGAAACGGTTGTTCAAATTTTGAAACAAAAATATATAGATTTCCAGAGACAGAACAGCAAAATAAAACGCCTTCAATATTACTATATATCTTAAATGAGACAAACAGATAACGTTAATTGTACGGTTTAGATGTGGAAATTAAGATGAGATAATAAATATTGGTTACCATGGGATAAAAGAAGATGCAGATTATGCGGAAAAGAAGAAGGAATAATACAATATTTAAAAACATCATGTAGGGAAGTTAGACCAGAACTATAAAAAAGAAATGAGAGAGGTCTGGATGAAGACAAAAGAAGGCAATAATAATAAAAAATTAATGTCGAAATTCGAACAATGCGGTCTACTAAAAAAAAATTAATGAAACTTTATCTAAGTAGAAGACTATCTGCAGTTTTAAAAAGTCTTAGTTATTATTCATTAATCCGAAATCATATTTACTTTCTTATACAAAGTATAAGGAAGTATTAGAATCACAAAAAAAAATCGCTTTCGAGATTTTTGCGGAAATACATATTTCGACATCCACTGAATACGTTAAGACCAATTTCTCAATGATGTCTGTGTTTGAGGATGAATGGATGGATGTCCGTATGCGCAATATCTCATGAACGAGACAAGATATGTAAACGAAACTTGGAACATATAAGTTTCATGAAAAAATTAAGAGCTGAGTTGATTTTGAAAGAAATTGAAAAACCGGGAGAGAAGTTTACTGGACATACAAAACAATAAATTCCATTTATTTCAAAAATAGAATCAACTGTTAGAAAAAGTTTCAAATGAAACATGTTAGCAAAAGTATTTGGAATATAAAATATTATTTGCATTTTTCTTGTACATGCTTCTAATTTTGAGAAAAACTAAATTAAATATTTAAGAATATTTTCTATAATCTTAGTTACAATGAGAACAAAAACTAAAACATTTTTAACATCTATGTGTCAAACGTGTCAAATAATTGTGAAGTGCCAAAAATATGTCGTGTGAAATATTATAAAAGTAATATTTGTATTATTAGTTAAAAAATTTTGAAGACAATATTGAGAACAAAACTAAACAGGTTTAACATCTATATATCAAATAAATGTCAAAATAGTCATACGCAAGGAACAAGTCAAACGTGGTTTTTTGTATAAGAAAGTAGTGTGGTGCCCACACCAGTTTTTTTTTTAAATGTTGTAACGTCATTGTTGACGTGTGTTGTGGATCTCAAACAGTAGGTATTATAAATAATTGTGGTCATATAAATGTTCTATTTTATTAAATTTTTTAAATATTTAAATGCAATTTAAATAACCTTTCGTGGTAAAAAATAAAATATACATGAATACCATACCATTTATTCAAAGAAGTAACATAAACTCTATGATTATTTTAATCAAATGTTTAATTCCCACTGATTGATAAAACATATATCCTCTAACATGTCTTCAATTTCGTTGTGTTGACTTAATCACGTCGTTTCATTATCGCGCGAATTCTCAAATAAGTGTGATTTGTGTTATTTGGTTACGAATCAAAACAAAAGAAAAATCTTCAAATTAGATGCCAACCATTTGACACTTCAACAATCTAACAGCTCAATAATAAGAGAATTACAAAGAATTTAGAATAGAATAGATGTTTGAGAGAGAAGCTTAAACATAGAATAGTATATTCTACAACAAGTAATGGAATGGCAAATATTCCACGCGAGCAAAAAGTTTGTAGTCCGAGCCGAAGGCGAGGGCTACGGTTTGCGAGTGTGGTATATGCCATTCCGTTACATGTTGTAGACTATACTTTCTATAACAAGATTTTGGAAATATACAAAAAATACAAATATAAAACTGTTGTAAACGTCAAACTCAAATAAATCTAATTAAAACAAACAGACGTAACCATAGTAACTGAATCAAGATACTTCATATATCGCGCTAATATGCGGCTCTGATTCGTCGAAAATATTCCATACGCTGCGTATGGAATGTTAGTGATTCCATAACAGTTTTTAGTTGTGGAATGCCTAGTTTCCAAAACAGTGTTATAGAAAAATAATACTCTGACGTCAGAATTGCTATCTTTATAACTGAAATATCTTAATAATTAATAATATTTTTGAAACTTCTATTATATCTAGTACGATGTTTTGGATATAGTTATAATATAAATTACTGATTTGTCATTTTGTGACTCTTGTGCAAGGAATCGAACTGGGGATATTTTGTGTTACCACGAAACAAAACAATTTAAGTATGAATTTATTATTCTTCAGGTAAATTGAACAAAGAAACCGTGATTACTCTTTAACACGATGCTAAATAACACAATACGTCTATCAATTTTGATATAATAATAAAAAAATTCAAGTTTTGTTCTATTAATGGAACAGCCAACCAAAATGAATGGATATAATTAATGGACTTTCAAATTTAACTTACAATTTCAACACCAAAATAATAAACACATTTATATCGCACATTCTCGAATGTCTAAACAAAAACCTGTTGATATTCAAACAAATGAACATCTCAAAAATAAAAGAAAACTACTTAATCATCTCCAATTTCTAAATCATATACTCATACACACCAACATCAAAATTACCTCATAAGACAATAATAAATAACAGTGACACAAAAAGCTAAATCCCAAATGTCATTAAAATTATAAATTCATTTTTCATTTTGAATCTAATGGTCGTCTCGTGTCTCCTGATTAAACATAATAAAGGCGACGCAGGTGCAGTCACAAAAAAAATCCAGCCAATTACAGACGTTTTTTGTGGACTGCGTCCTGCATTTTGTATTGTTGGAGAATAGAGCACAAAAACGATTGGTTGAGGCTGTGTTTAGGTTAACACTGTCGCTATTTGATGCCATTAAATACCGGAGCAATTAGTGCTACATTGAGTTGTTAATTTAATTAGTTCGCGATGCAATGAAAGGTTGATTAATAAATTTTGTTCTTGCCAGGATTCAGGAAATGTTGTTTTATTGGTGGAAATATTAGTTTTTGCAGTAATTAACGTATTGGTATTTCGCTTTAGATATTTAACGTTCATGAAATATCTCCTTTTAATACAGAGTCAAATAAATACTGAGTTATAAATTAGTCAATTAGTGTATAAAGTAAGATATCAGTATTTTAAAACAATTTGCCAAAAAATTATAGCATTACGATGTACATATAGTTAGGTATGAATATATGTAGACTAGGTGAGAGTGATGTGTCAGGTTATGTTTGGAGGAGATTGATTGTTGGTTGATTGTGTTTCAGGGTTCGTATTAATGAGTCAGTTGAGGTTGTTTGGACATGTCGAGCGAATGTCGAATGAATGGTTGGTGAAAATAAAATATGTAGGTGAGATTGAAGGTGAACGATTGCGTGGGCGTCCGAGGAATAACTGGTTGGGTATGATTGATGGTTTGTTGCGTGAACGAATGATTCCGAGTGCGAAGAATAAACGAGCATGTACGAATCGCACTATGAATGTGGACGAGGCGAAAGTGGTGTGTCAGGATAGGAATGTTTGGAGGAGATTGAGTGTTGGTTGACTGTGTTTCTGGGATCGTGCTACCCCACTAAGTGGGACATAGCGTGATGTTATGTATGTATGAAGTACCGTGGAATTACTGGAATTTATCAAACTACTTCGTAAACTGAGGATATATGATCCATTTTCTAAAAATGTAACAGTAGGCTTTCCAACCAATTCTATTTTTCGGAAATAGACGTTAATATATGAATATTTTTCGTGTTTTCATTTATATTGTAATATAAATAAGCCTGCAATTAATTACTAAAGATTCTATATAAAATCGTGTGACGTCATAGAGACTGATGACAGAACAGCACTAAAGTATATAATAATTTAGAATTTTTGTTGCTGCTGTTTTCCATACTTGGCACAAAGCAATACTTTATAAACATTATTATAATTTTAACGAGAATTTAAAGATTTCAACAAATAAAAAAAATAAAACAACTAACAGAATACAACACTCAACACCAAGATGGCTAAGATTATGCGCGCGCAACCTTTATCTGTCACTCGTCGGTTTGACGTCACACGAAAAATAATGTACTTTTAAAATTTAATTACAGGCGTTATATTTACTTTTTAAATAAAATGTTATATTTTTTGACATTGTTTTAAAAATAAATAAATAAATATATCATCACGCCTTTTACCCATTGTGGGTGTGGCACTCTGCTTATGCAGATCTCGTTAAGTGATATATTTTTGCGTATAAAGTGCGCTTACCAACCGTCAAATCATAGACCCCCAAAGATGTTAGTGGAGGGGGAACCACAGGGGTAAATTTAAATTTGTAACTGTCGGCAGTGGGATTCGAACTGAGGATCTCACGATCCACGGTACGCGTAACCACGGAGCTATTTACCCCAGGTTTTTCAAGCGCATTATTGAAAATATGTTCCAAATTTTAAGATACTAAACACGATTAGTTACTAGTTACTCGAGCAAGTATTTACAAAAAAGATTGGTAAATTTGCAGAAAAAGCATTTTATATCCTCAGGTTATCGTATAGTAAATTATACGGAACATTTTTTCTATATATAAAAGGTTCGTACAATGTCATCTAACTCGGAACCCAGGAATGGATTTTTTTAAAGTTTCTTTTGCAATAATAGTTAATTTTTATGGATTTTTAATTGAAGTGAGCACAAAAAATTATAAATAAATATATCATCACGCCATTTACCCATTATTGCGTGTGGTATTCCTCTACAGCCGAAAGACTACAAAAGATTTTATAAAGTGGAGTCACTTCTAATTAGATTTTACAGTTTGGTATTTAGTCTCATCTCTTAGCAAATCTTTGAACAGGTATCAGGTTTCAGAATCACAGAAACTGAATCGCAACGTTCGAACGAAATTTCAATTTTTCGGTTGAAAGCCATGACAAATCGGGCGTTAAATTTTATTTAAACGTCGAATTTTGTGGCACAGATTAACGAATAAGCATGGTAGGTACTTAGTATGGATTTTAAAATAATAATGTCGTATACAATTTATTGACAAACCGAATTAAACCGATTTAAGTCCTCGAGGGATGTAGCTTCGGAAGCAGCTAGTGTCACCTGTATAAAGTCAATGATAAAAGTTATTTGGAAATTTGTTTCAATAGTCGATTTCACAATAGGCTGTACCAGGGGAGGGCAACCTTTGTATAACACGGGCCAGAATAAGATTTACGTTTCGTATCCGGGCCGTAGTAGTTAATTAACACATTTTTGTTACATATATTTTTTCTTAATATATAAAAAACATGAAAAACTAATAAACAATAATAAAACTAAATTAACTAAGTACTACATTATGTTTTTGAAACGATTTATTTCAAATATTAAACTGTAAATCTCTCCTTTTTCTTTATGTTGGGTACTAACCTAATTTAAAATTTTTGTTTTTGTAAATATTTATTTATTATTTCTTCTAAAGATCTCGCGGGCCGGATTGGAACTTTATCCGGCCCGGAGGTTGCCCACCCCTGGGCTATTCCACGGTATTTAAAAAAAATATACGTCTGGAACTAAATATTCAGAGCATATTATTTATTGTAAACGCATTCATGTTGCTTACTTTTGTTAGTTTTTTCCAAGGTTTTTCCGCTCTCCAAATTGGTTTACTTTATAAAGAAAACGTTTGTCCAGCAGTCCTCTTCGGAAAGTAATGAAATGTAGCGTCCAGATTTTTACGGGACTTACTACTATACCCTTTTACTTCAAAGTACACTTGATTTTTCGATTTTTCGAGGTGTTTAATTACAATTTCGGTGATTTTTTATCTCAAAAATCGCTATTCCCATTTGACCTAATGTATTTCTAACGGAATATTCACCCTATTTTGTGCTCGAAAATAATCCACTAGATGGTATATCGCTACATATCAGATCCCAATATTAAGGATTTTTTTCATTTTCATAGTTTATAAATTATGTTTACACTAAAAAGTGCATCGAGTAACAAAAGAGGACTTCAGCTGGCCATTTAAGCTAGCACGACCGCACATATCGCGCAGCAACATAAACATTCTTTTACTTTACATTCGTTTTACTCGGAACCAGTTCAATTTAGAAAAGAAATGTTTTAATAAAAACACATCTTTGATATGCGTACAACTCTGTCGCTATACTCGTATTTTAGGATCCATCTCTTATATTATTAAAGGTAGTAATTTTTAATTAAAGATATGGTATTTTCCGCATCCTTTAATTATTATCTTTCATATTTTCAATAAACTTTTACCATTTTTATTATGGTGGAATAGCCTATTATACACTTTAAAGCTGCGTTATTAAAAACCCCAGTTATTAATTACGATTAACAACTAGAATTAACATCTGTTCTTTGACTAATGGGTACTGATTGAAAGCATGTAAACTCCAAACTTTCCACCTATGTATTATGTGCGTATAGTACCTTAATACCTCTGTGAGGTAACGCCACTTCTTATGAAGGATAAATCTCTGTTTTTTTTTTCTTTCAATTCCTTGTAGTAAGGTTTCTCCACGTCTTCCTTTCATTTGTATTACTTTGCCAGTTATTAATTCCTGCTGCTTTTAAAACTTCTTCTACTTCCTTTAACCATATTGATGTGGGTCTACCTCGTCTTCTTCTATCTCCTGGTTTCCATTCAACTACTCACTTAATGGGCCCATAAACCATTTTTTTTTTATGAAACTTAAATTTTGTGTGACGTCCAGTGGCAATAAAATTATATATTTTTTAATGTAAAAATAATATTTACATATTATAAGTCTTAATTTACAACAATTAAACTTAATATAAATAAAAATAAAATTCCTTTAACAACTTTAGAGTATTTTACTTGATATTCGAGTAAATAAAGTTTGAGAATAGTGGCGCTATTAGTGATGTAACGTAACCTCAACACACAATTTTATTCAAATGATTTTCAACACAGCACAAAAAAATAGTGAAATTATAAAACAAGTAATAGAAGCCCAACAAGTATAATCTTAATACCAACAAACAAAAAATGAAATGACATTTAGTAGCTCTAGTTTAACCCACAATAGGCGTTGGGCGCAACGGCAGACGTGAGACGTTTCATTTCTGGCCAATAGAATCAATGCAAATACCCGTGACGTCAAAATATGTTCAATTCGTTATCTCGCTTTACTGCAATATATTTAAAAGGAGAAAAAATACTTTACTACTAATTATTCCGTAAAGTGTTACACGATTTTAATATAAATTTACCATATTTCGTTTATGGTTTATGCGCCCCTTGCAACCTTTTCTTTTATTCTCAATATATGTCCAAGCCATCTGACTCTCTGATGATTGTTGTATTTTGTTATTTCTTTTCCTTTGAACTCTTCTTGAATTTCATTGTTGTTTATTGGTCCAAATCCTAATATTGTTCATATTATCTTTCGTTCCATTATTCTTAAATCTTTTTCATTTTTGATACTGTTATAGTCTCAGCAGCGTACATTATTGTTATTGGTTTTATTATCGTCCGGTAAATACCTATTTGTGTCTTTAGTTAAAATAAAAAGGTTAAGTAATTTTTTCTTTGTGTGGAAAGCTGTATTAGTTGTCTTTATCGTTTCTTTGATTTCTGCTTCCCTTTCCCGTTTCGAATTTGAAATCTCCTGTTTTATTTCTCTGTTTGCAACGGTTTTTCCTAGTGGCATTATCTGTTTCACTTACAATTAGTAGGACAGGTATGTCATCTCTCTGCCTTTCGGTTCTTAAATATCGAACAGTATAGAACCTAACCGTACATTTATCATGTATCCAATAGTATTCTTGATAATTTTGATTTATTACTCCAACTCATTTCCAATTGGGCTATAGTAGTTGTGCTACTATGGATGGAGCACTCGCTTTATAGACGATAATTCGCTTAGTTCAATTTCTAATCATTAATACAAGGTCGGTTGGTAAGAAAACAAAAAGTTCCAATATATTAAAATAGGTGAAGAAAACTACAACAATGTATCATTTTGTTATTGGTATAATTACTAAATACATAATTAAGCAAAAAGTGTTTAACAAGCAATGGTATTTTGACGTTTACTGCCAGTATTTCTAACATTATTCCAACAATTGTCTTTAATGTATTAATGTCCCGATCTATTAAATTTCATTTGCAATAAATCTTTATTTACGACAGTAAAAACTCCATTAGACATTTCCTAATTAAAATATTGCCTTTAGGGCAATGTATCTCCAACATTTTACATAGTCCTGGCACAGGACGTACGCGCGTACGAGTAACATAGCATCTAGCATCATACCAGCAGTGCGATTTACTACGCATGGTCTTGCGACTCGCTTTCAGTAAATTATAATGAAGGGAAGAAAGAATTATTAGTACGTACGGAAATAGTTCTACGCTGTTAGAAACGAATGGTGAGTGCGATTTCTTGCTAGAGGAGCACCCAGTTAAAAATGCCCATGACTAAAAGAGAATTTATACGATATGCGAGACTGATGATTAAAATAGGAAGTCAGGATGTTTTATGTGAAGTGACTTGCACTTTGCAATTATGAATTTTTATATTTTATGATTGATATAAAAATTTAATTATATGCTTTATAGGCATTTTTAGCGCCATCGAGAACTCCAATCATAAAAGTTTTAAATTGTGCAGGACAAGTTATGAATGAAGGAAGTACATTTACATGACTATTTATGCAACAAGTATATAACTTAAGAGTTTAATGGATGAGTTTAGGGACCGAGCAAGCCCAGCAAAGCGAGGCACATAAAATGGCAAACAATAAAACCCTATTAAGGCCTGTGTCCAGGATGATAGAAATCGGTCCGAGATCTTGGATATAATTCTCGAATGAAAAACTCGGATTGTGGACACTACCAACTTGGACGGAAAAATTTGATAGAAGACTATGATGAAAAAACGCGTTCTGTTTGATATTTTCATACTAGTTGCTAACTTCATATGGATGTTAACAAAATAAAATTATGACCTTTAATGTTTGTAAAGCTGAAAATTAGTATTTTCAATAAGTTTCTGAAACATGAAACATATTTTTTATTTATTTATCGTATAAACAACTTTAATTCACTTACGTCAGAATAATTTATCGAGTAATATTTTATTAGTTCTTAGTATTGGTAGAATTGACTGCAACTAACTTCATAAATTCGACTAACCTGACATCTGTAGTCACACAAGTTCACTATTTATGATATAGAACTATTTTCGAAATCTCGGACCGATTTCTATCACCGTGGACACAGGCCTTTCTGCATGTGTTACCTACAATATTTTATATTTAACATGCTTTTCCTAATTTTCTCATACCTGCTTTTGGTTTTGAGAAATACTAATATACGAGGGTTGTCCAAAAAGTACAAAACGATTTGGCATATTTCAATTAAAACGAAAGATATCAACACAAAACTTTATTTACAAAGTTACAGTACATTACTGTATTTTTCAATGAAATCGCTATAGCTGTCAAGGTATTTATTGTAACGTGATACCAGTTTTTCAATGGCGATGTTATACTCTTCTACTGCCTAAAATCTTAGCCAGGATGTCATAGCTTATTTGAGGTCTTCATCGTTTGCGAATTGATTTACACCCAAAATGTTCTATGAAAAGGTGTTTTGCTGTACAAACACAGCAAGAACTTCAACGTCTTTAGTGGGAAATTTTTGGACATCCTCCTTATAGCCCTGATCTGGCACCAAGCGATTTTCACTTGTTTCCAAACTTTAGAGGAATTTTTGGGTGGAAAACAATTCGGAAACGATGAAGACCTCAAAGAAGCAGTGAAATCCTGACATCGGCATTGAAAAACTGGTACCACGTTATTATAAGCGCTGACAGCTATGGCGATTACATTGAAAAATAAAGTAATGTATTGTAATTTTGTAAATAATCTTTGTGTTGATATCTGTCGTTTATATTTAGTTATGCCACATCGTTTTTTCTTTCTGGACGACCCTTGTATAAAGCAAGGTGCTTACTATAGTGTAACGTTTCTCTTCTTCCGACTTCAGTCTTGTTGATGATAGTATTTCAGCTGTCTTTTGGTCTTTCACAATTCCTGTTTTCCTTCATGTTTGTCATCCAAATTTATCGCACCCCTTTCTTATCATATGCTAATTGTCTTGTTTCCATGAAATCTATTATTGGCTTGAATTGCAGCTGTACCCTTATTAATTCGTTTCTTATTCTGTCAAACTTGTTATTCCTTCGCACATTGCACTAACAATAATTTTCATTTAATAGACTATGTCAATGCCCCCCCCCCCCCCGCTTCCCCAAACAATTTTCTAGAAATAAAAACTACTCCCTGAGCATTTTACGAATAATATCAATCAAAAATTCAACAGCCTGTCATCATCAAAACTTCTTGGAAGAGAATTTACTGCAAATATTATATCATCCATAAAGTAAATGACCTGGCTCATCAGGAAATGACGTCATAATCATCTCCGATCTTTAAAACAAATAAAATCTCTAAACTAGAATATTCATTTCAACCGCAACATTCAATCCTCTGCAGTCAACAAATCCTGTTTTCTCGCGTGGGCGATCGCGGGATCTTACAAACATTCAACGCAAGAAAGAGCTTACAAAAGATTTACTATACTGCGTTCAATGCGTACACTGACGGCGTCATGTACACACAAACACGAAAAATAAAGAAATTCAAGACGATATTTCATCCTGAGTCTCAGAAGGACTTTGTGATTTGTATTTTATACTGTTTCGTTTAACTGAATATGCATTGTACAATAGCTGAATCGAAGCTCTACTATATTGACATTGTAAAATAAATAGGAATAGTATACATTAAATTGTAGCGAAATTTTCTTGAATAATGTCATTTATAATTAGACTACCCTCTTGGATAATCAGTAGTATAATGGAGACTAGAAGAAAGAAAAAGACGAGGTAAACCCAGATCAATATGGCTAAAGGAAGTAGATTTAGTAGCAACAGGAATTAAAAACTAGCATATTGTAACGTTCATGGGTTTAAAACGTTTTTATTAAACGAAAAGAAATATTATTAATAAGAAATAATTATAATAAAGAGTAAAAGTTAATTAGCACTACGTATATAACACTAAAATAACGAATACAAAAACTTATACACTATCACTTACCACTACTATAAACAAACACTATTAATTATATAAACTAGCCGAGCAATATTTATTTATGACGATTTATTTATGTTTAGGCCGAACGAAATATTTATGTTCAGAAGTTCTTCATAGTAGCTTCGGAGTCAACAGAGTCAACTGCCTGACTGACTGACTGCTCCCGGTGATTCGCTCTTTTATATTGCTTTTCTTGTTTCGAGAAGCTTCGGGAATATTCCCTATTGTGACGCTAGCGGACTAGTTCAAACAAGTCACCGCTGCGTCCATTTTTAAACGGCGACGTAAGCTGACAAGTTTCAGCTGGTCGGTACTGCGTCCGTTACAATATCAAAAAAAGGTATGACGTCATGGAGAAACCTTACAAGAATTTAAATGAAAATAAACTGAGATTGATTTACTTCAACATAAGGATCCACAAAGCTTCATATGAAAGTTCCGGGATGGTGAAATATCTCGAGAAATGCACATTGAATCAAAAAACATAAAAACACGTTTAATATTTTTCTTGTCACCAAGCACGATCCCCTACCGCCACCTCTCGGGAAAGGGCGGGGGACCACTTTGAAATCTTAGATGGGAACCATGACAATAATTATATTTTTTCAGAACATGCCAGGAAACCCCATCGTTCTTCTCCCGAAATAGTGAGGAAAATGTGTTATTCCTCTCTAGAGAGGAAAATATAGAAGTGTTACCAATATGAATGTTATTTGCAAAAATTATATTGCAAAAATTATAAATAAATGCCTAATTTTATTGAAAATCTTTGTTTTAGTGATATACATACTTTAAATTGTCTTACAATTATGTCTTATATTTTTTTCTAGATTAAATCACAATTTGACAACTTTAATTTGTATTAAGATTGTTTCATTGACAACACTGCCTAACCTAACTTTAAAGTGTCAGTTGTGTTTTCAAAGTGTGTTTTAGGTTCGAGCAAATCGTTTTTAGATACATGTCGTGAAAAAAATGTTGTATCTAAGACGAGGGAATAGCCCTTCTTCCACTCTCGCTCGAATTGCTTCATTCGCTGCGCTCATGAGGCAAACGTCGATCTCGAATGGGAAAAAGAAGCGCTTTCTTCTCTAGTTTGACAAATATCTATTCTGATTACAGCGCCCTCTATCGCGAAAGGAAAAAAAAGTTTCATACAAAACCTACTTAGTTTTAGCTGTACTATCCGAATGTACAATAAAAGATGACGGTTCTCATTTAATAATTATCTAATTACAAAGTAACTGCTAAGCTCATCATTCCCTTATTGTACAATTCTAGAACTGATATAAGTCACTTGATTAAGAACTCAGTGGTATAATTTTGTACAATCTTACATCCAATAATAAAGATTCCTTTGATTTTCCCCGTTGTCGAATGCGGCAATAAAATAAATTATATGCAAGACTTCATTGAATCCTAGTATCGAATCGATTCAAAAACATGTAAACTATAAAGTATAAAATCTTTCCAAAGACATTCCAATGGTTTAGTACCCATGGGTTTAGCGTTTAGTATCGAACGGTTCGATGATTCTTCTTCTCCCTCGTGGCCAGGGAAGGCGAAGGCCTCAACGAAGGTATGTGTGTCTAGTACAGCAGCTGCTTTTTTCTTGCAGACAGACGGACTTCTCGTCTGACTCTGACGGTCTGACGGATGGTTTTCGAGCGATTCATGGGCCATGGGCGTACCGAAATATCATTAAGGATATGAGCGATGGATACTTGACTTCTTGGATACTTGGAAATGGAGTCGGATGATTGTAAGGTCTTGTTTGTGTTGTTCTATTTCTCGATGAAAGAAATGTATAGCGCTCGTTTGTTTTGTGGTCTGCAAGACAATTATTTCTTTGTTGTATCCTCTTGTTTTTATGTTCTCTGTCTGGGGTAGGATTATCAATATATTTCACACATTATTTTAAAATCCGACTAGGGTAATAGTTATTTAAATAAATACCAGATTCTCGAAGCAGTAAATATAGTGTTGTATTATTATAGTTTTGCAACAAATAACTTCAAAATGTCATCAATCGAAATTATTGTTTTGTTTGACTTTCTACTTCTGTTATACGCCTACTTAAATCCACATTCACAATATCAGAATTACCCAATACTATAAAGTATAAACACTATTATATGAGTTCAGAATCATATATCATTTGGCCCAATTAAGACTTTTAAAATAACTTAACAACAAATAACAAATTTCTTTACATCTTAAATTGTTACTTTTAAGAATATTTTGAGGAAAAATAACAACTGAAATAATAAGAAAATTAACAAAAATCACTAACATAGAGATTTCATTTGTCCTAAAGGTATTGACTTTTTAATGAATCTTAACTATAGAGCAGGGATAGCGAACCTTTTTGAGACGTGGGTCAAATTTTGTTCATATTTTTTTTTAGTACTAGCTCGTGGGTCACTAATGCCCATTTGCACTAGAGTTAAGTTGAAAAATGTTTAACTGAGTATTTTTAAAACTAAACATTTTTAAAATTCCATTGGGTTAACGTGTAAAAATGGGCGCGGTTTGACGATTTAAAATTTTTTAGTGGGGTTAAAAATTCTTAAGTATTTGGTGCAAATGGCAATAAGTGTTTGAATGAAAGCAATCGTGGGTCAGTTAAAAGCTTGCGTGGGTCAGTGTCTGACCCACAGGTCATAGATTCGCCATCACTGCTATAGAGATTGTTTCAAATAAAGATTTTTGGTACATCTTTTTGATTCCAATGAAATTTGCTCTATCTCTTTTATTTATTAAGATATGCAATAAAACGCCGATAGGCCTTCAAATAATTCTACCACTTACTGGTGAAGAATTGTCCCAAAATCTAATTAATTCGTAAGATAAAATACCTTCTTTGTATATATGTATGTGTGGGAGGTGAAAATGATAGAAATTAAAATATATATATGGTGAATTAAACAATTTTCTTTTGTATGATTTTAACTAGACCAAATGATATGATTCTGGGCTCGTATAGCCGTATAGCGCGCTTTTTATCGTACGCCATTTTGATTCCGGACTTTTAGAGCGTACGCTACTTTTATCATGCGCCTTTTTGATGATCGCTGTATAAAAGACGTCTTTATCAAAGGATTCCATATTCATAAATACATACTTTCAATACTGAAGCAAAAGTTAATTAAATTAAGAAATCCTTTTGGCAGGAATATACAAAACGCCAGTTTAAAAATCACTGTTATCACTTAGACAGCTGAACAGATCAAGCCTGAAATTTGCTACTCACGTTTTGTGAAAAAAAGTGGTTATATTTTTATCTGAGTCATTCAAACGGATCATTCAACGAACTTTTTTTGCATCGCATAGCTGCGTTAACAATTCAAGAATTTTAAAGATCCACCAATATTGAATATAATAAACTGCCGACAAATTTCTGCACATTATGCTGTGCTAGAATTGCTACCAACAATTAAGATTAAAAATAACTAATTAGTGAAGTGCTCTTAAACGTTCAACGGTACCAAAAACATCATCCTTAGTGTCCATATGCTAAATGAAACAAATTAAATTCAACAATGCTTAACCTCCTGTGTAGTACACATAAACGTTACTGCATACTTTTAAAATACTGATTACGTATGAGAAATTCACGAGAAATTAGTCTGTGACCTTTGCGCTTGGAATTGAGTCTATTTCAAAGATAGTAATTTCAAGATTAAGTATCTATATCTACATGTACTGTTGTTTGCGGTTAGCCTCCAGTTTATATCTGTCAGTTATATAGAATTACTGTGGCGAGGAGCCATTGTTAACAGGAACTCGAGTTCTTCAGTCTTGTTAGTTTATATAACAAATAGTTACTGGTATTTTCAACAAATCATAGATTTCTCGAAGAGTTTGCTTATGTGCTTTTATAATTTAGTTTGTTCTTATTTATTCATCAAACAGAAGAAGAAAAAGAAGATGAAAGTACAGTTGTGGAACCTTCGCATTGCAGTGAAACCTCGTGATTTTAAATTACCTCATTTGTAGACTTCAACAAAAAATACAATTGGGTTGAATGGTTCCGATTCTACAAGTTGTGGGTCCCTTGCACAGGTATTGGGCTTCCAATATTAATATACGCTAACTAGCGGCAGAATTCTGAACTACGTCTCGCGGTACATTGTGTTTTTGACGTTTATTCTGAGTTTTTATTTATTTAAAGAATTTGAACTTATTTGTTATTTTTTCTAAATTTAAATCAACAGTAGTAACTATAGAAGAATTTCAATGGAAGTATTACATTTATCTATGACGTATTATTTAAATAAGTAGGTACTACATTTAATTTGTAGATTAGAGGTTAAGATAGAGTTTTCTCTAAAAAAACCTGTTAAAAACAGAAAAATTTGCATTGTTTATGGCTGCATTTCTTCTGCTAATAAAAGTTGAACAGTTCGATTTCATTCATTATCAAAAAAGGTGATAGACTAGTTTGTGTGAAGAATAAATGGAGTGTCACAATGATGTGTGACAGTGTGACAAATTAAAGGCATGGAAAAGAGCATTGAAAATTGCGATGATATTGTTGATGTACTTCCACATAATATTATGTGGCCACTATTTATTATTTGCTGGCCTTCTACCATGCTTCTAGAAGATAAAAAGCAACGTGCGAACTTACATATACTATCTAAATCTAAGCAAATAAATGCATCCATACTACAATTTAAACTAAAATTAAAATAAAACTACTGAAAACAACAACAAATAACTACAAAAATATTAATATTAAATACTACTAGAAAATATATACAACTACAAACTAATATCAACAAAGAAAAATGATAACCTATCTTAAACAAAATAATGCTACAGTTAATAACTACTTATCTACAATAAAAAACTACAAAACAACTAATGGCTAATGTAAATATAACTATAGTCAATAATTAATAATAAGAAAATCTAAACAAATTACCAAATACACTAATAAAACACAAATTACCACAACTAGAGCACGCAGTCGCCATAGAAGACCATACAAAATGAATCTGACATGTACCGCCAGAGATTTGTGATCAGCGCCATCTATTGATAGTTTGGAAGCCCAATAACTAGTGAGGAAAGAGCATCATTGCAAAACGAGTATGAAATTAGGAACAAGATCGTCAGAAAGTGTTCTAATAGCACGTACTATCTTTTTCAATATTAAATGTTGTTAACAAAAGGTAAATAGCTCCGTGGTAACGCACTGAACTGTGAGTCATGTGATCTTCAATTCGAACCCCCTTCACTAAAATCTTTGGGGGCCACGACTTGACGCACCTCATGCGCAATTACATCTTTTTCTTTTACAGAGATCAGCGAAAACTGAGTGTCACACCAATATGAGTAAATGGCGTGATGATATATATCGTGAATTTTTTTAAATCGTGGTCGGCTTTTAGATTTTTTATCAATCTACAAGCATATTTAAAAAATTTCTCGAAAAGAAAAATATCTCAACATGAACTTTTATTTGAAATCGGCACTAAAATGCTCAAAAATCGTCATTAAAAGCTCAGAAATCGTCACTAAAGTAACCCATTATACGACGATTTTGAGCAACCCAGTGTTGGCAACCGTTAAATAATTATTGTACAAAGATATATTGACGTACTATAGTAAATTTGGACGTAACATGAAACAAAATTTGCAAGTAGAATTAACTAATTAATTCCGATGACGAAATTGAGGACAAAACAAATAATTTAAGTGTTACGATAACTTCACTTCTCGAGGTTGGCAACACTGACTGTCAGTTTCAATTGACAACTGACAGATGTATAAACTTAACCTATATTGTAATTTTTTTACAGTTTTTTCGTATTTTAGATTTCAAATAAAACTTGATATGTACCTCGGCACTGAAGTTCCTTTTTATCACTCACATGGTTTATTTTCCTCAGCAAATAAGTTCCATATTCGTGATAAAAAAATTGAACTTCAGTGCCTTGATACATAAATAACAATTACACGAAAATAAAACTGCATTATTACATTTTTATAATCAACTTCTTCCAGATTTTCTACATAAATTTAAGGATATTTAAGGATTTCAAGGTGTGTTTTTGAATTCCAGTATTTTACAAGTTTTCCAGGAATTCCAGGTCGATAAAAACCATGTTTATACGGAGCTAACTCTGAATGTATTGGTACCCCCGGAAAAATATTATTAGCCCACAGAAAAAATCTAGTCATCAAGTAATTGAATAATGTTTTTAATCATTACACATTCAATATTATACATAAATGTGGTTAAAAAATATTTTCATTATGGTCCGTGGAAGTGCGTTAGGTGCGGATTTACGAAAAAGTATTTGTGACCCCATTAAGTCAGTAAATATTATAAATAACTATCGAAAAATTATCCTTTACCTAAGAATACTGAGCAACACATAGATGATGTAATAATGTAGACATAAACAGCGTGAAAAAAAATACATTTGATTGGGATTGATTAATAAACAAATAAATAACTTCAATCATTTATAAATTATAAGGGGAGTGACTGATTTCATCACTAAATTGAGTCAGGGAAACCTCATTTCCACAAGTGATGTTGAAAAAAAGATCTTGGTGTATAAATAGCGTTTAAAATAGAAAGAAAATCCGATTATTAAATACAAGTACGAGATAATAATATTACAGTTACGGTGTGCTGAACTTGTGCTGCAACGAAAATAACAAAAACAACACAAACAAATGAATTCATATTAAGCCTACTTTCTAAAAACACATTCTGCTATCATAAATGTCAAGAATCTGACATGCTTCAAGCTCTTCTGCGCGTCCTTCTGCATAAACCTGTAAACAAATTACGTCTGTCTTGTTAGCAAATTTTTTCATTTCAACCCGGCAGCACTTTTCTCTACCATACTTATAAATTTGCACGCCATTCATACATATTCACGGATATTTCCATTTACAGCTTCTCATGCGTCTATACGTCTGAAGTTGAATATTTGTAACACACATACACTCTGCGACGACCTTCGAGAGCTCTAGAATTCTAGATTAAATATCTGAGTGAGTTTTTGTATTTCTCTTTACTTGCTGTTCTGGGTTCATTGCTGTGTTTCATGCTTGCTTGTGTTTAAGGAAATTGGGAGATCATTTAAAACAGTTGAATTGTTGATGAACTAAAATTCAATTTGTTTAAGGATGTGTTGCTACAAAATATATTGAATGGGACCAATGGTGTACGTATTTGTGGACCTATAGAGCCTGATTTAGCTCATGCGGGCGATGTTGTGTTGGGTGAAACTAAAGAGCAATTGAAGGAAGGAAAGGTTTTAATCTGTTATTGAATGTCGATAATTGTAAAGTGTTGGTGTTTGAGAAAAATGATTTGGTGACTGATTGTAATGTGAATAGTGTGAGACTGGAACAAGCTAATGAATTTATATATTTGGGTAGTATGATTTCGAGGGATGGACGTATTGACAGGGAGATTGAAAGGTGAGTGTCTGCAGGGTGCAAAGTATTGGGTGCTCTGGGCACATTTGCTCGAAACGTAAATGTATCCAGAGATGCTCAATTGAGTGTTTATATGGTGTGTTAGAGTCTACATTCATGTATTGTTCTGAATGTTGGGTGTGGATGAAGAAGCATGAATGACGGACGACTGCTGTAAAAATTAGATATTTGAGAGGAGTGTCGGGTATACGAGACGCGATCGTGTCCGGAATACATTGGTGTATGGTAAGTGTAAGATAGAGAAGAATGTTGTTAAAAAAGTGGAAGTGAGTTAGTTAAGGTGGTTTGGCCATCTTAAGCAAATCGAATGAAAGGTTGATAAAACTAATATATGCGATTGTGATTGTGATCGTTTTGTAGCAAATGGGGGGTTTTGGCTATAGGATGGGGATAATAAAAAGGAGGGAACTTTATTGGAGGGAAGGGGACAAACCAGTCGTGGTTAAATTGGGAGCGGATGAATTGGGAGCTGGTAAATTATGACACTCGAACACTTGAAATAATGGAAAACTTGTAAATATGATTTTTATTAAAATGTAGAACTTCTTATAACTAACTTAACGTTGCACTAACTTATCTAATAAATGAATCTACTTAATTAACTTAAAGCTACGAAAAAATACATTTTTACGTAGCGCAGCTACATTTTGAACTGCATCTGTTCACCACCAACGCGTCACTGATTTTCAGACGCCCAAAATTCCAGGGGGTCGTCTGTTTTAGGGATGCAAGGGGGTGTTGTCGAATCTGAACTATCGTTTCTAAAAATAACTAGAGATAGCGATAGCTCAGAGCGTAACCGATGAAAGTCATCTTGTTACAGTTTGTTGCGTGAACAAATGATTCCGAGTGTGAAGAATAGACGAGCATGTATGAATAGCATTATGAATGCGGACGAGGCGAAAATTGTGTGTCACGATAGGAATATTTGGAGGAGATTTATTGTTGATTGACTGTGTTTCTGGGTTCGTGCTACCTCACTGACTGGGATGTATTTATGTAAAATATAGCAGGAACGTTATTCTATACATCCCCGTAAAATAGCCATTCGTACATAAAATTTGTAAATTATTTTCTCGGTAAAATGAAATACGAATAAAATCTTCACCATAACAAATCATAAAATTATGAGTTATGAATAAAATAAATTCAGTATCATCTTTTTTAGCTAGATATTTTATTGCAGATATGCATTTAAATTACTAGAAGTATCTGTACTCGTAAAATGCTTTTATAGGGAAAATAAATCATATTTGCATTCGTAAATATACATATAAGTACATTGGGTAATTGCATATACAAGCATTATTTTATTGTTTAATATATTATTTAACCATATTGTCTAACAGTATTTTTAACAGTAAAAGTTTTTGTAGGTAATCGTAAAAACTTACGTATGTTAATTTCAATATAAGAATTTGTTTGTCGGAAATTGAAAACGTTTAGACGTATTTGATAGGCATTATAGAAGCACTTCAAATTTGGAAACGTTGGATATAATTGCGTCGAATACTCGTAAATAAAAATGAATAATAATTTGACTGTACCTGTACCTGTACTTAATGTATTTAATGTTTTAAAATGAAGATCTCATGATCTATCAAACCTAAAATTATTCGGACAAATTATCATCGATTACTCATGTATCGTTTCTCCATTGACATCTTTAGAAGGTGTGACTTTATGATTTACTTCACTTCACGTGCAAATTATATCACATATCGAGATCGAGTTTGATTAAAATGCTACATCCATAAATGATTTTATATTTTTATTTTATTTTGCTTTACTTTTAAGTTAATACACATATACAGGATGTCCCAGATTTAAACGGCCTAACTTAATCCATAGATTAAACACCTAAAAATAAGATGACAAGTTCATTTGAGCAAATGTCCGTAAATGCTTTATTCCAGAGATATTCATGTTTTTCTTATTGAGTAGCGCTACTTTAAAAAATCAACATCATAATGAAATATCTAATATTATCGTATTGAGATGTTACATATTAAATTAAAAATAATTTGTTTATTACCTAATTTCAATACAAAATTTAGTTTGCTTGGACTGATGTCTGGGAAAAAATGAGAAACTATCAATGAATTTAAAGAAATTTATTGTTTTAAATAATAAAGTAATAAAATAACTTCATAAACTATTTTTTTAAATAATATTTGTTCAAAATGTTCACCTGTAGCACGTAAACAAGCACTACAATGATCTGCCACTGCATTGGTTGCTGCGTGACATTGCTCGGGAGATATGGTTTCGCAAAATTGAATAATTTTTCTACGTAGTGAGTCTAAATTATTTATCGGTTCTTCATAGACTTTACCTTTTATGGCACCTTACAAAAATTTCTTATATTCATTGATAGTTTCTCATTTTTTCCTTGACATCAGTGCAAACAAACTAAATTTTGTATTAAAATTAGGTAATAACCAATGTATTATTAATTTAATTTAATTATTCTGTCTCACATCAATAAGATAATAGTGGATATCTCGTTATGAAGTTGATTTTTTAAAGTAGTGCTACTCAATAAGAAAAACATGAATATCTCTGGAATAAAGCATTTACGGACATTTGCTCAAATGAACTTGTCCCCCTATTTTTAGGTGTTTAATCTTAATTTTAAGTTAGGCCGTTTAAATCTGGGACAACCTGTATAGTATCTTAACACCCCTATGGGGGTAACGCCGGTTTTTATGAAGCTCTCTATATCCTTTTGTTGGAATGGATTACTCTCAGTTTCTTTTCTTTTAAATCCTTGTAAAGTTTCTGTCCATCTTTCTATTTTTTTGCTTTGCTTTGCCAGTTTTTATTCCTACTACTTCTAAATCTTCTTCTAATTCCTTTAGTCATGTTGATCTAGGCCTGCCTCGTCTTCTTCTTCTGATAAAATTGCATCCTTTTTTTTCTCCTTTTGTATTCATATACGTCCAAACCAAACCATCTGACTCTCTGTTGCTTGATCTTTTTCCCTACGTTAATAAACAGTACCATTTTGACATTTCGAAAATGTAAACTGATGATAAGAAGATAGCATTAGATTCTCGTTTGTTTCGAGTTTATTAACTTCATTTTAAAATACGTTCCTCAAATAATTTTGGACGACTATTTTTATTAATTTAACAAGGTTTATTTTATTAAACGCATATAAAATAAAGATGGCTGTTTGTATAAAAACAATTGTTGCTACATCCATAAATGATAATATATTTTTATTTTATTTTGATTTACTTTCAAGATAATACACATACATAGTTATCTTAACACCCATATGGGGTATCGCCGCTTTTTATGAAGCTCTCTAGATCCTTTTGTTGGAATGGATCACTCTCAGTTTCTTTTTTTTAAATGCTTGTTGTAAAGGTTTCTGTCCATCTTTCTATTTTTTTTTTTTTGCTTTGCTTTGCCAGTTTTATTCCTACTGCTTCTAAATCTTCTTCTATTTCTGACTCTCTGATGCTTCATCTTTCTCACTATGTTAATAAACAGTACCATTTTGACATTTCTAAAATGTTAACTGATGATAAGAAGATAGCATTAGATATTAGATTCTCGTTTGTTTCGAGTTTATTTACTCTATTTTAAAATACATTCCTCAAATACTTTTGGACGACTATTCTTATTAATTTAACAAGGTTTAATTTATTAAACATATATAAAATAAAGATGGTTGTTTGTATAAAAACGATTATATTGATAAACTGGCAATAGGAATCTGCACAATTAGAAAGAAGTATTGATGTCAAAAAAGGAAAAGATAAATTGTATGTATTAAAATTTAAATATTAAAAGTACAAAATATATTTGAGGCTTGCCTAAAAATTTGAAAGAGTAAATTGACTCACGTCAAATGTATGTACTTAAAGGATCGCTAGGTTAAATGGCTGTATCCAGATGATGAAGCAATGCAAAATTCTGTTTATGATTAGAAGAATTTTCACCAAACAAAGATTTTGAACTTGTGACAGGACAGGACAGGACAGGACAAAATAATAACCCTTAAGTTATTTTCCCAGATGCAGCTATTTACGAGTGTTTCAGATTGCACACTAAACAATGACAATGCCAACCAAATCCTTGGTCATCCATCTCCCGATCAGTTCTCAGCTTCCCAAGCCTGACCTGAGATGCAGGAATCTCCAGCACTCCAGGTTCATCTCTGACTCAACTCCATCGCAGAGCCCTCCACTTGGCCTTGACAAGTCACATCGACCCCCGTCCTCTCTACTAGCCGATCGGAAAACATCGACCGAAATGTATGCTGCACGATGTTGCTTGCATGAGAGCATGGACACAGAGCAGTCAGTGTACTGTGCGGTTTCTCTCTTCAGCTGCTTGAAGTTGGTGCGGACTGCGGAGAGGACGGTTTGTGCTCTTGTGAGGAGGGCTTGCCGCTTAGCGGCTTCGGCGTGGCACACGCTCGTAGGCTCCGCGCGTATGAGGATGAGGGACTTTGTATGAGAGTGGAAGATATGTAGGTATGACTTTTTGCAGGATCGTTGAATTCCACGAGGTGTGTATATGAAACTCTTGGATAGCAACCAAATATTTTATTAAAATATTACCCCGACCGGTTTCGACGTCACATGCGTCTTCTTCAGGAGGTGATATTAATGGAAACTAATACAAAACATGTTAAAAGTGTAATAAATAAATAAATATGAACAAATACGCATAGATGAATCTCTGCGTCAAAGTTTAAAACAATAAATAATTAAAATATAGTCAGATAAAATAAAATGTAAAACAACGTTATTTTTCCACCCAACGGAAAAAGTAGACTGAGCCACGAGGTGTGTTCAGACAAATAACCGAACTTTTTTTTATTGATTTTATAGATTATTACTATTATTGGTCCTTGTCCCCGTCAAACATTTTTCCATTTCGCGAAGCTGTAAGGAATCGCATCATTTGAAATGGCCTTTAAGGTCTGTGTAGCATTTGCTTTGATGTCATCAATAGTCTTAAAACGGTGTCCTTCAGCACTTATTTTAATTTCGGAAATAAGACAAAATCGCAAGGAACCAGATCTTGAGAGTAAGGAGACTGACGGAGGACAGTCGTTTGATAATTAATCAATTTTCGTTAAATTTAATGTATTAATGATAAAATTCTTACGACTAGTTTTTACCAATCATGATGCAAAACACTTGAAAATTTAACCAGTTGGAATATTATTATACTCATAAAATCGCGCTACCCCATTTAAATTCTGTTACCCATATATAATTCCCGCTACCAAATACATAAACAATTGGTATTGTTTATAACTGACTAGTATGACAATTAATTAATATTACAATTTTCATTTTGCGTTGTCCTTCATCAAATACCACACGACCTCTCTGGTTTTCTCAGATAAATTTTGATTTTCAAACAATCACTTTATTTGCAAAACCGCTCAAGCAAACTGACATTAGGTAAAACCCCTCTTCCTTTAGAAGTCGGGATTTACAATGCAGTTTGCTTTCGTATTCGTTGTTAAGCAAAAGAAATTCGTGCAAAATAGAAATGTACCGATAAAATCAGGAGGTGTTATGATATTAACTCTGAAAATAACAACTTTTTGTAACGTTGTGAAATTCTGACCTGGACCAACACTTTCCGCATTAATAATGAAAGAATAAGCGGTTTTCCTGTACCATAAGAGCACTTAAAATAAGCCTTGAATAAATATTGAAAAAAAGTAAGACATCGTATGTATTATTTATTTTAGACTCTCACTATTTGTTTTCCTATTTCTAGAAGTCGAAAGTGTCAACAAGTTACCTTTATAGTTAGGTATTTCGAATGATGATTATAATTTTAAGCACATATAGAAACTTTCTTCAAGTTTAAATATTTGAAGATTACATTCAAGTGTCAATTATCATGCACTCTTTAACAGTTTTAGGTTCTATACAGAAAATACCTCCATGGTTAGATTTCACTTTGTGGATCATGTGATCCTCAGTTCGAATACTACTACAGTCATTTACCATTTAAACTTTAATTATATGGTTCTCCCTTTACTAACATCTTCATATTTATATATTTGTTATTTACAGAAAATAGAAAAGCAGCTATGATGTAGAATTTTATACATTTTTCTAAATCTTTTTTCCCTGCATTCTCTGTATGTCTTTCAAAACTAGTTCCCCTTATATCATCAACTAGTCTTGAATTAGGGGATTCGCTCCATTTATTTCATTTCTGATGGAATCGAATCCCCTCTTTTATTTTTTATTATATTTTACTACATTAGTTTCTTTCTAGAGTGCTTTTTCTCCTTCGTTTATCCGATCCACATTTGGACGAGCCTATATATTCAGGCAGGTCTAAACACTGTGAAACTGACGTATATCAGACGCCAAATAATATAACCTATATAACATAAGTGGCATTTGTATCTATAGGCGGCTCTACAATAGCCCTGGAACGGGAACGAAAACCAGAACGAGAACGGTAAAAAAGAAGAGGGTATGTGTTTGTAATGTACGCATGCACGAGACCGAGAACAAGTTCGCCAAGATTCCTCTTTCCCGTTCCCGTTGCAATTCAACAAGCATGACGTCATTACCCATAATTCCTTAATACTCGCAACGTATACCTATAGTAATAATAAATAAATAAAAACATCAATGATGTATAAATATTATCTTCATTATCCATTTTGTACACATGCAAAACTGATATTCAACTGTCACTATCAAAAAATGTTCAGTCTTCCGAATCCATTACCGGGTAATTGAGCATCTGACAGCGTTGTCGTTCCCGTTTTCGTTCTCGTTAGCTTTCCGTTACCGTTCTCGTTATTGTTCCAGGGCTATTGTAGAGCCCCCTTATCTCTTTCTGTCCAAATATGTCTGTCTGTCTTTCACCAAAACTACGTCACATATCCCTTGTAATTTTTTATAATTATTTTCTTGTAAACTATAAATAAATTATCGATTTAAAAAAATAAATATATCATCATGCCTTTTCCTCATTATGGGTTTGACACTCTGCTTACATAGATATGAAGTGCGGTTACCAGCTGTCAAATCATAGCCCCCAAAGATGTTAGTGGAAGGGGAACCACAGGGTATTTTATTTTCTTATCTAGTATCATATAAAAAAATCATAATTTGGTCACAGACTCCTTTCATGAACACCTACAACTTTATTGAAGACATACCTTCAATTTATCTTTTAAAAAATTAAATTCGCCAATGTCAACACCTCATACTGTGAGTATCCCTATAATACTTGCACACGTATACGGATATATGGCCAGCTAGGTGTATATCATTGTCGGACATGCGGACAGGTACAGCCGTGGAAATGAGCATACAGCGTATGGTGCACGTCGACTTGTTATAAGTTTAATAACTATACACCGGACAACTTGTGGCTTTTTAACCAGCTGAAGAAACGACCGCTGGTAGTTTTTTGGGGGATCGGTTTGCAGTTAATTGAAAATGTGTAAGATAGTGTGTGGTAGGTATTTGGTGAGAAATAGTTGACACCATAAGAGGAAAGTAACTGTGATGGTGTTAATTATAGTTTCATTTTAGGGTTTGAAATTCATTTATATAATTGCGATATAACTGGTAGTGAACTGGATATGGCAACTTCAACAAAAAATATTGCGATTACTCTATAAATGCAGAAAGAGTTATCTAAATTTTAACTTTGCTATACAAAATATGTCAAACTCGAATGGTAATTAGGAAGTAAACAAGACAAAATCAGCAGGTAAGTGTTACCAGATTTTGTTCGACAAACAGTCGAAATAACTTTAATACTTTGCAAAATTATTGTTATTATGCAGATTTCAAAAAGTCATGTTCATAACAAAATAGTCCTTTCAATTTTGTCGGTTGGCTTTTTATTTTACTCCAAAAGTGTATCAATAACTATAATTCAGTAAATGCAGAATATTTTGAAAGAGATAATCTCAAATGAATAAGTAATAATAATATTGAAACGGCAGGTTACAATTATTAAACATATAAATTAGTTTCGTCCTGAGTTGGAAGCAGATACTGCAAATAATATTTTGTACTCCAAATATTATTGACACGATCTTTCAACTATTTTTATTTCCTTATACGTTAATTTTGGCCATGTTTGCAAAACCGTAATTGGAAGTTTATTTGACCCATAAAACAAGAAATTCAATTATTGAATTTGGAATCAGCTGCGTCAAAAAGTTTCAAATAAATACTTCCAATTTGTATAACAATCACTAATTTCTATATAACACTAGATTGGGCATAGGCCATATTCTGCCCCCTGAGAGTGTTCCTAATTGAACGGGTGAACTTGAGATTTTGACGTGACACTTAGCGGAAAATTCAAATCACTCTACTGAAACATCTGATCTGAAGCTCTGCCTTTGTTCTCTCTACATCGCGCTCGCCACCACCTCTATTCAGGTCATACCTATCATCTAACATTCTTCGCTCTCTCTACAGCGCACTCGCCACCACCTCTCTTCAGGTCATCTAACATTTTTAAATATTGAACTGTCACTAAACCTCAATTTTGACGATCATGGCAGCGTTCAATTGGGAACGCACCGTAGAGGCTTATGCCCAATCTAGTGTTATAAAGAAATCAGTGGTATATTGAATAATGACATTTAATAAATATTGATTCTACCATATCAAGTTTGGTATCAAATTAAAAGTCTCAGAGAGGAGACTAGAACTCAAATGCCAAAAGTTAATTTTGAACCAACCTCCATTATTTCTTATAAATGTTAATTGAATTAGATTGAGTTTAGTGTCAAATTAAATATCTCATAGAGAAAAATTGATTTTGAGCGACCGTCCATTGTTTTTATTACACTTATTAGAATGTGGTCATACACTTTAAAAAAAAAAGTTGTGTTTTTTACAAATTATAAAAATTTAGTTCATTTCAGTCACATATTATTCAATATTTCTTATAATTTTTTAACTTTTCATTCATATTTTTCTTTATGAAGTTTTGCGGTTGCAAAATTGTGACATCATCTTGTAATAGAATATACAGCATGGCAAGGCAAAAGAGGTGTTGATAACAAATAATAATTTGCTTTTGAGGACTGTAATAATTGCTTATTATTATTAAAATGAACACTCCGTTAAAATAAATTAGGTATTCGTTAATTATAACGTTTTTAAACAAAGAGTTTAGGACGTGTTAAAATTAAAATGCTTTGATGTACTATATTTTGTCGCTTGTCGGTAATGTCGGTAGTCTCATTATCACACCTGTCATCTCAAGTCATATGTTGCAGTTAACAACGATTTTCAAATTAAACTTATGATTATTATATTTGTTATATTATTTTGCCCAGGTAATGTGAATAAACTATATTTGTAAAAACCTCTCAGTAAATAACAATGACAGATAAGAGTCAATTTGACAGTTGGTGTAGTTCCTCGCTCTCCGCAAGAGCGTGTTCCGTAGAATTACAAAAAATCGTATCTTAATAACTAAATGCCTTTTAATATTAAAATTAGTATCTATATTTATAATTTTACTCAAACTTACTGAAAAAAAAAACGAAAAAATGTATATGACCCCATTCTATCGAGTTGTAGCTGATTCCATAGCTTAAATAAATTAAGCGCAATATTTTTACGATATAGATACAAAAAACAAGATTACAAATTGAAAGAAAATAACATTACGAGATCCTCAACATTCATCAATTAAAAATTACTCTCACTACAATATTTGGGAACATAAAAAGACGGCGGGTCAATATACAAATCAGTGTCATCTATACACTATTCTCATATACTGTACGCTAACAAGCACTCTCCAACGTTCACTAACACTACCTCCTCATCTTTCACTTCACCATTCCATTTCGTGCATGCGCACGCGCAGTTCCCAGTGACATGATGGAGAATCGCACCTGGTACTCTGAACTCACTGCTCTCAGTTTACTCTCAGAGTTGGATTACTGGTATTCATCCAGGGGATATCACAAAGATAAATGGGTGAAATTTCTCACACTGGTGAAGAGAGACAAGAATTGATACGGAATTATTCAGCGTTATGGGGCCGCTTGGATGGCTGAAGTTTCATGGAGATTTCAAATATTTATTTGTCCTTTGAGACGGTAGAGTGAAGTAGGGATCTTCAAGTTTAAATGCAGAATGCTAAGAAAAAGTTTTGAATTCTTCAACAAATATGTTGATGTTAAACTTTCTCACATAAATTTTATAAATTCTTAACAAAATATCATGGATTATAAAATTCTTGCATCTCTTCTCTAGTTACACTCGGCGATTTATCCTCTATTAGTATTATTACAAAATTATGCTCTTGTCACAAATTTAAATCATTTATATTTGAGTCTTCAGCAGGAATGCACGTTAACTCCGCATATCTAAGTATGTAACGAATAGGACGAATTTATAGTCCGAATCCGAAATGTACATTTCAGAAAAGAAGGTATAGTTTTAATAAGTTGAAAAAATTTAATAGTAATAACAGGAAAACTAACTACTGTTTCTTAAAATTTTATTAAAATTCAACGTTTTAAAATACTACACACAATTCTACGCTGGGAATAACATTTCGAAAAGTTGATTTTATAGACATTAAAACAAAAATAGTTATTTACTTTACAAGTGGGCAAAGTAAGGAATTACCCACGAGATAAATTTTAGTACACGAAGCCGAAGGCTGAGTGTGATAATTTAATCGAGTGGGTAATTCCACTTTGCCCACGTGTGAAGTATAACGTTTTATCCAACAACTCTTAATAAATGCAAAATTTATTAAAGAAATATTTTTTGACACTGACATAAGCTTTAAATTTTTGAAATTAAAATGTCAATCGATGGTTGCCAAGGTGTTGTGTGTTATTATTATTGTTATAAATAAAAAAATACTCACTAGTGGATTTTCTCAAAATTATACCCACTAGTGGATAATCTGTTACTTTGCTTGTTTAAAATCGCCATAGTTTTAGAGCATTTATCTCAATAAATGCTCTATAACTATGGCGATTTTAAACAAGCAAAGTAACAGATTATCCACTAGTGGGTATAATTTTGAGGAAAGCCACTAGTGAGTATTTTTTATTTATAACAATAATAATAACACACAACACCTTGGTAACTACTTCGATTGACATTTTAATTTAAAAATTTAAAGCATATGTCACTGTCAAATAATATTTCTTTAATAAATTTCTCATTTATTAAGAAGTGTTGGATAAAACGTTATACTTCACACGTGGGCAAAGTGAAATTACCCACTTGTAAAGTAAATAACTATTAGTTATAGTTGAAAATATTTGAACATTTTGTTCAGTTGCTTTTGTTCCTACAAGTTATTATCATAACACTTGTTTGTTTTTTCCATCATCGTGTAAAAAAATTTGTTTTCTTAGGTTTTGGATTCTGTCAGATGTTGTTTATTTGGTTCTGTGCATTTTGTTATAATTTAAAGTTTTAGTAATACTGTATAACACAATTTGTAACCAACGTTAAGTTAAATTTACATCTTTTATTATTTCTCTTTTATGGATTCAACTAATAGTCGCAGTTTGTATTCACGTTTCTGTGAGTTGTAAATTTTTAATTGACTGCATATTATACCGTGTGTCTATCTTAAAGGTGAACATAGGAGATTAACATGAAAATCAGTTTTTTGCGTGCTGTTGCTCGGTGTTCTACCGAAAATAATGATTGTAGACTTGTAGTATCAATCGAAAGAAGTCATAATTCTGAGTGAAACGATGTAAAATACATTACAATTTAGTTGTAATTTGGTTCCGTAAAATAATTTTTAAACGTCAAATAGATAGCTTGAAAAATATCAAAACAAAACAGTCATAGGTGACTATATTTATTTTCGATAAAAAATTATAATTGATAAAACCCCTCAACCTGCGGTTTCGGGATTTTTTCAAATTATTATGTACTCAAACACTTTTAAGCAAACTTTTTTGCATAAGCTAGACATGTCAAATTTAATCGATTAAATTCTTAGCACTCGTAATATAACTATTGAATAAATCGGAGAATTTTCTAAACTTTAAAATTTATATACTGAGCCAAATTACTTCTAAATTGTAATGTATGTTACATTGTTTTATTCAGAAAAATGCTAATTTCAAAATATATTTTAAATTAGCATTTTGTTCTCTGTTGTTTTGTAATTAATTTGAAAAAACTGTTTGTAGCTCCTGAAGAAGACCCAGGAGGGGTAGAAACCGGTAGAGGTTGAAATAAAAATTTTATATTTGTGACTGCAATCCAGAAATTGTTTTTATTTTTAAAATTAGTTATATTCACAAAGATGTAGAGTAGACTATATTAGCTACAATATTTATTTGCAAATTTTTCTCTATATTGTGCCGTTTAGAAATGATAGAAGTTATATACGTGAGATTATGTGTTAGGAGACACATTGTTTTTTATTTTTATTTGTTCAAAAATTTGTTTTAATTTTTATTATTTTGACCCAAAAGAGTACTGCAGTCCATAAAGACCATACAGAAATTCGTCCCTATTGAATGTAATAGTTACATAGTATTATGTAGAATCAGTCATAAAACTTTTGTCACTGAATATACACGCGACACTAGCGTCATCTAAAGATAAATTTCTAAGGGACTTAAATAGTTTTATCCAAGTAAATTTACGTAGAATAATATGAGGCACATTTATACCAAATGGTAATTATTACAAAAAATATCTGTCTCTAAAATTCAGAGCAATGCAAAACATAATATATTTTCTCAGTATTAAAAATGTTTTCCATTGCTTATGGCATAATATTAAATTCTTCCACAAACCCCTGAAATTACTCCTGATATTCTGAGTATAATAAAATTCAATCACCTGTATATACAGTTGCTCCCAGTCCCTCACAAAGAATTTCCAATTAAAAATATTAATTCCCGACCTAAAATTTCGTACCTGCCTCCGACTAAATAGAATCTGTCAAACACCTTGATGGTAATTGTGCTGGCGGAGCAGGTAAACTCGACGGGTTCCAGACCTCTTCTAACTTTTGTTAGGCATTCAACACCCTTGCCAGATTAGTCTTTCACAAATAACGCCCTTGTGCAAAGCCCGGGTTTGAGTATTTGTATTTGGGATCTATTCATGGAAAAACGTGCAGGATGTGAGGTTTCACAAATATTTGTGAAGATATTTTTATCTGGAAACTCAGAAATGCAGTAAATAGCAAGCAGACGAACACAGAGAATGAAAGGTCTATTTTCAAAGATGCAAAATCAAAGTTGTACTTATTGTAGTTCATACAACTTTCTTATACATATAAATATAAAATAGTCAATTCCGTTATATATTTATTTTTACCTTTTAAGCCGAATTTATGCAGCCATTTACATTTAATTTAATTTTCATTCAACAGTTAAATGTATATAACCTAATGCATCCATTCATGCAACATTCTCATTTTAATTTTCATTTATCTTTCATTTTAATTTAATTTATAAAGTTGGCCAACTTTTTATCTTTTAAGTGAGATTTATAAATGACGCATGCGCGAATGATCAGCTGATTGTGTTTATTTTTTAGTAAGGTTATGTGGTGTTTATTGCAATTAATGTATTGAAAAACAAATTCATAACTTCGTCTACGCTATCACTGTTATTGAACATCGTCACTTGTAAAATAACCCTCAATTTTATTCCATGCTCATATTTGACATTTATTACCTTGGCCACTTGCCTGTTTTTGTGCGCATGCGTTCATTTCCATTTATCTTGTTGCATGAATTCGTACATTTAAAAAGTATAAATGAGATTAAAAATTAAATTAAATTAAAAATGAAATGTAAATGTAAATGGCTGCATAAATCCAGCTATAGCCTATCTTGTTATTAATTTTTTTTGCAAAATTACATTTTGTTAGTTCAAACGATTATTATATCATAAAATTAATGTGTTATTCTGGGTTTGGCCTATGTCTTTAAATATGTTTATAGACTTTGTTTGAGAAAATAGGTATTCATTATATAATTAAGTTATTACAAGGTGTCATAAAAATTAAAAATCAATTAATTATTTGTACAATTTTCTCATTATGTGTTCACAACCTGTAATTACAAACGGCTATAAAATAACTATTTGAAAAATAATAAATAACTTAAAAATTCTGCAAGGATGAAAAAGTAATATTTCTGCACATTAATAGAATTTGAAAGGTTTCACAGTATCAATTATCAATTACCAATTAGACAAGGTGACTTTCTAATATCCCGACACCAAGTTCAAATTCAATATAAAGGTATTAAAGCGTCGGAATTGGTAAATTTTCCAAGAACTCGTAAAAAATGAATCGATACTTTGAATGAGTTTCCAAGAATGACAGGTGTTGTGACTTTACTGCAGGTCACTGCGCAATGTAAAGTTATTACTTAGTGATATTAACTGAATACTAATTTAGATGCACGCTTACATAGTTAAATAGTTACGGTCTACTATCGGCTGCCAGAGGTCTAACAAGGCAAATATAACACCAACTTTGTTCAACTGCATATACTTTAAATTCACTCTATTCAGTTTTCAAAAAAAGTAATATAGGAGATAAGCAAATTCATGTATTTTTTTTTTGTACTCATACATTGAAATGTGTTGTTTAGCGTTGCCTAAGCAACGTCCGAAATGTCCATTTCCCAGGTCTCCAACAGATAGACAAGCGGGAAATTTCGACGAAAACATTCCTATTTCTAAAGCGTTTATTAATAAATTATATAGTGCATTTCGTTACCAATGTTGGCAATAAAATCTGCCCGATATGACAGCTGTAAAAAACATAACCTACAAATGTAATGTTAGTTATCTCAATACAAATAAGAAATATAATAAATTTACAAGTGAATACGGTAAATATTATAAATATTTTAATTGTTTTCTATTATATTAGACAAATTAATTTATGTGTTTATATTTATAGTGCAACTTTGACAATTATCAAAATAACTATTTGAAGAACTTCATTTCTTTGTATGGACTGTTATTAGTTTTATACTTTTCGTACAAAAAATATTGTACAAACCTCTTGCGTGAAATTGGTTCCCGCATTTGGTATGTAAATAACTATTACATTGTTATAAACGGTTACAAAAATATTTGCTGCTCTTGAATATTATTTCTTGTGTGTTATCAATACTGGAATTTTATTTGGAATGTACAATTTAATCTTGCAGAAATAGATATTAACGTCATTTGCTAAACATCTGAATGAATGAAGATAAAAAGCAAACAGTGTTTGAGTACAATCTGTATTTGCTTCATATTTAATATATGCTCGATTGAGTGTGAATAATGGTACATGAGTGCCTACAGTTCTGAATGTTAGGTGTAAATGAAGATGTATGAACGATTGTTGTGGAAATGAGAGCTAGAGGAGTATGGTGAGTGTGACATTGAGAAGAACGTTATTTAAAAAAATCTGGTGTGGACACCACACTACTTTCTTATACAAATAAAACCAACTGAACACGTATGACTTGTTCCTTGCATATAACTTTATTTTGACAATTATTTGATATATAGATGTAAAATTTTATATTTAGTTTTTTATTCTCATTGTTACTATGCATTTATTTTTAAATAGAAATTAATTAATATCTAGTCTTCAAAACTTTCTAACTAATAATACAAATATTACTTTTATAACATTTCACACGACACATATTTTTGACACTTCACAATTATTTGACACGTTTGACACTAACAGGCAGATTCATCAAAGGGATTAGCGCTAACTCCATTTTTATTATTACTCGTAACTTCATTCTCCAATCTCAGAACATAATTATTTTAACTAAGGTTATAATCAAGATTGGTTAGCACAAAATTTGACCCATTTTGATAATATAATTAATTTAGAAACGAAGTTACAGATGATTGAAAAAATGGAGTTAACGCTAATCCCTTTGATGAATCTGCCTGATAGATATTAGGTTTGTTCCAAGTGGTCATTTCGGACATGTTTGTAACATGTTTGTGACAAATGTCAGTGCGCCTGCGAAAAATGTAAACAAGTTAAGTTTGAAACATAGACTGGAACGGTGAATGGAATGAAGCGTATGTGCATGCTCATTTTTTGTTTTGACAGCTAACCTTAAATATAAATATAAATAAAGAAATTCATACATTTTTCGCCACAAAAAAGAAATGAAGTTTACGTTTCAAAGTTAACTTGTTTACATTTTTCGCAGGCGCACTGAAATTTGTCACAAACATGTCACAAACATGTCAGAAATGACCACTTGGAACAAACCTAATGTTTTAGTTTTTGTTCCCATTGTAACTAAGATTATAGAAATATATTCTTAAATATACAATTTAGATTTTCTCAAAATTAGAAGCATGTACAAGAAAAGTTCAAATAACATTTTATATTCCAAATATTTTTGGTAACATCTTTAATTTAAACCTTTTTCTTACAGCTGATTCTATTTTTGAAATAAATAGAATTTATTGTTTTTTGTGTCCAGTAAACTTCCTCTTCCGGTTTTTTAATTTCATTCACAATCAACTCAGCTCCTCATTTTTTCATGAAACTTATAAATTCCAAGTTTCGGTAACATATGTTGTCTCGCTCATGAGATATTGAGCACACGGACATCAATCCATCCATCCTTACACACAGACATCATTGCGAAATTTGTCTTAACGGATTCAGTGGACGTCAAAATATGTATTTCTGCAAAAATCTCGTCAGCGATTTTTTTCATAAGTCCAATACTTCCTTATACTTTGTATAAGAAAGTAAAAATGGGAGTGAGTCAGTTGAGGTGGTTTGGTCATTTTGAGAGGATGTCGAATGAAAGGTTGTTGGAACTAATAATTGATGATGAAGAATAGACATGCTGTATGAATCGCACTATGAATGTGGACGAGCCGAAAGTTGTGTGCCCGGATAAGAATGTTTGATTGTGTTTCTGGGTTCGTGCTACCCCACTATGTGAGATATAGCGTAATGTACGTATATTTAATTATTTAATAAACAAATACTAGTTTTAAACTAAATACAAAAATCTGGATAATATAAATATTAAAAACTTTTGCCAAAAACAAAAGATAGATGTGCAAGAGGAACAACAGGAGCAAAATAAAAAGCGGCCAAATAGTCGACTGAAGAAAGAATTGAAATGAGGATCTCATGATCCATAGTTCGATGCGTTACCACAATTTACCCTCATAATGATTTTATTCATTATTAATTGATCGACGCAATTTGCAAACATTCAAAGCAATCATTTGATTTCAAAAGTATTTCTTATCAATTAAGAGAAAATTTAATTCAATTTTAACAGGTATTACCTACTCTTTTAAAAATTAAAGGTCAATTTAAAGTAGGTATTCTTTGGTCGTATTCTTAGTTATTTTAATTAAGTTATAAAGAAATGTTGCAGGTATTTCTAGATTTTAACCAATTAAGATAGACTAAAATTGATATTTCAGTTTAATTAAGTATCTGTAAATAATCGACCTGGATAGTTGTAAACATGTCTATAAATGACTTTTATTTATTTTGCTAATTAATACTAATATTTTTATGTATTACACATTTGTCGTCAATGTAGGATTCATTGAATGAACAAATATAAAAAGCAAATTAATATAATGAATTAAATATCGATTTGTATGTGTTCAACAACCACAACACTTCAATCGCCCGAAGGGCTTATTAAAAAAGAAATAATAATCAATACTGTTTGATATCAAACACCTCACCCTCTATATAGGGTTAACCATGACCGTAGTTGAACTCATAACAAAAGCTAATAAAATAAACAAGAACGAACCCTCTATCGCTACAAACAATAACCTCACACGAGTGAATACAACACACAAATACCCGGATACAAAACAAAAAGACCAAACACTCTTCTTGAATGAACCCCAACTTAACTTCTCATACAATCACACCGTCAGCAGTGGCCAGACATATTCATGAACTGGCTAAAGACTTTCAAAGAGTGAAGTGCTTGCTTGTTCCGTGCCGTTTGGGGATCATGATAGAGCTAATACACACTAATATTAAACAATGTGCGCATAAACCATAAACGAAATATGAAATATTTATATCAAAATCGTGTAACACTTACGGAATAATAAGTAGTGAAGTATTTCTTTTTCCTTTAAATATTTTACAGTAAAGCGATATAACGAATTGAACATATTTTGACGTCACAGGTATTGATGCTATTGGCCAGAAATATGAAAATTGCAAATCACGAGTCTACCGCTGCGCCCAACGCCTATTGTGGGCTAAAATAGAACTACGAAATGTCATTTTATTTGTTTTGTTTGTTAGTATTTAAGATTATATTTGTTGGACTTCTATTACTTGTTTTATAATTTCACTGTTTTATTGTGCTGTGTTGAAAAACTATTGAATAAAAATGGGTGTTGAGGTTAGGTTACATTACTACCAGTGTCACTGTTCTCAAATTAGCGTATGTTATTTACTCGAATATCAAGTAAAATACTCTAAAGTTGCCAAAGGAATTATATCTTTATTTTTATTAAGTTTAATTGTTGTAAATTAAGACTTATAATACGTAAATATTATTTTTATATTAAAAAATATATAATATATATTATCATGAAAAATCGTTGTTTTAGTGCCACTGGAGCAGTACCCGTGACGTCACACAAAATTTAAAAAATCATATCTCTGGTAATACATGGAATTTTCACATACTGATCGTCATAGAATCTAATAAAGTTTCATACAAAAAAAAAATAAAAGAAAATTGGTTTATGGGCCCATTACACAAATTTAGAAATATGTAATTTGACAGCATTGCCCCATAGTCAGAAAAGGATATATAGCGTGACGATATATTTATATACTTCGAATCCAGAAGATGTAATTGTACATTTCATGAAAAGGACATTTAAGTTTTCATGAAATGTATAATTTGGTATCTTTTAGATTAGGCATATACTTCTTGTTAAACGTTTCTTTGCTGTTAAATTCTGGTTTTGTAGCTGAAGTAAACCTAACAGAATAAATGCTATTTTAATGGTAAACTTCAAAGATGAATGCTTTATTATTGTATTTATAAGAAACAATAACAAACATCCTTTGATGTTCTATTGAGCTGTTTTCAACACTCTAGATTATACTGAAGCTACTAGATTATTTTTGGATCTAGCTAATTTAAATGAGCATAAATAACTTTACTTTGTGGTCACATACTACCTTCTAGTATCAAAATTATAACGTATATATTAATTTGAATCGAAGTAACAATTTAGAACTTTTAATTTGGCTGTTCACAACATTTTGCTTTTCTTTCAATTCTATAAATGAGAGATGTTATTCTCGGTCAGATTTATGTATTAATATCTGTTCACATCTCTGTTAATAATTTCACGATTTAACCCAATTTCAAAATAGTACAGTGCAAAGTGTAAAATTGATAGATCAAATTTCACAAATTTTTATCTCCACACTCGCAAACCGTACAAATTTTTTGTTTGCGTGGAATATGTGCCATTCCATTACTTGTTGTAGAATATACTATTATGCGGGAGTTTACGTGTTGGTACATTAGATTTATCGACTATAATGTAATAATTATCAACAATAAATAAGAAATTAGTATATAAAAAATAAGAAATAAATAACTAAAGGCAAATTGTATGGTTTTGCAGTCAAATCACGTCATATTTATCGCTATATTTTGTTTAAGTTTTGCTCATATTATATTAAATAGATATCTGCAGAAAGATGTGACTAATTATCAAACTGTTAGATACAGTTCCGACAAATCATGACTCTATTAGTATAGAATGGAGTAAACAGCTCCGTGATAACGTATCGGACTGTGAATCATAAGATTCTAAGCTGAATTCCATAGTCGACAAATTTTTACATACAAAAAAACTACCACTTGGCTTTTCTCAGTAATAATATAACAAGAGAGTAAGAATAAATTGAAAATAATTTGACAGATCTTTCGAAAACTTGTTGCCAGGCAATAGCCAAGAAAGCCCGTAGGGCTTGAGTGGCTATTGCCAAATGGCGACAAGTTTAAGAAAGATACTGGAGAATTATTTTCTAATTTATCGAACTCTCGAGTTATATTTAATTAAATTATTTTTTTATTTCTTCATCGGGCACGTCACTAAATCTTATCTTTTTTGCTCATTTTTACTTGTGTTGATGATAACTATCTGACATCTGTCAACAAAAACAAAAAAGCTACAGAGAAAATTGTCGGGAATAATCACAAGAGCATTATTCTCAGTATAATAATGACAGGATTGGTTAAAACGCAGACACGTGACATACAATAAAGCATTACAATGGTTTAAAGAAACGTCAAAAAATAATCTTACTAATATCTTTGGGATTGTGATTTGTCGTCTGGTACTCGTAAGAATATATTACATACCTATAAAGATTTCTTCAATGCAGCGTGCAATATCCAGAAATGAGTTATTGTACAATAGACTGGAACCTTAAGAACCATCGACTGTATAACAGCCCCAATTTTTCATAATACCAAACTAATACTGAAACAATACTAAGAGTTCTGACTCTAAGGTCAAGTTAAGAATCATTTCTAAGCATACAATTCCTACATCACAAACGTAAAAGTCACCAAACAACCTCACCTTCCACAAAAACCCTGCTAGTCCGCGTCACAATGAAATATATTCCACCCACACATGGACAATATCGGTAAATTAATTCCCTTCAACCGTTCCAGCGCTGAAGAAGTGGCAACGAATCCACTACAAACCACCAACACCTAAAGAAGAAACATGAAACATGAAACAAGAAACTCGTTTCGGTTCGTTCCGTTGTTACGTTCAGAGATTTACGATCTGAGTCAAAGCGATCTGTTCAAAATGTTTCATGCTACATGGTGAGCCTTACCATATACAGCGGGACATGGGATACGACGCCGGGCAGTTATGGGAAATGAACAGAGCAGGAGTTGAAAAATTCAACATTTTAGGGAGGTTTTATGTAACAACCTCACGAAACATACAATCCAACTTTACGTCCAATAATTCTATTCATAGTTAGTTCTTCTGCTGTTCCACTAAACAAGCTTTCTGATTCGCCCCCAAAGCTATTAGAGTAAATAGCTCCTTGGTAACTCATCGTACTGTGGATCAAAAGATGGTTTAATCCTCATAGTCAACAAATGCCGAGTATACTACCGAAATCTGCATTTAGCAGAGTGCCACACCTATAAATTGCTTAACTGTGTGATAATATATTTATCCAACACCTCTCAGTAAATGCTCTATAACTATGGCGATTTTAAACAAGGAAAGTAACAGATTACTTACTAGTGGGTATAATTTTGAGAAAAGTTACTAGTGAGTAATTTTCTATTTATAACAATAATAATAACATATAACACCTTGGTAACCAATGCGATTGACATTTTAATTAAAAAAAATTTAAAGCATATGTTACTGCCAAATTATATTTCTTTAATAAATTTTGCATTTATTAAGAGATATATTAAACATTATACTTCACACGTGGGCAAAATGGAATTATCCATTCGATAAAATTATCACACTCAGCCTTCGGTTTCGCGTGCTAAATTTTCTCTCGTCTGTAATTCCTTACTTTGTCCACTTGTAAAGTAAATAACTATTATTTATTTATTTTTGATATTAGAAAACAAATACTTTTATAACATATGGCGGCTGTATGGATAGAATAAATGTTTCATCACGCTATTTATTCTTTTTCCTATTTCACTTACACAAAGTCAATTTTATGACACTGTTTTTCTCAAAAACAATGCTACAAAATTGAACTGTTTTTGGGGAATGTATTATTTGTAAAATTAACAGTCTCTCAAACTTGGGGCTGTCATTGCTCACGTAAAATTATTGAATCGAAGCCCCTGCGTCGGGGTTGCAGCCTGGGACCCGATAGGCTCCGCGGGCAAAGCCCCTTGGTGACTAGTGGTATATTAAACATGCCGTACAATTTTATTTTATTTTTATTGAAATTATGAATGTGAAATGGATTAAAGTAGTATGAACAACTCGTGTTACAATGCCTAATTGTAACACTCGTATTTTGCGTAACTCGCCTTCGGCTCGTTTACGCAAACTGTACTCGTATAACAAAAAAGGTCATTGTAACACTAATTGTTCAATATACTATTATGGCTGTGGTTTCTTTTCATAGGAACTACGGGTCTGTTTTCAGATACCTAGTCAAATGTTGAGTTTGAAAATTCCAGAAAAACTTTATTATGTCTAGGTTAAAATAGCTGAATCAATACAGTAAATTTATAATCTCCGAATAACAACACAATGATGTATACAGGTACTACAATGATCCATCTATTTTAAGTCAAGCATGCTAATGTGTCTGTAGAATTTTCAAATTCAATACTTTCCTGGATATGTATATTATACCTAGAAATAACAGACATTATTAAGAGTTTCTTGTAATTGTAGGGCTTTGTAGCAAAATACATAAAACTCACATTACTTTCAAACTTTATTCACAGCACAAACCAATGGAAAGAAATTAGAGAGCATAATATAGTTAAAACGTCAATTTTCATTCTCCACTGAGCTATAGCTATAGTCTATATACCCCATCTTTAAAATTCTAGAAGTTAACTTTAATTAACCAAAATAAATACGAGGTATAGTAAAAATTAATATTCATAACTAGTTTAATTAACTTTGCGCATTAGTTTCTGTTAATTTAGAATCATTTCAGTTTGTAGTTACACCACAGAATCCGGTCCTGGAAAAATGTAAATGAATAACCTGATTCCCTTGATTCATCGTTTGATAAAAAATTGAAAGAAGTGTTTGAATTGGTTGAAATGAAGAAGGCGATATAAATTTTATTTCGAGCTTCAAGATGGAGATAGGGATAAATTTTTATGTGAGAAACTGACCAATTTGAGAGAGACGTTCCAGTTTTATGGATGAACGTGAACGATAATTTTTTACGTGGAGAACTGAAGAGTGACCTTAATTTAATTGAGTGGTGTCCTGGAATTAAAAATGAATTATGGAAAAGTTATTACTTAATGTACCTAATGAACGGTAGAAGCATGAGTGTAATCACTCGAAAATTAAATTTTGACATCAGTTTCAGATATTTGCACAGTCATGTAGGTCGCGGAGAGGTTGCGCATTTATTGAAAAACAATAAACTTCTCATGAAATCCTCAGTTCGAATCCCATAGCCGATATTTGCAATCCTACACTGATAAAAATGTTTTCTTGCAACAAACAGATTCCTCTTAAATGAAGAGAAAAAATGATTTGAATAGTGCCAATCCGATTTTCGTTTTCATTGAAAACTTTTGTAGGTTTAATAAATATTCATGCATGAAAATTAATTTAGTTTTGAAGGAACACATCAAAGTATTCAACTGAGACTCATTATGAGGACGAAGTATTTAGCATAGGAGTAGTTTTAATTCAAAATGATTTATTTTTATAAGTGTAACTTTACCTCTGCCATCTTTGGGAACCGTAACTTGTAGGCTGGTAACCTCATTTAACTAGCATAATATATAATTTCACGAGAAACAGAGTGCAATATTTATTTTATTTAATTTAAATTAAGAAATTTTTTGTGATTCCATTCATATTTACTATCTATCTGTACAAAGATAGTCAGTAAATTTTTATGATAGGTTAAGTGACATGGGAAAGTAACTGCCATCGGCAATACTTTACTTACATTTACTTAATTACAATAATTACAACTGACTAATAAGATAATACTATAAAAATAATTAATCTTATAATTAATTTATTATTTGCTTTTATTAAAAATGAATGGTTTCTAGAAATGTATTGTCATCTGCGAGATCCACAACTTTCTAATAATATTACATTGTTTATGAACTGATTTAAAAATTAAATATATCCATTAAGAAAATAAAAAGAAAAAATTATATTATATAGATTTTGTCTTTATTACTTTAAGGCTTAGGGGATAAATATAATTTTTAGATTGTTCTTAGCCGTAGAATTTTACAATTTTATTTTTCTATACAATGACTTCATTTTGAATGTTCAATAATGCCGATTTACACAATATATCACTAACAGAAATTTGAGAAAGCGGAGTGACATATGCAAAGTGAATAAAAGGTATAATGATACATTTATTTATTTGATTGTTATTTTTTGTTATATATATAAACCATTATTTTCAATTGGATTAGATTTTATGCGTTTATCGTCTTCCTTCACACCCCATAACTTTTGCTTTAATAATAATCATGATGCCATAAATTCTCATAGAAATTTTTATGACCTGCACAAATGCACAATAATAAATTTTAAAATTTCTGAGGGAAAATAAGGGGACCTTACTAAAATAACTTAATTTATTACTTTAAATGAAAAGTTATGACGTATGAATTGTTTGATTATAAAATACTATATAATTCAATTGTCGTAAATAAGTTTTGAAATGATAAACGCATTTATTTTCAATTCGAAATGACAATTTTAAATCATTTATCATTTTAATTTCTAACCCACTAAATAAAATATAATTAACTTTAAGGGCTAGTAACAAAGTTAGTGCTATTATATTCCATTTGAATATTCCCCTCTAAAGTAATTATAGAATATAATAGAACCCTCATCAGAAATCAGCACCCTTATTTTTAGATACATTGTTTTCAAACTAAACTTAACTAAAGGTAGTATAATGTGTTGACCAATTAATATTTTTTTAATACCTACAAAGGTATTTATTTTTTACCAATACAACCCTTGTCAAAGATGAAAGCCGTTATATATTGCTTTGTTCTCAAACAGACTCTAATTGATAGTTAATACCGTAGTAGCACTCTCGTTTTAAATGCAATAAGCGTTGAGGGTTCAAATTCTGCACAATTCAATTTATAATATTAAAAACACAACAAATCCCTATTCTGTAATTGAAATCAAATTCTTGTTATCAAAAATAATTTACATACATATCTCAATATGAATAAATATTGAAAGAAGTTTCCAGAACTCATCACATAAATAATAGTACATTATGTTACTAGGAGTTGAAACATGGCTTTAGCCGAGACTACACAAATTGAGAGAAACAAAAAGAATATTCAAATCCGATTGACATATACTAATTTTTCTTCAAACATTCCAAAGTAAACTTGTGGCATATAAAATACAAGTACCTATACCATTTTTTTTCTGCCATTAAAAACAATAAAATATAAAACATGAGAGAATCAAGCAACACAACTGTGATTCGTCAAAGGTGCCCCTGTAGGTGCTGCCACCAGTGGTATATGAAACAATTACATATTATTGTATTTGTAACAAAATGATTAACTTCTATATCGTATATGTAGTAGCAAAATATACAGGCTGGTCCATCGCTCTGTATTTTTTATTTTATGCGATTATTATAAATATTACCCAAATTTTTTTCAGACTAAGTTTATTTTACATAAAAATGTCCATGTATCTGCAGTATAAGGTTTTCTACCGGGTGCTCCATTTCTGCGCAATAGTATGTAACTTAGTATTTTTAAATGAAACACCCTATATATTTTTACAAAATTTTAAAGATCTTATATTTCTCTTTAAATAAGTTCTTATTCACTATAGTACTGAAATGATTAGTACAAAAACTATTCACGTTTTTATGATTCAAAAATCACACAGAAAATATGCCATATAATTCTGTGTGAATTTTTAAACAATCAGATTAGTTGCTGTCAGATCTTTAATAATTATTATTTACTATTTTCACTTAGTTTAACAACTTTTTTTTGTTATATTTTATTTAGTTTATTGAAATTCATGTTCAATTCGAACATTTTTGATAAATTTATTTATTGTTTTTAACTTCATGGCAAACTTTCGGTGTGTGATTCTTCTTAAATAAAAACGTGAATAGTTTCTGTACTGATTATTTTAGGACTATAATGAATAAGAACTATTTTAAAAAGAAAGAAAAGGTCTATCAAATTTTGCAAAAATATATAGTGTTCCATTTAAAATTATATAGTTGCATATCATTGTGAGGAAATGGAACACCCAATAGAAAAACTTATACTGCAGATACATGGGCATTTTAATGTAAGATAAACTTTGTCTGAAAAAAATTACGGTAATAATTATAGTAATCGAATAAAATAAAAAATACAGACCGATGGACCACCTGTATATATAATATTTGCATATAGTTCTGTATTTTTTTTTTTTTTTTTTATAAAACGACGTTGCGACAATAAAGTTAACCGAGAAGTTAACTTAGATCAAAGATTACACAAATATAAACATAAAATTTTAAACGGACAACAGTAAACCACGACTTATTAAGCTCAAAGCCTATATTTAAATTAAGATCATTTGATGATTCAATTACTTCTCTAATTAGTCTTCTCATCCAGTTATTTTCTCTTGCTAAAACCATCGTATTTTCGAAAGTAATTTCAAGTAATTCTATAATCGAAATAAATTGGATTTGTTGTTTTACACATTTTACAATTATAACCAAATTAATAATTGGGTAAATAGCTCCGTGGTAACGCGTCGGACTGTGGATCGTGAGATTCTCAGTTCGAATCCCACAGCTGACAGTTACCAATTTAAATTTACCCCTGTGGTTCCCCCTCCACTAACATCTTTGGTGGCTATGATTTGACGGCTGGTAACCGCACTTCACATGCAAAAATATATCACTTACCGAGATCTGCGAAAGCAGAGTGCCACACCCAAAATGGGGAAAAGGCGTGATGATATATTTATTTTTTCTACCAACATCAACTTAGTTTTGCGTATTGCGATAAAACTTAAAATTATGTAGTTTTGTTACAGACATCATTGAGAAAATGTTAAAAACGGGTTCCGACAGAAGACATCATCGTAATCGATATTTTCCGGATTTCTTTACTTCCCTTATGTTATTTACGAGGGCAGTTTGATAAGTCCGTGACTTTTCGAATTTCCCGTGTAGTAACTTTGATGGTAACACTGCTCCCGTCAACTAACATCTAGTAATAGACTAAAGTCAAAATTTGAGTAAGCTGCGTCGTTGCGTTTTTGTTTGTCAGCCTTTAAAAGCAGTCTACCTCGTGAATTTTAACGAAAATGGATGAAATTAAATTTCGTGTGCTGATTAATCATTAATTTTTGCGTTAAAAAACCATCACCGAAACCAAGGAAAAGCTCAATAAATATTATGGGGACTCTGCACCATCAATTTCAATGGTTAAGAAGTGATTTACTGAGTTCCGTTGTGGTCGTACCAGTACAAATGACGCCGAACGTTCAGGTCGCCCAAAAGAGGTCGTCATGCCAGAAATTGTCGATAAAATTCATGAAATGATATTGAACGATAGGAAAATGAAAGTGCGTGAGGTGGCTGAGGCTGTGGGCATTTCAACTGAGCGGGTACATCACATTTTACATGAATATTTGGACATGAAGAAGCTATCGGCGCGATGGCTGCCGCGATTGCTCACATTCGAGCACAAGCGCAACCAACTTCACCATGGCAAAAATTTATAAATTAGGCTACAAACTGCTACTTCATCTAGAATATTCTCCAGATCCTCTGTGCCTATTTTCTTTTAATAAACTTGAAGAAATGGCTGGGTAAAAGGAGATTTGGGTCTAATGAAGAGGTCATCACTGAAACAAACGCCTATTTTGAGGGTCTTGAGAAAACCTTTTATTTGGAAGGAATTAAAAAATTGGAAAAACGGTAGACTAAATGTATTGAGCTAAAATGGCACTATGTAGAGAAATAAAACGCTTTTTCGCCGAAATTTTTTTTTTTATATGAAAAGTCACGGACTTATCAAACTGCCCTCGTATATGGCGCAGTATAAATAAATAAATATTTATTAAAAAATTTAATCTTTATTTTCATTATTTATTTTTATTACTTTCACAAATAAAGCGGATATAAAATTAGTTCCACAAGAAGTGTGAATTATTTTGCTAATTGCGTGATGTGATGAAGAAAGTTTAGTACGAAATCCAATTAACGACTAAAACATATTACTCGGCTTCTTATTAATTAAAAGCTATTATTTATTTTCAGAGAATTCTATAGTTCTATAGTTATAATTTAATTAATATGCGGCTATAAACACCAACAAACAAAACTCCAAATAAGTACAAATTTAATTAAACTTTCAAATTTGAGAAGAGAATAATCGTTCTACATTTTTGTAATAGCATACGTAGATAACGAGAAGAAAAACAGCTATAAATGTTTACTGAACGCAAAACTAGTTGCTAAATTTGATACGGATCAAATTTCTAATCAAGTTTATAATAGAGTTTATTCGATCTGTTTCACTGTACTAACATTAAAATGGGGCAATAAATAGTTAAATTAGAAAAAGTGGAACAAGAAATTTTGATTAGATGAATTATAAAGTTAATGTTACACATGCAATCGGATTTCTGAAATTACTGCCTATCTTTAAAATATGTGTAGGTGTGTGTTCTGAAAGAAAAAGCAATTTCTATTTCTTATATACGGCTTTTAAATAATTACTTTAGATACTTTAGATGAGCACATTATATTTCTTTTGCAATTCCATTTATTGCAATATAAATAATATACTTATACAGGCCCATTAAAGTTTAATTTACATTTATTTAAATGACTACAAAATATTAAAAAATGTCTAATTCTATAAAAAAAGCGACAGTAAATTCGAGGAATAGGATTTGTAACAAACATATTATACATAATCTTTCTTAATCAATGAGCTATATTTATAACCATCCGTAAGTTTTACATTCAAAATGGTATAGAAAACAGTTTCAAATAAAAACTACCTAAATCATTTATTTTAAGAATTATGCCCAATAAAACTAAATAATTTTCAATTTCATGATGTTTAAGTTACGAGTTAATTACATTTTAGTAAACTTACAAAGATTTTTCAAACATTACTCAGTAAAGAATTGATGTCTGTTACATTCTATATTATAATAAAATATGTGTTGAATAGCTAGCTATAATTTTTATTTATAACTCTTTTTTCTTACACACATACAGGGTGTAACATAAATAGGTACATTAAATTTAACCAGTTGTGGAACTTCGGCGAGATGAACAATATTTCTTAATAACTTGTTTTTCCAAAACATCTAATATTAGTTAAAATTCTTTAAAAATTTATCAATAGTTATATCACGAGTGCTAAGAATTTAATCGATTAAATTTGACATGTCTAGCTTATGCAAAAATTTTTGCTTAAAAAGTGTTTGAGTACATAATAATTTGAAAAAATCCCGAGACCGCAGGTCGAGGGATTTTATCTTAAATTATTATGTACGATAACACTTTTTTAAAAGCAAAATTTTATAAATAAGCTAGACATGTCAAATTTAATCGATTCAATTTTTTAGCACGAGGGGTATATGTCAAGATTATTTCATGAATTATAGCACAAACTTTAATACTTGCCGAAGAAATTATACTAAAACGTTGATTCTGACACATTTTACATAAATAAATCGGTACACTCATAAACAAAAAGGACCATAAAATTTTGTTGTTATAGTGTAACTATAGCAAATTGATTGTTTTTCTTTTTATTTGTCAAATAAATGTCAAAAATTTGTAAATAAAAATAGCTTGAATTGAATAATTCAGCATGTTTAAAGATATAGAATACCAGTAAAGGTAAAGAACATGTAAGTATCTTGCTTCTGCAACTAATTATCCGGCTAAATATGCCTTCAAAATGTTCAAAATTTCCATATAAAAGCTAGCTTCAATTTACTCGCGAATAAACAGCATGGTGCTGTTTATTCACTTATCTAAAATGCACAACAATGGAAAATGAGACATTCTGATTGGTCAAATTTGTAATGAGTGAAATAATCAGAATTAAATGTCTCGCCAATGGAGAACATATGACTGTATAGATGGCGCTAGTGTAGACACTGTACTAGAGCTCTATTCTAGTACCTTAACTGTGCTACTGCGCATAACATCTGTTTTTGCGTCGTGAAAGCTAACCTAAATTTTGTATTTTTGCAATAAAAAAAATGTATTCAAACGATATTGAAGCTGAAGAACAAATTCTAATGATTATTTTTGACGTTTATTTAAACCAATGAAATGCTTTATTGTATGTCACGTGTCTGCGTTTTAACCAATCCTGTCATTATTATACTGAGAATAATGCTCTTGTGATTATTCCCGGCAATTTTCTCTGTAGCTTTTTTGTTTTTGTTGACAGATGTCAGAAGTCAGATAGTTATCATCAACACAAGGTAAAATGAGTCAAAAAGATAGATTTTGTGACGTGCCTGATGATGAAATCAAAAAATAATCTAATTAAATACAACTCGAGAGGTCGATAAATTAGAAAATAATTCTCCAGTATCTTTCTCAACAAGTTTTCGAATGATCTGTCAAATTATTTTCAATTTATTCTCACTCTCTTGTTATATTATTAATGAGAATACCACTCGAAATTACGCAAGTAGCAACTAAATCGAGACGTCAGTATCCATTCGCAATAATTGTATATGTAAGGGACGTAAAAATTTTCAGTAATTATAACAAGAGAGCGAGAATAAATTGAACATAATTTGGCATCTTTCTAATTTATCGAACTCTGGAGTTATATTTAATTAGATTATTTTTTTATTTCATCATCAGGCCTGCTACTACATCTATCTTTTTCCTCATTTTTTACTTGTGTTGATGATACCTATCTGACAATTGACATTTGTTAACAAAAACAAAAAAACAACAGAGATTATTCTTGGGAATAATCACTAGAGCTTTATTCTCAATAATAACAGAATTGATTAAAACACAGACACGTGACATACAATGAAGAAATTTATTGGTTTTAAGAAGCGTCAAAAATAATCATTCGAATTTTCTAAATATTTTGTACACTTAAAATTTACAAGAAATTATGTAGTGGTTTTGAAAATCATTGTGATTCTCGTTTTGGTATTTTGGTGAGTGTCTTTTAGTTTTTGCACACGAACTTCATGGCGTGTTTCACCTATAAAAAAAGGAATTTCCGGGTTCAAATCCCAGTTACGAATTAACAATTAAATTAAAACTAGTTTTGTTTTACTTCACAACTCACAAAAAACTAAATCAAATAATTTCTCCTCTTCCAAAATGATTATCAGGAACGCTATCAAGAATCTCCGCACGCAAGTTTCACTATAAACCCCGGTTAATAAATATTCTAATCTCCTTTCTCAACATCATAAACTTACGCAATCAGATACGTCAAATAATTTTGGAATTTTACTCTTTGTTTTCTTTTGGTATGCACGGCATACTGATGTTAGTTAAGCCATTTCTACCCAGCGCCAATTCAGCGATAAAGTAGCATTATTATTAACATACAACGTTAAGATCCCGCAATTTTGTACGCTACAACGATATGCTTAAGTCGTTTCTAGAAGTACAAGTTAATCGGAGATTGAAATTGAAATAGTTATCTTTTCCTGCGCAGATTTTAATTTTATGTTATTAATACTGTATAGTGAAACTTACGATTTTATATGCTTCAGTTGGTAGTGAATTAATCGCTCTGCAGGGGCGTAGTTTATATTTTTGCAGAAGATCAGTTTAATTAATTACTACCTTTAGACGTGTTTTAGTTTCAGTTTTGTTTTGATGATGCCAGATTAATACGTGGTATGTATGTGACAAATAATCGTACAATTTATAAGACACAGAAGCTGTAGTTTAACGATTACTTTACTTTTGCTGTAACATTTTTTTTTATGTTGCTTTATAATTTCTCCCTTATTCGTATTTATAATAGAAACAGATTATTTCATTTAAAATTGGCACTAAAGTGCTCAAAAATCGTCATTAAAAGCTAAAAAATCGTCACTAAAGTAACCCATTATACGACGATTTTGAGCAACCCAGAGTTGGCAACCATTAAATAATTATTTACAATTAGTATAATTTTGGCAGATATCTTGAAAAACATAATTTTGAGTGTTATTTACGATAACTTCACTTCTCGAGGTTGGCAACACTGACTGTCAGTTTCAATTGACAACTGACAGATGTATAAACTTAACCTATATTGTAATTTTTTTACAGTTTTTTCAAATTTTAGATTTCCAATAAAAATTAATATGTACCTCGACACTGAAGTTCCTTTTTATCACTCACATGGTTTATTTTCCTCGGCCCTATATGGGTCTCGGAAACTAAATTCCATATTCGTGATAAAAAATTGAACTTCAGTGCCTTGATACATAAATAACTATTAATATTTATTTAGAGCAATGTATAATTCGGAATGTAAAAAAAAATATATAAATTATTAATCACAGAGACTTTGACACCTATTCTGTTGATAATGAAGAAGTAACGTTCTTGTTTGTATTTCAAGGGTTCCGTGTTCGAATTCCAGTTAATATAGGGATGGATGGAAACATTTAATTTCTTTTTTGCACACATATACATAATTGGGCCTTTTCTACCTTTCGGTATTGAGGTGAATGATATCAGAGTTCTTGTAGCACATGTTTTTTTGCAGATATTTGTCCAATGCAGTGTTCTTATTTCTGGCCAATTTATTTTTCTACGCTCTAATGCTTTTTTTGACTTGTTGGACCTATTTCTTCTTTAGACGTCCTCTAGATCTTTTTCCTTAGTTTCTGCTGACGAGTGCCTATTTTGCAATTCTACTGTTCTACATTCTTCATAGAACATAGGTATTTCTTCGATAACGGCTTATAAATGTTTAACTTGAATATCTTTTCTGAAATCTTCATTGTGAGGTTTTTAAAATTAATATTAAACTTTGAAGTTTGCGCAACAAAAAATATTAAAATATCGTTGGACTTTGAATAATCGTTGTCAACATTGTTAGCTAACAACAACGTGTTAAAATTTACATTGTCAAATTTATATTTTTAGTTTTATAATTTTACAAAAGTCGAAAAACAAGTATATATTTACTAAATTGTACAATTTCAAATATTTTTACGTACATTTACATTATAAAACTTCAATAAACTGTACAGCTGACAAACTTTTTTTTATTGTATAATTATAATGTAAGTTTGCTCTATCTAATATTATCTACTTTACCACTCCACATTCCATCTTTACTTTTTAAAACGGCAAAAGCCTTTGACAGTCTTCTCTGAAGAAAGAATCCTAAATTTCCTGCAGTCTGTGTCGCAATTCTTCGTTTATAACTGTAGGATAATTTCGCATTTTTTTTTTCAACTCTATAGTTTCGATTCGGGTAAATCGGGCCAGCAACAGAATATTATTAGTAATATAATGCAGTTTAAAAAAATATGACACCGTGCATTCTACTCGTGTTTATTTATATTTAAACTTTTTAAAAACATTAAACGACAAATTTGTTACTGGCAAACGCAAACTCATGTAAAGGGCTCGTAAGATTCACTGATATTTTATTGCATATGTTTTATTCGCATTAAAAACTACCAAAAAAATAATACAAATAGCTTTTCCTATTTCACGTACACAAAGTCAATTTTGTGCAACTGTTTTTGGGAACTTTATTATTTGCAAAATTAACAGTCTGTCAAAGCCCCTTGGTGACCAGTGGTATATTAAACATGCTGTACAATTTTATTTTTATTGAATTTATGAACGTGAAATAGGAAAAGTAGTATGAACAACTCGTGTTACAATGCCTAATTGTAATACTCGTATTACAAAAAAGGTCATTGAACACTAGTTATTCAATATACTATTATATAGTTTCAAAAACTAAAATCTTGTCCATGATGTAAATTGTATAACTCATATCTTCTAAATTCATCACTGCAATTAAACGCAATAAAATTACTCTCTTAAAAATAGGAATGGTACATCCAGCTGCGCAGTTTATTGTTCATAGTTCTAAGGTGTGTTAAGTAAAACATATGACTACGGGTGACACATTACAAACGTTGTCATGGTAACGAGTATATGGCGGAACTTTACTGTCGTAATCTACTGAAATTTATGGATATTTTTATAAGCTCGCATGTGATTCAAATGTTCCCAGCAAGGGAAAGCATTCCTGTGAAATATATAGCGTTGTTTTGGTTAAGCCGATAATCTCTTCTGAGAAGACATCATAATATATACAAAAAGTTTTGGAATGAGTAAGTTTTATAGCTGCGCTCATAAAACTGCACCGATAATCGACTTTGTAACAATAATAAACTTAAACTAGCAAACTGCTTGAAGAGCAATAATTTTAAGTTTTGCAAGAACTAAGAACAACAAGCTACATGCATAGCGCAATAATATAAGTTTGATGAGTATAGGTATTAACAATTCCAATAAAAAGCGGCTTATACCCTGCAGAAAAACAAATTCTAGGGCCTGTAAACAATACAATTAATTTACTACATGAATAACGTATAACACAATGGCTTTTTCTTCTTTTTATTGAAAGAAAAATGTACATCAACTGTCGTAGTCTTAATACTCGGAACAGTGTTAATTACAAACTTTAATTTATTCAATAATTTACATATTGTATTTGCGTAAATAATATTAAATTTATTGTAGAATATTGATAGCGTTGCAGAACTAAAATGAGTTTGTTAATTTGCTGATGTTATGTGTTCTGCTGCGATTTGTATTTCTGGTAATTTTTTTTATCATGATGCATTTGTAGGTTATGATTTTATGTCCAATTTATAGTAATTTTTATGTCTCCGGCTTTTATAATTTTGAAGAACCTGGTGGAAATAAACGTTACATCTGCTGTTTCACTTGCCTCTTCAATTCTTCATTTTTACGTATTGTTGTATGTACTGGTATTTATAAAATTGTTATTTTATTATGTTGTATATTAGATTTTGTATATTTTTGTATTTGTGGATGTGGGTTGTACATATTTTATATGACAGAGTTCATTATGAAACGTTCTTGTACTCACAACCTTGGAAACAACATTTGGTGCACGCCATTGACAACCAGGAACTTTCAATTTGCGCACTCGTGCGATAAAATATACAAAACATACTGGCTTTCCGCGGATATTCAACAGCAAAATCATCTTAAAACTAACAATATTTAGTTCATAAAATGTTATTCACACCGATTTTCGTATATTAAAACCAGCAATAACCATTGATAATTGTCAATAATTTAAAGGAATATGTATACAGTATGATTTTTCAACTGTCTTATCATCAAATTCCTTAGCAACCGGTTGCTATGATTTTACTGCTGTAAAAGTGTAAATTTTACCAGTATTTTGATTACATTTTAATTCTGTTAATAGTATATTGTGTTATTAGGAGTAAATGTGATACTTTGTGTGCTGAAGTTTGAACGACGAGCGAAGAGAGTTTATCTGTTTCATTTTTAACTGTCAAATTATAGAATGGAATACAAACTTCTTGCGGAAAGACGTCATCCACGCATTTTTAATTCAAATAAGTACTCATACGGGAAAAATGTCTTCCCGAACTTGAAATGTCCTCGTAAATAACTATTATAAATAAATCTCAATTTAGAAATTATATGAAACTTCTAATTTTATCACATTTTTATTAATTCTCTCATGTTGTGTACGGATACAATAATTGTATGGTAAAGATAAATACAAAAAATACATAAATTCATCGAGATGTGAACCCTGAGTCCCCGGCATACAAACTAGGAACGCAAGGAAGTTAAATTGTCATTGAATTCGAACAGTTTTTGTCATAACAGAATCAAAGAAGTTCGCTTCAAAATACTGAATCCGTGGATTCAAACCTCGCTCATTTCAACTAATAACTATAAAAAACAAATGAGTCTAAATGATTCCTGTAATAAGGAATTATTAACATACAGGAAAGCTACAAACTTTTTCTTCTTTACGGTATTTCGATTTCGAATAAGAATAAAACAAATATTTATCTTATTTTCAAAAAGAAAAAAATCTAATCTCAAATGGTTAATTACAAGATAATGGTGTAAGAATTAAAAATAAAGTAAAAAAATTCATCTCGCTTGCAAGATGCTATAATACACCTAATGGTTCTCTATCCTATACCCCGGTTAAATTTTCATTAAACCAAAAACCTGATACCATGAAAAACTGACAATCAGCTTACCTTCCACTTTGCCCATGGCTAAAATAGTGATGGTCTTGATGGCAGGTACAGCCCAGGCAGCTAGATGGAAGTACTGAGAGTTGGCTTCGATGGCTTCATGGCCCCATTTCAATCCGGCGGCCAAGAACCAAGTCAGTGTTAACACTACCCACCAAATGCTGGAAGCCATGCTGAAGAAGTACAGCACCATGAACAATATAGTGCATAATTCATATTTCGTCCCTTGAGTTATTGTACTAACTGTCTGAACTGTCATTCCATCCGGAGCTGGGAAAGGTTCTCTGCACGATATTGAATCATCCGCGACGTATCCGATCACATAAGTTATCGCAACCATCAAATAACAAACCGACAGAAAAATAATCGGTCTTTCCGGATACCGAAAACGATCGGTGTCAATAAGAAAAGTGAGCACAGTAAACAAGCAACTACAAGCGCAAACAATTGACCAGACGCCCACCCAAATCTTGGAGATTTTCCTCTGGTATTCGGTGAAAAACATAGAGTTACAAGGGGCGCCACAATCTTTCACAACTTTGTTTCCAACTTTTAAACTGTATTCATAGATCTTCGGTACGCGGAACTGTACCGGACAAACAAATCCGAAATCGCGCGCTCGCGAAACGGGAAAATTCGTGGAAGGGTCTGTTTGTATCGGGGTGAAACTGACTGGTGGGTATTGGCCGGTTCGCGTGTTCGTGTTTGGTTGAACCCTTGAACTTGTCTGGTTTTGGCCGACGCAAAGTTCATCCTGGCCTCCTTCGGGGAATTGTTTACAGTCTAGTTGCGGCGGCCAAGGGAAACCGAATTGTTGCATGATCCCTTCGCATCCTGATCTCGCAGATTCACAAAGCGATCTGCAAGGAGGAATCGCTCTTTCGATGATAGTGCACACAGGTACAAATACCGAACATAAGAAAAACTGTAAATCCGGACTGCATTTCACTTTAACTAAGGGGAAATACTGATGAACATCCATTCCCGCATCTTCTTGTTTTTGATGGTTTAATAGATTTGGCATTATAGTTTGCGTGTACTGAATATCCATGCAGAATGGGACCGTAATTGGTTGACATTTGTTATGGTGTGGGATGATGTCATGATCGGACACCTTGGAGTCCGTAATCTCCTGTAAGAACACCCCGGCCGAAAGGGCTAGGGTGCTTAACACCATCCACCAAAACCACATCACTATTTCATTTTATAAACACTTTTTTTCATAACAAATCACTTGCACATGACCACATGTTATAAACATAAATAAACACCGATCGCAATAAAAATACACCAAATGAATTAAAATATTTTATTTCATATAAAACTAACAATTTGATGTGATCTTTATTTAACAATTATATCCATAACGCAATAAACAAGCGAAACAAATTGTTTTTGATTGTTGGAATGAACAACAAAACGAGCACTACCTACACACAACACAACCAAACTCGAACTCTGAAGAATTTTGTTGCCTGTCGGCGAGCGAGACACAAAGTCGCCATCTGCAAGATATCTTCTGTACTCAGCACGGGTTTCAATTTGGAGCGGGAATAACGTACAACACTCTCAATTTCTTAACAACCAATTTATTTGTATAAATATTCATTATCATAACCATTCTAAATCCGCAACTAGCGAAATATGATCAGAAGGTACCAAAACGCTTGGTAGAGCAGTATGAGCTGTCAACTCTTCCAAACTTAACAATGGAATGACTTGAGTAACATTAAAATTATCTTTTTCATGAAAGATGTAATCTAAACAATCTCTAAATCCAACAGTGAAGTTAGTATAAGTTGGGGTACCACAAGCACTATCTAAAATTCGTGATTGTGTTAAACTTACACCTTTAACAGCTTCTTCCGCATCTAAATAAAATCCGAATGACAAATAATGTTAATTATGTTATAAATATTAAACTTACTGCTGCTCCAGTCTACAAAATCGTCTGGAACGTGACCTGTTGTAAATAATTTATAAATTCCACATTCAGGTACACTATTAAAATCACCACAAAATATTAATGATATTCTTTTGTCTCCGTGCTAAAATTAAACATTGAATAATAATTTATTTGTTCAGACACAACAAAATTAATTCAAGTACTTGTTTATTCAATTGCTCGATGACATTTTCTATGTAAATTCTTGAAATTCCTGCTTGTAATAATCGAATATGATCAGCGTCTGGATGAAAATATAAATGCGTGTTTGCAACAACTAATATTTCATTATTTTCAATTGATTCTAATATCGTAATTTGTAATGAGGTACCACGATCAGTTAATCGAGCAACCAATTTTTCATTAGACGATATTTTGCTCCATATATTTGCAAATAATGGATTTTGGTCCAAATCTTCGCCCAGAATTTTAATCGATGTTTCGAGGCATCTATAAAATTTATTGTAAAGATAAAATAATTTAAAATAATAATAAAAATAACCTAAAACGTTGTGTATTGTAGAAACAAGCTAATCCTTCACGTAAAGTACCACCTTTCTTATAATAATATCCTTTAAAATTTAAAGTTGACAAAACTGGTTCTAAATCATTATCAAATACTTTTTCATCTACTTCTTGCAAACAAATTATATCGGCATTGAATCCTAAAAATACGTTTTCATGTAGAAACAACTTATTTCATATATAATTATAATTACCCATTAATTCTTTTAGAATCAATTGCTTTCTATAATCAATCTGCAAAGCATATGGTGGGCAGTATGGGTACAGAACAGTTCTTGAATAATCTGAGTCACAATATAGATCAGCCAATACATTATAAGTAACAACTCTGAAACTGAACATTCATTATAAATATAATAATAAATTGCAGTTATCTCTTTTATTACTTTTTACCAGACAGTTTGTCTTTTGTAAAATTATGTCTGATTTCAAAAGGGCATTGTCCAGGATTAGCTTGAACTTTTTCTGTAGCTACTGTTTCTGTGTGCGGCCCACTTTCCACCGAATTTTTCGGCACGCAACAAAGTTTGAGATAAAAGTCAATGTCATTTCTTGTCGGAACGTATAAAAATCCAGTCCCTGCTAAGGACCAATTAACTTTGTCAGATGATTTGAACCATGTAAACTCTGATAAATTTTTATCAACAAACAGAGTTTCAAACTTTGCTGCATATACCGGAAAATTAGCTAAAATGCTTGTTGGTAGAATAAGATTTTTTATCCATGGAGTGTTTATAACAACGCTATATTCCTGATCAATTAATTTGAGCCGAATATTTCCGCCAGTTGTAAATAAATCTTGACAGATGGTTTCACCCGAAACTTCTAATCCATTCTGATAAAGTTGGATTTTCAACGACAAATCTAATTCTTGTTTTTCTTCCCCTTTCTTCTTTTTCTGCTTCTTATTCACAACTTTGTCTAAATTAGTTGATACTCTAGAAAGAAATGTACTCACATTTTCCTCTAGTTTTCTACTAAAGTTGAATTGTCTATTTACATTCAAACTTGGATTAAAATATTGAAATGACAACTCAAAAGTGTCAGAACCTTCGGGACACCTCATATAAGCTTTATTCATTTTGTAGATATAAGTGTGAACAAAATTAAAGATAGATGGTTTTATATTAAATAATTTTAATTTACTATAAAGATTAGCTAGTTGCATTAGAACAAATTACCAAAAAGTATGAACGTGTAAAAGTAAGGTTATAGATCAGAGAAAATGTATCTACCTATCAAGCTAATGTATTATTTAATATTTTTAGAGAAAAAAGCAACCAAGATTGCTATTATTATGAGAAAAGGTGAAAAGTATTCAAGAAAATTTATTTACTATTAAAATATTTTTGACATTTCAAAGTTTTAAAAACACGTTTATATGAGTAAATAAAATGTTTTAATTTTATTTTTGAACAAAAGTGCAAAGGTTATTTATGTTCTATTAGCAAATTTTTAAAAATATTTATTTATTAGCTAACATTCTGTTTTGGAATGTTTGATCGCGTTTATTTCATAACAGCAAAATAAAATCTGGATTTATATTGTTCTACTTGTTGTATGTAAACGTGGTAAGTATATAGAACAAAACGAAGAGTAGTTCAGCAAGAAAAAGAATAATAACAAATGGCGACTTTTCGCATTTTATAGTATTGTGTGTTTACAACACAAATTTGCTATAATAATTGTGTAACAGGCCAGTAAGCTTTACAATTAATATTTCTAAACAGAGCATTTTAGTTTTGTTTGTATCACATATTTATAAACATGTCAGCAATAGTACAACGTACTGCAGGTATAAAATTGTAATATGATCAATTTTTCTTTGGTTACTGATTCATTTTTAACTTTATTTTTAGGGCGCCAGAAATTTTTTGTGAATAATAACAATAACAATAGATTTCGTAAGTATTTAATATATATCAATTTTTATCGAATTGTAAAACATTGACAATTTTAGAAAACAAAAAAAATTTCAACAGATTTAACAATAAGGGTACCGGTACAGGACAAGTCCAGACGAATGGAATTAAACGTAAGTGAAATTCCTTTTGTTCATATATAGTTATATACATATGGTAAAAGTATGATAAGATATTTTGTGGAAGTCCAATGAAAAGTAGCCATGATTTGCGTCATATCTTTTTTTATCATATCGTTGAACTGAAAATAATCTATTCCTTTTATGTAGCCAACAGAGATGCTGTTATTAGACGTAATCTAGAACATATGAAACAAGTGGCTCAGAAAAAGCGCGTGGCCCAAGAGCGATACTACGGAAATGGAAGAAGTCTCGGAAGAAGTCCTATGATTAAAACATCGTCGGGTCCCTTCATCAAACATGACCACACAAACAACACCCATAATAATCGTTTTTCTGTTCAACAACGTTTGTCTGTTCAACAGCGGTTAGGAAACCGAGGAAAACCTAATTTCACTAATACGAACATCCCGAAAAAAGCAATATTCATAAATAATAAACCAAACACAAACCAATTTGCAGGTATGCGAAGTGATAAAATTATTCGCGTACAGAACATGCAACAGAAGAAAAGATTTAGAAATCCAAACGCACCCGTTAAAACAATAAATTCAGCGGGGAAAGTTGTGTTTTTGCAACCACCTAGAAGGCCTGCAAACTACACAGTCAGGGTTGAAAATGACAGAAAACATCATGTCAACCAAGGTTTGAACCCTGTACTCCAACAGGAAATAAAACTCATCCAGAGCAAAAGCTCCAGACAAATTGTTGCTCCTATTCCGCAGGTTCAACAACAACAACAACAAAGCAATAACGCTTACCAGGTGGATCGCCTGCCAATCGTGGCTACTGCTCGGACATTGCACGAAAGATTTAGTATGATTTAAATCTTCTGTGTTATAAATGGCAAATTAAATTTTTATAAACGAAAGACTTCATATAATTTTATAAATATGTTTCAATATTCTATGTTATTTTGTCAACTATATAACATAACGTCAAATATTAAAAACATAACTTTTGTATGAAATAAATTGTAAAGTTTTGAAGTCTAATTGTACAGGTTTTTTTGTATTGAAAATTAATATTTTCTCATGCCTAATTTTTTATTGTTTTGAATCATTTAATAAGTATTACCTATTTAGTAATTATCAATAAATATAGGTTTAAATCGTTATGATACTGAAAGTTTTATGCCATTTTGTTTAGCGTGGGTAAAAAAACAAATTCGGTTGTATAATATCCACGTGTGTTTTGTTCCTTTATTTGAGGCGTTCTTAGAATAAAAATAGTTGGTATACCAAAACTACGGCAACAAATTTTGAGACCGTCTCAAATGTTGAGCTGCTGAAATTATGAAACATATAATTTAGGCAATGTTACCACTTTCATAACAGATCTTATTTGACTAATTTAGTATTAAGATTATTTGTTTGCATTTCTTGTTTTGTACAAAATTTGAAATAATGGAAATTTTACAGCAGGGTGACTTGAAAATACCTATATGTTTTTTATTCATGCTTTACTTTAGTATCGGTATTTCGCTGATAAAAATGGTACACTGCATTTAATCCAAAATTGTTTATAAATATAACAATAAAACGTTTAGATGTTTGTGTGCCCATATAACAAGTTACTAATACAGTTTCATATGTAGATTAAAAATTAAGAATAATCGTTCTGTTTGCAAATTGTAATTTGATTTATCTATTAAAGTATATTTCCAGAAAATGGTAATGAGTTTTTTGTTTTATTTAATTTTTCTACCTAGTCTATAGGCATCTAATAATGTTTTGATTTTATTGGGAGAAATAAGTCAGGACTCATATTAAAACTTTTCATATTTAAATTGCAGATATATAGAGAAGTTTTTTTATCTCTTATGTAAAGGTATTCTTCCTGTACGTAAAAACAGTTTTGTAGGTTGCGGATTAAATTGTTTCAAGTTAATAATAATAATAATATTTATTTAAATGCCTGAAGGCCAACCACATACAAAATAAGGTACAATATAAATATTATTAACAACTATACCCATGCAGAATATTTAATAAAAAACCACTTGTTTAGAATAATTCATAAATGTTTAGCATTGCATATAATATAATTTTGTTATTAGAAATAATACTCAGATATAAATCATCAAAATTTTTTGTAGGACTAGATCTAATTGCTGTTTTTTAAAAATGCATTTGTACTCACCAATCAAATTAATAACATCAACAGTTATACTCAGAATTTTTGCTTTAAACATTTAATTACATTTTAATATTAAAACAATTGTATTTACATTCTGTAAAGTAGTTGTTATTAAACTAATGAATGTATTTATTATAAAACAATAAATTTATTTTCTATAATTAGTTCTATTCAACTTCATTGCAGCATTTTTAATGTCTAGGTTTAAAAATAAATAAATTGTTGATAGCTATACAAATGTTTGAAACTTAATATATGATGAACAGTTTGATCTTTCTAGAACATATTTTTATAATTGTTTTTGGTTAAAAAGGGTTTTCAAACATTAATAGTTAATATTTCAGCTAGCATTAAATACAGATTGTGAAATGCACATTTACTTAACCACAAATGATAAAATATTATAGCATTTTAATTACATACGTGTTAAAAACTATTAACTACTGTTAAAAAAATCGGTCTTATTTTTGCTATCTACCTTTAATATGGAAATATAATATAAATACTAAAATAAAATTAGTTTCATTTTTATCTTCTTGAAATAATATGAAACAGCATGATTCCCGAAATTATTTCTAAAATCATCTAGTAAAACTTGCAACCAGGATTTTTTCACAAAATCCTAACCAACTTATTCTGCAAATCGTTTAATATTTAGTGTTATAGTTTCCATACCATAATCCACCTGATGGTTTATAACCACAATAATGATGACTCACTGATGTGATCGAACTAAAATATTAGAAAATTTAGAATTTACTTGCATGTCATTTAGTGTATTTCGTGTGATCCAGTGTAAGTACGTTGATGTAAAAATCTGTTACATAATAAATTTGGAACTTGTTGATAGCTCCAGCTCCAACTTATGGTGACCATTATGAACATGCCTGGTCCTGGGGATAGCACTAGTGTTTCTGATCAATTTATCATGGTTGAGGGTGCCCCAGGCAGAGGGTTATCCGGAGCTTCAGACGATGACAACTATCCGTCGTCGCGAGAATCAGTGTCCGAAGAAGGCAATGACTTAATGACTGCTGCTATGGGTGACAAGGTTACTGCACAATTAGCAGTCGCAGGTCCCGTTGGTGTTGCCGCTGCTGCAGCTATAGTTTCTGCTAAGAAACGACGTCGACCTTATTCATTTGAAAATAACCCGTCAATCAGAAAGCGGCAACGAAACAGATTATTAAGAAAGCTACATAAAACAATTGACGAGTTCACAACAAGAGTTGGACAGCAAGCTGTAGTCCTTATAGCGACACCCGGCACACCTAATTCAATTTATAAGGTATTTGGTGCCAAACCATTACAAAATATAGTCAAAAATTTGCGAACGATGGTAATGGAGGATCTAGAGGATGCGTTGGCTCGGCAGGCACCGCCACCGGTGAAAGACGATCCATCGCTGTTTGATCTGCCACCTCTCGTCATCGACGGCATTCCGACTCCTGTAGAAAAGATGACGCAAGCACAACTGCGAGCGTTTATTCCGCTCATGTTAAAATATTCTACAGGTAGAGGTAAACCAGGATGGGGTAGAAAATCAGCACGGCCTCCATGGTGGCCGAAGGAGTTACCGTGGGCGAACGTGCGTATGGATGCACGCTCAGATGATGAGAAACAAATCATGTCGTGGACACACGCTTTGCGGCAGATCGTCATCAACTGCTACAAGTACCACGGTCGGGAAGACTTGTTGCCGGCGACCACTGAGGACGAGCAGGTGATGACTATTATGCACTCAGACACCAACCCCGTTGGTACTGTGAGTATAGTGCAGGTGGACCCGAACAATTCAACCATCACGTTGTCGGACGGCACGACGGCGCATGTACAGGGTATAACGACCATCCAGACAATCCAGGGCGACGCCGTACAGACGGTGAAATTCGAAATGGGTAGTCAGGGTGAAGCCGTTGACTTGAACTCCGCCGAAGAGGCAACGATTGGTCAAGATGGTCAGATTATCGTGACTAGCGAGGACGGGCGCGAATACCTAGTGTCAGTTAGCAACGTCACAAATGTGCCCGTGTCCGCGTCCATCAATTCTATTGTATAATATCAAATTATCACGGTTTATTGTCAAGGTTAAAGTGCGCGGTAGGAAATTCAGAGCAGTACGGTTCTGCGCAGAGTCCCGGCATGTATTTAATACGTATTGTTGCAATCAACACTTTAGTTTTCGTTGAACACGCGTGGTGGAACATCAGACTGTGATTACGGGCAACAATGGTCAAATCGTTCGGTGATTTTGTTTAAAACAATTGAATTTCTTGTGTTTCTATAGCAACCGTGGGATGCTTATCGATTTCTGGACGTGCTCGTGTGAGTTTTCATTCATGATTCTAGACTAGTATCTCTTGGGTTTACAGGTTACTCATTGATTCACGTCACGAGTAATAATTGAAAAAAAATGCGCTTTGCTCTCGTTTTTATTAAAAAAGATAACAACTTTTTTATTCACTTTTGGGATAAGAGCGAGAGTGACAAAGATATATTTTTTATTACTGTGTCTGTTTTTGATATACGATATTTGCTGTACTTTTATAATTTTTGATAAATTTTATAATAACGACTATTTTTATTGTTATTATAGGTAATATTTTCTCGCAGATAATTTTTAATTATCTGTTATATAAAAAAGAAAATGCTTATTTTTTGCTTGTATTAAATTTTTCATGACATATTTATCCGGTATTGTAATAACATTCATAATTTATTATTTTACATATCGTGAGAAATTTTATGGTCAACAATAATGAAATATTTCTGAAATTTACAACGCAGAACTTCTATATTTAGTTTCGCAAATGTAGTAAACAAATTGGTTTTCCTGTTAGTACATATATTATTTCAAATGTACCATTATTTTAAATAGAAATTTATTTATAATTACATAGTTTAAGATTAACTTCTGTGCAATAATATTTATATTTCAGAAAAGTATAATAATGACAATGACTAAAAGATAAACATTTACATTACTTTATGCCGTAGTGCGGAATACCTTCTATGATTGTACAATCGCAATATATACAAGACATATTTATGAAGATTAATTCTTAAATGGTTAAATCAAAAACTAAATAGATATCGATTGATACCAAAGCTTAACAATAAGTTACATCTATAAATATGTCTTATGGCATAGCAATTTATGCAATTTTTTTTCTTATCGCAAACATAATTATTTTATCATTATTATAATTATTATGAATGTATATTATAATTGTGTTGTTTACTATTTACAATATTTAATAAAAGTATTGCTACTGTATCTTTTGAATTGTCAATAAAATTTATTGTAATCCTGTCCCAAAAAAACCCAACCAAATATTTTCAAACCGATAATAACCGTAATATAACATTCTTTTATATACATCGTCAGTTTTTTAAAGCAACCAATCAGATTTGCTGGCTAACTAATAACTTTAGAGAAAAAATAAACACAGGCTTATGTAGCATGGAGGGGTGACATAATTGTGCGGTTAGTAAAATAAAATTGTTAGGGGGATGTGGCGGGAGGTAATGAAAGTTATATCTTCTTAAATGGAAAGGGGTACTATTTTTTTTGGAATGGATAGCCCAAAGTATTTCCTTTTCAACGATATAACATGTTCGTCTTCCTAAAATTTAAAAATAAGTCAGAAAGTTCAAAGTTTTTAATATGAAAATTAGTACTTTAGGTAGGCCATTAAACAAAACAAGTTATTGTTTTTTTTTTTTATTGATACTCCTGTCAATAATGGCTTTACAATGACAACAATTGATGACAGGAGCATCAATAATAAAAACAATAAATTGTTTTGTTCAACGGCCTACCTGAAGTTATATTTTCCATAGGTATTCAAAATGTGAATGTATTTTTGAACTTTGTGACCTGAATTTTATGTATAGAAACATATTATATCGTTGAAGAGGCAATATTTGAGCTATCCATTCCAATAAAAAAGTACCCCTTTCTATTTAATAAAATATTACTTTCATTACCCCCCGCCACAACCCCCTAATAATTTTATTTTTTCAACCATATAATTATGTCTTCCTCCTAGCTGTAAAAGCCTGCATATTTAGTTTTTCTCTACAGTTATTAGTTAACCAGCAAAATAGATTGGTTGCATTAAAAAACTCACCTTGTATAAATATAATAAATAGATGAAAAAGATGCGATGATCGAGTGATGAAGAAATATGGGAGGAATCAAAAAACGGATTTGTCATCATCAGGGCTAAGTTATAAATATATTTGTTTATAATTTTAATATTTTGAAGTGTTTTTATCAGGGACCGAACAGAAAAATTTGAATTACAAATCTAAAATAACAATCATATTAATCTATAAAACTATTGGTGAATTTGTTTATTATTTAACTTTGATACTAATTTATCGGATTTATTGCATATCTCATGTAGACCACTTCTAAGAACTTGAAAAAATAATGAAAATTATAAGCAAATATTTGACATTTGACAGTCCTTTTGTTATCACAGCCAGCCCCGTCTCAGCAGCTAGCTGACGTTTTACAAACACATTTTATGTTTTTAATTAATAAAATATAATATATACCACAGTACTAAAATATTTTTTATTACTCATATGGTTTATTCTTCTCGGCTATTAGCTCGGAGAATGAATTCCATATTTGTAATAAAAAATTATACTTTAGTGCTACCGGGTTGAATCTGTAACCTTAAATTAAAAACTCGAATTGTTATTTGAAAAATTTACATTTATATAAGTAAATATAATGCTATTTTTCATACATTTTAAATGTCGAATATTAGTTCTTACGTATTAAAAGTCGACTTTGATGTATATATAGTAGATTGTAAGTCTTTTAATAATTTTGCAGAGAAATTTAATATCTGTGGCTTTTGGCTCCCGTGGCAGTCTTATATAAATTTAATGATGAATTTCTGTCATCCGCTATTCGATTTTTTTTCAGTAATTATACCGTGAGTAGCTTCAAGCAGCAGAAGTGGTTTATAACTTCCGATGTAATTGTATTTTTTGCTACTTTAATTAGAAAATACGAATGCCAAGTAAAAACTGTGAAAATAATTACCCATTTACCCTTATTTGCAATTCAATTCTGTTGCGTCTAAATATTTAATTAACTTTTAACGATTGTATTTTGCGATAAAAATGTCACATTTTCGAACTTTATCGTCGAAAATACCAACAAAATGATCACGTTCGTATGTTATGATTAGTATTAGTACTAAGTATAAAATCCATGTTTATGTGTTCGTCCTCTAAGGCTACGTCTAGGGCACGAGCACCTCAAAAGAAAACACTATACTTTGATAAGAACATCATTGGCGTGGAGTACGCAAGAGAAAAATATTATTTAAAAGCTTTAATAAATATATTTAATTATATATTTATTTCATATATACTAATATTGATAAGTAGAAGTACTTAATTCAGTCAGTTTGGAATAACTTCTTTCATCATTAGTATTTCAGTTCAGTTCAGAAAATAAATTAATCAACCTGATAATGCATACATTTAATTTGACCATTTTACTCTTATGCCCGGTTGCACCAACGTAAGTTAAATTTTAAACTTTGTTTAAATAAATAAAAGCGTATCTAATTTTTGACATCAATGTCAATTACTCCATATGACATATAACTTCGATTTTCTTTTATTTATTTAAACCGAGTTTAAAATTTAACTAACGTTGGAGCAACCGGGCATTAACTTTATTTATCTATAAGTTATTTAGAAGGTCATTTTTGCTTAAAATTAATGCCAGACACTTATGGATTTAAAAAAATTAATTTCAAATTTTTATTCTTATTTAAATGGTATTAAAAATTAATTTCAAATTGTTATTCTTATTTTAATGGTAAATTTAAATCTTTAATTATATTGATTATTTTTTGACATTTCTTAAAACCAATGAAATGCTTCATTGTATGTCACGTGTCTGCGTTTTAACCAATCCTGTCATTATTATACTGAGAATAATGGCTCTTGTGATTATTCCCGGCAATATTCTCTGTAGCTTTTTTGCTTTTGTTGGCAGATGTCAGATGTCAGATCGTTATCATCAACACAAGTAAAAATGAGCAAAAAAGATAGATTTAGTGGCGTGCCTGATGATGAAATAAAAAAATAATCTAATTAAATATAACTCGAGAGTTCGATAAATTAGAAAATAATTCTCCAGTATCTTTCTCAAACTTGTTGCCATTTGGCAATAGCCACTCAAGCCGTACGGGCTTTCGTGGCTATTGCCTGGCAACAACTTTTCGAAAGATCTGTCAAATTATTTTCAATTTATTTTTACCTCTTGTTATATTATTACTGAACATATTTCAATACCATTTTTTCACATCTCAAGATGAATATATGTTGGAAATACTTTAATAAGTCATAGTAAATTATAATGACTGTCGGATTAAGTTCTGTAATATATTTATGATCGCCTGAATTATAATCACTTGTTTTTAATATTGTTTAGCGTCCGTAAAGTGACTCTTTATGGACTACCCCGATGTGTCAGATATGATAATGTGCAATGCAATCGAACATAAAATATAGTATGTAACAAGTACATAATAGTTATTTACTTTACAAGTGGGTAAAGTAAAGAATTACCAACGAGAGAAATTTTAGCACACGAAGCCGAAGGCTTTTGTTATAATAAATTTAAAAAATACTCACTAGTAACTTTTCTCAAAATTATACCCACTAGTGAGTAATCTATTACTTTCCTTGTTTAAAATCGAAATAGTTATAGAACATTTATTGAGAGAGGTGTTGGATAAAGGGGTTTTATTGACTCGCCCTTTTATGTGCTTCGCTTCGCTGCCTTCGCTCGAACCCTAAACTGTCTCGTGCATAAAACCCTAAATTGTGTACGATGTATATAAATATCTATTATATTCTGAATATACGTAATTAAAGAAAGATAACTACACTTGCAAAAATAGAAGAAAATATTCTTAACTAAAAAAAGTACAGTAGTTGTACTTGATTACAGAAAATGATCTTTTATAGGAAATTAATTGTCTCAAAAATTTATGTTTCACGAAAGTAAACGTGTGCTTCTTATACGATAACCAAGGTCGGATACGGGCTGAAGATAGCGTAACATGAACATGACTTTTTTGAAACAATAAATCATTGTTATAATAAATGAAACATAATGTTTTATACATACATACACAAGTTTAAAAAGCTGATTTTGTTTACAAATCATACATGAACATAATTTTCAAAGTAGTAAAATATGTGCTACCCTTTCCCATGAACGACTACAGTAATGCAAATAATTTGTATATTTATAAATATGATCGTCTATAACATCCTAAGATTATTTTTCATTTAATTTACAGTTTTTGAGAAACAAATAAAAATATACCAAAAACTGTGTTTTTTTGGCATATTTTTATTTGTTTCTTAAAACCTGTAAATTCAAAGTGAAAATAAACTTAGTATGTTATACATGATCATATTTACAAATATATGAATTATTTTCATGACTGTAGTTGTTCATGGGAATGAGAGACACAGTATCAAAGTTTTGAATTTTTGACCAACGAAAATATGTACTTCTTTACTACTTTGAAAATTATGGATGGAGGTTGTTGGACCGTAAAGAACAGAAAAATAAATGAAGAAAACAGAATTTGCTGTTTTTTTTTTAAATAAAGGATTCGTTCTTTGACGCGTATGTTTGACCTGAAAAGGTTTTATTTACATATCGGTTATGAGGAACTCATACATTCAGTGCTAAATAAATAGCTATAAAACTATTCTTAAACAGTAATACATATTTGTAAATATAATTCCGCACTTAATATTTTGAAGTAATAAACAAATTCAAGAGACAGTTCATAAAAACAAAATTTGTTCACATTTTGTTGTTGACTATACTCCAAAGAATACTTAATTATAATTGGTTTATTTATCAAATTTGCTAGTGTCATTTTGAGATGTAAAAATCTTACACCCCTGTTTCATCTCATGCTAAACTACTAAACAAATATGTTTCTATAATTATACCTTTAAAATTAGTTTAAAATATGTAAGAACTTTCTTTATTGCAAATTATACAAATATTAAATTTTCACTAGAAATCAGCTGTTAAGAATCCTTTCTATCACGCCACCAGAACACTGACAGTCATTAGTTGTTTCTAAATACATTCTGGTTTAACTTATTCAGTGAAATTCTACCAGCTTCGAGCAAATATCCAGAACAAAATTAGTTCCATGTATAATATTACATTGCATCTGTACATCTCCATCTTACACCCCTAATTAGCAGATTTAATTATCAAACGCTCTACAGAACAACGTTGAACCCTTGCGAAAATTTCTCATACAGGCGTTTATGATATTTCCACGTAATTTTTCTCAAAAAACACTAAAAGCACATCGTCTGAGAGAAGATATGATATCGCAGCATGTGACACACATGTAGAGCAAAAACAGCGACGGGAGATATGAAATTTTATTGTCATAATACGGTCCTAAGTTTTGATTTAATTAGAACCTGCAGACATGTGATATGACGCTAATTAATTGCCTCCACGTCAGCAAATTTATTAGGCTGTCTTATTATCTGTAGAATGGAGATGTAGATAATTCTGTATCGTTTTACAGCAAATACTTTATTCTGACAGTTTGAAGGATGGTCTGACGGTCCGAATTTCGGTGCAAAGGCAAAGTTGCGCATTATCGCGTTCGCTCGTGATGCAAACTTCAATGCAAACAACGTATTTTTTTTTAAGAGGATGGGAAGCGGACTATCCTACTTTGGTTATATGCTCCCTCATGAGTGGGTGATTATGAATTTATGTGTACAATACAAACGACCATGCTCTTCAGTGGGATTCGAACCTACGACACTTGGCGTGCTAGTTTAATAACATAACCACTAAGCCATCAAGATCGGTATTATATTATTTAATAGTTATGTTAAACATTTTTCGCGCCGCCGTCCGTCATTGATACAATTACATATCTCTAAATCGGTCGGAAATCATGTTTTTGTCGTACTAGTTCGACAAAAATTGCTAACTTTTTATGGTTATATGTTGGCATCACTTCACTAATTTTAGCTAACTTCTGACGCTAGAAATGTCAAAGTATTACATTGACATAAAAATATTATGGCAATATATCTACAATTGAGTATTTACAATACAAGAAAACAGAATATTTATGGATTTTAAACATATTTGTAAGTAATTATAATTGTATTTGCAGTGTAAAATAAAAATAAAAATATGTAGATATTTTTGGTTATGATACTGGAAAATAAACATAATTGACATTCAAATATTGTGAAGTTAGCAACATAAAAAAATTCCCTGTCATTAAGAAAATGAGTAATAAATTAAATTTATTTATTAAATTTACATAAATCTGGCGCGAAAAATCTTGTGTATCCCTCGGTTGGAAACTATTTTGCTAGTGCTCGTATTTGTAGGACTCGCCTACGGCTCGTCCTATCAAAATAAACTCGCACTCTCAAAATAGCAGTTTCCAACCTTGTGATACAAATAACTATTATTTCACAATCATTAAATGTTAATATATTTGAATTTTCTTATAACTTTCTAAGCGGACTGTACAGCAAAGATAGATGGCCCAACAATTGGCTGTCTCTCTCGTCAGTTTGCGTTCCAGTATTATTATATTTGAGTGGCTGCAGCCTTAAAAAGCACAGTTTGAATAAAAATGTACACGAAAAAAATAGTACAGTAGAATTTACCAAACTATTTGGTAAACTAAGGACATACTTTTTGGTAAATATTTTTAATTGCTTAGTAAATAATCTTGTTTAGTTTCTTAATTGCTATGAAATTTTCACTAAGATTACCGAATAGTTTGATAAATTCTACGGTACTTTTCTTTATGTGTATTAAATAAATAAATATATCATCACGCCTTTTACCCATTACGGGTGTGGCACTCTGCTTACGCAGATCTTGGTAAGTGATATATTTTTTCGTATGAAGTGCGGTTACCAGCCGTCAAATCATAGCCCCCAAAGATGTTAGTGGAGCAGGAACCACAGGGGTAAATTTAAATTTGTAACTTTCGGCAGTGGGATTCGAACTGAGGATCTCACGATCCACAGTCCGACACGTTACCACGGAGTTATTTACCCCATATTTATGTGTATTTAGTATTTTATTTCTCCAGGAATATAAAGGAAGTCTGCTTAGTTCAATGTTATATATCTTCAGGAATATGTATACATGATCAGCTCAATAAGGTCTCCAGGTCTGAATAAATGGTTTAGATAATTTCCAAAACTTCTGATTATCAAGTTGATACTTCAACAGTTTGACTACAAAGTTGTTTTAATATCCAGGAATAATCAGGACATTTTAAAATTAAAACACAAGATAGTTTCCAAAACCACAGTTGTGAACAGATTGCAGTGGTATAGGTTTGGTTTCAAATTCTCCTCTGATATTTGCCCTTTGAAGAGAAACATTTGTATTTTATAAATATTTCTTCATTGCTGTACTCATTCGCGGTGATATGTTCCGAAAATATTGCAGTAACTAAAAAAGCAATCAGAGACTGATAAAAATGTATTTGTATTAAATATTAATAAAATACAATCCAAATTTGATATTTTTTTTGTGAATCGCAATTTAGAAATGCTTATGGAAAAATTATTTCGTCCACACGTAATGGACTATACTGTATCGTTAATATTGTGTACCGAAATTATCGTGTTAAAAAATATTATAATTTGTTTGGAATACCAAACTACAGTATGCATCATGTCTAATACAAATATTTAGATTAATGACAATAACTTAATTATTCAAGTGGTCAGGTGTTTAATATTCTCTGAAGTTTTGTTATTAATGATTTCCTTAACAAAGCTTAAATAATCTATTAACTAAAGTGTTTCTCAATAAAATTTGAAAGCTGATGCATCACATAAATTTTCATTAGTAGCACAGAACTAAATTTTAAATTATTGTTATATATTTATACAAGAAAACTTAATGACTGTGCTAATCAGGCGATTGATTCGAAATTGATTGTAGGTTCTTCGTTTACAAAGTTTGATTTGTTTTGTAATTGATAAGTTGAAGTAGCTTCTCTTAAACTTAAAATATTCATATTAAAATAATTGCATCTTCATGAATTAGCTGAACCCAGTAAGTGCCTACAATTTGATTCCACAATTTAAATGTAAAATTTGCCTCTTGGCTATTTGCTCTCATGCTCGTTTTAATTTAAAAATATTGTGATTGTCAAAAATTTTCATATAGTAGTCTATATCTCTTGAAACTCCATTTGCTTTCATTTCATTTTCCAGATGAGACAGTCTGACAGAAACTGATGATTTTACACATTTCAGTTTTTTGCATATTTAGCAAAATGAATTTTATTATCTACGAATGTAAAATTGTATACATGACGGGAATAATATGATACATATAGTCAATGTTTACTTTACATTACATAATTGCTGTCATTGTTTATATTTATTTATATACTGAAACAATAAAAGTTTGCTTAACTAATGTATTTATTCATTTACTCCAATTGACTGAAATAGTAATCAAATGTAATTTCAAAATATTTACACTTTTACACCAAAATTATATCGGAATAAAAGAACAATGTAAATAGTTAAAGTCAAAAGTGTTCTTTATACTTATAATTTTATAAATGCATTAAACTAATAATTTTTCCTATTTCACGTTCATTCAATAAAAAAAAATAATTATACGGCATGTTTAATATACTACTGGTGACCAAGGGGCTTTGCCCGCGGGGCCTATTGGGTCCCAGGACGCAGAGGCTTCGATTCAATAATTTTACGTGAGCAATGACTGTCCCAAGTTTGACAGACAGTTAATTATACAAATAATAAATTCCCAAAAAACAGTTGCACAAAATTCAATTTTGTGGCATTGTTTTTGAGAAAAACAGTGTCACAAAATTGACGTAGTGTACTTGAAATAGGAAAAAACTTTTGCATGCTATTATTGCTACTTAAAAATGAGTAATCATAAACCATAAATTATAGAATTAAAGTAATATAACGTGTAAAATATGATGTGGGCCATATCCTAGCCATTGTAATTCTATGTAATTTTTGTTTTCATTTATACAAATTCAAGCGATTAGTCCTTTCGTCGTAAATATAATTCTTTTTGTCTCTACAGAAAATGGACTACGATAAAAACCAGAAACTCGGCTATATTTTCCCAGTTTGAGGATAAAACTCTTTACAAAAAGATTTAAATAGACTGTGAATCCTCAGTTTAAAAAGCAAGCAAAAGGCGTTACTTTAAAAACGTAATGTCACTCTATAAATCTAAGCAATTTGCAGTAACAAACTTTCACGCGAAATCTTCGGATCCTTTTTCGCTTCATTAGCATTCACAGACCTTTTTACACATGACCTCACGCCTTCCAAATAAACTTTCAGTCATTGCGGACCATTTATTCCCCAGAGGACCCGAAATTCCTCAATTTTCACAAATAAATTCGATTTAATACCTCTTATTTATATATTCATTCGTCAAGAGTTCATTAATTTTTATATTTAAAATTCCCAAACAGGAATGCAACTCTGTCCAAAAATTCAGTAAAAAAAGTAGTTTAGTTACTCTTACTGCATTATTCAATCAATGTAACTGAAATATTTAATTATATACTATATATAATTGAGAAACTAAGTTGCATTTACTGAATATTTCAGTTATTCAAGAAACAGCTGAATTTATTATTATTTATTCGCATTTTCCATATTATTATTTTCTTTTTAAGCTTAAACTGTAGCTGAATAATCGGTTTTAAGATTTTCTGCTAAATGTCAAATCACTTTAAAAGTTTGTTGCAACAATACTTAGCCTAGCGATGGTTGCTATAACATTGTTTCTTTTTTATTTGTCTATGTTGATAAACAATAGTTATTTATGTATCAAGGCACTGAAGTTCAATTTTTTATCACGAATATGGAATTTAGTTGCCGAGGCCCGTAGGGCCGAGGAAAATAAACCATTTGAGTGATAAAAAGGAACTTCAGCGCCGAGGTATAAGTCTTATTCGAAATCTAAAATTTGAAAAAAACTGTAAAAAAATTACATTATAGGTTAAGTTTATACATCTGGCAGCTGTCAATTGAAACTGACAGTCAGTGTTGCCAACCTCGAGAAGTGAAGTTATTGTAAATAACACTTAAAATTATGTGTTTTGTCCTCAATTTCGTCATCGGAATTAATTAGTTAATTCTTCTTGCAAATTTTGTTTCATGTTACGTCCAAATTTCTAGTACGTCAATATATCTGCCAAAATTATCGTAATTGTACAATAATTATTTAACGGTTGCCAACACTGGGATGCTCAAAATCGCCGTATAATGGGTTACTTTAGTGACGATTTCTGAGCTTTTAATGACGATTTTTGAGCACTTTAGTGCCGATTTCAATTCTACTTATCTTATAATTTCAATAATAAATATCTTCTGAAGACGAAATGTTGTGGATAAAGTATAGTATTCTATTCGCATGTAATGGCTATTCCACATTCGAAGGATTTACACCACTCGCGTCCGCTCATGATGCAAACTTTATTCTCATGATTAATAGCATACATTACATGCTCATTGAATAAAATACTATTATAAAATGTTCCAAATGTTTTTATATGTATTAAAGTATTATAATTTGTTTTTCTTCAAAAACATAATCTAGATATAATTTTATGTCATAATGAAGCAAATGATGGATAAGTACCATATTCAGTAAAAATTACTGAAGTATTTAGTTCTTCAGTTGCGCGCAAATTAACTAATTACTTAATTAAATTAAGTGAATTGGACTATATTTTATTTTTCTAGTGTATAATTTGCACACTCAATTATTATTTTTTACTATTATAACACACAAGAAATCATTTTCATGTATTAGTACTGATGTTGCAAATATTTTAAAACAATTTTAAAAATGTAATGTAATCATATTTTAAATCCAGATTGTGCAATCGATTCTTGTCTGATAGTTATCAAATAAAATATATCGCATCAAAATCATTACACAGATTGTAAAATATTCCAATTGTCATATATCGATGAAATTGTTTCATTTGACACTAATGTCCGGTTGTTATACATATGAATTTCAATATTCATCAGTGTAGAATCCTCGTTGTACGCTACTGGAACTATCAGTGTGACAGGGAAATAAGGTTCATTACGTGTACACTGAAACACTTGCATCCGTTCACTTCTACCGTTTATTACTTATCTACTGTTTTTACCTTTTACATCAACATCTTAATATTACGAACCTTCATAACAGCTATTTAATTAATTACAATAATATCCTAACTCTACTATATAACTTGATTATTTCCAATACACTACAATCAGCACCTAATAATATCCTAATTCATAAATTTCCTTTATTCGGGCAATGCAAATTTTATTTAAAAAATGTAAATTTTAATCAAATCGAAAGTGTGATGGAATGAGTTAACAACGTTATACCACAGTATAAGAATTCACACAGTAGCGACACTTCAAATATTTTCATGATCCCAATATTTCAATGGTGCGCAGCCGGGAAGATGGCCGCTTAGTGTTCGCTGCAAGGAGCACCAGGAGATTTCACTTGCATAGGGAAATTAGGTTCGCGTTGCGCGTGCCATCTGCCGGATCTGGCCGCACTTATATTTGCTTATAGAATATTAACGTAGGCTACGATTTATTTAAAACAACTATCAAAATCTGTCACATCTGTCACAATTTTTCCAAAAGCACAAGTTTATATTGAAAAGTTCTTAAAATTTGAATTTTATCGTTATGTGAAGTAATATTTCATTGATGTACAATGGTACGATATTGTAAATACTTGAATTACAAATATTGATAATTATGTAATTATCATTAACTATTAATTTTCAGTGGATTTCCATCAACTGGGAAGTACATATATACGAATGTCATTAATGTATTAAGTACGAAACGAAGATCTTATTTTCCACCAATCATTTTCCTTTAAATAATAAATTGAAAGATTCATAGAGCTTTATTGCGTGATGGAATTCTAGATTTAAACTAAATTTGACCACAGGTAAATTTGTCGCTATTTCCAATGCACAATCCGATAGAATATAATTATTAATTATATTTTCAATGTTTTTCAAAGATGCAGCAAGAAATATATGCCTTTCTCTGCGAAGTTAGCATGGTCTGGGTGTATGATGGAAAATATCAATGTTAGATGAATAGTGGATGGAATGAGATTGTTAAATTCACTTATATAAAATGTATCATGCAAATGGATCAGCGAATATACATTCGATATTTGAAAGTTGTATTTATTTAATAATTCTTTCAAAATATATTTTATTTTTGACATATGTGACTTTGATTTTTATTGTCTTTAATAAAATAATTATAAATATTAAAAAAATATGTATAAATATTACATGTGGTGCCATCTAACGGTTGTGGCCGCAATTATAATTACCATAGCAACGACGGTACCATTTTTTTACATGTGAGTGGAATCTCCTGGTGCTCCTTGGTTCGCTGATAGGCTATCTTAGTAACCATAGCAAAGAAAATATAATATGTTAGTGTCAGTTGTATATGTCAAATATCAAGCTACAGTATTTCTGTCATGTTAAGTTCATAAATTGGGTGCAAAACAGAGAGGTAAACTTATTTGTACCATGCAAAATTGTAGGAAATTTTATAGTGCAAGTGAAATAATATTTTTAGATTTTATCCCCTTTCCTAGTGACAGTAATTCAAATTTACCGCCGTATACCGCAGCTGCAAATATGGCCGCTCGGTTCAAGGTCATCGGTCGATGCGACATAAAGATCAAAGGGACCGACAGCGAGTGTCGCTACTGTGTGAATTCTTATACTGTGGTTATATACTAACTAGAGATGTGTCGTTCGCGAACGACCCGTTCAATTTGAACGAATCACTTCAGTGAACGAAAAGATTCGGATCACTTTCTTGCTCGCGAACGAGTCACCGGGTTTTAGTACATATTAGACAGATTGGGTTCGCATCGCAAAATTTTGAAAGATATACTTTACTAGGATGCTCGTAGAACTAGAATGCGTCTCGGTCTGTACCTCCAACAAAACTTACCCCTCGAACGATAGAAACACCGTCATAAACGTTCCAATAATCCCTTTTGTAGTTTGGACCATAACATAAACGTAGATAAGATTTTCAGAATGGAATTCTTAGAAATAATGCTTTGTTTTGTTCATTATTCCTTAGACACAGTGATCTAAAATGTACCGTTAGGTACAAGCAAATAGCTTGAATATCTCTTCATGAAAGAATCTTTGTAACATTATTCATTTTGTTGATAAATTTAAACAACTAAATGCTTAATATTAATTTTTTCTTTCCATCTCATATATATTCCAAACAAATAAAACAGGATGTTCTTTCTCCAGATTACTTGTGGTTCATAAAAGCTGTATGTATAAAGCTGCGTAATTAGAATATTCAATATTTTTTAAAAAATAATTTTAATTCATTATTAATTTAATAGTATATTGTGTCATTAGGAGTAAATGTGATACTTTGGGTGCTGAGCATGTAAGTTTGAACGAAGAGCGAAGCGAGTCGAACAATTACATGCGAAGCACCCAAAGACATTTACTCCGAATAACACAGGCTATTTTTTCTTCAAACATAGAAAATAAAATTATACATATTATAAAATGCTCAAAACTTCAAAAAATATTGTCTTATCTAGCATTTCAAGTTGCCGTAGAATATGATGTTTTGTTATTTTTGTTTATTTGTTTCATTTTTAACTGTCAAATTATTGAATTACAACCTAACTATTTTTCATAATATTTTACTTTGTCCGCCGCCGGCGTAAATGTGTTGCCAAGGATACACTTTTACGCCGGCGGCGACAATATTGAACTTCTGCTTGTTGAATACAAATACATAACAACGTACTTTTATGACGTTTGAAGAAAAACAAATTTTTTCTATAAATCTAAGATTTTAACAATAATATAATCGTTCAATGATTAAACAATCGATTATTTTACAAAAATCATTTAATCGATTAAATTACTAATTTTATTTTTCTTCTTAATTCATAATTATATTTTACAAATTTAAAGAATTAAATAAATAGTTTAGCTTCAATCCTATACAGAACCTTAAACTGACCGAACGGTTACGTCGTATGATGATTCAGTTTTACTCAGTGCAAGATAAAACCTTTGAGTACAACAGTTCTGTTCATTTTGAATGAATCAGTGAACGAGTCTCACTGAACGAATCTTTTTGGTGAATCGATTCAAAAGAATCGGATCAGCTACGCGAAAGGGTCTGCCCATCTCTAATACTAACGGCTATATTAATTATCTTATATCTCCAGTACTAAAGTAAAGAGAATAAAATAATAGTTATTTGTGTACCAAGTGCGGATAGAGCATTGTTTGTTGCACGCGGCGAGAAATTGTTGATCGAGGCGACAAGTGCACCGAACAAGCTCTATCCGACGAGATACACACAATATTTTTTCTACAATCGTTGAACAATGTCAAGCTGTAGAAAAAAATTAATTTTCAAAATTAATTTTGGTCACGCCTATAACATTTCAGTAAAATTGTAGTTACCCATGTCACCGTAATCATGACAACGTTTATGAACAAAATAAAAATTTACAAAGAAATCATAATTTGACAGATGGAGTACATTTGACATAAAGTCTACAGAGTGAATACGTTTATGGTGATTAAGTTGAAGTGTATGTACGTATATGCCAACTGTATTTGCAATAGCAAGGTTATTACCAGAAAAATCCAATGCATCATTTACTTCTTTTACCTAATTTATTTTTGTTTTGTTTTTGTCGCTCTAGTGCGACAATATGTCACTTTGTCGCCCTAGAGCGACAATTTTGAACATTTCCTAACCAAAAATGGAATAACAATGTCGATATTGTGCAATGATTGTAGAAAAAATAAAGAAATGTATCATCACGCCTTTTACTCACTACTGGCGTGGCACTCTGCTTACGAAGATCTTGGTAAGTGATATATTTGCTTATGAAATGCGGTTACCAGCCGTGAAGTCATAGCCCCCAAAGTTGTTAGTGGAGGGGGAAACACAGGGGTAAATTTTAATTGGCAACTGTCGGTAGTGGGATTCGAACTAAGGATCTCACGATCCACAGGCCGATGCGTTACCACGGTGCTATTTACCCCAGTAGAGAAAATATGGTGATTTTGGCCACACTATTTTCTATGTATAATTCTTGTTCTCTTTCCTAAAACCTTGAAAGAGTTCTTTATCAGTAAGTAAAAATTTCCATTTATTTACAAGATTGATAATCGATATTTGAGTTTTTATTGAAGCATGTTGACTTTTGTATTCGTGACGTATACCTTGAATATTAGTCAAGTGTTATTGTTTTGTTACTATCGTGTAGGTGTGAATGTTTTCATGGCTACTGAGATTTTCGAGAAAAATCTAAATTTCCTGAATTTCCCACGAGGTAAGATAACAAATTTAATTTTTTTATCGTTTAATTCTTTTTATTTTTATTACAAAATGTGTTGTTCTAATAATCCCTACTGCATTGAAATTTAGTAATACTGGAACGCGTACTTGTAGGCTATTATGAAACCGAAAAACAAGTCTGAGATAGATTGTCGTGGGCTATCCTTCTTTGTTTAAGATCTGTTTTTAAAGCTGTTGCTATGTAAAAACATGATGCTATATTATACATTAAGGGAGAGAAGTGTATGGTTTTGCACCGCGGAGTAAATTGGAGCACACGCCGTAGGCGAGGGCTGCAATACGACAGAAAAAATACACTTCTCACCTGCGATGTATATATAATTTTTTTCACGACCCCAATATTTATGATGATTTTTATGTATTTCAAAATTAATTGAATTATAATATAATTTATGATAGTTTAATTTTGTTCATTTTTCACATTATTTGAGCACTTCCCCATACAACGGGAGAGAAAGTGCATAAATGTCTCGTAGATATGAAGATCTATTGTTCAATTATTTGAAAATTACTTTAAATTCACGTACATAATAGTTAATTGAACTCATTGTTATTAATGTATTATTTTATTATTATAGCAAACATGTTAATTTCTTTATATTTTCGTATCGGACTAAGCGAACTGTACGACAAAAATAGATTGCCCACATATTGCCTGTCTCTCTCTGCTCGCATTTTGTATGTGAGAGTACCAATATTACTATATTTCAGTGCCCTGCTGTTATATTTTAGTAATAAAATCTTTATTGTTTCTTTCCTCTTACTTTTTCTTATGTTATCCCCTTTAAGCTTCTTTGGCTGATTAAGGAATATGTAGCCACTCAGCAAGAAATCCTTTTGAAGTGTGTTCAATTTATTGATACATCAGGTGTAAAAGGTTTTCTTCCTTCACATTAATTTATTGATTTTTCAATCTTAAGGAAAACGTTCTATTATGCAAATTGTAGTTAGTAGCTTCGGTAACTTTATCATTGTAGATATAATTGTTTTTATTTGTGTGAATAATATTTGAAGTAAGTAAACGTCCTTGAAATATCAAATAAACAAATAGAACTGATAGCAACAGTTGTGCACTGGTTTTAATTGATATGAAACATGTTAAGTACGTTTTAGTTTTTAGTTACGAAATGCTTAACTAATAAGTCATTGCTCTTCTATGACTTCATATGAATTTGATACCAAAGTAAATAAAAACAATGAGTCAAAGTACAAGGAGGAGTTTAGTGAGTAATATAACAAAAAATGTACTTTATTTTTGAAAATAATTGGTAAATAGTGCCGTGGTAACACATCGAACTGTGGATCATGAAATCCTGAGTTCGATTCTCGTAGTCGACTCTACCCCTGTGCCCCCTGTACCTATGGGGGGCGTATCTTAACGGCTGGTAACCGCACGTTTATTACTGTTACATCCAAACTAAAACTTCCTCATAAATTTTAATTACAAATTTAAAATCGAAATATTGTTGAAGTAATCAGAAACCCTTTCAATAATTTTATTATACAGTGTGTTAAATTTATCTAAAAAATTGCATATCATGCATTTTTCTGTTTTGATAAAAGTAAGGTTGATATACTGTTTGACATTGCTAACAAAAAAGGGAGAGAACATGAGAGAAAACTAATATAAGTGGAATGTATGAAGGTTGCAAGCTTCTAAAGGAGTACATATAAAAGAATGCTTTAATTTTGCGCAAGTGGTAATTCTAATGGGGTCTTTCACCATTTAAAAAAAAATTTTTTTATGTAACTTTATCTAAATTGAAGACTATCTACACTTTTAAAAAGTCTTAATTGTTATTCATTAAGCCACAATGATATTTTAAAAGTATTATAGATGTGTTGCTGGATCTTAAACAGTAGAGATTTAAATAATTTTTGTCACATAAATGTTCAATTTTATTGTAATAATAATAATAAAATAAGTAAAAAAAATATATGACTACAATTATTCACAATCTGTACTGTTTTAGATCCAGCATCATCTCTACAATGACGTCACAACATTTAAAAAAAATCATTGTGGCTTAATGAATAACAATTAAGACTTTTTAAAAGTGTAGATAGTCTTCAATTTAGATATAGTTCCATAAAAAAATTTAAAAAAAATGGTGAAAGACTTAAATTTTTTTTAGGTATTGGTCACCCAATCAAGTACCTAATGAATGATATTGCACGTCCTCTTTTATATTCCCAGACAATAGTTCTTTACTGAATGAACAATATTGAAATTGCATATACCTATATTTGTAGCTATAATAAATAAATATATCATCATGCTATTTAAAAATTATGAGTGTGGCACTCTGTTTTCGCAGATCTTAGTAATTGGTATAATCGTCAATTCACGGCCACCAAATGTTAGTGGGATTCGAACTGTGGATTTCATACTTAACCAGTGCCGGAGTAACCATTACGGGGCCCGTAGGCAATACCATTCTCGGGGCCCCTTTACCCTTTTCTAACTTCCCAAAATACATTTTTTCTACCACAATACAATAATTATCTTCATAATTACACTATTTTTTTACTACATTAAGCTATGCCATCACCCAAAACAAATACAAACAGTTATGTTTAAATATCAACTCTTCTAACTTTTTTAGATACAAAATCATTTACAAGATCTTAAAAGTTGACCTTTTCCAATGTATCATTTTTAATCGCCATTATCCCAATGAATTTAAACGGTTCTGAGACATTGATGAAGACAGTTTTTTATTAGTTTTAAATTCGAAAAGTTACGTTCACCCGTATGGCGTTAAGATCGCCGCGAACAAATCAAATATCATTCTATAATATTTGAAATATGACAATGTAATTAAAGAAAGCAATAATATTGTCATTGAGGATACAAATCTTCAAATTAAATTTTTCCTCGATGAAACATTTTCAAATTTTTATTTCTCGGTCCGCGGGGCCCCTAGCCGATGCTGGGCCCCTAGGCAGTTGCTTACACTGCCTTATGGATAATACGGCCCTGTACTTAACTCCATATTTTTGTAGCTTTTGTTAATAATTTTAGATTTGATTAAATTTATGTTCGTTTGTGGCCAATCGATAAATTAATTGATCCGAGATGTATGACAAATATCGAACTATTAATATGATCGTGACTGGATTAATTTATTGTTTTTTTTTTTTTTTTTAGATAGGTAGTTCTAAATTAACGTATTATTTGTTGAACTTAGAAGTTAAGATTTCAACTAGTTTGAACGAATGGAAAAGTGTATCGATCTTTGTGGAACATACTTTGAAAAGCAATAAAGCACCGTACGTCTATCTACTGTTTGTTTCTAGGGCTATATGCAAAACTTAAAAGACAACCCTCGTATGTTATATCAGAAATATACAGCAAACTGAATGTAAAATTAATCGATTTGCATGTCTTCGTTTTTACATTTTTGTAAGCATTTAATTTTTACTGCTTACTGTGTTTCAAATCGGCTCTATATATTTGGTGCCCCCACCAGCTCGAAGTCGAAAATAAATTGCTCCAAAATTTCGTGCTAATTGCCTGCTAATTTCGCTCTAGCTATAAAAATTTCGTGTTATAAAGGAAACTAATGAAAACGAAGGTCGAAAAGTGGGGGCGCTAACTGGACATCTAGCTAGCGGCTAACATTGGGAAAAATCGAAACTAAAGACTAAAGTAATCATGGTATAATTTCGTGCTAATTTTGTGCTCGCCAAAGGCAGTAACGACTGGAATTTACCTACAGATAATTTCCATGAAAAATAAGTACTGTGATTCGAGTTTGTCGGGCGTGAGTTGTGTAGGCTTAGGGTTAAAAGTGAAAGCGAAGGAAAAAATATCCAGTGGTTTCCTTTATAGCGCGAAATTCTTAAATTTAGGTCGGAAATAGCACGAAACTTTCGAGAAATGTATTTGCAATTTCGAGCAAATTGGATCGTCAACTATATAGAGCCCTCCAAATCTTAGAATTTGAATGCAAAACTGCTAAGATCCTGCTAGTGCTGCTGTACTACGTCATACTCTGAAACTAGCATTTAATCGTTTCATATTCCTTGTTTATAAAATACACGCGATGTTAAAAATATTAACTATCAATGCCAGTAGTTTTCCAGACTGATGTAAAAAGTATCTCGCTTACAAAACCTCTAGTATCACTACGTAATATTGTCTTCTTTTTTAATCATAATTATCATATAATTAGTAATCACAGCATAATTACTGGTCAGATTTAAATCTCTAAAATCTTGGCAACTAGATAACATCAGGAAGAAACTTTAGAACATTTTTCAATCGTAAACATAAGTGTAGATTACATTAATAAAAAATGTCACGGAATATGTCAACACGGCGCTAATCTCATCAGATAAAGAAATGAATTTTGTATAAATATCGGAGCAGCTGTCTGGAGTAGAGTCTTGTGTTATTTTTCACGGTTTGGTAAACATAGTGAGTGTAATAAACTTTTTTGTGTGGTGTAATTTTTTCGATACGATACGTTAACTATTCTAAAAGAAGGTTAGTAGCTTTTGTTGTTTGTTTTAAATATTTAATTCTATTGTTTTTTTTTTGTCAATGGTTTGCTTCTGATCTAAATAAATTAATGTCTGCCACAAATTAATACTTACATGAAATGTTTATTCAGTTATTTTATTTCTATACAAGCTGTAAAAAAAAAAAATAACAAAAAACACCAACATTTTGTTTACAAAAAAATTGAAATAAAAGACAGACAAAATACATATCATTCATGCGAATTATCTTTGGTTGAATGAAACTAAATAGAACTGGAAAATGTAAAAGATTAAACAATAAGATACTAAGAACATAATATTATGTCTTTACTTAGCAAATTTTCCCAGCTGTCTTATGATCTGATAAAAGGGTAATATATTGCAGGCAGATTCAGAAAAGGGATTAGCTTTAACTCTATTTTTTTCATCATCTGTAATTTCGTTTCTAAATTAATTATAGTATCAAAATGTGTCAAATTTTATGCTAACCAATCTTGATTACAACCTTAGTTAAATTAATTATGTTCTGAGAATGGAAAATGAAGTTACAAGTAATAATAGAAATGAACTTAGCGCTAATCCCTTTTATGAATTTGTCTGTAAAATATTATATTTATCCCCTAAGCCTAAGAGTTATATAGAAAATACCTGTATACGTATTTCGATAACTAAGTTATCATCAGTAGAAACAAATGAATAAAATCAAGATTGCACTGCTTTTATTGATGATAACTTAGTTATCGAAATACTTATATTGGTATTTTCTTTATTACTTTAAGGCTTAAGCTGGATTTATAGTTTTCATAGAACACAGGAATAATTTAACACAGAATAATTTAACATAGAAAAACATAGAAATTCATTTGGTGGTTTTATTAATTGCATAGAATAATGACATACGAAGTGACAGTAGAAAATAATATATTCCTGTCTATGTCTGTCAGATGTTTTTGTGGCGGTTACTAGGAAACATTATTCGAACACCATGAAATGTAACGAAAGTATACGGAAAATATAAAAGGCACAGCACAGACACAGAAAATTGAACATTGTTCAATTCGTGTGGTGTGTTAAATGGGGTCTTTCACCATTTTTTTTTATGAAACTTTATTTAAATTGAATACTATCTACACTTTTAAAAATTCTTAATTGTTATTCATTAAGCCACAATGATTTTTTAAAAATGTTGTGACGTTATTGTAGAGGTGTTGCTGGATCTAAAACAGTGCAGATTATAAATAATTGTAGTCATATATTTTTTTTACTTATTTTATTATTATTATTACAATAACATTTATGTGACAAAAATTATTTAAATCTCTACTGTTTGAGAGCCACCAACACATCTATAATGACGAAAAAAACATTTAAAAAAATTTTTTGTGGCTTAATGAATAATAATTAAGTCTTTTTAAAAGTGTAGATAGTCTTCAATTTAGATAAAGTTTCATAAAAAAAATATATAAAAAATGGTGAATGACCCCATTATTCCTGTGCACTATGGAAACTATAAATTGAAGTAAACATTTCCATAACCAAAACTTTAGGATATTCTGTGTTAAACTATTCCTGCGTTCTATGCAAACTATAAATCCAGATGTAGGGGTTAATTTAATATTTTAAATTGTTTTTAGCCTGAAATTATACAATTTTTTTTTGTTAAAAGAGTTTAAGAGAGAGATATTAAAATTTTTTGTTAAATAAGGCTATTTACAGTGTAAATGAATTTGTAGATTTTAAATTTTAATTGTATGGAATGAATCACTTTATCAATGTTTTCCTTTTGACTTAGTTTATAATACTTGTGTATTTCATTTCAACTGAATAAATATTATTATTATTAAAATAGTTAACGCAAAAAACACAATTTGATTTTGAAGAATTTTGTAACATTTTTGGTGTCACTTAAACAAACTGTTTTTCAATTGATAATAAATATAAAATAACTAGAATTAAACCAAATAATTAATAGCTCCGTGGTAACACATCGGACTTTGAATTAAGAGATCCTCAGTTCGAATCCAACAGTTGAGTGTTGCCATTCTAACTTTATCCCTGCGGCTCCTCCACCACTAATATCTTTGGGGGTTTGAATTGACGTCTGATAACTGTTGCACACGTAAAAATATATCACTTACTGAGATGTCCGAAAGCAGAGTGTCACACCGAAATTGGGTAAATGTCGTGATGATAAATGTATATTTATTTTATTTATGCATTTCGTTAAAATGTTCATTGATCCGATTAAAAAGAAAAAATGTTAGATACGGTATTATCTCTTACTACGAATATTTAAAAGATTCCTAGAATTTAAGATAAAACAAATATGTTATCAGAAATAATTTGTTTGGAATATTTTTTGAAATAATTACGAAATTCTCAAGGATAATTGTTTAATGATAATTTAGGAAAGTTTTAAAACTTCAACAAACTTAATTGTAAAATAATAATTCATTGTTTTGTACATGACATGAACAACAATTTAACAATATAGTAATCAACGTTTATTACTTGATAAACAATTATTAAAAAGATATCATCAAACATCGCGGTGTAATATAATTGAAATAAACGAAGTAACTTCGTCTTTATTATTGTTTTATTTATTTTGAAATAAAATAACGACAGATCATACAAAAACAAAACTATAAACAGAGCGTACAAATTATTATATTAAATTCACAAATTTATTTGCAAGTCAGACATCGTCAGGTGAGGTTCTCTATTACATTGTTTTGCTAAGTGTCAGATAGACACAAGGTCTTACAAATTACTACTTCCTTATCATTTAAGTTCAAGTGACTGACGAGTTCAAGTATTTGATCCATATCTCCTTTTCGTCTAGAAACATGATTTAGAGATGATTAAGTTGAACGTAAGTTTGGAACTAGGTCACTGAATAAACGCAGACAGTTTGTCTGATATTTAGAAGTTCTGAATTAGAAAATTCAAATATGCGCAACAAACAAAAAGTTAACTTGGATTAGTCAGAGTAAATACAGACAGAAAAAGCATTGTTATTTCAAGTATAACACTGTAGTGTAAATTAAATTAACTTAGTTATGATTGTCTCGAATGTATAAAAGTAATAATATCACGATGATAATTGTAATCAAAGTCAGAGGAGGAAAAAATTGTTACTGTGTTTTTTTGTATATTTTAAAATAAATAAAATATCTTATAAGAAGTTGTCGTTATATACACATTTTCAGTTTAAAAAGTACCTCGTTAATGTACAGAGTGTAATAAAAATATATCACGAGATCTGCTAGATCAGAGTGCCATACAAAAAATGGGTAAATGACATGATGATATATTTATTTATTTATTTTATTTTTTAGTTATTAGTCGTTTCATAAAGAGATAAAAAAATAACGTATGATTTGTGCAGCAAATTAACAGCGATATTTTCACTTAAATAATAAAATGTTATCTCGTGCTTTCTTAGAGGTAAAAAGTTGTTCTAAAATATTTTAATCCTAGATCTATGTACTAAATTCGGGTCTTAACTGTCTATACTTCAGTTAATATGCTATAATTTCATAATATTATTCTTTATGTATTCGTCAAAAAATATATATTTATGTAACCAGTATATAATTGAGAATTTTATGAACGAGACAGTTTAGGGGCCGAGCGAGCGCAGCGAAGCGAGGCATATAAAAGGGCGAATCAATAAAACCCTATTATGTACGTGTTACATAGTATATTTTGACTGCATTACAGATTATTTTTCTTAGCTAAAAATGACAATTATATTTGACACATAACGTTGACATAGAAAAATTTTGATAATTTTGAAATGTGTTTGTGTTGCTTGGTTACCAAATTGTTTTTTACTTTTTTATAAAGAAGTAATTATAATACAGCCGATCACAATTTTTTTTTCTACGACTGTTGATAAAGTGGCCATTTTAACGGTTGCTTAGCAAGTTAAAAATGTCACTTTCTGACACTACTGCTAAAAGTAACATAGCAACATGTTAAAAGAGATTTTATTGTTACTTTTAACACATTGCTAACGATTTGTATTAATAAATCAACAAATATAACCTTACTTGTCAAAATATCATTCTATAGTTTTTAGTTATTACTAATTATTAATAATTTACCTTTAATTTTATTAGGAATTCGTACTTCTTACAAGGATTCAATTAAATGTACTTCTGCAGAATTAGTTTATGGCGTTAAACTGCGATTACCAGGGAAATTTGATGTTACTCAACAAATTCCCCCAGATAATGACATACCAGTTTATTTGAGCAAACTTAAAAATTATATAAAAAATTTGAAACCACAATTACCAAAATTATCAAATAAATTAGTTTATTTACATCCTGATTTATTCAAAACAAAATTCGTTTTCATTAGAGCTGATGCTATGAAGAAACCATTACAACAAAATTATGAAGGTCCTTTTGAAGTTCTTCAACGTTTTAAAAAGTTTTTTAAATTAAAAATAAATGACAGAGTTGTTACGGTTTCGATTGACAGATTAAAGCCAGCATATTTACCTCAAAATTAATACATGGCATAAAACAACATAATCTGACTCCAGTATTCTACGAGAACTTGTTATACGAAGAACAGAAGTTGGCGTTTTTGTTTCTGGGGAAGGAGTAAATGTGGCATACTTATTTAATTTATTATTTTTTATTTTGAATATGAAAGAGTCTATGCTGCTTTTTTTTTCTCTGCATTTAATTTATTTTGGATTGTTGTTAAGTTCCTTGGTGATGTTATTTTATTGACAATTATATTTTCCTGTCTTAAAAATAAAAACATTTATATTTTCGTTCTGCAATCATTTTTTAATTATTGTTTATAATTTTATTCTACCATCAATTATATTGATCTGGTGCTTATAAATACACTAGGAAAATTATATATAAAATTTTGTATGATATACGTGTTAAAAGTGGGGTTGTTTCACTCGGCTTCGACTCGTTTTGAAAACTTCCCCACTTACTCATAAAATGTAACTTTTAACACTTATAGCATAAATAAATATTTTTTTGTTTTGTTTTCTGTAGTAATAGCTTTTGATAGTCATTATCAATGAGGCAATATATATTGTTTATTTCATTTGTTAAATTTTATATAAATTTATAACTACAGTTTGATTTTTACAATAATCCCAAATAAATCTGGTTTTTGATAAGAAATTCAAACAGATAGTTAGCATGTTTTATGCAGGGTTTGTATTTGTAGAATTATATAAATAACATTGCTATTTTACCCATTCCCGTGTGAAGTGTGATTATCAGCTGTCAAATCACAGTTTTCAAAAATAATAGTTGTCAACAAACCACAAAACTGTATTTGTGATGTGAAAATTTTAGTTTCCGTAGCTCGACACTAATTAGTTATCAATCATGTAAAAGAGTTATTATAAATAATTTATTTAATGGTATATACTTATATTAAAGTACTTCAGTCAATGTTCGTTAGATTATTCGTAGAATTATTGCCATTTACGTCAAAAACAAAACGTAAAAAACAAGAATTTTACAGTCTTGCGCTGTATAATACTTCCTTTCAATTTAAGGTTGAATATTTGTAATAACTTTTATGTTTACTGTGTGTGAAAAAAACATTTTATGTCTAACAAACGATTGTTTGCTTGCTCAACAGAATCACCTAAAAAATGAATAGCGAAAAAGAAGAAAGAGCAATCGGTTCTCCAATCGGCAGCGTGAAAGACACTGAATACAAAGTATACGCCAGAAGATGGATCATCCTCGGAATTTTTGTCCTTTATTCAGCTTCCAACGCCTTCCAGTGGATTCAATACTCCATTATTGCCAACATCATTGTCCAGTATTATGGAGTCTCCAGTTCTGTCGTTGATTGGACGTCTATGGTTTATATGGTTACATATATTCCTCTCATTTTCCCAGCGAGCTATCTGCTTGATAAAAAAGTGAGTGCACTTTGATATTTTTTGTTTTTTATAATTGATAGCGAGGTTTGACAGATAATGTTCAAGGTTAATGTTAATGTGTTTTTAAATGAGAATATTACGAATAATTTTTCGTGATTACAATTGTTACATTCGTTTTATTTAACATTAGTAAGGATGTTTTCATTTGTCGACTGGTTGTGTAATGATATATTTTGTTGCACCTTCAAGGTTAATGTCAGTCGTGTTTGTGGTTTACCTAAGCATGAAAAATAGAAATGTTTCTTGAATCTTGTTGTCGTAGATAAATCTTATGAATAATCTGTCTAAATAAAAATAAACGTATGCATATTTGTTTTTATACAAATCTACGCTGTTGTCATTTTTGCATAGCAATTTTTTGAAACTATAAGAGATAAATTATTACCGATTTTTAAAACTATGTATTTCCTTGTGTTGTTCAAAAAAACGTTTCCAAGTACTTAGTGCAGTATTTTCTACACACTTGAAGTAAAAAAAAACTGTCAATTTCAGGATAAAAGGGTGCAGTAGGAATACAATTACTGCGACAGAATATTTTAATCCCATGATTTTTGTAAAATCCTGGATCGCAAATATTTAAAAATCGTGTTTGGTATCAAATGAATATCACCGTGTGTAGAATTGTAATGTAGATATAGGGATTTCAATTCTAATTTTTTTATTAATAAATAAATCCAAATATGCTTTTTGGAATGTCAAATATTTTCCGTTTTAGTTTAATTTTGCACGGCAGTATTAGAATTTTCAAAAAGAAATATTAATATTAATTTGATTGATATATCGTGAAATACTAATATTTAGATGACCAAATAGGCCTTATTGTATGCATATCTAAATTCTAAACAAGTTTTGTATATACACTTTTGCTGCAAGTAGGTAAAAATTGAAAGCAATATAAAAAATCTGTTGTGGACACGAAAATACCTCCCTCCATAGATTTCTTATCAAATGATGATAGAACACGTACCACCACACTCAAGAAACGTTTATCCCTTCAAAAAAATTAGTTTTCACTTATGACACATATCAAAAATAGACATTTTCAAAGCGTTGTTTTGTTATTTCAAAAAGCACAGGTTAATAAATTCAAACGAAAATATAAAAATTTATTTTATCCAACACCTCTCAATAAATGCTCTATAACTATGGCGATTTTAAACAAGCAAAGTAACAGATTATCCACTAGTGGGTATAATTTTGAGGAAAGCCACTAGTGAGTATTTTTTTATTTATAACAATACTAATAACACACAACACCTTGGTAACTTCTTCGATTGACATTTTAATTTAAAAATTTAAAGCATATGTCACTGTCAAATAATATTTATTTAATAAATTTTTCATTTATTAAGACGTGTTGGATAAAACGTTATACTTCACACGTGGGCAAAGTGGAATTACCCACTCGATAAAATTATCTCACTCAGCCTTCGGCTTCTTGAGCTAAAATTACTCTCGTGGGTAATTCCTTACTTTGCCCACTTGTAAAGTAAATAACTATTTTTTAATGTGTTGTAACTTGTAAATGAAAACAATAAGAGAAAAATGTGGATAATAATATTTGAAATATTATTCTAATAACAAATATTCTCATTTAACCATAATTTACTAAGATATTTCAAAATAACTTGGTAGGGCGTGAAGTAAACTACCACTTCCGGTTATTGGATTATCTAATCAGCTCTTCCAAAGGGGATACATTAATATATATAAAATATCAAAATTTTCTGTTTAGTAGTATTCGAGAAACCGTAACTCCAGAGATCTTCACAAACTGACAGACTTACAGACAGACAGACTGACAGATAGAAGACAGGCAGACAAACAGACAGATAGACAGGCAGACAGACAACATTGCGAAAACAATTAAAATCGTATTCTAAGGACCCTAAAACGTGCTCATCCATTGAAAACTCACTAACAAATTTTTAGCTTGATTCCTACACCTCCCTTACAGGATGTGGCCGGAGGTAAAAATAGCATTGAAATCCCTATACGCCACATTATAATTCTACTTAATATTATGACGCAATGTGGTCAAATTTGTAAATTAAAAAAGTAGATGAGTTTTTTTTTTGCTACTAAAGTAAATTAACAATATATAAAATAATTAAATAAAACAACTAGTTGGAGATGCAATCAAGATAATTAAATATTAAACATATAACATTTAATTAATTTTTAATTATATTAACTGCATCTTCAACTAGTTTTTTAATTTAATAATTATATCCAGTCGAGATACTTCCTTCATCATGAATAGAACATAATGTTTTTTCACGACATGGTTGGAAACAACACCGTTCTTCTCCCGAAATAGTGAGGAAAATGTGTTGTTCCTCTCTAGAGAGGAAAATATAGAAGTGTTACCAATATTATTGTTACATGCAAAAAATATATTACAAAAATTATAAATAAATTCCTAATTTGATTGAAAATCCTTATTTTAGTAATATACATAATTTAAATTACGTTACAATTATGTCTTATATTTTTCTTTTTCTTATTAAATCAGAATTTGACAACTTATTAAAGATGTTTAAGATTGGTCCATTGGCAACACTGCTACACCGCCTTGTGACTGATAACGTAACTTTCAACGTGTCAGTTTGTCAGTTGAGTTCTCAAAGTGTAATTGAGCTCCGAGCAAATCGTTTTTAGAAACATACTGTGAAAAAATGTTGTGTCTAACACGAGAGGAAAGCTATTCTTCCACTCTCATTCGAAATGCCTCATGAGCGCAGCGACTTCGAACTCGAGGGGGAAAAGGAAGCGCTGTCCTCTCTAGTTTGACAAATAACTATTATTTCGCGGATTTCATTGTAGAGTTTTCTGTAAATTGGTAAAGAAGAACATGTTCCAATTACACTCGCGTAATGCCGGTTACATCAGTTATCCATTGATGTATTACGCGTTAAAATTTATTAAAAAAATTCCAAGTTGTAAATAAATTAAATAAACAAACCAATTTATTTTGTTTAATTGAATAATGGATTGTTACAGTTTTCTTGATTGGTTTTTCCGGCTGCATTTAAGTTGAAATATGTAGTAACTAAATTGACACATTTAAAAAAAATGTGTAATAGAAAATAATCTGATTCATTGCTGATTTCAATAATATAGCAATGTGGAAATTACGTGTTATTAAAGTATTCAAAACAGGCTAATTTCTAAGTAATTTGATAGCTGCTGTAATCAGAAACAAATATTGTAAACAGTTCTAGTTATAAAGTCATTATCAGTGTTACATATTAAAATTCCAGACAGGATTAAATAAAAGTGTCTAATATACTTCTACAAACCGATACCAGCCCGCTACCTAAATGCTCTCATCCAAGTATATAACGAATGGCGTGACTTTATCAAGCTTAGTAGGTGAAATGTACTGTTCAGAAAAGAAATATTAGTTTTAAGTTTTGTCATTAAATGTGCGGGCGACACTATTTGTTTTGTTTTGGAATATAATCCAATCCGATTTGATTGAAATCGTTGTTCAAAAGAACAGGAAAATAACCGGATTGCTCCATAGTTTGGAAAATTAACCTCATAAATACCATACAAATTATTGATCTACCAAAATAAATTACTGTGTTTTCCATAATTTTTATGAACCTACCTATATTAATTTAAATTTTACATAAAAGAAACGTACAATTGTTTTTGAAGAAGGTACACAAACTGACACTTACTAATCCCAGAAATCCGATCGCTGTTTTGAAGCGATTCGAAAATTCAGATTGAAATCCCAACACAATTGGGATTGCTCAATCCACTTTTTTCAACCAAAAAAAGGAGTTACTATAGACCTCTGAAATCATAACTCTCAGGAATTTTAATAAATTTTAATAGTATATTATATGAGGGATTATGGTAATCATTATTACCTATGGTGCAAGTCATTCGAGTGAATAATGACCATAATCTTGAATATAACAATGCACTTTTTTACTTTCTTATACAAAGTATAAGGAAGTATTGGAATCACAAAAAAAATCGTTGACGAGATTTTAGCAGAAACAAATATTTTGACGTCCACTGAATCCGTTAAGACCAATTTCTCAATGATGTCTGTGTGTGAGGCTGGATGGATGTCCAAGTGCGCAATATCTCATGAACGAGACAAGATATGTAAACGAAACTTGGAATGTACAAGTTTAATGAAAAAATAAAGAGCTGAGTTGATTTTGAATGAAATTGAAAAATCGGAAGAGGATGTTTACCGGACACACAAAGCAATAAATTCCATTTATTTCAGAAATATAATCAGCTGTGAGAAAAAGTTTCAAATGAAAGATGTTAGCAAAAATATTTGAATAATAAAATGTTATTTGCACTTTGCTTGTACATGCTTCTAATTTTGAGAAAAACTAAATTATATATTTAAGAATACATTTCTATAATCTTAGTTACAATTGGGAACAAAAACTAAAACATTTTTAATATATATGTCAAATGTGTCAAACGTGTCAAATAATTATGAAGTGTCAAAAATATGTGTCGTGTGAAATATTATACAAGTAATATTTGTATTATTAGTTAGTTAGACTAGATATTAATTAATTTCTATTTTAAAATAAATTCATAGTTACAAAAAATTAAACAGGTTTAACATCTATATTTCAAATAATTGCCAAATTAAAGTCATACCCAAAGAACAAGTCATACGTGTTCAGTTGGTTTTATTTGTATAAGAAAGTAGTGTGGTGCCCACACCAGATTTTTTACGACAACATCAAAATACACAATGATAACTCACTGTCAACTCTCAGACGGCCGTAGCTTGGTGATCCACATCGCAGCTTTAATATAAACAGGAGTATTTGATTTCTGGTTTTGTGATTGGCCGAAGAGAATGAATTATGGGTACTATAATTAATCGAAAATATTGAAATAATGGGGATATATTTACACAGGAGTAGAAAAAGTATATATTATAAGTCCGTTAACATAAAACTATAATATACTTGAACTGATTGTACCAAATAGTTTCTCGTTGTTTATATTTTGAAGGTGGCCTTTAAATGAATGTTTTATTTATACTGCAACGACCTACCTTAATTTGCACTGCATATTTAATACATGGTCATAAATATTAGCTGTGTCAGATTTTAGTGTTATATATGAACAAGATTTCAATTTTACATGAATTTTTTTCCGCCAGGGTCTTCGCTTCGCAGCGATCTTAGGCGCATTGGGCACATGTGCGGGTTCTTGGATCAAGGTATTTTCTGTGGCGCCCGACCGTTTCTGGTTGGGTCTTACAGGACAAACTGTCTCAGCCCTGGCGCAAATATTCGTGCTGTCCGTCCCTGCACGACTTGCTGCAGTGTGGTTTGGCCCTGACCAGGTTTCGTCCGCTTGTAGTATTGGGGTTTTTGGGAACCAGGTAAGCAGATTTTATATTTTCTTTTTAGTCTTATTTAATTTATAAGGAAACTAAGAAAATATTTTGCACTGTGGCTTGCTGCGCTCGACAGTCTGAACCGAAACGTAAAAAGAATTACGATTAAGTTTTATAATAAAAAAATTTAATCTAACCTCTAAGTCGTAAAGTAACAAGAAAATATTTAAATATTTGTTTCAATAACTAAGTTATCATCATTAGTGGATGGAAGAGGGATGAAACCAAGATTATACCATGTTATAAACCAAGTCAATAGTCAAGATTGAATAAAATAAAAACCTGCCAGTTGTAGGATTCGAACTGTGAATTCATAATTTAAAACACCTAAAAATCAGAGCTGAGCAAAATACTCAAAGAAAGTATTTGAAATACAAATACAAAATACTGTAGGTATTTATGTATTTGTAAAATTTAAGTACAAAATACAATCTAATCTGTAAAAGTATTTGAAATACCAAATACCGAATGTATTTCATGGGTATCAAATACAAAATACAACAATCTGGATTTCAAATACCAGTATATTGATATAAATATTATTTCAATGCAGTTAACAAATACCGTACATTTATTTAAGAAAAGGTTATTTAAAAAATGATTGATATGTGTATACATTTAAAGATATAAATATACATAAAATAAATTATTAGCAAAGTATTTCGTTATCGTATCTTATGTATGCACGTATTTATAAAATTGCCAAGCAATCGTTTTTTATTTTAGTTGTAATAGAAATAATTTTATTTTAATACTGTAAATAGCCGAATTTGGTGGTATAGTGACCATGTCACTAGCCTAGCACACCAGAGGTCATTGGTTCACATCCCAATAAAGAGCATGATCATTTATGTTGTTTTAAAAATTCTCAATCACTCACTCACAAATCGGCCTAAATCTTCGTATAAAGAAAAAAAATACGGTAAATTAGAAAACCAATTTTCATGTTGAATGCATCTGTTATTTATTATAAATTTTAGATTAGTATAATTATTATTTTAAGAAGTAAATATTTTCATATAATTGTCTTTGCGTGCTTGTTTAAAAACAGTTATAAACTAATAATAGAATAATTAAGAATAATCGTTTCCAAATACTTAGATATAATACTAAATAATTCTTGGAATAAATATATATTTTTTATATTATTACAAAAGTTTTTTGTCTCACATAAAGTAAGCCGTGTGGTTGGGGGGCTGTTTCAACGGCTGGTAATCGCATTTCATGCGTAGGTACAGAAATTTGTTCTAAGTAGAGTGCCACACTAGCAAATAGGCAAATGGTATGATGATAAATGTATTTATTTTATTTGCAATCAAAAGAGAAAATAACTATAATTGAAAATTTTTGTTTGCTACATTTGAACAACTGAATAAAAACAAATTAGTATTTATCTTCGGTCAATATTCCACACAGTGCAATATAAATTCATTTGTTTTATTGACAAGTCCGTCACCGAGATATGACGATACGCTCCTCCCCTCTTTGTCATCACAAATTATGGGAGGGATACGGAATTGATAAGTGACGTTGAAAAATAAGGACATCCGGAGTCTGCTATGTGAATTAAAATTATTATATCATGGCAATTGGTCGCGTGTTATTTAAATAAAAGAAGATCTATGTGTCCTTGCAATAGTGCTTATGTTAATGAAGAGAAGAGCACTCATGTAAATAATGTGACTCATTCAAACTTCGTCTGCGGCCTGGGGCCCAGGATTGTTTTTACATCAAATTACACATGATTTTGTCATGCGTGTCATATATGGAAAATTAGAACAACAGTGTCATTTATTTGTTACACAAAATAGAAGTGATTTAACATCCGTTTGATTCTGTTATGTAAACACATTTGTAAATGAAAATCGTAGAAACTTTAAAAGCAATGTTTTTAATAGTTGTTGACTTCGAACCTAAATCTTCTTCCTTACAATTGATGCCGAAACGTTAAGCTTGTCTCAAATTTTGTTATTATACAAAAATTGTACTTATATTTTTATTGTAATAATTCTTGCAAATTTTTTTATATATTGTGTAAATAAAAATGTTTTACATAACTCTGATTTATAGCTGCCCTCTTGAATTAGGATGCCGTACTGAAATACAAAATATTTATCTAGTTATTGGAAACCAAAAACCTTCTAAATAAAAATTTGATGCAATTATTAATATTATTTTTTATTATACCTGCATCATAATCCGTGTTTAAAACACGCTACAGCGTTCATAAACGCAAGATTAAAACACGCCGTGCTTTAAAGGTTGCTAAGCAACAACACAAATAATTACTATTAATATCTGTCAAAACTGTAAACGTAAACAACAAATGCTAACCAGTCTCCATGTAAACGATATACGTCAAACGTCACATGCGCAAAATTATGAAATGAATCAAAATCAAAATGTTGCTTTCCAGTTTTTTCCAGAGTATGATGCAGGTATAATAAAAAATAGCGTATGACACACGTGTATAAGTGCTTTTAAAGCACTAGCGACGTTAAATGCACTCCGCTTCGCGTCGTGCACTTAAACTCGTCGTACGTGCTTTAAAAGCTTACTTATACACTTGTATCATAATATACTATTAAATAGTTTTAATCTGCTTACAAATATTGTATATATCTTCAAGTAATGTACCACTTTTGGTAGAAAAAACTAAAACCAAAATTTAATTAGCTCGTAACATTTTAAATTCAAAATATTAAATTTGTAAATAACCGTCCAAATATTTTGAGTTACGATGTTGAAATAGTGTTGTAAAGAACCTAAAACGTGCTTATATGTTAGTCTTACTATCAAATTTTTTTATCCGTTGTAATATTTGACAAAAGTTTCAGAGTTCTTATTATTATTTTACTGAGAGCCGATATTTCCATCTACGAATAAAGTACCGAATAAATCATTCGCCGAATAAATGAAAAGTGTCGCATCGAAATCATAGCTCAAATGATGCTTATTGTTCTAGCTGTCATTTTTTTCCTGTGTATTTTTACCTCCCGCCTACCTCTAGGTAAGGGAGGTATTGTTTTTGGTCAGAAAATTGGGTAGTGAGTTTTCAATGAATAAGCACGTTTTAGGGTCCCTACAATACGATTTTACTATTTTCGCGATGATGTCTGTATGTATGTATGTATGTATGTATGTATGTATGTATGTATGTATGTATGTATGTATGTATGTGTGTGTGTGTGTAGTCTGTGGCAATTTTTTCGTCTCGCATAACTCAAATACTATAATACCAAAAAATACAATTTTTTGAATTATTGCTTCTTATATTTAAATGAAGAGCTGATTAGATTTTGGATAAAATTGGTCGACCGGAAGTAGCAGTTTACTTGAAGCCCTTAACAGTTTTTCGTGAAAAACACGGTTAAATTTCCTTTTTCAACAATTTATGTTATTTTGAAAGTTGAAGAATATTTAATTCTACATTTGTTTTGATTACACTAATTTAAATAATTTTCATTAGATTTAGAGATAATAAAATATAAAGAAATTAGATTTCACAAATCTTGCATTCCTAGTACACCATGGAAAATTTTCAATTTTTTACGAAATGTGACACATGTCATTGTGATTGTGAAGCTGTTTTCTTAGTGAAATATATGTCAAAAAATTAAATAAATATACGAAAGAAAATTAAAATTCTCAAATATAAATAGAAAATAAACAAATAAGAAGGTATGTTTCTGTATCATCAAATACTATTTTGTACCGTTTAAGAGTAGTATTGGGCGGGAGGTTATGTGCTGGCCACATCAGATTTTTTTAATTATTTTCCGTTCTTCCTTATAATAAATTATAAATGACGTCCAAAATTTATTTGCAAACAAAATCATTATAATACGTAAAAAGATATTCAACCATATCAACTTATTAAAAATATTTGTAATGCCATTAACAGTTTACGAGTACTCGTACATTATCAGTTGTTTATAATTGTTCCAAATTCTTTGAATATACGTTAATATGAAACACTTAAAAAGCTAATAAACAATGTTCAATTATTGAGAATGGAAATTTCCAATTGATTCGATAAGATTAAAAACAAAACTTGTTATTAAACCACAACATTTGCATATTGACCATTTCATTTAAAAATAGCCATATAACCACAGGTTGTTAGTTTTTTAACAACTTTCCTTATTGGTTTCGCAAATATATTTAGGCACTACGTTTTTATCTTTTATTTACTTTAACCAGGGCCGGATCTAGGGTTTTGAGCACCCCGGACGAAACTAATTTTTGCGCCCTTTTATACGACCATAATGTTATCATATACTTTTTACTTTTTTATATAAAGTATAAGGAAGTATTGGAATCATGAAAAAAAAAAACCGCTGACGAGATTTTTGCGGAATTACATATTTTGACGTCCATTGAGTGTGAGTGTGAGAATGGATGGATGGATGTCCCTGTGCACAATATCTCATGAAAGAGACAAGATTTGTCAACGAAACTTGGAATTTATAAGTTTCATGAAAATGTGAACAGTTGTGTTTATTTTGAATGAAATTGAAAAACCAAAAGAGGATGTTTACTGGAAAAAAGTTTCAAATGAAAGATGTTAGCAAAGATATGTGGAATATAAAATGTTATTTCTACTTTTCTTCAAATTTTGAGAAAAACTAAATTATATATTTAATAATATATTTCAATAATTTTTTTAACATCTATATGTCAAATAATTGTGAAGTGTCAAATATATGTGTCATTTGAAATATTATAAAAATAATATTTGTGTTATTTATTAGAAAATTTTGAAGACTATAAATTATTAATTAATACCTATTTTAAAATAAAATCATAGTTACAATGAGAAGAAAAAATATATAATTTTTTAATTTAATATTTATATGTCAAAATAAAGACATACGCAAGGAACAAGTCATACTTGTTCAGTTGATATTATGCGTATAAGAAAGTAGTGTGGTGACCACACCAGATTTTTTGAAATTAAAATATTCGTAATGATGCCACAAAATTTTAAAAAAAGGAATAATAATAGAAAAAGTGTATTTAAATATGTACACATTTACTCTTTTATACAGGGTGTTGACCGCGACCCCGGAACATAGGACTTTAACATGTAAAATCATACTTTCGTAATTTCTTGCTTAACAAATTATATTAGACAAAAAAGTTTCAAATAAAGTTGAGAGATCATAAAATTCTACATCAGAATCAATAAACAGAATTAAATTTACATGCCCCATAACGTAAGAAATTAAATATGAAAATATTAAAAATTTGCTCAAAAATCGGGTTAGCCTTGGAAATGAAACAAAATTGTATTCAATTGAAAATGAAAATTGTATTTTTTATTAATTATTATTATAAATTGCATAATTGACTATTTTTTTTAGGAATTTTGTTTCATTTCCAAGGCTAACCCGATTTTTGAGCAAATTTTTAATATTTTCATATTTAATTTCTTACGTTATGGGGCATGTAAATTTAATTCTGTTTATTGATTCTGATGTAGAATTTTATGATCTCTCATCTTTATTTGAACCTTTTTTGTCTAATATAATTTATTAAGCAGGAAATTACGAAAATATGATTTTACATGTTAAAATCCTATGTTCCGGGGTCGCGGTCAACACCCGGTATGTATGTAGAAATAATCAATATCAATTTATAATTTCTGAATTATTATTAATAATAAAAAATAGTCTATATTTTCTCGCCCGCGCCTTTACCCGGTCCTGATTTTTTTTTTTTGTCTGATAATAATAATAATTTGTATGTCTGGTTTGAAGCAAGTCAAATAAGAATACAAATAACAACAAAAAATTACGGTCACATGTTATCCATCAGGTACATACAACACACAAAACTTTTTTCAATAAATGTAATACAATAATTAAGCATTCATGACAATATTTGTGTTTGTACTCAACAAGGGTAAGGTCGTTTATTTCAGTGCATGAAGGTAAATTACATAAATATAAAGTGCTCGACATTGATCAAGGTTGTATTTTTTCATACCCATGAGAATTTCATTGTCATTGATTATTTTTATTTACGACCCGTTTGTTGAATTAACTCACCAGGGAAATATTTGTAAAAGCATGTGATTTTAATTAAAATTCAAGGAAAATTGAAAAGCTGTCTCTATAAATAAGCTGGACTATTGTTTCATTCTATAATTTAAATTATGGAAATCAAAATAATAACTTGAGTTTTTATTTAAAAGCTTATTAATAGTGGGATTCTGAGCATTATCTTAAAAATCTATAACTTTTAAGATCTATAGCTTAAGAGAAATCTATAAGTTGAAGTCTAATAGATTTTCATAAATCGGTATTCTGAACGCAAGTCTATAATTTCTGATTTCTATAACTACGACTTTAAGATATCTTAAAACCAAGACTGCCACTCTTTGGAAAATAAAACAAGTATCTACGTTTAATACTTATAAAACACGGATATTTTATTTACAGCTATATTATTTAACGATATTTTTTATTAAAAACGAATTAATACTATTAAAATAAATAAAAAATACAAGTTTTCTAAATTCTTAAATGCAAATAAACAATATTAATTTTTCTGGGGTTAAGTACACTGATTCATTGTCAATTGACAGTTATCAAAAGTTGACAGAACGATACATGTCAAAATTGTTTGTGTGGTTTGTGTTGATTATAATTAAAAATGAGCTAAGATACAATTATTATTATGTCATTTTATATATTTCTGTTGATTCAGATTATAATAAAAATATAAAATTATTTTAATTTATTATTATTTGTCATTTTGTATATTTCTGTAGATTCACATTATAATAATATGATAATATAATTTTACAGCAAAAGAAAATGAACAAAAAATACGATGAAAGAGCAATATGTGGCATATTTACAATACATGGAAAGGAGATTACGCCTTCAGATCAAATACCATAAACCTCACACTAGGTGAAAATTATTTAGTGCTAAAATGAGAACAATTAACTGGCAAACCAAATGCTTATCTTGCAATTCAAATGGGTTCATTGCATCCCTTATATTTTTTCTTAAGATTCGCATGTGATTACTATAAATATAGCATTGGTAACCTCAAATATTAACAAATGTCAATAAATTTTAATTATACATATAACGTAAATATTACTTACTGTTCATATTCATCTTCCAATAATAAATACGCAAATTGTAAAATTTGCATATTATTATGCATTTGCAAGCTATTTATTATTTCTATAACAAGTTATGACAAACTGAACAGTAGCCGTAACTTTTTAAGATATCTTAAGATATTTAAGATAAACCTATAAGCAATAGATGCGCGCAGAATACCACTCTAATATTTAAGATCTATAAGTCCTTAAGATCACACTTATAGAAGTTATGGAAACGCTCAGAATACCACTATAAATGTTTGATTTGCGCTTTACAACTGAATTTTTGCAGTTTTGTCTAGAATAATCCTATATTTAAATGTAAGTCATTTAAATTAAAATATTTACTTTGCAATGCTTTACGCATGTATTCTTTCTATCAATACCAAATATCAATAATTCATTAGCAAATATTAGCGTCTGCTGTAAATCTGGTATTTTGGAGCCTAAAACAAATAACTATTATTTAATCAAATATTTATTTGCAGCTTGGCGTGGCAGTAGGGTTCTTGTTACCTCCGATGTTGGTAAAACTTCAAGAAGATAATGAGAAAATTGGCGAAGAATTATCCATGATGTTCTACTACATTGCCAGCTTTACAACAATCATTTTAGTAATGGTTTTACTATGTAAGTTATTTATACAAATATTATTTCGTTTCATATTTATCAAACATATGTACTCCTGCATTTTTAAACATATTAAAAATATACAAAAAGGTCCATCAGTCTGTATTTTTTACTCGATTAATTGAAATATTATGAAAATTTTTTTAATTTATGAAACTTATTTTATAAAGCATGATCATGTTTACATGTTCCTCGGTATTGAAATTATTTACAATTTTGTTCGTAACAAACTTTGACGTTTAATGAATTGATATTTACATGAAATTCAACGGCAACTTGTTTTCTAGTTGTGTTTTTATTTTTAAGTAGCTCCCAAAGTACGTTATTATGTATTTGTATTCAACAACCAGACGTTCAATATTGTAACCGTGGGCGTAAAAGTATCTTCCTATCAACACTTCTACTCCGACGGCGGCAAAGTAAAAAATAATATGAAAAATAGTGAGGTTGTAATTTAATAATTTGACAGTTAAAAATAAAACATATAAACAAAAATTGCAAAACGTCATATTCTATGGCAACTAGAAAAGCTGGATAAGAAGTTTTGGGTATTTTTAATAGTATATTATGATACAAGTGTATAAGTAAGCTTTTAAAGCACGTACGAGTTTAAGAGCACGACGCGAAGCGGAGTGCATTTAACGTCGCTAGCGCTTTAATAGCACTTATGCACGTGTGTCATACGCTATTTTTTATGATACCTGCATCATACCCTGGAAAAAACTGGAAAGCAATATTTTGATTTTGATTCATTTCATAATTTTGCGCGTGTAACGTTTGACGTATATCATTTACATGGAGACTGGTTAGCATTTGTTGTTTACGTTTACAGTTTTGACAGATATTAATAGTAAATATTTTTGTTGTTGCTTAGTAACCTTTAAAGCACGGCGTGTTTTAATCTTGCGGGTATGAACGCTGTAGCGTGTTTTAAACACGGATTATGATGCAGGTATAATAAAAAATGATTTATAATTCTATGTTTTATGTTTGTAGAAAAAATAGCATGTGTTATTCGGAGTAAATGTGAATTTAGGTGCTTCGCATTTAATTGTCCGATTCGCAATAACTTAACATTGTTCAACTAATTTTAAAATATTTCCCATTACTATTTAAAACATAATTAATTACTGAAGTTTGTAGCGACTGTTTATTAATTGATTCAACTTTAATTCACACTTTTTTTTTGATATTGTGTTTTAGTCAAAAGTTTATTAAGGAAAAGACATTATTTTGAGGCCCCTAGATACACTTTCAATCTTTTCCGTGCGCTATGAATCACCCTGTCTATAATTATTAATTGTTTTCTGGACTTAGGGTCCCAGGGATTTACATGCTATGTTCACAAACACTGTAAAACAGTAGTAAACAAATTATGCAAAATAAAACTGTAAGCTATAAATATTATAAATAATTTCTATTAGTTTTCTGAAAACAAATTATGATATGATAATTGCAACAAAAACTAAATAAATTCTGCATGTTTCTTATCACATTGTCTGCGAACTCGAACTGATATAAGTGTATAAATAGTATACACATAAAAGAATATTTAAGAAATACATATTTCTGAATTTCATAATATTAATCACTTCAATTATGAATAAAAATTGAGATGTTAGTAAACATTTACTTGTAATCTGAATTATTTATAACCTATAAAAGCATTATCTAAAACCTTTGTTTATATTTCTATTTTGTTGTTATAAAACTATTGTTTTACGTTTTGCAATTATTAAAAGTTAGTACCAACGTTGCTCAACTCGATTAGTCACATCAGATTCTTAATTAAAATTAAATTGAATCAAAACAAACACTACATTCAACATCTATAAATACAATAAGTGCAAATATTATCATTTATGTATGAGTAAACAAATATTCCATTAACTGTATTTACAGACACTGATTAATTTAACTTTAACTATCATGCATGTAAATTACTTTCCACGCTTGAATTGCGCCTTGTTTCGGCAGCATCTGCAACAGGCGGGCCGGTATGCCTAACTGTTGCTGAAATACCGGCGTAGAGTTTGCTTAACTTTAAATTAGATTTTGTATTCCCTGATATTTATTCTGAAAAAAGATTACGCTCCTTCACTACTGAGCTAGGGCGCGAAATTTATTTTATTTTTATTGTAGTCGTATTGTTTTTTTAATACATTATTATTTCAATTTAAAGAATTCATTGCATTTTTCTGTGAAGCTGTAAACATACAAATAGCGCCGAATATTGTGAATTAAAGGAATTTACTTTTTGCTTTCTTATACGTAGTACAAGGAAATACAGCAATTATGAAAAAAAAAATCTTTTATATGTTTTGAGCCCTCCAGAATCTAATTTGATCATTTTCTTATTGACCTCTATCTGCATGGATGGATGGATGTGTGCCTGTATATTCAATAATTCACGATTGAGAAAAGATAAAGTAACAAAACTTCATAACTATATGAAGAAGACTAATTTATATGTTTTATCGTATCATTGGCTGTTATAACCTTAATATATTTAACATTCATTAAAAACTATAAACTACGTTAGTTACTTATAATACATTAGTTACGAACTTAATACGATAGATACAACCATAATACATTAAGAAAGTACATTATTAATAAAAACGTTTTCGTAATTGTTTTATATGACAGACTACATTGTTGATTTGTTTTTGAATCGCCATCTTCGATGATACGATAAAGCCTTGAATATAACTCGAACATTAGCGATAAACACCTTCTTGGACGTTGGAAATAATATTTTAGGAAATATTGATTAAACCCTATCTTGTTGGGTATAAAATTAATGGTCTCAAGGAAGCGATTTAAAATATTAAGTCAAAAATTTATTTTGAACGAATCTCAATTTTGATATTTGAATCCTATCGAGTTTAGTATTAAAGTAAAACATTATAAGCTAATATAGAATATTCATCAATTGTTTTTTATAATAGTTCATTTAATCTTGTTGGGTTTGCTGTTGAAAGTTGAACAAAAATATCAAAAATTTCTTTTGATTAATCGTAAATTGTTTTTTTTTTTTGTTTGACTGTATTATAATCACTTGGTTATGCTATTATTTAGCGTACATAAAGTGGTTCTCTATAGAGTAGTCCGATAAAGTAAATACAATAAACAATAAACGACTTGATAATCAAACAACAGAAAAAAAAACACACGTGGAAATTATCAATTTTTTTTATGTCCACGTTATATGTCAAATATAATTCTCATTCTAAACTAAGAAAAATAAAATGTAATGCAATCGATCACAAAGTAATACGTACAATAATAGGATTTAATTGACTCGTCCTTTTATGTACCTCATCCTTAACAGGCAGATTCATAAAAGGGATTAGCGTTAACTCTATTTCTTTCATCATCTGTAACTTCGTTTCTAAAAATGATAATATCAAAATTTGTTAAATTTTATGCTAACCAATCTTGATTACAACCTTAGTTAAAATAATTATGTTTTATGAATGAAAAATGAAGTTACGAGTAATAATATAAATGGAGTTTTCGCTAATCCCTTTTATAAATCTGCCTGTAAAACACTAAATTATGTACTTGTTACTTGTATAAGAGTTATTTGAATTTTATCGAGTTTGGTAACAAATTGAAGCTTTCTAAAGGGAAAGGGAAATATATTCTCTGACAAATATTTGCCAATTGTAATTATTTAAAAAATTTAATTTAGATAAATATGTATAAGAAAGTGGTGTGATGCCCACACCAGATTTTTTACAACGTATTTGAATGTTTTTCTGCTCTATTTGAATGAATATTCTTTATTATTCAATAAATGAACTGGAAATTGCATTACAAAAGGGAATGAATGGTCTATTTACGGTTTTATTATATTTTTAGTGATTCTTATATTTATTGATTTTAACAGCGGCGTTACAATATGATTTATATGTTGAGCAGTGACGTACTAAAATAATTTTTCGTATTGTATTATCGTTTTATTATAAATCATTAAATACGCCGCTGTTCACAAGTTGAAAGTAATAAATATAAGAATTGCTGGAAACTATCGGTATTTTTATTTCTAATTTTTATTGTTTCTTATCGACTAGGAAATAATTTTCTATGTCTCCAAGGCTTAAAATTCAAAGGCATAACATTGAAAAGCCGTAATTTATTATTATTTCATTTTCAAACACACCAAATAACTTCATAAGAAACAAACATTTTGCAGAAGGAAGCAGTTGTCTGACAGTTAAAATTTATGTTTGCAGTTTTCAAAGCGGCACCACCTACGCCACCGTCAGCAGCTCAAGCCCAAGCCAATGAAATATCAGAACTGGAAGAGGAATCGTTTTTACTGTCTGTGAAAAAACTGGCTGTGAATCCAGCTTATATATTATTAGTTGTGTCGTACGGAATAAACGTCGGAATTTATTACGCTATTTCTACGCTGTTGAATCAAATTATAGTCAAATATTATCCGGTAAGTAACTTAACCTAACTCTTGACAGTTATTAATGGCGTTTGTTATGCTCATCAGGATATTAGGCTTCCTTATGGCTTCGCAAACACAATATGGTTTTTAGTTATGCTTCCTGTTCACTTCAGTCAATGAACCTTAAAAATATTAAGAACATTAAAGCAGTATTTTATTTCTTTGCATATTTCTTTACATGTTTACATATTTATTGAACTTATTTGAATAGAAAAAGAATTATTTTATTGTTGTACCTATTGTTAATTTCACCTCGGAATTATCTTGTGAAACGTAAAAAACGATTTTTTTAATAATTGTTTTCATATTTTCCAGGGAAGTGAAGAAGATGCCGGAAGAATAGGATTAGTTATTATTGTATCAGGAATGGCAGGATCAGTCGTTTGTGGAATTATTTTAGATACAACGCATAAATTTAAGTGAGTATTTAGAGATTAAAAAAAATATATTTTCATAGTATGTTATTCTCCAGTTGTTCTTATAGATTAAGGGGTGATCTCCATAAAACTGCCTAATAGATATAGCATACATTAAAAAAAAAATAATAAGAATATAATTATTTAAAAATGCATGCAATAAGTCCCATTTGGTTACGTAAATATTAGCATTTCACGTTATATCAATCAATTTAAAATTAATATTTATTAGAAAAATTGTAACACGGCCATGGAAAATTAAACAAAAAAGAAAAAAAATTGATATTTTATAAAACCTTTTCAGATTTATTGATTCCTGGATTTATTTATTTAACAGAAGTAAATCTCATTAATGGCCAGCCATCTTGGTTTTTTCCATTAACTTCCAATAAATTTAATCATGGATTTCATATTTGATTACCGTTTTAATTTGATTTACCTATTACGTGGAAACTTTGAGAATTAAATGTAATGTAAACTTTATTTTTTTATATAGCTGATAATGTCTTATAAAAAGTTAGAATCTTTCAAATTTAAAATAAATATTATTTTTTATCTTTTGATATACCGTTAAATACTGATATTTAGGATACCAAATAGGCCTAATTGTACTATGCATTTTTCAATTCTAAACAACTTTGATATTTACACTTTTGCTGTAAAGTGAATAGGTAAAAATATACAGATATAGCATACTAGAAGAATAAAATATTTCTACACTCGGTGTAATTACTGGGAACTATATACTCGTATTATATAAATTGACATGATGCACATGTTTTTGAATATAATCTACATAGTAAATTATTGTTTGCAAACACAAATAAAAAGTGAAAATTTCAATATATAAATAAACATGACAGTAAAATAAATATCTTAAAACTTTCCAAATATTTTGGCATTGTAAAACTGGCTTGGGTTTTCTGTGGTTTGATTGGTTAAAATATTAGTCCTTCTTTATTCCTTTACTGAACATTGTTTTCTTATAAGAAGTAAACTATAGTAAATAATAAATATCACATAGAATAATATGGGGTAAATAGCACCGTGGACTGTAGATCGTGAGATCCTCAGTTCGAATCCCACAGCTGACAGTTGCCAATTTAAATTTACACCTGTGGTTCCTCCTCCACTAACATCTTTGGGGGCCATGACTTACTTGACGGCTGGTAACCGCACTTCATATGAAAAAATATATCACTTACCGAGATCTGCGTAAGCAGTGTGCCACACCCATAATGGGTACAAGGCGTGATGATATATTTATTTTATTTTATTTATAGAATAATAGTACAAAAAGTGCTTTTAATTTTCTGATTTGATTTGATTTTTAATTTTAACGATATATTGAGTTAAAAAATAATTCATTTACGAACTTGAAATACTGCAACGAAGTAATTTAATTTTATGTTAAATAACAAAATTTTCCAGAAAATGTAATGAGATTAATTAAAATATTTTTTTTTCTTCCAGAGAAACGACGCTTGGGGTGTACATCTGCTCCCTTATTGGCATGATAATCTACACTTGCACCCTCGAACAAGGAATCATAGTCGTATACATCGTATCCGGTTTATTGGGGTAAGTTTTCAGTGCTTGTTGCACTTCAGTTTAATTTTTGTATTTTCGCGCTGAAAGGTACTACTCTCATTGTAGTCTATCACTAGATTTGCTATAACGCACGTCTGCCTCTTATTTCCGTTTCCGCTCGTGCAGAATTCCATTTCCGGTGGCGGGAAATTAATCTCATTTATTTCAACATAACCTAATTTTGTTCGCTCAAGTGTTGTGACTGCTTGTGATTTATATTTTAATTTCTTTCTTCTGCGTCGTATTTCGGTATTTACTTTTGGTTTAAGTCGGGTTTGTAATTAAAGGATGTTTAGTTGTTATTTTAATTAAATTTGGAAATAAATTTAATGACTTGCTTTATTTACATTTTTTTTTGACATGATTGAACTATTTGGTACTTTTACAGTTCCTGTTTGATGCAGGAAATAATATAATAAATAAATAGAATATTAATTCCTCAAATATATAATTTACTTAATGCGTAAATGGTCTCGAAAAATTTTGACTGTTTAAAATTATATTCATTCACTTTTGTTGTTCTATAACGTAAGTTTGCTTTATCTAACATTTTCTATTTTACCGTTGTGCGTAATTCCATCTTTACGTATTAAAACTGTTTAGTATCCACAAGTTTTTGACAATTTTCTTGAATCTGAATAAAGAATCCCAAATTTCCTGCAGTCTGTGTCACAATTCTTCAATGATCCTGCAGAATGATTTCGGATTTTTTTTTTTTCAATAGTTATATCACGAGTGCTAAGAATTTAATCGATTAAATTTGACATGTCTAGCTTATGCAAAAAATTTTGCTTAAAAAGTGTTTGAGCACATAATAATTTGAAAAAATTTTATCTTAAATTATTATGTACGATAACACTTTTTTAAAAGCAAAATTTTTTAAATAAGCTGGACATCAAATTTAATCGATTCAATTCTTTAGCACGAGGGGTATATGTCAAGATTATTTCATGAATTCATAGCATGAACTTAAATATTGCCGAAGAAATTGAACTAAAACGTTGATTTTGACACATTTTCACATAAATAAATCGGTACACTCATAAACAAAAAGCACCATAAAATTATGTTGTTGTAGTGTAACTATAGCAAATTGATTGTTTTTCTTTTTATTTGTCAAATAAATGTCTAAAATTTGTAAATAAAAATAGCTTGAATTGAATAATTCAGCATGTTTAAAGACATAGAATACCAGTAAAGGTAAAAAGCATGTAAGTATTTTGCTTCTGCAACTAATTATCCGGCTAAATATGCTTTCAAAATGTTCAAAATTTGCATATAAAAGCTAGCTTCAATTTAATCGCGAATAAACAGTATGGTGCTCTTTATTCACATATCTAAAATGCACAACAATGAAAAATGAGACATTATGATTGGTCAAATTTGTAATGAGTGAAATAATCAATTATATAAAGTTTCGATTGAGGATAAATCAAGGCAGCTAGAAGGCCATTACAGCAATGGAATATTATTATTATAATGCAGATTAAAAAATATAAGACACCTTGTATTCTGCTCATGTTTTGGTTTTTATTTAAATTTAAATATACGAGTAGCGGAAAGTGGCATTTGTATCTATGTTTCTGTCCAAATACAGTGACATTTTTCTCAAAATAAGTATTGAGTATAAAGTCACCGTATGTCCAAATATGTTTGTCTCTCTTTCACGAAAACTACGTCACGTATCCCTTCACCTAATTTATAATAAGTAATGGGGTATATTCTGTAATTAATCAGTTAATTTTTAACGACCTGTTAAATGAAATTTTCAATTTTTATTTGGTGACGTCTATTATCATTGGTTCAAATAACAATAATTTATCGATATAAAAAATATACGGCTGTTTCATTTTGCTTTTCTTTCGCTACATACCCGAAGTTAACTCGTATTCTAGTGCGAAATTATTTTTATTTATCGATCTAATTTATATATAAAATTGAATTAATTAATTATTTATTAATTTATTTAACTACTTTACAAAAAATTATTTGTAGCAATTAATAAGTGAGTTGCATATCAACATTCTTACTTTTGCCATGTATATTATAATCAAGAGAATAGAAAGCTTGCTTTAAAAGATAATTTTTTTGTGTTTTTAAAGTGTTTTAGATCTAAAACTTTAACATCCTCTGGTATAGATCGAAATTTAGATTATGAGTTTTGACTTTTGCAGTCTAAATTTATGTTTACTTAATAACTATAGAAACAAAAAAAAATGTTAGCAAAGTTTTCTTATATTTTCTTATTTGTCTTGCAGATTCTTTATGACAGGCTATCTCCCAGTGGGCTTCGAGTTAGCAGCCGAACTAACCTACCCAGAACCAGAAGGCACCTCAGCTGGAATCCTCAACGCTGCTTCTCAAGCCTTCGGAATTGCTTTCACAACACTTTATTCTTGGCTGTTTACATCTTACGGCGACATATTCGCCAATGGAATCATGTGTGGTATGCTTTTCGTCGGAGCTATTCTCACAGCTTGTATCAAATCAGAAATGAGAAGACAAAAAGCGCAAAGTATTGAAAATTCTTGTGCCAACTCAGTTCTAGAAAAGTATTAGTTAGGTTAGGTGTCAATCTATAGATTGCGTTAGTCGAATATGTATTTAAAGTTGTTGTCGGTGTTGTTTGTTGATGATTGTTGTTTATGTCAATTGAGATAATTATTCAGAGTGATTGTTTTAGATAGATTTTAATGGAATTGTTGAGAAGTAACTCGAAATAGGATTTTGTTTCTTGTGACAGATACCAAAAAGTTTTGAGGTTAAAACGAAATTTAACTGATGTTAAACTTAAAAATTGGCATCAAAGGTTTCTTGTTATTGTTACTAAACTGGAATGGATACCAAAATGATTTTTACGGCATTTGATAGAAATATTCGAATTTTTATCGTGTTTTTATATCATAAGTAGAGTTCATGAATTAATATACTCGTATGTGATTGTTAGTACCTCATATGTTGCATAACGATGATATTTTATGATTCAAAATTTTATTTTTGTTTGCATAATATTGACAATAATTCATATTACTATAAAGTGAAGTATTTTTATAATGTTTGCTACTGTATTAGAGAAATTTTACTCATCTATATTTCAGAAAATATTTTTATTGTCTTTATTATAAAGAAACGCGTAAATGTTTTTACATATTAACGTGTTTTTACTGTGGTATTTAAAAATTGATACTAAAATTCTATTGTGTTTCATTTTGATAAAAAAAGTTATCAAGTATCTGATACATATCTGTGATGATTTTATAAAATATACAAATAATTAACAGATATAGAAACTGCACCTAATTTTAATAAATAATAACCAACCATAATCTTTATATTTACAATACAAATATCTATTTACAATATCAAATAACTGCCTCGATTTGTCTATATAAAAATATTGTATTGTAAATATTAAGATTATTCTTAAAAGAACTTTGAAAAACATAAACTATATCAATAGAAACATATCGTTTCTTAAAAATTAAGATAATGAAAATTTCAAAGTTCTAGTTTGTTTTATTTGAATCAAAAACTCACCAAATATTAGGATCAATGCACTAATATAATTTTAGTTATTTTAAGTTAAAATAATTATAATTTTTAATAATCCATTAAATAGCAACCATGATTTGTGTTTATTTATTGTTTATTTGAGCACTGCAATAATTTATGTTAATATAGCTTAAATACTTATGTTAAGTACTAGATTTTGAGCAATTTTTAGCTCAGTGTACTCAGTATTCTCACACTAGTTGTAGTTTAGATAGATAAATATAATTTATAAATAAATGTAAAAGTGACAATAAAATTGTTAGTACTTTACCGTACAATCAAATAGTGATGTTTAGAGATTAGTGGTTAGACAATATAGAAATCAGCTAAATCTATTTTAAAATATATAAAGAACATTAATGCATTGTGTAAATGTTAACAATAACATTAGTGTGATGTTATGACAATAATTGTTACTAAAAGATGTATAAGAAATAAATGTATATGTATACAATATTTTCTCATTTTTTTTTACGCGGAGGAATATCAAATATTCGAATATTGAGGCCATCCATTACCAAGTCTTTTTATATTGGGCTTCCAAAATTAAAATACGCTAACTAGTGGTAGAAAACTAAATTATCTATAAGGTACATAAATTTCATTGTATTTTGAAATGAATTGTTATTATTTTTTTAAATTAATAACAATAGTAGTTATTTTAAGAGTATTTCAATGTAAATATAACATTTGTTTAAGCCGTATTATTTAAATAAGATGTAAAAATGAAAGGTTCATTGTATTTGTAGATTATAAGTTAAGATTGAATTTTCTCCAAAAAAACCTATAAAAATTTGCAGTTCGTATGGCAACAGTTCTGCAGCCAAAACTAATGCAATTTAACATGTACCTTTTGGGAATTGTGATCAACGCCATCTCTTGATAATTTTGAAACCCAATCATAATAAAATCGAGACCTTATATCGTTCATTGAAATATTTAAATAATATAAAACACATCGGCTGATACCACGAGCTCTGTTTTTGGCTATTTTAAGTGAAGTGATTAAGCGTCAGTTTTAGCGCTGTACAATGATCTAAAATGATTTTATAAATAATACTTCAAATAAAAGTGATATATAATATATTTCTTCGGTATTTATATTCGAAGTATTTTTTAATGAAATAATTTTAGAACGTTGTACAGCACTAAAACCGAATTTACAAATTTATCTTAAAACACCCAGGAACAGAGCTCGTGGTACTAACAAATGACTCCAATTTGATAATATTTTGAACTTCAGTGTTTTGTATACATAACTGAAAATATAAAGAAGAATTTGTACGTACCGGAGTAGAATCTACGTTTGACATGCCTTTGGACAGCATCTGCATTTCTTATTCCTTAGGGCCTGGACAGCATCTATAGTAAGATGATTTGATTACAATAATAGTGACTATTTCCCTCATAAAATTTAAGCCAATCAAAATTCTGACATTTCTGAATGTCGTCCAATCAACGTAGAATTACACGATAAATTTGCACTAGTGCAAATTACTAATGTGATTCTGACTTGCTATCAAATGAAGTTTTTATATTTTGCTTTATTTTTTATGAGAGAAACAGCGTTTGGCTAAATTTTAATCGGGAAATAGTCCTTCGAATATCCCTCGTGCATGTAATTGGCGATATTATATATGAATAATGCAGTTTAACTATTTATTTTGTACAACATGATATAATTTTCAATAGTAGTAAAGGAAGTCTACAACTTACAGATGAAAAAAAAAAACCATTGGAATATTGTTCATAATAATAAATAATAATAAGAAACTTATTATATGATTAGATACTGAAATATTCCAAGTGTGAAGTAGAGACGAGCATGTATGAATGGCATTATGAACGTGGATGAGGCGAAAATGATATGCCAGGATAGCAATGTTTCGAGAAGTTTAATTGTTGGTTGACAGTTTTCGGGTTCGTACAATTAAAATCAGTTCAATAATAATAAAACTGACCTTTATACTTGTAAATTTAATGAGAACAGAGAACACTACACAAACACACGTTTCACTAAAAAAATTCCGCGCACAACTGAGCGGCTATCTGTATGGGTATTCTGCTCCAACCGTAGCTTGCTGTGATTTCTAAAGTTCTAACTTGTTCATTTGTTTATTCTTGTCCTATCTTAAGTTTTAATAATAAAACTACACGAAGCTTATATATGAAAATGCAGAGGCATTTATTTAAAACCAGTATTAGATTTTTTCGCGAACAGAATGTGTGCTTTTAGTTGCTCCTGTAATGGTGAATTAAAATATGAAATAAGGTAAATACTTAAAAAATATTTATTCCAAATATTTTATAAATCATACGAGTCATTTTATCATTCAAATATTTAGTTCGTTATTTTTTGTTTATAATATTTAAGAAACTACATTAAAATATATTTTATTCTAAAATCATTACTGAAAATGGGTATTATTGTATTACCCAATGACACAGACGTGATTAAATGAATTAATTTATATTTAATTATTGTGAATACAAATAATTTTCAAAAAGCATGTATTGGTGGTAGAAATATTTTAATACATACATACATACATACATAACATCATGCTATGTCCCACTTAGTGGTGTAGCATGAACCCAGAAACACAGTCAACCAACAATCAATCTCCTCCAAACATTCCTATCCTGACACACCACTTTCGCCTCGTCCACATTCATAGTGCTCGTTTATTCTTCACACTCGGAATTATTCGTTCACGCAACAAACCATCAATCATACCCAACCAGTTATTCCTCGGAATAATTTTAATAATATGCAATATAGAGAATACAATACATATACCCTGTGCCATAGGGTAACGCCGCTTCTTATGAAGTTCTCTAGATCCTTTTGTTGAAGTGGATCAATCTCCGTTTCTTTTTTCCTTTAAATTCTTGTAGTTAGGTTTATTCACATCTTTCTATGTTATTTTAATTGCAGTTTTTAATACCTGCTGCTTTTAAATCTTCTACTTCCTTTGCCCATGTTGATTTGGATCTGCCTTCGTCTTCCTTTTGGTCTCCATTCTACGACTGATTTAATTGCATCCTTTTCTTGTGCTCTTCATCTCGTATATTCAAGCCGTTTGACTCTGTTGCTTGATCTTTTTCACTCCGTTTTCTCACTACAACTCTTATTCTCTTTCATAGTACATTCTTATTTTGTATTCGTTTTTTAATATCTTTATGGATTCTGATATTGTTCCTCATTAAAGCTATATTTTAATTAAGTAGTAGTTGCTTCCCTAATTAAAATAAATTGGAATTGAAAACAATTTTCAATAACTGTTTTCTTGAACGAGTTAGAAGCAAATGATAACCCCTGAGGTTCTCTATCCATTAACATCTTTAGGAACAGTTAATTGATGGCTGGTAGCTACACTTCACACTAAAAATATATGATTTAAACATACCTAAAATGGGCAAATGTAATGACGATATATTTATTTATTTTACATTAAAAATTCTTTCTTATTTCTTCTTACGGCCGAACTTTCCATCTACGAATAAACTTCCGAATAAGTTATTCGTGGAATAAATAAAAAAATACGAATCAAAACATGACAGCTGAAACTATAAGTATCATTTGAGCTATGATTTCAATGGGACATTTATCATTTATTCTACGAATAATTTATTCGGTACTTTATTCGTAGTTGGAAATATCGGCCCTTACTGGTACAAGAAAACAATTAAGTAACGAATTGGTACTCGTTGGGTGCAGTTTTCATTTCTTAATATTCTTCCATGCATACTTTTGGTCTAAAAGTGAATTAGGAAAGCAACAAAGATTATATTGTAGGTATATTCTATATATATATATATATATATTACATATTTAAATTCTATACCCAATATTGTACTATAATAATTAAATATTAAAGAATAACTTTGAAGTACCTATGGATTCTTAGTCCAAGGATGATTTAGCCATATGGAGAGGTTGCTTATAGTACCCAACTTAACACTGGTATATTTCTGGTCAACAGGAGGTTAGGCGCTAGAAATTCTTGTCATATGAGTAAAAATAACCAAATTATAAACATGTTAATAATTTCACGTGAATGTATGATAACAAAATCATTAGTTTACAAAATCATTCTACCATTGTTTTCTAAAAAAAAGCTTTTGTTTTAGATTCGTGCAAGGCTAGGCGTATTTGTTTAAACTATTCAATAATTAAAACAAGTGCAAAGTGTAACAGAAACCATTGCTAAAATTCTAAAAATAATCAGTATTATAAACAATTATCGCATTACAATGCGTGCCCCACCGAAAATACGCAACAATCGGCTCGGCGAAGATCGCCGAAGGTGACCGACTTTCAAATAAGCTTCGCGTTCTTGTTTGAGATCATTTTCATTCAAAACTTAGTGCGGCTAGCGCGGACTCTTCGAAATAAGTGATAGTGACTTAACAATTTAGTGAATTAACAATTAGTAACACGAATTAATCGAATCTTAATAGTTAAATTAGTGAATTTGCAAATATGGCCCAGCTGATTACTGTGCGCTTATCTCGGGATGGTGGCAGCCCTTGGGGATTCCGTCTCCAAGGGGGGAAAGACTTCGGCACCCCATTGGTCATTCAAAAGGTAAATATCCCTAAAATCCCCTATATAACCGAGCTTAGAATGTGAGTTTTCCAGAAAATATCTCAGTCAGGTTATGTAATACGCTTATTTTACTTTTTTATCTTATTGGTGATGGTGCCAAATTGTCTAAGACATTAACGGGCTAAAGTTAGTGACATTTTAGCATACGCCGACAATAGATCCGCTAAACTTAGCTTTAAGATCGAATAAGACGTATTTAAATGTTTGTCACACTATTGAATTAATTTTAGATCGGTTCTAGATTATGTTACAGAACTTAAATGTCAAGTTTCTTGCTAGCGTTTTGTAAGACAGGTAGTAGAACATTACGAATATCGGTAAAAATAAACGTAATAAATAAATGACGGCCAGCTGATATGTTCCAGTTTATAAACTACTTTATTTTTGCATTATCTGCTACGATTACAGCGTTTTACGATACTTGAAGTTCGCAGTTTAAGTGCATTGTTAAAATTTACGATTTGATGACGATGTGCATTTGTTTTTAGATGTTCAGCATTCTTGGATCATATTTCATAGTACGAAAGAAATCTAATTTTACCAACACAAATCATTTTTAATTTGTTTTTTAATCATTAACATTTGCTACCATACAATGAATTTTCTAATTGGTTTTTTATATTCATTGTTTTAAAATCAAATTTACTGAATTATTTTAGGTTTTACCTTGAATAATTCCGCACAATGGTGCACATTGTTAAAGATAAACATTTTTACGTCTTTCCGAAGAAAATATTAATAATACGTTTTGTATCTTTTCCGTGATCGCAATAATTATAAATTCCAAAGAGTACTATGTAATTGCGAATTTTTTTTAAAATAGTAATTTTATGTCATTTATAAATTTAGCTTTTCATGCATTTAGTTCCAAAGAAGCAATCATATTTTCTTATCAGTTACAGATATTAAAGAAATAAAAGAGAAATGAAAATTTATGATACATTACTTTTTACAAAAGTATGCAGAAGTCAATTGTACCATCAAGATAATTACAATAAGTTTAAACTCATCAATATATCGTTTATAATTTCACTAATTTATAACTAATACTAACGGTTTGTTTTTGCAAGTAAATTGAAAAATTAGTTTGATGTTCCAAGCATATAAACCTACCGCAAATTTTAATTTCTAAACAGTGCATAATATAGGAAAAAAATTCAAATAAAAATTGACACCCAAAATTATCTTACATTACTTATTTAGTGATAGGTCTTCTCAAATAAACTAGAACTTCCGGTTGATGAAATGAAACAAAAATAGCTTAAACATTCCAATATTAAATTTCAAATAATATCGTGGACGAAATATTCGTCACACATACACACAATGTTAAAATCGTATTATAGGGACCCGAAAAAGTGCTTATTTGTTAAAGAATTCACTATCGAATTTTATTTTTCATTATAATACTTCCCTTGCATATATTATGTGCGGGAGATAAAAAATATATAATTGTATTCTATGCATAGATTTGAAATTTTGAAACTCTTATTATTATTTCATTGGAAAAACTTTATTGTTTTTCCTTATTATATATTATTAATGAGGTCAAATATTTAGATTATGAATTATCGTGGACGACGTCATCGTATTCTAGGTCTCAATAAACGTACATATCTTAATTGAAATTTTTGACTCATCACAATACCTCTCTTATATATGCTGAAGGTAAAAATATTTCACTTGATACCCTGTTTAAAATATTTGCATTTTTAATGAATATAAAAACTTATATTATGTACTTATGGAAGAAAAAATTAATATCGTTTCATTCTTTACAGCTTTTGATTTTACTAGTTTAAAATATTCTTCAGAATAAAACAGATATTTGGTTGGTACAAATTCTGGAATTAAACAAATATAGTATGAGTATTTTATTTATACTCTTTTAATTATCAATCACTCGATAACGCAAGTTAAGCAATGCTGCCCGCGGTTAGTAGTTGGATGGGTGACCGCTTTGCGAAAACCCATTCCAGCGAATACTGCATGCTTTTGTCACACCTCCGAAAACGAGGTACCGAGGCGGCATATAACTTCAGCAATTAAGACCGCTTAATAAAAAAAAATGTGTTTAATTATCTGTATCTCTATAAATTTGTGCTATACTTCATATAAATATTTAGGTCTTCATAAAATTATTTTGTAAATTTAGTAAATAAATAATACAGTTTATAATGCATGCCAGCTTCTATTATAATTTTGATAAATAAAACTGTAATTATTATTATTGCTTATAGTAGTTTAAGATTATTATTATTAGTGAAGATTAGTGTTATTGTATATAGTAAGAAATATTTTTATTACTGTTTAATAATTATTATTATTATAATTTATGCAAATATGTATAATTATTTTCGCTAATATCTGTTATCTACAATTCCATTAACATTACTTTAGCTGTATTCAAGCTCTTAATGTTCAAAATCTAATAAAACTGCATAATATATCTACCAACACAAAATTACTGATTTAAACAAGAACTTTTTAATACATCCTTGCTACAAAATGAAATTCTATAATATAAATGTTTTGCATTAAAATTATAGCGTACTTCTATTGTTAATATAACGGATGTATTGTATACTAGGATTTACTGCCCCCAAAAGTAATATTGTGCTTTTAAATAAAACATCAATGTAACTGTAAAAAGAACATGTATTGTATCAGCAAAGTTACATGATTCTTTTGTTTGATTAGAGAAGCACTTGTTCTTGTTAATATGTGTGCGTGTGTGGAAACGTGTGTTGATTCAGGTATTTAATTTGTGTTTTGCTTTGTTTATTCAAATGCGAAATTAGAAAATGGGGCAGTATGTTAAACAAAAACATTTTTAGTTTAAAGTGTATATTTTATTTATATTTAGATATAACTAGTTCCAACTACATGAAAAAAAAAAAAAAAAGAATTTACTGAACTTTTCGGAAAACTGAGAATATTGGGCTTCCAAATGATCACAATTCCCAAAAGGTACATGTTAAATTCATTGGTAGTTTGCTTTTATTGGAGGCAGAACTTTTGCCATACACACTGTAAATTTTCCTGTTTTTATAGGTTTTTTAGGAGAAAATTCAATCTTAACCTATAATCTACAAATACAATGAACCTTTCATTTTTACATCTTATTTAAATAATTCGATTTAAACAAATGTTATACTTACATTGAAATACTCTTAAAATAACTACTATTGTTATTAATTTTGAAAAAAATAACAATTTGTTTCAAAATACAATGAAATTTATGTACCTTATGGTTAGTTTAGCTTTCTACCACTAGTTAGCGTATTTTAATTTTGGAAGCCCAGTAAGAAGCATTTTCTGAAAATTTACCGAAACTTTTTGTTAATACTTCTTATTTCTTAGTAAATAATCGTGTTTAGTTTCTTAATTTTTATGGCCTTGCATATAATATCTTGAACTTCCCGAATAGTTCGGTGAATTCTATACTATACTTTTATATCGAGTACTCATTTGTACCTCTGTGGTAACGTATCGGACTGTACCCCTTGAGACAGTTGTCATTTATACTTAAATCCTATTGTTCCCTCCATGAATACCTTTAGGGGGGGGGGCGTGAATTGACAGCTGGTACCCACACAAAGGCGTGATGATATAAATATATGTATTATGGGGAATTAAGTGAATCATTAAAAAATCCAGGACAAGATTATAATGGTAGTGCATGTTTGAAGTTCCCTGAAATCGTTTTGTCCTTTTTTACAAAGACGTCTGTGTGGATGGATGTGTGTCATTATGTTAAATAACTCACGAACGGGAAAAGACAGAGTAATGGAACTTCATAATTATAAGTTTTAGGACAATTGCAAACCCAGGATGTGGAAGTTTGGTGGACAAATATTTAGAAAGAGCTACAAAAAAATTTTAAATGGAAGAACGTTAGCAAATTTTTTTGAAATATTTGCGATTTTCTGTACTGTTTCCAATTTTGAAACATATTTGCTATAACAACGAACAAACAAATATCTGAAACATCTATTCTATATGACAAATATGTGTCAAATGTAATAATTAATAATAAAATTAAGATTTAGGTATAAGAGAGTCGTGTTGCGCTAGATTTTTTATCTACCTTTATGATTATATTACATTATTGGTATAATAATAAAGAAAGCTAAAATTAACGAACAATTTGATAGAATATAAAATGGAGATGGTGTTGATAACTTGAATGATGGGTTGTAATTTGAGAGATTCGACTCTAAATCTCGTTTGCCAAAATAATTATCCAGATCTATACGTGCAGAAAATCCCAATAGTTCGTAATTCGATAGGCGTAATGATATATTTATTAAGTTTATTTACAATCTATTTGCAGAGTATTTTGAAATTTACTATCTTTAGATGTAAGCATAACAAATAAATAAAGCAGTATATATTTCGTTAAATATTGCTGTTGTCTCCGTGTGTCTAAAACTATAAATTCTATTTCCGCCATGGTATATTCAGATGTTCAAAGATACAAGATCATATATTATTGTCGGACCGCAGGATATTCAGTCCAATGCCAATTCAATAAATTCGTATTTTTCTTGTGACATTTGGGCCTGACCGGCAGCCAAATGTAAAAAATATTTAAAAGGTAAACACCTTTTGCATATGACCTCTCACTCTTCAAAAATACCTGCAAGTTAAAAGGTAAAATATTGAGTATTGGGCCCTGATATTTGATATCAGTTCTGTGATCTCAAATATCTTTATACAATCAATATGCCTACTATTATTTGTTTCAATTCTATATGAGTACTAATTGCTTAAGTATGTTATAATGACTAGACATTAAAAGTAAATCTATTACTAAAAGTGTGTAAATGAAACTGTGTGGAAGTAAAAGCATTTGCATTAGTATAATGCGTTATGAATGCGATTTTTGAACAGAGCTTCTAAAACTCTAACATGCAGATTCATCAAAGAGATTAGCGCTAACTCCATTATTATTATTACTCGTAACTTCATTTTCCATTATTTTAACTAAGGTTGTAATCAAAATTGGTTAGCATACAATTTGAGACATTTTGATAATGTAATTCATTTAGAAACGAAGTTATAGATGATAGAAAAGATGGAGTTAACGCTAACCTCTTTTATGAATCTGCCTGTAAGAAACTTAAGTTTTAATAGTATATTATGATACAAGTGTATAAGTAAGCTTTTAAAGCACGGACGACAAGTTTAAGAGCACGACGCGAAGCGGAGTGCTTTTAACGTCACCAATGCTTTAAAAGTACTTATACACGTGTATCATACGCAATTTTTATTATACCTGCATCATACTCTGCAAAAAACTGGAAAGCAACATTTTGATTTTGATTCATTTCATAATTTTGCGCGTGTGACGTTTGACGTATATTGTTTACATGGAGACTGGTTAGCATTTGTTGTTTACGTTACAGTTTTGACAGATATTAATAATTATTATTTTTGTTGTTGCTTAGCAACCTTTAAAGCACGGCGTGTTTTAATCTTGCGTTTACGAACGCTGTAGCGTGTTTTAAACAAGGATTATGATGCAATAAAACATATTTTCTATTCACTTTTGTTTTCTCATAGTAAGAAAATAGAAGAATGATAAAAAATCGAAATAATGCCCGTTTCCTCAATGACGTGTGTGTGGATGGATGGATGTATATCCGCATGTTCAATAAATCTGGAACGAGATATAATAATTAAACTTAATAATTACCAGTTCAATGACAATGCGAAGATGTTGGTCATAATTGCAATAAACACATGAAACAATAAATTCATTTTACGGTCGACTATTATAATTACTTGTTTATAACATTAAATAGCGTATATAAAGTGTCGCTTTTTGAACTAGTCCGATAAAGCAATAAACTATTTGGTAAGCAAACAATAAAATATACACTTCAAAATTATCAAATTTTTGTATGACAAGCATCATGTGTCAAATGTATATAATTGTCATTTTAAGCTAAGAAAAATAATTTGCAATGCAATCGAACATAAAATATTGTATGTAATACGTACATAATATGGTTTTATTTACTTGCCCTTTTACATGCCTCGCTTCGCTGCAGTTGTTTGGCCCATAAAACTATCTAATTCAAAAAGCCCTAAATTATGTATTGGTTACATAAATATCTATTTTCTACAAAAGTCATAAAATTACGTTGTTATGTATTTGCATTCAAAAAACAGAAGTTCAACTTTGTCACCGGCAGCGCAAAAGTGTCTCTTTGGTAAGACTTCTACTCCGGCGGCAAACAAAGTAAAATAGTTAGGTTGTAATTCAATTATTTGACAGTTAAAAATGAAACAAATAATCAAAAATAACAAAACAGCATATTCTATGGCAATTAGAAATGCTGGATAAAGCAGAATACTCTTTTAAGTTTTTGGCATTTTTTTAATGATTTATATTCTATTTTCTATGTTTAAAAAAATAGCATGCGTTATTCGAAGTTTCACTTGAAATTGTCCGATTCGCTTCGCTCGTCGTTCAAACTTACATGCTCAGCACACAAAGTATCACATTTACTTATAATAACACAATATATGTACTATTATTTCGAGTTTGAAATCAGGTGCAATTAAAAGTTTCAAATAAATTATGATAGCAAAAATATTTGGAATACGAAATGATATTTACAATTTGTATTGTACCTGCTTCTAATTCTTAGAAATACTAATACACATGTTTATCAAACCTATTCCATGTTATAGAAAGACTTTTAGACGCATAAAATTTTATTTTTACTGTTTTTTTCTTAAACAGAACCAAATATTTTTGCGAATTAAATTACCAAACTGGAACTATAATTAACGGTTTATTAACATGTTTTATGTACTTGCAGTAATTTTTTATTGGTAATCAAATTTTATACATGCACATAAATAATTAAATTTAAATTTATTTCATGCCTTATTTATACCAAGTGATTTATTTAAAATTTATACGATTAGACATAAATTGATTGTGGTATTTGCAAGTGGCATGGGGTTATTTGCCGTCAAATCGCGCCCCCAAAAATGTTAGTGGACAGTGATTTTTATGTGATGGCATTTATTGTTGACTTTAAAAATCGAATTGAGGAAAAGTTAGTTGTGTTAATTATAGATTTGTAAGAATGTCTATTTAGCTACTTAATTAAAAGGAACAAAACTACTGTGTATCTATAAATAATTTCTATAATTTTGTTTGAAACTAATTAGGTATTTTTACTTTCCTAGATGTCATTTTCAGGCCATTAACTTCGATTAAAAATATGAGTGGGAGAAGATTGTTTTAAAATATAAAAAATATATACTCGCATTTTGAAAATATTTTATAAATATTGCGATTTGTTCCTGCTTTAGTTTTCAGCAATTATTTACGTTATGATAACACATTTTCCGAAAAAACATTACCCGAAAATACATTTCTCGAATATACAAATTTGGAAAATTAAATTCAGAGTTTGTACATTTATCGAAAATACAAATTTCGAATGTTGTAAATTTTACAAATCTCGAACATACATTTGTCTAATCGCTTGGATATGACTAACCTCGAAATTTCTCGAATATTATAACTGTCGATTGTATTAATTCTCACTAGATGGAATTAGAACATTTTTTGGTGTTTCGCTGTCGATAAATGTTTTTCCTATTTCACGTACACAAAGTCAGTTTTATGACAATGTTTTTCTCAAAAACAATGCTATAAAATTGAATTTTGTACAACTGTTTTTGGGGAATTTATTATTTGTAAAATTAACAGTCTGTCAAACGTGGGTTGTCATTGCTCACGTAAAATTATTGAATCGTATTTTGCGTAACTCGCCTGCGGCTCGTTTACGCAAACTATACTCGTATTACAAAAAAGGTACTTGTAACACTAGTTGTTCAATATACTATTGTAACATTCGACATTTGTAACTTATCCAACATTCGACGTTAGTATTTTCGGTAAATATACAATTTCTCATCTTAATTTTCAACATTTGTATATTTGAGAAATGTAATTTTGTAATATGTTTTTTCGAGAAGTGTACGAGCCCAAAATCATATTAGTTGGCCTAGTTAAGACTTTTAGAATAGCTTTAAAAAAATAGTTTTGATCGAACAGAGGGAAAATTTATTGTACTAAATTTATTTATAACATAAATTCTGTTATTTTAAAGAATATTTTAAGCAATAATAACAACTGAAATAATATCAAATTTACAATTTGTCCTAAAGGTATTGGCTGGTCTCACAAACATTGTTTTTAAATCTGATGACAACAAAATACAGAAAATTGTTTCAAATAAAAATTGTAAGTAATATTATTCTACATCTTTTTGATTCCAATGAAATTTTCTCTATCTCATTTATTTATTAAGATAAGCCCAAAAACCTTGATAGGCCTTGAAATTGTTGATGAATTGTTAAAAAAATTTAATTAATTCGTAGCATAAACAATACCTCTGTTACATATATGTACGTGCGGAATATAAAAATTATAGAATTTAAGATATAAATAAGGCGAATTAACAAATTTCCTTTTTATGACTTTAACTGGTCCAAATAATATGATTCTGGGCTCGTATGCGTTCCCATGCATTCTACAAATACGAATCTCTATTCTACAAAAAATAGCGAGAAATTCTCGTACAAAAGATATAAAATTGCAAGTGTACCAAGAAATATTGCACAAAAAATTCTACAAAGAGCATCTGATACAGAAGACTGCTCAAGTATTCGCGAAGCTTCTGCATTTTCGCAACGTGTAAAACCGGCTTTTATAAAAACTCCCACGCGAAAAAACTTTTGCACGGCAGCCAATATATCACTCTTCAAGTGAAATAACTCCACTGCTCAGTGTAAACTTGAAGCCCACATTTAGAATGGAATGCCATGACGGTTTTGCGGATGGACACCGGACGCAATTTCACACAGGAATTTTACACCTTTAATATTTGAAATTTGTATGACAGCAATAACATTTATGTCATAAATTCGCAGATTAAAAGTTGTTGATTTGACTAACGATCAACAGATCGATATCCATTCCTGCCTCTTGTATTAATTTCAACTTGTCATTGCAAGTCTTAAGCAGTGACAGTTGCTTTTGCAAATACAACAAGTGAAAAGTCAATAGTTTTTACAACTATTGATTTTATTTTATCACCAACAAAATACAAAACGAACCTGTACAAAGATCAATAGTGGGACACGTTTTGCAAACATTTATTCAACTATCTGTCTGTTTGTCCTTCTGCTGTCATGTTCCAAGTGTTTGATACAGCCATATATTAATCTCTTTATTAATTATTTATAACGGTTTGAATTCGCATAATTTAATTTAAACGGGCCCGCTGAAGTATTAAAATTAGCTGCGTAAATATTTGTACAAAAGTTTTTGCTAATGCGCCAAGAACTCTGTTAAATATGCTAATTATTCTAATTGTTTACGTTAACTAACATTGGATGCATATTTTCGTTGTAGGACCAAAATATAATTTAAACGAACAAAAAAGATTACTATATTTTACAACCTTTAGGTAGAAAGGAACGAAAGATATTGTCAGAACTGTTGTAGCTCGGTTTTAAAATGGCAACAATACAAAGAAATTAATTATATTCAATTAATACAGAACTTATTTACATATGTATTATAATGGAATAAATACTAAAGTATACGTAGTATACTAGAAATGTCAAGTTAGTTCCTTGTTTAGTCGCAGAGCTGTTTTAATACCTAGAGTAAAACGAACTATATGTACCCTTAAGTTTTAAGTCATCGTAAACTGTTTTGTATTTTTGTTCAAACATGTAAAAGATGAACAATAGTATATTGAACGAGTATTACAATTAGGCATTGTAACATGAGTTGTTCATATTACTTTTCCTATTTGACATTCATAAATTCAATAAAAATAAAATAAAATTGTACTGCATGTTTAATATGCCACTGGTCACCAAGGGGCTTTGCTCCGATTCAATAATTTTACGTGAGCAATGACAGCCCCAAGTTTGACAGACTGTTAATTTTACAAATAATAAATTCCCCAAAAACAGTTGCACAAAATTCAATTTTGTAGCATTGTTTTTGAGAAAAACAGTATCACAAAATTAACTTTGTCTACGTGAAATAGGAAAATATATTAGAACCAATTAAATGCAGGATTTTAATTTCACAGCCAATCAAAATGAAATGGTACTTTCAAGTGAACATTTTAAATAATTAGACAATTTTATGAAAATTCATCAAATTATTTTTTATTAAAATAAAATGTACAATTTGAAAAATTGATTATGTCATTGTCAGAAGGAGCTTCATTTTCAGGGGAATTAGTCGTTCATGCCTCGAATTTTTCTCCAAATCTCTTTGACTTTCCATTACAAATTGAATATTATTTGATGTTATTCATAGATAATATACAGAAAATAGTTATTTATGTATGAAGGCACTGAAGTTTAACTTTTTATTACGAATATGGAATTTATTTGCCGAGACCTGTAGGTCCGAGCAAAATAAATCATGAGTAATAACAAGGAACTTCAGTACCGCGGTACATATTATATTTATTTGAAATCTAAATTAGAAAAAACTGTAAAAAAAAAATTATATAGGTTAAGTTTATACATCTGTCAGTAGTCAATTGGAACTGACACTCAGTGTTGCCAACCTCGAACATTGAAGATATCATAAATAACACTCAAAATTATGTTTTGTCCTCAATTTCTTCATCGAAATTAATTAATTAATTTTTTTGCATATATTGTTTCATTTTACGTATAAATTTACTACAATACGTCATATATCTGTCAAAATTATCCTTCTTGTACAATAATTATTTTACGGTTGCCAACACTGCGTTGCCCAAAATCGTCGTATAATGGGTTACTTTAATGACGATTTCTGAGCTCTTAATGACGATTTTGAACACTTTAGTGCCGATTTCAAATAAAATACTTTTTTCTTCAAACGTCATAAAAGTACGTTTTTATCTATTTGAATTCAACAATTTTTTCGCTGTCGACATAAAGGTTTTTACTTCAACGGCCGACAAAATAAAATATTATGAAAATACAAAGGTTGTAATTCAATAATTTGACAGTTAAAAATGAAACAAATAAACAAAACAGCATATTCTATAGCAATTAGAAATGCTGAATAAGTCACATTTTTGAAGTTTTTATAATTTTTTAATGATTCATATTTTGGAGGTGGCACTCTTCTTTCGCAGATCTCGGCAAATCATATATTTTTAAGGAAATGCTGAATAAGTCATATTTTTGAAGTTTTAATAATTTTTTAATGATTTATATTCTGGAGGTGGCACTCTTCTTTTGCAGATCTCGGTAAATCATATATTTTTAAGGTAAAAAAGAAAAGCAATAATTAAATTATAATTAAGCAGAAATTCTTTCAAAATATGCAAATACCTACCTAAAAACAATATTAACAGAAATGCATATGCATGGATTTTTGTGTATAGTGTTTTTGTTGAATGGACACGTGTAGCCAATATTTATAAATTCCTATAACTTTTTATCGCTATTTTGAAGACAAATTTCAAAATCATAATTTACAGAAAAATTTGTCTTGAATACTATTGGAATGAATCACAGCAGTTGACAATATAATATTATTTAAAATATAACGACTCTGATAAGAATATTATTACAAAACATAAACATCGCAGATGTTATTATCAAAACTAAATATAAAATTAATTTTTTTCCGCTTGCGAAATGTTAAATTTGGTTTCCTCATTTGAAAACTATCAAGGGATAACAACTATACAATTATTTAACTATCCTTTTAACCTATAGTAATCAGAAACAGTTACAGATAAAAACTACAGTGACATTTTAGTCGGACACATAACCTCAAATCTGATAACACTATCGCGAACTACAAAACTGAGTTAGAATTCCACATAAATGTCGTAGAATTCATTTTTACGAAGAGTATCCACGGTGCAGTTTGTTTACGTTAACGCATACCGGAACTGTATAATTGCAGCTCAACTCATTTGAAAACAATGGCTGAAAATTACCGGAGCCGTAATTAAATCTTGGACGCGCGTTGTATATTTAAACTTCCAGAGTTGTGGCAGATTAAGAATGAGATTTTATCGAAATTTGATTACTGTGTTCTAGTTTTTGTGATATATTTAAATTTAATGTGTAGTAACACTGGTCCAGATGAAAACATGTTGGTTACAGAGGCGGAGACTTTTTTTTTCAGAGGGGAACTCAATTAAGAATAAATAAAATATCCATTTTTTTTTTAGTAAGAACTACCTATATTATTCAAGAACTCTACACATTTATCTTTGGGTGCCGTGACTTGACGACTGATTTACCGACATTTGTGAAAGCAGAGTGCCACACCAAAATTAGTTTTATTTACCATTTTAATAAGCAACAAATTTTATTGTAAATTGTGGTTACTAGCTTTAAAATCATGCCAATAATGATAGTAGTAAAGAATAGTTATTTGTTTAACTAGGCACCGAAATACCAGATTTACAGTAGAGGCTGCCGTTTCATTGACGAGGCGAAGTAATAAATCTGTGTTTCGTGTCGTGTTGAATACATTATTTTTTTGCCGAATGGGGTCGTTCTCTATTTATTTTTTTATGAAACTTTATTTAAATTGAAGACTATCTACCCTTATAAAAAGTCTTAATTGTTACCTATTCATTAAGCCACAATGATTTTTTTAAAATGTTGTGACGTCATTATAGAGGTGTTGGTGGATCTCAAACAGTAGAGATTTAAATAATTTTAGTCACATAAATGTTCTATTTTATTGTAATAATAATAATAAAATAAGTAAAAAAATATATGACTACAATTATTTACAATCTGTACTGTTTTAGATCCAGCAACACCTCTACAATGACGTCACAACATTTAAAAGAAATCATTGTGAATTAATGAATAACAATTAAGACTTTTTAAAAGTGTAGATAGTCTTCAATTTAAATAAAGTTTAATAAAAAAAATTTTAAAAATGGAAATTAATGTTAATTTAGACATATTTTTAAGGTTATAGCCACTGCAATGTAACAATTCTGGAAAGCGCAATTGTAGACTTTTATGAAAGAGAAAAACCAGCCTGGGACAGATATACATTGTAGGTTATCCGTCTTCTTCTAACACGTATTTATAGAGCGGTTGCTATGCGTTTGTTGAGCGGTTACTAAGTGAAAACATGTTGCAGAGTCTTATCCAAAAGTGATAAATAATATTTAACAATGTATTGTTCAATTATTTGAAAATTCCTTTAATATTAATAATTTTTTTCGAAATTATTGAATGATGATTTCTGTATATTTTCTTATCAATATTCTATGCAGACTATATGACCAACAAAGGTATTCTACGTATTGCTTGTCTCTCTCGGTTCGTATTTCAACGTTAGTGAGCGTTTCAAAATTACTATATTTCAGTGGTTATATCCATCAAATTACGTTGCCATGCTTTTGTTGAACGGTTGCTATGCTTTTGTTGATGGTTACTAAGCGTTTGTTGAGCGGTTGCAATGTCAAATATTTTTAAAGCCTAGGTAGTAAAAGTGATACTATACAGACTGTGTTTAATGTTAATCAGCAAATAATAAATATAATATCTCGTCATTTATGCATTTTTCTATTTTGCTGTGGCACTCTGCTTTTACATATCTCAGTGCTGTTACCAGCTGTTAAGGAACGGGCCCCAAAGATGTAACACAGGGATAAAGATGAAATGAAAATGCGTTACCACAGATCTATTTATTTAAAAATCGGATTATATTTGTTCCGGTTCTAAAATGTAATTGTTTACATCTCTGATGTGATTTGTGTTCAAATAATTTGATGATTGGCCTCAGACGGTTCTTTTTATCTGATCGACACATAGAGATTCGTAAACGTAAAGTTTTAAATCGATAGGTCAGAAATTATACTCATTAATTAATAAAAAATCTACAATTTATGTATGTCAATATTTATTTATTTCCAAACTATATTATTCATCAAAGATCACATTTATTTGTTAATCCATGTAAGATGGCAATATGATTCTGGAAGCCCCTAGATTTTTGGGCAAACTCTCCTTTTATTTAAATATCTACGCCGCTGGTAGCATGGATAAATCTTGAATCAACTACCTAGTACTCCAGACTGAAACTGGTTGTAGAGATTCTAGATTAGTCTGTATTTTATCTAGTAGCAGTTGTAGAATAATTTTATCATGTTTGATTTATTAGTTATTGTTTTTACATTACCTACCGAAGTACTAGATTGTGTAGAGAATATTTTATGTTGTAAATGGATTTTGATTTATGGTGACTTTTAAACAAGTTGAAGAATTGTGAATTATTAAGATTTTTATGTTTCCTACTATAAATTCCAAGATAAATGCACACCATTTTGTAGACTCACAGGTACATATAACACTTATCAAGATACATATGCATATAATTTATTATTTGCATTATTATTATTATGTAAAGAGCCATTATTATAAATACTTTTAGACATATATACTTATAGGAGTTGATTAGTAATTTCACATTATTTATATTGTTCACGTACGAGTAAGTCTAACATTGTAACTTTAACTACAAATGTTTACTCTTTACTCTAACTATACCTAATTTCAAATTCCTAATTTTTCTGGGCTGTTTATTGTCTTTCCTTTTTTGATTCATATTATTTGTTAGTTTATTTGATAATATTTAACACTTTCGCCATTTTCTATCTTAATTTCTAACTATAATATTTGATATAATGACACCAAATAGCGATGATTTATTCTAATAATATAATTAAAGAGTACAAAAAAGTGCAAAAGTAGTAATTCATTTTAAAATATTATTTTTCTTCAAACGACATAATAGTTATTTATGTATCAAGGCACTGAAGTTCAATTTTTTATCACGAATACGGAATTTAGTTGCCGAGGCCCGTAGGGTCGAGGAAAATAAACTATGTGAGTGATAAAAAGGAACTTCAATGCCGAGGTACATAACTTTTATTTGAAATCTAAAATTCGAAAAAACTGTAAATAAATTACAATATAGGTTAAGTTAATACATCTGTCAGTTATCAATTGAAACTGACAGTCAGTGTTGCCAACCTTAAGAAATGAAGTTATCGTAAATAACACTCAAAATTATGGGTTTTGTCCTCAATTTCGTCATCGGAATTTATTAGTTATTTCTTCTTGCAAATTTTGTTTCATGTTACATCCAAATTTACTATAGTACGTCAATATATCTGCCAAAGTTATCGTCGTATAATGGGTTATTTTAGTGACGATTTCTGAGCTTTTAATGTCGATGTTTGAACACTTTAGTGCCGATTTCAAATAAAAGTATGTTATTATGTATTTGTATCAACAAGCAGAAGTTCAATATTGTCGTCGCTGGCGTAAAAGTGTCTCCTTGGCAACACTTCTACTCCAACAGCGAACAAAATAAAATTTTATGAAAATGAAAATGAAATGAAAGGTTGTAATTCAATAATTTGATAGTAAAAAATAAAACAAATAAACAAAAATAACAAAACAGAATATTCTATGGCAACAAGAAATCCAAAGTATTTACTTCTAATTACACAATATATTATTATTTCATTTGTTAACATTTTTCTTAACTTCATATTATTATTATTTTAGAATGTTAAATATTATGCATATCGCAGAAACGATTAAGAGTTAAGTACAACTTCTAGTTTAATTATTTCCATATACGATAAAACGAAATTATTATTACATTCCGAAATAATTTTTATTTCATTTTCCAGTGATCAGCCTTATTTCCCGTATTAATTTATCTTACATATTGTAAGTAATGTACCTAATTATTATAATTAATGCGCTTTTAATTACAATTTAACAAATGAACCTTTCCCGATAACAAGAATAATTAAAGCACAGGAAGTAAACAATAAAAAACATTGTTGCGTCATTTCGCCTGAAGTCATACACAAATAAGTAAATAAGCGGCAATTTAAACTTAAATTTGCATCAAGAAACAATATGATTCATTGGTTGTGTCGCATGCATTGAAATTAATTTATTCCTTGGCAAACCAACAGTGCATGTCTCATATTTGTGACCAAATGACCTCCGACCTTTCCTACAATTAGTTATTGAGACTGGTTGATAGTTCTATTAGCAAATCATGCTAAGGAATTCGTAGCTAAATGGTATACGCATGTAATTAATCATTTTCTAGGGATTTTTATTGTTAAGGTTACCGTTCTGGCGTTCTGGTAATTTGTGTTTCTTAATGGCGGCTGCTGGCGCCAGTATAGGTTAGAATTTTTTTTTATGAGAAGTAAAAAATCTTGTAATTACAGACGTTTAGATGCTAATTAAGCGATTGTGCGGTTTTAATGAAGTGATAAATGCGATGTTACTGACTTGATTTAACTATTATTAATTATAACTTTTTACTATTTCTGTGAACTATGATGGTGTAAAGCGTGCATTACACGATGAAGTTTTTTTTTTCAATTGACATTAAACACTTTTCTCTCACACAATGACGTAAGTGAAAGAGAGATAGATGAATCGCCAATTCTGTACCATCTATACGCATGTTTTACAATATGCGAATTAGCTATCAAATGTCATTTTAAAATCACTTGAAAAGAAAAACTGCATTGTGTAATGCCCGCTTAATGAATATGTAGAAATTTAATTTAGTATTTGAAAGGTTAGAAATTTGAGAATCCCCAATTTATTTAAATATTAGCGTTTAAATGCGATTAGTTCCATATTCATTAGTAATAGAAGATGTGTACCACCTTAATAATATTTAAATAAATTGTGCATTTTAAAGCATGAACCTTTCAAATATTTAATTTCTTCACAGGAGAAAATAATTTAAGTTAATTTAACTGAGCAATATGAGTTTGTGAGTAACTGGAAAAAACAATTGAATACTATTATTATTTATATTTATTTTTAGTAACTTTATTGAATATGGTAGTTAAATCGTTTTTTACATTATTATGGTTAATATATAAAATGGTATCTAGGTTATGTTTTTGAAGAAAAATAAATTATAATATTTAATATTTTAATATACATTAAAAAATTTTGAAAATTTTTTAAAATATACTTAAATAATTAAAAATCTGTGCAAATGAAATAATTACGAATAGTTTTATAAAACAGAATCATGTCACAAAATGGAATCAATTCGTTCGTAACTAACTATTAATTAATTAAACTGAGACCGTCAGTGAATTCGACTGAATTTTCAGCTATTTTAACTAAGAAATGTTAGTTGCGCGCTCCTAAATTGATAAATTCAGTTGTTACTTGAATAACTGATATATTTAATAAATTTAACCGAGATTGTGGCCTATTCTGTAACTTACCTGTTCATTTTTAACGACTTAAAAATTTTAACCAATGATAACAGACGTTGCTGAATAGAAATTGGAAATTTCAATTGTTACATATATATTTATTGGTTAAAATTTTTCACAAACCGTTAAAAATTAACAGGTAAGTTACAGAATACCTACACATAAAAATAATTTCTTGATTCAAGAAAATTTTCAGTTTTCTTTTTGTATGTATTCGTTAAAGATAATTTTATTTCTTACAAAATGATAAGGTTAAAAAAAATTTTTAATTTTGAATATAAATTTTATTTATCTTATTTTTCCTGCATTGAAGGAAAATGAATATATTTTAAATTTTGTTTTCAAAAATAATGAAAAAAAAGTCGTTTTAATTTTAAACAAAACGTTTTTATTTATAACTATGTTATTTTGAATTAAAACTAACCCTATTCAAATTCAGATAAATACTTTGATATATTCCTTCCAAATTAAATAAATTTTCAAACAAGAATATTTATAAAACCTACAAAAGTTTTAAATGAAAACAGAAATCGGATTGGCACTACTCAAATAATTTTTTTCTTCATTTAAAAGGAATCTGTTTGTTCCAAGAAAACATTTTTATCAGTGTAGGCCTCGTTATCAATTATTATAAATACAGGAAAAAATAATATGGTAGAATTCACATTTACTGAACTATCCGGTAAGCTGAAGATATATTATGCATTTTATGAACATTTCATTACGATTATGATACTAACACGATTATTTACTAACTTATAACTATAAGTTAAGAAGTGTTTACCAAGATATTATGAAAAATTTCAGGAAATGCATCTAATATCTTCAGTTTACCGAATAGTTCGGTAAATTCTACTGTACCGTTTTTTTTCGTGTAGTATATAACTGAATTTTTCAATTAAATAGATTGAATATGGAAACTAAAAGTAACTGAATTATTTTACTAAATTTTCATTTAGCAAAAAAATTTAATTTAAAATATTTTTCTTTAAATTTATTTAAATAATTTACACCTCTATTTAATATAGTAAGACGCCATTAATTGCCCTTAATTTATTGTTAATGTTAGGATGATCAATTAATATTAAAATAATACATTAATATCAATAAATGAAAAGTGACGCCTTGCTCTTTTGATGTCGTATCGTTTTCAAGGCAAAAATAGCATCTCCGTGAAATATTCAGTCTAATTCATCTAATGTCGTGTCCAAGATGTTTCCCAATTATTCTAAATTTTCAATTTGAAACGGTGGAATGTTTGAATTAGGTCAGAGGTTCGCCCACTTTCTGCCCCTGAAATCCCAGATCTGCTCCAGTTAAATATTTTAAATTATTTAGCACCAGCAATGCTAATAGCTTCATTATAAAATTCCTTGTATTCATACATTATTTATCTGTACAACTGGAATAGTATGAACCGTCATTCAACTGTCTTATTTATTCAATTGTTTACGGAGTTACATATTTATTTATTTTTACTGCGAAACTGACACCATGAATATATTATTTACAAATTGATATACAGAAAAATGAAGTGTTGGTTTTAAATAAATAATCTTAAGAAATTATAAAGCAAGTAGGCTTTATTTTTAATTTTATATAATAATAATATGCGAAATAAAAACAAAGTAATAGCTTAAAAATCTAATTATTGCACAATTATAAATTAGATAAATAACTAAATAGTTTTCTTCTATATTTAGATAGTCATAAAGAATACTAATATTTGCAAATGAATTTTATAAATAACTAATTAATATTGATTGTTTATATCAATAAGTTTATTAGAGAACAATTTAATTAGATTTTGTATAATATATCCACCATTTTTGAATAAATTCTTTTCATAGTTTCGATTTAAAAATTGCGATATGTCGTTTCATTCTGAAGGAATTTTTTCCAAGATTTTAGTTGTAAATCATATCTTATCTGAAGTTCAGTTTCCATTAACATTCTGCAGTGCCTTGAGTTACTGCGTTCAAAAATATTCGCTCTACTTCCAAATTCCATCCAAACGAAATGTAAATTTAAACTAAAAATATATGAAATTTGTCCAATTATAATTATTATCTACGGCAGTACCTAGTTTAGATTATGGAAACATTTCTATTAGTAATTATATAAAATTAGTTTTATTTATACTAAATTATATGCGCTAGTTTTTCTATTTATTTTATATCTATTATATTGGTTAAATGCAATTGATCTTTAATCATTTTGCGCAAAATTAAATGAAAAAGGTTCTATATTACTAATTTTTTATGTGGCGCCGCGTATGAAGTGCGGTTACCAGCCGTCAAGTTATGGCAGATACTATAAACTAAACCATAAGTTTCAGCTTTGATGCAACATTTACTTTTCTGTCATCAATGTTACTATAGACAGCAATTATATATACTATATACCGTACTGTTACATATAAAATGTAATGTAGGGTGGACGATGCTAAATGAACTTGCCATTATACTTTACTGATTAATAACAGAAAATTTTTATATTTTGTGAGAAAGAAGTTTGGGTCACGACGCGCAGCGGAGTGACCAAGCCCTACAAACAAAATAAACGACATTTATGAAACAAGTTCTTTATACTATTTTTTATATTTTACGCCTTTTATGCTCTTTTATTTAAAAAATCCAAGTTTCATTATTCAGGATATTTTGTGTTAATTGTTGATACTTATGTGACGTTTGAAAATTTACAAGCCTTACCTTTTCTATCTCTTCTTTTTATAATTATTCTTAACTTCTGGTTTTAAATGCAAAATTATACAAAAATAACAATTTTTTGATATGACATTTCAGTCAACCTTGAGAATATAAATTGTACTGCTCTATTATGACACTCGATTGAGCTGTTACGAAACTCCTTTGGGTGTCGTAACAGGTAACAGCTTTGTTATAGAAACAAATTACAAAAATATATTATGAACATTTCTCATATTATAACCATAATAACTGTACCAAGTAACCATTCTAATTATTTTTTCATTTAAAAATCATCTTCAAATTATGACGACAATTTCATTTAATATTGACAACCACAACATATATTGTATTTTATCTGGAACAGTAGGTTGATATATAATCTGTAATCCATAGTAATCTAGTTCTAGTACATCAATGACAGAAAAGTCAATGTTATTCTTATCTGAAACTCACGGTATTAATTATTACCTGCTTTTTGTGGCTGAATGTATATATACACATGGACAAAATTATCGAAAATTTAATTATGATGAATCAAAGAAAAAGTAAAAATGGTTTTAGTTCACAAAATAAAATTTGCAGTCTCTGATATTATTAATCCGTAGTATTACTCAGAGACAGCAAATTTTATTTTGTGAACTAAAACCATCTTTACTTTTTCCTTGATTCACCATAATTAAATATTCGATAATTTTGTCCATGAGTATATATACGCCATATTAATACATGTAATTTAAATAATAATAAAATCTATATGCATATTTAAATATGTACGTAGCTTTGTACTAAATAAATATATGGTAAGAAGAATATTTAATAATATAAAAACTCTAGCTTTAATAAAATGAAATACAAATAATAAATAAATATACCATCACTCTATTTAACCGCTTTTGGTGTGGCACTCTAATAATGTTAGAATAATTAGATAAAACAGATTATTTACAAATTATAAAAAATAGTGAACAATTCATCAATTGAAAGTAGACGTTTTTGAGAGAACAAATGCATGCGTAGATATATTTAAATATGAGTAATCCAATGAAATACAAAGGCGTATGTCTATAATTTTGTGATTTATTGCGAGTATCGATCGAGCATTTTATCACATTTTCCATAAAACAATTGAAATTTATGATTGTATTAAAATGAATTACAGTTGAGTGAAAGTGTCTGCAGAGCAAAGGTGTTACCTGGACCAGCCTACCTTTATTTACAAAGCAACTTATGCTCCGAGTAGGCCGTGGTAGCATTCAACTTAATAAATATTCATTATGCATTTTTGCGTCGTAAAAGCTGATGACCAACAATGCAATAAATAAAAATCCTATATTATTATAATAATTTCTAATTAAGAATCTATCGCAGCAATAAAAGAAAAAGAGGCAAATTAATGGAAAATTTCTTCTTTGCAACAAACTACGATGGCCTCGGCATCGCCTTGTTTTATTTTCTTCGGAGCCGGTGCATTCTTCTCAAGGTTAAGGCGGGTAAAAAATCTTACTTAGACCGTTTTTTTATTCGTGTTCGCGAACCGCACCCAAACAATAATAATTTTCACTTTGTTCTTGTGGTTTCGTTTGGGTTCATTTTGTGATTTTGTTTATTTCATACTTGAAAAATTCTTCACGGGTTCATGCCACACAGGGGCGTCCTACAATTTTAAAACATTTTTTTGGAAGACAATTTCAAACAGTTTTTCAGTTTTAGTCGAGATTAATAAATAAATCACTTAACCCAATTTGGGTGTCGCGCTATACTATTTGCAGATCTTGGAAAGTGATAGATTTTTGAGTTCGAAGTGCATTTACCAGCCGTCAAGTCATAAATAATAATAGATATATATGTAACAAGTACATAATTTAGGGCTTAATGGACGAGACAGTTTAGGGGCTAAGAGAAAGTAGCGAAGCGAGACACAGAAAGAGGCTAGTCAATAAAACCATATTATAATGTTCGACTGCATTTCAGATTATTTTTTCTAAGCTTAGAAGAATAACAATTACGAGTATACTTCACACAAGACATTGACATGAAAAAAATGGATAATTTCGAAGTGTACTTTTTTCTGTGTTGTCTCATTTATTGTTTATTCTTTTTACTTTATAGGACTAGTCCGCAAACAATAAACATTATCAGAAATAAGTTACTATAGTACAATCGAATATTATTAGTATATTATTTTATGACGAATTATGAGTCATTATTCATCCGAGTGAAAAATGACTATAATCCCCAGTGTATAATAATCATAATCCCGAATATAACACTATATTTTTTTCTACTCTTGTAAATTCGGGAATCATTTTTGAAAATAATCGAAATTCGTTGAAAACATACGTTGACAAACGTCAACATAAAAATACACAATGGCAACTGACTAAATACTGTCAGAAGGCTGTTGCTTTGTCTTTAAAATAACTGTGAATTATGGATTTCTGGCTCAGTGATTGGTCGAGAAGAGTGAATTATTATGGGTAGTATAATTCATCGAAAAAATTTAAATAATACAGGAGTAGAAAAAATATTTATTTAATAGTTACAGATATAATTAACAATAGTTTCATTAATAACTTTAACATAAATAAGAGCACTATACTTATATTTATTATATTTACTATAATTTTTATAAAATACGATAATTGCGCTAGAATAGATTTCAATTTAATTACATATATGTTAATAATAATTACAGTTGTAATGTTGTTTACAATAAATAGTTTATGTTTGCAATGATAAGAATGTGAGTTATCAATTAATTATTGAGATTTTATGAAAGAATTGATAATCTATGATGATTATTGTTGTTTATACAATTTTGTGAAGCTGAAATCATCGATTACGATTCATATTGTACAATGATGTAAATAAATGAATCATTTACTATTTATATGGAATGGAGAATATTACTTTAGTTATAGTCATTTATTGCTTTTTTACTTATTTAAAATTTATTTGTAATTGAAAAACACGTCATGAACTATTATTCACTCTTTAACGACTTTGTACAAATTTCTTTTTCCAATGAATGAAATGTTTGAAAGCATTAGAAGCACTGATTTCTATATAACACTAGATTGGACATAGGCCATATTTTGCCTTCTGAGAGCGTTCCCAATTGAAAGGGTGAAATTAAGGTTTTGTTACACTTTTGTAAAGTGCGCAATCTGAAGCTCTCTCTTCACTCTTTCTACACCGCGCTTGCCACCACTTCTCTTTAGGTCATACCACGAAGTATGGTCATACCCATAGACAAGAGAGATAGATTTTTAAATATTGTAGTATCACAAAACATCAATTTTGACCATTATGGCAGCGTTCAATTAGGAACGGCGTAGCGGGTTATGCCCAATCTAGAGTTATATAGAAATCAGTGATTAGAAGTCATCATAGAAGAAAGAAAACTGATGCGATTTTGACATCTAGTCAGAATGGAAGAGGGTAAGGAAGTTAAAAACATTTGAGAGATCAGACCAACGAAAAAAAAAAAAAAACAGAAGACCACGATAGAAATGGAACAGGATGCAAGGAACAACCAGAAGGAATATCCTTGATACCTTACGGTATAAGAGGACCAGATTAATGGTTGTAAGCAGAGTGCCACATCCATAATGGGTAAAAGACGTAATGATATATTTATTTATATTTTTATTAATGGTTGTATGTATGGAATGATTGAATCGGTGGTCTAAACTGATACATACTTCAAAATGAATTTACTTATTTAAAGTTTAGTTATGGAGAAATGCACCAAATGTAATTTTAAAATACAATGATTCAATTATATTCTTCATTTCCAAAACTAATTGGAAGGTTATTTTCCAAGCAACCAGATAATTTTCAAATTACCAGTGCAATTTTCATGAAACAAGAACTTGGCTGTGAAATTATTCCTTCAAATTTCAAAATAAATAAGTGGTGACTGTTGACTGATCAAATCTTTATTAACTACTCAAGGTTTTTCATCTATACTTTGTAAACTAATACATTAATAGTACAACAAACTTTGTGTACAGCTAGTCTATTACAGATAGTGAATATACAAGATGTTCTAAAAGTATATTTTAAGATTATTGTTAACATTTAGAAATGCTTTTTTAGCTCCTAATAGCATTCATGCTTAAATTTAATAATTGTAGTTCATGAAAAAGGAAATAATAAAATTAAAATTTGGAATATGTAGAGAGTAGAGAATTATTGAAAAAAATAATAATTAACTTTGTAATACCGTGTAAATGGGAACAGAGTTGTGAATTATATCAATTAATTAATGATACTTTCCCAGCGATATCTGTGTGGATGAATGAATGGATTTGTGCCTATATGTTCAATATCTTATAAACGAGAAAACGTAGAAATGGAAATAGATTTTTTTAGAATCAAAAAACCATTAATTCAATTTGTTTCAAATTCAATCTGCGAAAAAGTTGGAATAAAAGATTTTACAGATTACGTTTGGAATAAAATATGTTATTTAAAATTTTGGCGCCAAATTATATGTTTAATAATATATTAAAAAGAATTATACAAAAATGAGAAGTTGTTGAATAATTATGAGAATAATAACAAGATACGTTACTAAGGCTATGAACATGAGGATGAAGATTAAAAAATAATGAAACGGAATATAATTAGAGCAATATTAGGTCCAATAAAGATATTAGAAAACGAATACACAATAATAATGAACCATGAAATAGAACATGAGTTGGAAGGAGGAGATATAGTGAAAATGATCAAGCAACGGAGAGTTAGATGGCTTGAACAATGGACATATATGAATGCAATTAAGTCAGCAGTAGAATGGAAACCAGGAGAAAGAGGAAAACGAGGCAGACCCAGACCAACATGACTAAAGAAAGTAGCAGAATATTTAAAAGCAGCAGGAATTAAAAACTGGCAAAGTAAATAAAAATAGGAAGACGTGGAGAAACCTATCCACAAGGATTTAAAGGAAAAGAAACAGAAATTGATCCAATTCTACAAAAGGATCTAGGGAGCTTTATAAAAAGCGGTGCTACTACTATATGATAGTTGCTATAACGCTATAATACTAAACTAATAACTGAAGTATCTATTCTATATGCATAATGTCAACTGTAATTACTAAACAATTAAATTCAAATTTTTATGCATAAGAAAGACTGATTTTTATTTCAGCGGTCAAGTTTAAATATAAAATACCTGTTTTCTATTTGCTATCCGTTGGTACAATTTTTATTTTTATATTGTAGCAAATATTTTGCATGCTAGTTTATTTTAAAACTATGAATGGGTAAAGTTAAAAATATGTACCTTATTTTATTCAACAAAGAATTTATTGTTCCTGGTATTTCTAAAACACTTTGTATACGAGAATATCTAATATTAATGCATACCTGTTTACGTGTGCTTAATGTATAATATATAAATAGAGTGCTAATGAATGAATCGATCATTTTCATAGCTTCGTGCGCTATGACTCGCTCGCTAGCGGAACGAACTCAAATCTCAGTAATTAGTTACGCCTACGCGAATTTTATCATTTTAAATTGGAATTAAAGTCTGTTAAATGTGAAGCACACGATTTACGATGCTCTTCAACATTCCGAGATTTTTACCTTTCTTTTTTATGGTGGATTAACCAGATTAGGTATTATGTTTAACTATTTTTTGTTGCGAAATTAACATAATTTAAGATTGTTGTCAGGTGAATTGCTTATCTACCCGTAAATTCATCAATCTGTTTTTGAATTTAAGTATATTTTACGGTTCATTAAGTTTATCTTTTGTGGATGAAATTCAATTTTGGTGGGCTGGGAAATAAATAATGTACTTTATATTTCATTTTTATTTTGTTGTCAGTATATGATATTTATTCAAATATTCGAAAGTCGAGACCATAAAGTTTTGTTGCCAAATTTAACATTAATAATAACTGGAACTATTGTAACATCGATTTATTTATTGATAAAAATCTGTATTTGTCTTTAATTCAAATGAAATATTGTTCGTTGCATCATAGCTTAATATCATAAATAATGGATTTATTATAGTTTTGTAATAATTTAAAAAGCCTTTAAATTACTAGTAAGAATGTTAATTTAAATTTATTAAATAAATTAATTTAATGTTGTTTTTATTAAGTATATCTTTTATGTTTTATTGTTTATTTATTGATAGTTTATAAAATAAAATTAATACTTTTTCACGCATTTTAACGATTTTGGGTTTGGGAGTCTGCGTGAATTGCGGATACCGTCCGTCAAATAACAGGCCCTGAAGATGCTAGTTATTAGGAACCACAGTTAAAATAGCAACTGTCGGCTGTGGGATTCGAATTGAGGACCTGACGATCCACAGTCCGATGCGTTACTACGGACATATTTACTCAAATAATAAATTTTTATTGGAGGCAATAATTTTTTTTTTAATTTTTAAGAAAAAATTCTTTGTCCATTCATTCCTTTCTACATATGTCACTTTGCTTGGAGCAGATACGATGTGTTGTTACCAGCTGCTAAATTGAACCCCCAAATATATTATATTATCACTGAAATATAGTAATGGCTATTATGGTAGCGAGAAACGAGACATATAGATGTTGTAAGGCCACCCTTCTTTGTCTAAACTTGTTTATAAAATAGTTGCTGGTTTATTGAACGGTTGCTATGTAAAAACATGTTGCACAGTCTTGTCTAAAAGTTATAAATAATAGATATTTAGCAGTATATTGTTCAATTATTTTAAAATATCTGTAAATTTACATACATACATTAAAAAATTTATAGTCAAAATTGACAATATTTCAGCAAAATTTTTAGTCCTAGACGATCCACCATAAATTTTTGTTAATTTAACAAGTTTTAAATTTGTAAATAGCTCCGTAGTAACGTGTCGAACTGTGGATCGTGAGATCCTCAGTTCGAATCCCACAGTTGACAGTTACCAATTAAAATTACCCCTGTGGTTCCGCCTCCACTAGCATCTTTTGGGGCTATGACTTGATGGCTGGTAACTGCACTTCATACGAAAAAATGTATCACTTACCGAGATCTGCGTAAGCAGAGCTTCACACCCATAATGGGTAAAAGGCCTGATGGTATATTTATTTTATTTTATCTATTTAAATTTGTTAGCAAGTAATAAATTATTTTTTGTGCAACCGGTCGCGAAATAAGCATTTCGCAGCCGTAATACAGACTGTGAAATTGAATTTCGCGGCTGTATATATAGTAACGGACGTGAAATCCAAAATGATTGTTTTTACCCAATTTCGCGGTCGTTGCCATTAACAACGGCCGTGAAATAGGGTACAAAACCATCATTTTGACACTTGAGATTTGACAGTATATTTTCAGAACTAATTATTTTGTTTATAAAATGTCAAACCCATAGCCACTTTCTATTTACAATAAGACTGTTTAAAATTTGTAATTAATATATTTTACGATTGCACAAAAAATAGTGCCGCAAGCGGCCTCGGCGACAATTTTTCTCTCGGTACGCTAAAGAGTGATTTCGCGGCCTTGATATACAAATAACTATTTGTGTATTTTGCAACTAAATATATTTGTTAATATAGTTATTATTAATATTTATTTTTATGTGCTTTTGACTAAATATTTTAGTAATTATAATGAAGCAGAACAATAAATCATAGTTATTATAACAAATTAAGTTGTTACAAAGGATACAAACTTTCTTTAACAATTTCAAATTGGTAAGTTAGCTAAATTTATTTGTTATTATTGACGAGGCTATTTGTTAAATTTTATAAATCCAACAAGAAAATAAAAACAGTAAATTTTCTTGTTAAAAATTCAGAATTGACAAAATTTGTTTTTATCAAATTGTCATATTTGTACAAATTGTTAATTTAACACAGTATATTTGTCAATATTAACTAAAAATACTTAATCGCAAAATTTGCAAATCGCAAATCAAATTTTTAATGTGCATAATAGTTAATTGGATTCAGTTCTATTATTAATATATATTATTTAATTATTTGAAAATTATTGATTGTTATTTTTTTTATATTTTCTTATCAACTTTCTAAGCGGACTGTCCAACAAAGACACATGGCCCAACAACTAGCTGTCTCTATCGGCTCGTATTTTTAACGTCAGGTAGCGTTCCAGTACTATTATATTTCAGTGTAAATGATATGAATATTAAAGGATTGTAAATTTTAAAGACATAAATATTCTGTATCATATTTCGCTTAACATAGACTGTATAGCTTCTGGTTATCATATTGTGATATCCATAAATACTGGAGCAGATTGAAAAGGAAATTAATGTTATGTATAATACAATGAGTAGGTATTATACTTGGCTATTCAAAATTGTAAATTAACTTTATATTTACAAATATTATAAGAAAAATGTTACATTAATATTGGAACTTATGCTCACGCAAAGGTGAATGTGCAGATGCTCCCCACGCAACAATTCACCTCATGTTAACAAAATGGTTTCTATTTGTGCTACATGAATACAAATGATTACATATTTACTATTTATCAGTGATTATTTCACGAATAGCTAAGAGTTTCTGCTGTCGTGCGTACGTGCACACGTCTCCCATTTGTGCGCACGTGCGTGCACTGCAAACATGCGCCCTCGCCAAGTGTGCAAGAAGTGTGGATCGCGCGCTATTTATATCTCGCGTTGCCGCCGCCGCCGCCGCCGTCCACTTCGGCCCAGCAGCGGCAGCGGCTTCGTGCTGGTCTGCACACAGCCACTCCGCCAAAATATAAATACATTTTTATTATAGCACCCAGCGCTGGTATTTTTACTCTAGAGTCATATCGATAACCTAATTACGAGCGGGATTCGTAATGGATGTTGTAACTCAGAGTCGTTGAGGAGAAAAGAGGAGAGGAGAGGTTTCAAAGCGACTGTGATTTGTTTAAGCGAATAGAAAATAAATAAAATCATTATTTCGTACATTAGATTTCCAATTTTAAATGTGCTAGTTCTAAAAAAAAAAGAATTCTTACTGAATATGCAAAATACACAAGACTGCTGATGTCAAACTATCATATCACTTTACAAAAATTAGTAGCAAATTATTTATATACATGATAGTGAATTGAAGGACGCACTATAACGTTTTCAATGCTATTTTTAAAATGTTCAATTATTGGCTTCCCGAATTATTTTATATAAAAAAGTTAACTAGTTTATTGTAGAAGAAGAATTTCTAATATTTATAGTTTTACTCTGCCTGAAACCGGAAAAAAGACAAAAAAGTTTTTTGGCAATAAATTTGATATTAATTGTGAGTTGGCAACGGCTTGGCAGGTAGCGTTAAAACCGAATCAATCGATAGCGCAAGTTAAGCATGCTGACGGGCGGTCAGTAGTTGGATGGGTGACCGCTTTGCGAAAACTCATACCAGTGAATACTGCGTGCCGTTGTCACACCACCGAAAACGAGGTTCCAAGGCGGCATATAACCTCAGCAGTTCAGACCGCTTAATAATATTAATAATAATTGTGGATTTATTTTATTTAATACATTTTTATATATTTTGATCATAAAACCATTTCACTATATCTAATTTTTTTTCCAAATATTTTTAATAAAGACACTTGAAATGAAACACTAATCTTTATGTATTCTATAAACCCTTGAAATAAAAGATCTGACAAAATTAGGATTATAAGGTGTAGTGGCAATACTAATAGTACAACAGGGAATTTTAATCCGATCAAAATTGATACCAAAATTTGCTTTTTGTAAAATCCAAAATCGTGAATCTTTAATTTAAATCGAGTTTGATATCAAAGGAAAAGGCTTGACGTGTAGACAAAGGACATATATAACACTACACACTACATACTATTTTGTACCGAATGAAAATTATAAATATGTAACACAATGTTTAAAATGTCTTTTGGATTAATTTCTGTAGAATTTTTATTAAAATGCAACGTTTCGTACTAATACACGTTATATTTAAATAAATATTCCACAGAACTTAATTTAAAAGTCTTTTTAATTTACTGTGAGTTTTGAAAGTTTTTAACTTATTGATACAAATGATACATAATCTTTATTTCTTGGATTTCATTATATAGATATAGTTAATAATTGGTAATGGAATACACGTTTGAATGGGGTCTTTCACCATTTTATTTTTATTTATTTTTTTATAAAACTATCTAAATTGAAGACTACCTATCTACACTTTTAAAAAGTCTTAATTGTTATTCATTAAGCCACAATGATTTTTTTAAAATGTTGCCGCATTATAAAGTTTTTGGAGGATCTCAAACAGTAGAGATTTAAATAATTTTTGTTACATAAATATTCTATTTTATTGTAATAATAATAATAAAATATGTAAAAAAATATATGACTTCAATTATTTACAATCTGTACTGTTTTAGAACCAGCAACACCTCTACAATGACGTCACAACATTAAAAAAAAATCATTGTGGCTTAATGAATAACAATTAAGAATTTTTAAAAGTGTAGATAGTCTTCAATTTATATAAAGTTTCATAAAAAAAAAATGGTGAAAGATCCTATTGCACCCGAGCAACGCCGGGTATATTGGCTATTGGCTAATGTACTTTAAATCTACATTATACAACGAAATGAAGGTAAAGTTATTTTCCTTTTTCCAGAATAATAATGAATGGAGTTCATACTCAATTCTACTTTCTTTCTTCAATCTTGCACATGTGTGCTATTACCTGATATCATGTAGGTTAGAATACTATATGATTGGCAGTAAAATTGTTATTAATTATGTATTAAAATTAAATGTATCAAAATGAGAATTATTGCTAACATGCTTCAATTTTAGTTTAATAAAGGTGTAGGTGGCAAAACATTAAAAAGTTGCAAATTAAAGCTGCAGTTTAGCAACATATTAACTATAATTATACTTGAACTATATAATTTAACTCTAATTTGAGGTTATATTTCAAAAACTGTCAAAATATGGATAATATGGTAGATAATCTGTAACTTGACCTTCGCCCTAGATCCTAGAAACTGTAAGTAAGAATGTTAATGAGAGATAAATTACAGTAATAAAATATAGAAAACAGCAGTGTTTTAAAAATTATAACATTAGCATAATACTTCCAGGATGATGAAAACATATAAACAGGTTTGTGAAAATTATGACAATGTTTATTAAATGTTGGACAAACAAAAATTTAGTTATATTCAAGAAGATTTCTGTAGCAATTTATCAAACAATAGGGGTAGTTTATTTGAAGAGTTATCAGGTATTTTGTTGTAATCAAAATTTGAAACTGATTCATATATTTTGTACGTTTAAAAATTAAAATTTTGCGAAAGGATATAGAGGCTGTTCAATTTAAGTGTGCCACCATTGCTATCTCGAGAACTATAAGAGCTACGAGATCGGTTAAATTAGTAAACAATGAAATGAGATAAACAAGAATTTTTTTAGACCAGTGGTTCTCAAAATGCGGGGTGCAACTTTCTTATTTTAAATGGCAACCTATATTTTTTATTTGCTTATTCGATTCAGTATTTTTTTCTGAATTCAATGATATTCACATGTAATGACCAAATAATACAAAATATTTGAGAAAAATGCAAAATTAGAAATGTATCATTTTTATTTAAATATGCCCAAACAAAGTTTGCCATGGAAGAAAACAAATAAATTACACAATTGTTAATATTAGTTCTTTAAAGTGTACTTCTGTATTTGTGTATTATAACAACACAATTAATAATTATTCTCATAATTACAGTTTTTGCAATTATTTCTGCATTTGATTTATTGGTTTTCTTCCATGGCAAACTTTGTACGGGCATATTTAAATAAAAATGATACATTTCTAATTTTCCATTTTTCTCAAATATTTTGTATTATTTCGTCATTAAGAAAGTTGCACCCCATATTTTGAGAACTACTGGTTAAAAAAAATATTTTTTATGCTCATTAAAATAGTCATAAAATAGAAATTGTTTGCTAATTTAACCAAATTTGTAGCTCTTATAGTTCTCGAGATAGCAATGGTGGCACACTTAAATTGAACATCCTGTATATGTTAGAAAGATCGGATTTCTTTTGACAGTTTTTTCCCCTGAAATCGACCAACAATTTGAGAAACACTGGTATAGAAAATGTTTTCTAACTTCTAGTTCAATATAACTAAACGCTACACTTTTTATAGTTACTGTTATTAACAATAATTTTAAATGTATTAGTATGCAGATTAAATTTTTAAATTTTTCAGAATTTTTCGTTAAATAATAGGGCTAACACTTAGACCTATAATTTCTGATTTTGCTACAGTTTAAAGGAAACATTCCTCAGCGCTTATCTCAGTTTCTGAATAGGTGTGGAAAGGATCAATAATCATTCTTTGTAAAGTTCAGGCTATTCAGAGAAATATGTGAGCCTGCTAGAATTGAGATAATTAAAGTCAGTGTTGATTACATTGATAAAGAAATGAAAACATTTCACAGTTGACTCACGTCAATTGAAAAGATTTAATAGGTACACCATTCTAACACCTGGTCAAATGCAATTATGGTATAGGTATCTTGTTTTAAAGATAATATCAGCTACATTCATCAAGTACAATAGTTTATTGAATCTCGTTAATTAGTTTCTAAGTAGTTGCTGCTAGATTTATACTTTTAAAGTCGATTATTTCAAACTCAAAACATTTTTATTTTCTTGTGCATAGTATCAGGAAGTATAGGAATCATGAAAGATATTTGTTTTAAGGTCCCTTTAATCCTTTGCTCAAAGAAGATGCGTGGATGGATGGATGTGTGCCATATTTATATGTATCTACTTATGAGCTACAAAAGATAGTAAAGTAGTTGCAAAAGAAAAATGTAGAATAAAAATATTATACCGGCTAGAATTTAAATGTGGCGTATAGGGATTTCAATATTATTTTTTATATTGCTGAACATTTTTACCTATTTGCTTTACAGAAAAGTGTAAATACAAATTTGTTCAGAATTTTAAAATCCAAGCAATAAAGATCTAAAACTAAATATTAGTATTTCACGATATATCAATCAAATTAAAATAATATTTTCAAAAAAAATTTTAACACAACCATGGAAAATTAAACAAAAACGAAATATATTTGACATTCTTAAAACAGCTTAAGATTGATTTATTAATTTAACAGAACGAAATGGACTGTAAATATACTATTATAATTATCACCACAAAAAATATCCCTGTGGCTCCTCCATCACTACCATCCTTGGAGGACGTGATTTGACGGCTGGTAACCGCACTTCACGCGCAAAAATATATTATATTGCCGATATCTGATTTGAGTAGAATTCCACACCTGGAAATGGGTAATTGGTGTGATGATATATTTATTTAATTTATTTTACAACAAATAAAGCTAAATTTGTTTTCTGAAAAGTCAAGTATTTTTCGTTTTTGTTTAATTTTTCTATAAGCGAATTACAATTTTGCTAATAAATATTAATTAATAAATCAAACAGGCCTTATTGTATGCATTTTAAATTTTTTTTTATATTTACACTTTTGCTGTAATGTGCGTAGGTAAACATTTACAGAAATTAAAAAAAAACTGGTGTGGGCAACACACTACTTTCTTATACATATAAAACCAACTGAACACGTATTGTATTGACTTGTTCCTTGCGTATGACCGTATTTTGACAATTATTTGACATATAGATGTTAAATGTGTTCAATTTTTTGTTCTCATCGTCACTAAGATTATATTTTAAAATAGGTATTTATTAATATCTAGTAGGTATTTAAAACTTTTCTATTAATATACAAATATTGCTTTCATAATATTTCAAACGGCACATATTTGTGACACTTCACAATTACTTGACATATATATGTTAAAAATGTTTTAATTTTTGTTGCCATTGTAACTAAGATTATTAAGAAATATATTATTAAATATATAATTTAGTTTTTCTTAAAATTAGAAGCACGTACAAGAAAAATACAAATAACATTTTATATTTCAAATATTTTTGCTAACATCTTACATTTAAATATTTTATCACAGTTGACACTATTTTTGAAAAAAATTGAATTTATTGTTTTGTGTGTTCAATAAACTTCCTCTTCCAGTTTTTCAATTTCATTAAAAATCAACTCAGCTCTTCATATTTTCATTAAATTTATAAATTCCAAGTTTCGTGTACATATCTTGTCTCGTTTATGAGATATTACGCACACGGACATCCATCCATCCATCCATCCTTACACACAGACATCATTGTGAAATTGGTCTTATACGGATTCAGTGGACGTCAAAATATATATTTTTTTCATGATTCCAATACTTTCTTAAAGTAAATAATAGCAATTAATACAGTTTAAATTGCACGATTATATCAAATTAATAATTATAATTTATTGTTTTAGCTATTAATTTAATTATAAATAATAATAGTGATTGTCTTTATGGGTTCATTTTGGAATTCATAATAAACTTGTCAATATTTCAACATGAAAGAATAATGTTTTAATGACAAAAAAGTACTAAAACTGTATTTTTAAATTTCGTAATAATATATCGTTATCCTTGGGTTTTCTGAGAAAACATTTGATTGTTTTTCATTCCATTATTGTTGCGTGTGTGTTGTGCTCACCAATAGTTAAAAATAATTAGTGTAAACGATGGAAATCCTGAAATGCTGCTATGCTGGTCTGTTGACTCTTTGTTTAAACTACATTTGCCTTTAATGTGTTTTAAAATTACCAGAACTGCCAACAATATTTGATTACTGTAAAATCCATTATTATTTAAAACAAGGAAATACGTAACTATTGATGGTGGCAGCAGCAAGAATATTACAGTTAAAATATGTATTTCGATTTAGATAAACTAAATTATTGGTGATTAAATATAAATAAAACTGTCGAAGGCTGTAAAGTTTCGCAGTTATTGAAATTTATTCCAATATTGTATTCAAAATATACTTGTTTACAAATATTTCAAATAGGTTAAAAGCCCAATAAATTTAAATTTCTTCAGATAAGAATTTTGCAAAATATCCCATTTTAGAAATTCTAAAATAGTTACATCACATATGGAAAGTTGCAACTATAAAAACGCAAAGTTTGTTAATTAAAAGTCTAACGGTCTCCTTGAAGATTTTATAACATCTCCGCTTTTTATTTGCATTCGCGGTGATTCACTGAATACACACGGCGATCTAGAAACATAATCTGAAATCTGTTGACTCGAAGTTTAAAAATAGGGATACAAATGTTTGTTATGCAAATATTACTACTACAAGTTATTGGATAAAAGTCCTTCACGACTAGTTTTTATATATTAGCTTCATCTAAATCAATTCTAATAAGTAATTCTCGTTTCATTTCCTATTATAAATTTAATCGATCATTAAATATATAATAAGTTTTGATACACATGTATCATATTTCTATTTAATAATAAAAATATATCACTGATCTGCGAAAGCAAAGGGCTACACCCAAAATGGGTAAATTACATGATGACATATTTGTTTATTTTTATCTCCTATACTCATTATAGTATATTGTATTATTAGGACTAAATGTGATACTTTGTGTGCAGAGCAAGTAAGTTTGAACGACGAGCGAAGCGAGTCGAACAATTACATGCGAAGCACCCAAAGACACATTTACTCCGAATAACACATGCTATTTTTTCTTCAAACATAGAAAATAAAATTATAAATATTATAAAATGCTCAAAACTTCTAAAAATATTCTGTCTTATCCTAGCATTTCAAGTTGCCGTAGAATATGCTGTTTTGTTATTTTTGTTTATTTGTTTCATTTTTAACTGTCAAATTATTGAATTACAACCTAACTATTTTTCATAATATTTTACTTTGTCCGCCGCCGGCGTAAATGTGTTGCCAATGTGTTTTTTTCTTTATGAAACTTTATATAAATTGAAGAATATCTACACTTTTACAAAGTCTTAATTGTTATTCATTAAGCCACAATGATTTTTTAAAAATGTTTTGACGTCATTGTAGGTGTTTTGCTGGATCTTAAACAGTACAGATTATAAATAATTGTAGTCATATATTTTTTTATTAATTTTATTTTTATTATTGCAATGAAGTAGAACATTTATAAAAAAAAATTATTTAAATCTCTACTGTTTGAGATCCACCAAAACCTATATAATGACGTCACAACATTTAAAAAAATTTATTGTGGCTTAATGAATAACAAGTAAGACTTTATAAAAGTGTAGATAGTCTTCAATTTAGATAAAGTTTCATAAAAAATAAATAAATAAAAAAATGATGAAAGACCCCATTACATGCGAAGCACCTAAAGTCACATTTGCTCCAAATAACATATGCTATTTTTTCTTCAAACATAGAAAATAGAATTATAAATCATCTTAAAAAATAAGCTTACATCATAAAATATTCTGCTTTATCCAGCATTTCTAGTTACAATAGAATATGCTGTTTTGTTATTTTTGTTTATATGTCTCATTTCAACCCCCAATTTATTGAATTACAACCTAACTATTTTTCATAATATTTTTCTTTGTCCGCCTCCGGAGTAGAAGTGTTGCCAAGGAGACACTTTTACGCTGGCGGTGACAATATTGAATTTCTGCTTGTTGAATACAAATGCATAACAACGTACTTTTATGACGTTTGAAGAAAAAAATATTTAAATTTGTATGAGTTATGATTCGAAGAAATGACTTTGGATTGAACTAAATGTTCTATTTAACACCCTCACATATATGTAAGGGAGGTATTGTGACGGGTCAAAAAAATCGATTAAGATATTTTCCTTATAACGAAATCATGTTCAAATTTAATATTTAGAATTTAGATATTTAAATTAGATTTTGTAGTATTCTATTCACCGAAAGTAGTAGTTGGTTTATCAAGTATATCTCAATAAATATTTAACTTAAGTTAAATTTTGTTATAATAACAAAAAAGTAGATTGATATTACCTGTATTTTTTATTTGAAATATAGTTCTCTATTTTGTATAGGTAGTTTAAAAATTGTTTAGATGGGTAGATATGTGCACATTTCTTGGGAATACTAAGAGAATTTGTTTTCATTTATGAAATAACAAAAACATATTCTATTATAGTATTGTGCTTTATACCGGGTGTTGAATTGAAATTTGCAACATAGGGAATACATTGATATTTTTTTAGTATGGCGATTGTTGCTTTCCTAATTAAATTAGACTAAAAGTGTAATTACAAAAAAATGGTTAGAGTTAAGAACTGCATTCAACAAGTATCTACTTGATGCTTAATTGGTTATTATGCAAGAATAAAAAGCTAAAGAAAAATTGATGTTATAATGAAAATTACGGATTGAGAGTTCTGTAGAAAACAATGAGAAAATAATTATTTTTTTAAATACTAACTTTGACAGTTACATATATCCGGCATAATGTCATTTTATAAATAAAATTTTATTGTTCTCAGAAAATATTTCCATATTTATAAGAGCTCATAACTTTTAATCCGTTAATCATAGCTATATTTCAGTAACTATCAAAGTTTATAATAAAAATTATTTTGTTTCATTTTTTCCCACACAGAACTCTAAATCCGTATTTTTTTTTTATTAAACCAGTTTTTCGTTTGCTTCTTACTCTTGCAGAATAAACAATTAAGCAAAAAGTAGATAATTGTTGAATGCAGTTTTTAATTCTAAACATTTTTTGTATTTACACTTTTGCTCTATTTTAATTACCATATTAAAAAACGTGCTTATTCATTTAAAACTCACTACCCAATTTTTTGACCATAAACAATATCTCCCTTACTCAGAAGTAGGCGGAAGGTAAAAAATATCATTGTATTCCATAGTTTGTATATTTCAATTTAACATTCGGTATATATCATAAATAATAAATTGAAAATTTAAACATTTCTAATTCATAATTTTTAATTATTCTAACAGTTAGTTGTGATACTGGCTACAATGTGAATTCACAATAAATAACAACTACATATACTGGAGGCTCTAAAGAAATTTATTATTGTATGTGAAAGGAATTAGTAATGAATTTGTTGGGTACAGCACGTAATATTTTAAGTATGTAAAAACATTAAAATGACTCGAATGAAGCTAATTTATCAACCTGCTGTAATATGAAATAATGCAAGAAACATAAATAGTTTTAAAATAATCCATAAACACTTCCTGGTCATATTTTTATAATTTACGATTATATTTATTGCATTTTTCTAATTTCTTGGCAAGAATTAAATCGAATTTTTACGTAAAAACGTTTCGTTTTAAACATACATAATTAAAATCTATATTTGCTCCAAACGTTTGAAAATATCTTCAATAGCTCTACGCTACCGCACTAAAATTTTCAAAACGATTTCTATTAATGATGTCATTAAATGACGTTCTACAAGACTTCTTCGGGAGGTGCGAATTTCTCCAAAATAACTCGTGAGCACATTGAATTCCAAGAAGAAGAAGAATAAATAGCACATGACGTCACCACACCTACATGACGTACTTTCTGACTATTCGTATGTCACTATTCACATATTTCAATGCATACAGATAACTTTTAGTTGCAGTGGCTTCTCACTTACAGAAAGATTTTTATCTGTGGTGGTGTGTCATTGTTGGAGACACACACACATATGTGAATGTGTATGTGTGTGTGTGATTATGCATAGTTGTTGGAAAACTACTTTCTCTCGGACGTAATGTGAAGAGTATAATGTGTTTAATATTTTGTTACTGGTTCTTTATATGGTTTTTGAATGCTGCTTTTAACGAATTGAATCATTGTGTCTTCAGACAGGACCGTAATTTATTTTTTTTGTTAAACGTGTCTATTGATAATTTTTAATACATTATTTATATTTTACTGTAGGTGTATTATGATAAATTGTTTGTAGAAATTATTTTTAAGAAATTGAATATTTTGTGCGATGTTTTTAATTCCAGTTTGGCTTTATCTTAAATATTGTCGCTATTGTTGTATTCATTTACCTCTGTGGGTATTAATATTTGACGGCTTGCAATCTCTCTGAATGATGCCATTTAAAATTGCAAAGTCTAAGAGGACACCTAATTAAATACAAATAAGCAGTTGATATATCACGTTTATACCGACCTAGTTATTTGTTGAACATTGCAATAAAAACTATTGTATTATTTTTGTAAAATATGAAAAAAGTCGGATGTGTCAATACATTTTTCTGCCTAAACAACTTTTAAACGATACAAAAATTTAAAAAGATTCAAGTAAAGTTATAGAAAATATTATTACAACAAAATTTACTCATCTGTTTACTAAGATATGCTGAAAATTTCTTGAATGTCTTCAAATAATCTACCACTTCCGGTTGATAGGTTGCTACAAAAATCTAATCAGCTCATAATTTGAATATTTAAATTATAACTATGAAATTTGAAAATGATATTGCCATTAGAATATGATATGGATACGATAAAACTTCCCGAAAATTTTAATTTCTAAACGGTACAAAATATAAAAAAGTTTAAACTAAAATTGTAGCCAAGATGGTTCTACATCTCTTTTGAATACAACAAAATTTTCTCTAAATTTATTTGTATAAATCTAGTTGTTGTTGTTAAACACCTTACGATATATGTTGCTATAAACCAGATTTAGAATTGGTTATGATTTTATAGTAGTAGTAATAGACTATGTATCATGAGATCCTCAGTTCGAATCCCACCGCCACCGCCGATAATGGGCGCGTAAACTATAAACGAAATATGACAAATTTATATCAAAATCGTGTAACACTTATGGAATTATTAGTAGTAAAGTATTTTTTTGTTTTAAATATTCTGCAGTAAAGCGATATAAGGAATTGAATATATTTTGACGTCACGGGTTCTCGCATTGATGCTATTGGCCAGAAATATGAAATGAGCAAATCGCGCGTCTGCCATCGCGCCCAATGCCTATTATGGGCTAAAATAGAACTACGAAATGTCCTTTCATTTGTTTTGTTTTTGCTATTGAAGATTATAATTGTTGGGCTTGTTTTATAATTTCACTGTTTTATTGTACCATGTTGAAAAACTATTGAATAAAATACTCTGAAGTTGCCAAAGGAAAAATATCTTTATTTATATTAAGTTTAATTGTTGTAAATAATGACTTATAATATGTCAATATTATTTTTACATTAAAAAATATATAATATCTATTATCATGAAAAATAGTTATATTAGTGCCATTGGAGCAGTACCCGTGACGTTACACAAACTTTAAAAAATCATATCTCCGGTACAATATGGAATTTTCACATCGGATTTTCACTAATCGTTATATATTCTAATAGTTTCATTAAAAAAAAATTTTAAATTTGTATATGGGCCCATTCCTATTTTTATTTTATTCATGCGAAAGCAGAGTGGAATGATAAAATGAAATATTTACTTAATTATTTATTATTGCTGAACACTGAAATTTAGTAATATTGCAAAGCTAAAGCGAAGAACGAACCTGAGACAAATGTATGTTGTAAGGCCACCCTTCTTTGTCTAACATTTGATTATAGAACGGTTGCTATGTAAAAACCTGCTGCACAGTTTTGTCTGAAAGTGATAAATAATATTTAAGAGTGTATTGTTAGGTTATTTGAAATGTTATAATAGTTATTGAACTAATTTCTTTTTGAATGTTATATTTCCTTATCAACAACAAAAACAGGTTGCTCAACGACTGGCTGTCTCTTCTGGCTCTCATTTTCAACGGCAGTTAGCGTTCCAGTATTATTATATTTCAGTGGTACTGATAGTATAGAGACAGCTATTTAATGGCTAATAGCGGAGTTACATTTAAATGTGTTATTTTAAAATATGAAATATGTATATATTAATTAAAGATTTTTCTAAATATGAATGAAGGTATTCAATATTCCAAAAATTAAATTTGGTTTCAAATTTTATGGTAGTCGTCATAACAGTTCTTTTCAATTTCGAAATGACATTCGTGCGTTTCAAATAATCATTAATTACAAATAAACGAGATAAATATAAGTTATGTATCATTATAATATCGGAATTTTTATTACACATGTAGGCGTCAGTTATCTTATGTAATTTTTATACTATAAAACAAGAATAAAAATTATAATATTGTATAATAATATGTTTTTCTTTTCGTTTCAGGTAAGAAACCACTGAATATTCATCACACCATTTCTTATTTCAGGTAAATAAGTTATCTTCATTACCATTACAATTTCTCATATTCATATGCTAATTTCTTCACTACACTACAAATCCACTTGCTTTTTAATAACAATAATAAATTGAAACAGATAGCTTGGGTAGAGAAGGCACTACTGTGTATAAATATTTATGTTTGAAATGCGTGGTTATGGTATTTAAATTGATAATCTATGCACTATGTTCTATGAATCTTTTTTGTTTGAGTAACATTGAAATTTAAATCTATTTTTCTACTACTATTGAAGAATGTGTTTATTTCTTGTGGATTTCTTGATAATTACTTTTTTTGTATTACAATTAGGCATTGTAACACGAGTTGTTCATACTACTTTTCCTATTTCACGTTCATAAATTCAATAAAAATAAAAATAAAATAAAATTGTACGGCATGTTTAATATTCCACTGGTCACCAAAGGGCTTTGCCCGCGGGGTCTATCGGGTCCCAGGCTGCAACCCCGACGCAGGGATTTCGATTCAATAATTTGACGTGAGCAATGACAGCTCCATTTTCGACAGACTGTTAATTTTACAAATAATAAATTCCCCAAAAACAGTTGCACAAAATTCAATTTTGTAGCATTGTTTTTGAGAAAAACAGTTTCACAAAATTGACTTTGTGTACGTGAAATAGGAAAAATAATTTGACGTTTCTAAATTTTTTCACTGCGCTCCTGGTGGAAGAAATATTCAGTATCCAAGGTTACGGTATTAGGTTGATATTTAGCAATTTTTAGAATTTTAAACTACATCAAAAAGTGTAATTTTCGGCTGAATGTTTGTAGAAAAAGTATAGTATTATATTCGCGTATAATGAGTAAAAAACATCATTACACGCTCATTAAATAATAACCAATTTTATGGCATGAATTATTTTGTTAATTTATGAAACTGTTATTATTTGTTTCTTTCTCCAACTGTACTGAATGGGGTCCTTCAAAATTTGAAGACGCTCTGCAGTTTTAAAGTCTTAATAGTTATTCATTAAGCCGCAATGATTTTTAAAAAATGTTCTGACGTCAGTGTTGTCTTGTGTTATGTCCGCTACACATACATTTACAATTTTATTATTTAGAAAAATATTTAAGTTTAATAAAAATAACTTTTCGTGGTAAATATTTAATACTGTAGACATGAATACCATTTATACCAGGAAGAAACATAAATAAACTGTGAGATTATTTTAGTCAAGTGTTTGGTTACCACTGATAAATTTTGCTAACCTATGTCAATTTCGCTGTGTTTGTTTCATTATCGTGCAAATTCTCATATTTACAAGTATGATTTGTGTTATTTGGTTACGAATTCAAAACAAAACAAAAATCTTCATATTAGATGCCAACCATTTGACACTTCGACAGACAGCTCAATAATAAGAGAAGTACAAAGAATTTAGAATAGAATAGATGTGTGAGAGAGAAGCTTAAACAGAGATACATAATACTTTGACGCTAGAATGGGGTCATACACCTTTTGTCATTTTATTTTTTTTCTGTAAGTTTGAGGAAAATTATAAATATAGATTCTAATTTTAATATTAAAAGGCATTTTTTGAAATTGCCATCCCATTTCAAATTTTTCGCTTTTGACGTCAGCATCTACGTCATCTTGTAATTCTACGAAACACGCTCTTGCGGAGAGCGAGGAACTACACCAACTGTCAAATTGACTGTTATTAGTCATTGTTATTTACTGAGAGGTTTTTACAAATGTAGTTTATTGACATTACCTGGGCAAAATAATATAACAAATATAATAAACATAATTTTAATTTGAAAATCGTTGTTAACTGCAACATATGACTTGAGATGGCAGGTGTGATAATGAGACTACCGACATTACCGACAAGCGACAAGATATAGTACATAAAAGCATTTTTATTTTAACACGTCCTAAACACTTTGTCTAGAAACGTTATAATTAACGAATACCTAATTTAATTTATCAGAGTGTTCATTTTAATAATAATAAGTAATTATTACAACCCTGAAAAGCAAATTATTATTTGTTATCAACACCTCTTTTGCCTTGCCATGCTGTATATTCTATTACAAGATGACGTCACGATTTTGCAACCGCGAAACTTCATAAAGGAAATTATGAATGAAAAGTTAAAAAATTAAAAGAAAAATTGACCAATATGTGACTGAAATGATCTAAATTTTTATAATTTGTAAAAAAACACAACTTTTTTTAAGTGTATGACCCCATTGTTATCTTTAAAACTCAAATATCTTAATAATAAATAATATTTTAAAACTTCTAGTACGATGATTTTTGGGTCTAGTTATAATATAAATTAACTATTTGCCATTTTGCGATTCTAGTGAAGGACCCCATTTAAGTGTAATCTGCGGACGATGTTCTGGTCTTATTTAAGTTGAGAGTCCAGGGCATTCTGTCGGTTGCGCCCACCATCGACGAACTGAGATTCCTTTATGGAAATTCTTACCTAATGCGTCATGGGGTTTAGTTCAGTGCAGACGCTGGTCACATATGTGAATATGTGATACATTACATGTGAGGCTTGTCATGATGCCATGCCCACAACTCTTTGAGTCTTGTCTGTAGAGATAACTCTGTGGTGTATTGTCACATATAAGTCATCGAAGCTTTTGAATTTTGTTGGTATTGTGCAATGAAGAAAGTGTGACCAGAAATGTAACCTTGGGAGTGTAAAGAAATTCTTTTGGATTGTGATAACTTTGTATGTAGAAGAATGAAAAGTGGAGCAAGATTATTCCGAATTAGGAATTGATAACACATTTAATAGCGTGCTTTAAACGCATTTATCATTATTTTTACTTTTTTATACATGCACCTAGTATCATGTTTTAAGGTTTGAGGTCTCCTAAATTAGTTTCGCCCATTATTCAATGACATCTGTGTGCATGGATCGATGAAATAATTCACGCACAAGAAGAGATAGAGTAACGAATAATTCACAAGATATTAATAATAGAAAGTTGACATTTGTCAACATAAAGTTGATGTTTTCTCGTCTACAAAATTTAGGTATTTTAATTATTTACTGATTCATCACCATAGTATCAAAGTAAAAGAACAAAAAGATTATTTAATACATCAATCTATGACAGAAATGTCAAACATATGTTTATTTTAATGATATTAAATCAATGTTTTCTTTATTGTGTAAAATTCGAGCGCAAAGTAATTTTGTCGACAAAATATATCTTTGCTCTCTAAATATACAAATAGCTATTTTCAATGACTACTATAGAAAGTTGATTTTTGCGCTTGCATATGTCAACGCAAAGTTGATGTTTTCTGAGGAATTTTACTTTGTCGCTCGTATCTAGTAGCAACGAAAGGTAAATGATTTTTATTTCTTTTGTTAACTAATTCATCACCATGGATACGAACGAAGTAAAAGAACAGCTACAACAATCTATGACATGAATATAATATATGCATTTATTTTAATGAAATTAGACCAATGTTCGAAAGATATTGCGTATAATTCGGGTACAAAGTATTTATGTGCTGTAAATATGCAAAAAGAACATTGCAATTTTCTTGTTTCTGCTTCCATTTTTGAGAGTATATTATATTTCAGTAACATATTTAATAATCATAGTTTGGTACAAGAACAAACAAATAACTGTGTAACATTTATTCTATACTAGGTTTGACAAATATGTTAGAAATAAAATATTTTCTATAACACAGTTTTAGATACTAGGCATTCCACAACTAAAAATTGTTATGGAATCACTAACATTCCATACGCTGCGTATGGAATATTTTCAACGAATCAGAGCCGCATATTAGCTCGATATATGAAGTATCTTGATTCATTAACTATGGTTACGTCTGTTTGTTTTAATTTGATTTATTTGAGTTTGACGTTTACAACAGTTTTATATTTGTATTTTTTGTGTATTTCCAATATCTTGTTATAGAAAGTATAGTCTTCAACGTGCAATGGAATGGCATATCCCACACTCGCAAACCGTGCCCTCGCCTTCGGCTCAGACTACAAATTTTTTGCTCGTATGGAATATGTGCCATTCCATTACTTGTTGTAGAATATACTATTCCACAATTGAATCAAAAAGTCTATAAATTTCTACGAGTTTTGAAAGTTTTTCAACTTATTGACAAATATATGTGTCAAATGCAATATTTTTAAAACGACATAGTAAGTCGAGAATGCTTTCTTCGTTTCTTCAGTGTTTTGTTTTGAAAGAATGGAAAGTGACGTGCATGTTTATGTGGTGTGAAGTCAAGGGATCAACGGAGATAGAATAAATAAAAACGATTCATTAAAATTATCTAATTTATTAAGACTTAAATTGTACCTACATAAATTAGTAGATTCGTTTCTAACACCGGCAGAGATTTCGAAACAATTAAGCGTCAAAATTTCCCCACTTAATATTACTTATCTTGTCACAATATTTCAAAATCCAAATATAAAAAAATCTTAATCTCATTAAAAATTAAATCCGTATAAAAATGTGCCGTTTATCTAAGTGAGAGGAAGACCTAATTAATTATAATCGCTATTAATTACCAAACTCACACTTGAAATTAAAAACACATCTTTAGCCGCACGCAATTTAACTGAAAACCGAAACAAAAAGGAAAAATAACAACAAAAAAACATTGAAGTGTCGAGGCGGACCGTTATCTTTAAGGCCACATTAACTTGTTTTAAGTGAGTCAGGCGCAACTACAACAAAACATAATCAATCGAACAGTAACGTTCAAGTTCATTTGAATATATTATCACTTTGTCATTGAAGCAATGGCATTTAAAACTGCATCTTAATTTAAGTGCTTTTATTGTTGATACAGACGCCATGATTAGATAAAAGTGAGAAATATAACGCAACTGAAGAGTGGATTGATGATTTTGACTTAAAAACGATCTTGGGATCTTGTAATGATGTAATCGATTTAAAAAACATTGTTCATTTATTTTAGTTCAGATTGTGGTTCCTTGTTCGATAATTTTGCGATCAGAAAATGAATCATTTATATTCAGTATAAACCAATTTTAAAATATACATGATCAAACAAGTAATTTTATGACCTATTGAAGTTCTATTTGAATAAATTAATAAATATATAACTATATCTACTGTCGGCTGTGGATTTGAACTAAACATCTCATAATAGACATTTGTTTAATCTTATGCCTGTTTTAAAGAACGTAACTTATTGGTCAAAAATTGGTTAAGTTTTCTTGTCAATAAAATGCCAAGAACAAAAATATTGTCGTTCGTTTTACATACGTCAAGTTTTCTATCAATTTATTATGGCATTTTCCGTAGTACCAACATGATATCAGCTGTCATCTATGCTACTAATATTTTTGGTTCAAACTATACGCATAAAAATGACAACTAACCAATCATAAAAAAGTATGACTGATTGGCTATGACTGAAATACTTTAGAATTCCCTAAGAAGTTGTCGAAAAATGGAACCTATTCTAATGCGTCAATAAATTGACCAATTTATTGGTTAAAAAAATGGACGTAAAGTGTCGTATAACACACAAAAATAAATTGACAAGAAAACTTGCCCATTTTATTGACCAATAAATGCGTCGTGAAGAGTGTAGACCACATAGTAGAAATACATTTAATTTATTTTTCTCGAAATTGGAAGATGTGGACATCAAACTGCTTTCTAATAAATATTAATTAAATTGAATGTTTAAAAACAAATGTTTCTGTTATTTGTTTGTTCTGGTAGCACTTATGATTCTGAAACATTTTATAAAACAATTTAGTTTTTCACGACATGCCAGGAAACCCCACCTTTCTTCTCCCGGAATAGCGCGGAAAATGTGTTTTTTCTCTTGAGAGGAAAATATAGAAGTGCTACCAACATGAATGTTATTTACAAAAAAAAATATATTGTACAAATTTTATTGAAAATCCTTATTTTAGTGATGTACATAGATACTTTAAATTGTCTCACAATTATGTCTTATATTTTTATTTTCTAGATTAAATCACAATTAGACAACTTTAATTTAGATTTAAGATTGGTTCGTTGGTAACACTGTTACATGGTTACACCGCCTTGCGTCTGATAACCTAACTTTTGACGTGTCAGTTTTGTGTTGTGTTGTCAAAGTGTATTTAAGGTTCGAGCAAATCTTTTCAAAAACATGTCTTGAAAAAAATGTTGTGTCTAACACGATAGGAAAGCGCTGTTTCCACTCTCGCTCGAATTGCCTTGAAAACTTCTCTAGTTTGGCAAATAACTATTTTATCAAAATTAGAATGAGAGACAAGAATATTACATATTACATTTTATAATCCAAATATTATAATCAACATATTTCTTTTCGAATTCTCTCTGATAACAGTTTTAATATTTGTAATTACTTTAATATATTGTTTCGGATATGGATTTAATTCTACGCATTGTCATGTAACTTGTATTTATAAAGTTTTGTTACTATATTTTTCATGCGGATACATCCATCCATTCAAACAGACGTCATTGACATAATATTTTTAATATTTTTTAAATATAATATAATAATGTAATAATTATTATATTGTATTTATTTCAAGGCATTTTTATAAATAAATCCAGAATTATTTCAGCTACATGCACTAGCCGTCAAATCACGTCCTCGAAGATATTTCTATTTCTTGGGGGAATTTTAGTGAACAATAGAACAAATTTTTTCTCATGACTTCAGTCTTGTTAATTACATTACTTTAAGTGTTTAAATCTTTAACTAATGTTTGCAGTAACTTAATTACATTTTCAATACCTTACTTTGATGAAGCTAATTTAATTTGTTAACTCGTTATTCTGTTATCCATTTTTGGAATCTTGCCAGCGTCCATCCGGTGTTAAATGTGAAGTTTGTTTGGTAGGTAGGACTCGAGGTTCAAATCTATGGATCGATGATTCATGTTAAGAGCTCGAAGGAATTTCTAATATCTTACCTGAGTAGATATTAGTTGATTGATCTTGACACTCCTAGAATAATGGACTACACAATAGGTATTTTACTAATGATACATGTTACGAGTTAAGAGTGTTGTCCATTCATAAATGTAAATAGTAAATGGTGTGATTTCATCTCTACTAAGCGACGATTATGGCTGAACTATTTATAATGTCTTTATACTTGTGGAAGAAGTTTACTATTTGGGTTTTGAATAATAATGCGTTTCTATCGAAGAGAGTTGGGATTTTTAAGAAAGAAATATGTAGTTTTGTCAGGCACGGCTTTAGAAAGGAGCAGTTTCTTATACATATTAATTGATTACACTTGATATTATATTTCAAAAATAAAATACAAGGATAAAAGTATCGCAGTATTTCCCGAACTATTCGGTAAGCTGAGAATTTAAGATACATTTTCTGAAAATACGAGGGCAGTTTCGAATAAAAAAAAAAAAATTCGGCGAAAAAGCGTTGTATTTCTCTACATAGTCCCATTTTAGCTCAATACATGTAGTCTACCGTTTTTCCAATTTTTTAATTCCTTCCAAATAAAAGGTTTTCTCAAGACCCTCAAAATAGGCGTTTGTTTCAGTGATGACCTCTTCATTAGACCCAAATCTCCTTTCACCCAACCATTTCTTCAGATTTATTAAAAGAAAATAGTCACAGAGGGCTGAATCTGGAGAATATTCTAGATGAAGTAGCAGTTTGTAGCCTAATTTATAAATTTTTGCCATGGTGAAGTTGGTTGCGCTTATGCTCGAATGTGAGCAATTGCGGCAGCCATCGCGCCGATAGCTTCTTCATGTCCAAATATTCATGTAAAATGTGATGTACCCGCTCAGTTGAAATGCCCACAGCCTCAGCCACCTCACGCACTTTCATAATCCTATCGTTCAATATCATTTCATGAATTTTATTGACAATTTCTGGAATGACGACCTCTTTTGGGCGACCTGAACGTTCGGCGTCATTTGTACTGGTACGACCACAACGGAACTCAGTAAATCACTTCTTAACCATTGAAATTGATGGTGCAGAGTCCCCATAATATTTATTGAGCTTTTCCTTGGTTTCGGTGATGTTTTTTTTACGAAAAAATTAATGATTAATAAGCACACGAAATTTACTTTCTTCCATTTTCGTTAAAATTCACGAGGTAGACTGCTTTTAATGGCTGACAAACAAAAACGCAACGACGCAGCTTACTCAAATTTTGACTTTAGTCTATTACTAGATGTTAGTTGACGGGAGCAGTGTTACCATCAAAGTTACTACACGGGAAATTCGAAAAGTCACTGACTTATCAAACTGCCCTCGTATAACGATTTAGAAACTAAACACAATTATTTACTAAGAAGTATTTACAACAAAATTTTGTGATTTGTCAGCAAATGAATTTTACATCCTTATGCCTATTTTAAACGACACAATTTATTTGCCAGACGGTCTTGCCAATTTATTGTTGTGTGTAATATGACAGTTTGAGTCAATATTTTCTTGATCAATATATTGACGTATTAAAACATGTTCTATTTTTCGAAATTTTTTTAAGGGAATTCTAAGAGATTTTATAATTGCCAATCAGTCAAACCTTTTCATGCTTAGGTTAGTTGTCATTTTTGCTAGTATAGCTTGAACCAAAAATATTAGTAGCACATCTGATATCATGTTTGTATTACGGAAATTGTCAGAATAAATTGACGGAAAATTTGACATGTGTGAAATTCTCTAAAAAGTTGTTACCGTAACAACTTGCTAATTGTGACAAAAATGAATCGTTTTTTGACAGCTAATGAATTATTCCTCATTAAACATGCGATTTTGTCACTATTAGCAAGTTGCTACGTAAATATTTCGTTAAAAAATTGGACCAAATATTTTTATTCTTGACAATTTATTAACAGGAAAACTTTGCCAATTTATTGACCAATAAATGGCTTCGTCTAAAACAGGTATCAGTTAACCGTATAGTTTACTAAGGAAGGTAAGTAACTTCTTTCCGTGTAGATGTATTAGTTATTTGTATTTTCTAAGAGAAACATAATTTTGAAATATTTTATTAAACATACAAAATTGCAAATCATATTTTTTATTCCAAATAATATTACTAGTATATTTCCATATTTGTTTTATGTGTTCAGTAAAATTCCATTTCCGGTTTTGTAATTATGGCCAAAATTAGCTCATTCTTCACATTGATATGAACTATATGGAGTAAATAGCTCCGTGGTTACGTATCGGACTGTGGATCGTTCGAATCCCACTACCGACAGTTACCATTTTAAATTTACCCCTGTGGTTCCCTCTCCACTAACATTTTTACCCATAAGGCGTTAAAGGCGTGATGATATAGCTATCTATCTGTCTATGGTATTTTGTTACTCTATCTTTTCTCGTTCGCGAGTTATTGAATATATGGACATACCCATCCATCCACACAGACGTCATTGGCAATATACTTAAAAAAAGAGATATTATTTATTTTTTTACGAAGATGGGAAGCGGATTAACTACTAAGGTCATATGCCGCCTTATGAGTAGATGATTATGGAATTATGTTCTTCAGTGGGATTCGAACCCGCAACCTCTTGCGTGTATTTTTATTGCATTAGTTATTATTATCAAATCAAATTTGTATATTTATATTTACGTTATAACTAAAACAATACAAAAAAATGTTATCAATTTCGATAATTTCCTTGTTTGTACAACAATACCATGTCAAATGCAAGTGGCCATGTACAAAAATAATCTCAAACGGAATTATTTCTTAGGCCTGATTTACTGCGAATTAGCAATTAGAATTGCAGATTGAATGCGAATTAAAATAAGCTATTGTCATCTTCGCAAATGATAATAATTGCAAAATAATCATACAGCATAGGTAGCAATCACGAAATGATTAATTTATACAAATTGTTGACAAATGGCTGTTATTAAATGTGGGGTTTGTCCTTAATGACATGCTGCAAACAAATGAATCATTTGTAAACATAATCTAAACGTGTAGTAAATATCTGATCAATTATTTCACTCATGGGAGGTTTTCTAAGTAGTAGTTTTTTTGGTAGAAATTTCTTGACGGGCATAAAATGATTAATATAGTTGTTGTACATGATTTATTGGACACATTAAATAGAAATAAACACTGATAATTGAATAAACAAAATATCAAATTTCCTTTTCATCATACAAATATTTGTCATTGGTAGATATATTTTCGACTTGGATATTTCTTAGAAACTAAATAAAATATTTGCTAAATATACACATGCATTTATCTCTTCCGTGTTTAATAAATAAATCAGCTTCACTCTTATATTTTTGTACTGTACAAAGATATCTATAATGGCTCAATATTTATTTAGTTACCTATATGTTGACTTGTGCTGGCATTTTATATTTTTACAGACAGATTAAGAAACAAGATTAATTTTGATTTTGATGATGTTGGTATTGACCTTTTTTGAAACAGATAAATGTTTCAACCAAATTTACAGATACCATTAAGGTAGATGATTTTATAAATTGAAAAATTAGGAAATTTTTAAAATTTGGAATATATCTGGTATTTTATAAGTATTCCTGTTCAATATTATCTACCGTAGGTCCGGAAACATTTATAAAAGAATTATTTAGAATACTCGTATTATGATATTATAGTCATTAAATTATAAATATAATCATCATGCCATTTTACTCATTTTTAGTGTGGCACTCTACTTTCATCAACTATGAAATCATGAGATTACCAGTTTAAATAATAAGAGATTTAATAAGAATAATATTTACTGAGATTTTATTTCAAAAATTTATAACGGGTAAATGGCGTGAGGATATACTTATTTTATTTAAGAAAAAATGTAATGTGTATTATCTTTTTAAATATTAGATGCGGAGTTCTTGAAGGGTCCAAAATATTTAATAATATTTAAATTTAGGTGGTTATATTTCCTTAATCTTTCATCATCCACCGACCATGTAGTCGATCGTAGATTTGATCTGCTTGATATATTGTTATTACAACGAATTTTTGCTGTTAATTATTTGAAAAAACACAGGTTTGTGCTCTGCATTCTACTCAATATTGTAGCTATTTATATATTTTCTATTCTAATATTTTTTATAGCTGATAACGTTCTGTCCCAAAATTTGGCAATAAATTAATAAATAAAATTAAATGTGGGTTTCTAAGTCCTTCCTGCTACTAAATTATTTAAATATTCCATAACCTCTTGGAAATTTTAATGTTTGAACGGTAGAAAAAGAGAAAAAAATTCAAATAACAAATGTATCCATTATTACTCGACATATTCTGGATATAACAAAATTATTGTAAGATAATTAGTTACTGAAATAGGTACCTCAATAGAGGCCTTCAACTAAACTACCTCTTATGATTGATAGATTGCTACAAAAAATCTAATACATACATATTTAACGTCACGCTATATCCTAATAAGTGGAGTAGCACGAACCCAGAAACACAGTCAACCAACAATAAATCTTTTCCAAACATTCCTATCCTGACACACCACTTTCGCTTCGTCGACATTTATAGTGCGATCCATACATGCTTGTCAATTCCTCATACTCGGACTCATTCGTTCACGCAACAAACCATCAATAATACCTAACCACTTATTCCTCGCATGCCCATACAATTGTACACCTTCAATCTCACCCACATATATTAGATTCACCAATCTTTCTTTCGACATTCGCTCAAGGTGTCCAAACCTCCTGAACTTTCTTACTCCCACTTTCTTAACAACATTCTTCTTAATCTCACACTCACCATACAGTAATGTATTCCGGACACGATCACGTCTTGTATACTTGTACACTTTAAATTTGAAATTTGAAAATTATAGTGCCGTTATATTTTGAGTTATCACTATCGAAATTTTTGACCAGTCACAATAAATTCTTTGCATGTATATAAGTGCGGGAGGTAAAAATACATATGCCATCATGCCATTTACTCACTTTTGGTTTGTCACTACTTGAAGCAAAACTTCTAGTTTTGTACATATTTTGTTCCAATCCTCTTTTTGGGAGTTATTCTGTTGGATGGTGTAATTATTAAATATATATACAGGATGTCGCAGATTTAAACGGCCTAACTTAATCCAAAGATTAACACCTAAAAATAAGGTGACAAGTTCATTTGAGCAAATGTCCGTAAATGCTTTATTCCAGATATATTCATGTTTTTCTTATTGAGTAGTTCTACTTTAAAAAATCAACTTCATAATGAAATATCCAATATTATCTCGTATTGAGATGTTGCATATTAAATTAATAATAAATTGTTTATTACCTAATTTCAATACAAAATTTAGTTTACTTGCACTGATGTCTGGAAAAAAACAAGAAACTATCAATGAATTTAAAGAAATGTATTGTTTAAAATAATAAAGTAATAACTTCATAAACTATTTTTTTAATAATATTTGTTCAAAATGTTCAACTGCAGCACGTAAACAGACACGACAATCATCTGCCACTGCATTGGTTGCTGCGTGACATTGCTCGGGAGATATGGTTTCGCAAATTTGAATAATTTTTCTACGTAGCGAGTCTAAATTATTTATCGGTTCTTCATAGACTTTTTCTTTTATGGCACCTTAAAAAAATTCCTTATATTCTTTGAGAGTTTCTCATTTTTTCCTTGACATCAGTGCAAACAAACTAAATTTTGGATTAAAATTAGGTAATAACCAATTTATTATTAATTTAATTTAATTATTATGTCTCACCTCAATAAGATAATACTGGATATTTCGTTATGAAGCTGATTTTTTAAAGTAACGCTACTCAATAAGAAAAACATGAATATCTCGGGAATAAAGCATTTACGGACATTTGCTCAAATGAACTTGTCACCCTATTTTTAAGTGTTTAATCTTAATTTTAAGTTAGGCCGTTTAAATCTGGGACATCCTGTATATATTTTTGCGCGTGAAGTGCGTTTACCAGTCGTCATAAAACAGCCCTATTAGATGTTAGTGGAATGGAAGTATTTTGGTAAAGTAAAAATGACGACATTATTGACTGTAAGCTTCGTGCTGAGAAGCTATTTACCCTTGAATTTTGTTGTTCCCAATTCTTTTTTTGAAAGCAAATACCTTCCTCGAATGCTGTTCTTGCCGCGATAACTAAATTCTAAATAAAACCTTAATTCCAGTTAAAGCACTAAGCAAAAAATGACATAAACAAAAGTGAGTCAGCATAAATAAAGTGTAACGCCCTGCTGATGTAAATATCACAGTAATGGTCAGATTCAGAAACAGACCACAACACTTAGCCTATACAACAGTGCAGAGCGCAGAATTTTGCAAACATCTCTGTTTATAAACGGATATGACGTATGATTTCTCAAACATCCCAGCCGGAAACCGCGGAATGGTTTAGCGGAGCTGTGGTTCAGGATTTGTCGGGTTGTCGCCTTGTGGTTACCAATAATATAAGCGTGTGTATGCACACATATGTCATATAGTACTCGTATTTACATTTTATATGGTAAGGAAATATATCAGTTGATGATTTATATTATTCCAAATATTTTATTAGTAAAACAAGCAACTAATGTTCTGATTTCACTGCAATATAGGTAATCACATTTTTTATTTAACACTGTGGTATAGACAGAGGACTTTATTATATGATAAGAAGTTTTGGACGGTGGTCATCGAAAAAACTTTAAGATTTTCATGGCATACCGAAACATTTATTATTATAATTGTTTAATTATTTGAACAAAATATGGAAAATTTACTGCAGCAAGCAGTTTATGAAAATGGAAATATATTTATTAAAATAAAAATAATTTCAGGTGGAAAATTTATTTATTTTATCAAAAATGTAGTTTTTATTTATCGAGACTTTAAATAATAACTACATTTCTGATAAAATAAATAAATTGGTATGTGCATACATCTCTCAAAAATTTTAAATTGAATAAAGGTACAAAATATAAATGAGAGTTTTAAATAAATTGTAGCCAATATTATTCTGTGTTCCTTGGTTCTAGCCTCGCAGCCGACAATTTTTCGAAATTAAATTTCGAAACTTTTCACCACACAAAATTACCCCTGTGACTCCTCTACCATTACCTTTCTTGGAGGCCGTGATTTGACGGCTGGTAACCGCACTTCACACGCAAAAATATATCATAAAACCGAGATCTGCTTTGAGCAAAGTGCCACACTCAGAAATGAGTAAATAGCGTGATGATATATTTGTCATTTATTTATTTATTTATGTCATTTATTTATTTATTTACTTTACAACTTAAACTAAAAGACTAAAAAAAAATAACAGACCGATTAATCAGCCTGAATGTGCTAGATTTAGAAAATTGTATTTCAGTACATTGGTATGTATTTCCGAAATTTGGTTTGTTTCAATCTTATCTATATGTCAATCAAAATCTCTAGAATTATTACCTGAAAAGTTGTATGAGTATGTTTTTTAACATATCTCGTTCAACTTATAATATACTATAATATATAGTAAATAAATTAATAAATAAGTGCATGTTATTGGATTATAGTAGGGTAAAAGTGCATCTAAAAATTATGTTAAGTCAGTTATCACCAAAATCAGTAACAAAAACTATCATAAATTCCTCTAACCCATCACAAAGCTATCTTTGTTCAGCGAAGCCTGATGGCTGGTGTAAATGTTAAACAGCAGATGCAGATGAGTTTGTTATCATTTGATACACGTGTTTCAAGTTTCCTCCAACTCGCATTTGCGAGGAAAGTCAAACTGTAAAAGGATCGAGTGTTATGTTGTTTATATGGTTCATGCCGTCATGTACGATTTACACTGTCCTAGGATCATATACAATGATAGTGTTGTGTAAACTTTAGACATGTTTGGTCATACGCTGAATTTGCTGCACCGAATGACGGTTTTCCTTATTGGGGACTCGCTTGCGACTGTTTGCTGTAAGGCTAAAATTATTGGAAGGAAGACAAAATTCACCAGGATATTGAGGCACTGTAATAGTCCATTAACTATTCCATAGTTAGTAGAAGAAGCATTTTTAATTGTTTTAAAATGCGATAGTATATAACCTCCCGTCTAAACAAATTATATACTGTGCTAAATTTTCATGTACAAAATATAGCAAATATTATAAATATAAATAAATAAATATATCGTCACGCCTTTTACCTATTACGAGTGTGGCACTCTGCTTACGCAAATCAGATCTCGACAAGTGATATACAGGGTGTTCATATTAAGTGGTACACTATTGCTATTTCGAGAACTATAAGAGCTACGAGGTCAGTTAAATTAGCAAACAATTTCTATATTATAAGACAATTAAAATGAGCGAAACAAGAATTTTTTTTAGACCAGTGGTTTTCAAAATTCGGGATGCAACTTTCTTATTTTAAATGGCAACCTACTTTTTTATTTGCTTATTCGATTCAGTATTTTTTTCTGAATTCAATGATATTCACATGTAATGACCAAATAATACAAAATATTTGAGAAAAATGCAAAATTAAAAATGTATCATTTTTATTTAAATTTGCATATACAAAGTTTGCCATGGAAGAAAACAAATAAATCAAACAATTTTTAATATTAGTTTTTTTAAGTGTACCTTTGTATTTCTGTATTGTAACAACTAAATTAATAATTATTCTCATAATTACAGTTTTTTCAATTATTTCTGCATTTGATTTATTTGTTTTCTTCCATGGTACTTTGTATATGCATATTTAAATAAAAATGATGTATTTTTAATTTTGCATTTTTTACAAATATTTTGTATTATCTGGTCATTACATATGAATATCATTGAATTCAGAAAAAAATACTGAATCGAATAAGCAAATAAAAAAAGTAGGTTGCCATTTAAAATAAAACATTGCATCCCGCATTTTGAGAACAACTGGTCTAAAAAAATTCTTGTTTCGCTCATTTTAATTATCTTATAATACAGGGTGGAGCAGCATACCTGTGTACATAGGCGATTAACATGAAAAAGCTGTTTTTCCGTGCGCATTGCTCCCCAAATTATTTTAGGCAAAAATGCTTCAAATACTTGTTGTAGAGCATAAAATTCTACATCTAAATCAATAAACAGAATTACTTTTACTTGCTTTGTAACGACAGAAATTAAATATGAAAACATGGAAAATTACGATGAAAATATCAAATAGCCATGGAATTGAAACAGAAATAAATAAATGCTTCTCGTTTTTCTGTCTATTTGATATTTTACCCGTCAAATTAATCATTCACCTGTCAAATGTCAAGCACTTATTTATTTTTGTTTCAATTCCATGGCTATTTGATATTTTCTACGTAATTTTCCATGTTTTCATATTTAATTTCTGTCGTTACAAAGCACGTAAAAGTAATTCTGTTTATTGATTTATATGCAGAATTTTATGCTCTACAACATGTATTTGAAGCATTTTTGCCTAAAATAATTTGGGGAGCAATGCGCACGGAAAAACAGTTTTTCCATGTTAATCGCCTATGTACACAGGTATGCTGCTCCACCCGGTATAGAAATTGTTTGCTAATTTAACCGACCTCGTAGCTCTTATAGTTCTCGAAATAGCAATAGTGTACCACTTAAAATGAACACCCTGTATATATTTTAGTATGAAGTGCAGTTACCAGCCGTCAATTTATTACCTCCAAAAGTGTTAGTGGAGGAGGAACTATAGGGGTAAAGATTCAAAATGAGAATCTTTCGATCCAAACTCCGATGCGTTACCATGGAGATATATTTATTACTTTGGTGACACTTTACAGACAGGCAGTCAATATTTTACATAGCAACCGCTCAACGAACGCATAGTAACCATCAACAAATGCATAGCAACTGTTCAACAAATGCATTGCAACGTAATTTGATGGCGATAACCTTTAAAATATGTATTAAATATAAGCACTAAATATTTATTCAAAAACGGAAAAAAATTATGTTCAACACGGAACCAAACACAGATTCTAGGGACCCTAAAACATGCTTATCATAATATTATATTATGTATCTTGTAGGAAAAGTTATATATTCCCGGACGATGGTGGAAGTTGCAGGACGAGCCAGCAACCCAAGGAATCCGAAAAGTTTATTTTTCCTACTTGGTACACAACTATTTTTTTCGATCGGCTTATATTTAACAATTAGTTATTTTATATTTCATTTATAAACACCAGATAACCAACGACATAATAATATTGCGTTGTTTTGATAAAAATATCTGAGGATAACGTATCCATGGTATTTTTATTTATTATCACAAACGTTAAATTTATTTGAAAAGCTAAATCGTACGGGAATACTTTGCCAGTGTTCGGAAAATATATTCCCGTACTGTTATTTATCGTAACCTAGCAAAAACACTAAAATACCGAATTAATGCACTTTGCGGTTCGAAAACAAACCGGAAAAGAGTCAGTTTTCGTCCGATTGAAGAAAAAAATAAATTTTTGGTCTGTCGCGAACATATAGGTAAAAATCTAAGGCAAAGAATTAATTTAATAAAACAAAATTAAAGCCATAAAACTATAAACAAAATCTATTTACGTATTTCAAGAACTTATTTAAGTTCTTATTCTAAGTAGAACTAAGAAGGATCTTGATTGTTAACCAAGCCAATTGTCAAGATCAAATTCCGGATTTATGAACTGTTAATTAATAATAATAATTAATTAATAAAGTTTAGTGGGTTTGATCTTCTGCTCTAAATTATTTTGTTTTATCAAGTTCTATATAAATAGTAATAATTGCAGAGATCTTTCTTGTCTACTAGAACTGTTCTAGATTGATTAAGATGTAATACAAATAATTACGAATAAACTATGATAATACAATGCGAATGTATTACATATTATACAACCAGGAAGAATTTTATTTACAAACTTAGTTCTGTTATTCACAATAGAAATATGTGACAAGTCATATCAACACAGTGTTAAACACAAATACAACGTTGTGGTTATCATAAATTTGCTTTCTCTTATCAAAAAATGTACCTAGTTTTTACTGGATTATCAGTAACCAATATCCAGCTGGTATTATACACATTTCCGGGAATTCTTATCATTATACCAACAGAAATGTTAAAATTCTAGTGGAAATCAATAGATATTATCTGTTGAGAAAAATGCAGCTGGCTATGCAATATTATAGTAATTTCCTCTCGAGATACGTATAGATAATGACAAATTATGATTAATTTTACTTATAGGTACTTTATTTAAATTTTATTAATATGATTCAATTATGAATCACATTTTTTAACTGTTAACTTGAAAGAAGAAGGTGAGATCATCTGGTGAATAATTTTGAAACAAATATAATCGTTTTTCATTGCAAAAATTAAGTTAGCAAATATTTGTATGAATAATTTGTTATAAAATATCAAATTTCTTCCTTATCATATTAATACTGTCAGCATTTTTTGTTATTGTTTGCCGGACACGCAGCTACTTTAATAGAAATACAATATTTTAATCGGTATTTGAACCTGCATTTCTTGGTATACGAAATAATATCTGTATGACTATGCTACCTATTGTGTGTTATATGTATATTATTTTGAATATTTATTTATCCATTTTGGGTATATTGCAAATCTTTCGCGTACAATGCGGTTATCAGTCGTCAAGTCATGGCTCCGAATGGTGTCAATGGAGAAGTGACCAAAGAAGTAATGTTAAATCTGGTAATATTATCCACTAGGGGTATCGAAATGTGGGTATTATTTACCATAGAGCTATTAAACTCATTAATATAATAAAACCAACTGAACACATATTATGCCTGATTTTTAGATTGCATAGAATAGAAATGGAATAGAATAGCACAGGAATAGAAATTTAAAATAATGTAAATGGTTACAACCATTTATAGATTGCAAAGAATGGAATAGAGTGCACAGAATTTAACCAGATTTTATTTTCTATTCCATTTCTGTGCCATTCGAGTTAGTCCGTCGAAATTCGTGTTAGTTCGTCGCAAAATTTACTCTTTTATCCACTTCGTTGTCACTTTTTAAACAACTGCACAAAGAATCGCGAAGCAACGGTGATGTAAATAGTTGTAAAAATGACATCATTCAATTCCATTCCTGTGTATATAAACTATAAATGTATTTGACAAGTTTCTATTCCAAAACCATTCCTACACCTATTCCATTCCTATTCTATGCAATCTATAAATCAGGCATGACTTGTTTCTTGCATATAACTTTATTTTGACAATTATTTGACATATAGATGTTAAACCTGTTTAATTTTTTGTTCCCATTTAAATTATCTATTCTTTAAAACTTTCTAACTAATAATACAAATATTACTTTTATAATATTTCATACGAGACATATTTTTGACACTTCACTATTATTTGACATATAGATGTTAAAAACGTTTTAGTTTTCGTTCCTATTGTAACTAAGATAATTGAAATATATATTAAATATATAATTTAGTTTTTCTTAAAATTAGAAGAACGTACCAGAAAAGTGCAAATAACATTTTATATTCCAAATATTCTTGTTAACATATTTCATTTGAAACTTTTTGTCACAGCTGATTCTATTTTTGAAAAAAGTGGGATTTATTATTTCGTATGTCCAGTAAATTTCTTCTTCCGGTTTTTCAATTTCATTCAAAATCAACTCAGCTCTTCATATTTTCATGAAACTTATAAATTACAAGTTTCGTTTACATATCTTGTCTCGTTCATGAGATGCTGCGTACACGGATATCCATCCATTCATCCTCACACACAGACATTGAGAAATTGGTCTTAACGGATTCAGTGGACGTCAAAATATGTATTTCCGCAAAAATCACGATAGCGATTTTTTTAATGATTCCAATACTTCCTTATACTTTGTATAAGAAAGTAAAAATGATTTTTGTTAGCAATAGAAATGAGGTATTTTTGTTTCATACTCTAGTTATCTTAATTACCGTCTAATTTTAATTATAATTATAATCTTTTTCGTAAAAGCTAAATTACAGGTATTTGTTTTAAGTGTATTAATTATTGTGTAAATGGTAATTTAACTGTTTATTACAGTTATTATTTGAAAGTGATTTAATTAATTGGGAATAGCATTTTATGGAAACTTAAATTGTGGTAATAAATAGCTATGTAATTGACAATATCGAATCGATTTAATACCACACGATAAAAAATATTGTACGATATAATTCACCGAATTGTAATATGAAGATATAAGATACATATTCTAAAAATATAGCAATCGACGACAAAACCATAGCAACCGTTTTTTAAACGAATGTTGTACAAAAAAGAGGGGCCCTACGACATATATCAGTCTCACTAATTTTTTGCTTTCATAAAAGCCTACAAATTTGCGTTCCAGTATTACTATATTTCAGTGCTTTTAAACAATAACTGAATAAGAAATATAAGCTATAAAAATTAATTACAATTAGGGTGACTTCAGCAAAAACGTCAAATGAAGACAAGACTATATAGTTTTTGTCTTTCCAGTTTTTATTTTGCATACAAATCCAGTCTTGGTAGAAACTGAGACTTTCTGAAGAAGGTGACCGAGATATCAACGTCAAATTGAAGTCGTTTTATTTTAAATCTGCGTATGCAAATTCACTTGATAATAATCGTCAAATTAAAATTTTAATTTAATTAAACAAAAATTTCCATACACGGAAGTTTCCTGGGCATAAAGTTGCAAAAAATCAACTTAATTATGAATTTATAATTAATATAATTGTTTTGTTGTATGCGAATTAATTGTAAGAAATAATTTTTTTTTGGTACAGAAGGACGACACTTCTTGATATTTATATTTTATTTTTAATTAGATTTTTTATGATATAACAAAATGGGATCTTTCACTATTATTTTTTAATTTTTTTTATGAATTTATACCTAAATTGAATACTATCTGCAATTTAAAAAAGTCTTTATTGTTATTTATTAAGCTTCAATGTTTTTTTTTAATGTTGTGACGTCATAGTAGATGTGTTGGTGGATCTCAAACAGAAGATATTATAAATAATTGCATTCACATGAATATTCTAATTTTAAATTCGGAAAATGATTTAAATGGAATTAAAATAACCTTTCATGATAAATTAAATTATTAAAATATACATGAATTCCAATTATTTCTGGAAAAAACATGAATAAAGTGTACGATTATTTTAGTCAAATGTTTGATTATCACTGATAAATTTTGCTAACCTATGTCATTTAACAATCCTTTAATTTCGTTGAGTCGACCTAAAGTAAAATTTTTAGTTAGGTTTTGTATATGTATTTAAAATATACGAACGAATTCAAAGTGAAACAAAAAAATCTTCAAATTAGTTGCCATCTATTTTGATACTTCGACAATCTGACAACTCAATAATAAGAGAAATACAAATAATTTAGAATAGAATAGATATGCTCCATAATATTTTGACGTCATTGTAGAGGTCTTTAAAACTCAAATATCTTAATAATTAATAATATTTTTTTTAAATTCTATTATATCTAAAAAAAAAATAATTTATATATCATTAGGGCTTTTACCCATTATGGGTGTGGCACTCTGTTTACGCAGATCTCTGTAAGTAATATATTTTTTCGTATGAAGTGCGGTTACCAGCCGTCAAATCATAGCTCCCAAAGATGTTAGTGGAGGGGAAACCACAGGGGTAAATTTAAATTGGTAACTGTCGGCAGTGGGATTCGAACTGAGGATTGCACGATCCATAGTCCGATATGTTACCATAGTGCTATTTACCCCTATCTAGTACAATATTTTTGGGTCCAATCATAATATAAATGACTTATGTTCTATTTTGTGACTCTAGTGAACGACCCCATTGTGGCACTGACTTTTGAATATGAATCTTGAAAGTATAAATATTAATAACAATGGGTGATTAATGGAGCGTGTCATTTTTATAAACATTTGACTAAATTAGAAATAAAATACTTTTGCTATCATCTTACATGTAGATTTATCTATTTTAGTTCAAACAGCCGTTTGACAAATCGTGCCCAGTTTTTAGATATTTTTTGTGGTGAAATCATATTGTTTTGTCAAGATTATGAACATTATAATAACTTAAAAGAATACGTTTACCGTGACTCACTTTCTGCCCAGACAAAATATTTTAAAACTTGTTTGCGCAAAATGGGACAAGATTTTTTGCTCTGAAAATGGGCAGCGCATAAAATGATGAGTTACAAGTTTTCTTGAATTGCCAAAAAAGTATTCGTTTCAAGGTGGTAGTTAATTCTTAAATAAGAAATAAATAATGACTAATTCACCGGAGGGTAATTTGGAGAGCTACTGTACTGTTATTTATTATTACCGTGCACAGGGTCGGCCTCAGGAGGCTTTAAAAACAGAATCAATTAAGGCTGAAGGTAAAAACTCCACTTCGATGTCATCTGAATTTCAAGTAGAAATCTTTTTGCTACTTTTTTATTTATTTTAATTTTACAATTTACAATTTTAAAGTATTTATTTGTAATCTTTTAATATATTTTTCTACTCCAGTATAAATGTATCCCCATTATTTACATTTTTCTATTAATTATAGTAGCCATAATTCACTCTTCTCGGCCAATCACAAAACCAGAAATCAATTAATCCAGTTTATTTTAAAGCAATGATGTGGATCACCCTTCCTACGGCTGTCTGACAGTAGACAGTGTAGTCTGTCATTGTGCATTTATATGTTGTTTTTCAAGGTGTATTTTCAACCGATTTCGATCATTTTCAAATGTGCTAAACGTTAAACTATGTTCTAATGAATGCGGGGAACGACGAGTAGAACTATACGCCATCAGAAAGAATTTTAAAGTAGTTTGTTAAATATTGATCAATAAAATTGGGAATTTATAGTTGTTTCTAAAATATTTATTTGTTATTTCCGAATTTACAGGAGTAGAAATATATTCGAATATATTGTAGTCACTTGTTTATGGTATTGTTTAGCGTCCATAAAATTGTTCTTTATGGAATAGTTCTACGAAGTAAAAACAATAAACAACTTGGTAACCAAACAACAGAAAAAAAAACACTTCTAAATAATTTTTTTTATGTCAATGACATATGTCAAAGTCAAATTTAATTATAAGCTAAAAATAATAATCTGCAATGCAGGCAAACATAAAATATTGTATGTAACATGTACATAACAATATTTTATTGACTCGCCCTTATATAGGCGTCATTTTTCTATGCTTGTTTTGCACATAAAACACTAAATTATGTACTTGTTACATAAATATCTATTATGTCCCAATATAATTCGTAAGATCTTCTATAATGCATCAATTACTTTAAAATGTTTATTACAGTCAGTAATTTTTATACATATAATTATTTGTTGTAGAAGTCGCAATTAAAGGTTACGTTACATCCGTGTTGGTACGAGATTAAATATTTCTTGCTGACTGATCAGTTTTATTTTTAACATTTTACAGAAAAAACAGGAAGATATTATTACAAAGCAAGCAGTATTGATTTTTTTATAGATAGATACTAAAAACAAGCTATAATTTTGGCAGTCTTTCACATTCTTTTGGATTAAGTAATTTTAGAATGTACAAAACTTATTTTAGGTTCCGTAGTTATTTATAAATCTATTTAATATATTATATTTAAAAACGCTCTCGCCTTTTAACTTCAGTTATCTAATAGTATCCATTCAATGGAATTCATACACTGAATTATTTACTTTCTTCTTTAATATGCAACTTTACAAATTTATTTTATTATAATTTCATATTGTTTTGGAGGGATGGACGTATTGACCAGAATATTATAAGGCTAGTGTCTGCAGGGTGCAAAGTATTGGGTACTCTGGATCTGGGTACATTTACTCGAAATGTAAATATATCTAAATATGCTCGATTGAGTTTTTATAATGGAATGTTAGTGCCTATATTAATGTATGGTTCTAAATGTTGGTTGTGGATAAAGAAATATGAGTGACGTATAACTGCTGTGGAGAGGTATTTGAGAGGAATATATGGGTATAGTATCCAGAATACATTAGTCTACAATGAGTACGAGATTGAGAAGAATGTTGAAAAATAGGAGTGCGTCAGTTAAGGTTGTTTGGTTATTTTGAACGGATGTTGAATGAAAGGTTGGTGAAACTAATATAAATAGGGGCGAGATTGAGAGTGAACGATTGCGTGGACGTCTGAGGAATAAATGGTTAGATATGACTGATAGTTTATTTCGTGAACGAATGATTACGAGTTTGGAGAATAGACGTGCATGTATATGAATATGGCTAAGGCAAGAGGTGTGCTAGGCTAGAAATGTTTGATTGTTGGTTGATTGAATTTCAGGGTTTGTGCTACCCCATTGAGTGGGATATAGCGTGATGTTATGTATGTATGTCATTCACAGTAATTTAAAGTGAGTATGGTTTAAATCTAAAAATTCTAGCACAGAAAGGATCGTTCTACTCATAGTACCTACAAAATTTATTTTGATTGAATGACAAATATATTTCGGTTTGTTTTCGGCTTTACAGTACACCTCGATTAAATGTCAAATTATGTAAAGAGTTTGCTTGTTCTATCTTCAGCTTAGAAATCTTGGCGTATCCAAGATCAAACTTCTATTTCGTAGAAGATTCAGTTCAGAGAACGAAGCCAGTGACAAAACAATGCAACTCCAAGCTAGCACATTGTTTTCTAAATGTGTTCTTCGAATGTATCATTTCAATATTGGAATTAGGTACCTAGAAATTACAAGTTTTATGTTAGTACAGATTCAATAACCAATATCATTTATATAACTATATTATTACGTTTTATTTTCCAGGCTGTGAGCCTAGAATCATATCATTTGGCTCAATTATGATTTTTAGAATAACTTTTTAAAAAAATTGTTCTGATCTTACCATTTGTTGTATTCAATCTATTTGTATGAAATTCTATAATTTTAAAAAATATTTTAAGGAAAAATAACAACCGAAATAATAACAAATTAACAAAAATCACTAACATATTTATTTCATTTGGCCCAAAGTTATTGGCTAGTACCACGAACACTGTTTTTGAATCTGATGACAACAAAATATAGAAAAATGTTTTAAATAAAAATTGTATTTAATATTATTCTTCAACTTCCAATGAATTCCAATGAAATTTATCTCATTTATTTACTAAGATATGCCCAGAAACCTTGATAGGCCTTCAAATAATCTAACACTTACTGTGGATGAATTGTTCCCAAAATCTAATCAATTCGGAACAAACATAATACCTCCCTTTTATAGATGTATATACGGGAGGTAAAAATGATTATTTATAAATATTAAACAGTTTTCCTTTGTATGATTATAACTGTTCCAAATGATATGATCTGCTCAAGGTATCGGCGAATACGTACAAATTTGGAACTTAAAAAAAATATGGCGTGCTTAGCACCTAACCCTGTAATAATCATGACCACAATTGATTCTCTAGGAGTTAATGACATATACAGCAAATCACATTAGCACAGATTCCTTTGAAATATTCGATAACTACTTCTCCGTAGTTCCCAGCTGACTGGCTAACCACTTTCTTTGTTTTCCGTGCGGTGTGCGGTTAAAACCTAAATGATCTGGTTGCGGTCATGGTTGCATGGTTCTAACCGTTTCATTGCGGATTTACAATCGGAAATCTACATCGTTTTGTACTTACTAGCCACTGCATTAGTTACTTTACTATTAAAATAAATTTATGTACGATAGTTGTAAATAAGTTTTTATTGTTATTGGTTGGGTAAATGGTTAAGCTTGTTGTAGACGCGTCCTAAAGGGGTAATAGCATTATTAAGCATATACACGTTGTGCTGACTGCTTATGTGAATTGAAATCTAATAGGTGCATGAAATAAATTGAAGAATTTAAGTACCGTTCTTGAATATTGAACTTGACCAAGACGAACCACTTTATGAAATTGGATTCTATGTTAAGTGTTAATTATGAATACATTACCACAATATGTAGGTTAAAAAATGTGTGTTCGAGATAATAAAACAAGTTTATTATGTTTTTCCTGAAGGCGTTTAGTAGAATATTTATCTTTCATCGCCTATTATTCCACAAAAATATCATCATATTGAACAGTTCTTGCTAATGTAGTTAGTACGTACTCATTTAAAAAAATAATACAATCAAGGGATCTACTTCATAAAACTGTATGATTCCCGTGTATTGTATTTTGAAATTTTCTATCGTTTGTACAGAGTACCAAACACATCATGATCTTTACAAAATATTGAGTATTCAGCAACTGGGTATACCGGTAAATGATGAAATAACGCCCAGTTATTTTACTTTCGATAAAAAAAATCTAAATCTTGCTTTATGCAAATTTACGAACTAATTTTTTTGTACTCATACATTGAAATGCGTTGTTTAACGTTGCTTAAGCAACGTCCGAAATGTCCATTTCTCTACCAGAAAGACAAGCGGGAAATTTCGCCGAAAATATTCCTATTTCTGAATCGTTTATTAATAAATTATATTTATAATAAAAAAATATAGTATTTCAAGCATCCCTTTACATAATATTAATATAAACAATGATAGAATAAGAATGAAATTGAATTTTAAAATATCAAATTTAGTGCATTTGGTTAGCAATGTTGGTAATAAAATCTGCCCGAAATGACAGTTGTAAAATGCATAACCTACAAATGTAATGTTAGTTATCTCAATATAAATAAGAAATATAATAAATTTACAAATGAATGAGGTAAATATTCTAAATATTTTAATTGTTTTCTAATATATTAGATAAATTAATTTGTGTGTTTATATTTATAGTGCAACTTTGATAAATATTAAAATAACTCCTTGAAGAACTTCATTTCTTTGTATGGATTGTTATTAGTTTTATACTTTTCGTACAAAAAATATTGTACAAACCTCTTGCGTTAACTTGGTTCCCGGAATCGTTCTATGGCAGCGCTCGCGAGCTCGCGCCGTCAAACACTCATCCGGGAACCAAGCGTTCCCGTATTGTGTATGTAAATAACTATTACTTTATATCTGAATCTGCTGAGAAAAATTCACAAAATATTTTGGCCAGAGAAAATTACAAATGAACATATATGAAAAATTGCGAGAGAAGAAAAAAATAGATACAACAATAAAGAGTTTAATTAATAACACTTATGAGTAATGAATTAATGGCGAATAGAAAAACGCACTGTAGCGTTTTCAATGCTATTTTTGAAATGTTCAATTATTGGCATGTCTAATTATTTTACATCAAAATAGTTAAATAGTTTATTGTAGAGGAAAAATTTCTGCCTAATCATACATTTTTAATCAAAACATTTGATATCAAAGACTAATAACAACCGATGCCAGATAAAACAATGACTTTTTATTGGAATATTTGTTTTTTTGATTGTTGATTTTACGAAAGTTTTTAATAAACATTTCCGTCATTCTTTCGGTTTCAGGTAGAGTAAAAAATATTAGTATCAAAACATGTATAAAATTTTCTTTTCAAATAACTATTTAACTTCATTGATGTGAAATAATTAAGGAAACTAATAAATGAATAATTTACAAATAGCATTGAAAACGCGTCCTTCAATATTCACTACTCTGTTTGCGATATCATCACGTTATATATTCATGGTAAAACTGCATTGACGGACACCTCTGAAGTTGGCTGCAAAAAGTACTCATTTTTAATGAAACCTTTTCATACACATTTACTCTTTTTTAGGTTAGTTCGCCCAAGATGGGCACCGCTGAACGCGCCCCTTGGTGCTCACCTTTAATTCTAAAAACTCTACATTTTCGGGCCCTAGTGTCGCTGCGTTAGCTACTAGGTTTCTCATACGTCCAACTTATTCATACTACATTAAACACAGTGTTATCATTACACACCTAACGGCCTAAAACAGGCAGAAACCACCAAAAACAACACAGTTCCGCAGTCAACTTCAGAGGTGTCTGTTAACGACAGTTTAGCATATCCATTTTTTGATGTAATGCAAAGTAGTAATACCGTTAGAGTACACAGTAAAAAAATTTATTTGCGATTTGTTAAGTATTTTTAGTTAATATTGACAAATATATTGCGTTAAATTAACAATTTAAACAAATATGACAATTTTTTTAACTAAAATTTTGTCATTCTGGATTTTTAACAGGGTAAGTTGTTTTTATTTATTTACTGCATTTATAAAATTTAACAAATCACTCGTCAATAATAACAAGTAAATTTAGCTAACATCAATTTGAAATTGTTAAAGAAAGGTTGTATCCTTTGTAATAACTTAATTTGTTATAATAACAATGATTTATTGTTCTGCTTAATAAAATTATTAAAATATTTAGTCAAAAGCACATAAAAAATAATATACATATATATTCTTACAAAATAATTTGTTAGGTACTTGCTAACAAATTTTAAACTTGTTAAATTAACAAAAATTAATGGTGGATCGTCTGGGACTAAAAATTTTGTTAAAATTTTATCTATACGTTTTTTATTGATCACCTCTTGTTATATGATACATTTTAGCGCGTGCAATGCAGTTGTCATCTGTCAAATCCAGGCGCCAAAGATGCTGGATTTGAGGAGGCGAATTGTCCGAGAATTTGTCTGCTGGAAATTGTACTTAGTATCACACTGCAATTGACAGGTTATGCCTGGAATTATTTACTTGTAAAATGTGATTTACGCACATTAATTCAAAAATATTTCATGCCGTGATTTGCTAGCAAATTTTCATAGAAGGTTTATTCAACAATTCCAGAATCCGCTCGTCTAATCCAACCCACTCATTACTCCGATCTTTGCATCTCTTGTCTTCAACGCTACAGTGATTCCCCTTGTTCACTTGCAGTTGATCTGCATTGATTAATAGCTGTTTGAAGTCATCCATGTTTCATTGGTCTGCTGCGGAGCCAGTGCATTGTCTGGCGAGTGGCGGTGCTTGTTACTCGTTACTTGTTATGAACCCACAGCCGTGGGCTCGGACAACGCGGCGTGTACCGTGCAGACAGGTGAAGATCGCGGCGCGGCTCCCACGCATGGCGACGGCGGGTGACGTGGTTCGCGAGCACTCAAGCAGCAAGAGTTGGATGGTTTGGATCAGTTTGTTGTTGAGATTGGGGAGGTGGTTGCTTCTTTGTTGTTTGGGGTTTGGGGTTTGGGTTGAGTGGATCAGATGGTTGACCTGGTGCGTTGTTTGGAACTGTAGGTGGGTTCGGTCCTTAAAATGCATGCGGTTTTCTAATTTACATTCATTAATAAACTAAACCATTTTATGTATTTTAAAAGTAAACATGTACAAGTGGACTTTTTCTCGTCATTTGATACTTTGTCTAATAGCAATGTTTATCTAACATTTTTGAGTTCTTGTAGAAGGATGTTATGGAGCAAATAGCTCCGTGGCAAAGCATCGGACTGTGGATTCGATCCTTGAAATTAAACATCGAAAATTGTCATCACATAAAATTGCCTCTGTGGCTCTAACACCACTACCATCCTTGGAGGCCGTGATTTGACAGCTGGTAACCACACTTCACGTGCAAATATATATCATAATACCGAGATCTACTTTTGGAAGAGTGCCACACAAAGAAATGGGTACATTTCTCACACCCACATAAATATTACACATTGGAGAAATATGATTACTTCAAAATCATTTTTGTAATAGAGAAGTGAGAAGACTGGTGTAATTTGTTTAGTAACAAAAAAGTGTATGACACTGAATAATTTTGAATTAAAAAAATTATTGTTACAATTGGTTCCAGCATAAAAACATACAGTAAATATAATATATTAATATGAGCTCTGACGGCTTTTACGACTTACTTGCCTTTTGTTTAAATAATTTAAAGTGCAATGAAAGGCATGACTTCACAATTTGAATGACATTTCAAAAGCACAAATTCTGTTTGCATATTAACTACATTACTTTGTAATTATTATGAATCAAAATGGACAAATTTTGAAGAGGAATATAAAAATTATTTAGTTTATATTTTTCCCTTTGATTGCATTTATACATTCTTTGAACTAACAGTAAACATTAGCTTTTATATATGCTAAATAAAAATTAGATAAATATATCTTTAGGCCTTTTACCCATTGTGGATGTGGCATTCTGCTTACATAGATCCCGGGGGTATATTTTTACATATAAATTGTGGTAACCAGTTTTCAATTTATGGACCCAAAGGTATTAGTAAAGGAATCACCACAGGGGTAAATTTAAAACGAGAAGGTAACTGATTCCACTATATACTAACTTCAAATACTTCTTTATTAATAACCAATATTCGGAATGCTTTCCTTCTAATTATATTTTTGTTTGTCGGAGTCTTTAATCATGATGTTCAGAAAAACAATTGTGAATGATCTAAAAGAAGGCTCCTAGATTAAAGTCTCCTTTTGCCCTGCATGGATCATTCAATGTTTCATGCAGTTTCCTATGAGTGAGACAATTGTATTTACTAATTAAGAAATCTACTAACAATATTCTTACAAGATTTAGATTGTCCTACATACATATATTGGATGGAAAGATAGACAATGTTTTATTTCGCTAGAAAACTTAGCAATTCAATCAGTTTTGTAATATGTATTATTATCAGACTAGACAATGATTTAAAAGTTAATAAAAATCAGATGTTCTTACAAGTAGTGTTTGAGTGAACACAGCCGGTAGAATGTTGGAAATATTGCATGCTACATTTATTTCAAACTCTTCGAAGGCAGGTGCATATCCAGGTGGAACGGAAGATCAGCGTTCCATCACACTATGCGAAGTTTTTATGTGTCCGCTGTGTCTTGTCCCTCTGTCTTACGTCCGGGAAACTACTCAATTATTACTTTTTATACTTTATACACAACGAAAAAGTAACAAAAAATCCAGAATATATTGTAATTGTGCAAGTTTCAATGCAACAAAAAATGTAAACTGGGTCTGATTTGATGCTTGGTAACTACATTTCATTCGTATACAAATTTATACATGGTGTTTTATACCTCTGCACGAAACTTTAATGAGGTATATAATTTGATATATTGATTATAGAACAAATATATTTTTTTAACTTCTCAAAAATTAGGGTATTTCATTCCAAGCAAACAATTTTAGTGTCACTGGTTTAATATAAAAATATGGCATTATATGTGGTACCTATATAATAAATAATTAATAAATGATTATTTGTAGGCAGAGTTCATACTTTTATTTCATTAGTAACATAATTACAAATAATTAAATGTACTACTAAACTAGTGGCACATTTTTGCGAATTAAAAAAATATATTTTTTCTTCAAACGTCATAAAAGTGCGTTGTTATGTATTTGTATTCAACAAGCAGAAGTTCAATATTGTCGCCGCCGGCGTAAGTGTTTCCTTGGCAACACATTTACTCCGGCGGCGGACAAAGTAAAATATCATGCAAAATAGTAAGGTTGTAATTCAATAATTTGACAGTTAAGAATAAAACAAATAAACAAAAATAACAAAATAACATATTCTGTGGCAACTAGAAATACTGGATACGGTAAAATATTTGTTGAAATTTTGAGCATTTTTAATGTTTTAATGTCAATTTTCTATGTTTGAAGAAAAAATAGGATGTATTATTCGGAGTAAATGTGACTTTGTATGCTTCGCATGTAATTGTCCTACTTGCTTCGCTCGTCGTTCAAACTTACATGCTCAGCACACAAAGTATCACATTTACACCTAATAACACAATATACTATTTTTCTATAATCAGTTTATTAAATTATGTCATTAAAGTTTCATACAGAAGTATAGAAACACCCTGTATAGCCCACTGTTTTTGTCTCAAGCACATGTTTTTGCTTCTTGTATTGTGGTTTCTTATTTCTTTAGTGTTTTCTCTACGATGCCATCCCATTCTTCTCTTGGTTTTTCTCTTCCTCTCTTCTTAATTATTTTAGCTGTCCAAACTTTCATTGTAGGTTTCTTGTTGTTCATCCCCACCAGGTGGCCCCACCAATTGTTTTTGTTCTATATATTCTTCCATCGATTTTGTTCCACTTCATCTCTATGTCTTTGTTTCATATTTTATCTACCAATCGTTATCCGTTGGACTCTTCTCAAGTATTTTATTTCTAATGCTTGTATTTTACTTTTTTTTATATCCCATTAAACTAAACCAAACTACTCAATTACTATTATTTTAATTTTTATGCTTTATTAGATAACGATAAGAGTAAAGAAAAATCTGTTGTGGACACCAAAATACCTCCCGTCATAGATTTCTTATCAAATGATGCAGAAACACGGACCACCACTATCAAAAAACGCTCTTCCCTTCAAAAAAATGTTTTCACTTATGACACATGTTAAAAATAGACATTTTTCAAGCGTTGTTTTGTTATTTCAAAAAGCACATGTTGGATACTAGATTTAAACAAAAATGTCAAAATATAATTTTCTTTAACGTGTTGCATTTCCTAAATTGATACAGTAAGAGAAAAATATTTAACGCAATACTCGTAGATAATAACATTTGAAATATATTTTAATAACAAAAATTGTCATTTAATCATAATTTAGAGAGATATTTCAAAATAACTTGATAGGACTTTAAATAAACTACCATTTCCGGTTATTGGATTATCATCAAAAACTAATCAGTTCTTCCAAAGGGGATACAATTGATATATACAAAATATCAAAATTTTCAGATTAGTAGTTTTTGAGAATCTGAAACTCCAGAAATCCACACAGACTGACAGGCAGACAGGCATGCACACCCACAGACATCATCGCGAAACTATTAAAATCGTATTCTAAGGACCCTAAAACGTGCTCATCCACTGAAAATTCAATACCGAATATTTAGCATGAATAACATATACCTCCCTTACAGGATGTGGCGGGAGGTAAAAATCCAGAAAGTAATTGTGCGAGATTTAATACAACAAAAGTAAAGTGGACCTGATTTTACGACTACAGTTCAACCTCAAAAAAATATTACGTAACTAAGTGTGCTCTAAGTACAATAAATTTATTCAATTAATTTATATATTTTCAGTAATAGTTGATGGCTTGGTGTCATCCCACACAAAAAAGTAATCTGCTATTGTAGAGCCACGCATTGAAAGTTTGTAGCAAATCACAATTATTATATATTTGTAGTGCTCCTACGATAATGAGTATCAAAGTAATCAATAAATAATGAATGATAAATATTTTTATAAAACCTAGCAAATTGCAATCAAACGTAGTCTCATGTGCTGGAAGGAATGTTAATTGACAAATAAAATACATCCTTTGTTAGACCGCAAAGGAATAAGTCGATAACGACAACAATTACGTTTTTGCCCGTGCAATTAACGTTATTTTTGCAGTGCATCTAGTTGCCTTGCGACTCCGCCGGTACTCGCTGCATGATAGTGACGTGATGGTCATAGGAGTCTTGGGCCGGTAAACAGCTGCGAATCACCGGACAACCTTGGTGGGTCGTTCGTCGTTTGTTTGCCGTGAAAACAAGGATCTCTTTTCACTGTAAATAAATAAATGAGTAAAGTTCTGGATTTCTTGAATTCTTCGCCGTTCGCGAGTTAAGAATGTTGTGATTGCTGGTGGAGTTGCTTGATATGGTTTAATAGAGGTTAGATTGGATGTAATTCCTATTATTATGACATTTTTGTACTTTAGCTTGTTACTTGTACCTTGTTGAAAGGTGTAAAGTTGGTTCAAAAGAACAATAACGAAATGGAAGAAGTATTAGCGCGAAATGATGATGATGTGCTACACAGAATTAGCAATTAGATCTTGCATCTTACTTGGAAATGACAGGATAACACTTAGCATGTTTCACTTCGGTCAGATCACTGGAAACTACAAATAAAATCCTACTTTTGCGCTCTTTTACGGTTTGTAGAATAAAGATGATCAAAGACCAACTCAATTGTCAACTTATATTAGAGACAAACTATGTATTTAATTTCTGATTAACTCTAGGTATGAACTCACTACTCAGTATTATTTTAGATTTTTTGTCAGATAAGAAATATGAACATGGCACGGTGACAACTTCTGACAACTAAATTCTATAAGTATTTACTTTTTTAAACGTAGTGTCGATAGCAAAATTTTCGCGGAAATACATCTTTTGAGGTTTCCCGAATCTGTTTTCACAATTTCCTTGATGACATCTGAGTGGATGGATGGCTGTGTGTCATTATGTTGAATAACTCCTGAACGAGAAAAGATAGAGCAACGAAACTTCATAATTCTAAGTTTCATGATAATACATAAATAAAAATATAAATTGTAAATTTATTTCTAATTTTTAATATCAGTTTTCTCGAAATAATTGTTACGAGTATATAACCCGATAATCCCATATCATATCGTTAAAAAAGAAAAAAGAAATCTCTATCTAATGGTCTAAAATTTATATAGGCTGCTATTTAAAAAGTTTATACTATCGTTTGAGAACTACATGATAAATTTTCTGTTTGATATTTCTATTAAATGAGGCCCTTTTTACTGTTTTTTTTTTGTATTAAACATTTTTCCCTTAAATCATTAGATCGTCTAAAAGAGCTCTGGTTGTTTTAGAGAAAATACCCTGTATATTTGATATCCATAATAATGCATTAATAACGGAAAAGTTAATGAGGCATCTTAGGTGAAACTCACGGTATAATAATTTACTTATTAGTTATGATGTAAGAAATTATATGCATTATTATGGGAGAGCAGATTAAAGAGACACAATAATGTCAATATTACAATGGAAATCATTGTTGAAAAGCAGGAATAAAAAAAAAATAGATAGAAAATGCAACAGACAGGAAGATGTACAGAGACATATGCGTGAAAATCTGAAATAAGAGAAATGGGGACGATCTCGGTGGTGTAGTAGCTATGTGACTAGCCTAGCACACCTGAGATCGTAGATTCGAATCCCACTGAAGAGCATGCTCGTTTATGATGTTTACATAACTTCATAATCTTCGACTCATTAGGTGGTATATGACCAAAAGGCAAAAGCAGATAGTCCGCTTCCCACTTTCGTAAAAAACAAAAAAGAGAAAAGGGGTTTGCTTCATCCCAAGACAAATCTATAGAGATTCAAAAAGAAGCTTTGATTATTTAAACAAACTACCATTTAGCTTCTGTCACTGAATGTACAATCGACTGTATTGGCCTTACCTCTCAGGCACTTAAATCGGTTTGTCGAAGTATATTAGTGATTATTTCACTCATTACAAATTTGACCAATCAGAATGTCTCATTTTCCATTGTTGTGCATTTTAGATAAGTGATTAAACAGCACCATGCTGTTTATTCGCGATTAAATTGAAGCTAGCTTTTATATGCAAATTTTGAACATTTTGAAGGCATATTTAGCTGGATAATTAGTTGCAGAAGCAAGATACCTGTTTTTTTTTTTACCTTTACTGGTATTCTATGTCTTTAAACAAGCTGAATTATTCAATTCAACCTATTTTTATTTACAAATTTTTGACATTTATTTGACAAATAAAAAAAAAAACAGAGATCGCTAGTAAGAACTAGCAGTTGACTATCTGTGTTTTTCAGCTGTCAAACCTTCTTACATGATTATTGAGAAAAATATTTGAAATAGAAGTGGTAGAATATTTAAATCTGTATGACTTTTATTTGAAGCTTATATCTCTAAAATAATTTAGGAACGCTTGACAGCGTAAAATAAAGTTAGTCAACTGCTTGTTAATCACTCTTAATCGGTTGTTCTTACTAGCAGTCATTCAATTTGCTATAGTTACACTATAATAACATAATTTTATGATGCTTTTTTATCTGCGTACCGATTTATTTATGTGAAAATGTGTCAAAATCAACGTTTTAGTACAATTTCTTCGGCAAATATTAAAGTTTATGCTATGTATTCATGAAATAATCTTGACATATACCCCTCATGCTAAAGAATTGTATCAATTAAATTTGATGTCTAGCTTTTTTTTTACAAAATTTTGCTTTTAAAAAAGTGTTATCGTACATAATAATTTAGATAAAATGCGGTCTCGAGATTTTTTCAAATTATTATGTACGTACTCAAACACTTTTTAAGCAAAATTTTTTTGCATACGCTAAACATGTCAAATTTAATCGATTAAATTCTTAGCATTCATGATATTGTATATTATTAGCTATTTGCTCTGGTGTTCTGCCACTATATCAATGAAGAATGAAGTAATGAAAGGTTCGTTCCTCTCAATATCCAATAACAAAACTCCATTTCAATTAAAATAGCTTCCTGCTTGTGTCACAGCTGGCACCCGTCGACGTGTGTCACACGAGTGGAAGTGAAGACAAGTAGTGTACTGACACGTCCCGTGGGATACACGCAATGTAGCGCAATGTTTTCGCAATGGTTGCTAGCGGGCATCACGTGACGTAATAGGATGCCGGAACCATAAAAGGCGCCTGACGTCACGGCGTCCGACACCGCCGCCAACACAAGGCGTCGCGCGAAACATTAGCACATCGCGAGCGTGCCGACTAGACGTAAGGATAGCGCCGATGGACCGGCCTACTTTATCGGAAAGACGGAAGTTTGCAATGAAAAGCGAGACACATTATAATAGGCAATTTATAAATACCAGATTTTTTTATTACAATAAATATTTGCCCGTATATTATTATCAAGTTGTTCTCTCCCATATGTCATTATTTAGAGAATTCACGCGATTTCTGCATATACAGTTTCATATTACGTATTGAAACAAAAAGATTCAATCTTGACCACTGACTTGCTTTATAAGTTTCTACTGATGATAACTGAATTATCGAAATACGTATACCTATAGATATTTTCTTCAGGGGTCAGCGTCAATATTTTAAATTGTTGTTAGCCTTCGAATTTTACAATTATTTTATGAAAGAAGAAATATTACATTATTATTTTCCTGCACCCTGTATTTATTGCAAATATTCAATTCTTAAAACCCAAAACTCAAAAGTATTTCCAAGTTTCTTTACGAAATGTCTATTTGTCAAGTATTTGATGATAATTCAAGCCAGCTGTGCTAATCCTCTCAAAATGAATTTACTATAAATAAAAATGCCTTGTAATAGTCGAAATATTACAATATTAACATACATGTAGTTCGTAAAGTTACATGCTATTGATATAATTTTTAATATTTTTCACAAATCTTTCAGACCACAACTTCAAATGAATATGTAAAATAATGTTTTTTAGATAATAGTAAGTTGGTTTTTTTATTGGTGACTTCCATACGTCACATATTTTGTTATTTAGGTTGTGCTAGCATTCACATATGCAAAATTAAAGTTATAAATTTATAAGTACTGTTTGATACGCCTAAAAAACTTTCCACTTATAATTAGTGGAATAGAATATAATAAGTAATAATGTTTTTTAAATAAATTTACACATAAGTTAAATAGTTTATACAACAGATAATACATCATTTATTACTGTGTAATTAAATTGTTGAAAAGGTTTCTGAATACAATCATTTTTGTATATATTATACTAGACAAGAAAATAACATAGTTTAATTTTTTTCAAACGATAAATTGTTTATATTTTACGAGGAATTAATTATTAAAAATTAGGAGAAGGGATACTTCACGTAGTTTTGGTGAAAAAGAGATACACATATTTAGCCTGAAACAGACATGCACGTTTATTGTATATCCAACATTTGATATACATCAATTTCACACCATTTAGACCAACCTCAATATAAAGGCTCCGCCCAATATCATCATTGACTGCTTGATTGAATTCACCAAAACAACGTTACGTCAAAGCGCGATTTACATAATTTAAATTTCAATATTAAAATACCAGAAAACTATATTACATGACACATTTCTTATAATTATTATAAGATAACGCAATGGCCATAGACCCCATTGTAAGTGGTAATGGGCCCATAAACCAATTTTTTAAAATGAAACTTTATTAGATTCTATGACGATCAGTGAAAACCCGATGTGAAAATTCCTTGTATTACCAGAGATATGATTTTTTGAAGTTTGTGTGACGTCACTGGTACTGCTCCAGTGGCACTAAAACAACGATTTTTTATGATAGCAGATAGCAGATATATTTTTTAATGTAAAAATAATATTTACATATTATAAGTATTAATTTACAACAATTAAACTAAATATAAATAAAGATATAATTCCTTTGGCAACTTTAGAGTATTTTACTTGATATTCGAGTAAATAACATACGAAAGTTTGAGAACAATGGCGCTGGTAGTAAGGTAACCTAACCTCAACACACAATTTTATTCAATAGTTTTTCAACACAGCACAATAAAACAATGAAATTATAAAGCAAGTAATAAAAATCCAACAAATATAATCTTAAATACCAACAAAATAAATAAATTTCGTAGTTCTATTTTAGCCCACGATAGGCGTTGGGCGCAGCAGTAGACGCGCGATTTGCAATTTTCATATTTCTGGCCAATAGCATCAATGCAAGTACCTGCGACGTCAAAATATGTTCAATTCGTTATATCGCTTTACTACAAAATATTTAAAAGAAAAAAAATACTTTACTACTAATTATTCTGTAAAAGTTACACGATTTTGATATAAATTTGTCATATTTCGTTTATGGTTTATGCGCCCATTGCAATTGAAAATTTTGTTGCTCTGAGTCTGAACGCAACTTTACTATTGTAATTTCATTGTCAGGTTCAAGTTGTTGACGTCACTAAATTTATAACGTACTTTAAGGTAATAAAAAAACATATAGACCTATTCATAAATAGTGAAATTATTCATATTGTTTGATTGAATATTTTTCTTGGAATTATTAATATTTATTTGGAATGAGAAAAAGTATAAAATGAATTCTAACCACAAGTAATAATAACTATTACTTTAATAGTAAAAGTACTATAAGAGAGTTAATATACTACAAATGTAATTATTTGAGTTTTAATTTGTATATTTGAAATTAAAAGCAGTGAATATTTAAATATTTTGTTTTTATCGTAGATAGTAAATAATTGAAAATTTTTAGTAATCTTTTATCAACTACAAAAAAAAAATCTGATGTGGCCACCACATAACCTCCCGCTCAATACTACTCTTAAACGATACAAAATAGAACTTGTTGATACAGAAACATACTTTCTTATTTATTTATTTTTTATTTATATTTCAGAAATTTTATTTTATTTCGTATTTTCATTTAATTTTTTGACATATATTTCAATAAGAAAACAGCTTCAAAATCAAAATGACGTGTCACATTTCGCAAAATTAAATATTCTACAATTTTCAAAAGAACATAAATTGTTGAAAAAGGAAATTTAACCGTGTTTTTCACGAAAAACTGTTAAGGGCTTCAAGTAAACTGCTACTTCCGGTTGACCAATTTTATCTAAAATCTAATAAGCTCTTCATTTAAATATAAGAAGCAAAAATTCATGAAATAGTATTTTTTGACATTATAGTATTTGAGTTATGCGAGACGAAAAATTTGCCACAGACTACACACACACACACACACATACATAAATACACACATCATGGCGAAAATAGTAAAATCGTATTAGAGGGACCCTAAAACGTGCTTATTCATTGAAATCTCCTACCCAATTTTTTGACCAAAAACAATACCTCCCTTCCCGTGAGGTAGGCGGGAGGTAATAAACAAAAAGAATATAATTTATAAACAATTGATACAAAAAATCAAATCCAATTCTGTTTTGTTCAACGACATACAATTACTTAAAAATCCAGATGCCGTCTCTGCGCTCTAGATGTTCTGCTGTTGTTTCATCATTTCAAAAACACAAATAGTGTAGCTCAATGCAGACTCAGAACAGAGCAAAATAAAACCATTACGAATTGCAAGCACAAGTCATGTAAATTATATTTTGTTGGGATTTGAGTCACACATGGGTTGTGGATTCTGCTGGTGCCAGACGAAACATACTCCTACACGCGGGTTTATTTTACATTATTTTTTGAAGAGCTTACAATAGGAACCAGCAAAAAATTTGAATTATAGCTATTAAGAGTGTTGTATATGTTTATCTTGTTTTTATGTCTGTAAATATTGTGTACAAGTACAAAAGTATTATTACATTGTACACAATGTAGAATTAATCTCAGAATTATTATTATTACACACTAATAAATTTATTCTTTATTTATTCATCAAATTAAAAAAATTACTCTGCGATAACGCTTTAAATTATGGATTCTGAGATCCTCAGCCCGAATCCCACAACCGACATTTTAACTTTACCGCACTCCACGCGTATCACTTACCGAAATCTGTGATAGCAAGGCGTGATGATATACTTATTTATTTCATAAATTTTGAAATATTTTAACATTTTGTTGTTTGATTATGTAAAGAAATGTAAACATTTTAACAAAAAATTAAACTGAGGAAGCGAAAAATAAAATAAACCTTTTTAGTCTTAATAACTAAGCTCTCCTAAACAAATATAAGTAACTAATTTTGAATCAGCGCCAAACAATCAATCAACGAACACCGACTCAAAATTAGGTACATTGGTTTAGGAGCTTAGTTATTAAGACCAAAAAGGTTTATTTTAATTTTCAGTTTTTTTTCGTCGGTTATTATTTTTTAATTTTTTGTAGCTACCTATTTTTCTACCCTCAGGGGTGGAAGTATTTCAAATTTAAATAGGACCAACTCCGATATATACCCTGACCCATGAAAAAGTATCATAAAAATTTTAATCGGTTATAGTTATTTACATTACAAGTAAGGTAAAATAATTTTTACTGCTGAATGGAGGAAATGACCGGCGAGCCGATTAGTCGAGCCTGTCATCTCCTTGAAGCAGTAAAACAGTTACATTGCGTGTATTGTACAACATTTTACTTGTTACTCATTTGTAAATCAAATTAAAATTATAACCTATCCTGTCAGTTACACACAACTGTATGTCAAAAATTATTTTAAATGATTTCGCATAAGCCTTGTAAGTATTACTGTGGCAACGGCCATTGTTTACCTTGTTTACTAACTTCTAAACATTTTACAATGTAGCTGTCAATTAGTAATTTGTAAAGATTCATTTACAAAAGCAATAGAGGGCTAGGGTAATAGCTATTAACATTCCTAGTGATGTTATGAGTATCGTAACTGCCGCAGATGTCAGTTGAAATCCGAGCTCGTAGAGCGAGGATTTTAAGACATCTAAGGCCTGTTATGACTCATAACATCCGTGGTTTGTTCAATAGTTTACCGGTTTCAGAATATGAAGACGTTAATGTCATTAATAAATATTATTTATTGAAATTCTTTTATGAAAAACTTCTGTCATAATTTTAGAAGGTGATCAAGTAAGTCTGTTTTTATTTAACACCATGATTACACTTCTTTTGTATCATATTTAAGATTATTTTTTTACTTAAACGTCAAATGTGTTCTTCATGGCTAGATAAAAAGTGGATTTTGGCGATACTGAATTGCCTGAAAATATTTGGAACGTAGCAGGTGAATCTCTGAACAGCTTAATTCCATGTGTATTTATAAATAGCGTTATATTATTATTGTGTATTATTTTCATTTTCTTGACAGTTTTGACAGGTCAGTAAGGTAATATTACCCTACAGAATAGAGTTATGACATACTTACCCTGCCTACTTTTGTGCATGTAAACATAGGTTTAATCTCCTGAAACCGGTAAATGGTATTTACAAGTGAGTAACAAGTAAAAAAATTAAACCTAACCCGTAAGCATTGAAGTAATTTAAAAATGTCTAAATGCGTACTTCGATAAATAAGTTATCATCATCAGTAGATACAAGAAGAATAAAATAAAAATTACACAACTTGTGAACCAACAGATTTGAAACTGTCTTCTGTTTTGTACCATTTAAAAACGTGTAGGATATGTGCTACCACTTTAAATTAAAAAAGAATTATATGAATGAGCCAGCTCCAGTCTTTAAATTTGAAAAATACCCCCTCGTAAATGTTCTAGAGTTGCGCCACTGGTGCGTGGGATAATTCTGCTAAACTTACCGGTTATATTTTTTGGACTAGTTATTATATTGCTATACGCATGCAGCTTGCCATGTTAAAGCTTACAAAAATTAAATGCATAGGTGTGAAAATAATTGAACAAGTTCATGAATTGTGTTATGATTCATTAGCGAACTATGCTTACATAAATGTCAGTTTCATTTAGATTTTACTGTAATATTTATATTTTATTTCATTTCATAGCTAAATTGATTCGCAATGTAGCGTGTAGTTGTTAACATTTTCAATTTTAATACGTTTTCCATAATTATAGTTTAATTTAAAAATGTTACGTTAGATTTGTTAATTTATTAAATGTATTATACGTTCCATTTACTTTATTTTATTAGCGGTGCAAATTTTAAATAAATTGCAAAAATAATTGTTAATATAAATTATATATGAGTATTAAGAGACAGAAGTGTATAATTTTTCCCGCGGAGTAAATTGAATACGACAAGGAAAAAATGCACTTCTCTCCTGCGCTGTATAGGCTATTTTTTTTATGATCCCAATATTTATGATGGTTTTTATGTATTCCAAAATTATTTAAATTGTAATATAATTTGTGTTAGTTACCTTTGGTTTATTTAATTTTATTCATTTTTCACATTATTTGAGCACTTTTCCTCACGACGGGAGAGAAAGTACTCAAATCTCCCGTAGATAAGAAATTGGCTGTTTCTGTCATGATTTTGGTATCATAAAAAAAACCTTTTCCACTATCATTCCGATAGATTTAAAAAATTTGTTCTTTCTTATTATTTTTACCTCCCTCACATATATGTAAGGAAGGTACTGTGACTGGGCAAAGTTTTCGTTAGTGAGTTTTCAATTTCTACGATAACATCTGTGTGTGTTCCGATTTTTTCGTCCGCAACAACTCAAAGTTAATGATGCTATCAATGTCAAATTTATTTAGATTTCATATTATTCATGTTACGAGTTTATACAGACACACATTATTAAGAAATTAGTCTTAACTGATTCAGTGGACGTCAAAATATGTATTTCCGTAAAAATCTCGTGAGCGATTTTTTCATGAATCCAATACTTCCTTGTACTTTGTATAAGAAAGTAAAAACACAAAATTTAATGAAGACATTAATTAAAATTTCATAGGACTTATTAGATTTTGGGAGCAATCCATAAACTAAGAAGTAGTAGTTTATTTGAAGGCCTGTCAGGTTTTCTGGGCATATCTCAGTAAATAAATGAGTTAAGAGTTGTATTTTGTAAAGGAAAGTAACCAAATATGGAATAGGATCTTAATATGGAATACCACCATTTAATATTGCACAATTTAACAATATTTATTATTAATCATAGTCAATCATACATTTTCGCTTAACTTACTTATGTTTTAAAAATTAATCAACAGTATAATAATTGTATAAAAGTCTAAATAACAATAAGAAAAAGGGCGGTATTCCATATTATGAACCTATTCCATATTTTATTACTTTCCTCTACCGTTTAGAAATTAAAATTTGCGGGAGTTTGTGTACTGCAACATCATATTACTTTTTGTTTGTTATAGTAATTAATTTTTGACTAAGAAATTACAATTTAAACTTGTACAGGTACTCAAATAGACGTGTACTTGGGTAGATGGAGTGTACCCGTATTTCTGCCTGAAACGGATATCGGTTTGTCGACCTATGGCTTCTAATAAAAACTTAATAGTGATGTCAAATAAATAAAGAGCGAAATTCGTGACTAATTTTAATAAATAGATGGATACAATACAGCGTCAAATTGCTGGTGTCAAACATGACATTAAGCATTCAGTAGACAAATTTCACCGAATTTTTCCAGATGCCTTTGCTTCTAAATAAATGAGTACAACTTAAATATAATCGCAGAGGCACCGTAGCTCTTGCAACTGATCTGTGGATTAATGGACTGCACTCATCAACTGTGTTACATTAATAGAGTTCAGTTTAGATAAATATAGAACTACACAGCATTAATAACTGAAACATTATCTTACATTTGTCTTTTTCTTTCTCGTGGTTCGTGGATATACCTTGACCATTAGTTTAGTAACGATGTCTTTGATTTATTGTTCTGGAAGAGAGTTAACCTAAATTATAATGCTGGGTGATCGAGATAGTGGAGAAGTATTTTTGTCGTGGAGTCTATAAATATAGTGGCCTTAATTTTAACAATTATTATTATGACTGCTTAAAATAGTTGGACGATTTATTTAGAATGCATTTCATACTGGATGCTGCAGTTTGCAATTTTACTAATAACGATACCAGATCATCTTGTGATGTTAGATGCTTTGACGAAACGATGTTCGATAGAGCTGCAGAGGTTACTTGTGTCGCTTGTATAATCTAGGTGAAAAATGCTTGCATAAATTCCAGCGTATTAACATTAAAACATTTACAACATTTCAACAAATTCATATCTGCTTCATAAAATTGTATGGAAATATATAATGTTAATAATGCATCTAAATATTATTTCTTCTTACTTAATCTTATCGCCTTTCTGCTCTTTTGAGTATAATGCCTATGGCACACTGGTCGATGAGCGTCAATGAGCATCGATGCTCATCGATGAAACAACAGAACGAACCCGTCATTGACGAAAAATAGAGGCTCAGGCTCCTCTATTTTTCATCGATGAGCATCGATGAAACAAACGTATCTCATTTCAGAAGTATCTTTTGTGTCTCATTTCACGTTAAATTTTTTTTTGTCACAGAGAAATTCCCTGTATGAAATTAAAAATTTTGAAAGGTGGTTTCGTTCTGTTGTTTTATCAATAAGCTCATCGATAATATTCACTTTTCTCCTCTTTTAATTAACTGTCCAACTGTCCTTCTTTTCACTTAACACATCTCCTTTTCATTTCTTCTGTCCAAGTTTTTCTAGGTCTACCATGGGCCTACCTCTTTGATTATTCTTCATTCTTCCGTGTTTCATATATTTATCTTATTGTTTTATCTTCTCCCATTCTTTGAATATGTTCCCTCCAATTTAATTGCCCTTCTTCTATTATATTGTCTTTGGGTTATATCTGTAGTGCTCCTTTGATGTCTTCGTTTCTTATTCGTTTCTTATTTTATTTATCTGAACACCACGGCACAACTATGCCGTAAACACAACTTTGTGTTCATGTGTCCTAGCAACGAGTTTTACTTCCACAACTGCCTTTAGATGGAAGCTCAAAATTGAGATAAGATTGTTTGAATCACAACCACCACCTCTGCTAAAATAGTAATCATATGATTGAAATTAATCAAGAAATCTTGGAGTAAAAGCCATTCCCTCTACTCACTTTCATCAACTGTTTATAATATTAATACATGAAGTTTAGAGATTGTCCATACTGTAGATAGATGAAAAATAACAATTATTTTATCAATAATCCTATCATTATTAGTTATGGTCTCTTTATGAGATATGCAAGCACGAAGTACTCTTGTTCTTGTGTGTAATATGGAGGCGTCGTTATAATCAGCAACTCGCCAACCACGAATGCTGCGGGTACATTTCAACACAATGAATAACGATATTTCAACCGAGCTAGTACTTACTAATAGCAGAATTTAATATCGAGTTCAAACTGCATGTAATGTAACTCAAGTTTTTAAATAATTGTCAGCGTTTAGTATAGTTTAATACTTGTTGTCAGCACTAAATTGCAATATTATTCAATGAGAACGTTGTTAACTGTTCGTCCGGTATGTAACTTGCTTTTATTTTGTCGGCTGCTTCGCGTAGCCTGTCACATATTTTATTTTTAGTCTGTTTACACTGTAAGGTATTTATAGTTGGCTTAGCACAATCATTTGTTAATTTTAATATGGAAATTTGACGTTTTTAGAACTATAGATTATTTGACAGATGTATGTCTGATTGAAAGAAATGGATAATATTTCACCAGAAAATATAAAACAGCTTCTCAAATTATTAAGAGAATATAATAAAAAGTCTAATGAGTTTACTCCTTTAGAGTATCTAGACAATATTTTAGCGGAAAATGAAGATTATGCACCTGATTGTGTCCTGGAATATTTTTTAAAATTAAAACGTCATGAGAAAATTTTTGAATGCCTTTTGGAGGAATTTTCTACAATGTACACAACTAGGCAATTTAAATTAAAGAATACGGACAAACAAACTATTATGGTATTATTTTACTTATTCATATTTGAATTAAACGACTCAAACTATGAAAATATCCAAAACGTTTGTATAACATTCAAACCTACAATGTTCACCAAGCTAATGGAGTTCACAAACCGAGAAGAATTTTTAATTTTGACAACCGAAACAACTTGCACATTATTCAGCAGCGAGTACACCCTTGAAAAAATTATTCGTCCATTGGTAAACAAAATGAATCTAATTGAAAGGTTACAAAAATACTGTTTACAATATTTCGAAGAAAAAGAAAGACTTCAGTGTGCACCAAAACCCGTGACAATCACAAAGTCACCCCGAATAACAAAGCCGACAGCTACGGTTGCTGCACCTGCGGAACCAGTTCCTGTGGAGGTAACCTTCACGCATAGGAGAGTTCCCGCCACGACCTACGAAGGAGACACATCCGTTCAAAAGAAACTACAGGAAGAACATGACAAACATCGAGCAGCCGCCATGAATCTTCTAGAGATTGCACGGAACACTGCGTTTTCTTGTGCGAAAACACTAGAAAGGAAAGAACCTACAGTTGAAAAAATACCGAAAATAATAAAAGCGAAGAAAATACCTAAATTCAAACAAGTGAACGTTAAAGGAAACGCTGCAATGTTGATGAGGGAAGCACATAGAATGACCAAAACATGTGAAGAAGAAGTCAAGAAACTTGAAACAATGATAACGCATGCCGTTAATCCAAGTATCTACGAAAATTGGGAGGAAGAGGAACGAAAGCGACAAGAAGAAGAAAATCTTCAAAATATCCAGAAAAAACACCTTCAAGGTCTCCTAACAAGGGAAGAAGCAATCATAGCAAAACAAAATTTGCTAAAACTAAATAAGGAAAAAATGTTAGAAACCAAAGCAGAAAAAATGAAGCTCAATTCCGATTTAGAAGAATGGCGAGAAAATGAAAGAATAAAAGTACGAGAACTTGTAGAAAAATCTCAAAGCATACAACAAGCTGCTAAAGATGCAGAGAAGAAAGTATTTGACGATAAACAACGAGCAGCAAGATTAGTCGACGAAGAAACCAAATATCTTCTAAGTCAAGCCATGGAAGAAAAAGAAGCAGAACTTCTCAAGAAAATCGAATTAATCAAAGATGTAAAAGCATTACAAGCATTGAAATACTTACACAAGAAAGAATTTGATCCTACAGAATCATCAAATCTTGGGCTAATGTGCGAAATGTCAATTGCAGAACTGCAAGAAAGACTTTGTTGTTTGAAACTTGAAATTGAAGAAGAACAAGAAAAGAAACGACAATCTATTAGTGAACTTAGGAAACAGAGGCAAGAAATGCTGGATAATGCCAGGGAATTTATTGAACAAAATAGGTGTTTGAAAGAAAGGCCGAAGAAGCCTCGGAAACTTATAAAAGTAAAAGATACTCCTGAAATAATTGCTCTGAAAAACAGAATTGAAGAAGCTAGAAGACTTAGGATAAACAATGAAATTGAATTACAATATTAATTTAAATGTGTAGTGTTCTTAAATAAATGAATTATAATTTCAATACCTTATTATTGCCATGATCTTTACATGACTTTTCTGTTTCATTTATTTACATTGCAGGCGTTATATTACTTCAATAAATATCAAATACTTCAAGATAAATAGTTGTAGTTTCCTTGTAGAATTCAATTGTTTATGATTTCTATTTCTACCACTTGAATCAATTTCATTTTAAGTACGTATGCTGATATATGGATTTATCCTTGAATGCGTAATTTAACTTGTACGCTTAAGATTATGTTATTTTTCAATTCCAAAATAAACATTGCATAATATAAACAACATATTTTATAGTTGAGGAAATGAAAATAATACCTTATCGAGATTTAATTGAATTTGATTTGTGTCCCGTTCAAATTAAATAAAAATTAGTTAACTCCATATTCAGGGATACACAATTTTATTAATATCTGATACAATGTACTATTAGAACTATTAATTGATGATGACGTCTTTTAATAATTTTGAGAGTATTACAATTTCGATGGATTTTTACTTTTATATGCTTGCTTAGTATAAGGAGGTATAGGAATTATGAATAAAGTCAATTTTCGAGATTTTCGCGGAAATACATGTTTTGTGGTGCTATTGTTATATCACCGAAAACGAGGAACTGGGCCGTCATACAACATGAGCATTTGAGGCCGCTTTAAAAAATAAAAAAAAAACTTGTGTGGATACCACACTACTTTCTTATACATATAAAACCAATTGTATAAGTTTGACATGTTCCTTGTGTATCACTTTATTTTGACAATTATTTGGCATATTTAGATCTTAAACCTGTTTTTTTATTCTCATTGTAACAATGATTTTCTTTTAAAATAGATTTTAATTTTTTTAAATCTTTCTAACTAAATACAAATATTGCTTTTATTATATTTCAAACGACACACATTTTTGACACTTCACAATTATTTGACATAATAAAAATGTTGTGGCTTTGTTTCCATTGTTACTAAGATTATTGAAATATATTATTAAAAATATAATTTAGTTCTTCCCAAAATTAGAAGCATGTACAAGAAAAGTACAAATAAAATTTTATGTTCCAAATATTTTTGCTAACATCTTTCATCTGAAACTTTTTTCACAGCTGATTCAATTTAAAAAAAAAATGGAATTTATTGTTTTGTGTCTCCAGTAAACTTTCTCTTCCGGGTTTTCAATTTCATTCAAAATCAATTCAGCTCTTCATATTTTCATGAAACTTATACATTGAAAGTTTCGTTTATATATCTTGTCTCGTTCATGAGATATTGCGCACACGGACATCCGATCAACCTCATACACAGCCATTATTAAGAAATTGGTATTAACAGATTAAGTGAACACCAAAATATGTATTTCCGTAAAAATCTCGTCAGCGATTTTTTCTTGACTCCAATACTTCCTTATACTTTGTATAAAGCGTGCATTACACAATGAAGTTTTTCTTTTCAAGTGACATTAAAAAGTTTTCTCTCTTGCACAATGATGTAAGTCTAATGCCCGATTTATCAATAGACTGTTAGTCAAATGTTAACTAACAGCAACATAAATAATACATATTTTTCTATATTTAACAGGAGGATTACCATAACAGTAAAATAACAGTCGATTGATAAACCGGCCATAAGAGAGATAGATAAATATACAAAAATAATATGTAGTACTTTTTCTTCAAATTTCCAAAAAAAATTGGCTGTACACTTGCACATTGCTGTTTTAATACATTACCATCTATCAGCATGTTTTACAATAGGCGAATTAGCTATCAAATGTCATTTTAAAATCACTTGAAAAGAAAAACTTCATCGTGTAATGGCTGCTTAAGCCAACAAGAGCTCAAAATATAATGAAGCCATTAATTAAAATTTCGTAGGACTGATTAGTTTTTAGGAGTAATTCACTAACCGGAATTGGTAGTTTACTTGAAGATCTTTCAGATTTTCTGGGTATATCTCAGTAAATATATGAGATTTGTTATATTCAGATAGATGTAGACTAGTATTGGCTGCAATTTTTAAAGTAAATATTTAAAAAAATATTATTATGGTCGTATCCAAAATTATGAAATAACTGGAAATAGTCGTCGGATGATGGATATAAAGGTAGGTAAATAATTTTACATCTCCTCTCTGCAAACGTTTCGAGAAAATAAAGGTAAAATAAATTACCGAAACGTTTGCAGCGAGGAGATGTAATAGTATATTGTGTCATTAGGAGTAAATGTGATACTTTGGATGCTGAGCATGTAAGTTTGAAGGACGAGCGAAGCGAGTCGAACAATTACATGCGAAGCACCCAAAGACACATTTACTCCGAATAACACATGCTATTTTTTCTTCAAACATAGAAAATAAAAGTATAAATATTATAAAATGCTCAAAACTCCAAAAAATATTGTCTTATCTAGCATTTCAAGTTGCCGTAGAATATGCTGTTTTGTTATTTTTGTTTATTTGTTTCATTTTTAACTGTCAAATTATTGAATTACAACCTAACTATTTTTCATAATATTTTACTTTGTCCGCCGCCGGCGTAAATGTGTTGCCAAGGATACACTTTTACGCCGGCAGCGACAATATTGAACTTCTGCTTGTTGAATACAAATACATAACAACGTACTTTTATGACGTTTGAAGAAAAAATTATTTATCTACCTTTATATCCATCATCCGACGACTATTTCCAGTTATTTTTAAAAATATTCTGTACTGTTTCGAAATTAAAATTTGCGGAAGATTATGTGGTGACGTTTTTACCATGGTGAAGTGTAGTAGTAGTGCCTAGTATAGACTAGTGAAAAGTCCTGTCGTCTATACTAACTTACAAATTCATCTCATTGTACATTTTTCCTGAATACACGAAGAATCTTTAATAATTTATGGCAAATTTGATGAATTTTTTTTCGTTTCAGGTGAATGGCGGTTCCCCCGCTGAAAGAGCCGGTCTCATCGCCGGCGACTCCGTCATCAAAGTAAACAGCACCGATGTGTTCAACCTCAGACACAAGGACGCTCAGGATGTGATCGTCCGTGCCGGACAATCCTTCGAGTTGACCATACAGAGGTACAATACTTTCACAGTCTAATATCGTTATTTTGATATCAAATTTATTCGGGAATTTCAATAACAGATGCACAAAAACAAGTTTAATTTATTGCTACGTAATTTAAATAGATCGACGATTTCATATTGAATATTTCTGGTCCATCTGTGATGTTTAAAGATTTTAAAATGAGTGTTACGATGATTTTGGCGCGTTGACAAGTATTTGCAATGCGAGGAAAACAGCATGAGGTGATCTAGTACTGGGCGTGGTGCGAATTTCAAGATAATATTAGCTTCTTTTCGTGCTGAGATGCTTTATACAAACTATTAAAGTTTATTACCATTAAATTAATTGCAATTCGTGACACGGAAAATATATGATCGTACGATAACATAATTACCGGTGTATATTTTTATTTTTACATACTTTTATTGTAATTGCAGTAAAATACAACAGTTTGTTTTCTATTTTGTGTAAACCAATTTTAATTTCCTTTTCATATATTATAAATATCAATTGTAGAAAATTTTATTGGTCGATTTAAATATTCTAAATTTATTAATTTTTAATGGGATGAATAATTAACGTATCGGACTGTGGATCATGAAATCCCCAGTTCGAACCCACAGCCGACAGTTGCCCTCCACTTACATCTAACATGAATTTTTTTTTATCGATATACATAAGGTATGTTTCATTTACATAGTTATAGTTAAAATGATTGACACAGCAATGTATTAAATTGTTTATGTTATAAGCTAACATAGGGTTAAAAAGATTTTTGATTTAAATTCTGTAAAATTGAAAGCTTTTTCAACTTATTGAAACATAGGGATAATTTTCAGTAATTGAAAACAATAATTCCTAGCAATTTAAAGTAAGTACCTACATAATTTATTAAGTAGGTACTAAAGTAATTAATAGTATATTATGATACAAGTGTATAAGTAAGCTTTTAAAGCACGTCGCTAGTGCTTTAAAAGCACTTATACACGTGTGTCATACGCTATTTTTTTATTATACCTGCATCATCCTCTGGAAAAACTGGAAAGCAACATTTTGATTTTTATTCATTTCATAATTTTGCGCGTGTTACGTTTGACGTATATCGTTTACATGGAGACTGGTTAGCATTTGTTGTTTGCGTTTACAGTTTTGACAGTTATTAATAGTAAATATTTTTGTAGTTGCTTAGCAACCTTTAAAGCACGGCGTGTTTTAACCTCGCGTTTATGAACGCTGTAGCGTGTTTTAAACACGGATTATGATGTAGGTATAATAAAAAATAAATTTTTTATTTGCTTAAACTTTGAATGTTTCTTGCATTACAATTAACCAATGTAATAATGCATGTAAATTGTCCCTATGTTTACTTATAAAAAAGAAAAACGCTTCAATATGGTAATGATTTGATTCATACCCTAATGTATACAGATTTTGAAAAACTTACGGTGTAGTATTTACAGAGAAATATATATCTATAATAATTTTTTATAAAATAATTTTAATGTTGCACAGTTCTAAAAACGAATCATTCTATTTAAATAATAGTTATTTAAGTGTTAAAAGTGACATTTTGTGAGTAAGTAGGGAAGTTTGTGAAATGAGGCGAAATCGAGTAAAGCAACCCCACGAACGAAATAAATCACTTTTAACACGTATATCATACAAAATTGTATCTACGATCTTCCTAGTGATATTTGGATAGGTAGGGTTATATTTAATGATTTATTGATACAAATCGTGATAAAAGTAATAAAATCACTTTTAACACGTTGCTATGTTACTTGTACACTAGGTTAAAGGATAAAGTGACTTTTAACAACCGTCTAAGATAATAGTTATTTATTTTACAAGTGGGCAAAGTAAGAAATTACCCACGAGAGAAACTTTAGATAATTTTATTGAGTTCCACTTTGCCCACGTGTGATGTAAAACGTTTTATCCAACATCTCTTAATAAATGCAAAATTTATTAAAGAAATATTATTTGACAGTGACATATGCTTTTTAATTTTTTAAATTAATATGTCAATCGAAGTGGTTACCAAGGTGTTGTGTGTTATTATTATTGTTATAAACAAAAAATTACTTACTAGTGACTTTTCTCAAAATTATACCCACTAGTGGGTAATCTGTTACTTTCTTTGTTTAAAATCGCCATAGTTACAGATCATTTATTGAGAGGTGTTGGATAAAATATTTTACAGAACTTAATCCAAAAGTCTTTGCAATTTACAAAGTTTATTCAATTTATTGAAATTAGAAAAGGTATTTTTATATACTTTAAGTCGTATCCAGCAATGCGTGCGTGTACTGCATGTTTAATATGAATGACATTTCAGGGGCGGTTCGACATGGAAGCCCGCTGTCACCCCCGTAGGAAATCTGCCCCGCTCGCAACCCGTTTCCAACAACATCTCCCCTGTCACGAAGACGTCCCTAGCTGCGAAGAATCAGGACTACACCCCTATTGGATCTTCCCACAACCTCTCGGCCAAGGGATTCGCTCCTGCTCCACATGTACGTTAACAAAATATCAAAACAAGATTACATAGAGTTTCCAACTGCGAATGATCTAAATAATATTATTATTTGATTAGCAAGAGACTAGAACAGTATTTAGAAATAAAAAATTCTTTCTTCAGTATACAATTACTGTGCCGTATCACAATGCAGATGATATTTGGGTTGAAATAACTATTTGTAGATTTAGAGCGCAAAGTTATGTTTTGTTACACGAACACGAATATAGTACGTTAGTCGCAGGCGAATGTTTAAATTGTTTGAGAGCGACGTAAATAATTTGCGCTCGAATTATACACAATATTTTTTCCACAAATGATTATCAAAGAAAAAGCTAATTTTATTAAAATAAACGCATATTGCCACATTCTTGTCACAGATTGTGGTAACTGTTCTTTTACTGACTTCAAAAAAATTGCTATTTGAAACGAGCAGCAGAAATTTTGCAATCAAAGTATAATTCCTCAGAAAGCATCAACTTTGTGTTCATCTTTTTCTGACGATTGTTATAGAAAGTTGACTTTTGCGCTTGCAGTTATCAATGCAACAATGATATAGCAATATCAATCAACGACAAAATTTTTGTCGCACCTCTCCAATAGCAACGAGCGGTAAAAGTTTTGTTTTTCTTTTTTACTAATTATCCCTATGGTTACGAAATAAAAGAACAAAATCAATCTGTGACAATATGCGTTTATTTTAATATAATTAGATCATTGCTTTTTCTTTAATACAATCGTCGGAAAAATATTGTGTATAATTCGAGCGTAAAGTATTTATGTCACTCTTTCGCAATTGAAACGTGACCCGCCTGGTAACATAACTTTGCACACTAAATATACTAATAGATATTAAAATTTTAATTTTGGCAATCTCAATGATTATTTGTTTAATTAGAGAGCTTTTGCTTTTATAAATGTACCTTTTCTGTTAATAATTACTGTGCGTATGATTGTTTTGAGTGTATGTTAATTGTTCATGTTTTTTATGTAGTTGCCCTGAGGAAGATACGATTGGTACTGAAACGACGGCACTGTAATTGTATAATAAAAAGGACTACATACTTAAGAAGTTGCTCGTTTGTTATATAATTTGAGTTAGAATATGTTGGTTGATGTATTCATGAAGATGGACAATATGTATTGTATATCCTGTATTTTAATTTAGATTTATTTAGGGATAACATGTTTGTTAAATGAATGAAACATGTATTTATGTGCAGATGAACGGCGATGGTCCCAAGCTTGTTAACAAACAGTACAACAGCCCCATCGGTTTGTACTCAGAGCAAAGCATCGCTGAAACTTTGTCCGCACAATCTGAAGTCCTCTCCACCGGAGCTCTTGGGTACGTTCTTACATCCTACGGATTAATATAACCTTAATATTTTTTGTAATGATTAATTTTCCTCAGTGTGAACTTCAAGAAGAATGAGAAGAACTACGACGCTGAGAAGAGCGAAGTGTTCAAGATGCTCCAGGAGGCCGAGAGAGAACCCAGGACTCCAGAACCAGGTAATGACGAGACATCAGTTCATAGCCATCTCATTTACATGTGCTATGTTATACTTTCATTGTCTACTTCAATTCTTCAGTTTGCAGTATTTTCAAGGATACATAGTTGCAATTAATTAACATGATTAAATATATGCATAAAATTACTCGAACAATAATATCGTAACATAAATCAAAGAAAAGTAAGTTTAAAATATTTTCTTACTAAAGATAAATACTTCGCAATTTGATTGATAAATCAGTTGAGAAGTATGTATATATTAAAAAAGTATCAATTTTGACATATTTGAAATTAGAGGGTCTAAAATTATAAACCGTAAACTAGCTTATTAAATAATAATCGTATTAAATTATTTAAGTTTGTTCGAATAGTAGATTTGGAGGAAATAATATAAAAAGAAATAAACAGATAAAAACCTATCAATTGTTGAAACGCTATCAATCGATGATACTGACATCATATTCGAAATACCTATGTAAATATCTACAAATTTTTAAAGATTTAAATATCTTTAATATGCAACAAGTATTGTCTTTATTTATTATTTTCCATTAAGTATTTATAGAACAAAAATATAAAATAACATTGAAATATACTTTTAATAGTCTACTAACTAAATTTATATTACCTTCATAATACACTTTTTGCAAATAGTAGGTTACTTAATTTATAAAATACGCTATTAAATTTTAACATTCGTTTATAATACCGGGCCTTAGTTTATGATAACTTGAAAAATAACTCTCGATTATTACAATATTTATTTTTATAAAATGACAATTTTTGTTATATTTGCAAAATATCCTCGTACATAAAATTTTGTATGCAAATAGCGTTTATGGCTCTCAAGGTGTTAGAGCTCTCTGGCTGTAAATGCTTTCGTACGCTCTAGATATATAACACTTTCAAGCAATTATCATATAAAAGTAGTTATAAATCTTATTCGAACAAACTCCAATCTATGTATCTACCATGTACCTGTCACCACCCTTTACCATAACCATGTCGTGCACCTCATGTCACCACCATAGCCACGGAAACCGACTCAGGAGTTGTGTCCGCGCCAGCGTCGACAGGCTTCGCAGGGCTGCGCCACGTGGCCGCCCCCATCGACCGCCCCCAGCCTGTCGCCCCTGCTGCCGCTCCAGGAAACCCTCAGCTACCGCCCGGTCAGAACATCTGCGCCGACTGCGAAAGGCTCATCGTGTAAGTTGGATGCTGGGAAATATTTATTTTTAGAGTAAGTCCTCCAGGTGCATCTTCACCGAAAGCCGAAAGTAGTTTAAAGGTTCTTCCACGCAGCCAAAACCTTTTTCTATTTCTATATTTCTCCACAGCTCGTCATGATATATACTCCACCATGAGCCACGCCATAGGCGGCCGAGCCACTTCTCCACGACCCATAACCCCAGTTAAACCCCAAGTTAGGCATAACCCTGCTGCCAAGCCTGCCAACGTAACCAATGAAACACAAGGAAACCCAACGTGTAGTGAATGCGAACGGCTGATCGTGTAAGTGGCAACAGTGTCACTGTCGTTCGCCCCTTCCGCCATTTGGTTGTCATTTGATGTTTTGTTATTTTATTTAGGTGTTGTAGGAGCACTGTAGTTTTTGTAGAATGGAGAATGCTGTCTGGATATTTTTGTATTTTTGATTCGTTGTACCATATTGGTGTTTGTTTCATGTTGCATTTTATGTTGAGCATTTATGTTTTAAACGGTTAGCGACCATCAGAACAGGAGTCAAATTTCTAAGAAACATTGACAGTTTTGAGAAATAAATATGTTGATATAAAACGTATGTATGTATTAATAAATTTCTTCTAAACAAGATTTGATAATAAATAATAAAAGCGTCATTCTATAGTTACTAAATATGTCTATACACCGGGATTTTTTAAAATCAGTATACATAGGGTATGTGTCATTACCATAGTTACAATTAATGTGATTGATAGCAATGAATTAATAGTTAATTACGATACAAGTAAAGCTAGTCTTTAGTCACGAATGAGTCAATTAAATAAATATTTTTATTTATGAAGTAGGATCACAATATCAAATGAGAAATTTGCCATGATAACAAAATTTTTGCAAATTTGGCGTGTTTAAAAATTTAATTACTCGTTGCTTGGCAACCCGTGACTGCCCGTGACTAATGGGATCGTGTTACTAAACAACCGTTTTACAAACTTGAAACTAACAGTTAAACATCAATTTTACACACTATTGTAGATAAAGTGCCTTTATCTATGTAAACATAGAGATTGTCGATTTCGGTGACGTAGTGGCTCACTAGCTTAGCATGCCAGAGGCCATGGGCTCAAATCCCACTGAAGAGCATGGTAGTTTGTATTGTTCGCTTCACATAAATTCACACCATTCACTCATTAAGCGATATATGACCAATATTAGTTAGTCCGCTTACGATCTTCATAAAAAGGAAAGAGTCAATTATAATGAAAATAACATCCTAAGTTTAACAAAAAAGAAATTTATTTTAATTACTGTATTTCTGTCAATCACTTTTAATGTCACTATGGTAATGACACATCCCTATGAATATTGATAAAATAATTATTTTAATGTAAGTGCTCAAAATGTACCATAAAATATTAATTGTTGTTTTATGATGGAGCATATGGAATGTTCTATTCTTATTCCTAAATATTAATATCTCTGAGACTGAATTATATTTCCTGCGCATGTACTGTGCGATTTGTACTCTCTTGATCATGCATTATGGCTGCATAAGATTTATCCTTAGATACTGAGTATTTAAGATTTCTTTCTTACCTTTATCAAAAGTAAATAGCAGTAACTGAAATTGTAGATAGTAAAATATTTTATAGCTTCTCTCTTGCATGGTACTACAAACGAATGGAGAATCTTGTTTTTCAGATTGTGAACCTATTTGTACTTACAGCATTTTAGATTTATCTATGTACTATATGTTTTATGTATAAATGTAGATAGTATTCGTTGTGTATTTGCGCAAGTATAATAATTTTATTTTTTCGCTTTTTAGTGGTGTTTTCGTTCGCATCAAGGATAAGAACCTTCACGTTGAGTGTTTCAAGTGCGCCACCTGCGGTACTTCTCTGAAAAATGTCGGGTAGGTCTTGTTGTTAAAATGTTTATTGAACATTACTTCCTATTGTACACCAATTCAAATTTAGCTGTTCCTTTTGACTATTTACTAATGCTTATTTTAAATTACAGATATTACAACATCAACAACAAACTGTATTGTGACATTCACGCTAAGTTGGCGGCCAGGAGCAATCCCCCTGCCCCGAACCTGGTTCCCGTCACCGTACCACCGTAAGTATGACAAAAATATTCCATGCAGCCCTATATACGAGCCCAGAATCATATCATTTGGCCCAGTTCAAATCATACAAAGCAAAATTATTTAATTCACCATAATTATATCTTAAATTCTATCATTTTTACCTCCCGAACGTACATATATGTAAGGGAGGTACTGTGTTTATTCGTCAACAATAAGTGGCAGATTTTTTTGAAGTCCTTACATGGTTTTTGGGCATATCTTAATAATTAAACGAGTACGAGTAAATTTCATTGGAGTCGAAAAATGTAGAATAATACCTGCAATAATTATTTGAAACATTTTTCTATATTTTATTGTCATCAAATTCAAAAAAAGTGTTCGTGGTACCTGCCAATACCTTTGGGCCAAATGAAGTCATTAATTTTTTTAAAATTTTATTATTTCAGTTGTTATTTTCCTTAAAATATTCTTTAAAATAACAGAATATAAGATACATATAAATTGAGTACAATAATTCCTTTGTAAAGATCAGAAGCATTTTTTTGAAGTTATTCTAAAAGTCTTAATTGGGCCAAATGATATGATTTTGCGCTCGTGCATTGTGGGTTAACACCCCTATGGGGTAGCAACACTTCTTAAGAATCTCTCTAAATTATTTTGTTGGAGTGGATCAATCTCCGTTTCTTTTCCTTTAAATCCTCGTTGTTAGGTTTTTTTACATCTTCCTATCTTTGGTTTTACTTTGCCAGTTTTAAATTCTTGCTGCTTTTAAGTCTTCTTATACTGGGTTTGTCACGTTTCTTCTGTCACTCTCCCTTTCTTAATAGCATTCTTCTAAATATCACACTTATCAAACATCAACGTATTCCGCACACGATCATACTCCTCTCAAATACTTCATTTCTATCTATAGTAATATATCGTTAATGCTTCTTCATCTATACACCTAACATTCAGAATCATACATCAATATGTACCCATTATACATATTCAATCGAATATCTCTTGATACATTTACGTTTTGAACATAGATGCCCAGAGTATTCAATACCTTGTACCCTACAGACACACGTCGTTTAATCTTCCGGTCAATACTTCCATCCCTCGAAAATATACAAACTCATTCACTTTTCCAATCTCACACCATTCATTGAAACATTAAAAATGACGTAATAATCTATTTTATACACAAATGTACTTTGAGTAAATATTAACTTAAATCATTTCTTCTTGTAGCGGTGGCAGAGTTCCTGCTGGCACAATTTCTGCCGCTTTGGCATCTCACTCGTTGCCATCTCCATCGCCGTTGTCTCCATCTGGTAACCAGGTGGCAGCACCTTTCTCGCCGGTAAGCATTCTTTGTGCTTTGTGATTTGTGATCGATGTCAAATCAATTAACCTGATTAAAATTTCGGCTTCTTTTGTTACAAACTCAATTTGGAATTACATTTTGCTAAAGTTCTGTTCAAAAAGAATATTAATATTGCATTGATAACATAAAATGTTTATTAATGAATGTCTTGCATGTTTTTTTTTTGTGTGTGTTGTTGTGATTGCTACTTACAAATTTCAGCATTGTAAGCAGGATAGCATAGAAAGATTTTCACCAAATAATATTCAGAATCCACAAAAAGTAGATGCTGTTGCAAATTTGATGTCCGCACTAACCCTGGCAACAAAAAGAGAGTTTAAGGAAAACGGTACAAATACCGACCCAGTGTTTTTGACAGAAAAAGTAATTCCAATTAATAACAATGACAATAATGGAATTAAAGAGGAACATTTTCCGAGTGCTACTGTTAAGTACATGCCTTACAGACCAAAGGTAAGTCCACATTTTTGTTTAAACATTACTAAGAACTGAACAAAAACTAAATGGTTAAGTTATTTATATAGAGGCTGTTAAAATATAGCGTTTAAATATTAAAGAGGTCCGAAAATTAATCCTTTTTAATAAATTATTTTATTTAGTTATAATTATTTAACGGTCCAAATTATAAAAGATGTTCGAAATGTCTTCTCTGTATATCGATGCAACATCAACATCTCCTCAGGAAGGAACTCCGTAACATTTCAAATAGTCCTGGATTAGGTCGAATTATTTGACAACTTATTCACAGATATTGTATATAGTAAACTTTTTATGTAATCACAAATACAAAAGTCTAAAGAAGGAGTTAATGATTTTAGAATAAGAAATAGGTACTTGTAATGTAAAGTGACTTGTAAATTCACATGCGCATGACCTCATAGGTAAATAGTTATTTTTGACAATGATATAATGGGAAATCTAATAATTATGGACTGAATAACAATTTATTTGGTTACAACTTAATTTATGATATCCGGTATTTAAACAACTACAAAGTAATTTATTTGTTTATGGTACTAGCGAAATAATTTAACACTAACAGTCAAATAAACTTCATTGCAAAAAAATTTATAATCAAATAAAATAAATAAATATGAATTTAAATTATTTTAGAGAAAAACAGTACACTAATAAGGAAGTAAATAGTAAGTGCATTTTGCATACAAACTAATTAGAAATAAAAACAAACTAAAGTTGTCAACACAACACGTCCCGTAATTTTTTTTATTTCATTTTAAATAAAAGTGATAGTAAACTACCTCTTTCAGTTGACTGCTACTAAAATCTAATCAGCTCATAATTTGAACATCTAAAATCTAAATATAAATAAAATAAATAAATAAACATATTATCACGCCCTTACCCATTTCTGGGTCTGGCACTCGGCTCAAAGCAGTCAAAGAGTTCTGAGAATGTTAGTGGTAGAGGAGCCACAGGGAATTTCAATTTATGAAATTTGCAAATGAAATTTTCTTTAAAACGTGCGCATCTGTTGAAAACTCACTTTTGATAATATTGGTCCATCGATATACCTCTCTTAAGCTTGAATTACATTATACTTTTTTCGTCTAAATTAATACTAGATTTTTGGTTCGATTTTCATTCGAATTCCCTTCGATTTATATACTTTATTTGAATACCATTCGTACGAAATCGAATAATTTCAACAACAATTTCCGAAAGAGACCAAGTTGACAAACTTTACAACTGAAACTGAGTTACTGCATTTTGACATATTGTTGTTCAAATTATTTAAACAATGGATAACATAGAAAAACATTTTTTAAAGGATAACTATCAAACACCAAATGAAAACGACTTTGACAAAACGTCAACAGTTTATGCGCCTCAAAATAAACAGTTTGTTGTACCTGATTTCTAACAATAGTGCGCAAGCGTAGCCGAATCTAGTTTGAAACTCGAGTAGAAAAATTCAGCAGAGCGTATATTTCTATACTAGAATCTAGTATGAAAATCGAACAGAAATTTTTGATTTACATTATACTAGAAATTACTCGAGTGAAACGCGTACAGAAATCTAGTCGAAAAAAGTAGAATATAATTTTAGCTAACTAAATATGTGGAGAAGATAACAAACAAGGGCATGAACAATTTTTGATTGTTGTTGGTTTGCAGTCTGGTAGCAGCTTCAGCGGTCCAAAACCATTCTCGAGCGTGCAACCATCTACTCCATCTCACGCTCCGTACTCTAGCGTTCAACCATCAACCCCCATCGCTGCCCCTATTTCTGCGCCCCTGAGCAACACTCTGCCTAGGTCCGGCTCTGCTGCTACCATGCCAGGTTAGTAATAAACACATTGCCACAACATTAATAATTACATATTATATGGGACAGAGACGAGAAATAATCAAATAAATCGAAAGTATTATAATTGTGAGTTTAAGAACAATCTAAAATGTTAAACTAACCTCTAAGAAAATATCGAAATACATATTTCCATAACAGTTGTCATTATCAGTAGAAGCAAAAGGAATGCAATCTAGATTACACAACTTGTAAACAAAGTCAGTGGTCAAGATTGATTTGGATTCAATTTTGATTTTATTCCTTTTTGCTTCTACTGATGTTGATAACTCAGTTATCGAAATATCTATTGGGATATTTCTTTTAGTACTTGAAGGCTTAGGGGTTAGATTTAATATTTTAGGCAAGTATTTAAAGAATCTTTCGATTTATTTAATTTATTCTTGATGTTTTGTAAGATGAATGTAAGAGTAAATTCCGTACTTCATTGTGTTAGGTCGTTTTTCATCTGTAAAGCCCACTCCGGCCTTCAGAGGTACAAAAACTTTGTGGGCAAATTTGCTTCTTCTTTACATTTACTTTGCTAATTATTTATTATTTATAGTATTGGTAGTTTTAAGTTACACTTCGTCAAGAACACTCCATTTTAATAGTGTACTACACAAAAATATTGTATTGTTTCAGATTATAAATCCTTTAACCCGAAACCTAGACCATTTTCCCTAGTTAGCGAATAAATAAATTTATTATTTAAAATTTAGCGCTTTAATTAGAAATCCCGTTTTGAATTTTTATACTTGATATTTTTATAATTTAAATGCTGCTTCGCAAACATGCCGTTTGGTCTTTGAGTCCTACTAAATGTGTGATTATCCTATCTTGTAAGCATCATCATTTTTGTAGATGCAGGCAGGTAAAAATAGGATGGAGTTTTCTTGATCAATATTTTTCACAAATGATTTCAATTTTACAAACCATTTTGACTAATGCTTCTATTGTCACCTATGCTGCTTATTTATTTGATTTTTTTCTCTTCTGTTTTACCTTTATTGTCAATAACACAACTTTTTGTTTGTCATAACCTCAATATTTTGTTTATTTTTTGTTTAACTTCAAAAATGTGTTTCAACTTGTGTGTGTTAATATAAAAGAACGTAAAGAATGGCCTCCTAGCAAACCTGACGAAGTTCCAACTGCTTCGCCATTATACATAGATCCTTCTTCTCGTAATTCTACTCCCCAACCAAAAATATCATCGAATCCTTATCCTCAGCCATCACAAATTCTCGTTGCTCAAAATCCAGTTACACATTACCCAATTTCCCATAATCCTCAAAATCAAATGCCTGGTGTTCAGAACCCAGTGCCTCAAATAATGATTTCCAAGAATCCTCCTCCGACTTTTACTATTAACGAAACGAAAATGTCGAAATCCCAAGTAGAAGAATTAAGCTCCGACTATAAATCCACTCAAGAGATTAATAACATCACAGAAAGTTTTCATCGTAATATGTCGATTTGTTCTGCTGAAGTTCCTAACATAACTGGACGTAGAAGCGTTGTCGAATGCGCTGAGACTGTGAGTGGTGCTATAGATAATCAAATGTTAGTGAATAATGTTACTAAAATTAAAGAAAGGCCTAAATCTCCTCCTCCACTTCATCGGAAAGACAGTGTGTATGATACTCAAGATATTTCTATTGTTGTTTCTACTAAAACACCTAGTGAGAAAAATCCTACGTCGGAAAAACCTATTATTACTGTAGATGATAAAAGTAAGGTTAATATTAAAGAGGTTACTCATTCTTCTTGTAATCCTGGTAATCCTCAAGTTTGTTCAAATAATCCTAGAAATAATCCATGTCCAATGAGCAATCCTAATAATCCAGGACATAATACATGTCCAATGAGTAACCCTGATTGTGCTGTAAAGATTGTAACTTGCCCTAGAAATAATCCAACTTGTTCAATGAATGTACAAAGTACAACAAATGTCCAAAGCACCTCAAATGTACAAGGTATGTCAAAGACTTCTGAAATGATTACTTGCAGTAAGACTATAACAAATCCTGTACCTCAAGGGTACATTTCGCCTATGGTTAAAGCTTTAACTGTTGCATCTGATCGACCATTTAATACTGTTTCGGTTGAAATCAAAAGTGTAGAATATGGTACTGGCCAAACTGCTCAAGAAGTAGTGCAGACTCAAACTACTTCTACTTCGATGCAAGCAAAGCAAGAAGTAAAAGTTAGGCAAGAAGTGAGAGCTGTTCATGAAACCAAACATGAAAGCAGAGCAATGCAAGAAAGTAAAGCAGTACAAGAAATTAAATCAGAAAGTAGATTTCCTCATTCTAGAGCACCAATCGCTGCTTCTCCTCTTGCTTCTGCTTTGACAGTTGCTCCATCCAAACCATTCACTCCTTCTTCTCAAATTACAATGGATCCTGTACCATTGCCTCCTGAGAGTACACCATATTTTCCACCAGAAATTCCTTTAACTGTAGAACCTAAAGTACAAAAACAGCCTGTTACTTGCATTAGCCCATTTGTACAAGCACTAACTACAGCCCCTGATGGGCCTTATACTCCATTGGCTGGGGGGCAGGAACAATCTGATGGTCCCGATTTTATGAAAGATGTACCTCCTCCTCCTAGGCAAAAAATGTCAATGTTGTCAGCTCTGACAACAGCATCTGAAAGAGCTTTTACTCCTGCTCTAAGTGTTGGAAGTATTGAAGATATTCTTAAACCTGAACCACCAAAACCGCAGCCTAAGAAAGTTCCACCTCCACCACCAATGCCAGTTACGGTTAAACCAGCATCCCATATCAGTCCTTCTGCGTTTAGACCTATTGGAAACTCCACTTTTAAACCTGTAGCACAAACTTACAAACCACAGGCACCAGAAATTCCAAAGGTTGTTACATCTTTCCCTCCTATTACTGATGAATTAAAATCTAGTTATGCTCCTAGTCAAGGATTTGGATATTCTGCACCTTCTAAAATTGCTACTATGCAAGGTACTAGAACACAATCGAATATTTCTCAACAACAAGCACAACAAATAAGTTATATGAGTTCCCAACAAGACATGAGTCATTACTCAAACCAAAATCAGAGACAGGAGGATATTCAACAAGCTAGAAAACAATCTTTAAAATCTGTAAGTTCAGGCTTACACACTCCTGCTTCTATACCTGGATATCAAAAGAATTTGAGTCAAAAGTATCCTGGACAAGAGCAAGTATTTGTACCACAAATACAAGCACCAATTCAACCAATTCAAAAACCGGTAACTACTTTAAAACCTGGTCAATATCAACCAAATAACCACCTCCAAACCTTCCAACCTGTAAATGATGAAAATAACAGACATTACATGAGAAGTAATTCTCCACTCCCTCGTGCAGTAAGTCCGAGTTTAATAAATAAACCTGCACCTTCTATTCCATATTACCAAGCTGATTTAGTTGCTCATGAATGCGCAGCCGTTGAAACAAATTTGTTTGATCCACGCAGTCCAGCTATTTCCCGTTCACCATCTCCTTGTCCTGGTGCGAGAAGTACAAGTCCTTTCCCAAGGACTATGACTAAATCACCTGCTCAAGGCCCTCCTCCAAATCCTTTAATGGATCGCGTACCCAAACAACAACCAGTTGTTCGAAATGAAAAATATCTTGAGGCTAAACAGAACTTGTCGACTTATATTCCCAAATATCAGGGAAGAGTTGAACAAGTTAAAAGCCAATTATCGGTGGATCAAGGTGGACAATCTCGACAATTTAATGGTCAGTCGCAAATGATGTCTGGACATTCTCAAGTTGTAAAAGGTCAGTCTCAGTTTGTGGGTGGACAAGCTCAAATTGCTACCCAGTCACAAAATTATCAAAATGTTCAACTTGCACACAACGAAAGACAACAACAGAATCAGATGTATAAAATGTCTGAAGTAGAAAACATTCGTCATATGGAACAACAAAACAAATCCCAGATGCAAAGTGTTGAAACTTCAGCAGACAATCGAATTCAAATACAGCGTACAAAAAGATGTACTGAGGAGTATGAACGAACTCAGAAAGAAAAAACAATTGAGATTCAAAGAACTGGTTCAGGCCAAACATATATCAATCAAAACGTCTCTTCAGTAGCAGGAGTTGGATTTCAACGTCAAACTTCGTTAATTCAATCCCAACCAGCAAGAGCCTCACAAAAACCTTTCGCTCCTGTTGCAAATTCTCGTTCCTATTCTCTTCCTGGATCATCTGCCGGTGGTCCAAAGCCGTTTAAACCTTCTCCTTTGGCCGCGACGACCCCCAAAGCTCCGGTTGGTAGTCAAAGTGCAAGTAGACCCAATGTGCCCCAACCCTATGCAGGTGCTGCCACTGGGCGTCAATCTGGTGCTATCGGAGTCGCTCCTAAACGCGGTCGTGGTATCTTGAATCTTGCCAGCGCTCCTGGTTCCCGCGTACCTCTATGCGGTCATTGCAATATGCACATCAGGTATACATTGGTGTTTTGATGTTGTTTAGCTTTGCTTTCTATTTGTAAACCATAACCTTACTTTTGACAGCGCTTTACCTAACCTCGTTTTGTCTTCTTTGAATTCTGATATCTTCCTTAAAACTTATAAGATGATGTGTTTATTTTAGTTTTTAGTGTGTTATTTTATTTATTTGTTGTGTCGTTTTGTGATGATTATTATTTTGTGTGTTTATATTAACAGAGCATGCGAATGAAGAAATAATCGCTAGCAATACAAATGGAAAAGTACAGAGTAGAGAAATCCTAATGTCGCCAGTCTCAAGTGAAATGTTCATCCCTGTAGCAGATTACAACACTGCTCCCAAATTTAATTCAATTGAAATGCGGGTACCGGTTGAGATTGTCAAGGATAAAAACAATTCTCCCGATCAGGAAGTCTTCCAAATTAATGCTTCAAGATCATATGACAATTCACCGGTACAGTTTGATGGAAATTTGCGTAATTTTGTCAAAAGTCAATTGACCAATGGTACACCAAAAATAAGTAATAATGGACAAACTCCGACTGAAAACAATGTTTTGGTAAAGTCTGATGCTGTTGATGGTAAAAATTCTGCAAATACTAATGTTACTGAAAAAAATGGAAATGGCTTTGATGTTTGCGAATTAGGACTTGCTAATGGAGAACACCCCATATGCAATGTGTGCGATAAAGAAATTAAAAGGTATGAACTACTAACACCACAATAGTAGCATTCAGTTTAATTTTTTTTTTAAATTTCATACATAAAAGTTTGATTTGCTTTTTCAAATTATTTTTACAAAGAATACTAGTTCCATTTCTTTTTAAATATGATTAACAATATAATTGCATAGGGGTCCATTCATCACCGCCCTGGGTAAGATCTGGTGCCCAGAGCACTTCATCTGCACCACTCCTTCCTGCAGGAGGCAGTTACAGGATATGGGCTTCGTCGAAGAGAAGGGCCAGTTGTACTGCGAATACTGTTTCGAGCAGTACTTGGCTCCTTTCTGCGCCAAGTGCAACTCTAAGATCAAGGGAGTAAGTTACAGATTGAGGTTAGGTTCAGTAGAGTAAGATGGTGTAATGGTGGATTGTTACAGGATTGTCTGAACGCTATTGGAAAGCATTTCCATCCTGAATGCTTCACTTGCGCTTATTGCTCCAAGTTGTTCGGAAACTCTCCGTTCTTCTTGGAAGATGGATTGCCATACTGTGAGGCTGGTAAGTTGAAATAACTTTCAGAATTCAGTTGAATATTTCATGGCTGTCATTTATACGGTCCGCTTAATATTTAGGTTTGGTTCAGTGAATATATTCAGTTGAACAGTTAGGGTGTACGGGCAAAACCCGAATACGCAAAAACAGAATGAAATGTAACCGAATACGCATGCACAGAATATGCAAAAACCGAAAGGTTACAGAATGACACGAAATATTCAAAAACAGAATATGCATTTCCCGATAAAGTGGGCGTGGCTCTTTGGTTGGTTTACTTTAAACAATCACCGCTATATGTTAATATGACATAAGTTAGGTACATTCACTAAAAGTATTTTAAAATTTGATTGTGTCACTGTTGTTACATTTTTTATTCACATCAATTTAAAATACTGTTCAATATGAAATAAGTGCTGTAAAATATTAAAGAAATTGTGACAAAAGTAAAAGAACCTCTTTTGTTGATAAAATCAAAAGTTTTATATAAATCAACAATATCAAAATGGTTCTTGTAGTGAATTACTTATTATTGTTAATATTTGTAATATAATAAAAATTGCATTTTGATTCGACTTTCTTACTTTGAATATCTAAAAAGTAATTATCCGAAAAATTTGATGTTTTCGAAGGCTATATATTACAATAAATTCTATTCAATTTTACAATTGATACATTCTTAAATAATTATATAATTGGTATATAGATTTTTTACAAAAATCAGAAAAATGTATGTTTTCATAAAATCAGCTATTTATTATCATGGTATGTTGACAAGCACAAAGTTATAGATCCCCACACTAATAGTGACAACTATATATCTAAAAACAATGAGACATTATTCATTTATATATTTGACGGTAAATCTGACTAACTAAACTACTAAATTAAATGTTTTTCTAATTTGATAGCACGTAAATGTGCTCGCAAAATTGCTGGTTCATCAATGGTTTTTACATACTGTTTACTGAATTATAAAAATAATTATTGGTTTTATTTTATTTAGCTGTCAATTTGACAATTAAAATCGTACGTCTGTGATTTTATCTTGCGGTAATTGCCTAAAGTAGACCAACCAAAGAATCACGCTCACTTATTCGGGAAATGCATATTCTGTTTTTGAATATTTCGTGCCATTCTGTAACCTTTCGGTTTTTGCATATTCTGTGCATGCGTATTCGGTTACATTTTATTCTGTTTTTGCGTATTCGTGTTTTGAAGACATTCCCGAACAGTTACTTGTGGTCAGCAAGTAGAACAATATTGATCAGCAAATGATGTCATATTCGGTAGCTCTAAAGTTATTTTTATAGCTAATTAAATACATTTGCAGCAGTGTAACTAACAAAGAGGCAAATCGAATTTAGTCAGATTTAAAAAAGCTGTAATAGTATATTGTATAACTAGTGCTGAAAGTTGAATATTTCACACGAGTGTGAAATACCCTTTCAGCACGTGTTGTACACGATACTTTAAATTTAAATTTACATAAAAATATTAAAACAGATTATATTAACATAATTTTTATCTGAATTCACCAAAATTAATATTAAAATCTGATAAATCAGGGTCCAACCTTCTTAGGGGTCTATTCTGTAACTTCTTAATTTTTACTGGCTTGTTAAAAATTTTAACCAATGATAACAGACGTCACTGAATAAAAATTGAAAATTTCATTTGACAAATATATTTTTATTGGTTAAAATTTTTAACAGACTGTTAAAAAATAATAGGTTAATTACAGAAGAGGCCCTTTAATCCTTGTAAATTCTTCAAATTATCTACAGCTGTCAAATTGTTAAATACACATAGCGTGTGATTAAATTATATCACACAGTTGCGGACGCATCTGATTGGCTAATGAGCTTTCATATCACATTACATTGCTAGAGATACAAACTTTCAGTAATAGTTTAGCGTGTGAATTCATATACTTTTTGTAGTGGTCGTCGAAAAAAATTATTTGGTAGTTCGCCCCTTGGCGCTCACTATTTTTTGTAACAATCCTATATTTTCGGGTACCAGTATTGTTGCGCTAGCTACGAGGTTTCTCATATGTCCAACTCATTCATACCACATTAAAACACAGATACTTTAATAAAATCACACTAGAATGAAATAGAATATAGCTCATTTTAATTTGTCTGGGTATAATTTTGTTGCTGGTCAATTTTATAATCCTGCATATCAAGTAATAATTTTGTTTCATTACTATTTAATTTTGAATACGTATAAATATAAGCTGACCCAAATGCAATTTAGTTTGTTTGCTAATAACGTATTGAGTCTGATATTTTTCTCTGGCAACAAAAACATTGTAAAATGTCCAAATGATTTAGTAGCTGTTTTTTTTTTTTATTTTTGCTAACCCAATATTTAAATGGCGAAACATTTATTTACTTCTCATATTTTATTTTATATTAATTACAATTTGCCGTACATAGTTTTACAGATATAAATTAACATGTGCAAAAATAATGATCGAGCGTTTTAGAAAATAAAGATCTTTTGACTGTATCCTCGATCATTATTTTTCCACATCACTTCTCGAGTCAAACAATCATCTCTTCATAACTTCAAATGTTAAATATTTACAATTTCAGATTGGAACGAGTTGTTCACAACCAAGTGCTTCGCTTGCGGCTTCCCCGTGGAAGCTGGAGATCGTTGGGTAGAGGCTCTGAACAACAACTATCATAGCCAGTGCTTCAACTGCACTGTAAGTCGATTTTAACCTCACTTTATTTAACTACATTTATAATTCGTTATATTCTACAGATGTGCAAGAAGAACTTGGAAGGACAGAGCTTCTACGCTAAAGGAGGTCGTCCATTCTGCAAGAACCACGCTCGCTGAGATGGCAATGAAGTTTAAACGTAAAAAAAGAACAGATTAAAAAAGAAAAAAATAAGAAAACAATTTAAATTTGTGGCAAGTTTTATTTTATTTTCCGGGTAAGCAATTTTAAATATTTATTAAATGAAGCCACAAAGTCAACCAAGAAATATGTACATACATAAGATTCACTTTGGAAACCAAAGGTAATTTTATTAATTTTAACCATATTGTTACTCTTTTCGATTACTATTACTTTGAAAGGTAATCGATTAAACATTTTGTTGTATATGTCATTACGCAAAACGTTATCGTTTTAAGTTACCTATTTTATTGATCTAGTTTCATGTTAAGCCAAAAAATATGTAGTAATCATTTAAACTTTGATTTTGAACAGAGCGTATTTTATGTCCATCTTTATATTATGCATGAGTCAGTAATTGTATTAAGGATATTTAATTATTTGTTTTGGCAATGTTACTTTGCTTTCGTGTGGTGAGTATTCAGTCCGTGCGGAATCTTGCTTGTGATTATTTACTAGTCGAAAATAATTTAAATTAATCATAATTTGTTAATTGAGAACTTATTTGTCATCTACTTGAATTTATATGCAGTATCATCATGATCAGAGCAAAATGAGGAGATAGGTTAGGTACGTAACAGTTAAGAAACAACAGATTCGTTTAGTTTTGTGTAGATTTATTGTTGTATAAGTGCCATTATGAAATTATATTTTAAAAGTGGATTGTTAAATATTGTAACCAGCCTATGTATAGTGAATAAATACTAATTTAGCTTAAATATATTCGTCTACGAAAGAATTCTAACCTACAAATATGTGTTAAATATTTTGACACTTTTGAAAAATATTTTCTTATATTTACAAATACTGAACTCTTTAGCGTATCTATCTGGCAATTTTAAAACCCTAGCTGGAAATATTGAGCTTGTAGTTTTCTTAGTGCACAAAATAGACGAACGTGTTGTTGGCAAAAGCCAAACTTAGAATATATTTTTGGCAGTGAAGATATTTATTATTAAGAATTTTCTAGTATCACTTGAAAATGGCAGAATAGTACGTTCGTTATGTAGAACTGATGATTATTTATTTTTATTTGACTGGTATCCATATTTCATTATCTAAATTTAATGATTGTTTTAAAATATCATCCCATTGGGCTTCTGTAGCGTTCGGGTATCGCTTTGGGATTTCTCTCGCCGTTTTATTAAACTTCGTTATCTGAAAAATAAACATTTGATTTACTGTTTTGTTTAATAATTATTTCAAAAACATGAGGGATTTTTTTAATGAAACTTATTCAATATTTGTATTTTAGTAGTGAAATTTCCTTACCTGTCCTACCATATTCTTTATACTTGATTTATAATCTACTTTTGTCATGGGCCACACTCTGATCCATCCGCCTTCATTTGTTGGTGGACTTCCCCAGTTTCTTCCGTTGCCCCAGCAACGAGCCTCTAAAGTTCGCTTCAGCTCATCATTAGCCTGCAAACAGAAAGGCATAAAAATAAATTTATTATTATTTGAATTCTGATTGACAATAATAGTACATTATAATCCATCTAGGTCGAGAAGACAATCATTATTGACCTACCACCAAGATTGTATCAGAACGTTGGTCAATAATGATCTCAACCGTGGTTTATATACTTTTTTTTTCACTACTAATTGTTAAATCCTCTTTAATGAATTTTATTTTAATAATAACATAACTTCCATTTGATTTGAGTGAATAAGCAAAAATTTTATTTTTTTCATGATCGGGAGAGAAATCATGACAGAAACGGTCAATTTCATATCTACGGAATATTTGTGCACTTTCTCTCCCGTTGTGAGGGCAAGTGCTCAAATAATATGAAAAATAAACAAAATTAAAAAAATCAAAGGTAAATCATAAATTATATTACAATTCAAATAATTTTAAAACACCATCATAAATATTGGGGTCGTGAAAAAATAGTATATTCACTGCAGGGGAGAAGCGTATTTGGTCGTATTGTAGCCCTCGCCTGCGGCTCGTGTTTCAATTTACTCCGCGGGAAAAAATTATACACCATACACTTCTCTCCCTTAATGTATAAAATGATATTATATGTTTTTAACTTTGTTTTTATTGTCTTACATTTCATTTTGATAACTAGCAACAATGTTTGAAGAAAATGAACGGATAATGTACTACTCCGGAAATTATAGAATATAGACGTTATAATAATTATTTACTTTACAAGTGGGCAAAGTAAGGAATTACCCACGAGAGAAATTTTAGCACACAAGCCGAAGGCTGAGTGTGATAATTTTATCGAATGGGTAATTCCACTTTACCCACGTGTGAAGTATAACGTTTTATCCAAAACCTCATAATGAATGCAAAATTTATTAAAGGAATATTATTTGACTGTAACATATGCTTTAATTTTCTAAATTAAAATGTCAATCGAAATAGTTACCAAGGTGTTGTGTGTTACTATTATTGTTATAAATAAAAAATATCTCACTAGTTATTTTTTTAAAAATTATACCCACTAGTGAGTAATCTGTTATTTTGCTTGTTTAAATTCACCATAGTTATAGAGCATTTATTGAGAGGTGTTGGATAAAATGATTTAATTTAATAAAAGCACAAACATTTCCTCCAGATAAATAATTCAGAAACTGGAATTTCCTTTATAAGTTGCATTTTGCAAGTCAATTATTAATCTCCTTTGGTATTATTAAAGCAAACGGTAATAAAAACAAATTCATGATTCCAAAAGTTCAATAACGACATGTTGCTGAGCTATTAGTGAAAAAAATATGTTGTAGTATCTACTTACTTGTTTACTTTGAGTTAGTGGATCGCTAAAATTTGGTTTATAAATAACTTGTTTCACAAGGGTCTTATTTTGAGGTGGTGTTTTCATATTTCGTGGTTTCGTTTTGATTAATTTTGGGACAGCTGCTGGGTCATCTAAAAATATGAAAAATAATATTATTATGTATTTTTACGTAATTATTATTTTATAAGAAGATGGTAAGCGGACACAACACCATCGAGATCGGCAAATAATTATTTTATCAATTATTTTATTTGTTTTAAATAATCTTAAAGAGTTATTTTTATAAAAAAAATTCAAATAATATTTGGTAGATGCATACCAGAAATAATAATTTATAATTTATAATACAAAAAGCAACTAAATATTTTAATGAAAAATTCGTCTTAACTTGTTTAGAATTGTTCGTTCTTTAATCTTGAATTTGCTTGCTGTAGACTTTACTCGTCAGTATGCTTCTGACAGCGAATGAGGTGTAGAATTTTTCTTATTTTATGTGAGAATAATGTATTTCAATAGTGGACAATTAGTGTAAAAGTGCCATCCGACTTGCAGCCCACACGGAAGCAAACCCAAGAGACTACAAAGTAAGTAGAAATTGTTTTCACTCTTCTATCTTACCTTTCGTGTCGTTAAATCGCGATTTACAACTCCTCGCTCTGGAGACGGAAGAACTTCGGCTACCAGCTGAATGTTTTCTCTGTTTCCGACGCCATTTCCCGGCAGCGGCCACCACGGAGATAGCTGCAGATTTTCTGCGTGTCGGGAATTTCTCATCCGAGCTCGCTTCGCTGTCGCAACATATACAGCTTAAATAACACAACACCGGACGTTTACTTTAGTTCTTGGCCTTTCTCGGGAATAAACTCAGAAGTACGTAAAACTCAGAGTATAGTTCATAGAAAGCAATAGGTAAAATAATCACAGAAAAAGAAAGTGGAAAGAAATATATAGAATTGAAATGTAGATTGTGAGTTTTGAAAACAAATACGATACCACTTGTTTAATAGTATTTAAATGCCTACCTGAAGCAAGTTGGTATGTATCAACAAATCCCGAAGGATAATAAGAAAACAATTAAGCACCTCTCAAATTAAATTAACCTTTCAACGCTTATACCACTTTCTGTATAAATTATCCGAATACTTCTAATGTCTAGTATCGGATTAAAGGAAAAAGTTATTGTTGTTTTCACAATACATTTTCAATAATATTGTAAAATTCGGATTTTATAAGTACAAACTAAATAACTGTTACACTTATTATTAGTGTATTTCACCAAATTATTATTTATCGAAGTTCGAATGTGAATAATTTAAGTTGAATTAAAATTTCCAATTTAAAATGTAATTTGCAAAGGCATTATGTATCTGTACTTATTATTTAACAAATTAGAAATAAATTTTCAGCATAAAATTTCCAGCTAAATTAATCGGTATTAAATCATGCCGTTAGCATTTCAAATAACACTTATGAAAATTCTTGCTACCCTAATTATTTTAGAGAAAAATGTTTCAAATAAAAGTTGAAGAGATTTTATATCTGTAATTGAATCAGTGAACAAATTTCACTTTACTTATTTAATAAAGACTAAAAATAATTGAAATCGAACAAATATTTAACGTTCATTCATATTCAAGCAAACAAGTTATTTATTTAATTTTAGTATTATATTAAAAATTTATTAATAACCAAATTCAATTATAAGGAACGTAAAATATAAATCTGTCTTCTAGATCATATGCACAGAAACATCTCAATTGTTCACTAAACAAAACTAAAATCTTCTGTAAAAATTTCTCCGTATATTTGTAGATACCGGGCTGAAATATTTCCATGGCTACTTATTATTCACGAAAATCAAGTTTGCAAAAGCCGTAGGCGAGTGATTCAAATCATCCGATTGAATAATGATCATAATCCCAAATATAATACTGTACTTTTTCTACTCCTGTAAATTCCGAAATAACGTTTAGTAGGTACTTTTGAAAATGATCAACTGTCAGGCGGCCGTGGCTTGGTGATCCACATCACGGCTTTAATCGTTTAAGATAAACAGGAATAATTGATTTCTGGTTCTGTGATTGGGCGAGAAGAGTGAATTATGAATCCATAATTTACTCTCGTGAATTATGACTATTATAATTAATCGAAAAAATTTAAATAATGGACACAGGAGTAGAAAAAATATTTTGGTATCTATTTATTTCCTATTATTTTTATTAGAACATAGTTCAACTCTGTACTAAACTTGAGATACCAGCAACAATGTTTACATTTTGATTTATAAAAAGCATAATTAAAGATTCTTTGTAAAGGGTGTTTAATCATTTTATTACGATCTTTCGGGTTTTGTTAATACGTACCTTATCAAAAAAATATAGTTTACATTCACACATGACAAATGAGTTGGTTTTGGTACGCTAAAATTCAATCTCAACTTCTCGCCGTGTATCAATGGAAATTACTGGTAACGTCTGACGCGTAAGATATTTGCGTACCTACCTAGAGTTTGAAGCATCATCTTGTCTGTCTGTCCATACGGTGAACACAGAGAGACCGGTGTTGTAAAGTGGAAGACCCAGAAGATCGAATAAGTCGTGAAGCATTGGTTTCTTCACTGTCCTGTCCGCGTCGCAATCATTGCCTAGAGCTGGGCTTAAATTCACCTTGAAATCAAATAATAAATCTAAATACACAAAGCTTTTTTATAGGAGTATAAAATAGATACTAAAATGAATAAACTGCTTACCTCCAAAAGCCAAGGTCTTAAACTAGAATCCACCAAGACATCAAATCCAAAAAATTCAAAGCAGTTCACGGTTGGTGGTACTTGGGTATAATGACTTAATACTGTTAGTATAACTAAACAAGAAATTCGTTGCCATAAAAGCCAGTCGTTTATACCAGCTTGTTGGAAATATCTTCTTAGTTGCCTCAATGTCCATTTACAACCTAGGGAAATAAGAGTATTCATAGTGTGATTCATACATGCTCTCGTATTCCTCACAATCGGAATCGTTCGTAAGATAATTCTATAATGAAATCAACTCAATAGATATCGTTTTATATGGGGTGGTGAATGACACAACCGTTTTGTATATTATATAAAAAAAAATTGGTGTGATTTTAAATGGGATAAAAAGTTTATAAATATTAAATAAGAAACTGATATTTTACCTGATCCAATCCGATCCTTCATCTCCGAATATCCAGGCCCCAATTTATTGAGCGAGGTATTTGTAAGATGCCTGAAAGGGTTCCTCAGATCATTCAGGCTGAATTTATCTGTACCAAATCGGGTGAGTCCCTCACTGTACATGTACACAGTGACGGGATGGTAAGATGGTACGCATACGTAAAGCCGAAGATCGAATTTGTAACCACCGATTAGGAGTGGTTTCTCGATGTATCGCTGGACGATTGCGTTGGCGTCATAGGTTAGTTCACTTAGTTTCTATAACAATAAAATAGCAAATATATCATCACGCCATTTACTCAATTTATGGGAGATATTGTGCTTTTGCAGATCTCAATAAGCGATATAATTTTGCACATTCTTCAAAGGTTACAGATTGACAAAAAAATTATATATAAATAAATCTTACTCTAAATAAGAATATTCCTCGTCCTTGACTTTGAGACACAGGCTTGTAAATCCAAACAGGATGCTCTTCTTGTGGTTCTATATCTTCTATATCTCTTGCTGACTGTGTTCTAATTCTGCTACATTCTGCAGCTAATTTAGTGTATTCCAAAGGTAAATTGTAGCCGTGCGGACTGAAAACATTACAAATTTCTCTAAATGAATTAATCGTTCAAGAGATTCTGTTTTAATGTTAACTTAACTGCGCCTAGACGAAAATGGCGCTATTGTCTAGGCGATGTAACTTGGCGAGCAAAAGAAATGCACTTTAGTCCACTATTCCTATGATGCGTTTTGTCAAAAATATGCCTTTACTTGGAAAGTGAAATAGTGATTTTACAACCTTTTATTGCTCAAATAAAAATAATACCATCGAACGTTTTTAATAGACAATCTAGCACTTCTGTTTGCACATAAGTGCGCACAAATTTTCGTTTCACATAACTCTTTTATTTATATATTTATAACATGTTAGTATATTTCTTATCTGCATTTCGTACCTGACATTGTTGTATTATTTTTTTGTACAAAGTAAGTACATTTTCCTTTTCTGTAATGTTTGTACATTTAAATTGAACATTGTCTGGCGTGACTATGGCTTACCGCAGAGATATTCCAAATTATGTACTTCAACTCGCCAAGTTACTTCGTCCGGACTATACCGACTGTTACTACAATCTATATCAATAATAGCATATTTAACAATAGTATGACTTTATGTATCCAGTAAATAAATTTTTACGGTACGAATAAGATGTTTCCGGACGAATATATGAAAAAGCCGAATCATGAATTTCGAAATGAGTACCGTGAAAATCATTAAAAGACTTGTGACGTACAACTGTTTATTTCATGCCTGTGTCGCATTTTAGGACAAAAGTTTGCTTTCTGGTTTTCTTTCTTTTTTCTTAAAAACATTAAGTCATCTTGGTCTCAATAAAGAAAAAAATAATGATAGCATTTTGAATGCGGAAAACGATATTGTGTATTAAATTCTATTTAAACATTGCTTACCAACGTTATAGTACCGTAAAAATAACAATAATTAAATCTATCCGGTAATCAAGCAAATATGATACAGTATGAAATAAAATGTTTATACCGGGCTCAGTGAGTTTACAATTCAATATATTATAAACTATATTTTCATGTTTCAGTTATGAAATAGGCTTGTTTTCGGTGGTGTTATTTACCTGAAGTCGTATATTGGCCCGTACACTTTCTTCATGCATTTCAAATATCTCGCAAGGTTATCTTTGCGGCAAATTGTCGATCCTTTTGGAATGTGATTTATGAACTGAAATTGACAGATAAAATTGTCGATTATACCCTATACATCATCATTGTGAAATAAGTACAATATTCTTCGATTGTCTCACTCAGTGTTCTACTCGTGCTCAATTCAACAAAACAAAACGTTCCGATAGCAAAATGAATTGTAGGTAATTGTCCTATTTAAAGACTTGATTTTGTTTTGGGTGCGTGAGCGTACATAGTTACGTTTTAAATAGGAATGTTGACGATTGCTGTGTTGTAGTTTGTAGTAGATTACTTACTTGCCATGAGTACAATGTTCGATGGTGGCTGATTGGAAAACCGGAATTTCTCCACCAGAGGTTCCATTGTTCGCCGCTCTCTGGATTGTATTCTTTCCAACCTCTCTCCAAACACACCTACACCAACAAACCCATTAGAATAAGGGAACAAACAAAACAATATATCGCATATCCATATGAGATTCCATAAATAGGTATCACCTATTCAAATTTTTCAAAACAAGAAATTTTTACTTCAAAAGTTATGGAATATTTCATCTATTCTTTAACAGAATTATGTTGATAACACATTTTTATTCATTAAATCTAGAGTTTTTGGAGATCTTTAACTGCATAGCATTACGATATGTGTCCCTATACATTTTGGATTCAAAATCTTCTTAGATAAATTGTATTTTATTCAAATTAGAACAATACTGTAAATAAACAAAATCATTCTTACTTTCTTATGTTACACGTACCATAATACAGTATAAAAGATTATCAAAAATTAACTCTTGTGCTTCCAACTTTGAACAAAACGAATTATATATTTTAAACATTTTGGAAATTTGTATATAATAAATATTAATTAATCCCCAATGTTTTTGTTTGGTATCAAATTAATAATCTCAGGGAGAAGACTTAAACTCAACTAAAATGTCAAAAATTAATTTTGGGCGATCGTCATCGTCATTTACTTTTTATAAAGTTAATTGAATCCAACAGAGTTTGGTATCAAATTAGAGATCTCAGATAAGAGAGGAAAAATAATTTTCAACGATCGTCATTTGTTTTTCACAATAGTTAATTGAATCATAACAATTTTCAATAATTTGATAGTTCGTGCATATGCATGTGTTTGTATTTTTGTTTAAATTAAATCTGACAGTAAAGTGACAAATCGATATGGATTTTGTTTGTAAACGTGATAATTTACCAATAGCAACAACATAGCAAACAAAAATGAACTATAATTATTTTTAATAATTTAAAATTCCATTAAAAGATTAAAATTTACTTTAAAATCACTATAAATTATATCAATACATACTTTTCTTAATGCTAGAATTTTTTTGTTGTTCTTTTTTAAATATTAGCATACCTCAATCAACTATTTTTCATTTTATAAAGTTTTTTTCAAGTTGATGACATGCGTCTTTCTCTAAAATATTTTTAGTATACAAAAGATGTAAAATAAAATATGATTTTTTGTTTAAATGCAGAATTTAATTATCCACAAAATTTGTTTGAAGTATTTTGATCTAAAATCAATGGGGGAGTACATATCGCTATATGAAAAAAATTACATTGTATATCCTATATTGTATAAATCAATTCACCAGCCTGTGTGTATATGAAAGAAGGAAGTTGTGAGGTGATCACAGCAGATTTTTATTTCATAATATTTCCTGGTAGATACATAAATGATTGTTGTCAATTATGAATTCGAATATTATTTCTTGTGTTTAAAAGATGAACTTTTGACTCAAAATGTACAATTGAATCTAGCACAAGCAAACGTTAACGCCATTCTTTACGTTCTTTGTATATGCAGAGGTAAATCACATTTCTCTCGGGGACTCATATCGTATTGTGAACCTATATTAATATTTCATTCATGTACAGAGGCTATTGTAATTGTTAAAATAAATTGTGTATTTTTTATGTACAACGTCATGCCTTTGGTATGATACCCGCATTGCATAATAGAGTTTACGATAAATAACGTACATCATCTTAATGAATATGAAATGAGCACGCGATCTTAATGAATGCTTAAAAGTTACCAAGGCATACAACGAAGACGTACTAGCCTGACATTGAAATTGTTATGATTAGTTTAGTAGGTCAGTGCAACTATGCAACTTATTCTACCCCAGTTCCACCGTATTTTCTGTTTTTATTACTTATTTATCTATATGTTTACCTCTCGCACCTAAAGGTAAGGGAGGTATTTTGACGGATAACTCAACTATAAAAGACTATATCGTTTTCAGATTTCATATTTAGTATTTAGAAGTTCTAGTTGTAAATTGATTAGATTTTGGTAGCAACCTATCAACCGGAAGTGGTAGTTCAGTTAGGCCCTGTAATATTTTGAGACATAAATAAATATATCATATGATACTCTGCTTAAAACAAATTCTATATGTGATATATAAGCAGGTACCAACTGTCAAGTCACGCCCCCCAAAAATGTTAGTGGTGGAGTAACATCAGGTGTAAAGTTAAAAGTGCGACAGTTTTTGTAATATTCAAACTGAGGACCAAAAATTCCACATTCTGATACATTACCACGGAGCTATTTTTGAAACAAATAATCTGATGTGACAACAAATAACATCCCGTCTAAACAACGATACAATAAATAAATAAGCTTGTCGGCCTACGCTGCCGAGTAAATGACGCAACGCCGGCGTGTTCAAACAAGTCCGTTCGCTCCACAATAGAGAATATTCCAGGCAGTTCTAGAAACAAGGAACGTGGTATATAAAAGAGCGAAACATCGTCAGTAGGGACAGTCGACTCCGAAGCTACTACGAAGAACTTGTTAACATAAATATATCGCTCGGCCTGAATATAAATATATCGTCTTAAATAAATATCGCTCGGCTAGTTTAAATAAATAATAGTGATAAGTGTTAGTGTATAAGTTTTTGTATTCGTTATTTTAATATACTTAGTGTAAATTAACTTTTATCTACGATAGTGTGTAAAATTGATGTTTAACTGTTAGTTTCAAGTTTGTAAAACGGTTGTTTAGTAACACGATCCCATTAGTCACGAACAGTCACGGGTTGTCAAGCAACGAGTGATAAAAATTTTTAAACACGCCAAATTTGCAAAAATTTTGCTATCATGGCAAACTTCTCATTTAATATTGTGATCCTACTTCATAAATAAATATATTTTTTTATTTTTTTTTTTTGGGTTTTTCATTATATCGTAGATAAAATTTTGTACGATACACATACGTAAAGCGTCTTTAGTCACTCAGGGGTCTTAAAACACTCGCTACGCTCATGTTTTAATTGACCCATTCGTGACTAAAGACTAGCCTTACGTACTTGCATCGTAAATAACTATTATTATAATTATTATTGATTATTTGTTATTGATAATATTTCTTTCTGTTTAAATAAAAACGTTTAAAACCCACGAACTTTACAATATCATCACGCCTTTTACCCTTTATGAGTGTGGCAATCTGCTTACGCAGATCTTGGTAACTGGTAAGTGATATATTTTTGCATATGAATTGCGGTTACCAACCGTCAAGTCATAGCCCCCAAAGTTGTAACTGGTGAAGGAACCACAGGGGTAAATTTTCAACGAAAGAAAATAGAAAAGTTTCAAATAAAAATTGTAGCAAAAATATTAATTTGCTCTAATTCAATTACATATTTCGATATGCTCAAAATACTTTAGAGGCCTGCAAGTAAACTACCAATTCCGGTAGATGGATTGCTACCGAAATCTAATTAGCTCATAATTTCAACATCCAAGTTATAAATATGAAATTTCAACTTATATTATGTTTTTCACCTATTAAAGTATGTACGGGAACAAAAATTGTTAATTTTTTATATTTGATATTCTGCATTAACAGGTGTATTCAGCATAGATTAAATATGAAACATGCAAATTTTGATAAAAATGTTTTGTTAAATACAAATTTTATACGCAGTCAAAAATCATAATCCAATTTTTCTAATAAATATTAATTTTAACATAATTTATATATCATGAAATTAATCTATTCGCGTACATTTTTAAATTCTGAACAATTTTTCTATTTACACTTTTGTTTTAAAGTGAATAGTTAAAAAGATACAGCAATATATGAAAACAATAGCATTGAAATCCCTATATACCAAATTTCAATTCTACACCCAGTATATATTTGGGAGGTAAATAGATGTAGAATAATATTAGCTATAAAATATACATTGTCACTAGGATCTCAAAAACTGTTTGACCAAAGCCGTGTCATTTTTGGTAACCGCCGACTAGACAATGAAAATCTTTGTGAACTTGTAATGTTGACAGTAAAGACCTTGACATTTCTAGTTCAAAACTCTGTTTTATTGCAGACACAAAATAAAAGATATACCTCAGATATTCGTAAAAATATCTCCCGGTATTTTAAAATTGAATTCACAATTCTGAAAATAGTTTCGCTGAACTTGCACAACAAACTTTACGAAGAGAGGAAATATATTATTCTTTAACATGAATGTCAGTCCCGCCTCGAATATTTTTGTCTCAGTCTCTGTTATTCGAATATTTTCGAAACATGAATGCGTGTATCTGCTTTATTAATTTCGTAATAAAGCAGGAAACAAACAGTAGGAACTTTATTTTGTTGGGAAATTGTTATTTTATTACTTATAAAAGTTTTTTTACATAAAACACAACGTGCAAATTTATAACCTTACCTACTATAGCTTATTTGTAAAGTTATTATTAATTCTGAATGATATTAATTAAACATACTAATATAACTGTATATATTTGAAGAAACTATTTTTACATTACTTGTATTTTCAACAAACCCTCTTAAAATAATTAGTATTATTATTGGGCCAGTTACAAACTTATAAGATTGTCAATTGTTTTTTAAAAGAGTTTTTTTAATCCTACCAAGTTTGGTATCAAATAAAAGATCTCAGACAGGAAACTTGAACTAAAATTCCAATAATTAATTAATAAATTTTATTTAAAAATAATGAATTGAATATTATAAAGTTTGCTGTCAAATTAAAGGTCTCACATAGACGAGTTGAACTTAAATATCAAGACACTTTTAAATCAAACAAATAATTGAATCATCTTTTCAATAAGGCAAAAATATATCAACTATAATCATTAACCAATCAAATTTAAATGTAGTTATTAACACTTTTTGCAACCGGGTACTAATGTACTGTTTATTCATTTTTGTTGTGGTTAGTTTATACGACCTACGGTCTTGTCAAATTGCTTTCAGGTGTCAAGGCAAACTTGTTAAACTGAAATTTATTCGAAGAAAATAAAATGCTGGAGTATAATTCGGCGCGATAATTTAACGACATTATTTATGAAAATGTTTATTTAAAAGTGCAATTGGTGAAAATTCATACAGTCCTTATAAACTAAGGCAGTTTATTATATTTTAAATAGAAACTGGGAATACTTAGATAGTTGAACAATGATTAGTTAAAAAAATTAATAGTATTGTATTATTATAAAAGTTACTGCTATTTAAATTTTTCTTTTATTGTTCAAAAATTGGTGTTCACAAGGTTTCAGAGCCGCCTAAAAACAAAAACACAACTGGAAAACAAGTTGCCGTTGAAATTAATTTAATGTCAATTCTTTAAACGTTAAAGTATAATTAAAATATAGTTAAGTGCAAAATTGTTAATACTTTCAGTTACGAGGAATATGTAGACATGATTATGGTTTATGGAATAAGTTCATTAATTAAAAAGATTTCAACAATTCACTTCTTTTGTAATTATTTTTTGTTGCGTGCATAATTTAAAATTAAAATAACAGCAAATTGTAAAATTTAAAAGAAACATATTTCTAAGAAAACGAAAAAATAAGGATTAATTTCAGCAGTATTCAAAGAGCTGTAACTTTTTGGTTACCTATTGAATTTTTGTCTAAAGTATATTAATCACATTGTATACCGTGTGTCCCACGTAAATGTTGGCATAGACAGTTAACATGAAAAATCAGTTTTTTGTAAATAAAATGGGTCCGGCAAAAAATTATGCATCCAAATTATATATCACAAAACTTCCAATATCCCTAAATCTTATTTAATACAGATTAATTTATTTTTATACCGCAATTTAATGAAATAAATAATAATAATTTATAATTTTCCGCCTACTCTTCTTATTGCTGCTGACGTATAGTCTTTGCAATTTGTTTTAAATATTTTAATGTCACTGTCAATTGCTGGCGATGGATACCATTCGGCGTTCATTCCTGTGAAGTATTCAGATATTTGTCTTGCACTGTGCCTCTATAATATATTCTAATATTATTTGCTCGGTTCTCGACGTTTAATGTATTATTGATGACAGTGTCAGATTAAAACATTTAAAACAAATTGGAAGCACTATACGTCAGTAGCAACAAAAAGAATAGGCGGAAAATTAGAAATTATTATTTTTAATTTAATTAAATTACGGTATCAAAATAAATTAATCTGTATTAAATAAGATGTAGGGATATTGGCAGTATTGTAAAAAAAAAATTGGATGCACAATTTTTGCCGTACACTTTTTATTTACAAAAAAACTGATTTTACATGTTAATTGCCTATGCCAACATTTACGTGGGACACACGGTATATATTATTTTTTTTGAATTAAAATTTTTCTAAAACTATATTTCTTTTACCATTTAAAATTAAATCATCGTCCCATTTCTGAAGCGTCTACACACAAATGGACTTACGTCACAAATAAACGCCAAGCACTCCCCTTTTTAACAATGAAATCTCGTGAAAAAGAATAATTTTCGCAAACCTAAAATCAGTGTTGACACTGCGCGTCTAAAAATAGGAAACGTTAGCGTTCCGTTAAAAACAATGTCATTTTTCGCCTGAAATACCCCTAATATTTTGCGTGCTTTTAGTTTATTATGCGTTGGCAAAATCTATGACGTCATGGAGGATATCACACGATATATGACACGTGTTATTAACATAACAAAAGACTGTGCAAAGTTTACGTTTATTTTAAGCTCGAGAACAAATGATTTACAAACATTCTGATTAATTTCGTCCGCTCTGCTGTAGCTAGCACATAATCTATTTTGGAATATCTAACAAGATTTTGATAGTTTCTAAAATTATCGGTAATTTTTATTCATCTACAATTGTTTTGCTATTTATAAAATACACAGGAAATAAACTAATTTAGATTTATAAATGTGTATTACTACCGGTGTCGTGTACCTTCCGGAAATGGGGCTATTTGTAGCGCGAATTTTAAATCTATATTTTAAAAATAGTTTTCCATCAAAATAAATTAAAGTATATGTACATAGATGCAGCTTTTTGTTACATCGCGCAAGTTTTTGCATGAAACGCAAAAATGTACACCACGAATGGTGATATAAATAGAGCTACTTTACATAATCAGCAAACAATTTATACAAATAGCTTCTAGAAAACTGCATGCATTACTTAATAATGGAAGCTAAACTTTTTCATTTATTACATGTACAGTAATTTTCGGTTATATTTAGAACAAAATGATTATACTCGTATTTGCACTATAAAACTGTTATGATTGATAAATTTGTTTAAAACAAAATATGACTGTAATAATAAATGAAACTCACTGTGTATTATACATAATTTCATAGTTTAAGAATCAAGGTTTCATAAAAATAAATTTATTTTCATAAAACTTTAACTGGTTTGATGTAAATAATTTTCAAAGATGCAAAACTTGATTGTATTTTAAAGATTATATATATATATATATATATATATTAAAATAATGGTGTATGTAAGCCTACATTCGAACCAATTAGAGAAAGAAATTGTTATAGTAACTTGGTATCAAATTCGAAATATGTAATTTCAAAATTCAATACCGTTTGGGGTACATAGCTCAGTGGAATGCATCGGACAACGGATCATAAGATCCTCACAGCCAACAAATTTTCGAAAATAAATTCCCAAAATTTTCAACTGTAATTACACAAGAGCTTTTTTTTCTGCCTCATAAATTTCTGTTTGTCACGAAACCTTGTTACCTAGCAATTTGACAAGAAAACTGTTTTAATAAAATCACGACACCGTAGGTTGCAAGAAGAATTAACTAATTAATTCCGATGATGAAATTGAGGAAAAAACACATAATTTTGAGTGTTTTTTTCGATTACTTCACTTCTCGAGGTTGGCAACACTGACTGTCAGTTTCAATTAACAACTGACAGATGTATAAACTTAACCTATATTGTAATTTTTTACGGTTTTTCCGAATTTTAGATTTCAAATAAAACAATATGTACCTCGGCACTGAAGTTCCTTTTTATCACTCACGTGGTTTATTTTCCTCGGCACTACGGGCCTCGGCAACTAAATTCCATATTCGTGATAAAAAATTGAACTTCAGTGCCTTGATACATAAATAACTATTTTCTTTATGGCTTACTTTACATTGGAGTTAAATTATCACCACAAAATTATTCCTATGGCAACTCCACCAATACCATCCTTGGAGGCCTTGATTTGACAGTTGGTAATCGAAAAATATATCGATATCTGCATTGAGCAGAACACCTGTAAATGGGTACATGACGTGATGATATTTTTATTTTAAAATTTAATAAAATTTTTATTATATTCTATAGAGCCTAAACCGAGAATATTGTAGAAAACTCACTTTCGCATATTTAAATTCTAATATTATCAAAATCTTTCGTAAATATTTTCAAGATCTCTACCTATTCCAAGCGCCATTAACAAAACTTAAATATTCATTTGAAGAAGATAATAAATAAATAAATAAAATTCACACCCGGTTCAATTTACTATATTTTTAAAATATATGGCTGCTGTTTCATTTAAATGAAATACCTACAGACCTACCTGAACCAATGTTTATTTAACTTTTAGGAATAAGTTTCGATTTTACGGACCGAGAACTTGAATAGAGTTAGTTCTTTTTATATTTTAAGCTTTGTGCTATGACCTCATGGCCTTCAGCCATTCATGGTCGTGAGCGTCAATCAAAGTATTCTATATTAGGTAGGAAAAAGAATACGAAATATTTTTACGAAAATATAAACATAATTTTCGTTATACCTACAGAAAATTTCAAATAAAAATGATCTTTCCTTTCTTATAGTGAAAATCTAAAACGTATTGAAAAAGAGAAGAGTACAGTTACGTTTTAGTACATCAAACAGCAAACAGTGAGTATTGAGAGAATGCAACATGTTAAAAGCATTTTGGTTTGATCGAAAGAGTTAGTAGTCATGCCAAAACCACAAACGTTAACGGTTAACAGCCGTGCACCATGAGGTCTGCCTCTACTCAAATAATACTTGTATATTAAATTACATATTACTACGAAGGAAACATTGGGATGTTTACAAACATGAAAATTGTAAATCGCTATTTGTAGTCAATGAAATCTGTAATCAATATTGGAATGCATCCATGTTGTAATCAAAATAAATAATACAAATATGTTAATTATGTGAGCGCCTCACCCCATATTGCGCAACATTTATAGAAATTAAATCATATTAAATTTATATAATCAGCAGTTTAAGGTGTCAAGTAAAAAGGCACGTCTCTAAGATCATCTATGTATAAATATGTTATCACGTAGAATTATAAGTATTCTTGTTGTAACCGTTGTTCTAGCCAGAACCATTTATTGTTTTTAATAAAATAAACCTTTTTTAAAAACAATATTTTAAGTTCCTAAAATATAATTTGTATACACTATATCCAAATTAAGTGTGCACCATTGCTATTTCCAGAACTATAAGAACTAAAAAAGTTAATTAATAACAAAAAATTCCGATTTCACTAAATACATAGGCACGAGCTCCGTTTTTGGGTGTTTTAGCCTTGGTGTTGTACTGTGCAATGTTCTAAAATAATTTTGTAAAAAAATTCTTCGAACAGAAGTTACAAAGAAATATATTATCTACCACTCCGTGGTAACGCGTCGGACTGTAGATTGTGAGATCCTCAGTTCGAATCCCACAGCTGACAGTTGCCAAATTAAATTTTCCACTGTGGTTCCCCCTCATCTGGGGGGGGGGGCTATGATTTGACGGCCGGTAACCGCACTTCATACGCAAAAATATATCACTTACCGAGATTTGTGTAAGCATAGTGCTACAGTACAGCTTTCTTGTGGTGCGGTTCACGTCACTATCTTCTTTCTCACTTTCTCCCACTATTGCTGATTTGATTCATACGAATGTGAATGATGACGTGCTCCGCACCACAAGAAAGCTGTACTAGTACGGTAAAAGGCATGATTATATATTTATTTTTTTTTATTTTAGCACTTTTATTTGAAGAATTTTTGATAATATAATTTTAGGTTTTACAGCGCTAAAACCGAGCTTAAAACACCCAAAACCACAGCCAACCAACCAATATTTTTTCTAGTAGTTGTTCTCAAATAGGGGATAAATCTTTCTTATTTAATCAGTTGAACATATTATTCTGGATAATATTGTTTAATGTTAATTGTCACGTGCTTATACTGTCAATTAAGAAGATAATGAATAACAGATTAATTTTTTTAATTTTCAATGTTTTCTACAAAAGAAAGTACTCTAATTTTAGCCAGATAAATCTCTCAATTTATGATGTTTATATCGTTGTATTCAGAAAAAAAAATTTTAATCGAATAAGTTATTTAAAAAATAGGTTTCCAATTAAAACCCCGTATTTTGAGAACCACTAGTATAAATAATTATTTTAACTCATTTCAATGTTAAATAGAAATTGTTAATTTTAATTAACCTAGTAGCTTTTACTTATAAATATAAAAAAATATACCCACGAAAATATAATATCACAGTTTTTTCAACCGATGTATTTTAATAATTTATGTAAAGTAATTATTAATTATTTAGTAATAGCTGTAAGAAAAAAAATTCACGCGTTATTTTGCAACGACTGAATAAAATATACAAACTTATAGTTTTTTATATTATATAGAAAGTGTATTATTCATAGTGGTCGTGTAAAAACTATATTTCCTACTTACTTGCGTTAAAAGATGAGGGCCGGAACCGTTGTCATTCACCCGGAAAATGAAAGGCCCGTCTCCAAAACAATTCTCGATCATTATTTGCCTTCCCCACTTTCTGTATTATTGTAAATAACTTAAATAGATTTATACTTCCTGGAATCCATTGCTATAATTAACTTGTCACTGTACACAGTTAAACCAATAATATATAGGTATAATATTTGACTTTTCAATAACCTGAAAATGTAAATATTGACAGTAAAAATAATTTAGAAAAACAATTTGAAAATTAGAATAATTACAACTAGATCTAAACTAATTCAATTTAATTGATACAAATTTACTGAACAAGAATTAATTCAATTCTCATAAATCAAATTAATAAAATGCAATCAATACATTACTCATTACTTATAGAGTTATAGGTGTAGATAGATCTTTCCAAAACAATTTAATTAAAAGTTCAACTTAGGGTTTATCGATTATTTATTGCATAACTAATGACAATGACCTCAAAAGTAAAAGTCAAAGCCTAAACAACGATAATGAGGGAGAAAACAAAGCTCTGTTGAAATCAAATTAATTATACACTACGTGAACAATAAAGTGGGACAAAGAATTATCATCCGTTCATCACGAATAAACTACATATATATCTGATATTTAATTACACATAAAGTTTTTGCATACCAAGCGTAGAAGCAAATAATAAATTGAAAATAAAATCTACCAAGAGCCGATAAAATTACCCCTATGGTGTTATGGCTTCTCCACGTGCAAAAAAGAAATACTGAGATCTGTTTTAAGCAGAGTGCCTCACCTAGAAATGGGTAAATGGCGTGGTGATGTATTTATTTATTAGGAAACTTTAACGTTAACAATTTATTTTTAATTCACATGTGACTTGTGTGATACTAAAAACTTAAAAAATATATTTTCTTAAATAGGCAGAATTTCACTATTTTTCGATTTCAAAAGCTGATAGGACCAATTTCATAAAACATGATTAACTATATTATATAGAAAAAAAATGCACCTTTGAGTCAATTTAACTTAGTAATAATGCAGCTGAAGAATTTAGTCAGAACTCAAAACAACTAAATACTTCATACTTTTACTGAATATGTTAGTTAAATCATTATTTGCTTTAGTATGATATAAAGTGATATCTAGGTTATGTTTTTATGAAAAACAAATTAAAATATTTTATGTTTAAAAAATTCTGAAAATTTTATATAAATATTTAAACAATTAAATTTCTGTAGAAGCTGAATATTATTAAGATATGGAAACTTGTCACAAAACGTAATTCTAATTAACATCTTATTTCCTTCGTAACTTTTTTTTAATTGATTAAATTGAGGCTATCAGTCAATTCTACTAAATTTTTAATTATTTCAACCGAGAAACAATTTAAATATTCAGTAAATACTATGTATTTACATACATATATGTATGTATGTATGTATGTAAATACAAGGTTCTCAGTTATATGTAATAACTGAATTTTTTATTACAATTAATTGAATATTGTAAGAATAACTGAACTATTTTGTTTTATTGAATTTACATTTTTAATTATTTCGATTTCTCTGTGTATAGCTATCACTATGTTAAAATTTAATACTGGACACGATGACTGACATTCCTTTTTGTAATTTAAATTATATCTTTAAGTGCCGGTTGCACCAACGTTAGTTAAATATTAAACTTGGTTTAAATAAATAAAAGCAAATCAAAGTTATATGTCATATGCAGTAATTGACATTGATGTCAAAAATTAGATACGCTTTTATTTATTTAAACCAACTAACGTTGGTGCAAGCGGGCATAAAGAAACAATAATATAGCGCGATAATATTGTACTGATACAGGTTGAAGCATTGTAAATTCAAAATATTGACATTTATTGCATGAGTTATTTCTTATTTCAATTCAAATTTTTTTTCTGGTTAACAAAGTGATTAGTTTTATATTGCTTTCTCGTTGATGCATTAACAAAATATAAACGATTCCGACGACAGTAAACTCTTGCTCAACTATTAAAATAAAAACAAAAGAACACCAAAATCTTACCGTGGTTGAGTAGCACTGAATCAAACCCATCTGCCACAATTCTCAAAAATCTTTGAACTCGCAACATTTGAACCCCATACCGCGCGGTTTCAAAGCACCCGCGTTTGCGTTCCCATCACCGTTCGTATTTATTCTCGGAGCACCTCGAGCGCCTAATCGACCTCGTCGACGGTCGCCGTCGCTCTGCCAGAACCAGTCGTCGAGACGTCAGTCGACGCTGGGGAGACACGCGACCACCACGTAGCTTTAATATCAAACCCTAACCCCTGCATTCCCCCTGGTAGCTACTACGTACACGTACGTCACAGGGGGTTGATCCTTGCTCAGTCGTAAACGTTTATCATTTTGGTGGGTCGCGGAGGGGTTGTCACGCAGTTTGGGATGAGAGGGTGGATATGATTTTGGGGATTGATGGTATTGAATGGTCTTTAATTCGATTCTTTCCTTCTGGCGTTATTTCGAAAATTGGCAGTTATTATCTATTTTAGCAATAATTTAGATTAATTTTAAAATTAAAATACGCTAACTAGTGGTAGAAAGCTAAACTAACCATAAGGTACATAAATTTCATTGTATTTTGAAATTAGTTGTTATTTTTTTCAAAATTAATAACAATAGTAGTTATGTTAAGAGTATTCCAATATAAGTATAACATTTGTTTAAGCCGTATTATTTAAATAATTTATAAAAATGAAAGCTTCATTGTATTTGTAGATTATAGCTTATGATTGAATTTTCTCCAAAAAAAAAACCTATAAAAACAGGAAAATTTGCAGTGTGTATGGCAACAGTTCTACTGCCAATAAAAGCAAACTACCAATACTAATGCAAGCATTCGCCATCATAAGATATCATACAAAATGAATTTGACACGTACCTTTTGAGAATTGTGATCAACGCCATCTCTTGATAATTTGGAAACCCAATAGACGTCCTACAAAATTATCATCGCAAGTGATTTGCTTTTTATTGTACATATTCTAATTTTTCTTATTTAGGATCAGTATTTTCAAACTAGAAAAACAAAAAATATCGCATCAAAATCATGGCATATCATTTTTTGATGCGATATATTTTGTTTCTTCCCCTGATAAATTTATTCTTTAGTTTATTTGAGGTTGTAAGTACTGGCCCTTACTGATATATTTTGTCTTAACACTTCTTGTGAAGTTGCGCAGCTTCTTACGAACCATTCTAAATTCATCATTCGATGGGGACAATCCGTTTCTCCTATTAAATTTTATTTATTAACTTATCTATCTGTTGCTTTTACTTTTCAATTGATTCCTGCTGTTAGTAAGTCTTTTTCTATCTCTTTATCCACGTTAATTGTGGTCTGTCTCTGATTTTATTAGGTTATGTTCTTGAGCTAGCCATTTACTCGATGCTGTTTTGTTTTTCTAATGATATACATTCCTTCCTACTTCTCAATCTGTTTCATTCTTCATATGTTTTCTATATTTATTATCTGATAACTTTTTACCTCCCGCCTACCTCTAGGTAAGGGAGGTATTGTTTTTGGTCAAAAAATTGGGTAGTGAGTTTTCAATTAATAAGCACGTTTTAGGGTCCCTACAATAGGATTTTACTATTTTCGCCATGATGTCTGTATGTATGTATGTGTGTGTGTGTGCAGTCTGTGGCAATTTTTTCGTCTCGCATAACTCAAATACTACAATGTCAAAACATACAATTTCGTGAATTATTGCTTCTTATATTTAAATGACGAGCTTATTATATTTTGGATAAAATTGGTCAACCGGAAGTAGCAGTTTACTTGATGCCCTTAACAGTTTTTAGTGAAAAACATGGTTTAATTTCCTTTTTCAACAATTTATGTAATTTTGAAAGTTGTAGAATATTTAATTTTACATGTGTTTTGGTTACAATAAATTTATTAATTTTCTTTGAATTTAGAGATAATAAAATATAAAGAAATTAGATTTTATAAACCTTGCACTCCTTGTACGCCATGGAAACACATATAAATTACTGAAATAAAAATAGAAACTAAATAAATAAGGAGGTATTTTTCTGTATCATCAAATACTATTTAGTATCATTTAAGAGTAGTTTTGGGCGGGAGGTTATGTGCTGCCACATCAGATTTTTCTATCCTGCTATTGGTCTTATTATTTTTCTTTCCAATATTATGACTAGGATACCCAGATTATTAATTAATAATTATCAAAATGGTCGTTATACAGAATCAAAACTTCGTTATTAGGATTTATAAAACAAAAATATCAGGAAGTGGAAGGACAGTACAAGATTAATTTATTTCTTGAAATCCGAATTAACAACAAAATCAACATTTATGATTTGGTTCTAATTACTTCTGTAGGAACGTTAGAAAACTTTCCAATTAAAAAATATAAATTACTTTCGTTCATTTGTTTGATGTTTTACTGTTGGTATTACACGCTACAATTTTAAAAATTATTTATTTGTATAATCATAATTTTACATGTCTTGGTTATATGTGTATTTTTCGAATACTGCATATTTAGGAATGATAGTCGTACATTAAATCTTAAATTTCATAAAGTACTAGGTTCAATATCAGTTGACTTTTTTATCAGTTATGCCCAGTTGCACCGCTTTCGCTTAAATCTACTCTTAACTAAGCCAAGTTTAAAACAAAGCGAGCTTAAATTTTATGGTTCGTTGCACCGGTTATATTTAAGCCTAGTTTTGTTAAGTGAAGTTTATGAAAGGAAGAAGAAGAATTTCTAGTGACATTTGTTTAGTAAATGTTCAATGTCAGTTGTAACTAGGTTGAAAGTAAGGTTAAAGAACAACAACTATAATATTTTTGATACAAATAATATAAAAATGGCAAATGACACAAAAAGAAGTCGAAGTGTAAATTACAGTTCGGAAGAGAAAATATTACTACTAAATTTAGTCAGTGATAATAAAGCTTTACTCGAATGCAAAAAAACAGATCAGGTTACATGTGCAGAGAAAGACCAAATTTGGAAACAAATTGAAACCAAATTTAATACGAAAGCACCTAACAATGTTCGTAGAAAGAGTGAATCACTGAGAAAATTCTATGAAAATTTGAAAAAAAAAGTACGTAAAGAAGTTGCTGAGGATCGTATGCAAACAATATTAACTGGAGGAGGCACGAAGACTACAAAGATTTTTACAGATCCCTGCTTTGATTTAACTTTATCTATTATGAATCAGAAGAGTGTGCAGGGACTTCAAAATGCATATGACAGTGATAGCTGTGTCGGTATTCCAATTCCAACAAGAGATTGTAACATTCAGTCAGAACCATTAGAAATAGAAACTACGAATATTAATGAAACGTATGCAGTATACAATATTGATGATGAACAACCGGTTAATGAATTAATAACAGAGGTAAGAAAAATAATATGTTAGTATTACGCGTGATCATAATTGTTTTTAATTTATGTTAGAAAACGAACAACTGTCCCGTAGACTGGAATCAGTTTAAACCTTCACATTTGAAAACTCCTTTATCACGACCATTGAATGACAAGAAAACAAGTGAAACATGGACCCAACGAAGAAGACCAACTGCACCAACTTCCTTAAGTAGTTCGCATCTTTCTAAGCAATATTCGGATCTAGCTGCTGTAAAAATTGAAGTTGCTGAACTTCAGAAACAGTCTTTACAAGATGAAATAAAAAAAAGAAAGAACTTGAAGAAAAAGAAGCTGAATTACGTATTAAAAGTCTTGAATATGATATTGAAATTTAAAAAATTCGTTTAGAACGTGAAACATCTGAATTCAATTTACAAAAAGAAATTTTATTATTAGATATTAAGTTAAAAAAGCAACAATTAAAAAAACTCGAATCTTTATCAGTATAATCTGCCAAGTATTATTTTGTTTGTTTAAACGATATGTTCAAATGTTATAGTTTCTATTCACATGTAATTGTAAGACTGAAATGTTATTTATTTTTGTTTGTTGTTTAAGTTTATTTCTTGTTTTTGCATTCCAAAAAATATGCCTTATATAAGGAAGAAGGTTATTTTTATTTTGTAACATATTACATATATTAGTTTAAAACTGAAATGAAAAGAAATATTGATTTTTTTATTTATTTATAATTCCATATTCATACACAATTTTAATAATTTTGCATAATTTTTTGACGTTTTTTCATTTTATTTACATTGGTTACGGGATAGTTACGGGTATGTAATTGTATATTTGAGTGTATATGTTATAATTTATTACATTTCTTTCTTTCTTAATCAAGGATAAGCCTGGTAAGCTACCTTGACTCCTACTCTTGTACCGAGAGAACCCGTTTCTTTTTCAATCTTTCATTTTGTGAAAATGCAGAATAAATGGGCGAAGTTTGATGAATGTAAGTTTGCTACGTGGAATGTGAGAGGTATAAATGGAAAGAAAAATGAATTGATGTCTGCAATGCGTACGTATAATGTGGATGTTTTATGTGTGAGTGAAACGATGCAGAAAGGTTGTGGCGAGGAAGAGGTGGATGGAATGTTTTGTTTATGGTCGGGTGTGTGTGCGAATGCTAGAGCGAAACATGGTGTGGGTATGGTTGTAAGTGAACGAATGAAAGCATGTATTAGAAATTATGGTTGTATTTCGGAGAGAATTTTATGGTGCAGATTTAAGGTAGGCTTTCATAGAATCTTCGTTGTGTCCGTTTACGGCCCAACTGAATCTGAAAGTGATCTTGCAAAGGATCAATTTTGGAATTTGTTAGATAGCGTGATTGATGCGTGTGATCCTGGCGAGAAAGTGATTGTTTGTGGTGATTTGAATGGTTGGGTGGGTGTAAAGAGTAGTGTGTCTGGTAGCGTGTTAGGTAAATTTGGGGATTCTAGAGTGAATGATAACGGTAGGAAAATAGTCTCTTTTTGTATGGAGCGGAACCTCTTCATATCCAATTCCATTTTTAAGCATAAGTTAGCTCATATATATACATGGGAGAATGTAAGTACGAATAGACGTAGTGTGATTGATTTTGTTTTGTATGATGAGCGCTTGAGGAGTTTGGTTGTTGATACGCGTGTGAAAAGAGGGGCTGAGCTTGGAACGAATGACCATTATTTGGTTGTGTCGCGTATACGTCTATGTAAGTGTTGGAGAATGAGGGTACAAGGTTCTGGGAGCTTGTTTCGTGTGAAATCTAATGTTTTGCAGAATGAGGATGTTCGAGGGTTATTTGTAGAGAAATTGAACGAATCTTTGTCTGAATGTGAGCCTAATTTTGATTGTTGCATAAATGATGTTTGGGTGAAATTTAAGGGCATTGTCCTTGAATGTGCGAAAGAAATTTGTGGTGAATGTAAGTTAGGCTGTCGTTCGAGGAATGCATGGTGGAATGAAGAAGTGAAAGAAGCGATTGAGGAGAAAAAGAGGGCGTATTTGAGATTTTTGAATGTGAAGGATGTACCAGGAACTTTGCGTGATGAATGCCTGATGGAATACAAGAGGAAGAATAAATGTGTTAAGAGAGTCGTAAGAGAAAGTAAGGCACGTTTCGATGAATTGATGAGTGAAAGATTAACGAATGATTTTAGAATGAATAAGAGAATGTTTTGGCAGACTGTAAAGAGATTAAGAGGTGGGAGTGCAAGACCAGTGAAAGCAATTAAGAGTGCGAATGGTGAGTTGTTGTGGAATGAGTCACATGTTAGGAATAGATGGTGTGAGTATTTTAAGGAATTATATGGTGGTGTAAATGGAGTGAATAGTAGGGGAGGAAATGCAAGAAATGCTAGAAACGTTGAATGGGATATAGATGAAGGTGATGTCAGCTTTGCATTGATGCGTCTAAAGAATGGTAAGGCTCCCGGTTTGGATGGCATAACAAATGAAATGTTGAAATATGGTGGTGAAAGATTATTTGATTGGTTAGTTTATTTGTTCAGATTTTGTTTGAAACGGTGCGTGGCTCCTGATGATTGGAAACGTGCTGTTATTTGTCCTTTATTTAAAGGCAAAGGCAGTTCGAGTGAATGTACAAATTTTCGAGCGATAAGTTTATTGAGTGTGGTAGGGAAGTTGTATGGAAAAATATTAATTCATAAGGTGCGAGCCTTAACAATTTCGAAGTTAAGTGATATGCAAGGAGGTTTTTTGCCTGAGAGAGGTTGTGTAGATCAATTGTTTTCTCTTCGAATGATTGTTGAGAAGTCACTTGATAAGAACAAAAAGGTGTTCTGTGGCTTTCTCGATTTAAAGAAAGCGTATGACAGTGTTCTTCGAGAGACTATGTGGGATGTACTTGTAGAGTACGGTGTGGATGGTAATTTGTTGGGAGCGATTCGAGCGTTGTATGAAGGAAGTGAGGCTGCGGTGAGAGTTGATGGTAGATTGAGTGATTGGTTTCGTATAGATGTTGGTGTGAAACAGGGTTGTGGAATGTCTCCTTGGTTGTTTAATTTGTATATGGATGTGTTGTTACGAAAGGCATTGAATGGAACTGATGGTGTACGTATTGGTGGACGTATAGTGCCTGCGTTAGCTTATGCGGATGATGTTGTTGTGTTGGGTGAAACTGAGAAGCAATTGAGAAGAATGATTGTGAGCATAAATGAAGTAGGGAAAGGTTTAAATCTGCTATTGAATGTCGATAAATGTAAAGTGTTGGTGTTTGAGAAGAATGATTTGATGACTGATTGTAATGTTTCAGTGAATGGTGTGAGACTGGAACAAGTGAATGAATTTGTATATTTGGGTAGTATGTTCTCGAGGGATGGACGTATTGACCGGGAGATTGAAAGGCGAGTGTCTGCAGGGTGCAAGGTATTGGGAGCTCTGGGTACATTTGCTCGAAACGTGAATGTATCTAGAGATGCTCGATTGAGTGTTTATAATGGTGTGTTAGTGCCTACATTGATGTATGGTTCTGAATGTTGGGTGTGGATGAAGAAGCATGAACGACGTATAGCTGCTGTGGAAATGAGATATTTGAGAGGAGTATGTGGGTATACGAGACGTGATCGTATACGAAATACATTGGTGTATGATGAGTGTGAGATTGAGAAGAATGTTGTTAAGAAAGTGGGAGTGAGTCAGTTGAGGTGGTTTGGACATGTTGAGCGAATGTCGAATGAAAGGTTGGTGAAACTAATATATGTGGGTGAGATTGAAGGTGAACGATTGCGCGGGCGTCCGAGGAATAACTGGTTGGGTATGATTGATGGTTTGTTGCGTGAACGAATGATTCCGAGTGTGAAGAATAAACGAGCATGTATGAATCGCACTATGAATGTGGACGAGGCGAAAGTGGTGTGTCAGGATAGGAATGTTTGGAGGAGATTGATTGTTGGTTGACTGTTTTTCTGGGTTCGTGCTACCCCACTAAGTGGGACATAGCGTGACGTTATGTATGTTATGTATGTATGTATGTGAAGGTACACTGATAAAGGAAAAATTTAAAATACGTTGGGAATTAAACAAAACTTATTGATTATATACATAAAGATATGATGCCAATCAGAATGTTAATTTAATGCATCCTTCCAAAATAATTGTTAATGAATTCATTCCTGGTATCAAATCGTCATTAATAATTTCATCAAAATCCATTTTTTCTAATACATCACGTTCTACAAACAATAACGAATAACCTCACAACTGTCAAAAGTATATTTAAGCTGACGTTAAACCTAGAAAATTGGAGGTTTAACTTTAAGCCAATTTTATTAAATTTAAACTCAGTTTAGTGGCCGGTGCAACAAATTAAAGCTATACTTAAAGATAAACCTAGTTTAAATATATAAGTGTAGGCGGTGCAACTGGGCATTAATCTTTCTTAATTAAGTATTCATAATAACTAAAGTGTGCTGCAATCAGAGAGTTGGTAGATGCTTGCGGGTTAAAATACATGAAGATAAATTTCTCCTTTATTATGTATCCTAAAAAAACTTTCATCTTTCATCCTTTTAATAAAAGCATTACCAAAAGATATACAGGGTGTTTCATAACTTCAGGTACATACGTTAATGGTATATGTTATTTGATATGCTGATTACGAATCAAAAAGATTTTTTTTTTAACCGCAAAATTATTTTCCATGTTTCCCAGTCCAAAATTTTTCGTTGCCACAGCCACTGGGTGGATGATTATGTTAATAATTATCGTTTCATTAAAAATAATTAAATTTTGTTTGTTTATTTTACTAGTATTGTTATTTAAATTGTTGATTACCTACTTTATTGTTTGTGTTTAATAGGAAAGCGAATCCAGTGCAGTACTACAAAAAATGTTTAGGTAAAGAACCCTTAATTTTTCTAATTTTAAAAACTATTCTTTTAGATTCGTAATCAGCATATCAAACAACATATACCATTAATGTATGTACTCGAAGTTATGAAACACTCTGTATACATCCTATATAAATAAAATAAATTAATATATCAGTTTACGAGCCCAAAGGTATTAATGGAGGGAAAACCACAGGAGTAAAGTTAAATGTGACGACAGATTTTGTAGGATTCGAATTGAAGATCTATTTACCTTATTTTAATATTTCACATTAATATTCATAATTTAGAGGTATACATAATAAATGTATCCATATTGTTTAAAAGCAAATATATGAAATATTGATAGCATTACCAGTTGGTATAGGCATACTTATGACTAGAGAGCACGATAAAACTGATTTATATGCATATACAGGGTGGGCCATTTTAAGTTGCGTTCAGGAATATCTCGGAAACGAAGCATCGGATGAAAAATCCAAAAAACACGACTAAAATATTTTCGAGGGGGACATCCCATGACACCAAATTCAACCCCCCCGCCCCAACCCTGGTGGGGTGGAGCGGGGGTAAGTTTGAAATCTTAAATGGGAACCCCAAATTTTTTTTGCAGATTAGCATTCTACGTGAAAAACGGAATTCAGTGACATCAAAATTTTCGACCCCGCCCACCCCCCCGGGCCAGTTGGGTGGTGGGAAACTTTCAAATTGGTTACGGGAACACCCACTTTTTCTCAAAGATTCGCATTCTACGTTAACAACTACATCCAGTACCATCAAAATTTTCACCCCTGCCTCCACCCCGACCCTGGAAGGTGGGGGTGGGGGTGAGTATGAAAACTTAAATCGGAACCACAAATTTTTTTACAGATTCGCATTCGGCGTGAAAAACTAAATTCAGTAACATCAAAATTTGCGCCCCTGTCCCCCTTCCCCGTGCCAGTGCCGTGCACCCCTTTGTTTAGATGCGAGGGGACTCGAGAATTGGATCGAATCTTCGAGAAAAAGTGGGTGTTCCCGTAACCAATTTGAAAGTTTCCCACCACCCAACTGGCCCGGGGGGGTGGGCGGGGGCGAAAATTTTGATGTCACTGAATTCCGTTTTCCACGTAGAATGCGAATCTGCAAAAAAAAATTGGGGTTCCCATTTAAGATTTCAAACTTACCCCCGCCCCACCCCACCAGGGTTGGGGCGGGGGGGTTGAATTTGGTGTCATGGGATGTCCCCCTCGAAAATATTTTAGTCGTATTTTTTGGATTTTTCATCCGATGCTTCGTTTCCGAGATATTCCTGAACGCAACTTAAAATGGCCCACCCTGTATATGCATATATTTTTTGGGAAATATGCACAAATATGACAATATATGCAAAAAAAAATCTGAAATTGTTAGACAAAAAGTATAAATGAATGCATTATGAATTTTATTGGACAATACAGTCTTAATCCTGACTCACAATTAACAAATATACTACTAATATACATATAAACTAAGTCTAGAAATTTGATATTATGAGATTATGACATATTTACATAATTAAGTACAATAAAAAAATTAATCAAAATTTAAAAATAAAGTGAAACATAAGTAAAAGATATATCTAGCTTAGATTATCGGCCTTATATTCACTGTACCCACTTTGCCACTTTTACTAGCTTTCGTGTATACAATGAATACCTACCGTTACCGTTACAGGGATTTCCTTAGAAATATTAAAGTTTATTGGTTTGTGTATTTGCTAATTGTATTCTTTATTGCTTTTTCTGTTGCATTCTTTTATTTATTGCGGCTTCCTCCAATATTTGGGAATTATCTATGTGCATTACCAGTAATTTCAGAATGTTTATCACTAGACAAGGTTTTTAAAATATTGAAATATGCAATAATATGCAACTTTTGTAAAAATATGCATAAGAATGCCCAAATATGTAATAAGCAATTAGCATTAATTAACTCTAATCAATGTAATTCGTCCAGAGAATTGATTTTATTTAAAGATATGCAAAAATTAAAATATATGCACTTTGCATATAATCCGCTCTCTACTATAGCTTGTACAAATTTGCCTGGCGATTGATTCCATTAGTGTTTCTCAGCAGGTATTCCATAAGAGGATTAAAGAAATTTATGAGGGACTACTTTACAGGGTTGTACTGGATAATATTTTCAAATGAGTTTTACACAAACAGACACAAGTAATATCAAAATATGAAAAATTTTAATACAATGAATTTTAAATGTCGTTTTCTGAAGGTATATATGTATAAAATTATCTTACTTAACAGTTTTCGGGGAAACAATTGAAAAGATAATTGTATTAAAAATTTCTGAGATTTGAAGCATCTAAGCCAAAAATTATAATAATCCACTCCTGAACATCAGACAAACTTGCACCCCGCTGGCTAGGGCTGGCTTATCCCATTACAAGTCAAGTCAATCGCCAGGCAAATTCGAACACGCTATACTTATAACCTACTAGAAAATATATACAGAGAAACACTACTTTTCAAATGTCTTACTTTCTTTGCATTGTACGAATAAAATCAATATTTTTTTATTTCCAAAACAGTCCAATGCGCTATTGAAATAATGTTATGTGACTGCTCCCCTTCGTGTCCTACTTTTTCAAAACTTAAATTAATTCCTTGATGCAAAATGTCACCAGTTACAAGCTTAATTTCTCTCATTTTCCTATAATTACGCTTTTATTTTTAGCCATTTTGTGATATTTTTGTGCTATAAAACAAATTGATTAATGTTTTCATTTTTCGTAACGCGAATTTTTGTTTGGAATTGAAAAAGTTTTTGTTGGAAAGGAAATATTTTTGAGTCAGGCAAGCAAATTAAACGATCCATTTCGTTCCTTTAGTAGGATGCACTATAATCCGCTTATTAAATGTTGCAAATATGGAGTCAGGAAGGTGATAGGTATAGTTATCTAAGTTTTAACTGGAACAAACATTTTATGAACATTGAACATTACCGTAATCTGCGTTGTATTTCATGTATACAGAATTACGTTACACAATGAAATGGTATTCCATTAAAAAGGGTATAGCCGGATAAGCATACAAAATCTGCCCCCAGCGATTTTTAAAAATACATATGGCTGATCGATTGCTAATTAAAAATTAAAATTTTTCTGAAAATTTCAGCTTTTAAATCCAAAGAGTTACGTCATAATTAAAGTATACGTTTTTTCAGTTTTTATTTTATTGGAACTATTCCACTGAATATTTTTTAACAAGAATTTTTTTAGTAAGAATAATCAATAAGGGACGTTAATACGTAATTTTTTTTGTAAATTTTAACTATTACTTTTTTCTAAAAAAAATTTTAAAGTTTTTAACTATTTTTTTTAATATGTTCCTTCAGGGTGTCACTCACGATTTTTTCACTGAATACTCCTTTATTACTCTTCTTTACTCAATAAAATTTTCAACCTGATTCATTTGGTGCAACATAGTCAAAAAAAATAAATTCGATTTTACTACTACACTCCAATATATAAAAGTCATACCAAATATTTTAAAACTACAAGTAAAATTTCAGCACATTAACTCAAAAACATACCGTTGTTTCATTGATTAATCAACGAGATTCGAATAAAATATCTGGTATTAACCGATATTGTTGTGATTGTGGTAACGGTAGGCGCACTGTCGGGTACTGCTCTCACATTGTAGCTATTATATATTATCACAGACCTAACTCATTATATTAACACTGAATAATTATTTTATATTCTAAAACTACAAATAAAATAAACATACCGTTGTATCATTGATTAATCAACCTGATACGAATAAAATCTCTGGCATTAACCGATATTGTTGTGATTGTGGTAACGGCAGGTGCACTTTCGAGTACTGCTCGCACATTGCAGCTATTATATATTATCACAGACCTAACTCATTATATTAACACTGAATAATTATTTTATATTCTAAAACTACAAATAAAATAAACATACCGTTGTATCATTGATTAATGAACCAGATACGAATAAAATCTCTGGCATTAGCCGATATTGTAGTGATTGTGGTAACGGTAGGAGCATTGTCGTGAACTGCTCTTTCATTATAGTTATTATATATATATATATATATATATATATATATATATATATATAATTTTTTTTACGCTCGATATTTGGCTAAAATAATAAGACCTGCCGAGATATTAAGTCGTTTGGTTTACAGATGAAAAAGTTAATCTCATTAAAGAAAAATTGATAAGAACTTTTATTGAGCCATATTAATATTTTAATATAACTTATAAAATTGGAAATATTTTTCGATTATATTAACACTGAATACTTATTTCCAAAATCTATTTTTTTCAAATTTTTTGCGAATGGTATTCACTATTTTCTGGTAAAATATTTTTTTTAAATCTCATAATTTTTTCATATTACTGAAAATAATTATTCAGTGTTAATGTAATAAGTTAGGTCTATGATAATACATAATAGCTGCAATGTGCGAGCAGTACTCGAAAGTGCACCTGCCGTTACCACAATCACAACAATATCGGTTAATACCAGATATTTTATTCGAATCTCGTTGATTAATCAATGAAACAACGGTATGTTTTTGAGTTAATGTGCTGAAATTTTACTTGTAGTTTTAAAATATTTGGTATGACTTTTATATATTGGAGTGTAGTAGTAAAATCGAATTTATTTTTTTTGACTATGTTGCACCAAATGAATCAGGTTGAAAATTTTATTGAGTAAAGAAGAGTAATAAAGGAGTATTCAGTGAAAAAATCGTGAGTGACACCCTGAAGGAACATATTAAAAAAAATAGTTAAAAACTTTAAAATTTTTTTTAGAAAAAAGTAATAGTTAAAATTTACAAAAAAAATTACGTATTAACGTCCCTTATTGATTATTCTTACTAAAAAAATTCTTGTTAAAAAATATTCAGTGGAATAGTTCCAATAAAATAAAAACTGAAAAAACGTATTCTTTAATTATGACGTAACTCTTTGGATTTAAAAGCTGAAATTTTCAGAAAAATTTTAATTTTTAATTAGCAATCGATCAGCCATATGGATTTTTAAAAATCGCTGGGGGCAGATTTTGTATGCTTATCCGGCTATACCCTTTCAAACAGTGATGGCTGATGCGGTATGGATTCCTTGCTACAATACAATATTTCATAACAGAATCTAACTTATTTTAATGAAATTGAATGTCTGACGTCTTTCTTAGTTATATTTATACCATTACGTCGCAGAATAAATGCGACCCATTCATTGTATTGTAATAAGAGAGACACAGAAACTGGAACCAGTGTGTATTTCATTGTATTATAGAGATCTTCACTTTATTAAAAAATTCATAGACCTTACAACTTTAGGAGAAAAACGTTCCGAGTTAAAAAGTTATCATAGTTCTTAAAATATTTCAGTTTTTAGAATCGTCATGTCAAAGATTGCAATTGCTCTTGCTCTCATACACATTTGTTCTATTGTAAATTCCATCTAGTCGTATGATTTTGTTTAATAGCTTTTCTGATGCGCATTCAGAGGTACCCAATTATCAATTATGATTAGCAATTATAATTAACAGTTGAGCTTTAACTTATGGGAACCAATGCTAGTGTTCACATCAACAAAATTAAGAAGTACTGTAAGCACAAAATTTTCCACTTAACAATAAGTAGAATAGACATATTATGCTTCCTCTTTTTTTCTCCCAGAAATGTCAAACAGCATAACACCTAACCGTACTTTAATCAAAATAGAAATAGAGCATCCCATGAAAATTTTTATACAAGTTTTACACATAAACTACTCGGTATGGCTATAAAATAATCAGATTAGTAGTATAATAGATATTTACAATACAAATGGGATAAGAGTATTATTAAGATACGCATGTGAAATTTGCACAACGAGGCGACAGCCGAATTGTGTAATCACATAAGTATTTTAATAATTCATTATCACACGTGTATTGTACAATATTTTTTCCACACCCTCCCAAAGTTAAATAATTTAACTTTATTTTTTTGACAAGCAGCAAATTAATCCAAATAGTTGCTCTAAAAATATATTTAAACCATGACGACCACAATTCGACATTAAACAATTATGTAGTTGTTTTTCATAAATTTTAAAAGCATTTCGTGAAAATGAGTGATTTAGAAAGTATTTCGTAGGATATAGAAGAACAAGCTTCAACAATTATTAATTTATTAAGTATTAATTAATTTAAAGAATTGGAAAAATTATCAACATTTATAATAAATAGTACGTTAATGAAAACAAGTGCGGTAATGAAGCACTTAACAACTTAACTGACGCTAAATGAGTGAGATAAGTAACAACTAACTCACGGGCTTCGATAAAATCTTTTACTTTAATTACACCGGTTCAAGCAAATTTCCCATTGGTTAAAATTTTTAAAAAAATTTTAAGCATATCCATGATCATCTAAAATTAGTAGGAAAATGAGATTAGGTTCATTGTTCTTTGAAAACAGTAAAAATAAAGATATGCTAAAAGTATAGACGTCAGTAGTATCAGTGGCTATCAAAAGTTTGGTGCCCCGGACGATGCAGCAAAGAGATTTCAATGGTAAATTTTTAGTGTGCAATTAGTTGCTCCCCTGATTATTTTAGAGCAGAAGTTTAGTTAGATTTTGTCTAGAGAAAACAGTTCTGCATCTATTGATATCATTGTTCATAAATTTCCATTGTCCGGAAGAGGAGAAATCGAACTCTAGTTGTATTGTCGCCCTCGCCTACGGCTTGTCTTTTAATGTTTACTGCGCCAGAGCTGGGAGTATCTTACATAAAAAGATATTCGACAGTATCTAAGATACTAAAAGTATCTAAGATACTTTATCTTAGATACATTCTATTTTATGTAAAATGTATCTTTTATTTAAATACTTTTAAAAGTATCTGTATATTTTATTTAAAAAAATATTTTTATCTTAAAAAAGTATCTTTTATCTTAAAAAAAGTATCTTTTGTCTTAAAAAGTATCTTTTCTCTTAAAAAGTATCTTTTATTTAAAAAAAGTATCTTATTTGCAAATATTGAAGATATGTGCCAGTGAAATATTTTGAAATATCTGATATATTTTTTAATGTTTAAGCTTACAGTTAGTATAAATATTTAAAATTTACTCAGATATTTCTTAAAAGTACTTAACTAAGATTAGTATTTAAGATATTTAAAAGTATCTAAAACATCTAAAATTATCTAAGATATTATAAAGTATCTAAAATATTTAAAAGTATCTTAAGTATTTATATTTAAGAAATATTTGTATCTTAAGATACTCAGAATAAAAAGTATCTAGATATTTATTAAAAGTATCTTTCTTAGCTCTGTAGTGCGCGGGAAAAAAGTACACTCCTCTCCCTTAATGTATAATATACTATTATGTAAGTAATATAATATATCATTTTATGTCATTTAAATTGCATGCGATTCATGCTGTTTAATAACCAAAGTAATCACAGTATGACGTCACAGAATCTTAAATATTTACTACTGCTTAATAGTTATACATAAAAATTTTATAATGCTAGACATTATTTTCAATCCGAATCATGTATAAAAACAAAATTATAAATAGTTTTCATTTGACATAGGTATATAAATACAGTTGAATTAAAAAAAAAAGTTAAAGCGCAATATTAATAACGAAATTAGCCGTAAGTTAGACAAATATTTTAGCGTTATTCATTTGAAAAGAAATTATTAATAAGTTTTACGCATGAAATCTAAAAATACCCTCAAAATCAATATGAACACATAACGTGTAAAAAATAATCGCAATAACTTGCGAAAAACATTCAGATTTTACTACCGTCATAAAATAATATTAAAAGCAGTTTAGTTAAAACATCAGAGTAGATTTTGCGATACCGGGTCAAAACGCCACGGAAAGACAAGGATAGCACCAGAATGTTATCTTTCATTAACGAACTTGTCATTTGGAAAATGAGACAGCTGGAAGTCAAGCGATGACGGTGGTCGTTCGTTCGTTGCAAACTTTATAGATAATAATATATCACCCTCTAGACGTCTGTGTGTGATTAGCAAGGGAGGGAAAATCAAAATGACAGTTGATTGACGACAGTAGAAAAACGCATGCGTCCATTTTTGTAGGATTTATTGAAAAAAAATATTAACATGATTAGATACGAAACGGAATCAAACATTTTTTATAGCTTTGCACTTTCAGAATAATTTTTAATTTTTCTGAATCACTTTTTTTTTAAATTCGCGAATTTAAGAGTAGTTTTCATGTAACGCATTTTCATTCTTCTGTAAATAAAAACATAACTTTAATACCTGAAATTAATTTGTAAAATATTTGTTGGTTATCAAATCTTTATTCGACACAAATTCTTATATAACTAATTTTGAAAACATTTTTTAAAAGCTAATTTGTAATGAAATATTAATTAGAACAGTAGCAAAAAAAGTATCTTTAAGAAAAGTCGAATTTTCATTTTTCGATTATTTGTTTCGTAATCTACACTTGTCATATTACTTACCCTTAAATTTATGACTTCAAAACCACTCTGTAAATTTTATTTCGTTGTTCTATAGAATATAGACTATAAACACTTTCAAAACATGTCGTTAAAAAGATCTAGAAACGCTCTGTTTTTGACGCTTTTTATTTTCTAGTGGTGGTATGAATGCTTTCAAAACTGACAGCTGAATGACAACTTCAAAATAAGTTTTTGGTGCATTACTTTTAATTATTATAAATCTTTTATTATTTCAGGTGTCTAGGTAATGGAACGAAAAGGAATAAATGTTAAGGTCAACCATACGGGCTGAAGATAGCACAACATGAACGTGACTTTTATGAAATAATATATCATTGTTATATTATATGAAACATATAATGTTTCATACCTACATTTGTAGATAAAAGTCCAAAGTTTTGTAATAAATTTTAAAAAGCTAATTTTGTTTACAAATTATACATGAACATAATTTTCAAAGTAGTAAAATATATGCCACACATTCCCATGAACGACTATAGTAATGCAAATAATTTGTATATTTATAAATATGATCGTCTATTATAACATACTAAGATTATTTTTCATTTGAATTTACAGTTTTTTAGAAACAAATAAAAATGTACCAAAAAGTGTGTGTTTCTCAAAAACTGTAAATTCAAATTGAAAATATACTTAGTATGTTATAGATGACCATATTTATAAATATACAAATTATTTGCAATACTTTAGTCGTTCATGGGAATAAGAAATACAGTATCAAAATTCTGAATTTTTAACCAATTTGACTTCAACGAGTATTTTTTTTATAGTTTAATGTTTCAGCTATCCTTTTCATCCACATATATAAATATTAGATTGTTTAAAGAACTTACTGTAATGTTTTGTTTTTCGATAAGAATAATTGTAAGAAATAATTTATTCAAATTTGAATTTGCAAAATAAATTTTTTGGGAGTGAACGAACCCAACGAAAATATGTACTTCATCTAATATTGCAATGATTCAGTCTCTGTAAAAAATCGATGAAATTTTGACGGATGAAGGTTGTTGGACCATAAAGAACATGAAAATAAATGAAGAATACAAAATTTGCTGTTTTTATAAAAAATAAAGGATTCGCTCTTTCGACGCGTATGTTTGAACTTAATTGTCAAGTAATATAAAATTCATTTGAAAAGAAAAGTGCTACCAACACAACTGATATAAACATCAAGTTATATTTAACAAGTCTCATTTTCACTTTCTTATACAAAGTATAAGGAAGTATTGGAATCACGAAAAAAATCGTTGACGAAATTTTTGCGGAAATACATATTTTGACGTCCACTGAATTTCTCAATGATGTCTGTATGTGAGGATGGATGGATGGATGGATGAATGGATGGATTTATGCATGGATGAATGTCCGTGTGCGCAATATCTCATGAACGAGACAAGATATGTAAACGAAACTTAGAATTTATTAGTTTCATGAAAAAATGAAGAGCTGAGTTGATTTTGAATGAAATTGAAGAACCGGTAGAGGAAATTTACACACAAAACAATAAATTCCATTTATTTCAAAAATAGAATCAGCTATGAGAAAAAGTTTCAAATGAAAGATGTTAGCAAAAATATTTGTTATATAAAATGTTATTTGGTCTTGTCTTGTACATGCTTCTAATTTTAAGAAAAACTATGTTATATGTTTAGGAATATATTTCTGTAATCTTAGTTACAATAGGAACAAAAACTAAAACATTTTTAATATCTATGTGTCAAACGTGTCAAATTGAAATAATTGTGAATTGTCAAAAATATATGTCGTGTGAAATATTATAAAAGTAATATTTGTGTTATTTGTTAGAAAGTTTTGAAGACAAGATATTAATTAATTTCTATATTAAAATAAATTCATAGTTACAATGAGAATAAAATATTAAACAGGTTTTTATCATCTATATATCAAGTAATAGGCCTATAAACCAATTTTTTTAAATTTGTCATATTTCGTTTATGGTTTATGCGCCCATTGTCAAAATAAAGTCACGCAAAGAACAACGTGTTCAGTTGGTTTTATTTGTATAAGAAAGTAGTGTGGTGCCCGCACCAGATTTTTTATTATAATTGGATTTAAATTTCATGTTTTAAGAAAATTTAATATTTAGAATAGTGCATCTGCAATAACTTACCTATATTATCTAGGTACCAATATACTAATTATATGCATTATATACTTTTTATTTTAGTAAATTTGCACTATATATTTTCTTTGGAAAAAATAGGTTTTCGTTATTATTACAAAGCAAGAAAGTAAAAGGAAATATAAATAATAAATCATTATTAATTTATTAATTACATTAAAATGTACTGCAGAAACATTTTGAAATATTGTATGCATTTGTTTCTGTGATGTAAATAAATCTAAACAATTGACGTTAGTACGTATCGTGCATAACGTGCTGCTGCAATTTACTGCAGTTTTAATTAGCTACAAATTCATTTAATTTATTGCGATTTTCATTTGTATTCTGTTGTTTAATCTAAAAATATAGTTTAAAGCAAATAATTTCGTGAGTCTTGTTGTGAGTAATAAACAATTTAATTTATCCTCATAAATTTTTATTAAATACTGTTTTTAATATTCACAAATAACTTTAATAACAATTTTCTTCATTCTGTTCTAGCATGAAACTAGCATTAATTAAATCTAAGCATTCATTTAGGAAACCAAGTTTGCAATTATTTCTCTAATTCATTTTGTTTTTAAGTGATGAACAAATAATTTTTCGTACCTCAGCCCAAAAATACTAGTTTTACACTTCTCAAAAACGTCCAGAAACTGCTTGTTTTTGGCCTAGGCTGGCAAAATCTAGGGAATGGTACAAGATTAGTGTTGGCATAAAACGACTGTCAGTTTTTGTGCATTGGTTTTGTTCAGTGTTTAAGTACTTGGAGGTTAGATTTTTTGAGATAAATTGTTAATTGTAAACTCCAATATAAGTAATTATAATAAAAATTTTAATTGCAATGCACAACCAAAAATAAGTACCAACAAAATAAATGTCACTGAATTTTTCAAAGAAAACAAATTAATTGCTTATATTTATAAACCCCTCTTATCCTCTTTTACGAATGATCTGATGTTGCTAACATAAATAGTTCGTAGTGTTTCATCATCAGAATTTCATTTGAAAAATGTATGACATAGTTGACACGAAAAATAGTGTGTATCGCACATTCAAAAACTGTTTTGTTATCTTCAGTTTCTGGACTAATGATATAAATAACTATTTGATATCTATTCCAAATACATTTCGTAAAACTAAAATTACATCATATTATTTTTAAAAATGATAATTCTCCATCTACTTGACATAATAAATGCCTCACTATTTATAATAAAACTATCCCTGTAACATCAAATATAAAATATTAAGAAAATGAACGTCATAACAGCATTCATCTGTTTTCCTATCCTAACCTAAAAACACAAACATCGAAACATTTGAAACATTGGCAAAGGAAAGGGTAGCATCGATTCAAGGGTACCGTAAATTACATTGTCATAAATCTTGATTAATTTAGCATTTGAATCGACTTTAGTTAAACCAACGGGCGCATAACTTTGTTAAATGAAACACGCACGTTGAATTCCACCCCCTTTACCCCTTGGAGGCTATTATATTTATCATCGTGTACCTTGCAATAGTAAGGAAATAAACAATTGATATATAGGGCAATAATTCGACCGCATGGAAATAAAACAAATAATTATATTACGTCGAATGCGGGAAGCGATAGTAGAAACAACACGCAGTCTTCGAATTATTAATAACTACGCAGATTGAAAAGAGGAAAGAGAAATGCGGATTTAGATGCACGGAATTAAGTTTATGTTGACATTCACGTTTTTAATTTGTTGTGATATATTTGAAAAGCGAATAATAATTAATGAAAATGAATTTAGCTATATTTAGATTCCAGAATTGGAATATTGCGTATTAGGGAAATTCAAATTATGGGAATTTGATCATAAAAACATTAATATAATTTAACGATTATAATTTAAATATTTTTCCTCCGAAATAATTAAGAAGTGGAAATGGGAGAACGAAAAATAATAAAAAGAATATTGGGACCAAAAAATATATCAGAAAAACGAATACAGAATAAGAATGAACAATATACTAGAGTTGGAAGGAAAACACATGGTGAAAAAGATCAAGCAACAGAGAGTCAGATAGCTTGAACATAAACATGGACGGCAAGAAGAAAAAGATGTAATTAAATCAGTAGTACAATAGAAACAAGGAGGAAGAAGAAGACAAGGCAGACCCAGATCAACATGACTAAGGGAAATAAAAGAAAATTTAAAGCAGCAGGAATTAAAGACGGGCAAAATAATACAAAAAATAGGAAGACGTGGAGAAACCTCGCTAAGGATTTAAAAGAAAAGACACGTAAATTGATCCACTCCAACAAAAGGATGAAAAGAGCTTCATAAGAAGAATATTTAGGGCCTTAATGCATGCATTACTAAATTATAAAGAACTTTTGTTTATACACTTTTGCTGTAAAGTGAATAGGTAAAAAGATACAGCGATATAAATTATAGCATTGAAAGCCCTATACTTCACCCGTTATACAGAATGATCCATCGGTCTGTATTTTTTATTTTATACGATTATTATAAATATTACCTAAAATGTTTTAAGACAAAGTTTATTTTACATTAAAATGCTCATATATCTGCAGTATAAGTTTTTAAACCGGGTGTTTCATTTTCAGCAATGATATGCAACTTAACCCTCTATTGCATACTGTTCCCGGCCGGGAACATAAAATTTAAAATTCTTCTTTTCTTTTCTTATGCAGTTTACATTCATGGCAATCATGTTGTAACCAATTGGGAACATTACATACACTTTGTAAGTTGCCAATTAGGTCATTCCTCCATATTTGACCAACATAAAAAAGAAATTTGAAGTGGAAAAAGGATAATTACAGAAACTGAGATAGAAAATTTAAAATTTGAAGGAAGCAGCTTATTACCTGCTGATATGTTACAACCAAATACACCTTTACAAAATGTCCAAAATTTTTTTTATCTGATGTTTTTCTAGAAGAGGTTGTTTACAAACAATTTTGTATAGTACGCAAAGACGACCCAATAGACCAAAGTTCTATTGTAAGTTAAATTTGTTCATAATGTTCCCAATAGTGAACAAAACTTTTGTTTTTATTTTAAGAAAAAAATTTATGTAACAAATTTATTTTAAATATATAAATATTTCTTTTGTAAAAAATATTTGTTAGCCCTTATTTACAAAAAAAAGTCATGCAATAGAGGGTTCATTTTTTTAAATGGAACAATCTATATATACAGAAACTATTCATGTTTTTATTATTAAAGAATCGTACACAGAAAAAATGCCATGAACGTGTTTAAACAATCAGATTAGTTGCTGCCAGATCTTTAATAATTATTATTCGCTTTTTTATCCAGTTTATCAGTTTTTTTGTGTTTTTTATTTACTTTGCTGAATTGATACTCAATTCGAAAATTTTTAATAAAATTTATTGTCTTAATTTTATATGGCACACTTTCCGTGTGTAATTCTTCATTAATAAAAACATGAATAGTTCTTGTACTGAATGTTTTAGGAATATAAGGAATAAGAACTGTTTTAAAGAGAAACAAATGTTCTTTAAAATTTTACAAAAAAATATGGGATTTAAAAATATAAAGTTACATATCTTTATGCTAGAATGGAACATCCGGTAGGAAAACATATACTGCAGATACGTTGGCATTTTAATATAAAATAAGTTTTGTTTGGAAATTTTTTTGGTAATATTCAACAGGCGGATTCACAAAAGGAATTCACGCTAACTCCATATTTTTTATCATCTGTAATTTTGTTTATAAATTAATTAAATTAACAAAATGTGTCAAATTTTATGTTTACCAATCTTGACTACAAGCTCAGTTAAAATAAATATGTTCTGAGAATGGAAAATGAAGTTTCGAAAAATAATAAAAATGGAGTTAGCGCTAATCCCTTTTGTGAATCTATTTGTTAAATAATAGCATAAAATAAAAAATACAGACCGATAGACCAGCCTGTATATAGATGTGTTGAAGCGGAAACCACATAGGTAAAGTAAAAAATGTCGGATTTGAATTGAGGTTATACTTCTCTAGATTGTCTAATAAATGAAAACTATATATTTCAAAAATCTCTACAAGCGTTTATTTACATATCACCTTAGTGCATTATGGCAAATATCAATACGTGTAACAAAAATTTATAATACAAAATAAAATTAAAAAAAAAAAAGAATATTACTAAATATTATTTAAGAAGATGAAGTTTCATTATTATTACGTTTTTTCAATCGAATGCAAATACCGCTAGCAGATTTTAATACTAATTCTGCTGACAAAACTAATTGGTGATCAGGAACACTAAATAATTCGAAATTACGTAAAATTTTACTTAGAGTCACCTTCATTTCCGCCATTGCGAATTTCTGACCTAAAAGAAAAAAATATATAATATGTACCTACTAATTGAGATATTTAAGGTCAACCATACGCGCTGATGATAGCTCAACATGAACATGACTTTTATGAAACAATATATCATTATTATAATAAATGAAACAAAATGTTTTATACCTACATTTGTAGATAAAAGTCAAAAGTTTTGTAATAAATTTTAAAAAGGTAATTTTGTTTGCCAATTATACATGAACATAATTTTAAAAGTAGTAAAATTTATGTCACACATTCCCATTAACGACTACAATAATGTAAACGATTCGTATATTTATAAATATGATCGTCTATACTCTATAACAGGGGTGGGCAAACTTTTGTATAACAGGGGCCAGAATAAGATTTACGTTTCGTACGCGGGCCGTAGTTGTTGATTGACACATTTTTGTTACTTATAATTTTTTTCTGAAATTATAAAAAACAATAATAAAACAAAATTAACTAAGTACTACATTTATTTCTTAATTTAAACTAGACGAATTATATCGAAAATTAAACTGTAAATCTCCCCTTTTTCTTTATGTTGGGTACTAACCTAATTTAAAATTTTTGTTTTTGGAAATATTTATTTATTATTTCTTCTAAAGATCTCGCGGGCAGGAGGTTGCCTACCCCTGCTCTATAACATACTAAAATTATTTTCCATTTAAACTTACAGTTTTTTGAAACATTAAAAATATACCAAAAAGTATGTTTCTTGGTATATTTTTATTTGTTTCTCCAAAACTGTAAATTCAAATGGACAATAAACTTAGTATGTTATAGATGGCCATATTTATAAATATACGAATTATTTGCATTACTGTAGTCGTTCATGGGAATGAGAGACACAGTATCAAGTTCTGAATTTTTGACCAACTTGATTTCAACTAATATTTTTTTTATAATTGAATGTTATAGCTATCCTTTTCTTTCACATACATAAATATTAGAATGTTCAAAGACTGTTTTTCGATAAGAATAATTGTAAGAAATAATTTATTCAAATTTGAATTTGCTAAACAAAATTCATGGGACTGAAGGTAACCTAACGAAAATATTCGTTTCATCTGAAATTACAATGTACAAGTCACTGTAAAAAATCCGTGAAATTTTGACGGATGGAGGTTGTTGGACCATAAAAAACATAAAAATAAATGAAGAATACAGAATTTAATGTTTAAAAAAAAAAATGATTCATTCTTCGACGCGTATATTTGACAATCCATCAAATGGTAGTCTACTGAGGTCTATCCGGTTTATTTGTTATATTCAAAAAATTTGTTCAATTTTGGTTTGAAACTTATGTGGGAGTGATATTTAACAATTTAAATAGCAAATAGTAATTAAATTTTTGCAAAGCGTCATAAATAAAACTATTATTAATTCACATGGGAATTTTAATTACCTATACAATTTCTAAGTCCTGCACTGAATGGCAAGAAAGAGTACGGGCTCTTCTCCCTCATATTTTCCGGTAAAAATCGATCTGGATTAAATGTATCTGGATCTTTAAATAATTCGGGATTTCTATGCATAACCATCGGATACATAGTTACTGTCAATCCTGCAGGAAAAACTGTTCCCTCTGTAATGAAAATACTTGTCAATAACTATGAATAAACATAAAGATGTACTACAAACCATAATTTAAGTCTTCTTTGATTTCTCTAGCATAGAAAGGAACTGATGGATATAACCTGAGAGATTCTTTGATTACTAATTCCATGTACTTCATGGCAGTGAGGTCTTTGTAGGCTACTAATCTAGTTTTGTCGTCTTCGAAGATAATGTCTAATTCTTCTACTAATTTTTTCTAATAAGAAACATTGAAAATTATTTGAAGTATATTTCGAAGACAGTTTAGAAGAGTGAAGTTACCTGAACTTCTGGATGTCTTGCAATTTCGTATAAAGTAAAACTTATAGCAGATGCTGTTGTATCGTGGCCCTGAAAACATTTTTCAAGCATAATTATCATGTAAATAAAATGTATTTTCATTTTATAATACAACTCATGTTAAACGATAATTTTGTGTGCACAAAAATCTTGACAGCTTTCCGGTTGCATAAAAAGTGCAGTAGTCTTTACTGAACAACTTATGCCCGGTTGTACCAACGTTAATTAAATTTTAAACTTGGTTTAAATAAATAAAAGCAAATCGAAATTATACGTCATATGGAATAATTGACATTGATGTCAAAAATTAGATATGCTTTTATTTGCTTAAACCAAGTTTAAATTTAACTAACGTTGATGCATTAGTAAATTGAGGATATATGATTTTTTGAAAATGTTATAATAATTAGAAACTAAACACGTGTACAAGATGATTCATAATGTATGGAAAAGATTTAAAATGTAGATAAAGGGCCCAAAATAATGTTGTTTTTTTTTTCTTAACAAACTTGTGGCAATCTTAATAACTAAAAAGATATGAAAATTATTTTACATTAACGCCCAACTATTTCATACTTCTGAAAATAATTGGGAAGTATTAGTAAGATCATTATTTTCTCTTTTCTATAGAAACATTTAATACATATCTGATAATTTGCTGCTATCTTAATTATAATTATGCACACAACAAAAAAAAAAAGGCAAAAGCGGTGAATTAAACAAATCTTTTAATTAATAAAACTTAATCAACAAATATTAATCATGTTTATATATTCCTCGTTACTGAAATTATTAACCATTTTGCACTAACATACTTTGACGTTTAATGAATTGGCATTTAAACGAATTGTAACGTCAACTTGTTTCTATTGATATTTTTGTTTTTAGGCGGCTCTCAAACATGTGGATAGTAATTTTTGAGCATGAGAAAAAAATTTAAATAGCCGTGTAATGTAATATATTACTATTAATTATTTTATCTAAACATTGTTTCTCTAACTTTAAGGAATTCCCCATTTCTATTTAACATATAATTAAATGCTTTACTTTGTAACAACTGGTTATTAACTGATTCACCTTTAATTTGCTGTAACTTATTTGGTACTGAATTTTCTTTCAAAGATTATTGAGGAAGACACATTATTATTAGAAGTGTTTACAAAAAAGTTTGATACATTTTCAGAAAATACATCTTATATCCTCATCTTACCAAATAGTTCGGTAAATTCTAAAGAACTTTTTTTGTTTTGTGTGTAGGTTACAGCATGATTGTTATGGTAAATGAAAGAATGTTTCTTTTGCAAATCTGCTCTCACCGCAAACATGAAAGTATCAACTTCCTCCCTAATGTCTTCATCCGTCAAAGGAGCCCCATCATAAGTCGACCTCATCAACAGATCCAAGAAGGCCATCCGCTTCTTAATCCCCAGCACACTGAACTCTTCCTCTTCTTGCTGTTGTTCCTTCGGTCTGTTCTTTGCAGCTTCCTCATCTTCTTTCGCTATTTCCGCTTTGCGTTGTGCTATAAGCGCGGTAGTGAACCCGTGGAGAATATTTAAAGAGTCGATCTGGACCTTGTAGGTGTTGGAGAACATGAAAGGAAAATCGAATTGTTTCCAAGGGGAAAAGGTTCGTTCGAGGATGACGTTGCAGGCGGTTTGGACTGCTTTGACGTACTCGGATTCCGAGTTGCGCTGGGCGTTGATGGAAGTGCCCATTGCGGTTTCTGGAAGAAATATATTACAGAGATTCTTACACACAGAGAAGTCGAGTTAGTTGAAATAACAAGAAAAATTCAATAAAAAAAAATAGTTCAGTTACTTTACTGAAAAACTCAGTTGTATACTATGTACAATGGGCGCATAAACCATAAACGAAATATGACATATTTATATTAAAATCGTGTAATACTTATGCAATAATTAGTAGTAAAGTACTTTTTTTCTTTTAAACATTTTGCAGTAAAGCAATATAACGAATTGAACATATTTTGACGTCACAAGTATTTGCATTGTACTATTGGCCAGATATATGAAAATTGCAAATCGCGCGTCTGCCGCTGCCTCCAACGCCTATTGTGGGCTAAAATAGAACTACGAAATGTCATTTCATATTTTTGTTTGTTGGTATTTAAGATTATATTTGTTGGGCTTCTATTACTTGTTTCATAATTTCACTGTTTTATTGTGCTGTGTTGAAAATCTATTGATTAAAATTGTGTTTTGAGGTTAGGTTACATCACTACTAGCGCCACTGTTCTCAAACTTTTGTTGTTATTTACTCGAATATCAAGTAAAATACTCTGAAAGTTGTCAAAGGAATTTTGTCTTAGTTTATATTAAGTTTAATTGTTGTAAATTAAGACTTATAATATGAAAATATTATTTTTATATTACAATAGTTATTTACATTTTACGTGCGGTAAGTTTAGTTTTACAGCGCGAAGTTTTATATTGAAGCACGAGGCGAAGCGGAGTGCTTTAATAAAACTGAGCGATGTATAATAAACTTAACGCACACATAATGTATTACATTTTCTGGCCGATATACCTACTACTTGAAAAGAAAGATTTCCATTTATAACCTAAAAATATGACAATTTAATAATTCCCGCATAGACTACATGAGCGATTCAAATGTTACCTACCTTTCTCGATATTCTGTATTACAATTCATTTAATATAATTAAAATATAATAAATCACCAATTCTCATCAATCCAATCAATCAGTTTTTTCTTTTGACATTTTATTAGTTATGTCATATTTACCAACTGTGAAATATCTGTACTTAGTTAGGATAACTGTTAAGAGATGGCGCTGCTGGCAAATGTCATTTTTATATAAAATTTTTAGTTTTATTTATTTCTATGTTACTTTATTTAACGATTTTTGCGGTAACTAGAGTTTTTTAAATCATTCTTTATTCTTACAAAGTTACTTTTTATTTTAATGGCCTCAAAAAGCTAAAAAATATCGGTGCGCGTTCCCGCACCGCGGTGTTTCAAAAATCATGAACACTGTAAAATCGTAGTTACCGCAAACCTAAATGATGGTTGTTTGTTATGTTTACAGTTCAGGAGGCCAGAAAATATATAATATCTACTATCATGGAAAATCGTTGATTTAGTGCCACTGGAGCAGTACCTGTGACGTCACACAAACGTCAAACAAACTTTGAAAAATCATTTCTCGGGTAATATATGAAATTTTCACATCGGGTTTTCACCGATCGTCATATATTCTAATAAAGTTTCATAAAAAAATTTTAAAAATTGGTTTATGGGCCCATTACATTTTCCAATTCTTCTAAACTTGTCTAATGTTTAAAATATTGTAGTAAGTAAAGTATAGAAATATTAAATATTACACTTTGTTTTACTTCAAAAACATTACCTAGCTATCATTTTATGTCATAATAAAGCAAAGATTAGAAAGTTAAATTGACTGAACGATATTATATTTTTTTCTCTTGAAATATTAACCATACAAAAGTGAACTTTTGAAATATGTTTAATTTTAAAAAGGGCAAAGTTTTTAAATCTTTTTAAATAAAAAAGAAATCATGTAAAATTTTTTTTGTTATCTATTAATTGTGAAGCACTATTTAAAGGTGCATTAAAACCATTAGTAGTCCGTGTAAGAAAGTGATTTCTCAGTCAATTTCAATCTAAATTTATAATTTTAAAGGTTTCTTTTTAAATTAATCTGTTATTAATTTCGCACAATAAAACAAAATAAAACTATTATTAATATCTAATAAAAACTTATTAGTAAATGCCAATAAATAATAAATGGAATAATTGCTTTAAGTTTATGTAAAAGCTATATTTAAAAATATATTAGTTTCAACTCTTTTTTCATAATTTCTCATAAAGATAAGAAAGCAATATATTATACCTTATTTACTAATATTAGCATGTATTTTCCACAAAAATCACAATAAGATTAATAAATACCAAGAATAGAATTTGTAAAAATAATTCTTACCGCATATTGTGTCAAGTGTATAAAGAGTTATGTATGGATATATGTCCACCGATTCTTTGTCGATGTTTTCTGATAATTTGTCGACGAGAATTTGACCACAGTTGTTGAAAACCTCGATGAACTGTTCCAACACTTTGAAATGGAACGCAGGCGTTATGATTTTCCTTCGTCTTCGCCATTTTTCTCCTATATAGAAATATAACTAATAAAATAAAAGCAGTAAAAAGTAAAATCGAACAATTTTTATTCATAATACCAAAGAAAAAAATATTAAAATTATATTTTATTAATACTAACCTCCAGCGACAAGCAGTCCACTACCCAGCCAGTTATGTAAAAATGTATAATCCTTAGATTTTTCGATATGCCTTGTGGAACTTAAAATATATTCCATAAACTTCACATCAGAAATCCAAAGATACGGTCTATTTGGTCCAACCCATAATTGGACATATTTTCCATATTTTTTCATGAATCCTTGTGTATTTTCCAATATTTCTGAAACATATTTCTTAAGTTGAGATCTTCAGTTTAAGTTTAAAATTAGCAAGGCTTCAGGAATCCAAATGAAAAGTTATTTATGACGGTACATGGGTTTTATTGGACATTTCGAGAGATAATAATTCCTTCTTCAGCAGAAAAAAATTTAATGTTAAATGTGGTTACATGTTGATTAATCAATTGGGTTAAAATAAATAATATAAAATAATCGCCAGCCATTGTTTTGAACAGTTTTAATTTTAATCTTTTCAATTTTACATTCATTTTATGATTTCATTATGTTAGACTTTCCCCTTCAAAGTGATTTATTTGAAATCATTCCGCTTTGTACCATTTATTTTAAACCAATTGACTTGTCATTAACCAACATGTATCCACATTTAAAATTTTTTTTTTTTTCTGCTGAAGATGGGAGGATTATCTTCCGAAACGTCCAATAAAGTTTAACTCGTGTACCATCACAAATAACTGTTCATTTGGATTCCTGAAGCCTTAGTAAATTTAAACTTAAACTATTATTATTTGGTTCTTTCATAATTATCGAAATAGAGATTTTAAGGTAAAGTTCTGTAAATAATTTATTTACATAACTTTACTATTTTTTATATCTGAATTAAGGTGAACCATACGGGCTGAAGATAGCGCAACATGAAGATAACTTTTTTAAAACAATATATCATTAGTATAATAAATGAAACATATAATGTTTTATATCTACATTTGTAGATAAAAGTCCAAAGTTTTGCAGTAAATTTTAAAAAGTTAATTTTGTCTCCAAATTATACATGAACAAAATTTTCAAAATAGTAAAATATATGCCACACATTCCCATGAACGACTACAGTAATGAAAATAATTTGTATATTTATGAATATGATCGTCTATAACATACTAAGATTATTTTTCATTTGAATTTACAGTTTTTGAGAAACAAATAAAAATATACCAGAAAGTGTGTTTTTTGGTATATTTTTATTTGATCCTCAAAAACTGTAAATTCAAATTGAAAATAAACTTAGTATGTTACAGATGATCATATTTATAAATATACGAATTATTTTCATTACTGTAATCGTTCATGGGAATGAGAAATACAGTATCAAAATTCCGAATTTTTGACCAACTAGACATCAATGAATATTTTTTATAGTTTAATGTTTTAGCTATCCTTTTCAACCACATATATAAATACTAGAATGTTCAAAGACCTTACTGTAATAATTGTTTTGTTTTTCGATAAGAATAATTGTAAGAAAGAATTTATTCAAATTTGAATTTACAAAACAAAATTCATGTTAGTGAACGAACCCAACGAAAATGTACTTTATCTGACATTGCAAAGTACAAGTCACTGTAAAAAATCCATAAAATATTGACGGTTGGGGGTTATTGGGACATAAAGAACATGAAAATAAATGAAGAATACAGAATTTGCTGTTTTTTTTTTAAATAAAGGATTCGTTCTTTCGACGCGTATGTTTGACCTTAAGCATATCTACTGATAAGGTAATTACCGTTGCAAAATAAATTATGGCCAACCAGCATTAAAGAAAATATAATGAAAGTGAAAACAAGAAAAAGAAATGAATGTCATTACTATTTTTTTATATACGAAGACGGTAACAGGACTAACTACTTTGTTCATAATATGCCGCTTGATGAGTGGGCGATTGTGAATTTATCTATACTATACATCACAAACGACTATTTTAAACTTATTATTTCTTTCTTATAAAAAGTATAAGGAAGTATTGGAATCACGAAAAAAAATCGCTGACGAGATTTTTGCGGAAATACATATTTTGACGTCCACTGAATCCGTTAAGACCAATTTCTCAATGATGTCTGTGTGTGAGGATGGATGGATGTCCGTGTGCGCAATATCTCATGAACAAGACAAGATTGGAATTTATAAGTTTCATGAAAAAATTAAGAGCTGAGTTGATTTTCAACAAAACCGGAAGAGGAAGTTTACTGAACATATGAAACATTAAATTCCATTTTTTTTTTTCAAAAATAGAATCAGCTGTGAGAAAAAGTTTCAAATAAAAGATGTTAGCAAAAATATTTGAAAAATAAAATGTTATTTGTACTTTTCTTGTACATGCTTCTAATTTTGAGGAAAACTAAATTATATATTTAAGAATATATTTCAATAATCTTAATGGAAACAAAAACTAAAACATTTTTAATATCTATTATGCCAAATAATTGTAAATTGTCAAAAATATGTGTCGGGTGAAATAGAAAAGTAATATTTGTATTATTAGTTAAAAAGTTTTAAAAACTAGATATTAATTAATTTTTATTTTAAAATAAATTCATAGTTACAATGAGAACAAACAAATAAACAGGTTTAACATCTATATATCAAATACATGTCAAAATAAAGTCATACGCAAGGAACAAGTCATACGTGTTCAGTTGGTTTTATTTGTATAAGAAAGTAGTGTGGTGTCCACGCCAGATTTTTTATATAATGATATACAGATTTTGTGTACAATGAACACTAAAATGGTACAGAATTATCTATATCCTAACCGGGAGTAGAATTTGAGACCCTCGGAAACGAAGTAGGATCATACCACTACGCTGGTTGTAGTAGGCAGTATGATCCATTTTGTTATTTATTACAAAGTCAATGAATTAATAAATTATTTTAAAATGCACTTATGATAGTGAGTATAGGAGCATTATATTTTTTTCAACAAAAATGTAATTTATTAGGTTAAACAACATGTTTGTTTTATGTTTATTTAAGGGTGCGTTTTGAAAGTAACACCCCCATAGAACAGTGTCAATATTTGGAAGTAAGATCAAATTTACCACTAACGAAATTTAGTTGGCAACACTGTATATGCAGCCTGTAGTAGTAAACTTCTTGATTATAGATGCGCTCTAGTAGAAAATTTGAAAATATTTAGTAGGTATTTACTTGTTCTTTTTTGTATTTGCACTATGAGAACTTGGCAACATGCGAGAGCGTGATAATCTGGCCATGCTGCACTCGAAACATGATCCACCGTTCATACTAGTCAGGTGAATATCGAATCCCCTTGCTCCACCATACTTCTGAGAAACGTGTGCCCAAAAACTTATCCAACCATAGCGCCGAAAATTTATGCGGAAAGAAGCTGAACTATTTCTAGTTTAGTTGAACGTCAAATACACTGTTTTTTATTTCCAGCTACATTAAGAAACTATAGTATATTTTTCAACCAAATTTTGTACACGTGAAACATATAATGATATCTAGTACAAGAGCTATTTTTAAATAAATACTTTGCTCAATTGCATATGATTTAAAAAATTATTAACATTAATATAGTTCAATTAAAAATAAAAATTATCTGATGTACTAGATCTTAAAAATACGATTTCAAATATGTAAGTAAAATTGTTTACGTATTATTAGTTTCCGAATGTAGCTGGAAGAAAAATTATTCATTTTACTGTGCAACCCGCTATACTGTCGAACGCACCCTTAAAGAGCAAAGAGATTATGAAATGTACAAAGCATTTATCAATTTTTTTGTGTATTCTGCAACAAGATAAGTACACTATATAGATATTAGTTGTGTATTTTGCTATGGCTTTTTCCACAAGTGATTTCTTTCGTTCGATCAGATGTTTCACTCGGCTGCGCCTCATTTCACAAACTTTTCCATTTACTCATAAAATGTCACTTATAACACATATCATAAATAACTATTATATTAGTTACATTTTTTAACGGTGACAAATTTTTACTACTCTTATTTGGTATACTAGTTTCATTTTAAACTGGAGGGATCGGCATAAAACGATTAAACGCCCCTGTCCCATATAACTACAATGAAAGCCATTAGTGCGGTTACCGCAAATCGCTTCACGATGGTCACAACAGGTAAAATATCAAGGGTCGTATTCAGCTTCAAATTACTCTTACTTTTTTCATATGATTGCAAATTAAAGATTAAAAATCCGGATTAAATTAAACAATTAGCAGTTATGTTACTTATTGTTCAATAACAAAATTAAATATCGTTATAATAACATATTTTTCCCATATTAAAGTGGCCAATAAGTACATACAGCTATTTGTACTTCTACTCCCGTGATAGTAAGGACAAATATATTTAAAAAAGAAAAAATCATGTGACAGCCGTGGATATGTGAGAATGAAGTTGCTGGTACGAGTAACAACAATATTCGTGAATTGGATGAAATTGTGTACTACGGGTCAAAATCAAGAAGTGAAATAAATTTATCTAAAATTAATTTACATGAACATGCACAAGAAATAGTGATCAACGTATACAGAAAGTGCATCAGTGAGTACGGCGAATTTCAAGCCATAAAAAAATAGACAAATTTTGTAAATTTGAAGAGGGCCAAGACCTAAAACGGCACAAAAATAATTGTGTATTGTTGTAAATATTTTATGTATATGACGAAAATGTGAATATAACATTTTTAATTTGAATTTGACATTTATCGTATGAATAAGGAAATATACTTATCTAAATATTGCAATTTTCTTGTTTTTGTATTTATTATATACGTACCGGCGAATAGGGTCGCACAACCCTGTGCGAACCTTGTGAAATCAGTTATAGCGGGTCATATTTTGAGTTCCTTTGTAAACGTAATTGCGGTGCATTTAATAGTTTTATGCCGATCCCTCCAAATTAAAATGAAAATAGTATACCTGTTGTGAGGGCCCAGCAGATAAGTAACCATTTATTTTTGCGAGCACTATACATAATATATCGCGAACAAAAAAAGACATAAACACACATGTTATCATCATCTTGCAGATTGCATTTAGAAACTACAAACGTGTTTATCGGTTACAAACTTACTTTCAAAATTTCTTAACCAGTCACAATACTTCTCTTACGTATACGAGACAAGTATGTGACGAGATGTAAAAATAAGTAAAACAATTTTATAAATAATTTAAATTTGCCTAAATCCGGGTCTGTTGCACACAACAGATTAATGTAACAGAGGATTGAGAAAGTTTGTTCAGTCGACTTGCAGTTGCGAATACATGACCGACATAATAACAGAGGTGAAACAAAAGAAAATTAAACTTGACAGCAATGCAAAAATGAATGAGAATACAAACATGTAACTTTACATACTCCAATTTTAAAACAAATTAATTACTTCAACGAATATGTAATGATTTATAGTAATAATATTAACATGAATGATTAATGACTAAAGTTATATGGGAACCAATGTGAACATTTATTTATTTTTAAATTGCTAATAAACTTTAATAGTTCGCAATATTTTAATATAAATATTTTATGTTTGTTATTGTGTTAAATAAATATTCAACTACAATGGGTATTATAAAAGTTTCTTCATAAAATGATGCTATTAATGATTCTCGGAACATAAACAATTCTTCATTGTGAATGGACATTCATAGTTCACGAAACCACTATTAAAAATTGAGAGCGGAAGCTATACGATATGAACATGACAAATATGTTGACATAACAATATGTCTCATCACTAGATGTTATTGAGAATAGTTTAAACATTTTGAATTATAATGTATGCGTATTTTGTTATACAATAGCTACTTACTTTACAAGTGGACAAAGTAAGGAATTACTCACGAGAGAAATTTTAGCACACGAAGTCGAAGGTTGAGTGTGATAATTTTATCGAGTGCGTAATTTCCATTTGCCCACGTGTGAAGTATAACGTTTTATCCAACATTGCTTAATAAATAGAAAATTTATTAAAGAAATATTATTTGACAGTGACATATACTTTAAATTGTATAAATTAAAATGCCAGTTGAAGTAGTTACCAAGTTGTTGTGTGTTATTATTACTTTTATAACTCATTAGTGACTTTTCTCAAAATTATACCCACTAGTGGGTAATCTGTTACTGTCCTTGTTTAAAATTACCATAGTTATAAAGCATTTATTGAGAGTTGTTGGATAAATACATTTATTTATTTTTACTTCTAAATAAACAATATTTTATCAACAATTTAATTTTTTATAAAAAAGGGAAAAGTTAATACTGAAATATAAACAGTGATAAAGTTGTTTTTCTGTTTTATGAAATATGTTTATCCAACAACTCTCAATAAATGCTCTATAACTATGGCGATTTTAAACAAGCAAAGAAACAGATTATCCACTAGTGGGTATAATTTTGAGGAAAGCCACTAGTGACTAGTGAGTATTTTTTTATTTATAACAATAGTAATAACACCTTGGTATCTACTTCGAATGACATTTTAATTTAAAAATTTAAAGCATATGTCACTGTCAAATAATATTTCTTTAATAAATTTTTCATTTATTAAGAAGTGTTGGATAAACGTTATACTTCACACGTGGGCAAAGTGGAATTACCCACTCGGTAAAATTATCTCACTCAGCCTTCGGCTTCGTGAGCTAAAATTTCTCTCGTGGGTAATTCCTTACTTTGCCCACTTGTAAAGTAAATAACTATTATTTTACATGCAATTTATTATTTAATTTATCTATTAAAATGACTAAGAAATTTCTCTTAGTTTTTATTTAATAATTGGCAATGGTTCTTCATATAGTTCGAGGTTATATTGTAGACACGGAATTCTAAAAAATCGTATTTAGAAACTATACTTTATCAAGTTTACTTTTAATTATTTTTCGGCCACTGCACATAAATAATATTTTTTGCCGATTGAAATTAAAGATGACACTTCACGTACTGCTAACAGTCTGTAAAGTGTAATTTTTTCCCTAGGCTGTAAAATTATTTAACATAACAACCGCTCAACATATGCATAGCAACCGTCAATAAATACATAGCAACCGTACAACACATGCATGGCAACGAAATGTGACAGCGATAACCTTCAAAATATCTATATAAAATAATCACTAAATTAATATTAATTCCAAATCAGCAAAAAAATTGTGTTCAAACACAGATTTATAGCTTCGGCAGCATTCATTGCCTCGGCTTCGCCTCGTCAATGAAACGGTAAATCTGGTATTTTGATGCCTAGTTAAACAAATAACTATTTTCTACTCCTGTATAAATATATCCCCATTATTTCATTTTTTTCGATATATTGTAGTACCCATAATTCATTCTTCTCGACCAATCACGTAACCAGAAAACCATAATTCACGGTTATTTTAAAGACGTGATATGGATCATCAAGCAACAACCCCCTGACAATTGACATGCAGTCAGTTGTCATTATGTATTTTTATGTTGACGTTTTTCAACATGTGTTCGATCATTTTCAAAAATGATTTCCGATATTAAAGAAGTCAAAAAAGTATACTATTATATTCGAGATTATGGTCATTATTCACTCGGATAATTTACATCGCTAGCCTACAGCTCGTGACGCTAACTTAATCTTCGTTAGTAATGACTATCATAATCCCTCAAAATCCCTTATACTAAAAGGCTTAATTCCGGATCTATAGATTCATCTGCTTAGGAACCATTTGTACACAGACCTAGAGCCTACACGGTTTGACGGATTCGAGTGAAACCTTCAAAGGCACTTAAAGATCCTTTGGGAACACGTGCTTTTTATGAATTTACATTTTTATTACACATGATGTGCGAGATATTAAATAAATAAGGCGGGCATTTTTAAATCTAGTATGGGTGTGTAGCTTTTGTTGAATCAAACCCGTAGTTACCACTGTGAAATTTTTGTTGATTTCAATTGAATTGACAGTTCACTTTGAACAACTTGTCATTTTTGACAGTTTAGTTTGAAGTTTTTATTATACATTACTTTAATTGTAGACAAGGTAGATAAGTTTGGTAAATTTATTTGTGTTTAGAATAATTGAGCAAACATGTTTAGTATTTTGTAATTTTTGTAAATGTGAGTTTTTTTATTTACGTATTTATTATATTTCACATTCCATAGCACAGATGATTTCTTTTTCCATCTGGAAAAAAAAAATAATAACAGATGCCCTTGTTCGACAACTTTGTCGCTTATAGGCATTTTAGGCGGTAAAATTTAAATAATTTAATCCTATATACTAATCGGTTAGAATATTTCTCTATAGATTAGCCAATCTAGCAACCAAATTTGTACGCAGACCTACAGCCTAGACCGTTAGATGGATTTGGGTGAAACCTTCACTGGCATTTAGAGTTTGATTGGGAATAGGGCCTTTTTATGAACTCACATTTTTCTTACACATGATGTGCGAGATATTCAATAAATAAGGCGGAAATCAGAGTGCGTGGGCGTTGCTATGAATGTGAAATTTGTTGATTTTAAATGAATAACTGTATTGTAGTTGTAACTTTTCACAAAGTGTTCATCTTGTCATTTTTGACAGATCTATTCAAAAAATTAAGTATAAATTATATTAAATGAAGACAAGTTTCAGAAGTTTCGTAAATTTATCTGTGTTTAGAAAGTAAATGAATGAGCATACATGTGTACTATTTTGTAAATATTTTAAAAGTCTACCAAAAAAATTAAAATTGTAGCTGTCACTTTTCACAAATTTGTGTGCACTTTGTTATTTTTGACAGTTCATTTTGAAAATTTTAGTATAAGTATAATAGATGTCTCGCCCGTAAACATCAATGCTTTTAAGCGTTTTAGGCGGTAAAATTTAAATAAGTTAATTATTTATCTAAAACAAAAAGGATGAAAATTATTTTCAAGATTGTTTTAAATATTGTTAATAAATTTCAGAATTACCTTTTTAAACTAAATTCGTAGACAAGAAGCTATTATAAACGATTGTCAATTGTATTTTATAAATGTTATTTTAATCCTACCGTGTTTGGTTTCTAATTAATAGTTTCACGGGATAGATTTAAACTTAAATGTCAGAATGTTATTTTGGACGATCGTCTATTGTTTTCTATAAATACTATTTAAATCTTACCGTGTTTGGTATCAAATTAAAGGTCTCGCGGAGGAGATTTGAACGCAAGTGTCAAAACGTTATTATGGATGATTGTCAATTGTTTTTTCTAAATGTTATTTAAAACATACCGTGTTTGGTATCAAATTAAAAGTTTCACTGAGTAGATTTAAACTCAAGTGCCAAAAAGTTATTTTGGACGATCGTCTATTGTTTTCCATAAATACTATTTAAATCCTACCGTGTTTGGTATCAAATTAAAGGTCTCGCGGAGGAGATTTGAACTCAAGTGGCAAAACGTTGTTTCGGACGATTGTCAATTGTTTTTCATATATGATACCGTGTTTGGTATCAAATGAAAGGTCTTCCGAAGGAGATTTGAACTCAAGTGTCAAAAAGTTATTTTGCACGACTGTCAATAGTTTTTTATAAATGTTATTTAAAACATACCGTGTTTGGTTTTAAATTAAAGGTCTCAGGCGTGAGATTTAGGCTCAAATGTTGTTTCGGAAGATCGTCAGTTGTTTTTTTATAAATGTTATTTAAATTATAACATGTTTGGTATTAAATGAAAAGTCTCAAGGAGGAGACTTACACTCTAATGTCAAAAAGTGATGACATGGAAGCGAGGAACGAAGTGACGAGTTTCCTTCGCCGATGTACTGACATGGATGCGAGGAACGAAGTGACGAGCATTCTTCGCCAAAGTACTAACTTGGGAGCGAGGAACAAAGAGACTACTCAAATTATTTCTCTATATTTTTAGATGTAATCTTCTTCAGGGACGCGGAGCCTAGGGGTCAGACCTGCGAAGCAGGTCGGACCGCTAGTTACTTATCTAATATGAAATGGTTAAAAATTATTTTGAAGATAGTTTTAAATATTTATAATCAATTTCAGAATTTTCTTTTTATCTAAAATTGTCAAAAAGAAATGTTGAACGATCGTCAATTGTTTTTTATAAATGTTATTTAAACTCAAGTGTCAAAAAGTTATTTTGGACGATTGTCAATTTTTTTTTATAAATGTTATTTAAATACTACCGTGATTGGTATCAAATTAAAAGTTTCGCGGAGTAGATTTCAACTCAAGTGTCAGAAGTTATTTTGGACAATCGTCAATTGTTTTTCATAAATACTATTTAACTCCTACCCTGTTTGGTATCAAATAAAAGGTCTCACAGAGGAGATTTAAACTCAAGTGTCAAAAAGTTTTTTTTTGACGATTGTCAATTGTTTTTTATAAATGTTACTTAAATCCTACCGTGTTTGGTATCAAATTATAGGTCTCGCGGAGGAAATTTAAACTAAAGTATCAAAAAGATATTTTGGTCGAGTGTCAATTGTTTTTTTATAAATGTTATTTAAATCCTACCGTATTTGATATCAAATTAAAAGTTTCACGGAGTAGATTTCAACTCGTATCAGAAAGTTATTTTGGACGATCGTCTATTGTTTTTTATAAATACTATTTAAATTCTACCCTGTTTGGTATCAAATTAAAGGTCTCTTGGAGGAGATTTACACTCTTAGGTTAAAAAGTACTAACATGGAAGCGAGGAACGAAGTGACGAGCTTGCTTCACCGATGTACTGACATGGATGCGAGGAACGAAGTGACGAGCATTCTTCGCCAATGTACTGACATGGAAGCGAGGAACAAAGGGACTAACTCAAGTTATTTTTCTGTATTTTTAGTTGTAATCTTCTTCAGCGTCGCGGAGCCTAGGGGTTAGACATGCGAAGCATGTCGAACCGCTAGTCCAATATACTATTCGGCAATATCCACTCTATATTTTAGCCAATCTAACAACGGCCATCGGCCACCTCTACAGCCTAGACGGTTTGATGTATTTAGGTGAAACTTTTTTTGGGTGTTAAAGGTCCCTGTGGAACAGTGCCTTTTGCATGTCTCATATTTTTCTTACACATGATGTGCCAAATATTAAATGCGAAAGACATTAAATTTTTCCATCAAGGGGGGCCTCGTATTCCGTGTAGTTTATGTTAAATAAACACGCGTTGCTACCACTGTTAAAAATTCAAAGATAAAGGGAATTGACAGTTCACTCTGAAATTAATTTTGTTATTTTTAAATTGATGTTTAAAAATTTAACAAAATATTAAACATGTACTTTAATTTATTCTAAACAGAAATAAATTTACCATACTTATCTAACTTGTCTACAAATAAAGTAATTTATTTTTACAATTTCAAAGTGAACTGTCAATACACTTTATCTTTAATTGTTTGAAAAAAAGAATGACAACTTGTCATTTTTGACAGTTCACTTCGAAGTTTTAATTATACATTACTTTAATTGTAGACAAGTTAGATAAATTTGGCAAATTTATTTGTGTTTAGAATAATAGTGCGTACATTGTTTACTATTTTGTAATTTTTTTAAATGTGAATTTTTTTTTATATTTTTTTCAAATTCAAAATAAATATGACAGATGTCTTTGTTCGTCAACCATGATTCTTTTAAGGATTTTAGGCGGTAAAATTCAAATTCTTATCTAACACAAAAAAGTTGAAAATTATTTTTCACTTCATAGATGGTTTCTTTTCCGCGTCAAAAAATACACAGATGTCTCTGCTCGACAACCTTGATGCTTCCAAGTATTTTAGGCGGTAAAATTTAAATAAGTTTATTACTTATTTAATATAAAAAGATCGTTTTAAATATTTATTTTATTTCAGAATAATTTTTTTTATCATGAGTTGTTTTTCATTTCTAATACTGCCGTGGTTAGTACTAAATTAAAAGTTTCACGTTCGAGATTTAAAATAAAGTGACGATTGTCAATTGTTTTTTACAAATATTATTTAAATCCTACTGTGTTTGATATTGAATTAAAGGTCTCGCAGAGGAGATTTGAACTCAAGTGTCAAAAAGTTATTTTGGACAATTGTCAATTGTTTTCTATAAATATTATTTAAATCATACCGTGTTTGGTATTGAATTAAAGGTCTCGCAGAGGAGATTTGAACTTAAGTGTCAAAAAGTTGTTTTGGACGATTGTCAATTGTTTTTTATAAACATTATTTAAATCCTACCGTGTTTGGTATTAAATAAAAGGTCTCGCAGAGAAGATTTTAACTCAAGTGTCAAAAAGTTATTTAGGACGATTGTCAATTGTTTTTAATAAATATTATTTAAATCCTACCGTGTTTGGTATCAAATTAAAGGTCTCGCGGAAGAGATTTGAACTCAAGTGTCAAAAAGTTGTTTTGCACGATCGTTAATTGTTTTGTATATATGTTATTTAATTCCTACCGTGTTTGGTATCAAATTAAAGGTCTCGCTGAGGAGATTTGAACTCAAGTGTCAAAAAGTTATTTTGGACGATTGTCAATTGTTTTTTATAAATATTATTTAAATCCTACCGTGTTTGGTATCAAATTAAAGGTCTCGCGGAAGAGATTTGAACTCAAGTGTCAAATAGTTGTTTTGGACGATCGTTAATTGTTTTGTATATATGTTATTTAATTCCTACCGTGTTTGGTATTCAATTAAAGATCTCGCAGAGTAGATTTGAACTCAAGTGTCAAAAAATTGTTTTGGACGATTGTCAATTGTTTTCTATAAAAATTATTTAAATCCTACCGTGTTTGGTATTAAATAAAAGGTCTCGCAAAGAAGATATATGTTATTTAAATCCTACCGTGATTGGTATCAAATTAAAAGTCTCATGAAGGATATTTCAACTCAAGTGTCAAAAAGTTATTTTTGTAAATCATCAATTGTTTTTTTATAAATGTTATTTAAATTCTTACGTGTTTGGTATTGAATTAAATATCTCACGGAAGAGATTTAAATTGAAGTGCCAAATAGTAGTAACATAAAAGCGAGAAACAAAGTGACGAGCTTGCTTTGCCCATGCACTGACTTGAAAGCGAGGAACGAAGTGACGAGCTTTCTTCGTCAATGTACTGACATGGAAGCGAGGAACGTAGTGACGAGCTTGCTTCGTCGATGCACTGACATGGAAGCGAGGAACGAAGTGACGAGCTTTCTTCGTCAATGTACTGACATGAAAGCGAGAAACGTAGTGACGAGCTTGCTTCGCCAATTGTTTGGTATTAATTGGAAGTTATTAAAGACTATCAATTTATATTTCTACATTTTCAGTTGTACAATAAAAAATTTTCATTTTGATGCTACTTTTACTTTAAACTAGGAAAAGTCGCTATTACACGACAAATTTATTAAAAATAAAGTAAATGCATTAAATTTGTCGACAATGTAGGGTGCAATTTATTATATATTATTATTGACGGTTCTTTTAAATTGACAAGATAATAATAGAAATGTCAGATTTAGAGAAGTCTTTGTAACATAATCAAATTTAATAAAAATAAAATAAAAATATGAAATTTTGAGAAAAAAAAGTTTCCAACCTTTTTTTTTATTTTACTTGACTTTAGATTAAGTAACTTTGGTATTACACGATCAAATTTAGTAATAATAAAGTAAATCCGTCAAATTTGTCGACAAAAGAGAATGCAAATTATTGTACATTATTATTGATATTTTAAAATTACCAATAGAAAAATCAGATTGACAAAATTATTTATCACATGATCAAATATTAATTAAGTTGTGTTTGATTTAATTATTTTTTAAAATCACTTTTTGGGTATCCAAAAAAAGATGTCGAATAGACGGGACAAATGATAATATAAAAATTGGCGGCTGTCGAATATTTTCATAAAAAACATCACAAAAATATAGTGTTTGGTATCAAATGAGAATCTTGAATAGACAAGTTAAAATTTTTTTGCTTTGATTGTACTTTGAAATGTAACTAACAAGATAACGTAAGACTGGTTGGTTGGTATTACACGATCAAATTTTATACCTAAAAATTTTAAAAACCGCGAAATTTAAATGAAAAAAATTCCATTACAATTTCACGATTTTATTCTACTTTGACGTTAGATTAGGTAAAGTCGACAATGTGGAATGCAAATTATTATACATTATTATTGGCGGTATTTTTAAATTGCCAAGAAGACAATAGGAATGTCAGATTGGCAAAATATTTGTTATATGATCAAATATTAATGTAATTTGTGTTTAATTTAAATTCTTAAATTTTTTTTTTTTAGGTATCTAACTTGTGGTGTATGAAATAAAATGTTTTAAGAGTTCCCAGATAATCATTTTTTTTTAAGTCACTTGAAATCTATTGCAAGGGTAAAAATTCAAACACTTGGTCTTGGTAATACGAGTATCCACGGAAAATTTAATAATTGTGTGTGTTGTAATTTTTTTCGCAAACCGATTCTGATCGGCAATTATTTTTCCTTACAATTCATGAATATTTGCGACCTGTGGGGTACCAAGTAAAATGTTTTAGAAGTGAAATATTGAGCCATCTTTATTATAAATCAGTACGATTGGCAAATGCTATTCTGAAAATTCCCCTAAAGCTAGCTTGTGAAGTATTAAATGTAACGTTTCAGGCTCAAAATGTTGGAAAAAGTATTGATGAACCTTCTTTATCACAAATAATTACGATCAGCAATTGCTTTTGTGGAAATTACTAGAAACTTAACTTAGGGATATTAAATGAACTGTTTTAGGGATGGGAAGTTAAGAGACACTGACATGAAAGCGAGGAACGAAGTGACGAGCTTTCCTCGCCATTGTACTGACATGAAAGCGAGGAACGAAGTGATGTGTTTTCTTCGCCAATTTACTGACTTGGAAGCGAGGAACAAAGAGACTGCTATCTTCTTTAGTGTCGCGGAGCCTAGGGGTCAGACCTGCGAAGCAGGTCGGACCGCTAGTCCTATATACTAATCGGCGTGGGTCTGAACTGTCACTCTATAGATTAGCCAATCTAACAACGGCCATCGGAATCGCCTACAGCCTAGACGGTTTGATGTATTCAGGTGAAACTTTTTTTGGGTGTTAAAGGTCCCTGTGGAACAGTGCCTTTTGCATGTCTCATATTTTTCTTACGCATGATGTGCGAAATATTAAATGCGAAAGACATTAAAATTTTCCATCAAGGGGGGCCTCGGGTTGCTACGAAAGTGTACTTTGTTGATTGTAGTTGTAACTTTTCACAAATTTTTGTTCAATTTGACATATATGACAGATCTGTTTGAAATTTTCAGTATAAATTACTCTATTTCTAGACAAGTTGAAGATGTTTTGTAAATTTATCTGTGATTAAAAAAAATGAGTGAACCTGTGTACTATAATGTAAATATTTGAAAAGTCAATTTATAAAATTTAAGTTATAGCTGTCACTTTTCACAAATATGTGTGCAAGTTTAATCATTTTTAATTGAAAGTTTTTTAGTATTTGAACATTAATGTAATAAATTATAATAGTTAATCTATTTGTGCAATGAATTTGAAGAAAATTTATATTTTTAAAGTGTTCTAATTTTTTGACATTTTAGCTTAAAGATGTAAAATAAAATCAGCAGTATATAAGTAAATATAAATGTATATCTGCTGCATATATATTCCTATAGTTAATAGAAGTAATAAAATAATTATAATTTATTAATTGCAGGCAAAAAATGTTAATTTGAGTTTACATAACCTAAAATAAATCCTTTTGGCATTATATTTTATAATTCTGTTGTATAATTAATGAACGTCGTACATGTTTAATAATACAAAAGTGTAAAAATTGCGGTATACCGAACGCTGGATAGATTTCAATAACGAACGCACCCAAAGTGTCAGTGTACAGTGTTGCGAGTGCATGTTTCCATTGATTGATCGTATTAATCGGTCAGTACACTGGTACACAATACTTAAGAAAATTCAGATCATTATGATCACAAATGAAAGCACAATTATACATAATGGAGAATTGAGGTGTTACTGATTGTGACAATGATAATTCTGTTGAATCAAAATTTCTCAAAGATTAATTTCCAAGTTTGAATAATTTAAGAGACACATTTCTTTATAATAACGCAATGGAATGTAACGCTTCAAAAAATTTATGTTGTTTCATAATCCAGGTATGTAAAATTATATAGAGTGTGATATATAAATTACATTTTACTTAAATTTTGACAGGTCAATTTAAAACCAGAAATGAATATTTATTAAGTTTTAATGCGTTCAGGTAAACTTAACTGGCAGTACTATAATGATTTAAGATAAATATTTGTTTAAATATCTATAGAGTGTAATACATGCACATTTATTGCAGATATTTTTAACAAAATGATTTGAAGATAAATTTTGACTAATGTTTTGATACAGACAGAAAAGGCTGGTAATTGCTCAGTGTGTTGTACTACTAAAACAAAGCTAAACCATTTAGATTATTCTATAAAACCCCAAGTTTGTTAAATAATACATTAAAATGTGATGTATAACTTCATATCTAACCTAACTTTTTGCCAGTCTGATTCGAAACCGTAATGAACTAAAGTTGAAATTTACCAAGTTTTAATGTATTCAGACAAACTTAATTAGTACAATAATGTACCTATTTCAATAATTTGAAGGTAGGTATTTATTTATATAATAGCTATAGTTTATATAATAGGCATTTTTATAGGTCTTTGTACCAGTTATGACAGAATCAAGAAAAGACATACGTCATTCTTTGTCAATCGACATACGTCAAATTTATTTTAAAACGACATATGCTTATTAAAGCTAAGAATGCTTATACACATTAAAAATATTCTCTATAATGTGCAATTTGATGAGATAGAAAACTGCAGAGGCAAGACAAAATTATTGGAAAATATGTTTAAATATTGCAAAATAAATTATTTAAAAAGAAAATAACACATAATTTAAAAAGCTGATTACTAAACTATCAAATGACGGGAGATAGTAACTTTGTAAGATTGCTGAATGCTATTTGTCCAAAGTTACAAAACATAACCGATAGTGCTGCTTTTTGCGGCACGGCAGGAAACTACACTACAGGAACTGGTTCACGTGTATGGCGCGGAAATTAAAAAAATTTAATTAAAATGTTTATCACAAATTTTATTTTATTTTTCACCAGCACGTTATCAAAATTTGACATTTACATTAGAAATATGTTTTTAATTTTCTTTGGAAAATGAAAATGATCTTTGGGTCACTATTTTAAATTACAATGAAATTAAAATAATTTATTTTATGTAATTTAATACTCATAATGCCATCTCTTAAGTTGGCAGGAAACTAAAGTGCCTCCCATATTTTAATCAGTACATTGTTGTAATCAAGTGTATTGTTGTAATCAACACGAATATATTGCTGTATTCAATATATGTACATTGTTGTAATCGATATGAGTATATTGTTGTAGTCCGTGCATTTTTGTAATCAAAACATTATTGTCATTAATACATTGTTGTAATCAGTACATTATTGTAATCAATTATTATTACAATTATTGTATTATTGACGTGATCGTATACGGAATACATTGGTGTATGATGACTGTGAGATTGTGAAGAATGTTGTTAAAAAAGTGGGAGTGAGTCAGTTGAGGTGGTTTGGACATGTTGAGCGAATGTCGAATGAAAGGTTGGTGAAACTGATATATGTGAATGAGATTGAAGGTGAACGATTGCGCGGGCGTCCGAGGAATAACTGGTTGGGTATGATTGATGGTTTGTTGCGTGAACGAATGATTCCGAGTGTGAAGAATAAACGAGCATGTATGAATCGCACTATGAATGTGGACGAGGCGAAAGTGGTGTGGAGGAGATTGATTGCTGGTTGACTGTGTTTCTGGGTTCGTGCTACCCCACTAAGTGGGACATAGCGTGATGTTATGTATGTATGTATGTACAATTATTGTAATGAACGCAAAAATAGTTATAAAACGTTTTGATGAATTGGTGAGTCAAACATTAACGAATTATTTTAATGTGAATAAGAGACTGATTTGGCAGACTGTAAAGAGATAGAGAGGTGGGAGTATAAGACCAGTGAATCAGATGTTAGAATAGATGGTGTGAGTATTTTAAGGAATTGTATGGTGGTGTAAATGGAGTGAATAATAAAAGAAAAAATAGAATAAATGTTAAAAACGTTGAATGGGATATAGATGAAGGTGACGTCAGATTTGCATTGATGCGTCTAAAGAATAGTAAATCTCCCGGTATGGGTGGTATAACAAATGAAATGTTGAAATATGGTGGTGAAAGATTATTTGATTGGTTAGTTTATTTGTTCAAATTTTGTTTGAAACTGTGCGTGGCTCCTGTCATTTGTCCTTTATTTAAAGTCAAAAGCAGTTCATGTGAATGTACAAATTTTCAAGCGATAAGTTTGTTCAGTGTGAAAGGGAAGTTGTATGGAAAAATTCTAATTCATAAGGCGCGAGCCTTAACAATTTCTAAGTTTAGTGGTATGCAAGGAGGTTGATAAGGACAAAAAGGTGTTCTGTTGGATGTACTTGTAAAGTACGGTATTGATGGTAATTTGTTGGGAGCGATTCGAGCGTTGTATGAAGGAAGTGAGACAACGGTGAGAGTTGGTGGTAGATTCAGTGATTGGTTTCGTAGATGTTGGTGAGAAACAGGGTTGCGGAATGTCTCCTGGGTTGTTTAATTTGTATATGGATGTGTTGTTAGGAAAGGCACTGAATGGAAAGGATGGTGTACGTATGGTGCCTGCGTTGGCTTATGCGGATGATGTTGTTGTGTTTGCTTAAACTGAGAAGCAATTGAGAAGAATGATTGTGAGCATAAATGAAGCAGGGAAAGGTTTAAATCTGTTGTTGAATGTCGATAAATGTAAAGCGTTGGTGTTTGAGAAGAATAATTCGGTGACTGGTTGTAATGTTTCAGGGAAATGCATGAAACTGGAACAAGTGAATAAATTTGTATATTTGGGTAGTATGTTTTCGAGGGATGGACGTATTGACCGGGAGATTGAAAGGCGGGTGTCTACAGGGTGCAAAGTATTGGGTGCTCTGGGTACATTTGCTCGAAACGTGAATGTATCTAGAGATGCTAGATTGAGTGTTTATAATGGTGTGTTAGTGCCTACAATGATGTATGGTACTGAATGTTGGGTGTGGATAAAGAAGCATGTACGACGTATCCCAATACACTGGTGTATGGTGAGTGTCAGATTGAAGAAGAATGTTGTTAAGAAAATGGGAGTGAGTCAGTATGTATGAATCGCATTATGAATGTGGACGTGGCGAAAGTGGTGTGTAAGAATATGAATTTTAGAGGAGATTGTTGGTTCGTGCTACCCCACTGAGTGGGATATAGTATCATGTTAAGTATGTATTTATGTATGTATGTGTGTTTTTTCATGACTTGGAAATTGACATAAATTTAGATTGGAATTTCATAGAATTCAATTGTTCCTAACTGGTACTGATTTAATATGAACTAATGAGATTAATTAGTAGGAGAACTATCTATCTATCAATCGTTGAATAAGTTAGTTTGTAATCTGAAATTGCAACTCTATATATTTTGTAGATTAAATATAATTATGTCAAATATATAAGCTGACTAAATTATATTTATCTATCTACTGGACTTGCAGCTCCATATTTTCTCTTAGCCTTAGTTGTAATTAACCGAGAGTCGTAGATATTTTATAAGTAATTATATGATTTGTAATAAATTCAGTTTATATTGTAATTACCAATTATTTTTGTGATCTGTATTTCATCTAAGTTATCCACAGTGGTATTTAAAGGATCACCTCGAAGTGAAAATATTTTGCAATTATAAAATGTGTCACAAATTGTACTTCTCGATTTTGAAATCTGCATTTGCAGAACTAGAATTCAATAAAATTAAATTTGTCGTACACTATTATTGGGATTTAAAATCGTACAACTCATAGCATGAACTGGGTCATATTATTTAGAGTTCAGTATTCAGTAGCGTGATGGTAAATGACAAATGAAACCTTTAGGTCGATTGTCAATTGTATTACTCCTACACTTTTGGACCCGTTGTTTTGGATGATTGTCAATTGTTTTTTATAAATGTTTTAAATCCTACCGTGTTTGGTATCAAAATGAAGGTATTATGAAGAATATTTAAACTAATGTGTCAAAAAGTTGTTTTGGACGATTGTCAATTGTTTTTTATAAATGTTATTTAAATCCTATCGTGTTTGGTATGAAATTAAAGTTCTCACGAAGGAGATTCAAGATCCAAAAGTACTAGCATGGAAGCGAAGAACGAAGTGACGAGCTTGCTTCGCCGATGTACTGACATGGATGCGAGGAACGAAGTGACGAGCATGCTTCGCCAATGTATTGACTTGGAAGCGAGAAATGAAGAGACTACTCAATTTATTTCTCTATATTTTAGTTGTAATCTTCTTTAGGGTCGCGGAGCCTAGGGGTCAGACCTGCGAAGCAGGTCGGACCGCTAGTAATGTACTATTTTGCAAATTTACTAGAAAATGTGTTTCAAAATATTGTAGGAAATTTTTTTAATATAAAATGAGACTATTTTAAATTCTAAAATATCTCTGAATAAAATGGTATTAAAAATGGACTAATTTCATAAATAACAAAACAATTTTTAAGGTTTGATTTATTCCTGTTTGTTTCAAGTATAAGTATCATAATTATGTCGTACCGTAACAACTTGGTAATTGTGACAAAGATAAATCGTTTTTTGACAGGTAATGAAATATTCTCCATTAAACATAATGTTTCAATGCGATTTTGTCACCATTAGCAAGTTACTATGACAACAACTTTGGCTAGTACCACGAGCTCTGTTTTTGAGTATTTTAGCGCTGTACAACGTTCTAAAATTATTTTATAAAAATTATTTCAAATTAAAGTGGTGAATAATATACTTCTCTGTAATTTCTATACGAAGCATTTTATATAAAATAATTTTAGAACATTGCACAGCGCTAAAACCGAGTCTAAAATAATTATCTTAAAACACCAAAAAATAGAGCTCGTGGTACCAAGCCTTTGATAGAGAATTGGGCCAATTGTTAGTTTTTCAAATTTTTAATTTAAGTTTGAAACAATTGGGCATAAAATATAAGAACTTGTGAGACGACCGAAATTGAATATCATGATTTATCAAATCTTTAAACTGAAATGTAAAATAATACTTTTGTATCAAATGAAATACGAGATTTCGACAGCGCTTTGCTGGCTTCTTCAGATTAATAAACACATTACCCAGACATCTTAAACTTAGAAAGCGAATCGAATATTTGACAGTAACATAAACTGTTTTGTGTGACACATAAAAACAATCAAAATATTTTACTCACCAACACTATTCCTTCCCAAGTCCAAAGCGTTACCGAGTAGGAAAGAACTTTTCGGTCCAGGAAAATGTGCAATGCTTCTGTATCGCCTTTTCATCTCTAGTATCCACATGAGAATGATCAGGATAAAGGTAACTAGTCCTATAACTAATGTGAACCACATGTCTGCTGTGTTAGAACGCCTAGTAGTCCAAGGATAGTGATGGTTTGCCGGCTTCTGACGGACTGAATACGAACGGAATATGCGAAAGTTAAGCGATGAATGATGTGTGAATGTAAGCCAGTGTTATCTTGAAGTTTGTGGAAAGTGGAGACTGCAGACGCGGACTCAGGAGAATTTAAAATTTAGAAATTGAATTTAGTAAGGAAATTATGCATGGTATTATATGAATAAAAATGTTGGACAAAATGAGAAGCGAAATAATAAGATAATAGCCAATCTCGGTGGCGTATTGCCTATGCCGCTAGCAGGGCCTGATTAACCCTATAGTCTATATAGGCTACATAGGCAAAACCTTGGGGCGTATCGAGAATGCCGGAGGGCGATTTTTCTCAGCATTAAACGGGTATTTAAGTTTTTCGACAACAATCACTTACAGCGCTTTCTATACTGTTTATTGAGAATTATTTTTACCCAAACCCGTTCTTTGAAAACATTGTTGAAAGGTTTGCCAAAACCAAAACCAGAAAACGAAGCATCATATAATTATTTAATAAATAATATTACAAATGTTTCGTTCGATTTTTATTGATTAAAAACTTGAATCTAAATATTTTTTTTTTTCTTGCGAGAAGACAAATAGGGTCGCCAAGCTTAGGGGCGGCTGCAACCTAAATCAGGACCTAATCACTAGCTTAGCACGCCAGGAATCGTGGGTTCGAATCCCACTGAAAAGCATGGTCGTTTGAGTTCACATAAGTTCACTAGCATCCACTGATTAAGCGGCATATGACCATCTTCATAAAAAAAATTAGAGAATAGTCAATACTAAAGACAACTTGCATGGTGGGGCCACATGCAAAAAATGAATGAAGTGAGGCAAATTTGGATGTCGTGAAGGAAAATAGGGATCTTGGAATACCAAAAGATATCTGGAATACTATTATCAATAAAATACTGAAAAAAAGGAACTTTACACTGCAGGATGCACGAAAAATGGCGATGAATAAGATTTTTTAAATGTTTACACCTTATACCGTACGGTAGAAGGGTTCTTAACTATACCGTGTGTCCCACGTAAAGGTTGGCATAGGCAGTTAACATGTAAAATCAGTTTTTTGTAAATAAAAAGTGTCCGGCAAAAAATTATGCATCCAAATTTTATATCACAATACTGCCAATATTACTACATCTTATTTAATACAGATTACTTTATTTTGATACCGCAATTTAATGAAATTAATAATAATAATTCCTAATTTTCCGCCTACTCTATTTATTGCTACTGACGTATAGTACCTGCAATTTGTTTTAAATATTTGAATCTGTCACTGTCAATTTCTGGCAATGGAAATTATTCAGCGTTCATTCCTGTGGTGTATTCAGATATTTTTCTTGCACTGCGCCCCCATAATACATTCTAATAATATTTACACGGTTCTCGACATTTAATGTATTCTTGATGACAGTGACAGATTAAAATATTTAAAACAAATTGCAAACACGGTATATGTATAATACAATTATGCGAGATTAATCGTTGCTTAAATAATCTTAGAATAAAACGAGAAATGTATAAGCGGAATAGGAATATAACTTTAATAAATGCAGGGTAACTCACCGAATTTTATATCATGAGATCCTCGTTGTAAGACACATAACTGGTAGTTCCCCTTCTACTAACTTCTTTGGCGGTCATAAATTGACGTCTGGTATCTATACTTCATGTATAAAAAACATATCTCTAACCGAGATCTTTGAAAGCAGAACGCCACACTCAAAATGGGTAAATGGTGTGCTGATATATTTATTTTTTACGTCGTAAAGGTTCATGAGAACAATATGCATAAAGTTTACTTAAATATATACTTAGATTATTTTCATATTATGAACAGCTACTAATAAAATATTTTTCAAAGCAAATGTATTGTTTAAAAGATTTTTCTATAAATTTTTTATAAAAATCGAACGCATCGAATTTCTGCGCGTAATTCTTTATCAGGAAACAAGTGAACAACATAAATAAGTGTCTAAGTAAAGTAACTAAGTGATAATTTTTTATACAAAACAGAGGAAGCCATGTCTTGTTCAACTCGTAGCCTTCATTGTAATCACTATATTTTCTGCTTGCAGGTTTTTATAGCTTTTATTATGAAATAAATTTGCTCTTAAAGTATTTATTAGTAGTACTAGTAGTATTCTAGAATATAATTTATCCATCTCATGTGACACTCTGTTTAGAGTAGATAAATCACAGCGACCTAAGAGAAAATGTTTGAAAATTGTTGGCTGCAGAATCTAAACGATGATTTTATGATCCACAGTCCGGTGCATTGCCACAGGGCTATTTATTTCTTCGAAGATTGAAATAAATTAAAGAAAATCGCAATGTTAACAAATTCATTTTCATCGTAAAATAGATAATAATATTTAATTTTAAAATGTATTTCAATTTAATCTATGCGACACAGTTTATTATTCAATATCAAAGACCTACGATTTTTTATATTATCTCTGTCGGTAAATGCTAAATTCTCTATTGAAAAACAATGAGGTTTATTAAATTTCGGATTGCCATTAGGTACAGTTACATTTGTTTTTGTGACGAAAGTCTTTGTTGTTTATTTACTGTACATTTTATTAGCTCGTGATTATTATGGAATAATCTTTTGTACTTTAAAATTTTCTTTTCCAATGTAAAAATGCATTGTATTTAATTATATCTATGGTCAAATATTCATAACACAATTTTTATTTATTATAAAATGCAAAATTTAAAATCACGTGTATGTTTCATGACTGCACGAGAAACCTTTTTTAAATTGTTTTACTGCGTATTTTATAAAGGTATTTTACGTAATACCTACTTTAGAATTTTATAATTAGTTAATCAGCGAGTTGCTGACCATGAAAAAAGTAGATCTTCTAATGTTTACAACAAATCTCCGCTGTCCTTTCCTTTATTTTAAAATGTAATTTTAAATTTGTTAAACATCATATTTTTTTCACTACGAACTAACAATTTTTAAATAAAATTTTATTATACAAAGGTCCTAATCCACTTAGTTTCGTAATTAACAATGAATTAAATTTTCGTTAGATCTGTTTTAAATTTACTTTTTGAGGCCAGATACAATAATATAAGCCTGACCTAAAAGTTATGCAATACTGAATTAAATCAGTATTCGCTAAATTTATCGTATTTTTATTAAAGAATAAATTATTTTATTTTGTGTCATCTAATTTTATATTGCTTTCCAAGTTACATGATTTATTATTTGAAATTGTGTAGCACTCTTGAAACTTTGATCATATAACATTTCACTCATAATTTAGTCTGGAATACATTGTTTTTGACACTATCTATGACTCGCACTGCGTTGACATAGTTCGCATATCAAGGTCATTGACAGTGTTGTTAATATTACGTAATGAAGTTTTAGTTTTATCACCATAATGGCAAAATACTATTAGGTAATATCTAAAATACCACTCGTAAATTAAACATTAATAAGTAAATTGCCTTATGTACTTTAATCAACAATAGTTCTTTTTGCAAATAAATAAAATAATTTAGGAATTTTTGGATGTGATTATATTAATAATTTTTTTGTTAATAGTGATACACAGGACTGCAGTCTTTTGGCTTCATCAGAGCGAAGCAACTAAATACATTATTATCCTTAGATGGATTGTCAAGTCTTAAAATAACATTCATGAAATGTAACCAGTCGTTCATACGTAAAAAAAATATGTAGCACATTCTTTGACCAAACCGTAATGACATCACAGGAAGACGAACAAAATGCAAAATATTATAAAATGTCTTAAGACACATTACTTATAAGAAGAACAGGTTGCCTTCAGTATGGCGCAAAAGTATAGATAAACACAAATGATTCAAAATTTCAAAGGGACCGGGAGCAACGGCTCGACAAATGAATTTAATTTGACATTTCCAAATATCCCTGGATAATATAGAAAATTAATCAATTGCAATACATTACCCATTTCCAAGAAAAATAATTCTTGTATTCAATATTTACCGCTAGCTGTTAAACTTGATTGATTCCTCTTAATTCTTCTGATAATGCGAACTTAAGTTCTTGAAATACATATATGTAGATATTTTGTTTGTAGTTTAAAGATTTATGAGTTTGCTTTTTTTGATTAAAATATACCCAGTAGTTTAGTAGATAATGTATGAAGAAAACCATATAATGGCATATTATACAACAAGCATGAAATAGACATTCCAAACGAATTGTATGATATACTTTTGCTAGTTTTTACTTTCTTATACAAAGTATAAGGAAGTATTGGAATGGACGAGATATACATATTTTGACATCCACTGAATCCGTTAAGATCAATTTCTCAATAATGTCCGTGTGTGAGGATGGATGGATGGATGTCCGTGTGATCAATATCTCATGAACGAGACAAGATATATAAACTAAACTTGGAATTTATAAGTTTCATGAAAAAATGCAGAGCTGAGTTGATTTTGAATGAAATTGGAAAACCGGAAGAAGAAGTTTACTGGACGCACAAAACAATAAATTCCATTTTTTTTTTCAAAAATAGAATCAGCTGTGAGAAAAAGTTTCAAATGAAAGATGTTAGATGTTATTTGCACTTTTCTTGTATATGCTTCTAATTTTGAGAAAAACTAAATTATATATTTAAGAATATATTTCAATAATTTTAATTACAATGGGAACAAAAACTAGAACATTTTTAATATCTATATGTCAAACGTGTCAAATAATTGTGAAGTGTCAAAAATAAATGTCTTGTGAAATACTATAAAAGTAATATTTGTATTAGTAGTTAGAAAGTTTTGAAGATTAAATATTTCTATTTGAAAATAAATTCATAGTTACAATGAAAACAAAATATTAAACAGGTATCATTTCTATATCAAATAATTCTCAAAATAGTTATACACAAGGAACAAGTCATACGTGTTCAATTGGTTTTATATTTTTATATTTAATAAAGATGTATTCATTTCACTATTTCAATATGACAATAAGTATCCTAGCAACTAGCTGCAAAATAAAAATTAATCAATATAATTTTTCTTAAATGTCAAGTTTCCAGATTTTATGAGATAAAATGGAAAATATCATAGAAACAGCGAAAAAAAATTGAGGTGGCATAATGGCATATACATTTTTTATAGATTTGCGAAAATATTGGGAAACAACATCGTTTTTGACAGAATTATCAGTTATGAATTTGTACATACCTCACGTTGTCTATAGTTACCCTAGGTCCGTAAATATGCAAATTTGTTTACAATGTACTATGTATTCGTAGTAATTAACATACAACAAGCAAATATCTTAAAGGTCGTAGAAAAAAATTATTTTCGATGATACAGCACTTGGTTTATCAGTATAATTTATAAAATAAGTGAGACGATTTCTTGACTGGAAGATGTATAAAGGAGACAAATAACGGAGAAGCAGTCAATTTATTAAAAAATTTTATAACACCAACGTTTCAACTCCAATTGAGTCTTCTTCAGGGTGCTAGTTACAAACATATAAAAAACACAATAAATACAAGAAAGTACAAATCATGTACACGACTTACATAAAATTACATTAGAATGAATAAAAATGAGTAAATGTTAAATACATGTCAAAATAAATGTATGTCAAAAAATAATAAACATAAAACAAGCAAAGCCAACCACCTACAAATCTCATAGTTGATCCAAAACTAACAAGAAACATCAAGTAAACTAAATAAAAAATAAAAATAAATAAAAAGTTAAAAAATAAATATAACAAACAGCATATCTCAGCAAACACAAATAATGGTTACAATAAAAATAAAAATATACAAATAGAAAACAACAAAATAATAAATCAGCAATGTAATAAAGATGCATAATGCTTAATTAAGACACCACTGTAGATAGAACTAAGATTTTGGATGTCAGTTTGCCCGTTTATGTTATTTTTATTTTTATGAATACAAAGCATCTCTAACGTCAACCTCTTGTTTAGATTTTTTTCAGTTTTTAGGATCTTCGTGTTATCAAAGTCGAAGTTGTGAGACTCAGATTGAGCATGGTGAACCAAAGCACAATTACCGGCATTGTTGGATTTGACAGAATTACGTTGATGTTCTTTAATTCTTGTGTTGAGATATCTTTTTGTTTGACCTATGTAAACCTTATTACAATCTTTACACGGAACTTCAGATCTATGTAGCTTGTTAATCGGGTATTTAGTGTTGCTAAAAAGTTGCCCAACATTTTTTTGTTGATAGAATGTAATATTAACATTCAAATTCCGAGAAATAGTACGTTTTATTTTATGAGACAGATTTTCAATAAACGGAATGGTATAATATGGAGAAACTTGTTTATTTTGATTGGAGTTTACTGGACTATTGTTGTTTAAAATTCTATTAACCAGTGTTTTGGGATAGTTGTTGATCAGGAGTAATTGTTTTACTTGCATTCTGACTTCTTTGTGAAAACATTCGGATGTTAGTTTAAGTGCACGGTTTTTTAAATTTGTCGCTAAATTAACTAGTTGATGTTGTTGTTTAAATAAAGAACAGCTTTGTTTTAAAGTTAACATATATTTATTAATTCAACAATATATACATCAATTTGCTTCTAAATATTACAAATTGCAATATCTTTCAAACATAGCATAGGTTTTTCAAAATAGACATAGGTACAATTTATCCTTTCATTTGTCCTTCTTGGCCACTCTTGCGAGCCTGTAAAAAAGTATTTTATTTATATCCATGTATAAGAAAAAAAGGCATTTATCATGAATAATGTATTTTTGCAATACCTGTACTGTAAGTTCCCCATTAATAACAAAATTTAAACACAGTAAGTGGAACTTTTATTGCACAATTGGTTTCCATGGTTACATCATTTACTTACCGTTCACGGTGGATGGTAAGTGAAACTTACCGTGCAAGGTGGACGGTAAGTAAATATATATCATTCAAATTTTATTTCTAACCTCAATCTGTCAGCTGTTAATTTTGATACCTATTTTTCCTTTTCTTATATTTACGCAGGCATTGCAAAAAATATCTTACTAACCTCGAACTGTAAGTGATTTATTAGGTCTCGAATGTTTAGGAAATCTCGACCCTACGGGTCTCGACATCCCAAACTACATTCTCGACCTAAAAACTATCACTTACAGTTCACGGTACGTAATATACTATTTTGAAATTTTTTTCACTTTGATTTAGTAAAGAAACAGTGTTTCTGCCTATTTTTTTAATGCAAACACAAAATGCATCAAATAAATAAAAAGAGTTTTGCTTTTACGTTCTGTAATAATAGCAGTTTCAATATACTTGTATTGTTTACATGTTTTTCCTGATGAAAAATTACGTGTAGTATTTTGAAACGTCAAATTTTAATAAATAATACTTTAGAACCAAAAATCTTTTCATTTATGGAAAATTTACTAAGCTATTGGTAGAAATAATGAGAAAAAATGAAATACACAGGACTGCAGTCAGTATAGATGGTATTTTATTTGAAAAGCATCGAAGTTTTGTAGCCTATTGCTACTTCATCAGGATGGCGTCAATTCAATTTGTAAAAAGAACGTTAGAACCTTAAATATACATCTTTTAGATTATAATGTTCTTTCTAAAAATTGAATTGATTCCGTCCGCAAGGTAGTAGTAATAAGCTACGAAACGTCAATGCTTGTCAAATAAAATACCATCTATAATAAGAAAGTAAATAATCTGGACAGCAGTCAATATTATTTTATTTAACTAGAAAACTGACATTTTGACACTCCCTTATGTATTCATCAGAGTAACTACAAAGACATATTCATTGGCGATCAAAATGATAATTGTAACAATTAAAAGATTAGTTAAATAAAATAATATTGACTGCAGTCCCGATTATTTACTTCCTTATCTTAACATTCAGTCGATTTAATCGAATCAAAGCAATTTTTATAAATGGTCATTATGGCTGCAGTCCTGGGTATTTAATTTCTTTTCATTTATTACTATGAGTTCTGAAAACTTTTTCATCTTATTATGCATAAATTTTACATTTACTGTCTGCTGCATACATCGTTTTGAAATTGGATTGTATTTGATCAGGTAAAATATCAAATCAAGTGAGGCAGAGTATCTGAAGGGATTCTTGTTCAGAACTTTTAACTGATATCGAACTATAACCTTAACCGTGAGTAGTGTCCTTATACGAGGGGCATTCGAATATAAACGAGCCAATGAGCGAAAAATAGGATCATCTGTCGACTGCGCAACTTACCATTATATAGTTTTTAACAAATGAGGGCGTTAAACCAGCCGAAATTCTGGACCGAAAGTAAAAGTCTGGCCAGTATGGAGTAAAAGAAAAAGGGGAGCCAGGACCATCAAAAGTCAAAATTTGCTTGTCAGTCGGGAAGGTGATATCAACTGTGTTTTGGGATTCTCAAGGAATTTTAAACGTTGATTTTCTTCACGATCGTCGCACAATAAATGCTGTCTACTACTGTAACCTTTTTGATCAGGTACAAGCTGTATCTCGGTCAAAAATGTGTCGTCAGCCCATCCGAGACATCCTGTTCCTGCATGACAATGCAAGACCCCTCATTTATACTATACTATACTACAGCCCTGATCTTTCAACATGCGATTTTCACATGTTTGGACCTCTCAAGGAGGGACTTGGAGAAGAGAGTTTTGCGAACGATCAAGAAGTCGAACAGTTTGTGCGCAATAGGTTGGATACCCGCCCGAAGTCATTCTTCGAAACGGGAATGAAAAAATTACATGTTCGATGGGAAAAATGCATAACTCAGGAAGGGAACTATGTAGAAAAATAATTATAAAGTGTGTTTTAATGTAATTTTTTTTTGCAAAAGGCTCGTTAATATTTGAATGACTCTCGTACAAACCTGAGCATAGTAGTCCTCCTCAGCCATGGCTTTTCCTGGTCTGGCACCAACTCCGCGGACCGGCTGGTCCATATCATGCACCAGCCGGTACACTTCCGAGTGCTTAAGGTGGTCTAAGGTCTTCGGAGGAGGTTGATACTTCAGGAAGTTGATCCTGTACAAATAAATATACTATTTGTAGAATTTATAAACGAATATAGGGTCTACCTTACGATATGCTACTTCACTTCCGATTCAGATAAAACTTCGTGAATTTATCATATTTTGCGTAAAATTAAAAGAAAATATAGTAATAGGCGGTCGGACACAGATGCCATGGAATGGATCTTGTACGATAAATTTCACATAAACAAAATTTGTACCGCAATGTGCAATGTATCTGTAGGTAAGCTCTCTTCGCTCCCACTTTTCACAAACAACCCTAATCTTACACTAATCACATTAATTTTTAATGGAACTTAACTAAATATAAGCTCGCTTCTACGTTTCAAGTTAGCGAATAGGGTGACCTATTAAATCGTGTTTTCAAGGTCATCTATGCCCGACCGCTACAAAATAGGATACAAATCAAAAGGGTTCATACAAATCGGAGGTGAAGTAGTACATCGTAAGGTTGACCGAAAAGAAATATTGTCGTCTATTAAAATCGTACAATAATTTTTATTTTATAAAAAATACCACGTGCAAAATCGTAATCACAAATTAATAATACTCTAAAGTATGTGTTAATAATGTTACAAATAATTATACTTTACTGACTATTAGATGTTATACTGTCCAATATAAGCATTGAATTAACGACTGAAAAATAAATATTTTTGCTATAGTCAGATAAGTAGTTAAAAATTAAATACAGCATTTTATAAATATTATTAATGTGTTACGATTTTTAACGTGATTCATTCAATTGTTTTAAATAAAACAAAATATTACTCACTTATTTGAGTCGCTTGCTTTACTAGGCACAAGATGCGTGTTCGAATCCCTGAAAATGTGAAAATACTCATGCATACGAAGTACAGTACAAAGTGTTATTCAAATTCGTTATAGTAAATTTAATTTAGTGACATAATTATTATTATGAAATGTAGTACATAAATAATTATTTTATTATAACGTATTATATAGTATGTGGAACTCTTTTATATTTTGTTGTGTATAGAAAGATGTTTAGGTATATTTTTAAAATAGCTATTGAAAATTATTTTGGTACTAGTTATGAAAATATTTGTCTTTTCTATGTTCAACGAAGTCCATTATATCCGAGTTCCACTATACTGTGTGGTCCATCAGTCTGTATTTTTTATTATTCTCAATTATTTTAAATATTACCAAAAAAAATTCTAAGTTTATTTAAATTAAAATGTTCACATATTTGCGGTATAAGTTTTTCTATCGGGTGTTCCATTTTCTCTTAAGGTGAACCATACGGGCTGAAGATAGCGCAAGATGAACATGACTTTTTTGAAACAATATATCATTATTATAACAAATGAAACATATAATGTTTTATACCTACGTTTGTAGATAAAAGTCCAAAGTTTTGTAATAAATTTTAAAAAGCTAATTTTGTTTACATATTATACATGAACATAATTTTCAAAGTAGTCAAATATATGCCACACATTCCCATGAACGACTACAGTAATGCAAATAATGTGTATATTTATAAATATAATCGTCTATAACATACTAAAATTCAAATTGAAAATAAACTTAGTATGTTATAAATGATCATATTTACAAATATACGAATTATTTTCATTACTGTAGTCGTTCATGGGAATGAGAGACACAGTATCAAAGTTCTGAATTTTTGACCAACTAGACTTCAACGAATATTTTTTTATAGTTCAATGTTTTAGCTATCCTTTTCATCCACATATATAAATACTAGAATGTTCAAAGACCTTACTGTAATAATTGTTTTGTTTTTCGATAAGAATAATTGTAAGAAAATATTTATTTAAATTTAAATTTGCAAAACAAAATTCATGGGAATGAACGAACCCACAAAAATTTGTACTTCATCTGACTTTGCAATGTACAAGTCACTGTAAAAAAATCCATGAAATTTTGACGGATGGAGGGTATTGGACCATAAAGAACATGAAAATAAATAAAGAATACAGATTTTGCTGTTTTTTAAAAAATAAAGGATTCGTTCTTTCGACGCGTATGTTTGACCTTAATGATATGCATTTATAATTTTTCTAATGTCACACTATATATTTTTGTAAAATTTTAAAGATCTTTTGTTTCTCTTTAAAACAGTTCTTACTCATTTTAGTACTAAAATGATCAGTACAGAAACTATTTATGCTTATATTAATAAAGAATCACACACAGAAATTATACCATTAAAATTAAAAACAAAAGTAGATATTTTTGTAACAAGTACATAATTTAGGCTTTTATAGCACATAAAGGACGAGTCAATAACATCCTATTATATTCGTGTTAAATACAATATTTTATGTTGAACTGCATTGTAGACTACTTTTCTTAGCTTAGAATGATAATTGTATTTTACACATAAAAATAATAATTGATAATTTCGGAGGGTGCTTTTTTCTGTAGTTTGGTGAACAATTGTTTATTGAGTTAACAGCCACTTTATGGGAGCTAAATAATATTTTGAACAAGTGATAATAATACAGTCGAATATAATTAGAATATAAGAACAAAAAGTTCGTAAACTACGAGTAAGTAAAAGAACCAAATAATAATAATAATTATTAAGAATCTGACAGCAAGTAATCTAATTGTTTAAACATTCACACACCTTTCATAGCACATAGCATAATTTCTGTGGGTGATTATTTATAATAATAATATGAACAGTTTCTGTACTGATTATTTTAGAAATATAATGAATACGAATTGTTTTAAAGAGAAACAAATGGTCTTGGTAGAAAAATTTATACTGTAATTATGTGGACATTTTAATTAAAAATTAATTTTGAAAAAATTTAGGTAATATTTAAAATAAAAGGAAAAAATAGACCTATGGACCAGCCGATATAATTATTATTAAAAATATGATAGAATATTAATACAAAATATTAGAAATTCCAAGCCAAGAGAACATTTTAATGAAACAACATGAAGAAACTAAATAAAAAAATAAAATTCATCTCTACCTATAAATCTTCCGTCCAAGCCTATCCCCCCAGGGCCAGATATCATTCCAATGGGCAATCTGCAAAGTTCACACACATCAACCCTTGCCACAACTCCATGTCTCACCCCAGGGTAGTGCCGACGATGACCTCGGTCTGCGCGCTAATGGTCTCTGCAATCACCTCGTCCGACATGTCGTGGTGCCGGGGGCTGAGCGCCGGGTGCGCATCGTCAGGAGCGTGCCACTTGCGCCCCCCTGGCAAGCAGATGGGGCGCTGCAGAGGGGTGAGAGGGTAGTCACCAGTCTTGATGCGGCGTTGGCGGAGGTCGGAGAGGATTGGGTTCTCCTTTCGTGAAAATGTTGGGAAAGAATCATCAGTAGATTAATTATAGGTTCTGTATTTTAGGAGGATTTGTTGGAAGTCTGGAATATTGCCCCTTCTTCGAGTTCTAGATGTGGTACTTTTGTTGCGGTATACAGTAAAAACTTTATGGTTAAAATCAACAAAATTTTAACAACATTTTTAGTCCCAGACGATCCACCGTTAATTTTGGTTAACTTAACAAGTTTCAAATTTGTTAGCAAGTAACAAATTATTTTTGTATATTTCGTATAGGGTGTCCAAGATTTAAACGGCCTAACTTAATCCATAGATTAAACACCTAAAAATAAAGTGACAAGTTCATTTGAGCAAATGTCCATTAATGATTTATTCCAGAGATATTCATGTTTTTCTTATTGAGTAGCGCTACTTAAAAAACTACTTTATAACGAAATATCCAATATTATCTTATTGAAGTGTGAAATAATAATTAAATTAAATTAATAATAAATTGTTTATTACCTAATTTCAATTCAAAATTTAGTTTGCTTGCACTGATGTTTGGGAAAAATTGAGAAACTATCAATGAATTTAGATAAATTTATTGTTTAAAATAATAAAGTAATAACATAACTTCATAACGTATTTTTTTTATTTTATAATTGTTCAAAATGTTCACCTGCAGGAGGTAAACAGGCACGACAACGATCTGCCACTGCATTGGTTGCTGCATGACATTGCTCGGGAGACATAGTTTCGTTGTGAATTTTAATTATTTATCAGTTCATCATAGATTTTTATTTTCATGGCACACCAAAAAAATTTCTTTAAATTCATTGATAGTTTCTCATTTGTTCCCAGACATCAGTGCAAGCAAACTAAATTTTGCATTGAAATTGGGTAATAAATAATTTATTATTAATTTAATTTAATTATTATGTCACACCTCAATAAATAATATTGGATATTTCGTTAGAAAGTTGATTTTTTAAAGTAGCGCTACTCAATAAGAAAAACATGAATATCTTTGGAATGAAGCATTTACGTACATTTGCTCAAATGAACTAGTCACCTTATTTTTAGGTGTTTAATCTATGGATTAAGTTAAGCTGTTTAAATCTGGGACATTCTGTATATTTGAAAATAGTAATTATTAGCATTTACTTTTATGTGCTTTTGACTAAATATTTTAGTAATTATATTGAAGCAGAACAATAAATCATAGTTATTATAACAAATTAAGTTATTACAAAGGATACAAACTGTCTTCAACAATTACAAACTGATAAGTTAGCTAAATTTACTTGTCATTATTAACGAGTCTATTTGTTAAATTTTATAAATGCAGCAAATAAAAGAAACAACAATTTTTCTTGTTAAAAATTCAGAATTGACAAAATTAAAATTTAACAAATTATCATATTTGTTTAAATTGTTAATTTAACACAATATATTTATCAATAAAAATACTTAATACTTAATCGCAAAATTAACAAATCGCAAATCAAATTTTTTACTGTGTATATCTCAGTAGACAGAACAATTAATTTTTTTAGTAATTATTGATATTTTAATGCAGCTCCCGTCAATGAGACCTTTAATTTGTTCAAGTCTTCTTCATGAGACTTAAGTTTGATACTAAGTCGATAGATATTTATTACATGACATTTAATAGTTTTATATGTATCAAGTAAGCTTCCACTTCCGGTTTTGCAATTGTTAATTATTGTTAATTATTATAGAGTTTCGTTACTTTATTATTTCTTCTTAGTATTTTTTTTAAGTTAAGCTGTTATAACAAAAATATGTTGTGTTGCACAAAATATATAAATTTAGAAGCATTAAATTCATCCTAAGCAACAAACACTCGAGCACGAGCGGTTCGAAGAAATTTCCAGTAATATAATTCCTTGGTATTTATACATACTTCATATTATATTACATTATAACTATCTCAATTTTTCTTAAAATGTTAGTCGTATGTGACAGTCCAATGGGTAGTACGCATTAAATGGGATGATTTAAGAGAAAAAATTTTCAAAATCAATTATGTTTCCAGTAAATAAACGGCCTGTTTAACGAAATACTTTCAGAATATTTGCAAAAAAAATGTAAAACATATATTATAATTAGTTTCTGAAATATCTCATTTAGTTTATGCTATATCAAAACGCCTGTAAGCGGTTACCACAACAAATTTACTGATTTCAAGCATTCATAGATTTCTCACGAAATACATATGGCGTGACTATAAACCTTTTAAAAATGAGATAAGATCAAATATTGCACATCGTTTTATATAACTACGTTCAATAAAGTATTGAATATGCAAATTTCCCTACCTTCTCTTTTTTGTCCATTATTTTTCTTGCCTCTATTTCTTCTGGTGTTAACTCTTCCTCAGGTTCTGGGGCTACCTGCAACATCTCAAGTTCTGATTCTGCTTTGTCGAATTCTCCTTCTTCTGTTTTGGTTCTTTCGTTTTCTTCGTCACCGTCTCCTTGTTGAGAATCACGGTCGAAACCACTTTCTGATACTTCTTCGAGAGTCTCTAGTTCTCCTCTTTCTTCTGCAACCATTTTTTTTAGAAGTATTAAAATGTTACCATAACTTATTGTTAATGATATTATACCTATTTCTCTTTCAGTGTCATCAAATGTGTCTTCTGCGTATTCGTCTACTTCATTCTGAAACACGGAGAATTACATATTGAGATTTTATAATTTTATTACTAACTTCCAAGAACTTTTAAATTGTCTTAGTATTTATAGTAAAAAAACTATTTTAGTTCTGATTGTAGTCTACAAAAATTAACATTAAGTGTACATACGTGGTTTGGATAAATAGCAGAACATAATCATGTTGAGAATCAAGAATAAATAACCCAATTAAACATTGAAATATAATAATACTGGAACGCTTACTGCGTTGAAAATGCGAGCCGAAAGTAAATGGGCAGCCTATCTTTGTTGTAAAGTCCACTTAGAAAGTTGATAAGAAAATATAAAAAATTAACATTCATAGATTTAAAAATGAATTGTTTAATATAAATATTAAATAACATATTTCAATTAATTAACTATTATGTATGTGAATTAAAAAAAAATAACACACTGCTAAATATTATGTAGCACTTTTGGACAAGACTGAACAACATGTTTTTACGTAGTAACCGCTCAACAAACGCATAGCAACAATTCTACAAACAAGTGTTAGACAAAGAAGGGTGGCCCACGACTTCTATCTGTCTCAGGGTCGTTTTTCGCTTTCATAAAAGCCTACAAGTGAGCGTTCCGGTAATATTATATTTCAGTGAAATTAAATCTGTTTCTAACTGCGTTTTTAATCATTCTTTTTCCATCAACCGTCATTGAAATAACTAGATGTCTATTGAATTAAATTAACAAGTAGAAATATACAGCTAGTTTTAGAATATTATACTCACTAGGTACCTAGATATAAATAGAATAGGCTCTTAGATAATAGACAATAAGAGATAAAATGTATAGCAAGCGAACCGTTGACGACAGTATATTCATATTTTTACGATAACAAAATGTAAACTAAACATTAAATATGTAATGGTTCTAACTGTATGGGTATTCAAAGATACAGTAGAATGAAGTATATGTATAAGTTCAAGTCAAACGGTTGTGTTCTTTATTTGACTATAAGCGACACGTATTTTTAAAACGATAACACCTGTTATAATTAGTGAAAATATCTGTTACACTTACTAATTCTACTAACGAAAGTACATGAAACAACTATGCCAAAGCTCAATTGCAAACTGAACATTATTTAAGTAATCACATAGACATTCCGACTATTTTGTTTTTTGTTCATTGGCAGTACTTGCACTTGAAATAATTAATTAGTTTAAAATATTTGCCAAGACTCAACAATGCTATGCTAAAATAGATAGCATGTTGTCGGCTTTATTGTAATTCTAAACTGTTTAAACAACAAAACATTGTGAAATATCAACAATTTATAAACATATTTTTGAAGTAAAGTTAAAAAAATAGTAGCATAAGATGTGTAAGATAGAATTATTTTCTTTATAAATCTCAGAGATATTATCGTGTATAAAAATGTTTCCTTAAAACAAACAGATTCCTCTTAAATGAAAAGAAAAATTGATTTGAATAGTGCCAATCCGATTTCGTTTTCATTGAATTCATTTTGTTTTTGAGACTCATTATGGAGACGAAGTAGTTTGAATAGGAACAGTTTTAATTCAAACTGATATCATTTTAAATAGAAACCTTTTGTTTAAAATTATAAGGCCACGCTTTTATTATTTTTAAGAACAAAATTTAAAATATATTTATTTTCTTACAATACAAAAAAAGAAAATAAATAAAATTTATATTCAAAATTAATATTTTTTTGAATTGAACATAAAAAATAAAATTTTCTCAACGAATGGATACAAAAGGAAAACTGAAAATTTTCTTGATATTTATCATGTTTTTGCTCAAAACGTAAATGTGTTTAGATATGCTCGATTTTGCGTTTATGGAATGGTTCTGGATGTTGGATGTGGATGAAGAAGCATGAACGATGTAACTGCTGTCGATCATGATCATATCCGGAATATATTGGTGTGAGATTGAGATGAATAGTGAATAGTTAAACTAATATCTTCGGGCGAGATTGAGGGTGAACCATTGCGTGGGCGTCCGAGGAATAAGTGGTTAGGTATGATTGATGATTTGTTGCGTGAACGAATGATTCCGAGTGTAAAGAATAGACGAGCATATATGAATCGGGTATGAATGTTTAGAGGAAAATGTTTATTAGTTGATTGTGTTTCAGGTTCGTGCTACCCCACTGAGTGGAATATAGTATGATGCTACGTATGTATCCATTTTAAAATTAAATTTATAAAAAGTTATTTAAACCACAAGTACACGAAAAAAAAATGGATTGTTATAATAGAAAACATGTATCTTACGTATAGTGACAGCAATTTAGATATTTACAATAACAATATTTATATGATATTATTTAGATTGTTGTAGCAGCCATCGAAAAAGTAGCTCATTCTATTTTTCCACTACCGATAGTAATTGCTTTCAAATAATAACAAAATATTTATAAAATTTTGGTAGGACATTTCAGAGTTTCGATCTGTTTCTTTACTACATTCTAAAACTAGCTATACATTTACTTTGCGATTAAATAATTGAGAAAATAAAATGTAAAATATAAAAAACTATTGTCCTAGGAATGTTAGTGACAGTATTAAGTTCAGTGATCAATTATAACCAAAATAATAGATGCTATAAGCCACTTACATCTTCTGTTATTCTGGAAGAAAGTAAAACATATCATTATGACATTACTCAATATTGAGTATAATACACTCATAAAAATAACTTCTTGTTTCAAGAAATTTTATTTCTTACAAAATGATTAGATTCAATTCAAAGAAAATATTATTTCTGAATATAAATTTGATTTATTCTGCATTGAAAGAAAATGAATATATGTTAAATTTTATTTTTTAAAATAATGAAAAAAAGTCGTTTTAATTAAATTATTAAACAAAACGTTTTTATTTAAAACGATAACATTCTCAATTAAAACAACTCCTTTTCAGACTATTTCGTCCCATAATGAGTCTCATTTGAATATTTTGATATGTTCCTTCAAAACTAAATTAATTTTTATACAAGAATATTCATTAAACCTACAAAAGTTTTCAATGAAAACGAAATCGAATTGGCACTATTTAAATCAATTTTTCTCTTCAGTTAAGAGAAATCTGTTTGTTCCAAGAAAGCATTTTTATCTGTCTAGGTACTCTACTTATTGACAAATTTTTGAACTTGAAATTCTACCATGGCGCTCAAAGTTTTTAGTAAGAGGAGAACAGCATTGGTAAATTATTTGTGCTGCCATTGGTTGTCAACTGCGCAAATGGAAGTATAAATGTTGTGTTCTACATTGAGACATTCATTAATCAACAAAAAGATATTGATTGGTGATGATGGTCAACCATAAATAAAATTATGACGAAATGGAATCAAACTATCAAGTACCGTTTTTAAAATTGCTCATCTAATTTCAAACTACTTACACTTACAGCTTTAGTATCTTGCAGCTGTAAAACTGCACTACTATGATTTTTACCAACAAAAAAATACAAAAACCAAAAAACAACAAGATTAGAAACACCAACAACCACCTTCGAGAACAGATTCTTAAACACCATGATGCATTCTTACATGTTTCTACGACAAGGGAATCAAATCAAAACAGATACAAAAAGGACGGTGATATATTTACAATTGAATTGATCTGTTAAGTACATAAGGTGAACCTGTGTATTGGCAAAATGTCAGACTTACTTCTTCTGTATTTGGATCATTAACGGGGCCAACAATTTTAGTGAGCTGTTGTGTAACGACGTCCAGCGTCTGTTGTATGGCGGCGGGAAGTTGGGATAAGGCCAGAAGTTGCTTCTGAATTGCAGCCAGTTGCTCTTCGAGACTCATCTCCACCTCGCTAATCACTGCCACATTTCAAACATATTTTAAAATGAATAAATATACCATCATGTCATTTACACATTTTGAGTGAGGCACTTTGCTGTCGCAGGTCTCGATAAGTGATATATTTTATGCGTGAAATACGGTTACCAGCCGTAAAGTCATGGGTTTTAAAGATGTTAGTGGAGGCAGGGGTACAGTTAAAATGGCATCTGTCGGCTGTGGGATTCGAATTGAGATCTCATGATACACAGTCCGATGCGTTAACCACGGAGCTATTTAATCATTGAAAAATTGTAAATTGAATTTTGGATGTAACTTTGTACAGCCTAAATTGTTTTAGAGAAAAATGATTCACATAAAAGATGTAAAGTATTAAATTTTCTATTTCTATTATTTGAGAGAAAATAACTAATTAAATGTAGTTTTAGCCGGCGATTTTACTAACGACCAGTTGTCAATATTTTTAGATGTATAAATTTGTCATATTATATACCGGGTAGAGAATTCAAATGCCCCTATATCATAGGGATTTCTATGCTATTTTTTTATTGCAGTATATTTATACTAATTCATTTAAAAAACCAAAAATATAAATACAATGATTGTTCAGAATTTAAAAATGCATGCAATAAGACCCATTTGGTTACCTAAATATTATTATTTCACGATATATCAATCATAATAAAATAAATATTTATTAGAAAATTTGTAATTTGTAATCAAAAACCAAATATATTTGACATTTTAGAAAACAGATTCAGGTTTATAACAGAAAGAAATGAACTTTCAAATTTGCCATTCTATCATTACAATCTTCTACGAAACTTATATAAAATAATACAACACTGTACGTCATAAAAAAAAAACAAATGAAACCTTGCTGGTTACAACGATTTATATTTTTAACTGTAATTAGTGGGTAATAGTGATAATTTTTTCTTACAGATCGCAACACTACAGCTACAAGATAGTGAAAATCTTCAAAAGGTAAGAATAATAATTTTTATTAGAGGTTAAAAGCGTGTACAAATCAAACATAAACCAAAGATATTACTCTCTCTGTCCTACACTCAAAAATTATTTATTTCATTCATGCATTACTCGTAATTAAATGATTCACTACTACTAAACAAATGACTGGTATAAAATTAATCCAGGAAAGTGACATGCATTCGTAATTTTCTTGATAATTGTGATGAATTATTTTTAAATAACAGACTATATGTTATCAATTTGAAAAACATTTCGTAAAAGCAAAACTTGTTACTATTTTAATGTATAATAGTTGATAATTATTGGTAAATTTTTCTATTTTTAAATGCCAAATTCATCTCAAATAAAAATGTAGAGTAGGCAAATTCCCGGGAATTTATTTTTTGGAAAATATTCCCAAAAAAAAAAATATGAAAATTTTCCGGAAACTTTCCTTCGTGTTTTCAAGTATATCAATTACAAAAATAATGATTGAATTTAAAATAACAACATTGGAAGCAATAACTATCATAATCATAATACACATACCACGCTGTTAGTAGAAATGTCTCAAATTTCTTTTTTTAAGTTTTTGTTTTTCTGCTAATGGACAAGAATTGCATTTTAAAATATGCTAAACAAGAAGTAACAAGAAACATAGGTTATGTTTAAAAGAAAAATTTTTAGTTTCTAAATGCAAGGAAATATTCCCGATAAATTTCCATTTTGGGAATATTTCATTTTGGAAATTTTCCGATTGGCCAACACTATAAAAATGTTAAGGGCATAAATTTTGACGGAAATAAATAATAAATTGTCATGAACGATATATTATTGTAAAATCAAAATGTTTGATAACATTTATCGCCGATGAAAATGTCAATATTACCTGGATCCTCGCCTCGTTCTTCATCCTGCTGTTCACCATCTTCAGCTATCTCCGTTTCGTCATTTTCCTCTTGCTGTTGTTCCTCTTGATCCTGCTCGTCTACCTCCGGAGTTTCCGCCATCATTTCGGCAGGAACTGGAGTCGCTTCCTATAATATACCATAAATTCATTTAATCATTCGAAATGTCACACAACAATTTAATTTCACCTGACTGGCTTCATTAGATCTAGCTCTCTCTTCATCTCTTTTCTTTTTCTGTTTTTGTATTATCACTCTGTAGGGCGGTTCCTGCAATAAATGTGAATACATTAATCATTTGCAGCAGGACCTATAATGGGAAAATGATTATCTGTTTCTATTTTTGTTTTCAGTCACAGTTTTCACTTTTCCATATTTATTATGCCGGGTTCGGTTATTATTTTTCTCTGAAATCTATTATTAATATTTCGAAATTATTGTTTCATTCTCTGCATATATTTTCAGCGATAGATTTAAAATTGCTATAAGGTTGATTTGATTTATAACAGGTGGTGCATCAATGAAATTGTTTCTGGGAACTTATTCTCATTATTTTTCTGAAAATATTTTCCATACTTTCGTGATTACCTGCCGATTTTAATTTGGATCTATTTATTTTTATATTGATATATATATTTTCTATTATCCAAATAACTAAGTGATAATCAATAATGGATGCAGATGCAGGTATGGATGCATAAAGTATGTTAGCCATTAACACCATTATTTATTAACTTTGTACTCCTGTTTTCGATCAAGTTCATTTTATTGTGATTTAATAAGTCTATCACTAAAAAGTAATTCTGTTTATGCTGCCTAAACAGAAATTAAGATAAGTACTGCTGTTACTAAACAGGTTAAATTTGTTTGTTAAAATTTAGCTTTTTATAAATTATGCCTTATTTAAATTTTAAAATCTAGATGGAAGTAATATGTGTCTTACCTGAACTACACTCAACAAACGTGTTAAAAGGACATGTTCTTCGTAATTTTCGTTCGAAGTTGGTTTCTACAGAAAATACTATATAAATTTATTTCTTTATTATACAGAATGATTCATAATGTAAGGAAAAGATTGAAAGTGTAAGAAGGGAGGCCTAAAATAATGTCATTTTCTTAATAAACTTTTGGCAAAAATTAAATAATATAAAAGTTATATCAAATTAAAGTTGAATCAATTAATAAACAGTCGTTACAAACTGCAGAAATTAATTGTATTTTAAATAGAAAATTGTAAAACTTTGATTTTTTTGTTTTAAAAAATGATAGTAATGTATTGTCATAAAAGTTATGGCTATTTGAAGCAACATAAAAACAAATACGCAACTAGAAAACAAGGTGTCGTTGAAATTCATTTAAATGTCAATTCATTAAACGCCAAAGTATGTTAAGTGCAAAATGGTTAATACTTTCAGTAACGAGGAATATGTAGACATGATTATGGTTTATGAAATAAGTTTCATTAATAAAAAAAACTTCTACAATTCACCGCTTTTGTCATTATTTTTGTTGTGTACATAATTTTGAATTAAAATAACAAATTATCACATTTAAAAAATGTATATTTCTAAGGCACCGAGAAAATAATGATTCCTCTCAATTATTAATTTAATTTTAATTTGCTGTAACTGTTTGGTTATTAAATTATTATCAAAAGTTGATTAAGAAAAAAGCATTATTTTGGACCCCCATAACTACACTTTCAATCTTTTCCGTACGTTATGAATTACCCTGTATTATTTACTCAATTTATCTTAAATCAATACAATCTACTTCTACAACTTAAATTGAAATAATGATAAATGATTTAAGAAGTGTAGGTATGTCGTGATTCAGGAATAATTATTAATGTTTGTCTGTATTTATAAATACCTATATTCCTACCTTAGGTTCGTCGTCTTCTTTTTCTTTAATTTTAGGTTTGGGCCTATCAGGTTTTTGCAAGAATGTTGTCCATCTTTTTTCCATTTTTAATGGGTCTTCTTTCAATTCTTTCTTCAATACTTCTGAGTCTTTTATATATTCCGGAGCTTGCATCATTTTTTCTAAACTTATACTGAAATCAATAAATTTATCTTCACATGATCACAATAGATTACAGTTTTTTGTTTCACTTTAATTCACACACTTGGCATTTGTTTAAGTAATTCATTATAAAATTGATATTTGTATCGTGCTTCTTTGAAATCAATTTGATATACAAGAATTTTGCCAAAAGTATACTCAAAAAAGTACCGAAAAAATTTACCGAACTTTTTTTTTATGGCGAATCAAAATTCGACGACAGGGCTCAATGTGAAATCGCAACTATGACATTAGATTAGTTGTAATGCCGTAATTTTAAATAAATTTTATTTAAATATCTATACCTTAGCTCATCTTTAATTTGAATAGCTTCACTTTCAGTTATTTTATTTCTTGTCTCCTGTGATGACTTTTCTACAGTAATTTCTTCAGATAATTTTTCTTCTCTGTTAACTGTGAACTCCACATATTGATCTATATAAAAAAAGCAACTCCAATGAAAAGGTAATTAAAATTAATTTTAAAAAAATGTACTATACCTTCTTGGTCAGAAACTACAGATCCGTTGATTTTAATATTTTGTTCAACTATTTCTCCACTTTCTACAATAATTTGTGTTGTATCAACAACATTTGCTTTGATGTTGATTTGTACAGATTGAGAGATTCCGTTTTCTGTTGTTTCCGAATCAATTGTTTGCTGTTGAAAATATTACAATATTGCATTATCTTTACTTTAAAAATGTGAATTACAGCTAGATTTCTATATAAATCATTCAACTAATTTGTAAATCAATACAAATATTCAATGTATTAATTTCTACACGCCAAGTCTCGTCATATGGTTTACAAAATATATGAAATAAGCAAGAATTAGTACCTAATCTATTAGTTAGCAGAAAAATATTACCAGAGTTTATTTCATAAACTATTTAAATTAGTAATGAACATGAAACAGAGACTTTAATTGTTACTATATTTTAAGTAAATAATTTTTGTTCGTTTCTTAAATTTTACAAATCAACTGGAAGTTTTTAAACTTACTTCAGTTTCTGTAATTTGTGCCGGAAGTTCGCCCCTACAACATTGCAGAAATATTATAAAATATTATGTTTTGAATATTTGTTATTTTTACCTGATGACGGCAGCTACAAACGTATTTCCTGCGACTTTAATTAAATCATGCACTTGTAAATGAGTAAGTCCAGCTGTAGGTGTGTCACCCACCCTTACCAGCAGGTCTCCAACTTTCATGCCAGCATCTTCAGCTATACTCTTTTCTGAGACCTATTTAACAAACCAAAATGTAAGTTTTTTGACATTACTATATTGTTTGTAAAACTTCTACAACTGTACAACTTATTTTGCAAGTATAATACAATATAGATCCACAATCTGATATGTGCATATAGAAGGTGTATTATTTCACAATATAATTTCATGTCGTTACAATAATGAACTTGTGAATCATAATGTATAATTTAAACTGCTCAACCTTGCAATTTACTACTTGACCTACAATTTGGATGATTCCTTTTTATTTATATCCTATTTTACTTCAAATTTAAGGGAAAAATAGTATAAATGGCAATCGTACACAGATGACATTGAAAACATAGTTTAATGGGAAACTTTATTCGTTCAACGTTGAACGTTTATCTTCGAATAAGTTCCATTAAAAATGAGTACAGTAATTCGAGATTGTCGAACGAGAGTTGTATAGACTTAGGGTTTGTTTGTGAGAAGTGCGAGCGAAGCGAGTTTACTTAAAGGCAAATTCCACATAAACAAAATTTGTACATCATTATTGGAAATAGAAATGGTTTTCTACAATACTGTTTTGGAAACTAGGCATTCCACAACTAAAAATTGTTATGGAATCACTAACATTCCATACGCTGCGTATGGAATATTTTCGACAAATCAGAGCCGCATATTAGCGCTATATATAGTTACGTCGATTTGTTTTAATTTGATTTATTTGAGTTTGACGTTTTCAACAGTTTTATATTTGTATTTTTTGTATATTTCCAAAATCTTGTTATAGAAAGTGTAGTCTACAACGTGTAACGGAATGGCATATCCCACACTCGCAAGCCGTAGCCCTCGCCTGCGGTTCGGACTACAAACTTTTTTGCTCGCGTGGAATATGTGCCATTTTATTACTTGTAGAATATACTATTTCAGTGATAGTACTACAATAACGTACAAATTTTGATTCATTTTATTGTCCAGCAGTATATTAGTTTAGGAAGGACCTTAAAACTAGAAAAACAAAGATCCTTTTCAGATATTATGGCCAACACTTTAAGATTTTATTTTAATTAAGAGTTGAACTGAATTATTGAATTCTTGAAAAAATAGCAAATCAATGAGAGTAATGTAAGTTCAACAAAGCTGAATAAAAATAATGTTTTTTTTAATAATGCTAAATTCGTATCTTATTTTATAAAAATTTCCGCCAGTGGCGCGCGTACCTTAATAACAGTAAGGGGTAGATCTAAATCAGCCCCACCCGTTAGTCGGAACCCCCATGGGATAGAATTATCCGGCCTATTAAAATTTAATTCAACAGCCATCACACTCGACAAAGTGACACGTTCTATATCACAACACTTGCAAAACAAGACTGTTCTTATTGAATGTCACTTCGACAGCACTGATCGAAGATCAATCAGGGCTGTGCAAACCAAGGGAATCAATCTCTTGTCAAACAAGTTGAACGCAACTTTTGCCAAGGGATTATTACTGTAAGACAATGTAGTTAAGTTTTGGTTATCCCTGGAGCTAATGACTGTTTTTAATTAATTGACATGTCGTTAAATTTAGTTTTATCACATTTAGATATCCTTCGATTCATTTTGCATGTGCCAAGTTAGTGTGACGTCAAAATACCTATTGTTTTGCACGTATGTTGGAGTTGCAGAGAAATATTATATTACAGTATTGTCTAAACATCGGCTTTAAATCAAATGCAAAAATATCTGAATAAATTATAAAAATATATGTATAAATTTATCATCATAGTTAAAGTTAGATATTTGTAGTCTTCTTTTGTTGATTCTTCCTCACACCCTCTTCTGCATATATAAGCAGCTTCCATTTTATCATTTGTTTGAATCTATTGCATATCGAAACCATTTCCATGAAATAAACAGAACTATTTTACAGCTATTCAATGTTTGTCATGTTTACTTTTCGTATTATCCCGAAATAATTATAGCATCACGCCATTCATCCATTTCTAGGTGTGGCACTCTGCTGAAAGCAGATCTTGGTAACATTATATATTTCGCTCATGATGTGCGGTTACCATCCGTCAAATCGCGGCCTCCAAGGATGGTAGTTGTGAAGTCTCCACATGGGTAATTTTATGTGGTAAAAATTTTCGAAAATTTGTCGGCTAGGAGGCTCTTAAGACCTTAAAAAAAATACTTCCGCTATTGTACAAGATGCATGGAATGATTACTCATTTCTTACGAGTATGAAAATTTGTAGCATGAGTCGAAGGCGAATACTACAAAGAATAAGAATATGAAATTAACATTTCATGCGATTTCTATAGGTACTACATTTTTTCTACGACCACGATATTATTTCCTAATAAATTTGTCCCGCTTTCACCATTACAATATTTAACAATTCTAAATAAGTATACTAGCAATGCCACCTGTACTGAAATGAAATGACCTAAATTGAAATACTCACACAAAAAAAAAATTCATTTCGCACGATGCTTGTATTGTAGTCATTTCCCTAGCAACAACAAGTTGTCGTAGAAAAAATAATTTATTAAAAACATTAATTGAGTTATAGAAACTGTTATTAATGTCCAAATTTAGTCCCGAAAATATATCTACAATAGTTAAATTGCCGTGCCATTTTCTACCATTATCAAAATTCTTTCTGTACAAGTAACGCATCAATGCTATTTTTTACAAAAAAACAGAATAAATGTTACTAGCGACCGATGGACCATCCTATATAACGATATACGAGCATGTATGAATCGCACTATGAATGTGTACAAGGTAGAAAGAAGTAGTGTGCCAGGATAGAAATATTTGGAAGAGATTGATTGTGTTTTTGGATTTGTTCTACCCCAAAACTTTTTCGAATTCTTTTTCATTGGGTTTAAAGTAATGCACTAATTTAAACCCAAAGCCAATTTGGTTAAATAATTCATTTTAAGCTTCTAATGATTTTACTCTGACTGTGAGTGAGATTTCCATGAGAATATATTTGCAGGAATGAAAGTATTGGAAGAAATGGAATTATCAAATAACTTTCTTACTTTTTACGTCTCATATATGAAATATTAGACTTTAGAATTTTCTCAAATAAGTATTATGAACAGGCATTTTATTATCTCAAAGTAATTTAATTTTAACTCAATTTTATACAAAAAATTGAATTGGTTTTCTTATTTATCTTTATTTAGTTGACGTATAAATCACATTTAGAAAGAAGAACTATGTCATTTCAATTTTATTATTGCAAAATATATTACAGTAATATGAATAAATAAATTTTGATGGTACTGCATGTAGTTGTTAACGTAGAATGCGAATCTTTGAGAAAAAGTGGGTGTTCCCGTAACCAATTTGAAAGTTTCCCACCACCCAACTGGCCCGGGGGGGTGGGCGCGGGCAAAAATTTTGATGTCACTGAATTCCGTTTTTCACGTAGAATGCGAATCTGCAAAAAAAATTTGGGGTTCCCATTTAAGATTTCAAACTTACCCCCGCTCCACCCCACCAAGGTTGGGGCGGGGGGGTTAAATTTGGTGTCATGGGATGTCCCCCTCGAAAATATTTTAGTCGTGTTTTTTGGATTTTTCATCCGATGCTTCATTTCCGAGATATTCCTGAACGCAACTTAAAATGGCCCACCCTGTATAAGTACCTACCTACATAATTAATAATAATATTATCAGAATATTGATATATTATTGGACCTAAATATTGTATCCCTCTGTATATTTTATTTGTTATAAATCAAAATTGGAAAAAATTTTCTGTTTAAGGAAGAAAAATTAAAACTGATATATTTTCGTTATTCGTTGCTAGAAAAAATAAATATTAAATGAAAATTTGTCACCAACTTGTATAAAATATTAATTCCAAGCAATTAACTTTACCTTTCCTCTGTCTTATTTTATCTGTAAATTTTATCTATGTACTTAAAATATACTGCTATAGTGTTTCATTAAATTAAACCTTTTATTATACTAATTGACTGCAAGAGCTTGACCGTGACAGTAAGCTATTTATACACGCCCTGTAATGAAATGTTTATTATTGTTAAGTCTTTCGATACTCTCTTCGTAATTACGTACATACATGATGCAATTAATGAAAATAAATCATGCCAGTCAGTATAATAATGTGCTAAGTGTACTTACCCCCTACTTAAAAATCACGGGATATTGGATTCTGCAAGTACATAAATTGATATAGGTAGTTTTGTGTTTCAAATAATTAATTTATAAAATCATAAAAATATAATATAGAGAATGAAAAATCTGAATTTGATTTATTTATTTCTGAATGGCAACCTTGTAATAAAAAAATATAAATAGATATTTACATTTTTATTTAAAAAAACTATATTTACCATTAAATTACTTCTGAAAGACATAAAACATAATGGAATGTATAATTGTTCAGTACAAAATAAAGAATAATTTTATTCATTAAATTTACAATTAAAAATAAAATAAATAAATAAAACTAACATCTACGTCCTATTGAGAAACTAATTACCTAAAAATAATCGAGTGGGTTTTATCATGAAAAAGGAAATTGTAGTTTATGCTTCCGCAGCAGGAGAAGATGCAGATGCCTCCGTAGAGCCAGCAGGAGCAGCGCTAGACGATAAAGATGGCAATCCAGGAATATCAGGAATTGCAGGTATATTTGGAACAGCAGGCAGATTTGGGATAGCAGGCAGATTTGCGATAGCAGGCAGATTTGGAACAGCAGGTAGATTTGGAACAGCAGGCAGTCCTGGAAATTCTCCTCCTAACGGGATTTCAGGGATTCCTTGAGGTAAACTTGGCAATTGTCCTGGAATCTGGTTAGCTATATTTTGGATTTGACTGGCTCCAGGAATTTGAGAGCCCAAGTTCTGTATCTGTCCTACCCCAGGTAACTGGGTAGGGTTAGGAAGTTGAGATGGTATGCCTTGAGTTGCAGGATTGTTCTGCTGTTGTCCAGAAATAAAGTTGTTAAACTGCTGCCCGAGGTTTCCAAAGAAATTCTGGAAGCCGGATGTGATTGGATTTGAAGGTGGGCTTGGTGTAGGATCGTCTCCTTGTTCGCCATTCGGGTTATTTCCAGGTCTGAAATTCTGAACAATGTTCGAAATGCCGTTCTGGAATACTTGTAGAACTTGCTGACCAATATTAGTATTATTAGGCGAGGCTTCGTCGCCTTGTTGCGGATTTGGATTCTGCCCGCCGATGAAATTAGAAAACGACTGCTGGAAATTTGACGCGCCGTTTAAAATTGTTTGAATAATAGGATTGTTGTTCTGAGGAGGCTGTCCAGCTTCGTCTGATTGTGCCGGACTTTCATTTGGATTTATCAATCCAAAAGCACCGTTAACAGTGTTTGTAAAACCTTGCAGCCCATTGTTAAATTGGTTCTGAATATTATTAATTAGAGGAGTACCAGGAGTTGCAGTTTCTTCTTCACTTTGGGTACCTTCAGGCTGTTTAGGTCTTAAATTATTAATAAAAGTATTGACTCTATTACCAAAGTTGTTCAGCTGGCTGTTAATGTTCTGCTGTAAGTTTCCAACAAACGTTGGTGCTGCGGGGTTTTCAGGATTTGAGGGTGCTGCTGGAGTTTCGGAAGAGGCAAGACCTGGAGCAGGTTCTTCTTCAGCAACAGCAGCGGCAATGGGTAGAACTTCTTCAGAGACAGGTGGATTCTGAGGATTACCTTCAGCGGGTGCTACTGGGGGTTGTGCTGTTGAACTTGAAGGACTTTGTGGACGAATAATATTTATTGCGTTACCAACTGTTTCACCTAATCTGTTGATTAGACCAAGAATGGGACGGATTGGAGCAGAGGTAGTGCTGCTTGCTTGTCTGAAACCAAATGAATTTTGTTCTTGACCTTCCTCAACTGGTTCTGCATTTTCTACGGGAACTATTTCTTGTACTACTGGAACTGCTGGTTCTGTATTTTCTAGAGGAACTATTTCTTGTACTACTGGAACTTCTGGTACTGCTGGAATAACTTCTTGTACTTCTGCCACTACTTGAATTGCTTCTACTTCCGGAATAACTTCTTGAACTTGAGGAGAATCAGCTTCGAGAACAACAGCTTCTTCAATAGGCACTGCTGCAACTTCGGCTACTTCAATTTCTTCAACAGGTTCTGGTTGTGTTAATTTTAATTTTAAATTGTCTACATTGTTGCTGTCGATTTCATTAGATTCTTGTTCCCTGGAATCTTCCCCAGATTTATTTTCTGATGACGAACTTGCAATATTTTCTTCCGATGATTCAAGTGATTGACTACTACTAGAATCTTCATGGTTTACTTCTTCATCTTGAACAACAGGTTGAGAAATTTTTGCAATAACCTCAGGAATATGTAGAACATCAGCTTCAACTTTTTCTTCAGTAGATAATTGAGGTTTTTCTTCTAAATTTTTGAGGCCTTCAAGTTGTCTAAGCTGGGGACCATCGTCGTAGACCACCTGGACGGGGATGTCGACGGGCTTGGAGGCAATCGAAGCGGCGTCAGCAGCCACAAGTAAACTCAAACACACCAGCCACATGCCGGTCATCTTGTGCAACTAGTGTTGTTGAACCCTGCTGACTGGTTTTATACCCGGTGTCTTGTTTATTGTTCACTCCTACCCGCATCTGCAGCGAGCGGCTCAGCTCAGCAGGTTCCGTGGAATCTCGTTGAACTCGCTAAGGTGAAGGTGCTTGTTGCCTGTTTTCAGTTTTTATTTTGTTTTTCGTAACATCGCGGTGTCTCGTCCGTTGCTAGGTAACACGTGCGTGAACTGCAAGCCGATATGGATGCGAGATCTGCGGTTTTATGGTTTTGCTTTAATGATCAGCAAGATACGTGATGGTTGATGAGAGATCATGCAGCAGAGATATGCATCGGTACGCAGTTTTTCTGTAATATTTTATTTGGTTATAAATTAGTTAATGTGTTTATCGTGTTCCGAGTAAATCAATTAAGAATTCAATTGACTAGATTGCAGATAATTATCTACATCATTAGTAACGAAATATTTTTTATTTACTGCAACGAATTAAGAATTTTTTTTAACGTTCACTCAACTACGGCACCGTCATTCTTCGTGTTCTTATCTGTGATTTTGCAGAAAAACCAGTTGTCACTTTTTTGGTCAAATTGAGTTAAGTGCGGTCTATGGTACATATTTGTGTATATCTATGTTTTTCGTAATTTGGACAAAACATAATCAGTTAAGTGTTATTTTTTTTAGGACACCCCAGTTATGTGACATTTATTGAAGAAAAATCAGTTAAGTTCTATTTAGATGCATGTTGAAATGTATTTACATCAATTTGTCAAGTTCGGTATGTTTTTTATACTTTCCTTTAAAATATAAATGATATCAAATATATATTCGGAGTCATTTTAAGGTATTTATGAAGGTGACTTGTGAAACTTTAAGCGCAAATACTTGAAATCATGAAATAGTGAATTTGCTGGTTTTCCTCAAAAGCACAGATATATCATTTTGATATAGCAAATGTAAAGATATTCAATCAATTCAATGTTGGTTGATTCTTTTGTCACCAAAGCCATAATTTTTTTTACCTACATATAATAACGTACGACATGATTTAAGTAACGCATCGGATTATGGATCTTGGGATCCCCAGTTCGAATTTGACGGTTGGTAACCGCATTTCACGATAAAAAAAATAGGTATGTAACTTACCGAGATATTTGAAAGCAGAAGTGCCAGACGAATAAAACGTATTATAACATATTTTTTATTTATGTTATTTTACATGATTTCAGTCGTACTCAAAATGGATAATTGGCATGGTGATATATTTATATTTTATTTATGTTTTCAGAATGGTTAATATCACAAAACAACGAAAATATTTAAATTATCTAAACTAAGAAAAACATTATAAAATTATAGATATATTTTATAGAAATTACAGCAAAGAGTAATGGAAATATACATTTTTAATATGCACTCATACTCACTGTTACTATGCAATATTACAAAATATAATAATAAAATAAATAAATATATCATCACGCTTTTTACCCATTGTGGGTGTGGCACTCTGCTTACGCAGGTCTCGGTAAGTGATCAATTTTTTCGTATGAAGTGTGGTTACCAGCCTTCAAATGATACCCCCAAAGATGTTAGTATAGGGGGAACCACAGGGGAAAATTTAAATTTGTAACTGTCGGCGGTGGGATTCGAACTGAGGATCTCACGATCTACAGTCCGACACATTACCACGGAGCTATTTACCCCATTCAATATTCAATTGATAAATTATTTTATAACCTTATTAAACAGCAGAACAACTCTGAAATATAGTTTTTCTACAGTTCTAAAATTCCTCTCTATAACACTGTATAGCCTGAGCTAGGTCAATAATTTTAGCATTAGGATATTCCAGAAATATTATTTGTCGCACAGAAATGATACTATAATCTTTCTTTCTTTCTGATCCTCTTACTGATAAGTATTTCAATTAAAGTTGCATTAGGTTCCTTGGTACGCAAAAAAAGAAAATGAAGCACCAAGTACGGGTAGGAAAAAACAAAATATTCACACAGAAATTACAACCGAAGAATATCTTCACGTCTGTTTTAACAGCGGCTAATAAATATTCCCACTGGTAAAGTTAGTTAAAAATTGCGAAGCACATTAAAAAACAAAAACTAAATTACGTTGCTCATTAAACGATTAAAGCCGTAGGACTATATCGTAAATCATTGGCGCTGAGCTAACACCTTTACAGGTAATTAGCAGCAGAAAGAAATATTTGCCGCTTCAAAAGTTCTTGATCACAAATATAAAGATGCTGAGATACTTCGTGATTATCGGATGCAGGGCCAAGGTCAAATTTAAACAGTTATTAACAGTTATACGAAATTCGTGTTTCTATTTTAGATCAAGAAGTTTTTGTTAGTTTGTCCATCACATTCGAATTCGCAGAAGTAATAGCTATACGACCGCGAAAAATACGGTCAAATAACAATATTCTAAATAGGTTTATGTTACCATCTACCTACAAAACATACAATATATTGACTTCAATATAACGTTAGTCTAACGGTCCATGTCATTTAACGACTTTAACTAATGTTGTTTTTAATTAATTATTATGTCGGTCGACACAAAAATTGGGCCAAATTGAACAAAAACTGTGAATTTGAATACTGGATTTCATTTCATTTTCATTTAATTTCCTAAATAAATATTTACATTTAATTATAAGATCGTTAAATATTTTTCATGACTAATTTACTGTTATTTCTATAAATATTATTTGCGATCTATGCCGCGCTACTAAATTTTAAAATTCAGTCGTGCTCATGCGCATATCATCCGGTGCAATTTAACCTCAAGTAGAAACACGTGTGTTTATCCGTCACTTGTCAAACTTGTGTTCTTGAAAAACTTGAAAGAAAAATAAATTATAACCAAAATGCCGAAAATAAAGACAGAAAAGAAATCACGTATTCACAATGAAGTCGCTAAACAAGGTACTATTCATTTAATACAATTTAAACAATTTATTTAAAACCTAAATAATTTGCAGGTATTATGTTCAATAAGAATTTCGGCCAACATATTTTAAAGAATCCCATGATTATAACATCAATGATTGAAAAATCAGCATTACGACCTACAGATGTATGTCTTGAGATAGGTCCCGGTACTGGTAATATGACAATGAAGCTATTAGAAAAGGTTAAAAAAGTTATAGCATGTGAAATTGATCCTAGGTAAAAGTATTAGATGTACTATTGTTTTACATAGTTAATTTATTAATATTTACACAGACTAGTGGCAGAATTACAAAAACGAGTACAAGGTACACAATTTCAATCAAAGTTGCAAATTATGATCGGAGATGTTTTAAAAACAGAACTACCTTTCTTTGATATTTGTGTCGCTAATATACCATATCAAATATCATCTCCATTAGTATTCAAACTTTTATTACATCGACCTTTCTTTCGCTGTGCAGTTCTTATGTTTCAACAGGAGTTTGCTCAAAGATTGGTTGCAAAACCAGGAGATAAATTATATTGTAGGTTATCTGTAAATACACAGTTGCTGGCTAGAGTTGATATGCTAATGAAGGTAGGCAAAAGTTAATTGTATTATTTAACAATTATAACTAATTTCGGTTAATTTTTAAGGTTGGGAAAAATAATTTTCGACCTCCACCAAAAGTAGAATCTTCTGTGGTTCGGATAGAACCTAGGAATCCTCCGCCACCTATTCCATATACGGAATGGGATGGTTTAACTCGAATAGCTTTTACAAGAAAAAATAAAACTTTAGGTAGTTCTTTTAAACAGACTTCTGTTTTAGCTACTCTTGATAAAAATTATAGATTGCATTGCAGTTTAAATAACACAGTAAGTTCTACAATTCAAATTTGTAGTGTTATTTACTTATAATATTTAAAATTTAAGGAAATACCGGCAGAATTTGCAATAAAAGAAAAAATAGAGCAAATCTTAACGGAAATAGGAGCAGATCAAAAACGAGCGAGGACTATGGATACCGATGATTTTATGTCGTACGTATTTTTAATTATTTAAATAATGTTAGTTTTTATTTACAAATTTATACTTTCAGGTTATTACACGCCTTCAATAGCCACGGTATACATTTTTCATAATATTTATCAATACATATATTTTTTATAATATAAACAAGTGTACCTTAACTACTTTCAAAAAAGGAAAGTATAATAAAATTAGATATTTAAAAAAAATATAACTTATAAATATCTTTGGGTAAAAACATTAATATCTATATGATGTAATAATTACAGGGTACAAGTAGCTATAGCTAATTATGAAGAATATTGTCTTTTTACTTATTTTGCAGTAATTCGAAAAATGCTATTTTTGATTTACATGGCGGAATTACTATCAATTCGTTGGCATCCTCAGCTGTTTCCGGTTGTATTTCATTCTGTTTCTCTTCTTCTTTGACATCGACGCCTTAAATATTGTACAAATTATTATTTTGTTTAAAAATATACAAAAAATGTTTACCATTTAATTCAATACTGTTGTGATTATTAGACTCAGTTGATTTTTGTAGTTCCGGCAAAATATCTCTTCTAAATTCTTTTGATAAACTTCTTGCTGTTAAACTATGAACTTGACGATGAGCTTTTAGTTCCGGCTTAGTTGTCAGATGGCTTTTGGTACGCGATACTGTAGCCTGTAATTTATTTTAATAATTTAATGTGACGTATGACCGTTGTATGAAGGAAGTGAGACTGCGGTGAGAGTTGATGGTAGATTGAGTGATTGGTTTCGTACAGATGTTGGTGTGAAACAGGGTAGTGGTGTCTCCTTGGTTGTTTAATTTGTATATGGATGTGTTGTTACGAGAGGCATGGAATGGAACTGCGTTAGCTTATGCGGATGATGTTGTTGTGTTGGGTGAAACTGAAGAGCAGTGGAGAAGAATGATTGTGAGCATAAATGAAGTAAGGAAAGGTTTAAATCTGTTATTGAATGTCGATAAATGTAAAGTGTTGGTGTTTGAGAAGAATGATTTGGTGACTGATTGTAATGTTTCAGTGAATGGCGTGAGACTGGAACAAGTGAATGAATTTTTATGTGGGTAGTATGTTTTTCGAGGGATGGACGTATTGACCGGGAGATTGAAAGACGGGTGTCTGCAGGGAGCAAGGTATTGGGTGCTGACGTATTGACCGGGAGATTGAAAGACGGGTGTCTGCAGGGAGCAAGGTATTGGGTGCTTTGAGTGTTTATAATGGTGTGTTAGTGCCTACACTGATGTATGGTTCTAAATGTTGGGTGTGGATGAAGAAGCATGAACGACGTATATCTTCTGTAGAAATGAGTTATTTGAGAGGAATTTGTGGGTATACTAGACGTGATTGTGTCCAGAATACATTGGTATATGGTGAGTGTGAGATTGAGAAGAATGTTGTTAAGAAAGTGGGAGTGAGTCAGTTGAGATGGTTTGGACATCTTGAGCGAATGTCGAATGAAAGGTTGGTAAAACTAACATATGAGGGTGAATGATTGCGTGGGCGTCCGAGGAATAAGTGGTTGGGTGTGTTGCGTGAACGAATGATTCCGAGTGTGACGAATAGACGAGCATGTGTATTAATGTGGACGAGGCTAAAGTGGTGTGTCAGGATAAAAATGTTTGAATTGAATGTTACCTTGGCTGGCTTATCTTGGTCGAACAATTTCTTCAAATCTCTGACAGAAGGCTTCTCAATAGTGTTCAGTTCATCAAGTTCAGAAGCAATATGTAATTTTTGTTCATTGTCTTTTTCCTCATCTTCAGGGTAATACAATTGGTCGCTTAAATTTGGTGTAGAAATCGCAAATCCATTTTGTGACACTGGACTCAGCAAATCATCCATCGCGAACTTTGGTTCATCTCCATTAATTAACCTTAAATCTATACAACTCTTAAAATCTTTATTCAAAACATTTGGATCTTCGGTTTCAATTTCAATTGTGTTCCCAGTGAAATCATCATCTAAATCAAGTAAAATTTCTGTGTTTTCTTCTATTTTTATTGTTGGTTTTTCAACAGAATCTACTGTATCACATTCTTGTAAGCTAATTGGTGGTGTAGAAAAATTAGTCACTATTTCAGGTTTAAGTTTATTTTTGCTGTTATTTTTCACCAGAGATTGTAAATATTTTTTAGAACTTTCTTTTAGTTCTAGTGAAATGTTAAGATTGTTTGATTCACTAGTTGTGATTAATTCTATTTCCGGTTCTAGATCTACAGAAATTTGTTGTTGCAAAAATTCTTGTTTTGATATTTGTTGTTTCTTTGGTTCAGGACTTTTCTTTTCACTAGTTAAAGCAATAATATGATTAGAAATATTCATAATAGGCTCCTTTACTTCTTTTTGAGTGTTTTCGTATGTTTTATTGTGATTCTCATCAAATTTATTATCGACTTCGTCTGCTAAATTCGAAGAGATCAACTCATTAGGATTGACAACATACTTAGTGCCTTCTGGACTTTTAGAATCTTTAATAATTTCTTTAGCGAAATCATTGTTCTTGAAAGTGTAAACTTTTCCAGTTTCAATGTTATACACTCTTTTAACATCAACGTCTTCAGAATCTGTGGACAAAGCAAGAGAAATTGGTCTTGATCCAGGTACTGAATGTAATTCGGCCACTTCTTCATTTTCTTCGGGGATATCATCGTCATTATGAATAACTGCGGGGACTGCTGTGAAAATGTTTTGATCAGCGTTTTCTGTTGGCAATGGCAATGATTGTTGGTCAGAATCTTGACCAGAACCCTGAAAATATTTTTCAATTGTTTAATTGACATTTTTTGAATTACAGGAAATAATTATGTTATCTAGCATTGTTGAAATTTTAGATTGTCTGGCGATTTAGATAATTTATTGATTAAGTGATTAGTAGCAAATTTAAATTAGTTAAGTTTAATGCTAATACTTAATCACCTATTTTAATCTACATTTTCTAATCTAAAAGCTTGAGTATTGTTAGTATTGCATTTTTTAAACGTAAATATTATATTATTTCTATTTCTAATTTCTACTAGTTAGTGATCAGTCTCAAAACTTACCTCAACTTTGTTAAGATTTTTGTCATGAACTAAAACGTATATGTATACATCCCATTAATTTATTAATTAATTAAACAATATCAACAATACTCAGTGTACACAAAGGACAATAAGCTACATTATCTCTAATATAATAAATGTGCACTAAACAGATTTAAAGTGTATAATGATAATTTTCTGGAAAGTGTAACAACGGATTCTTTACAAAATTACTACTAGCATCTTTAGAAGAATATAGTTGTCTGTACAAATTTGAATGAGTATAATTTTCTTCTAAATTTCCAAGATCACTTCTTACCTCCGTTGTGGAGTCTTCATCTAAAAATTTTTTTCGGCCACCAGCTGCCCTTTTCGCTTCCCGAATGTAGTAGTCACGACCGAATCTAAAATAATTAAACTTATAAATTTCATTTCACTACATCGTATAACCTCAAATTTGACTTAATAAAGATACCGAAAATATTACTTTAAAAGATGTTTTTCCTAACCGTTATTAACTGTTATGAAATAAAATAATACTGACATGTTGTTGCGTTTGCCTTGTTCAAAAACATCTTTTAGTGTCCTCGGATTTCCGTTCGCCATTTTATAAACAACAACACTGTTAATCTTCACTTATTTACAACAACTAGTGTAACATTATACACGAGAATTAAATTTGCAGTAGATAAATTTTATCGGATTTTATCAGCATGTAATCAATATATTCAATGGTTAGCAGAACATTTTCAAGTGTTCAATGTTTTGATAAAATATTTATAGGAATACTTACACATAGTTGCCATTTGTGCTGTTAGTTCTATCGTGTAATCGTTTATCTAAATTTTCTTTTGAGTATGGGTTGTTTTCTAGAGCTATGGGATTGCGCCATTTCTCTTTTTCTTTCTCACTGTAACTTCCTAAAAACAAATATATTTTAGAAAGATGAAAACATTATTTAACATTTTCATTGGTTAAAGAAGAATATAGTCCTCTACCTCTTAGATTTACCGGCGGATCGTCTTCAATGTTTTCATCATCACTTTCCTTATTTGATTCTTGTTCTTCGGCATTATTAATTTCTGCCTGCGTAACAAGTTCAACATTTTCTTGCTCCGTAGCAGTTTCTTTTGTTTTTCTAGACAAATAAAAACTTTATTATATAAGTTTAAATTCGAAATTTTAGATACCTGCTTACGTGTAGTTGTAATCGTATCGGTACAAAGTTTGATTATATGTAATTTAAATTGGTATCGCGTCATAATATGATTATAGTTTTATAACTTTTTAATTATTGCACTTACCTTGGACTTGGCACAGGACCTTTATCTTTTGAGATTTGTCTTGGTATCGATGCATATTTTTCAGTGTACTCCATATCTTGTTCGGTGTTGCTTCCCAGCGAATCGCTTTCTTCATCTGGAATAAAATAAGAGTAATAATTTATTTATAAATTATGTGCTTTTGTAATATTTTATATATTCATAGCAACTATAATAGATACTTAATCAGGATCAAAAAACTTATGAATATTTGTCAAAAAATAAATCATTCGCCGTAATTTGCTGAAAACAGCATGCTTATTTAAATAATCTGATAATACATTTTCTCCCTACAGAAAGCTTAAATTTCATACCAAACTCAAACAAATTCTAATACCTATTATAAAAATAATTGACGATCACTCAAAAGTAATTTTTTTATATTTTAGTGCAAGTGTCCTATGTGATACCTTTAATTTGACATCAAATTCGACAAGTTTGTAAAATTGTAAAAAAAAAAAAAATGGTGATCGTTCCAAATTAATTTTTGATATTTTAATTCAACTCTTCTCCTTGAAGGCTTTAATTAAATATTACATTCGGTATAATTGAATTAATTTGTATGAAAAATTATTAACGACCACCCAAATTCAAGTTTGCCGCTGAGACCTTTAATTTAATACCGAACTTGATTGGGTTTAATCAATATTATTTATTACATGGTACATGGTAAATGTTTTTATTACTTGGTACATGGTAAATGTTTTTATTAAATTAAACATTAAACATATAATTAGTTTCTGTCAAAAGCGGAAAGAGATACCAGAAAATTATTTAATTCCAAATAATATTATTAAAATATTTTATTTGAAACTTTTTTCGCAACTGATTTCATATTCGAAATAATTTGAATTTATTGTTTTGTGTATCAAGTAAACTTCCACTTCCGGTTTAGAAATTGTTACCAAAGCAACTCAGTTCTTCGCATTGTCATGTAACTATGAAATTTTATTCCTCTATTTGTTTCGATAGTTATAGAACATACACATCCACAAAGACGTTTCTAAGAAAAAGGTCGAAACGAATTCAGAGGGCTTTTAAATATCTATTTCCGTGAAAATATCACCATTGAATTTTATACGTATAAATTGTCATAACTAAAAGTGATATGTGATAAATATTTTCTTACTAGCTGTACATAATAAAATTCCTATTATAAAAAAAATTGATAAAAAATACTTACATGGGGTTTCATGAATTAAAACATTATTTCTAGCCTCTGAAACTTCATCATCTTCAAACCCAGTGTCTCCGTTTGTATTTTCCTCCACTTTAGCTTCATGTTTCACTTCCGTCTCCACCACCATCTCATCTTTAACTTCCTCTTCACCAGTTTCCGTTTCTAAATACTCAGTATTAACATTCTCTAACAAATTTTTGCCACCAATAACAGTTCTCGAATCAACCAAAATTGTTTTGATATCTTGCACAGAATCAGTTTCTTCAATATCCGATCCTGTCTCTGATAGATCTGTGGTATCTTCTGCATCTCTGTCCCCGATAAGCGCTCGGTAGTCTGTGCTCGGATTTGGTACTAGCATTGGGACGGGGACTGGCTTAGGGCTGCCTTTTCCTTTTCGGGAAAACAGCCAGTTGTCTTGCCAATCTTCACGAAGATAGTTTTTGTCCTCTGTGTCACTATTGCGGAACGAATTGCGAGAGAGGTTATGGGAATGAAGATAATGGTTGGGGGAATGCTCGTCGTCGGATGTGGTTATTTCTTCGATGCTTTGTTGAATCTGCAATTAAAATATACTTTGAAAATTGGAATTTCTTTAGATTGCATGTATTTGGCTATCAGTTATAGATATTGATATTTTATAGTTTAAATTACTAGATACCATATATTTTGAAATAAATTCATTTTATGTGTACTTTATGAATACGATAAGCTTTTGGAGTAGTTGATTTTAATGCTAGGTCTTACAAGATAATTTATTTTATTCCTATAATATAGAAATAATAAATAAAAAAGTAAATACAAATCTGATGTTTCTCTGATCATATATTTAGTAGAAATTGAACTGCGTCCTGATCATGAGTTACTTATAGAACAGTGATTTAATTACTTATTACAACTTATAATTTAAACCTTAAAGTGACAAGTGAAAAAAAGAAGTATTTATCCCCATGGCAAGACGTTGTGCATGGAAATCTTCTATTCCATTTCCACAACAATTACTTCTGCGTCAACCAGTGCCAGTTCTTTGCTGGAATTTGCTAGAGGCAGAATGCTACACCATTGATGGTTACCACGTAAATATAATACTGGAACGCCTATTGACATTAAAAATGCGAGCGGAGTGAGAGACAGCCAGTCGTTGGGGCACCTGTCTTTGTTGTACAGTCAACTTAGAAAGTTGATAAAAAATATAAATAAATTTACAAACATCCAACTGTTTCATTACAAAATCGCAACAATAAACATGTGAATGCATTACATGAATATGGTTGGTTATCTGATCAACAAAAATATAGACTTAAAATAAATAATGCAGTGGCATGAAGAATGTATGGTTTGGCCAAGGCACACAAGGAAGGAGTTTCATTGAGGCCGATTGTAGCTTGTAACAGAATGTTTAAAATAAATATTAAATAATATATTAATGGAAATGACTTCAATTAAGTATTATGTATGTGAATTTAAAGAAATTTTTAAATAACCGAACAATATTAAGTTAAATATTATTTATTTCTCCTATGTAAATGACCTTTTATAGGTAGTTGGGTAACTAAGTAAATGAGTAATTACAGCGCATAGACCTGTAAAGTATTACAGGCTTCTAAAAGAGACCTGTAAGTTTTACAGGCTTGTAGAAAAGACCTGTAAACTTTTACAAGCTTGTAAAGAGACTGGAAAAATTTACGTGTTTATATTTTAATAAAAATAATTTTAAAAATACTTTGAAACCACAGTATAAGAATTCACGCAGGAGCGACACTTCAAATATGTTCATGATCCTAATATTTCAGTGGTGCGCAGCCGGGAAGATGGCCGCTTAGTGTTCGGTGATGGGCTATCTTAGTAAGGCACTAGAATATATGAGTATTCTCATCCGCCATTTTGGGTCCAAGTGTCATAAATAAAACAAATTATTGGAATCCAGTTACTTTAATTCTTTTCTGTCAAATTTGGAGTTGATACTGATTAATAATTGTGATATATCATTCTCTTAATTATTATATTTCATATCTAACAGGTAAGTGTACAGAATACTTTCTAATATAGTACCGTATGATTTGTGTAGTTGGATTTTACAGAATTTCAAGAAATATGTTTTCAAATTTGACAGATACAAATTTTAAATGTTTTTTTTTAAGTAACTGGATTCCAATAACTTGTTTTATTTATGACATCTGGACCCAAAATGGCGGACGAGAATACCTATATTCTTCTAGAGCTCTAATCTTAGTAACCATAGAAAAGAAAATATAATATGTCAGTATCAGTTATATCTGTCAAATATCAAGCTACAATATTTCTGTCATGTTAAGTTCACAAAATGAGTGCAAAACAGAGAGGTATACTTATTTGTACCATGCAAAATTGTAGGAACTTTTATAGTGCAGGTGAAATAATATTTTTAGATTTTATCCCCTTTGTAACTGACAGTTATTCAAATTTACCGCCGTATGTCGCTGCTGCCAACATGGCCGCTCGGCTCAAGGTCATCTGTCGATGCGACATAAAGATCAAAGGGACCGACAGAGAGTGTCGCTACTGTGTGATAAAACTTTGTACGCTGCACGCTTGCAATTAATCTTTACTGGGCTCACTGGATTATACAGACTCACTCCTTCGTTGCTCGCTTCACAAATTTTTCAACTCACCCGGAAAGATTAATTTGCTACGCTCGCCATGTAAGTAACTATTATCATTATGTTTTTTCATATCAACCACTGAACCACTCAATAAACGCATAGCAACCATTTTGCAAACAAGTATAAGACATATCAGGGTGGCAGAGTTGTTTTTTTTGCTTTCATAAAAGCCTTCAAGTTAGCGTTCCATTATTACCAGTGATGGCTACACTCAGAAATGGGTAAATGACGTGATGACATATATTTATTTATTTTAACTAAGAATACCGTGAGATAAACAGCTCAATCATACTGCATCGGAACAGTTTGATTTGACTAACATTCAAAAATGTATAAAATGCCTTGATATATTTATACTCGTATATGATTCTCATCTTACTCACCGTGAAACTCAAATGATCCACATACTTCTCACCAGCGCTGGATTCGCTTCGACACCACTCCTCCACACTAGACATGGAGGTGGTGTCGTCACCGCCGCTAACTCCAGGGTGAGACGCATTGCGCCAGCGGGCCTCCTGGTCTCCAGAGCTGCGCTTGTGTCGTTTGTGCGCCCCTGTGGACTCTGATCGCCGGCTTGATCCGCTCCCCGAAGAAGAGCGACGTAGATCGCTTTGGTAGTTGTCGATTACCTAGAAGAAGAATGATAACTTTAATCGAATTGTGTACCGGTCTTGGACATTTATAGCATTTACAGATGATGACTAACAACTGATTCTGCTAACCATTTAGCCAACAGGATTATTACATTTAACAAATAAAATTTGCATAACGTCCAGTGGACTCCCCAACTTTTACAAATGGATCAGTGTTGGATGACTTTTTAATGTTACGACGTTAACATGTGCTAATCCAAGAGTGAATTGTACATTACGAGTCAAAAATGCGTTATTGTAAAACGCAAGAAATTATATTACAGTACATTATTCCAAATATACAAAAATCTGGTTTGGTCACCACACTACTTTCTTATACATATACAACCAAATGATTACCTATGACTTGTTCTTTGCGTATGATTTTATTTTGAGAGCTATTTGACATATAGATGTATTAAACCTGTTTAATTTGTTGTTGTCATTATAACTATTATTTTATTTTAAAATAGTAATTAATATCTAATCTTTAAAACTTTCTAACTAATAATAATGCAATTATTGCTTTTATAATATTTCAAATTACTAATATTTTTGATACTTCACAATTATTTAATATATTGATTTAAGAAATCTTTAGTTTTTCTCAAAATTAGAAGCAAATACAGGGAAAGTGCACATAAGATTTTATACTCCAACTATTGAAACTTTTTTCACAGCTTAATCTTATTTTGAAAAAAAAAAATATTGTTTCGTGTGTCCAGTAAACTTCTTCTTTTCAATTTCAATCAAAATCAACTCAGCTCTGTGTATTTATCATGAAACTTATAAATTTCAAGTTTCGTTACCATATATCTCGTTCATCGTTCATGAGATATAACCCACTCGGACATACATACATACATACATCCATACATCTACATCCACAGACATCATTGAGAAAATGGTCAAAGCATGTATTTCCACTAAAATCTCGTCAGCGATTTTTTTCATTTCAATACTTCCTTAAACTTTATACTTTCATAATGAGGTGGAAAGCTTTTCATTGCAGCCGAAAATTAAGATAGCTAAAGCTTGAGGCTGAAACTTTCCACCGTGGTTTATATAGAATTTTATTCACAATCAAAAACTAATTAATGAAACAAAAAATTAGATTCATTTTTAACGTTGGGTTTTTCGGGTGAAATATTTTTGTTTAGTACATTTGTTTTGTAATCAATTTCGTAGTGATATTTATATTTATCAATAAATTTTCACTCTTTTGATTATTTGAAAGTCAAAATTAGGGAAAACCGAAATGATAGTCTATTAAAGTGAATTAATGAATTATACTCCACCCAAACTTCGGCAAGTGGCAGAAAAAGCAACAGAAAATTTGCTTCCACAGAAAACCCTACATTATCCACAATGAATTAGTAATCAAATGTCCACTGATTTCACAGGCTGGAAAGTACCAAGGCATGAATAAACTTCCCAACTTTTACTGAATGATTGTAAATAAACTAAAATGCATCATCTATGTACTGTATCAGGAAGTGTTATATAGAGAACAATTTTCACTACTCGCTCATTAATGAGGGTAGAAAGCCCACATCAACGTTTATTATCCGTGTAGGCGGAAAAGTGCTTACTGTTTACATGACTTGTAACATGTCAGAAGTCAAGATTAACCGACAAAACATATTGAAAGTTGAATTTAATTATCACTACTATACAACTGAAGTAGGTATTGATTTGTAATATATGCGTCGCATGTATTTTTCATGCAATAAGTATTATGTTCATAGGTACTCGTAAAAAGTTTCAAACAGTTTACAAAGATATTGATTTTATATGAATAATAGAGATGTTTTTCACGTTATAATAAATCTGACATGTTGAATAAATATAAAAAAAATTACTCTAATTAAATCATTTACTAAGATACATACATATATCCAAAAATCATGCACATAATTTTTAAACGTTACAAAAGAAAAAAAAAATTATATATAAATAGTCTCCATTATTATTCTACATCTTTACAAATATAAAAAAATGTATCTAACTTAATTATTTACTGAGATATCCCCAAGAAACCTGGTAGGCTTTCAAGTAAACTACCACTTCCGCTTGTTGTATTACTACCAAAATATAATCAGCTGATAACTTAAACACCCGAATGCTAAATATGTTATTATATGAGTTATTTTGGATGAAAAAATCGTCACACTCACACCCAAACGTTATCGTGTAAATAGTCAAATCGTATTTAAGGACCTCAAAACGTACTTATATGGTGAATACTCACTACTTCAAATTTTGACCCGTTGAAATACCTCTCATATAGGTGTGAAGTAAAAAATTGTATTGACTTAATTGAACATATCTTCAACATTGAAGTTTAATAAATGTTTACATTATTCTTTCATTAAAATATCGGAATAAAGGTATGTTATTTTTTTTAAACGTCTGTTACATGTAAAATACGCGAGGATAATTATTTTATTTTTCATTCCAGTTGTTGTGCTACCTTGAAACATGCTTTAAACACACTTATGTCTCGACAACGCTGATAACAATAACGTATTGTTTGTATATCTGTACATATTACGTAGCTGACTTTTATTATTTACACTAAAATATTCGGCGAAAATTATCATATTTTCCACGATAACCCACTTATAACAAACCTATTTTCACGTATTATTATATTTTGTTATGTTTAACAGACCATACGATAATAAATTTAGTTCTATTATAATATAAAATTTGTATTTACAGATTTAAAATTTAAAAATATATAATTCACACACCTTTACGAGTATCATTTTATAAAGAATAATGTTCTGTTTTCTATTACTGACTGAGCGTGAAACTGTAATATACCCCTAGAAGCTTAGAAGTGATTCACAGAAGCCATAAAAAAGCTCGCTAAATGAGTTAATACTTTGTTGACTTGCATAATTGTTATTTAACATGTAGATTTTGTTCGTTAAAAGACATAATGACAAAGGATAGAAATAAACAGATACAATGTTACACAACATTTATAAAAAAATACTAGGAAAAAGTATATATTTTTATTCTCAATAATGATATTTATCAACTAGAAGCACAGGAGGGACTATTAGTTTTTTATTTGAAACATATAATTTTTTTAAAGACTTTTGGTTAAAGTTCTGTAAATGTTTATTAAATACAACGTTTGAATTTCACTTGTTTGTGTTATTAACTTGTTTACCTGAAGAAGATTTACGTTGAGTAGTTAGAAACGTTGTATTTAATAAATATTTACAGAACTTTAACCAATAGACTTTAATTTATCATGAGTTCTGAAAGTTTTTTCAACTCATATGTTTTTGTAAAATGCGTATTCCTCGAGATATTTTTTATTTTTACTAATTTTTTTTTACCATTGTGTTAGTTATTTTATAGTTTCCATACACAGTAAACAATTTATAGCCAAAATTGACAAAATTTTACAATTTTTTAGTCCCAGACGATCCACCGTTAATTTTTGTTAATTTAACAAGTTTCAAATTTGTTAGCAAGTAACAATTATTAACATTTATTTTTATGTGCTTTTGACTAAATATTTTAGTAATTATATTGAAACAGAACAATAAATCATAGTTATTATAACAAATTAATTTTAAAATAAAAGTTTAACAAATTCAATTAAGTTAGCTAAATTTATTTGTTATTATTGACGAGCCTATTTGTTAAATTTTATAAATCCAGTAAATAAATAAATACAACAATTTTTCTTGTTAAAAATTTAGAATTGACAAAATTTAAATTTAACAAATAGTCGTATTTGTTCAAATTGTTAATTTAACACAATATATTTGTTAATATTAACAAAAAAACTTAACAACCCCAAAATTGACAATTCGCAAATAAATTTCATATGCAATAAATAGTTACTTACGATGCAAGTACGTAAAGCTAGTCTTGAGTCACGAATGGGTCAAAATTTCATATAAGGTCAAATGTCAAGAATATCAGTTTTCCGCATATTTCTCTTAAACGGTAAGTGTATCATAAAATTAGGTCATACAAAGTTTGTCTACAAAAATTATCCTGATACTTTTTTCCTATGAACCATCATTCATGAGATTAATTTCAATTTAGAAAAGTCGTATTCTGCATAAAATTTCTGCATGTACAAGAAAAGTGCAAATAACTTTTTATATTTCAAATATTCTTGCTAACATCTTTCATTTGAAACTTTTTGTCGCAACTGATTTTTTTTTTTGGAAAAAAATGGAATTTATTGTGTTGTGTGTTCAGTGAACTTCCTCTTCCGGTTTTTCAATTTCATTTAAAATCAACTCAGCTCTTCATGAAACTTATTCAAGGTTTCGTTTACATATCTTGTCTCGTTCATGAGATATTTCGCACACTGACATCCATCCACCCATCCTTACACACAAACATCATTGAGAAATTTGTCTTAACGGATTCAGTGGACGTCAAAATATATATTTCCGCAAAAAATCTCGTCAGCGATTTTTTTCATGATTCCAATACTTCATTATACTTTGTATAAGAAAGTAAAAATGGTACGGTCGGTAATTATCAAAAGGAACGAATTATTGTTGATTTTTTGAAAATTGTAATATGAGCAATAATCTTCAAATTCTAATTCAACAGTCATTTCTTATTCTTTACTTGTTATTTGTTGCACTCAAAACTCAAACAATATCACAAAAACTAAACGAAATATCAAGAATAAATATCTTCGTTGGTCCGTAATTCAATATGTCCGGTTATTTTCTGAAGTCCTCGTATTTGTTTATTGCCCACTGTAAGTTCATATTCTAAATTATAAAATATCAAATCATTATAAATGATTGTAACATCAATATAAGAAATGAAACATGTACAATTTTTACAATTCTCTCGTTTTACAGACCATTATTTGTCAACTATATGTAAATAGATAAGCATTTACTTAAGTAGGCATCAATTAAAACCAAGAAAGTCCAACTTAGAAATTTTCTACGTTTCTAGGTTTGACATAATTTTCTCTAATAATAAATACTTATTATAAATTTACAGAACCATATTGATGAAACATTCGGCATCTGCTGAGAATTATAATTAAAACATTCTTAATAATGCAGCGGTATAATCTCTTTTCACTTCTGATGACACTTTGACAAAAGGAAAGAATTATAATTTAATAGGTTCTCACAGTATTGATTCATAACACGTGATTTTTTAATTGCTTTTGAAGTAGTAAACTCTAGGAATTTAAATTGAATTTACAGTTCTTTACAGTCTCAAGTAATTTATGGCGCATTTGAGAATAAAGGAAAGAAGAAATTGTAATTTGCCTTTTTAATTTTAATTTTAAAATTTCAATACTTTTACGACAAAAATCTTGCAAAACACATACATACTATTGAGTTATTGTAATGGTTTCCCAATATATAAGTAAAACCTATACTTATCGACTTTCAAAAATTATTTAACAATTAATGAAGTGTAAAACAATCAAAATTCCATACAATATCATGAAATACAGTTACACAATACTCATCCTTAATCTGTGAGATCAAAATTATCTTTAAAAATTATTTTTATCGGGATTCTTATCACAGTCTTGTGATTTTTAGCTAATTAAAACAATGTTATCAACCAACATGAAATATTATAGGAACAGTTTTATGTAGGATACTTCTTACGTTATCATTTTTCTAAGAATAGATATATAATTAAAAATATATATGCAGAACAACACTCTAATTTTGTGATAATTGCTTTTGAGAAAAATAATTTTAAGTTATAAATAAATTTCCTTAGTTCTTATCACTGAATATTATTACATAATATGATGAATTCCAAAATTTATAACAATGTATAATTTTCTCAGTTTAATTTTTATTATTGGTATATAGCTTCGTGGTAACGCATTGAACTGTGGATCTTGAGATCCTCATATGTTGTTTTGTCTCGGCTAAGCAATGTCCTAATTGTTAATTTCCCAGGTCTCCACCCGATACGCGTGCGGAAAATTTCGGAGAAAACACTCCTATTTCTAAAGCATTTATTAAAAAAGTATAATTTCTCAAGCATCCTTTTATGTAATAATAACAAAAGTAAATATGGAATATTAATAAAATTTAATTTCAAAATAATAAATTCAGCTGTGAAACATATAACCAACAAACGTATGTAAATTCTAATTACATAGGTGACAGATGAAATATATTAATTAAATTTAAATTTACAAGTGAATTTGACAATAATAATATAGTATATTGTATATTGTACAACAAGCATGGAATGGTACTCATTTCCTACGAGTATGAAAATTTGTAGCATTAGCCGAAAGCGAATCCTGTAAATCATTCCATGCGAGTTGTGCACTATACTTTTTCTACGATTACGATATTATTTCCGAATTAATTTACTTATAATAATAAATTTGTCCCGATTTCACCATTATAATATTTGACAATTCAAGATAAGTATCCAAGCAATAGCACCTATACATACATACATACATACATAACATCACGCTATGTCCCACTTAGTGGGGTAGCACGAACCCGGAAAAACAGTCAACCAACAATCAATCTCCTCCAAACATTCCTATCCTGACACACCACTTTCGCTTCGTCCACATTCATAGTGCGATTCATACATGCTCGTTTATTCTTCACACTCGGAATCATTCGTTCATGCAACAAACCATCTATCATACCCAACCAGTTATTCCTCGGACGCCCACGCAATCGTTCACCTTCAATCTCACCCGCATATATTAGTTTCACCAACCTTTCATTCGACATTCGCTCAACATGTCCAAACCACCTCAACTGACTCACTCCCACTTTCTTAACAACATTCTTCTCAATCTCACACTCATCATACACCAATGTATTCCGTATACGATCACGTCTCGTATACCCACATACTCCTCTCAAATATCTCATTTCCACAGCAGCTATACGTCGTTCATGCTTCTTCATCCACACCCAACATTCAGAACCATACATCAATGTAGGCACTAACACACCACTATAAACACTCAATCGAGCATCTCTAGATACATTCACGTTTCGAGCAAATGTACCCAGAGCACCCAATACCTTGCACCCTGCAGACACTCGCCTTTCACCTATACTGAAATGAAATGACCTGTTGAAATACTCACAAAACAAATTCATTTCGCACGATGCTTGCAGTGTACCTCATATCCCTAGTAACAACAAATATACAATGAGCAGATTTCTAAGTGGTCGTAGAAAAATAATTTTTTTTTTCTTAAAAACAATGCTACAGAATTGAATATTATGCAACTGTTTTTGGGGAATTTATTATTTGTAAAATTAACAGTCTGTCAAACTTGGGGCTCACGTAAAATTATTGAATCGGAGCCCCTGCGTCGGGGTTGCGGTCTGGGACCCGATAGGCCCCGCGGGCAAAGCCCCTTGGTGACCAGTAGTATATTAAACATGCCGTACAATTATATTTTATTTTTATTGAATTTATGAATGTGTAATAGGAAAAGTAGTATGAACAACTCGTGTTACAATGCCTAATTGTAATATTCGTATTTTGCGTAACTCGTCTGCGGCTCGTTTACGCAAACTATACTTGTATTAAGAAAAAGGTCATTGTAACACTAGTTGTTCAATATACTATTGTTTATTTGAATTATTGTATGTTCATATTTACATAGCAACTTTGACAAATAGTAATAGTAACTTCTGAAACAATTTCGTTTTATTTGGACTGTATGAATGATTACTTTTCGTATAAAAATATTGTATACAGTTATACACCTCTTGCGTGAACTCGATTCCAGGATTCGTTCTGCGGTAAACACTCATCCGAGAACCAAGCGTTTCCTCAATTGGTACGTAAATAAGTATTTTGTCGCTGATTTTCTTTTAGCATCGTGGTGAATAATAGTTACGTTCTATATCTAATTCTTCGTACTTCGTTAAATACAGTGGCCAGCAAAAGTATTCGTACACCTCAACAATAACAAGAAAAACATTAATAAAGTCACTCTATATACTCTTACTGTAAGTTTTTTCATATAATCATAAAATATAGTCGATATTAATTAATATACAGCAAATAATTAAGTTTGGAAAATTTTATTTTATCCCACATAATAAATTTATTTTAAATTACAAAATCAAAAGTATTCGCACATTAAATAAAATAATAAAATAAACATTATTATAAATCAATTAGTATTTGGTTGCCTAACCTTTAGCTTCAATTACAGCCCTTAATCTACGAGACATTGATTGCACTAAATTTTTTGTTGAATTTTCGCAAATTTTATGCCATTCTTCTTTTAGTTTCTGTTCCAGTTGATTTTTATTTCGTATCTCATGTTTTCTGATTTTATTTTCTAATTCGTGCCACAAATTCTCAATAGGGTTGATGTCAGGCGATTGAGAAGGCGTTTTTAATACTTTTGGTGTGTTATAAAGTAACCATTCTTGTACTATTCTGGCCGTATGTTTTGGATCGTTATCTTGGTAGAAGATATAATTTTGTCTAATTTCTAATTTCTCAGCATATTGGTTAATATTTTCTTTCAAAATATTTAAATATACTATTTTGTCCATAATACCGGGAATGATTACTAAATTCCCAAACCCCTTCGCCGACATACAACCCCATACCATGACTGATCCTCCTCCATGTTTTACGGTAGCTCGTGTGTTTTGTTTTTTTAGCGCTTCCCCAGGCTTTCTCCACACAAGTTGTCGTCCATCAGATCCAAATATATTAAATTTACTTTCGTCAGTAAAAATACATATTGCTTAGCAAAGTCAAGTCGTTTTTTTCTGTTAATCTCGTTGATAAAGGGTTTATTTCTAGCGACCCGCGCAGAATACCCAGCAGCTTTAATTGATCTACGTATAGTACAACTACTTACGTTTATTAAATAAAGTATTGACTTGATTTTTCAGTTCTACTTCACTAATTTTGGGATTTTTTTTTACCTCATTTATAATGAATCTCTCCTCTCGTAAAGATAGTATCTTCGGCCGGCCACTTCTCACTGTATTTTCAGTTTTATATTTCTTAATAATATATTGAATTGTTGACACACTTCTGTTAACAATTTTAGAGATATCGCGGTATGATTTGCTTTTATCATGAAGACGAATAATAATTTTTCGTTCTTCAATAGAAGTCTCTTTAGTCTTACGTCCCATTTTAAAACAAACGACCAAACGAAGTAAAAGTTAAAACTCAACTAAACTTAACACAAAATAAAAGTTTTGTTTAAAAAATTTAATTATACAGGAAAGAACAATGTGTACGAATACTTTTGCAATTGAACGTTCTATGACATTATTGAATATATGAATTATCTAAAAAACTTGTATCGTCTGTATCTCCTAACTTATAAATTTAATAATGCAAACTAACGTACATTTCACAAAAAAATAGGTACGGCAATATGTTAAAAAATATAAAATATATTAAGGTTTTATTTGAAATTATTGTGGTGTACGAATACTTCTGCTGCGCTCTGTAGATTGTTCTATTCCCTCTTACCTTATTCAAAATGGCGGTGGCGAGTAGATCTTCATATGTTCTGTTCGTTGTGGTGTCAGATGATTCGGTGAGTTCGTTTTGAGTTTGAGGCTCTTTGAGAATGGCTATGTTTGAGGCATCTCTCAAAACACGACGGATGATGTTTTTGAGACTTGCGTGAGCTGTACATGGTGTTTGACCTGTTACCGGCAAATCTAAACATAACAAAAAAATACGGAATTATTTTCGTAAGAATTACTCTAAAATCATTTTGAAAACTCGTACACGGTACACGGTGCTGTAAAATTTACCGAACTATTCGGTAAACTGATAACATAAGATGCATTTTCTGAAAATTTATCTTACTTTTTGATAAATGCTCTTTATTCCTTGTAAATAATCGTGTTTAGTTTTTATTTGTTATGGAATTTTCAGAAAATGTATCTCATATCCTCGGCTTAGCGAATACTTCGATATATTCAACATTACTTTTTATTTTTCGTGCATAAACAATTCCGTATTCAACAATTTCAATAGAAATATTTAACTACTCCTGGTTAATGTGTTTAACGTTAACAATGGTCAAGATGGCTGAAACCACATTTTACGCTACACATGCAACAGTTTGGACAGTTTTTAGGTAAATATATCTAAAAATTAAATGTGAGTTTTATGCATTTATACTGGTTTAAATATTTATTGTTTATTACATGGGCAATTTTGTATTCAAATTTAACTTTTTTCGTATTTAATAACGAGTTTATCTGACAGTGCTTAATGCAACCGGGCATTAGTGTTACAGAGTTTGGAAGCCACTGGTGCAGTGATTAAAATTAGGAAAATTAGGTTGGGATGCGTGTATGTAAATTACAAAATTCTTATTTCGAAATGATAAATGGTGAAATGCTAAATGAGGTATGTCATATGTACAGCTAAATTATAAATAATTATTTAGGTAATTATGATATAATTTTATAATGTAACATTATTTTTTGTTTAAAATAAATTAGAGCCAAGAAAGGTTTACTCCATTTTCATTTAAAAAATTAACAAAACAATGAAACAATGTTCCATTTAAATAATAATCTTGTAATTAGAATTTTGTTGTGAATTTAAGAGAAAACAAAAAACACATTTATAAAACAATAGAATGCAATTTTTTATTAGGTATTTTAAACTTCATGGTCATTATCAGCATACTTTTTTGTTCTGATTCTGAACATACTTTTTAGGTTTCATAATAACTAGATTTGTATTATACATGCTAATACAACAAACAAACAAACAAACAATCTTAAAATATGCTGAATGTTTCCATCAACTAACTCACTTTTGTATTTGATGAGTTACAAGGTAGGTAAATGTTATAAATAAATTGATACAGAAGGTTAAAATAAATTGTATCAGCTGTTAACAAAATATGGTACCAAATATATATTTTCTAAATAAAACCATATATTTTTAATTTTTTTACTGCAGAGACTATTTTTTTCTGTTTTCAATAAGGTATTTATTTTTAAATAAACGAATTATTTTCCTTTAAAAATAAAATTTTTGAACACTTTTTTATTTTCAACTGACCTAGCCTTTTGTAAACTTATTATTTTATTAACTCATATTATAATCATTTGTTTATGATATTGTTTAGCGGCCAAAATAGACAACAATTTAAATTACATTAATTTATTAGGTAAGTAATTAAATATGAACATCATATTTAATAATGGTAATATTAATTACATAACAATTCGAAATATTATTTTTGCTATTTGTATGATTCTTCCATAATAACAGGTCAGAATGATTGAGATGTGCAATGTGCTGCACGGTTATTGGGACTTGTCCTGTTGTGCGGCCTTCTTCTTATAAATAAATATAAATAAATAACAGCTTGCACAATTTTTTCAAAAGTAATGATGATAGCCGATATTCAACTTAGTAACCAAACAACAGAATAAAAGTACACTTCGAAATTATCAAATTTTTTCATGTCAACTTAATAAATGTCATTCTGAGCTAAGAAAAATAATCTGCGATGCAGTCGAACATAAAATATTGTATGTAACACCTAACACGTACATAATAGGTTTTTATTGCCTCGCCCTTTTATATAGGTACCTCGTCCGTAAAACCTTAAATGATGTACTTGTTACATAAATATCTATTTACAGTAGTAACAAAATAGATAAAGAAAATATTCAAACTGAAAAGTATGCAGTACAGACGTTGAAGAATTGTAATAACGAGTGTTACAGGCTTTTTTTACAATTATATATCAGTTATGTAAAACCACAGTATAAGAATTCACACAGTAACGATACTTCAAATATTTCATGAACCCAATATTTCAGTGGTGCGCTACCGAGAAGAAACCATAGAAAAGAGTATAGTGTCATTGTCAGTGTTAGTTGTATTTGTCAAATATCAAGCCACTGTATTTCTTTCAAGTTAAGTTCATAAAATGAGTGTAAAACAGAGAGTAAAACTTATTTGCATTATCAAAATTTGCAAGAACTTTTATAGTGCAGGTAAAATAAGTTCTTTTACATTTTATACCACTTGCAACTAACAGCTATTCAAATTTACCGCCGTATACAGCTACTGCCAATATGGCCGCCCGGCTGAAGGTCATCGGTCGATGCGAGTAAAAATCAAAAGTGCCAACAGCGACTAGCGTTACAGTATGAATTCTTATATTCTTATACTGTAGTAGAACTGTCGCATCTGTACAATTAATTTCAATTTGAATATTTCCTTTGTTTAATTATTTTATCCAACACCTCTCAATAAATGCTCTATAAATATGGCGATTTTAAACAAGCAAAGTAACAGATTACCCACTAGTGGGTATAATTTTGAGGAAAGCCACTAGTGAGTATTTTTTTATTAATACAATATTAATAACACACAACACCTTGGTAACTACTTCGATTGACATTTTAATTTAAAAATTTAAAGCATATGTCACTGTCAAATAATATTTCTTTAATAAATTTTTCATTTAACAAGAAGTGTTGGATAAAACATTATACTTCACACGTGGGCAAAGTGGAATTACCCACTCAATAAAATTATCACACAGCCTTCGGCTTCGTGTGCTAAAATTTTTCTCGTGGGTAATTCCTTATTTTGCCCAATTGTAAAGTAAATAACTATTATTATAACTGTAAAATAAATTAATAAAAAATGAAATATTCTTATTTAACCAATCTCGTACTTTATCAAATACAAAAGTAACCAATAGTGAGTAGGCTTATTAAACATTCTGTATAATTTAGATAGGTATGCATTGAACATATTGCATGCGCAATATTTCTTTAATTAATCGGTACAAATTAATCCTTGTAAAAATCTAATTACGTGCTGTGTTATGTTTCTAGGTGTAATAACCAAGTTAACTAGTTTAAAAACGAATGCATCAAATTAAAACGTTAATTTTCTTCACTTTATAACACAAATATTTATGCGTTACTTATAATTGTGGGTAAATAAATTAACTAATTGCAGGTTTACAAGAAAAAGCAGCATAAATATTTATCTTTGACTTATCACTGTTGAATACATTTTCTCCTTTCTCTTGTTTTATATTGAGAGGTGTCGAGACAGTGACGTATTGAGAGCATTTTAAACATATTTATTCATTTTAAACAGGCTCACGAAAATACACAATCATGAATTTAAATCGTTGCATACTAGTTGCTGATATAAATCATAGTTGCTCCGATTTTTACATTGTGATTTATAACATTTCATTTAAATGCAAATTGAATCACTTTAATCGTTTTGCCAATTTATAATTCAAACCATTTTTTTTATTTTTTTTTAGGTTTTCAAATTGATCTTCATCCATAGCAAATTAAAGGTAGGTTTTTTAAATATTGTAATTCATAGGTTCATATAATACTTTATATAAGATGATTTCTAAGGTTTTAAATAACGCATAGTGATTTTTACAAATAAATGTTGGTATAATACTAACTAAATGTTGGTACAACTGTTAATCTAACAATCATAACATGGTTTACGATACTAATTGGTCTTATTTTATTTCAATATAGTAGATAAAATAAACATATCATTCCATTTCGTAGATCTCGATAAATGATAAATTTTTTATGCGTAAGTGCGATTAGCGCCTGTTAAGTCATGATCATCAAAAATATAAGTGATAAGGGAACTAAAGGCTAAAGTAAAAATAGCAGATATCAACTATGGGATTCGAATTGAGGTTCTTATGATCCACAGGCTGATGCATTACCATAGAGCTATTTATTTATTCAGAATAGAACATGTGGCGTATAGGGGTTTCAATACTATTTTTATATTACTTTAAATATTAAGATTTCACGATATAATAATTAAATTAAATTATGAAATGTCAAATATTTTTAATTTTCCATTTCCGTGTTACAATATTTCTAATACATATAAAATTTTTGTCGATCTCGGTAGTGTAGTAGCTATGTCATTAGCCTAGCATATCAGAGGTCGTGGTTTCGAATCTCACAGAAGAGCAAGGGCGTTTATGTTCTTAAAATTCACAATCATCCATTCCATGAGGTAGTATGTAATAGTTAGTCCGCTTCCTATCTTCGTATAGAAATAAAAATAGAATATTAATTTTAATTTTATTGATATATCGTGAAATATTAATACTTAAAGGCGATTTCGACTGGCACTGGTTACTTGCCGGTTACGTGTTTGGTTGGTTTCAAACAACGTCACACTGACCGAACGGTTATTGTAAATACGCGGTAGATTTTTACAGAAAATATGAAGAATTTGACAGCGTATTAGTTTGAAATCATATCAAGTGAAATTGAACCAATCAGAATTCTAACCGTTGGACGAACCGAGCTCTCGAGCATGTTACTGATTTGACATATCAAAACTGTTACCGTTTACATAGGACGCCATAAAAGTGTCAGTCGAAATCAGTTGGTTACTGATTGGTTATTTACTAACCCTTCCTGTGACCAAGTACTAACCGCTGTCAGTCGAAATCGCCTTTAGTAACCAAATGGCCCTTATTCCATTCATTTAAATTGTTAACAACTTTTGTACTTACATTTTTGTTGTAATATGAATAGGTAAAAAGGTAGATCGATATTTAAAAAACCTATACGAAACATTTTAGTTTTATATCCTGCATATTAAAAAATATTATATAAAAGGCAACTTTTTTGCAATTAGTGTTTTATATTATTTTCCCCATTTCAACTTTCATTTACATGATATGTTTACAAAAAATAATTGATAATTTATATTTAAAGAATACTTTTAGTACGATAATTAAGTAAAATTTAGTAATTAGTGAATGATTTTGTCCGTTGTCCAGATATTTTGTATATTTAATGCAATCATACCATAATCTGCGATAAAAATGTCACCAAAAATCGTTGTAAAATAAAGCTCATTGTAGTATCAACAAGCACAGGGGAATACTTTACATAACGAACACCGAAACAGAGAATAGTATATTCTACAACAAATAATGGAATGTTGAATGGCACATATTCCACGCGAGGAAAAAGTTTGTAGCCGAGCCGAAGGCGAGGGCTACGGTTTGCGAGTGTGGGATATGCCATTCCGTTACACGTTATAGACTATACTTTCTATAACACTGTTTTGGAAACTGGGCATTCCACTACTGAAAACTGTTATGGAATCACTAACATTCCATACGCTGCGTATGAAATATTTTCGACGAATCAGAACCGCTTATTAGCGCGACATATGAAGTATCTTGATTCGGTTACTATGGTTACGTCTGTTTGTTTTAATTTGATTTATTTGAGTTTCACGTTTTCAACAGTTTTATATTTGTATTTTTGTATAATTTCCAAAACCTTGTTATAGAAAGTATAGTCTACAACATGTAACGGAATGGCCTATCCCACGCTCGCAAACCGTAGCCCTCGCCTTTGGCTCGGGCTACAAACTTTTTGCTCGCGTGGAATATGTGCCATTCCATTACTTGTTGTAGAATATACTATTCTATAACAGGATTTTGGAAATATATAAAAAATATAAATATGAACTGTTGAAAACGTGAAACTCAAATAAATCAACTTAAAACAAACAGACGTAACCATAGTAACTGAATCAAGATACTTCATATATCGCGCTAATATGCGGCTCTGATTCGTCGAAAATATTCTATACGCAGCATATGAAATGTTAGTGATTCCATAACAATTTTTAGTTGTGGAATGCCTAGTTTCCAAAACAGTGTTATAGAAAACAATGTCTTTTTTAACATATTTAAAGTAAATATCTTAATAGTTTATTCTATATAAAAAAAATATGGTATAGTCATGATTACAACACTTCATTCGGCCTTGATACATATAACAATCTTGTCTGTCATTGGGGAAAAATCCGCTGGGAAAATATCAAAATATGCGCAATATAATACCAATTTGTTATTAGAATATTAGGTCTCTATTTTTCTGCAACTAATTTATGTACAAATAAGCATTATTTGTCACAATTCTTACACAATACAAATCGTAAACTACGATTTATAATACGTAGTTTAATACAAAAAGCAAATTAAATTTAATTAAATTTTCTTGAGGTCTGAAATCCATCCATCATAACATGTTTTTAATTTTGAAACTCAATTATAAATACGGATAAACGTATAACATAAGATTTATGTTACAATGCAAAATAAATTCAATTTCATATTTCGTAACAAGATCCGGATATTTCAAAAATTCTTTCAAAGGCCGCGTATCCCCTCTTTCCAATATATTGGCCATGTCACTGACATTTCAAGCACACACACAATTTCACAACAACTTGCTAGACTTGATTTGTAGCATCCGAAGCTGCAGTTTAACAAACATTCACTTTTAAATTAATCGAAAATTGGTCGTAAAAAAACTGGTTTGATTTTGGTGTAGGTATGCTTGAGTTCTGGTCGTTAATTAGATAGTTTTTAGTGCCATGCATGAGGAAGTTGTTTGGTAAATATAATGAAATTATTTTGTATACATTTGCTAGATTGTTATATTGCACCTGTTTTATAATTAGGAGATGATTCCGGGTTCTTGCAATAATATCTAAATAAATTATTAATTTTGGACAATGAATATTACATTTCCTTGAACACTGAATTTTTCGCTGTAATTTATTTAATTAATTTAGGAAACAATATTTGCTATAAGATGTGAAATTAATAAATACAGGGTGATTTATAATGTACCAATGAACTTTTTTATTATACCTGCAACAAAATCCTTGTTTAACATTTTAAAAATCGTGCGAAAACGCAACATTAAAACACGCCGTGCTTTAAAGTTGCTAAGCAACAACAATAATAATTACTATTAATATCTGTCAAAACTGTCATGGCAAATTGTAAAAAATTAAATCTACATAGTAATGTAAACAATACATGCTAAACAATCTCCATGTAAACGATATACGTCAAACGTCACACGCGCAAAATTATGAAATGAATCAAAATGAAAATGATGCTTTAAAGTTTTTTTCTAGATTTGATATAGCTAATAAAAAATAGTGTACGACACACGTGTATAAAGCACTAGAGACGTTAAAAGCAAACCGCTTCGCATCGTGCTCTTAAACTCGTTCTTTAAAAGCCACGCCATTTACCCACTTCGAGTATGGCAATTTAAATTCGCAGATCTCAGTAAGTGATACATTTTACACATGAAGTATGGTTACCAGCCATTAGGTTATGCCCTTCAAAGTATCTAATGCAAATAAGTATGAGTACGGTCCTGCTAAACATAATTCAGTTTTAATGTTATACTTGATTAAATTATAAGAAAGTTGTTCATATACAGATTTTATCGCGTCATAATCCCACTTCTGGGAAATGTATACTATTAAATATTTATTTTTTAACATGAAAGAATAAAAAAAATCTACCTCTAACAAAGCTGCTACATATAGACTTATTTTCATATTCTGCAAAACAGAAAGTAATCTTCCAATGTTCTATATATTTTTTTATTTTAATAGTGAAATTGAAAGCACTCGATTTGAATTATATTTTAGGTTATAAGGTGAAGTGCGCGGGGCTTGCTCTTGTGAATTAAGGAATTAATATTTAAAATATTTGGAATTTAGGTGGACAATACGTACTAAAGATAGGTGCACTCATCCTTCGATCATAATTTGTTTGAAATAAAATATTATTGTTATAATGAACAAAAATTATTGTCGCGAAATTTTTTTGTACTCAAGAATCATAGTTCTATAACAATGAATTCATTTCCCTAAATCTATCAATTGCTTCGAGTAAATTATTTTTAAATATGCAAACTTTTTGAATTGATTCTATCAAAATTAAATCATTGGTAAAAAATTCTATGATTAAAGTAATTGTTCTATATACTTTTAAAAATAATATAAAATATATATTAAAGTTAGTTTTATTTTCAATTTTTAGAAAAATCAAAACAATTTGAAGACTTATAAACAGGTTTAAGAATTTGTTAACTTTTTAATTTCTACAACTGTTGTAAATTTACGGCAAAGAAAATGAATTTATAATTATGCGACTGTCAAAAATTTGTCATTAATATATGTATTTTCAGAATACAGGGTGTATAATTGAAATGTGGCGTATAAACGGAAAAAATTTGGATTGTTACAATAGCAAAAATTTATCTTACGTATAGTGACAACAATTTGAATATTTACAATAACAATAACAATATTTATATTTTATTTTATCGATTTCCTACTGCCACAACAATCTAAATAATATCATTACTACTATTAATATAAATATAGATATTGTTAATGTTAATATCTACATTGTTGTCACTGTACGTAAGATAAATTTTTGATATTGTAACAATCCATTTTTTTCGTGTAAGGGTTTCAGTGTTATTATTTTTATATTGCTGTATATTTTTACCAATTCTCTTTACAACAAAACTGTGAATACAAAAGTTGTTCATTATTTAAAAATACATACAATAGCTTGTACAGAAAATGATAGAACACTGTTTACATAAATCTAAATCTGTTTTATATAATATCAAATATTTTTCATTTTCATACATTTTCCATGACTGTGTTACAATTATTCTAATAAATATTAATTTTAAGATTTTGTTGAGTAAAACACGACACTTTTAATAATTGTGATTTATTATATTAAATTAAGATCATTGACATTTGATTAAACACTTCTCATAATTTCCAACAGCTGACTGTCTGAATATTGAATTTTTGTATGCTGAATACTGCACTGACTAAAGGCTGAATTGTGTTGACTTGTGCACCTTACCTCAGCAGTTTCTTTTATATACCACCCCCACTTGAGAGGTATTTTGGTGGTGAGTTTTATCTCATGGGCAATCTTACCAAATATGCTTGATATGTTGTGAAATACTAATATTTAGGTACCCAATGCATTTTTAAATTCAGAACAACTTTTGTATTTACACTTTTGATGTAAAGTAAAAACTTACAGAAACATAAAAAAAATGCATTGAAATCTCTACATTCCGCATTTCAATTCAACACCCGGTATATGGTTGTTTATTGAGACAGTGTGTAATAGAAATTGTGTTGCATGTTTCTAATAGCAACTTGCAAAGAAATTTAAAATAACTAGTTGCTAGGTACAGTAATTTATTAAATAATGTGTTTGTCATTTTAATGAAGCATAATCATAGAAAAATAGTGTTTTAAACTTGTGTTAAATGTGTTGCAAAAATATCTATTAAACATTAAACGAGTATTTCAATAATTTTATAATAGCCCATCCGAACCATTTGTTAATTAATAAAATCCACGCGCAGCTGGTATTCAAACAAATAAAATGCATACATTATGATGTAAGTGTCCATCATAACATACCATGAATCACGAACCCAAAACAGGAAGGATGCATACAAGTCTATGTAAATATGTAAATAACCATGCTAATATTTTCCATAAATATCTTTTACGACCTTTCTATTTATATACAGTTTACATACGATCACTTTAAAAAGGTGCGTTCTCTAGTCTTCAGTCATAAAAGAGAAATATTAACTCTAGATGAGTCAATGACTTATGCGAGAGCTTGGTGTCCTCCCGAGAGGAACCCCACAATCTTGACTCTTATCACAATTCTCATGGCCTACTACTATTATGATGCTTACGTTTGGCTAGCTTCAAAATAATTCACAATGGGGCCTGTTCTGTAACGGCCTGTTAAAAATTTTAACCAATACAAATCTATGTGTCAAATGAAATTTTCAATTTTTATTGAGTGCCGTCTGTTATTATTGGTTAATTTTTTTAAAGGGCTGTTAAAAATTAACAGATAAGCTACAGAATAGGCCCCAATATCTTCTAGACACTCTCGGCTGATGGTTTCTTGTTTGTTTTTAAGATTTTTATATGGGTTTTTAACATACTCGTATTGCTTGTCAAAATCTACAAATTTAATTTCAAATTATGCAAGAGCGAAATTTTGTATTTTGTTGGGTAATAAATTTGTTCGCAAATTTTTCTTCCATGTAATCGTTCCCCAATAAAATATACCTATCGTAAATAAATTGTTTACTGACATGGAGATACAAAAAAAAAACATTTACATTTATTCATATAATGAAAGTGATACTTTAAAACGTAATATTCTGCATACTTTAATTTTTAAACGGTACAAAATATATAATAATCTGTTGTGGCCAACACATAACCCCCGACAAGTTTTAATATTTTAGCGATATAAAATATAAAAACAAGTTTCAAATAAAAGTTGTAACTAATATTAGGCCAGATCTTTTTATATATAATAAAATCCATACTCTAAATTTTTAACATCCAAGTTAAATCTGATGTGGCCAACACATAACCCCCGACAAGTTTTAATATTTTAGCGATATAAAATATAAAAACAAGTTTCAAATAAAAGTTGTAACTAATATTAGGCCAGATCTTTTTATATATAATAAAATCCATACTCTAAATTTTTAACATCCAAGTTAAATCTGATGTGGACAACACATAATCTTCTGCAAAACTTAATTTCTAAACAGTACAAAATATAAAAGAAAATTTCAAATAATACTTGTATTCAATATTATTCTACCGGGTGTAGAATTGAAATGTGGTGTATAAGGATTTCAATGTTATTTTTTAAATATAGTTGTCAATTTTTACCTGTTCACTTTACAGCAAAAGTGTCAATACAAAAGTTGTTCAGCATTTAAAAATGCATGCAATCAGATCAATTTGGTTAGCAAAATATTAGTATAATATGATATATCAATAAAATTAATATGTATTAAAAAACTTGTAATACGGCCATGGGAAATTTAAATAAAACGAAACATTTTAGATATTTCAAAAAACAGATGTAGATTTGCTTATTACTGTTGTATTATTTTCTATAGTAATTACGTAAAAGATTGTAATGATATAATAGTGCATTTGATAGTTCATTTCTTCCCATTTTTTCCGGTAAATAAATAAATAAATAAATATATCATCACGCCTTTTACCCATTACGGGTGTGGCACTCTGCTTACGCAGATCTCGGTAAGTGATATATTTTTTCGTATGAAGTGCGATTACCAGCCGTCAAATCATAGCCCCCAAGGATGTTAGTGGAGGAGGAACCACAGGGGTGAATTTAAATTTGTAACTGTCGGCAGTGGGATTCGAACTGAGGATCTCACGATCCACAGTCCGACACGTTACCTCGGAGCTATTTACCCCATAAATAAATAAATAACCTTAAAACTGTTTTATGAAATGTCAAACTTATTTTGTTTTCATAGTGTAAAAAATACTCGAATTCTCAGTTAGTGTATGTGCTTTGCTTTTGTAAGTATGAAATTTTCGAAAAACAGGATGATTGTTTGTTGTAAGATCTTACTAACCCTGAAGAAGGTTTAAGTGTAAGCCGAAACGTCGGTTATGCAAGAAGAATATATGCTGTATGACTGAGAATTCGCGCATTTTTACACTTTACAATGTGCACAGTCGAGATAACATCTAGTTTAATATTTCGTTTTTGTTTAATTTTCCATGGCCGTGTCACAATTTTCCTAATAAATATTGATTTTAATTTGATTGATATATCGTGAAATACTAATATTTGGGCAACCAAAAGTGTCTTATTGTTTGAATCTTTAAATTTTGAACAACTTTTGTATTTACAACTTTCGCTGTAAAGTGGATAGGTAAAAATTTACAGCAATATCAAAAAAATTCCTATATTCCACATTTCAATTCTACACCCGGTATATTTTTAAATATAACAATAAACCTGATAGGTCTTCAAGTAAACTACCACTTCTGGCATATAGATTGCTACCAAAATCTAATTAGCTTGTAACTTGAACACTTAAATAATAAATGTAAAGTTTGAAAATGATGTGCTCATAGATTTTGAATTATCGTGGACGAAAAAATCGCCGTATTGTAAAGACCTCAAAACGTGCTTCTCTATTGAAAATTTTTTACTCATCTCAATTCCTCCCTTACATATTTATGCGGACGGTAAAAACATCTCTCTTGTGTTTGCTACATTACGAAGTAAGAACAAATTTAATAATTCTAACGCAATCTATAAAATTACGCACGATTAAATTTAGAATCAAACTCACCTAATACGACTTCAACAATATAACACCAAAGGTATATAATGACGGCAGCGATGAGCCAAGCAAGTAAAAAAGTAAAAAACATTTTTCAAGTTTATATTTCACTGATATTGTCAATTGTATCACCTTGGCATAGTTATCCAACAATTGTGCACTTATTTTATATAAAATTGTTTATTATTTTATAATATTGCGTGTTGTCAAACGATGATCTTGTATTAGACTATGATAACTAGAACCTGTTTGCGAAATTACCTTGAATTTTATTTATTGCCATATTTTTATAATAATCTAATCTTTTGACTTTGGTATCGATTAAGTTATTATCTTTCGGTAGATCAATCTGATAATACGTCAAGAAACTGTTACAGAAATTATTGATAACGAAAATTTATTTATCACATCAGCGCGCTTTGAAAAAGTTGTAAACAGGTAATATAAATAATTTGTTTATGTTTACTAAAACAAAATTTGATTAATAAACAACAAAATGTCAAACTTTAATTATTCAGTTTTAATATTTCTATGTTTAAAACGCACCACAATACACTTGTCACTATAAATCTTTAGGTGTAAATTTTGACAGTTAAATATAAGTGTGAATTTCGCGCCATAGCAAGTTCCCGCCAGTACGGTCGACCAAACACTGAAGATGATAACACATGATTTAAAGTCGGAAAGTCACCTGGCCGTCAGGTGCAAACGTATTTCATACCGCGTCCATAGTACAATACCGCAACAGACTGAAGATAGCCATTCATGATTTCACCTTTGAGACTGGCTGGAAAAGAAACTCTAACCGTGTTGTGTTTTATCAGCCACCTTGATTGTTTTAAAACCATTTTTATGTTCATTGTTGTAATCAACTACTAATTATTATAATTACTTGATTTGAAGAAATTATTAATTCAAGCTCCGATACTTTTCTTCCTTCTTTGCCTATTGATTTTATACATTGTAATGATTGCGATTTTATTAATATTAATGTCAATAAACTATTATGAAGTACGTTTTATCGATTCAAGTTTAATAGTTAAAATTTTATGTTCAACCTTGTCAAGCAAATGGCCTTGTATTTCACGTATGTTTATAACCTCTGTTTATTTTTTTTCTTCTTTTTATTATAATACATAATTAGTGAATTGCCATACATAATCGGCAATTTAAATACATATTGATGATTTATAAAATGAACTTTTTTGTCTCAACTATAATTACTTGTATTTTGGATCTTGTTTTTTATATCTTGACTTCATTATCTTTTAATTCTCAGTTAATTAAACATGTTACGTAATATCCTGGAACAAACGCATTGATGCTCAACTGAACTTTTAATCATATGATCACTTTATCAGCATTTATCAAAAACAATATATTACACTGCATTTCATTCCCTGCAATGAAATATTTTCCCATTTCTGAGTGCAACCATACTGAAAAATAGCAATACTTGTAGGCTTTCATTTGTTTTTGTTGAACAATTGCTATATAAAAACATGTTGCACAGTTTTACCAAAAAATAATAATAGTATATTATACATTAAGAGAGAGAAGTGTATGTTTTTTCCCGCGGAGTATATTGAAGTACGAACCGTAGGCGAGGGCTACAATTTTACAAGAGGAAAAATACACTTCTCTCCTGCGGTGTATATACTATATTTTTCACCACCCCAATATTTACCTATGATGGTTTTTATGTATTTCAAAATTATTTGAATTGTAATATAATTTATGATAGTTACCTTTGATTTGTTTAATTCTATTAATTTTTCACATTATTTGAACACTTTCTCTCACGACGGGAGAGAAAGTGCACAAATCTCCAGTAGATATGAAATTGGCAATTTCTGTCATGATTTTGGTATCATTGAAACCGAGTTTCTCTACCGATCGTGAAAAAATAATATTTAACAGTGCATTGTTCAATTATTTGAAAATTCTTTTAAATTCACATACTTAATTGGTAATTGAATTCATTTCTATTAATGTACTATTTAATTTTCATATTAAACATTTTATCTACGACCGTGAGTTAAATGTCACTATCCCACACATTTTGCGTGTGTTAAGAGCTTCATTATCGCACTCGTTTTCATTAACGTATTATTTGTTATAAATGCTGATAATACAATCTTTACCGGTTTCAGGAGATTAAACCTATGTTTACATGCACAAAAGTAGGCAGGGTAAGTATGTCATAACTCTATTCTGTAGGGTAATATTACCTTACTGACCTGTCAAAACAGTCAAGAAAATGAAAATAATACACAATGATAATATAACGCTATTTATTAATACACACGGAATTAAGCTGTTCAGAGATTCACCTGCTGCATTCCAAATATTTTCAGGCAATTCAACATCGCCAAAATCCACTTTTTATCTAGCCATGAAGAACACATTTGACGTTTAAGTATAAAAATAATTTTAAATATGATACAAAAGAAGTGTAACCATGGTGTTAAATAAAAACAAACAGACTTACTTGATCACCTTCTAAAATTTTGACAGACGTTTTTCATAAAAGAATTTCAATAAATAATATATATTAATGACATTAACGTCTTCATATTCTGAAACCGGTAAACTATTGAACAAACCACGGATGTTATGAGTCATAACAGGCCTTAGATGTCTTAAAATTCTCGCTCTACGAGCTCGGATTTCAACTGACATCTGCGGCAGTTACGATACTCATAACATCACTAGGAATGTTAATAGCTATTACAATTCTTTAAATTAATTAATATTTAAATAATATTCTATTTCTATATCCGATTAAATACTTTCTAAATCACTTATTTTCGCGAAATACTTAAAAAATTTATGTAAAACAACTACATAATTGTTTAATGTCAAATTGTGGTCGTCATGAATTAAATAGTATATTGTGTCATTAGGAGTAAATGTGATACTTTGTGTGCTGAGCATGTAAGTTTGAACGACGAGCAAAGCGAGTCGAACAATTACATGCGAAGCACCCAAATACACATTTACTCCGAATAACACATGCTATTTTTTCTTCAAACATAGAAAATAAAATTATAAATATTATAAAATGCTCAAAACTTCAACAAATATTCTGTCTTATTCATTTCAAGTTGCCGTAGAATATGCTGTTTTGTTATTTTTGTTTATTTGTTTCATTTTTAACTGTCAAATTATTGAATTACAACCTAACTATTTTTCATAATATTTTACTTTGTCCGCCGCCGGCGTAAATGTGTTGCCAAGGATACACTTTTACGCCGGCGGCGACAAAATTGAACTGTAATTATTTGGATAAATTTTTTAGTTGTCAAAAAATAAAGTCAAAATATTTTAATTTTTTATCTTTGCGTGGGCGTAGATAAAATATTATACAATACACGTGTGATAATGCAATATTAATATACTTATGTGATTTCACATGCGTATCTTAATAATGCTCTTATCCCACTTATACCGTAAATATCTATTATTTCCATTCTAAATCCTTGAATGTTAATTTCTTTATATTTTATTAAAATTGTTAAGCGAACTATACAACAAAGATAGGTGGCCCAATTATTCCAATATTACTATATTTCAGTATTTTATGCAAAAGTTCTCCTTTTATTTCTATAGCTAAATAAGTCTAATTAAACTTTGAAATTTCGCGCCGAAATCATCCGTAAAAGTTATCCTTCTTGATTGGCCGTTTTCGACAAACCAATGAAAACTCGCATCATCTACTGTCAGCAGCAACAATCGAAAGTGAAACTTCGTTTAATATATCTGTAGGGCGAAATACAAATTTTCGATGAACGTGTGACCTAAATTTTGTGGTTTTTCTGAGAAACTCAAACTCACTGGCAATGGACATGTGAAGAGCCGATCCCAGATCGGTGAGAGCTGCGCTTATGTCGCCGTGGTAACGATCAAACATTGCGTCATCTGCAATAAAAGTTAGTAGTGTTAGTTACAACAAGCAATATTAGACAAATATTTTGTTAGTTCTTATAATTATAATGACATGTATTGCTAAATTATTAGTTGCATATTACTGTTTTCACATATAAGGAAATTATTGACTATGCGAACATGAAATCAAGTGCATATTTCATAAACTTTATTAGTTTGTTTTTTTAAGTATATTAGACAGCTCTGAAATTGCAGATTTTTACTTTCTTATACAAAGTATAAGGAAGTATTGGAATCATGAAAAAAATCGTTGACGAGATTTTTGAGGAAATACATATTTTGACGTCCACTGAATTCGTTAAGACCAATTTCTCAATGATGTCTGTGTGTGAGGATGGATGGATGGATGGATGTCCGTGTGCGCAATATCTCATGAGCTAGACAAGATATGTAAACGAAACTTGGAATTTATAAGTTTCATAAAAATATGAAGAGCTGAGTTGATTTTAAATTAATTTGAAAAACCGGAAGAGGAAGTTTACTGGACACACAAAACAATAAATTCCATTTTTTTTATCAAAAATACAGCTGTGAAAAAAAGTTTCAAATGAAAGATGTTAGCAAGAATATTTGGAATATAAAATGTTATTTGCACTTTTCTTGTACATACTTCTGATTTAATAATATATTTCAGTAATTTTAGTTACACTGGGAACAAAAACTAAAATATTTTTAACATCTATGTATCAAACGTGTCAAATAATTGAGAAGTGTCAAAAATATGTGTTGTTTTAAATATTATAAGAGCAATATTTGTATAATTAGTTAGAATGTTTTAAACACTAGATACTAAGATATTAATTTATATTTTAAATTGAAATCATAGCTGAGGACATAAAATTATACTGGTATAATATGTATATGTCAAATAATGGTCACAATAGTTATACGCAAGGAACAAGTCATACATGTTCAGTTGGTTTTATTTGTATAAGAAAGTAGTGTGGTGCCCACACCAGATTTTTTTTTGCAGGTGTTAATGAAGAATGAACGATGGAAGAACTGGGATCGAACCCAATACGTTTAGAGAAAACAAACCCACCAATAAAGGTAAAGAAAATAATTATTAAAAATAAATTGAACGCATACGTGACTTGCGTATGGTAAGAGAAAGATGGGTGTATTGAGAGAGAAAGAGATGATCACTTTTGCTAAGTTACAAATATATTTTCATTAACAATACAACTCGTCAATCAAAGCGATATAATAAATTTATAGGTTATATTATCTAATACATATACTGGTTATAGAATTGAAATGTGACGAATAGGGATTTCAATGCTACTTTTCTATATTGCTGTACATTTTTATCTACCCTTTACAGCAAAAGTGTAAATACAAAGGTTGTTCAGAATTTAAAAATGCATGCAATAAGGCCCACTTGGTTATCTAAATGCTAGTATTTCATGATATATCAATCAAACTAAAATTAATTTTTATTGGAAAATTTGTAATACATCATGGAAAATTAAACAAAAATGAAAAAATATTTGACATTTCAAGAAAACAGATAGATTTATTTATTGCAGTGTTGTATTATTTTCTGTAGAAATTTCGTAGAAAATTATGATTCAATTAATTTTTTTTTGGTAAATAGCTCCGTGGTAACGCGTCGGACTTTGGATCTTGAGATCCTCAGTTTGAATCTCACAACTGACAGTTGCCAATTAAAATTTACCCCTGTGGTTCCTCCTCCACTAACTTGTATTTCTGTTAAATAAATAAATCTAAAACGCTTTTATGAAATGTCAAATATTTTTCTAATCTGTTTAATTTTCTTAATAAATTTTAATTTGAATTTGATTAATATGTCGTGAAATACTACTATATAGGTAACCAATTGGACCTTATATTGTGCATTTTTAAATTCTGAATAACGTTTGTACATTTTTTCTGTAAAATGAATAGTTAAAAAGAAACAGCAATATAACAAAATATCATTGAAATTTCTATACCACACATTTCATTTCTTTACACCCGGTATATGTCATCCGTCAGTGTGACCTTCAATTTATGAAGGACCACTCTGACGTCACATCAATGCCATGATTTGCATTCAATTCAATTTCATATTTAAATGTGATACAATTTTAAGATTACATGTAGGTTTTTTAATAATAACAATAATTTATATTATTATATTTTCATAGATATTTTATTTACAAACTAGATACCGAACCCAACAAACAACTTGATAAGTGAAGCCGCGGAGGCCATTTTTAGAAAGACAATATTTGTATGTGATGTATACTGACAAATATTATTATTAAATTTATTTTAATTGCTAAAATATGAAATGTAATGCAAATATTACGCTTTATTACTTTATTTATTGGTATGAAAATAATATTATTTAATTTAATTTATGTTTTTTACTCACATTTAGCTTTTGATTTGACCAATTTGCTATACTGTTTAACTTTACAATCAAAACTGAACTATATATTGCAATAAATACCTTTAAATTGACACAAATGTCACTTTCTGCCTTTTTAGCATATGGCCGCCGAAGCTTCATTTTTGCAAATCGATTTAGGTATTTAGATTATGTATAAACATCTATGCATATTTTCTAATTCCTTTCTTATAATTTAACACCATGTACTCCATTATTAAGTTGTTTTATGTAATATTATTATTAATAGTATAAATCTATAAATTCTGCACTTATTCGTTCACTTGAATTGGTTTATTTTTTAACGTATGTATTAAGTGAAATGTGGACTGAATAGAAAGTTATTAGTAAATATTTTTATCGGAACTTCCCACATGGAATCATCCTCATAACTTTAAAACATAAAAACATATACTTTACGTACATTAAAGGCAGTCATTGCATCAAATATTAATGTATAATTATCAAATCAAGTGTAATTATCTACATGTATTAAATATTCCTCTCTTACATTAATTTGAAACGCGTGTGTTTTTCAAAAAGCATTAATAATTTAATTATCTATTTTATTTATTATCTGAAATTATTACTAATAATTATTTTTTTTATTTATTCAAAATGTTTATTTTTATGTGTGGCGTAAAGTACTTTATAATTACGTCAATTATACAAAAACTAAACTGAAATTAAAAACCGGATTTTGTCTCGTTTTTGTAAACGCGCGTGTTTTAGTTTTTTCTAATTTTGACGCATAATAAACAAATCTGAAACTCGTCTAAGAATATCATTAACTATAACAATAAAATTATCATAAATCAGTTTGAAGATCGCATTTTCTATTTTTATTTTTACTCGAATAATATTATTGTCTAGCAAACAAAATAATTGTATACAGTTTTTAGTTCAAGTTCACATAATTACCATAACAAGATTCAAATAAATAGTTGTAAAAATTGTGCCAGATATAGAAGATAAAATTGCGTCATTGTTTGTAAAACAAACTGAAATAGGTACACTAAACTTGAACAACCTTTATATTTTGCTTAATGTTGACAATGGCATTAATGAAGGTATTTTTATTTAGCTTACTTAAATATTAAATTACATATTGACATTGATAAATATAACTGCAGATATACAGGATACTGCAGGATAAAAATTTAGTGGCAGGTATTATTTATATATCAAGGAATTGAAGGAAAATAAACCATGTGAGTGATAAAAAGGAACTTTATTGCCGCGGTACATATTAAATTTTATTTCAAATCTAAAATCTATCTCATGACAGAAATGAATTATATCAATAAATTTAGGCTCATTTGGTGCAGTTTCGGAAGCTAACATTTTTTATATGTACACTTTTGTTCTAAAATTCATAGGGAACGAATTATCGCATGATGAAAATTTTAACATTGTATTTCCTATGTCCTATAAAAAAGGTAACACCCGGTATAAAAAAATATGGAAAATTATTAACAACAAAATATTAACTAATTTTGTATTTATGATTATGCCTTGAATTATAATTATATCAATACTAGTGCTATTTTTATTTTTAAATATTGATTAGATTCAGCAAGATTAATCCCATTGTTTCATAATGCTGTTAATGTGTGTAACTTGTACCCATATGAAAAATAAAATAGAAGATGGCAGTGCTGACGCGGCCCATTTTACGCAATCAATCAATAAGCAAACGTTTAAAAGAAAATTTAAACCATATAAATCACGCAATTGAAAAATGAAAATGCCATATAAGTTGACAAATAAAAAAAAAAACGTGGTAGCTTCAATTTTCGCTAATTAAATCCACCTTGTGCCTCGATCAGTCAGCTACAAGGTCGTCATCGCCATATTTTATTTACAGCTGTATAAAATAAAGTATAGTCCTAGATATGATTCCGAATAAATCGTACGTAAAGTTTCATTATACTTACATTCTGCGTCCGCGTATATCCTACCCACGGAGGTGTCGTCCAGGTCCGCGCCAAGCATAGCCCCCACCAGGCGCTCGATGAAGTCCCGGACGACTTCTTTGTCGTCGTCAGGACCGGGGACAGACACCTGGTGCACGCTCGCGGAAGCATCGTTACCACTGCTGATGGCGGGAGAGCTAGCGGTTGAATTCTTTGACATTCGTACTGCGGAAGAAAACGGGTACAAATAAATATACTCATTTTAACTGAGACATTCTATTATTGCAGATTTTCTGTACACAGTAAAACATTTGATTTGCCATTTATTAATTTTGTGGTTGTTAAGTATTTTTAGTTAATTTTAATAAATACATTGTGTTAAATTAATAATTTGAACAAATATGACAATTGTTAAATAAAAATTTTGTCAATTCAGAATTTTTAACAAGAAAAATTGTTGTTTTTATTTATTTGCTGGATTAAAAAAAAAATAAAATAGATTCGTCAATAATAACAAGTAAATTTAGCTAACTTGTCAATTTGAAATTGTTGAAGAAAGTTTGTAACCTTTGTAACAACTTAATTTGTTATAATAACTATGATTTATTGTTCTACTTCAATATAATTACTAAAATATTTAGTCAAAAGCAAATACAAATAAATATTAATAAAAACTATATTCACAAATGTATTTATTTACGAAATACACAAAAATTATTTGTTACTTGCTAACTAATTTTAATTTTATTAAATTAACAGAAATTAACGGAGGATCGTCTGGGACTAAAAATTTTGTTAAAATTTTGTCAATTTTGACTATAAATTTTTTACTATGTAAGCCTGTAGGCGATATATTTTTTGGCGTGAATTGCGGAACCACAGGGATAAAGTTAAAATGACATATGTCGAGCGTAGGATACGATCTGAAGGTCTCATGATCCATAGTCCGATGTGTTATCAAGGAGATATTTTTTATTGCTGCTGAATTAGTATAAAATAGATATACTCGTAGTTCAGAATATTATTATATGTACATTAATAAATTCACAAAATAAGTTAAACGTTTGCAATAATATTAATTACAGCTTTTAATTTCAACTCTTTTTTAACTCACAAAATGTGGTATTATGTCAGTAATCCTACGGCGAGAAAAATTATAATATAATGTGACGTTTTTACACCTAATAAGTATTTCTAAATTTTGCTACAACCTTATTGTGTTTTGTTACTATAGTCCATTCGGAAATGAGCTAGACTTGCTAGAGTAATAAATAAATCCGTCAAAGAAATTCCAGTGGCGCACCAATAATTGTTTGCTAACGGGTACTCGAAAAGACTGAATGCAATAGAGATCGAACGTTTACATGTAGGTAACATAAGTATATCTACGCAAATATTACCCACCAAATGGTATTAACTAAACTTATAAACATTTAGTGCGGTATTTCTATTGTTAGTGAAGCAAGTAGTGTTCCCGAAATTCTATGACCTCCATAGAAAGTTATATCTCATTTTACTTTCCATCTCATCCTGTAAGGAATCATGCTAAAAATTCAGTAGTGAGTTTTCAGTGAATGAACACGTTTTAGGGCCCCTGGAACATGAAATTATTAGTTTTTCGATGATGTATGAGTGTGTCTGTCTAACCGTCATTCTGAATGTTTACGTGTGTGTGGATCTCTCGAGTTACGGTTTCTCAAGAACAACTAAACTGAAAATTTTGGTATTTTGTTTATACCAATTGTAATCCAATAACAGGAACAGGTACTTTACTTGAATTATAAGGTTCTTTTAAAACATCTTAGTAAATTATAGTACAATGACAATTTTGTATCGTATGAGCTTCAGTTTTAAACAAACTAAAATAATTCTAAGATAAATTAAAGTACATACGAATGTTTAATCTCACAGCACATACCTACCGAGTACAAGATGACGTTATTATCGCAAATTAATGGCTGTTTCATAGTATTTTTAGTTTGCAAGGTGTAATTCCATTGAATTACTATTTTTATAAGAATGTTTATCTATTGTTGTCATTATTAGAATGCATGATGTAGCATTTTAAAAATAATTTAATGTCCAATCCATGTTCGCATAAAAATATCATTAGGTAATGTTTAATGCATAAAGAAAGTGTAATTACGAATCAGGCATATATTATTTAGAATTATAATAATTATACGAAATTGTTTTTTGATTATGTCTATTTTTGTACCATTATTTCATGTCATATGCGCGTAATTTAAATAAAGGTTTACAAGAAAATGAACGCCTGTAGTCTGCAAACTATACAACATATCTGTACGGTATGCTGCCGCACTATAAGGGGAATATTTAAAATCATACATCATTCCCTTTCATAGTTCTCATTCGGACCTATTCTCTAAAAAGCTGCTACCAAACAATTTGCTAATTGTGAGAAAAATGAATCATGTTTTGACAGCTAATGAAATATCTCCATTAAAGATGAAGTTTTGTTGCTATTTTGCCACTATGCTACGTAACAACTTCGTTAGCGTGGCGATTATCAATTATTTTAATTTAGAAAATACTTTTGTAAGTTATATTTTTCATGTACATGTTTCAAAAGGCGATTTCGACTTGCACTGGTTACTTGCCGGTTACGTGTTTACAGTTTATTTTTCTTGTGCTGCGGTTCACGTCACTATCTTCTTTCTCACTTTCTCCCACTATTGATATAGAAGATATAGAGATAGAAGATAGTGACGTGAACCGCACCACAAGAAAAATAAACTGTAGTTGGTTTCAAACAATGACGTCATTCTGACCGAACGATTACTGAAAACGCGCGATATATTTTTACATTAATCAAATTTGACAGACAATATGAAAAATATGACAGCATACCAGTTTTTTTAAATCATAGCAAGTGAAATTCAGCCAATCAGAATACTAACCGTTGGACGAACCGAGCTCTCAAGCATGTTACTGATTTGACATACCAAAACTGTCACCGTTTACATATCACGTCATATAAGTGTCAGTCGAAATCAATTGGTTACTCTATTTACTAACCATTCCTGTGACCAAGTACTAACCGTTGCCAGTCGAAATCGCCTAAAATGATTTATAAATATAGAAACTAGACAGTAAATGAAGTTGTTACTATCAATTGTTTTGTCAATATTGGTATGTGAATCTATAAAACATAAATGCATATTTTATTTATTCAAGTTTCGAAATATTTGCACAAGTAAATAACAGAAAGTATGCAAACAAACATAAAGCTACATAGTTGTTTTCTACATGTTGTGGTAAACTGATAGAAGAACTAACTGATGCTCACAAAGAATGTGTAAAATGCAACTTGCTAGACCGGTTTGTATTTCCATACGTTTATACATACATGCAGCAAGTAATTTATTTTCACTGTTTCTGTAGTAGCAGAATGAAATGCCTGAGACCCACCTTACATGATCACGTTCAGGTCACGTACAATACACAATTATATTCATTTCTATCAATAGCTAAAATTTTAAAAGATATTGCATTTTATGTTATTTGTTTTAAATTTTTATTTACATTTTGAACCCGCAGTAACCTATTGGAGTTTAAAGAAATTTAGAATTAGTTATCATTTTGTTAGAAATTTTTTTGATGTAATTATATCATCACGCCAATTACCCATTTAGGTGTTCGGCTGTATTATGAACTTATTTATGATATTGTTTAGCGGCCATCAAGTGGCTCTTTATTGACCAGGCCTATTATTAAAATAAAAACAATGTACTTTTTTGCCGATTGACATTAAAGATGACATTTCACGGACTGCTAACAGTATGTAAAGTGTCACTTTTATGCCTAGGCTGTAAAAATATTTTACATAACAACCGCTCAATAAACGCATAGCAACCGTCAATAAATACATAGCAACCGTTCAACACATTCATGGAAACGTAATTAGACAGCAATAACCTTTAAAATATCTATATAAAATAATCACTAAATAAACATTAATTCCAAATCGCCAAAAAAATTATGTGATCAACTCAACTCAACAATGGATTGTTACAATAGCAAAAATTTATCATCATATAGTGACAGCAATTTCGATATTTACAATAGCAATATTTATATTTATATTATTAATATGATATTATTTTATCAATCTAAATAATATCGTATTAATAATATAAATATTGTTATTGTAAGTATCTTCATTGCTCTCACTATAGGTAAATAAATTTTTGCTATTTTAACAATCCATTTTTTTCTTGCACAAATTTTTCAAAACAAATTTTATATAATAAACAACTTGGTAACCAAGGAACAGAAAAAAAGGATTCTTCAAAATTAACAGTTTTTTTTTTTGTCAGCGTCATGTGTAAAATACAGGGTGTTCATTTTAAGTGGTACACTATTGCTATTTCGAGAACTATAAGAGATACGAGGTCGGTTAAATTAGCAAACAATTTCTATGTTATAAGACAATTAAAATGAGCGAAACAAGAATTTTTTTAGACCAGTGGTTCTCAAAATGTGGGGTGCAACTTTCTTATGTTAAGTGGCAACCTATATTTTTTATTAGCTTATTCGATTCAGTATTTTTTTCTGAATTCAGTGATATTTACATGTAATGACCAAATAATACAAAATATTTGAGAAAAATGCAAAATAAAAATGTATCATTTAAATATGCCTATACAAAGTTTGCCATGGAAGAAAACAAATAAATCAAACAATTTTTAATATTAGTTTTTTTAAGTGTACCTCTGTATTTCTGTATTGTAACAAGAAAATTAATAATTATTCTCATAATTACAGTTTTTTTTTCAATTATTACTGCATTTGATTTATTTGTTTTCTTCCATGGCAAACTTTGTATATGCATATTTAAATAGAAATGATACATTTTTATTTTGCATTTTTCTAAAATATTTTGCATTATTTGGTCATTACATGTGAATATCATTGAATTCAGAAAAAAATTCTGAATCGAATAAGCAAATAAAAAAAATAGGTTGCCATTTAAAATAAGAAAGTTGCATCCCGCATTTTGAGAACCACTAGTCTAAAAAATTCTTTTTTCGCTCATTTTAATTGTCTTATAATATAGAAATTGTTTGCTAATTTAACCGACCTCGTAGCTCTTATAGTTCTCGAAATAGCAATAGTGTACCACTTAAAATGAACACCCTGTATAACTGATATTCTGAGATATAAAAATCCACATAAAATCCTGAACAAAATGTAGACTGTACTCGATCGATTCCTAAACTGCCTCGTCCATAAAACCTAATACCTACTTGTTACATATATATCTATTATACATGTCTCAGTAAACAAATCTCAATCTCGCCTATACCCATTTTGGGCTTGGGCGTGGCACTCTGCTTGCGCAGATCTCAGTAAGTGATATATTTTTCCGCTTGAAATGTAATGCTTTTAAATCAAGGCCTTCGGAGGTGTTAGTGGAGGTTGAACCACAGAGGTAAAGATAAAACAAAATAATCCGTCTCTGGATTCTCCGTCTTTGTCTAACACGTTACACTTGGAATATATTCCTATGTCCGCCGTACTGTAAAAACTTGTGATTTTGAGTATAGTTGCATTGCAGTTGAGTCGTCTTTAGTAGGTGGGAACCACTGAAATATAGTAATACTGTAACGCGCACTTCCATGCTCTCCTTTATGGAAAAATCGAGCCGAGAGAGATAGTTTGCGGCAGGTATCTCTATCATTATCTAACACATCTGCGCTATCGTAACTATAGTTACGTCAGGTATATAATGATACAAAAATTAGTCGCTTTTTTTAAGAAATAAGTGTTTCTTAATAAAAAAAAATCGTGCGACATTATAGCGCAAAGCTTTGCAAAGCAGTGTGGCAGCCAGATACGAAATTATCCTTTTTAAGGTGTGTAATGAATACTTTAACCTAAAACTTTTGACATTTGTTCAATCATTCCATTTCATGTAAAATTGTAGTGAATTTCACATTATAATAATTAAAGTGTACATGAATACATCAGTTTGGCAATGTGAAACAATGCCATTATTTCTTTCTCTCATTTGAATTTTAGTTTTCCTATAAATAATGAATGTTACGACACAAACTTTTTCAACGTACTGTACGACAAGGATAGAGATACCTGTGGGTCGCTTTCTCTCTCTGCTCGCATTTACACCGCTAGTGCGCGTTCCAGTATTACTACATTTCAGTGGTGGGAACACATGTATTTAAACATTAGCACTTAGACGATTTTCATTTAGGAATCAAATGTGACAAACAGTATTCTGAGTAATGACTAGATACGTTGTTTGATACGTTATATCAGCTTAATTTCATTAATATTTTTAGACATTAATTTAAATAAATAGTATTTTAATAACACTTTCAAAAATATAATAATAAATGTATACATTATAAGAATATATTTTGATGGAAATATATCTCATATTTCTGATGATATTTTGTTAGGGTTTGTGTAGGTTCCTAATATTGAATTATTGTTGTTATTGTGTAACAGCTCGTCATTATCCCTTGTCAATACTAACATCAATATCTTTTATAATATTACTATATGAAAAATATATCGGGACTTGAATTGAAATGTGGAATATAGGGGTAAATAGCTTCGTGGTAGCGTGTCGGACTGTGGATCGTGAGATCCTCAGTTCGAATCCCACAGCTGACAGTTGCCAATTTACATTTACCCCTGTGGTTCCCCCTCCACTAACATCTTTGGGGGCTATGATTTGACGGCCGGTAACCGCACTTCATATGCTAAAATATATCACTTACCGAGATCTGCGTAAGCAGAGTGCCACACCTGTAATGGGTGAAAGGCGTAATGATATATTTATTTATTTATCATTACGATTTTCTACGAGTGTTTCACAGAATGTTCCACTGTAAAAAATAAATCTAAATTTATTTTCTAAAACGTGAAATATTTTTCGTTTTTGTTTAATTTTCCCTGACCATATTACAATTTTTCTAATAAATACTAATTTGATTTGATTGATATGTCATGAAATACAGACATTTACGTATCCAAATGTATCTTATTGCATGCGATTTAAGATTCTGAACAAGTTTTGTATTTATATTTTTGCTGTAAAATGAATAGGTAAAAATTTTTATTAATTTGTTTTAAAAAAAGTAGCATAGGTATCCCTATATTCCACATTTGAAGTATACTGTCTACACCCGGTATAAAGTTTATTCAAGATAAATACAAACAAATTCATTAAATTCTAACCATCTTTTACGCTATATTTTAGCTTAGCCCCTGGTACATTGTCTTTGATTAATTGAATACTATTATTATTATCTGTAAGCCGTAACCAAAGCTCAACTTGCATATAAAGTCTCTAATGTTTGTAAGAATACTTCCTAAATTTGCCACAGCGCTGCAGTCAGTGACGGAATAATGGAAATCGTCCATTGACTCTATTGCGTTGCAGTCGCCGGTTGCTTTTGGTGTGAATAAGCCCTAATAGTTTCCTTATCGTCGTCCTACCAACCTGTAACAGCGTTGGGCTGCAAGGCAGTCAGAATCCCTCGGAACCACCCTTGCTCTCCTTGCTTGGCCGAAGTGGTGTTGACATTGACCTCGCACTGCTTGCAGAGCCAGGCGCCGCGAACCCATCCGCCGCAGCTGGTGCGGCACGCGTGCCCATTGCACCCTGCGCACACTGTGAACTTGCGCAGCTGACTAGCTGCTCCAGTTGCACTGGTAGCTGCACTGGCTGCAGAAGTGAGTGCAGGGGTGAAATGGGCTCCGCAGATGCAGCACTGCCACGGGTTCGTCACGGCGTATTTACCACGGCGGCTTCTGGAAGAGAAATTAGATTTTATACTGGAGAATAAGAAATAATGATGAAAAAGAAGCGATGATCGACTGATAAGGAATATTGGAAGAATACAACGGACTTGCAGTCAATTATTTAATTAAAAGCTACATCGACGTTTCGACAGTTAAAACTGTAATAACAATAATTAATAATTACTTTATTAAATAATCTAGCTAATATAAAACATAAATAATAGTAATTAATACAAAAAAATGTGTATTGGTTTAAACATCCTTTTGTAAATAATGCAGTTTTAACTTAGATATAAACTCATTGACAGTTCTTGATTTTATGGTACAGGGTAAATTATTATACATTAATAATCCATTGATAGATTTGCAGCTAAGCTAAGAACAATTTAAAAAAATTCAATATTGATCACTGACTTGTTTACAAATTGCTTTATCCTGATTTTATTATCTTGCACCTAGTGATAATGATACGTTATCGAAATAAAAGTATTTAGATATTTTAAAGGCTTAGGGGCTAGATTTAATTTTTTATATTACATGTTTAATTATGTAGGTACATGAGAACATACAAATTACTGCAATAGCTATTCTATAATGTGAAACATGTCTCAGGTTCCTTATTAATTATTGAAATTCAAATTTATGTGTATAATATTTATTTACTTTACAAGTGGGCAAAGTAAGGAATTACCCACGAGAGAAATTTTAGCACACGAAGCCGAAGGCTGAGTGTGATAATTTTACCGAGGGGTAATTCCACTTTGCCCACGTGTGAAGTATAACGTTTTATCCAACACCTCTTAATGAATTGAAAATTTATTAAAGAATTATTATTTGACAGTGACATATGCTTTAAATTTTTAAATTAAAATGTCAATCGAAGTAGTTACCAAGGTGTTGTGTGATATTATTATTGTTATAAATAAAAAAATACTCACTAGTGACTTTCCTCAAATCCACTAGTGGGTAATCTGTTACTTTCTTTGTTTAAAATCGCCATAGTTATAGAGCATTTATTGAGAGGTGTTGGATAAAAATATCTTATAGTGAACATAATAATTTTTTTTTAAATGCTGATTTAGAAAATATAAGTTGCTTAATTATACAATAACTGATATTCCAAATCTCTAAAGTGGTTTTGAAAGTTGAAAAACATTATTTATTTTTATTACTTTTTTAAATTAGTTACTAAAAAGTAGATGTAAAGGTACCCACGGTAAGCATTTCCGGTGAAATTTGTGAATTGATATCTCGACTTAATATAAAATTTAAATAGTAAACTTATATTTATTTGGCGCCTATAAGTATAGGAAACAGTGTATTCATTTACAAATAATTAATTGTCTCCGGATAAAGCAAAAAATTGAACCGACGAAAACTGAAAAACTGTATCGCCGTTCGTTGATTGTTTGTTTGGCACTGACCACCGACTAAAAATTAGTTACTTACATTAGTTTAGGAGCTTAGTTATTAAGGCTAAAAAGATTTACTTTATTTTTATTTTTCAGTTTTCCTTCGATTCAATTTTTTGTTAAAAAGTTTTTATTTTTTATTTTTTTGTGGCTACCTATTTTTCTACCCGTAGGGGTGGAATTTTTGTAATTTGTTAACCTAGTAAAAAGTTATACGTAAGTAGAATCGGTTAACAGGTAAAAAATTAGTGGGTGAACAATCAATCATCCTCTATTTTCATACCTCAGAAAAATTAAGTTATAAAAAAAAATCTGATGTGGCAGCACATAACCTCCTGCCCAATACTACTCTTAAACAGTACAAAATAGTATTTGATGATACAAAAACATACCTTCTTATTTGTTTATTTTCTATTTATATTTGAGAATTTTAATTTTATTTCGCATATTTATTGATTTTTTGACATATATTTCACTAAGAAAACAGCTTCACAATTAAAATGACCTGTGTCACATTTAACAAAAAATTGATTTATAAAATCTAATTTCTTTATATTTTATTATCTCTAAATCTAATGAAAATTAATAAAATTAGTGTAATCAAAACACATGTAAAATTAAATATTCCCTAACTTTCAAAATAACATAAATTGTTGAAAGAGGAAATTTAACCGTGTTTTTCATGAAAAACTGTTAAGGGCTTCAAGTAAACTGCTACTTCTAGTTGACCAATTTTATCCAAAATCTAATCAGCTCTTCATTTAAATATAAGAAGCAAAAAATCACAAAATTGTATTTTTTGGTATTATAGTATTTGAGTTATGCGAGACGAAAAAATTGCCACAGACTACACATACGAAAATAGTAAAATCGTATTGTAGGGACTCTATAACGTGCTTGTTCATTGAAAACTCACTACCCAATTTTTTGGGCGGGAGGTAAAAAGCGAACCCCGTCTCTTCGCCGTTCTTTCCTAAGTTGGTCCTATGCCCTACGTTTTCCAGCTTTTCAAAATAGTTTGCTATTATATATACACTACGTCAGATACATGTTTGTTTTAACACATTAGCATTAATTATAGTTTAAAATCAATTATTTGGTAATAGAACTACAGTGTAAACCTGTAAACAAACACGTAAAAGATAAAGAAAATATCTAGTATATTTTCCCCAGAAACTGCGTACTTATAAAAAGCAATGTTCCATAGGTGAAAACTCGGAATAGAAATTGATATTAAATTACTGTATTTATATCTATCGATAAGTTAAGTGATATTTTCGTAGAAATAAACGGGCAACCTATATTTTGTTAACAATGTTTTATTAATGCATTGAAATGCATTTTTGATGTAATAGTATTCTTATTAATTGGATAACAACAAAATATAAATTAATTATCTAATGGATATAGGCAATATAGCATTACAAACAAAATAAGTATAATTAAATTAAAAATAGAAATGATATCTAAACAAATAAAAGAAAATGTATCTGTCATTATTTTTGTTTTGGAAAGATAAGTAAACTTCCTTTTTCGACCATAATTTATATGAAGCAAAATATTTTATTATAAATTTTATTGTACATATTTCTGTAGCCATAGAAGCAAGATTTCATAATAAAAAAATCTGTTCTGGGCGCAGATTTCTTATCAAACAATACAGGAACACGGACATCACTATTTCAAGAAACTTACAACCCTTCAAAAAATATAGTTTTCAATTGTGACAAATGTCAAGAAATTACATTTTTCAAACCTTTTTTTTCCTATAGCACAGACTAGTAGATTAAGATTTAAACGAAAAATTTTAAATAGACTTTTTTGCAATACCTGTACTGTAAGTTACCCATTAACTACAAAATTTAAACACAGTAAGTGAAACTTTTATTGCACAATTGTATTTCATTGTTACATCATTTACTTACCGTCCACGGTGGATGGTAAGTGAAACTTACCGTTCATGGTGGATGGTAAGTAAATATATATCATTCAAATTTTATTTTTAACCTCAATCTGACAGCTGTTAATTTTGATACCTATTTTTCTTTTTCTTATATTTACGCAGGTATTGCAAAAAATAACTTACTAAACTTGAACTGTAAGTGATTTTTTAGGTCTCGAATGTTTAGGAAATCTCGACCTTACGGGTCTCGACTTCTCAAACTACATTCTCGACCTAAAAACTATCACAGTTCACGGTACGTAATATACTATTCTTAACGTATTGTAATTCGTAAATGCAGTAAGAGAAAAATGTTCCAAACAACAATTGTAGATAATAATATTCAAAAAAATATTCTTATAACAAAAATTCTTATTAAACCGTAATTTATTGAGATATTTCAAAATAACTTAATAGGACTTCAAGTAAACTACTATTTCCGGTTATTGGAATATCACCAAAAACAAATCAGCTCTATCCAAGGAGATATAGATGATATATACAAAATATGAAAATGTTCTGTTCAATAGTTTTTGAGAAAATGTGGCTAGAGAGATCCACGCAGACCGGCAGACCGACAGACAGACCGGCAGACAGACACACACACACACACACAGACATCATCGAGAAACTAGTAAAATCGTACTCTAGGGACCCGTGCTCATCCACTGAAAAATCACTACCGAATTTTTTGCACCCTTCCTATACCTACCTTACGTGGTGGAACGTAAAAATCTAACTAAATAATTTTCAAAAATGCAAAATTTTTGGGTTGAGTTTCTAAAAATTCTAGCACTAAATTATCAGTGAATTTATTCGATTTTTAATAAAAATTAGAAATATGCGATAAGAGTACACATTCTATGATAATGGATTGAATTTGTAATGAAATAAATTAGAATAATAATAGAAATAATAAATAATTCATGCAAATAATTTTCAAGGAACGTACTGCATAATCGCTAGCGAAATGATATTTATAATTTAATATTCATTGTGAATTGCACAGGTATTCATTTATTCAGAAAATGTGATACAATTTCATAAACTCATCGTTAATGAAAGATATAAACAGGGATGCATTCAGGATAATTGTTGTTTATTAATATTTGCGTCTTCTTCAGGGCTGAGAGAATAACTCTCAACAATATGACAAAATTTTCCATTATAACAAATAAAATTTTCCTTAATTTTTAAGTACCGGTCCATGAATAAAATTGAAATTGAACATACAAAAGATACGAAATAAATTAAATTAAATAATTTTAAAAAATGGCGTTAAAATTACACGAAAATTACGTTAACGTTATAATTAAAAATTAAAATTAATTGCCATTATACAAGCTATATGTTTATAATTCCACAAATGCGGATATTAGCAAATTCTGTGAAATTAATACAAATTTTTCGGTAATTACTTCTTCACATTACCTAACCAGTGGCGTAACATTTTTTTTTAACCTGGAGATGATTAATCTATCACTAAACTAAATAATCTGTATTTAAAAATAAATAAATATATCATCACAGATCTCGGTAAGCGAAATAATTTATTACATACTCATCTGTCAAACTTGAATTACAAACCTAAAATAACAAACAAATTATCCTATTATACTATTGGTGAATTTATTTATTATTTACCTTTGATAATAATTTATCGGATTTAACGCAGATCATATGCAGACCATGTCTAAAAAAATATTGAAAATTATAAGCAAATTTGACATTTTGACAGTACTTTTATTATCACAGTCATTCCCGTTGCAACAGCTATCTGACGTTTTCAAATACTTGATGCTATTTCTTTATGATTTTAATTAATAATTTAACAACTTCGGAAACAATATAATGTATACCTCGGCACTAAAGATTTTTTTTTACTCAAATGGTTTGATATTGATATACAAATAACTACTTTATTGAAAAGTTGCCAGATGTAATCTATATAAATAAAAGCGAATTTATGTCTGTCCTTTATGCACTCAAGAACTACTAGACCGATTTTGAAAAAAATTTGTATATGTGTTCTAGGCTAGAGACCGTGAGAAAAAAAAATTTTTTTAATGTGCTTTACGGTTTATTGTACAGTTTTATGGATATAAAATTTCTGGTTAAACTCATTCGATCATATTTCGAGTCTGCCCCACTTTGGAGGTGTTTCTTAACCGCTGGAATTCAAAATGTATGTTCGCGTCAGAGATGAAGTAAATCTATTATGCGTACGAAAATCTATTACTTATCAGCGAGGAACCAAGTGACGAGCTTGCTTCGCCAATGCACTGATATGGACGCGAGGAACGAAGTGACGAGCTTGCTTCGCAATGCACTGATATGGAAGCGAGGAACGAAATGACAAGCTTGCTTCGTCAATATACTGATATGAAAGCGAGAAACGAAGTGACGAGCTCACTTCACCAACATACTGAAATGGAAGCGAGGAACGAAGTGGCGAGCTTGCTTCGTCAATATAGTGTTATGGAGGGGGCCCAGCTAGGAAACTTATAAAAATACAGCAGAGTTAAAAACTTAAATAATTGGTATTAAACGATTAGTTATATCAACGCAATTTTACAAAGTTCTTCTTAAATATAAACAGCAATGATATTGAATAAAAAAATTATAAATTTTCATTTAATTCTAATCGTACTTCTAGATTAAATTCCATATTCTTTTGATCACAATCGGCATAAAAATTTTTTACAAATATTATTGCTTGTTTTTCACTTGACATTTTTATTTCAGAATAAACTAAATATAAATAAATATATCATCAATAAATTTACCTATTTCTGCGTGTTGTATTCTGCTTAAAGCAGATCTCAATATTATGATATATTTTTGCGCGTGAAATGCGGTTACCAGCCTTCAACTCACGTCCTCCAAGGATGGTAGTTGTGGATCAGGGGTAATTCTATGTTATGAAATTTTGTATCAGCTCATTCAATATTAGAAACATATTAAATTTATAGCTTTGTTATTTACTAAATTTCTTTGCCCTAATGTGCAATCAAAAAAGTGGTGAATAAGTGTACAAGAATTCCAATGCAACAAAAATAGAAACAAAAAATTATAATCTATCTTTTAGGCAGGTTGATAAAAAACAACCTTGATTCATTATTTCGTAAATTTTCCAAACAATAGTCTAGCTACAGACAGTGATTACAACCAAAACCTAACCTAAAAATTAGTCGTTAACTGTCTAACCTCAATCACGCACACCATTTTAAAATAAAAACAAAAATATAAACAAGTGTCGTATAATTTATTGCCTTATAATGTTTGTCAGTGTTAAAGTGTTTTATTGTGGATACGTCACTGCCAAATGACATAATCGTGTAATGTGTGCCGAGGTACCCATACACTAACGTAAAACTACTACACTACGGCACATTAAGTTCGCCTGCTGCTAGAGAAAGTCAAATAATATTGCATAACGGTTGGATCTTTTACTTTTACTTTCCACAATAAGATCACTGCATCTGCAGACGGTATTACACCGATGCCGGTTGTTGATTTGCAACTTCATTCGGGTCTACCAGTTCCAACGAAACCCAAAGTGTAGTGTGAATTTAGCTGCGGCCCGGCAAAAGCCAAAACTGTTCGCACGAGAAGACAGTGTAGAAGCAAGTTTGTACAAGAACTTTAATCATAATAATGACGAGTGATTGATTTAAATATATTATATAAATTATTCTCAAGAACAAATGAAGCTTGACAACAATTTTTTAACAACCAATATTTATTTTTCTAACATTAAAACAATGTGTGCTTCATTGTCATAACTACATCAACAACTTTATAACAATGGTGTTTTGGCAACTGTTATGTGGAGTACCAGACTTAACAACTCGCGGAGACTATCCCCCGGGGACGATATCCAAGAACGAGTCACATTTGGCCATCTTCATGACCCTGTTTATGGTGTGCGCTGCCGAGGTGGTCGTGCTGAAGATCTTAACCTACGATCCGAGTCAGGACAGCAGAAACACAGCGGCAACTTTGTGGTTTAACCTGGAAATGTGACACCTGGACATCGTCTTCGTAGTAATTGAGTGATTACAGTGGTTTTGTTCGAAAGCATAGATGTGATAGAGGTTTAGAATCCTGGATAATACAAAATTCTTAATAATGAAGTATATTTGGGTATTTCAAATTTTTAATTACAAACAAACTAGATAAAAGTGCTGTCTCTATTGTTCTTTGTTCGTATATTATGTACAAAATTAACAATTATGCATTTATAAATTTTATAATTCATTAGAAAGTAATACATTATTAATGAGAAATTATCAAACAAAGTCTGTCAACACTTTATTGTATAATTTCTCGAATAGCGCTGTATAAAAGGAAAAGAAACAAATGTTTCAAATTATTGGGTTTACAAGTTGTTGTAGCCATCAGTAATGACATTTACATAAGATACTTATAAGGAAATACGCGAGGTAATGCAAATGAAAATGTTACTTCCTTTATTTTGAATATACAAAATAGATGTTTCGAATTTTGTTGTAACCAGTGTTTCAAATCTTATGTTTAATTGACTAACATTTTTAATGGATGCAAAAAAATCGGGACACAACTACTTTTTTTAAAAATTTCTGTTAATAACATTATTTTTCTACTCCTGTATAAATATATCGCTATTATTTCAATTTTATCAATTTCTATAGTACCCATAATTCACTGTTCTCAACCAATCACAGAGCCAGAAATCCGTAATTCACAGTAATTTTAAATACGTGATGTGGATCACCAAGCAACGACCGTTTGACAGTTGTCATGTAGTCAGTTGTCATTGTATATTTTTATATTGATGTTTTTCACTGCGTTTTCAACGAATTTCGTTCATGTTCAAACGTATTTTCCAAATTCACTGGAGTAGAAAAAGTATAGTATTGTATTATGGATTATGGTCATTATTCACTTGGATGCAAACTTCATCTTCGTGAATAATGGCTATCATATAATAATATACTATTTTGTTGTACCTTCAATGAAACTATTCGTGTTTTACGATTCAATGAACTATTAAGATGAAAAAAATTGATTGCTGTATTTATTTGCTGAACAATAATAATTGAAATAAAATTGTAAGGTTTGCAATAGTTAGATCTAGGGGAGGCAATAAGAAGTATTATTTGTACATTCAAGGCTATTTTAATTCTTTTTAATTTGAGTTTATTTGAGAAGAATTTAAATTCTTATTTCATCTACTCGTAGTATTCAACTAAATGTCAATTATTATTAATATTGTTCTTTAAATATTATGCTGTTTTTACTGCACAGTAATTTTAACTTGCTTCGTATAACATCATACACTTTAAAGTATTGCAAAAGCTGACATTAACAATTTTTTTTTTTAATATGTCCCGATTTTAATGCCTATCAATATAGTTTATTATGATTGCTGAATTCCTTAATTTATCTGAATTAATTATTTTTTTAATAATTAAAAATATTTAGAAATGGTAAATAGAGAAATTTAGTGGTTTAAAAGGTTTTGAACTCTATAAAGTACAATACTTGTTAATTTTTAATGGAGAAAATCAAATTTGAAATTGTTTGAGCAAGGAATTTATGGAGACATCATTGCTCTAATAAATTGTAAAATGATATTGTAATACAATGATGAACTATTTTTACACTTGAGATTTAGAACTGTATTATTTTTATAATAAAATGGGTTAAGTTCATAGATATAGTTGTACCTCTATTTACTTCCATCAACAATTATAATTTAAACTAATTAATTAATAATTTACATATTCACGTATTAGAATGCGAATTTCATTGATACATGGACAAAAAGTGAAATTATATTCCAATAACCTGTTTAATATTAAACGATATTATAAAATTATTTAATACATAATACATTTTGAACTTTAAGTCGGGTATCCATGTGTTATTTATGTAATAAGTATTACATGATCAGAATTACATAAAAATAAATCATTTAGAAATTAATTCTTCAGACTGTTGCTTTAACGATTACGTCTAATATTTCTTAATCAATAATTAGTGATGAAGAATTATAGATATGGTCTAGTTTTACTTGTCTTGGTGATGAAAAACAACTTTTGTACCATGAGTTTGTTTTAATGTGAAACCGAGGATTTCTTATATATCTGGTTTTGAATTTCACAACAATGTTTGCGCATCTTTTTAACAACGACACATACAAGATAACTTTAAATTAATTATTACATTTAAAGATTACAAAACAATACAACAACAAATAAACAATAATTATAATAAATTTTCAAAGCTAAACAATAACCCAGTTGGATACAAAACTCTTGAACATTTCAGAAATTTTTACAGTTTGAACTTTTAATAATTGTTCTCAATTCAGAACAATAAATAGTTTAAAATTTTCTCTATGTTTAAATTAAAAAAAAAAACTCTTAAGACTATAACGTTCACTTTAATCAAAATCACCATTTTGTTTAGAAAACACAAATACATATTGGATAGTTGATAATGATGAATAATTTCTTAACTGGAAAGCACCAGGAAAGTTTATGGAACAAAAAAAACTAATGGAATTCAGTCAATATTTTTACTAATATTTCAACTTCGAACGGTTTTGAACCCCACCTGGGTCATCATCAGGAGATAACCCATCAAAAACTTAACAGCATAAAAATGCATGGGTTAATAATTTAAATAAAACAAACAAAATAAAATAATGCACCGTAATGAATTCTACAAGAAGATGCTTTTATATTTTTAAGTTTTTGACTATTCACCTCCTGATGATGACCCAGGTGGGATTTGAAACCGGTCGAGGTCGAAATACTAATAAAAATATTGATTGAATTCCAGTAGTTTTCTTGTTCTATAACCCGTAGGTGGAAATGTAAATTTTTACTTTCTTATCTTAAAAAAAAATTGCTGACGATATTTTTACGGAAATACATATTTTGACGTCCACTGAATTCGTTAAGAACAATTTCTGAATGATGTCTGTGCGTGACCGTGAGGATGGATGGATGGATGTCCATATGCGCAATATCTCATGAACTAGATAAGATATGTAAACAAAACTTGAAATTTATAAGTTTCATGGAAATATAAAGAGCTGAGTTGATTTTGAATGAAACTGACAAAAAAAATAATTACAATGAGAACAAAAAATTAAACAGGTTTAACATCTATATATTAAATAATTGTTAAAACAAATTCATACGCAAGTAACAAGTCATACGTGTTCAGTTAGTTTTATTTGTATAAGAAAGTAGTGTAGTACCCACACCAGATTTTTAAAAAATATAACAGACATTCCATTTTTTTAAATTTTAAATGAGAATCATGTCTAAATGTTTTTTATTTCTTATAGTAGTACTATTTAGGTAAAACATATATATTCTATTTTGCTGATTTTTTCAGATCATTTTGATTTCTTTAATTTTAAAACAAAAACAAAAATTATAAATTGCTTCTTTCTTTATTTCAGATCATAAAATAAATTGGCAAATAGGCTTGAAGAATTATAGCTTACCTTGAGAGATACCTAGTCAAATTAAAAATTCAAAATAACTATTAAATTTTTTAGGACGATCATTCTACTACTTTTTTCTACGTGGATTACTACTAACACCGGTTGAGAAAATAATAATTATAATAAACTAAAATTCTGGATTCGATTACTTTTTTTAGCAATAAAAAAATATATAAAATTTGTTTTGAATAAGCAAAGCAATAAAAAGAATCAAGGTTTAGAATAATAAATCTATTTTCATAAAACTATAAATGGTTTGAAGTAAAAAAAATTTAAGGATGCAAAATTTGCAAGATTATATTTTCGGAATTGATTTGTTTATTTGTCCAGGTTGCAGCGTATAACAACCTGCCTAGTTCCAATATAATTCATCAATATAATCTAAAGCTAATATATTTTCAATTAAAGTAAAAAATTAAAACTAAATTAATTTAATTTGCATGTAACCTCGAAAGTATTCGCTCGTTTGTATGTCACGCACATTATTTATTACACGCTTGTTGTCAATTTCCTTTTACTAAACAAAACACTTTAATCTTGCTAATTTTTTTATTTAACATCGTAATTAAATGTAGACATGTGTACTTTAGAGCAGATATATTTTACAATGTGATTTTTGCTTTTACTAAAAGAAGGAATTTTTTCTTTCTCAGGTTCATTTTAATTTGGCGTATATTTTTTGGAAATTGTTCAAATAATTTTTAAATCAGTTCCGCATATTTTTTCAACTAAATTTGTAGATTTTTACTAGTGTACCTTTCACTGATCCATTTAATTTATATCAAACCAAAAAATCCTTTAAATTATTTATAAAATTTCATAGATGTCAATATTCATAAAAACTTATATAACATGAAAATGTGAAAGTGTCGTTATGGCTTAAGATCGTAATCAAATCATTATTAAAACATTAAACATAAAAATTTCATAATTTCTTACTTACACGTCAAATTGTAGAAACTATTCCTTTATTACATTGCGTCTGATTCAAATTTCGACACACTCAACAAACAACTGAAATTCCTACGCATTTCGAAATTAATTAATTACAAATATAAAATGTTCTTGTAAACACACCGCAATATTGTACACATTTGTTTTTATCACACTTAACTAGAAATAAGAAAGCACGTTTACAATTAGCAAAACCGCACGTTTATGTAAAAATCTACACCTGTACCATGTGACCCTCACGATCGTACTACGTTATTCATATATCACCTGAATACAGATCTGGAATACAGTTTTGATTCACTATTACTACAAACGAACAGGGGTTCTCAAAATGTGGTAACAAATAAAATATTCATGACAATCAACATACTCCTGTGATTTTCACTCCATTGACATATTTGGGAACATAAATTGACAGCTGGTAACCGCAGCGTATATTATTTACCAACATCAGTTCTCAGAAGAATTGTAAATTACTGTTGGACAAATGAAATATTTTTAACAAAAAATTTTACCGATGATAAAAGAATCTGAAAAGTGAAAAATAAAATAAACCTTTTAGTCTTAATAACTAAGCTCCTAAACTAAACTAATTTTCAACGGCGTTCGATGATTGTTTGATGCCAACTAAAAATTAGTTACATTAGTTTAGGAGATTAGTTTTTACAACTACAACTAAAATGGTTTATTTTATTTTTGCCTTTCAGTTTCTCTTTTCGTCGGTTTAATTTTTTGTTAAAAAGTTTTAATTTTTTAATTTTTTGTGGTTACCTATTTTTCTACCCTTAGGGGTGAAATAAAATAATCTTCGAAATTAGATAACCCAATACAAAATTATAGGAGGTAGAATCGGTTAACAGGTAAACATTCAATCAATCATCCCCCATTTTCCCACCCTTAGGCATAGAATAAGTTTTAAATTTAAATGGGACCAACTTTAAGGAATACCCTATCCAATAAAAAAGAATCAACACAATCGAACTACTATGTAAAAAGTTATGCGTGGTCGTACATAAAAAAATATACTCCTCGACTTGAAAACCTCCTCCTTTTTTCGTCGGTTAAAAAATGGGACACTTTTCTTTCTTTCTTGTATTTTTTTTTTTTATTTGTGGGTACATGTTTCATTTTTGACTTTATGTTTATTAAATGCTATTGTTCATAAATTACTATAGTTTCATTTTATTGTCTTTGAACTTTTCGCTAACTATCATTAACCGATTTATTGAAATTTGACTTTTTCAATTTATCATCTAATATACAAGGAACCAAGGAAGAGAAATATTTGCAAGTATATAAACATTTATTTATCTTTATTATTTTCACGACAAATCGTTTAATAAATTAACTCTATTCATCAAACGATAAGATAAATAACTCCTTGGTAATGCATCGAACTGTGTGTTATGAGGTCTTCAGTTTGAATCCTAAAGCTGAGAGTGACAGTTGGCATTTTAATTTTAACTTTATTCCTATAGTTCCTCCTTCAACATCTTTGTGGTTCTGACTTTACAGCTAGTAACTGCACTTAACGCGTAATCTATATCACTTTGCGATATATGTCAACACCCAAAATGGGTATATGGCGTGATGATACAAAAATTCTATTTATTATTTCATCAATTATCATTCGAAGTTTTGTGTTTCATTCATCTTTTAATCAAACATGGTTGCTTTAAGGTTAAAACAACAAGAACGGGTAACATTCTACAAAATCACTTCATCTATAGTTTGGCAATTTTTTCATACGAGTTACAGTATTTATTTAAATATTAACGCTAACTGACGTTGAAAATGCGAGCCGAGAGAGACAGCTAGTCACAAATTAGAAACATAATCAGATCGCCCTCTCTATGGTTACGAGTCATGAGCATAAGTGCTGCACCCGCAGGGGGGTGTAGTGACACTAAAATTAGACAAGGATGACAATAGAAGGATAGAAGATTGTTTTTTTAGCCTCCTTGATACTTTTTATTTTATATTTGTTGTACTTGTACAAAATTATAAGAGTAAATATTAGAAATATATTTATTCAATTAAATTCTGTTTACACATATTTAATTATTTAGACAAAAATGTTATAGATTTCTAATAATATTTAATTTATTAATTTTTAATATTTATATTTATTATGAAAAGCTCTATATAAAAAAATTGAAAATGAGAATTTAATATAATTATTAGAAACCTTATAACTTTACTACAAAATAAGGGTTAAGAATACATATTAACACTTTCAATATGATTTTCCTCGTTAAGTGCAAATTTTGACAAATTGTAAATTTCTTCTTATAAAAATATTTTTAGTCTTACACAATCTTTTACATTCAAATAAAATCTGCAGCTTTTAGCGACAAATTTCTAAATATTTGTAGTTAAAGATATTACAATCATTTATAAGTTAGTTTACACACAAAAATTCTTGTATTTAAAAAATATATTACATTGAATTTTAAATTCAAATAATATTTTGTTTATTAAATACATGTTATTTTTGAGTTCCAAAAACTCTTAAAACATGTAAATTTTACTGCTGCAAACAGTAATGAATTTGGATGCGGGTGTGAGATTTGTAAAAGTAGTAATATAAAATCCACGTCAGCTTATTAAAAGCCGAATGACTGATTAGTGATGATTATTATTATTATGTGATTATTTGATTCAATTTGTTATTATCTAAAGTGCCACTAATAATATATTTAATTGTAAAAGTAAATTTATAAGAGAAACGAGGAATTGTGCTCAAGAATAATCAAAATGTAATTAGAACAGTGCTTATACTCGCAAAAAAAAATCCTCTTGTGAATAAGTTAAACTAAAAAACCGACGCCGTGTGGGTGCGACATCCAAATGCTTGTTGTGTTATATGAATACTTTTCAACCTGGTGGAGATATCCAAATACTGTTGTACAGCCTAAAACAAATATATTTAGTAAAAATGAAATTTATTACTTCTAGAATTAGCATACCGTAGATTCGCATCATCGATATTCGTCTTCACAAATCGATTAACTTCGGAGTCTATTAATCTATGAATTCATTATAAAATTTTCTTTATTTTTCGTTCTTCGTAATCCCTTTCCTTCAATTACAATTATATGTGTTGTCTTGTGCCGTAAAACGTCTAACTTTTGATTTTTTTATTTGAGCCAATTGTATTGGTGAAGAAGAAAATGTTTTGTTAAACAATTAGTTATTAAGTCTGTCCACTTGGTCTCTTCTTGTAACACTGCTAAGCCAGGTCCTTAGTTGTCGAATGGTAGTGTTCCCTGTCACAATCTTTAGTCGGTTCTTTACAGTTTCGTCGTAGAATGTTCATTCCCGGTCACTCAACTGAGACACTGGTAATCGCATTTTTTTCAAAAACCTACAAGAGTTTAAATTATTAATAATGTTAATATTAAAGAAACCTCTATTACTATACCATGTTCGGATGTCTCAGTTTTCTCTAAAAAGGTCTTTCACTGTTAGTTTCTAGATGGTCATGTCCGTTTGTTGATCGTTAGGAATTTATCTGACGTTACCTACGTCTAACCCAAGTATATCCATCCGAAATTGTTGTATTTCCTTACATTTAGGGAAACGAAATAGCCTTTTGTCTTTAATAAAGCATCCCTTTATTCAACAATTAAGCATTGTTCTAAAATAGAAAGGAGAGGAAACGGATAAAAAAAGGAATTGGAAGAAATATACATAGTGGATATTTGTTATATGGAAAATGCATGAGTGAAATACAACTTTTAACATTGCTTTATAATATATTTGTGTACATATAATAATTAATGAAAAAATATACAGTGATTTATTTTTAATGTATTGAAATTATATTTCAAGTGTGTATGTGATGTATAAAACAGAATATTAAATTTAACACTTACCTGTTGCAATATTTATACACAATAATAAACGACAATAACGAGAACGAATTATCAACATCAATTTTGACACTAAAATAGACAGTGATTTCTTCTTCTTTTTCCAAAGTAACTCGATTCCAATAGCTTATTTTATTATAAAGTGGCGCCTCCACATTTTAAGGAGTGGAGTGACACTAATCATATCATTGTGCTGACATTTGTCATCAAAGTTGCCTCCCCCTGCAGCTAGTTGTTAGGCTATCTGTCTATAGCAACCGCTTTGAAATTAACAATTTATTTCATGCAACGTCATGTGTCAAAAATGATTGTTTTCTAAACAAACTAAGAAAAATAATCTGCAATGCAGTAGAACATAAAATATTGCAAGAGTTAGACAAAAAAGAGTTGCTTATTAAAAAGACTTTTGGTTAAAGTTCTGTAGTATATTTATATAAATACAAGGTTTAGAATTACTAAACATAATTCTTCTTCAGGTAAACAAGTGAATAACAAATAACACAAACAAGTAATAGATACTTTAACCAAAAGTCTTTTTAATTTACTATGGGTTCTGAAAGTTTTTTCAACTTAACAAAAGTTGCCTTACAACATTTATCTGTCTCAGCCTCGTTTTTCGCTTTTATAAAAGCCTAGAATTGTGCGTTCCTATATTTCTGTGCCTTGAATAACAGGATACCCCAAGTACTAGGCAGGAAGAAGAAACAAAAATTTTTCAAAAAACAATGAACACAAGTTTCCCTAATACTACCCTCAAAAATAGCCCAACATTTTTGGCACTAATCTCAAAAAAATCTAAAATTATCAATATTATTTTCCCGTGTTTGACACCGGATGTACTCTTACAGCAGCGCTGTTGGACCGGAACCGGTAAATTCCTCTCCAGCTCCGGTTGGTTTCAACGTTACATCGGTTACATGCTCATGGTTTCACGCGTACTACCGTTGACATTGCGGTTACATACCAAACCGTTAACCGTATCCAATCTTATTAGACGGATCTAGGTGGGTATAGAGATAATTAGATCTTGATCTTGTTAAACTAACAACAGCATTGTTGTCAGCCAACAATATATTACGATAAAAGGAAATTTTAATGGAAAGCAAGGTTATGTTCAATAAATATATGTTCTTAAATTTTACATTTAACGAACAGTTTGTCATCTTTATTATCTTCGATATAGGATATGAAAGTTTTAATAGAAGTAGAACTGTGTGAAACGTTATTTTATTAACATAAAAGCACAATAACAATATCTGATTCCTGCTGTCCAATAAACTATAGCAATGTCGAGCCAAGCTGTCATTTCTATTAAAGTACTTCTAATAAGAAAGACTCACGCATCGTGACAAGTGTGGATTAAGTTTCTTCTTTTTAATTAAATCCTGTTCTAGCTACAGAAAGTTTAAGGAGCGGTGAAGAGACGAACCTTGCCTACTTTCATTTCAAACTTTATTAGTTTTTTTACTTCAATCAATTAGTATTGTCTGGATATTGTGTTATTTACATTTTGATTTATTGTTTGGAAATGATTTCTTGTAAACTAATTATTGAGGACCGTGATTTATAAGTAAATATTTTGTATTACTTGTATAATCACTTGTTTATGGTAATATTTAGCGTCCATAAAATGACTCTTTATGGGATAGTCCATTAAAGGGAAAACAATAAACATCTTGGTAACAACAGAAAAAAGCACACTTCAAAATATTTTTTTTTTCATGTAAATGTCATGCGTCAACTATAATTTTAATTATCTGTCTAAGGACCAGTATTTCCAACATCAGATAAACTAGAGAATAAATTTATCAATGGAATAAAGACAAAAATATCACACTCGAGAGCTACTGGTCTGATTTTGACAAAAATTTGTATTTGTATTCTAGGGATCGTTAGAAGTGTTTCTTGGTTTAACTCATTCGATCATATTTCGAGTCTGTCCTATTTTCAGAATGTAGGTACGCGTCAGAGATGAAGTAAATCTATTATGCGTACGAAAATCTATTACTTATCAGCAAACGCATTAAACTGGCCTGGAAGCGAGGAACGAAGTGACGAGCCTGCTTCGCTAATGCACTGATGTGGAAGCGAGGAACGAAGTAACGAGCTTGCTTTGCCAATTCACTGATATGAAAACGAAGAACGAAGCGACGACCTTGCTTCGACAATATACGTATATGGAAGCAAGGAACGAAGTGACGAGCTTGCTTCGCCAATGCACTGATATGGAAGCGAGGACTACATGCAGTGACATCTATTTAAATCGAGAGGCAATACAACACAAAATGCTTACTAAGGGCCAGCAACGCCAACAGGGCCCAGCAAGTTTTCTTTGCATAATAAATAATTAAGCAACAAGTTAATACATGTTGAATGTAGTTATTAATCCTAAACATTTTTTTGTTTTTACACTTTTGAACTAATTTAATTAGGGAAGCAACAATCACGATATTAAAAAAGTATCAATGTTTTCCCTATGCTGCATATTCCAATTCAACACCCGATATATATCACTGTAAATCATTAGACTGATAATTTTCTAATGAAAAATATGTTAACATACGGTAAACGCAAACCAAAATTATAATATGTTATATAATGATGAAAGTAAAAGCTACTAGCAAAGTAACTTAACTATAATGAGGTAATATATGGCATGCGTGTTGTATTTAAATACAACGTTTACTTTCGTCTGAGCAACTAAGCATAACCGAAACAAAACGAGAAATTAATACAGAGGTATTTAACAAGTAAGAGAATATATGGGAGGAAACCTATGAAAACTATTTTATTGAAATCGTATGAAATATTTTTATCCGAAATCAATGCTAAAGTTTACGATATTACTACTCGAAGTTTGCCAAAATATTAGCTAAAGTTAAACTTTAAATTATTCTATAATACTTTTGGTGAATTTATTTGTTATTTACCTTTGATAATAATTTATCGGATTTAATGCAGTTCAAATGCAGAACACGTGAATATATAAAAAAAATATTGAAAATTATAATCAAATTTGACACTTTGACAGTACTTTTGTTATTATGTTTTACAAATACATAATGCTATTTATTTATGTTTTTGATTAACAATATAATGATTTCGGAACATATAATGTATACCTCGGCAATAAAGTATTTTTTATTACTAATATGGTTTATTACTAATATGGTTTATTCGTAACTTTAGTTCCTTAATATACAAATAACAATTTTATCAACCCGAAAATATTCTAATCTTAGCTCTCTTAAAAATTTAGATTATACTTGGCAAAGATAAGAAACAGGAATGAGTTTAAAATTATGTACAAGTACAGTAAATGATAACGTACCACAATTCCTAATTGGTTTTATTTATTTATAAATAAAATATATCATTCTGCTTTCGCAGATCTCGGTAAGTGATATATTTTACACGTGAAGTGTGGTTACCAGCCGTCAAGTCACGTATTATTTATTGCATTATAATCATTGCTTATTACTTCCATATACCGGGTGTTGACCGCGACCCCGGAACATAGGACTTTAACATGTAAAATCATAATTTCGTAATTTCCTGCTTAACAAATTATATTAGACAAAAAAGGTTCAAATAAAGATGAGAGATCATAAAATTCTACATCAGAATCAATAAACAGAGTTAAATTTACATGCCCCATAACGCCAGAAATTAAATATGAAAATATTAAAAATTAGCTAAAAAATCGGGTTAGCCTTGGAAATGAAACAAAATTTAAAAAAAATAGTATATTATGCAATTTATAATAATAATTAATAAAAAATACAATTTTCATTTCCAATTGTATACAAATTTGTTTCATTTCCAAGGCTAACCCGATTTTTGAGCAAATTTTTAATATTTTCATATTTAATTTCTGGCGTTATAGGGCATGTATAATTAATTCTGTTAGTTGATTTTGATGTAGAATTTTATGATCTCTCAACTTTATTTTAACCTTTTTTGTCTAATATAATTTGTTAAGCAGAAAATTACGAAAGTATGATTTTACATGTTAAAGTCCTATGTTCCGGGGTCGCGGTCAACACCCTGTACGTAAAAGAAATTTGTTCTAAATAAAGTGAAACAAGTTATCTTTTGCTCACTTTTTAGTGATTAAATTATATTAACAATGTGATATACGAGTATTTACTGTAACCAGTAGAAATAAAATTATGCGCATGTCTTACTGTCTCAACAGTGACACTTCTAAATATAGTTTAAACTTCAACATTTAAATTAATAACTGTTCTCAATGCTCTGACATTTACTTACGTATTCCAGATGTTCAATCTAATAATAATTTCTGTATGTTTTCTTAAAGTCTACTTTCTAGAAATTTGTCTGAATATTGAATCTATTTATTTTTATAGTTTAATTTAATTAATTAAATATTTTAATTATAGCACTGATGGTTTATTGGACAACTGTAGACAAAACAGAAATTTGATTACAAATACAATAATCTGTGATAATAATAATACTTCAGTAAGAATCCTTCAAATGAAAGTTAATGTTTTCAAGTTAAACTAATAACGTTTTAACATTTTAAAAATTTTAATTTACAGATTAAAATAATAACATTGACATACTTTAAATATTGAAAAGTCTAAATTCTTTATGAATTAATTAATGAATTTAAAAGATTTTATTTTTCGTATCATTGTAAAATAATTGTGAATTAGGATATTGCTGAATATACACATTTTTAAAGCATACATTTTATTTCAATACATATTAGCTACATAATCTTATCGAAATTACATAAAATGTATATACTCGTATTTTAAGAATCAAGCATGGCTTTTATTGAGGAACATACGAGCAATTTATTTATTTATAATTATTTGATATCTAACAATGTAAAATATATATATATATATATATATATATATATATATATATATATATATATATATATAAAATTAAATTGAATATGAAATATATATTGGTTATGGCTGCTGATAAGAGCACTTACCCACTTACCGAAATCTTCGTAGGTAGAGTGCAACATTCAAAATGATTAAATAGCGTGATGACATTTATTGAAATTTACATTTTGAATTATAATATGAATATGAAAGTATGAAAATTTATGTCATAAACATTAATACATAAAATAGGTAAATAGCGTAATATATTTATTATGGAGCTTCAGGTTCTATTAAAATGGGAATTAAATATTCCTTTTTATGATATTTTAAGTATTGTACGGGAGTCATGTTATTTTCACAATGTGTTAATCTAGCACCGTATTCCTTTAATTGTTCCACAGTTTCTATAACGTGTTCTTCGGTTCTGAAAGAAATGTTTTTTTTGCAAATTAAGGCATGAAGAGGGGTCCTTCCTTTAAAATCCTGCACGTTTACATCTATCTCATATTTTTCCATGACTGCAATTACTAAATATTTATTGAATGAAGCTCCAGCGAGATGCAGCAGGGTTTTCCCCTTATTATTTGTGGAGTTTTTATTTTGATCGCCATTTAAAAGATCTATTATGTATGAAAGTGTTACGCTTACGAAAAGATAGTTGCTTAAATAACGTGAGCCTCTAAAAAATGAAAATAACGGTGTATTGCCTCCATCATCTTTTATGTTAATATCAGCTTTATGCTGAATTAAAATTTCCATATTTTCTACATTACAACCCAATGCTGCTGTATGTATCGGTGTTTGTTGATAAAAATTTCTTCTGTTTACATCGATATCATATGTTAATAATAAATTTAAGACATTTTTTTCGTTACTCGCAACAGCATATTGTAGTAAATTTAATTTATTAATGTATTTCTTGGCCCGATCGCCGAGATCATGAAGTATTTCTTTTAAATGCTCTATACAACTATCCTCAAGATAAAGAAAAATTATAATATGGTGTTGTTTCTCCCTTCGCGCTAATTCTATAGGTGACATTCCTTCCGCATCTTTAATATCTAAAGAAGCACCTTTTGATTTTAGAACCCAGGCCGTTGAATATGCTTTGACTTCAAACATATACAAACCGCTTTCCTTAATTTTAGATATGAATGTGTGGAGTGGTGTTCTCCCTTGCGAGTCTTGTATATTGACATCAAAATCATACTCATCAATTAGTAACTGGACTAATATTACACTACAGGAAGCAGCCGCCAAATGAAGCAATGATTCACCTTTAGTGTTTGTAGTGTGAATATCTCCATCGCCTTTCAACACCTCTACAATCTCCCTTATCTCATCAAAATTAAAATTATGACGACGATAGTAGTCACCCCGGATATACTCAAATAATGGGGTACAATCTGAATTATTCTTCACGTCTAAAGCAGCTCCATGTTGAAGTAAAATTTTTATCATCTGTAAATTTCCGTTCAGTGCTGCTGTATGCAACAGAGTGTTTTGGTTTTCGTATTTCCTATTCACGTCGTCTTCATATTCCAGGAGAAGATTAAATATGTTTAACTCGTTGCAAAAAGCAGCATATTGCAGTAATTTAAATTCATCCATATATTTCTTGGTTTTCTTACCGAGATTTTTAAGAGTTTTTTTTTAAATTTTCAATATATTTATTTTGAAAATAGAGGAAAATTAAAATATAGTTTAATTTTTTACTTTCCGCCAATTGTGGAGGTGTCATGTCATCTGCATCTTTGATATCTAACGAAGCACCATTCTTCATTAATACCAACACAGTTTGACTTACACTTTCCTTATCAATATTTGTAACATTTTTTTTCAATTTGTAAATCAGTGTGTGTAATGGTGTCCTTCCTTCTGCGTCTTGTTTATTTACGTTTACATTGAACTTGTCAATAAGAATAAATATTATGAATTTATCAAATGAAGTAACTGCAACATGGAGCAAGTTTTCACCATTTTCTTTTGTAATGTTTTTAATATCATCGCGGGTTAACAGACTCAAAACCTCACGTATTTCTTGAAAATCGTATTGCTTTCGACAAAATGAAGTAGAAAAATATTGAAATAAAGGTGTGTTTCCTTCATTATTTATTAAATCTATGTCAGCTCCATGGTCAATTAGAATTTTTATTGCTTTTAAGTTTCCTTTGACAGCTGCATAATGCAGAGGTGTATTATTAGAGTTGTCTTGAATGTTTACAAGAACATTGTATTTCAGTAACAGTTTTAAAATTTGTGTTTGGTCTGCTAATAAAGCACAATAAATCAAATTGAATTCATTAATATAGTTTGAAGTGCGGTCTTTCAAATTTTCAAATAATGTAATTAAATTTTGTTTATATTTGTCCTCAAAGAAAATAAATGTTTTCATATATTCAAGTTCCTCCTCTTCTATAAGTTCTATTGGTGTTCTACCGTTATCATCTTTAATGTCTATCGAAGCACCATGCAATCTCAATATTGAAGCTGTTAAACCTGCTTCTACTCGATTCATTAATTCATTAGTTTGTTTTAATTTGTAAATTAAAGAATGCAAAGGTGTTCGTCCTTTGAAATCCAATTTATTTACCTCCAACTTATATTCAGAAATGAGATAATTTAACAATACTATATTAAAACCAACAGCACCAACATGCAGAGTACTTTCGCCACTGTTGTTTATAGTGTTTAAGTTACATTTCATTGTTTCTAAAATTCCTTTTAATTCATCTGCAGTGCTCCTAATATAATATAAGTTACTACATGAAAATTTGGTAAATCGCATAAATTCAAATAAAGCTGTATTGCCATGGCTATTCGTTGCATTTAAGTCAGCTTTGTGTTTAATTAAATACCTCATAGTAGCTAAATTGCCAAGAATCGCTGCAGCATGCAGGGGTGTGTTTTGAAGATCATTTCTTCTATTTATATTGTCGTCATATTTTAATAACAATTTCAAAGAGTCCACCTGATTATAAGTTGAAGCACAGTGTAACAAATTGTATTCAATAACATATTCCTTAGCGAGATTACCAATATCGTTAAATATTTCTTTCAACGATTCTGTACATCCAGATAAAACAAGATTTTTTAAAACTATTTTAAATTCATAATTACTCTGAAGTGGTAATGACAATAATACAGTTTTATGTTTTTGATAAAATATCTTAAGAATCGATATGTTGTTATCTGAATATTTAAAAATTGAATTATAATGATAATCATCTGCCTCGTCTACATCTTCATTTTCGCTTTCAACACTGTCATCGTCGCTATCATTACAGCTGTCATCTTCGCTATCATCGTCATCCTCACTTGCGTCCTCATCGTCTTTTTGCTGGAAGATACTTTCCAAGCAAGACATGTAGTGTTCAGTTATTGTATCACACTCACACATGTATGTATGTAAAAATTCTTGAAGGAGTCTATGTATTTTAATTTTTTTTTGGTTGGGTTTGTAAGAAATTATACAAAAATTATCTAATAATGACAGCGCTTCTCTTAACGTTCCTTTAGCACTATTATTATTTTTTACCAATTTGGCAATATTTGGTATTTCTAACAAATCATTAAATTCAATGTAATCAGGATGCAGAAATGAGCATGCATATAGTGCATTTAATGCTAGTTCACCCCGTGTAATATCTTGATGGGTGTTAATTTTCTCCAATGATATTTTCAAAGCTCCATACAGCGAATATTTATACGTATTGTTATTCCACTCATGAATCTTAACATCTATGATTTTCTTATATGACTGTTTTACTTCTTCTACATAATTTCTAAGATTAAATTTTTGACCTTGACCTTTGATTGATTCACGAACACATGCAGCAATTATCTGAAGAGCTAGAGGAACCTTACCGATTATATTAGCAAGTTCTCTATACAATGCATAATGTTCTGAATCATATTTCTCCTTTAATACCGCACTAATAACTTGTACAGCATGTGCTACATTCAGTGCTTCCAAATTAATAGATTTAATATCATACCAATCTTTTCCTTGACCAGTTATAAATACATAGAAATCGTTCTTTCGTTCAAATTCCTTTAACGTTTGTCTGCATGAAAGATTATCATAAATAAATAAACACTTATTATCTTTGAAATGTTCGTAAACATTATTAATAAGAATTATGTCGTCGTCTACCTTGGGCAAATTACACAAGTTTGATAGACCCTTGAATGACTGTACAATATCATCTCGCTTTTCTGATTTTATCCAGAACACGTATTCAACCCTTGATTCCATCCTGTCTTTTCCCAACTCCAAGCATTGGTTTCCAAAATGAGCAGCTAGTTCTGATTTACCAATTCCTGGTAAACCACAAATTACAACTCTTCTTTCATCTTTTTCGAATAGTAAAGTATCTATATCTTTTAATTGCTGATCTCTTCCTTTGAATGTTTCCAATGGAGGTGGTAAATGAAAATTGTTGAATTTCGTTTTTTCTGGAGGAGGCTCACCAACATAAACGTCTCTAGCGTTAATATTAACATCACGACCAGCTTGGACCGCAAATGCAATATTACTATTATTTGATTCCATAATATTTATTATCTACTTTTGAAACCTAAAAATGTAGCAATGTATTTTATCCTTATCTTAATTAATAACAAATAAATATTAAATTTGTTAAACTTACCAGAAAATATATTAGCGCTCAAAATAGAACTATATATTAGTTCAAATAAAATGTTCACACATTTTTAACTGTAAATAATAAATTTAGAAAATTACTTAGAGGAATATTGCACACAGAAATAAATGTCATAACAGAATTTTTGCAATAATAAGATAAACGATAAAATGTTGATATTGATCATATCATAATTGATATATATGTGATACAGTAATACCATCTTATTAAAAAATTAATTGAGGAACCTCAGCGAACCTATTGAATTTGCGTTAACTCCGCCCATCCATATACACAGGATGTTCATTTAAAGTGGTACACTATTGCTATTTCGAGAACTATAAGAGCTACGACGTCGGTTAAATTAGCAAACAATTTCTATATTATAAGACAATTAAAATGAGCGAAACAAGAATTTTTTTAGATCGGTGGTTCTCAAAATGCGGGGTGCAACTTTCTTATTTTAAACGGCAACCTACTTTTTTTATTTGCTTATTCGATTCAGTATTTTTTTCTGAATTCAATGATATTCACATGTAATGACCAAATATTACAAAATATTTGAGAAAATGCAAAATTAAAAATGTATCATTTTTATTTAAATATGCATATGGGTCATTCTTTCTATAATCGGACAAAAAATTGGCGACCATCTTCAAATTCGCTGAAACTTTTTTTAATGGGTTATAAACCTTAGAAAGCACGGTAGAAAGTGTTAGTTAGGCCCAACTCGAATTATTTAATTTTATTTCGTATATATATCGTTTTTTCGTGGAAAATGATTATTTTGTGGAATTAATTAAAAAATAACGTTGTAACTTATTATTAAAAATATATATCTGCATTTATTTGATAGTTTGTACTCCGCTATACTCGAAAGTATCGTTTGAGTCCACTTATGTACGTGTTAAAGCCTATTTTACGTTCTAAAATGTCACAAATACATTTTTTTTTGAAATTGAAATTCCCAAAAAAAGTATTTTTTAAAAATTCTGAAATTTTGGCAAAATAAGGTCAAAACATGGAATAAGTAAATGCAAGAACAATTGAGGTGGCTATTTTGGTTATTTGGATGTTATAGCGTTTCAAAGTCGAAATTTCATTTTTACGATTTTACGAATACTCATGCTATAAAAATAAAAGATTCAGTCACTATTTATTTAAGAAAGATTTATTTATTTGTCAAAATGTTAATATTCGGAATATTTTGATAATATTTTTCAATATATCTTTCATTCTTGATTCATTTTATTAATCGGTAAAACGGTACAGGACAATAAATTGAACACTTCAACCCGCAACTGAAGGTAATGTTTTACTTCTTACGTCAATTTGAAATGAAATATTTACCATGTAATTAAATTATTAATGATTAGAAAATAATTATTCCTCTTTTCTTTACCTTGGTGTTTCTTTTTCAATGTTTTCTTGTTCAATGCGATGATTGTAACTCTCCAAATCGTTAACTTCAAATTCGTCTACCGAAAATTAGTGCTTTTGTAAAAGAAGCAAATCCTCCATCCTGCGGTATACAAGCATGGCAACTTCTGATACCTTTTATAGGAATCGCAGATGAGAACCTTTTTTCCATTTTCACTTTATGATCTATGTCTTTGGAATGGATCACAACAATATTTTTCAGCTGCTTCATAACCAGATAAAAATAGGAATTCATGATTTCAACTCCCGTTCTGATGTAAATAAAATGCAAGTCTCGTGCGGAAAAAACGTCAAATGTTTTGTAGATGTTCTCTTGCGAACACTTGATCTTAAAATTGTTAAGAGAACAACTTTTCTCAGCCATCTTAACTGACACCATGCGGAACTCGTGTCACTTTGTAAACAATGCACCGGTTTAAATGAAACGTTAGATTTAGATACCGATATTAAAACTTTTTCATCATTACCGACAAATGATAATATTAGAATTTATGAAACATATATCTATTACAATATCTCAAGGATGAACATTCAAATTAAATTTAATTCTGTTTATAAAAAAAGTTTAAATAATTTGTATTTATAATATTCGTAAAATCGTAAAAATGAAATTTCGACTTTGAAACGCTATAACATCCAAATAACCAAAATAGCCATCTCAATTGTTCTTGCATTTACTTATTCCATGTTTTGACCTTATTTTGCCAAAATTTCAGAATTTTTAAAAAATACGTTTTTTGGGAATTTCAATTTCAAAAAAAATGTATTTGTGACATTTTAGAACGTAAAATAGGCTTTAACACGTACATAAGTGGACTCAAACGATACTTTCGAGTATAGCGGAGTACAAACTATCAAATAAATGCAGATATATATTTTTAATAATAAGTTACAACGTTATTTTTTAATTAATTCCACAAAATGATCATTTTCCACGAAAAAACGATATATATACGAAATAAAATTAAATAATTCGAGTTGGGCCTAACTAACACTTTCTACCGTGCTTTCTAAGGTTTATAACCCATTAAAAAAAGTTTCAGCTAATTTGAAGATGGTCGCCAATTTTTTGTCCGATTATAGAAAGAATGACCCATATACAAAGTTATATATATAACAAATGACGTGTCTTTATCGTGTCCCGTTAGCGAAATGTTCAATTCAGAAAATAAGTATTGTTTAAATTTGACAGCTTGGTGAGTAGAACATGATGTCAAATGAAAAATGTAGTTAAAGTTTTTGTGAAAATGCATGTGTGATTAATAGTTTAGATATTTATATCGTAATAAATAATCGTGCTTCATTAATTAAATGAACTAATTACAACTTATCATGTCAAATCGGTCAATAACTTTGTTCATTGAATGTGCAGCCACATTAACGGCGTTCGCGAACATATTTATCTGTTTGATAAAATGATAAGATTAAATATATAAAGTATTGAATTCGAACTATATAATATGAATATGAATACCTATAAGTTACACAAGAAATGGGTGTTTTTTATGTAAGTAACAGTTAAATTCAGAGGTTTTTGTTTCGTATTGTACAGTTAAAAAAGTTTGGTAGCCGGTTCAATTCAAATGCATCGGTAAATAAACAAGACGCAGAATAGGGTTTATAATTAAAATAAATAATTGAATTGAATAATTGAAAAAGTCCAAACAATGTCAAACATATGTTAAGTCAAGGGAAAAATATTCTGACTAGATGAATTCGGAAAACAAGGACACAAGAAAATTAAAGTTTATACGAATTTTTTACTAAATTATTATTATCCTTTATATACATAATATACATATGGTCGACAATTCATAATTTTCTAATTCCACTAACACAATTTTATACTGTCTGATTGAATAGTAAAGCATCACCTCTCTCCACAGCCTCACTTCCTCAATAAAACGTTTGAATAATTTCCAAAAAATTACGACCATTATTTAGAAGCTTAGGGGTCTACGAAAATAGGGATCAAATATTCCTTTTTATGATATTTTAAGTATTGTACGGGAGTCATGTTATTTTCACAGTGTGTTAATCTAGCACCGTATTCCTTTAATTGTTCCGCAGTTTTTATAACGTCTTGTTCGGTTCGAACATGAAGTAATTTTTTGCAAATTAAGGCGTGAAGAGGGGTCCTTCCTTTATAATCTTGCACGTTTATATCTATCTCATATTTTTCCATGACTGCAATTACTAAATATTTATCGAAGGAAGCAGCAGCGAGGTGCAGCAGGGTTTCTCCATTATTATTTGTGGAGTTTTTATTTTGATCGCCATTTAAGAGCTCCATTATGTGTGTAAATGTTTGTACTAAACAATATTTATTAAAATAATACACTCCTGAAACAAATGAAAATAAAGGTGTATTACCTTCATCATCTTTTATGTTAATATCAGCTTTATGTTGAATTAGAGTTTGTATACATTCTACATTACTACCCAGTGCAGCTGTATGTATCGGTGTTTGTTGTTCAAAGTTTCTTTTGTTGACATCGATGTCATATGTTAATAATAAATTTAAAACATTTTTTTCGTTACTCGCAACAGCATATTGTAGTAAATTTAATTTATTAATGTATTTCTTGGCACGATCGCCCAGATCATCAAGAATTTCTTTTAAATGTTCTATACAATTATCCTTAAGATAAAAAAATATTATAATATGGTGTTGTTGGTCCCTTCGCGCTAATTCTATAGGTGTCATTCCTTCCGCATCTTTAATATCCAAAGAAGCACCTTGTGATTTTAAAGTCAGTGCAGTTGAATGAACTTTAAATTCAAACATGTACATACCGTCTTCCTTAATTTTAGATATGAATGTGTGGAGTGGTGTTCTACCTTGCAAGTCTTGAATATTGACATCAAAATCATACTCATTAATGAGTAAATTTACTAGTACTACGCTAAAGGAAGCAGCCGCCAAATGAAGCAATGATTCACCTTTAGCGTTTGTAGTGTGAATATCTCCATCGCCTTTCAACACTTCTATAATCTCCCTTATCTCATTAAAGTTAATATTAGCAGGACGTAAGTAATCACCTCGAACATATTCAAATAATGGCGTGCAATCTGAATTATTTTTCACGTCTAAAGCAGCTCCATGTTGAAGTAAAATTTTTATCATCTGTAAATTTCCGTTTAATGCTGCTGTATGCAACAGAGTGTTTTGGTTTTCGTATTTCCTATTCACGTCGTCTTCATATTCCAGGAGAAGATTAAATATATTTAAATCTTTGCTAAAAGCAGCATATTGCAGTAATTTAAATTCTTCGATATATTTTTTTGTTTTTTTGCCAAGATTTTTCAATGTCTTTTTTAAATTTTCAATATATTTATTATCAAAATAGAGAAATATTAAAATATAGTTTAATTTTTTACTTTCCACCAATTGTGGAGGTGTCATGTCATCTGCATCTTTGACATCTAACGAAGCACCATGCTTCCTTAACATCAGCACAATTTGACTTACACTTTCCTTATCAATATTTGTATTATTTTTTTTCAATTTGTAAACCAGTGTGTGTAATGGTGTCCTTCCTTCTGCGTCTTGTTTATTTACGTTTACATTGAACTTGTCAATAAGAATAAATATTATGAATTTATCAAATGAAGTAACTGCAACATGGAGCAAGTTTTCACCATTTTCTTTTGTAATGTTTTTAATATCATCGCGGGTTAACAGACTCAAAACCTCACGTATTTCTTGAAAATCGTATTGCTTTCGACAAAATGAAGTAGAAAAATATTGAAATAAAGGTGTGTTTCCTTCATTATTTATTAAATCTATGTCAGCTCCATGGTCAATTAGAAGTTTTATTGCTTTTAAGTTTCCTTTAACAGCTGCATAATGCAGAGGTGTATTATTAGAGTTATCTTGAATGTTTACAAGAACATTGTATTTCAGTAACAGTTTTAAAATTTTTGTTTGGTCTGCTAATAAAGCACAATAAATCAAATTGAATTCATTAATATAGCTTGAAGTGCGGTCTTTCAAATTTTCAAATAATGTAATTAAATTTTGAATATATTTGTCCTCAAAGAAAATAAATATTTTCATATATTCAAGGTCATCCTCTTCTATAAGTTCTGTGGGTGTTCTACCGCTATCATCTTTAATGTCTATCGAAGCACCATGCAATCTCAATATCGAAGCTGTAATACCTGCTTCTACTCGATTCGTAGTTGTATTAGTTTCTTTTAATTTGTAAATTAAAGTATGCAAAGGTGTTCGTCCTTTGAAATCCAATTTATTTACCTCCAATTTATATTCAGGAATGAGGAAACTTAACAAATACATATTAACCCCAGCAGCACCAATATGCAGAAGACATTCGCCGCGGTCATTAGTGGTGTTTAAGTTGTCTTTAAATTTCATTATTTCTAAAATTTCTTTTAATTCGTCTACATTGCTCCTAATATAATATAAGTTACTACAAGAAAATTTGGCAAATTGTATAAATTCAAATAAAGCTGTATTGCCATGGCTATTTTTTGCATTTACGTCAGCTTTGTGTTTAATTAAATACCTCATAGTAGCTAAATTTCCTAGGATCGCTGCAGCATGCAGAGGTGTGTTCTGATCAACATTCCTTCTATTTATATTGTCGTCATATTTTAATAACAATTTCAAAGAGTCCACCTGATTATAAGTTGAAGCACAGTATAGCAAATTATATTCAATAACATATTCCTTAGCACGATCGCCAATATCGCCAAACATTTCTTTCAACGATTCTGTACATCCAGATAAAACAAGGTTTTTTAAAACTACTTTAAATTCATAATTACTCTTAAGTGGTTCTGATAATAATACAGTTTTATGTTTTTGGTAAAATTCCTTAAAAATCGATCTGTTGTTATCTGCATATTTTAAAATTGAATTATAATGAGCATCGTCTGTCTCGTCCTCATCTTCATCTTCGCTTTCATTGTCACTATCATCTTCACTTTCATCAACACTATCATCTTCGCTATCATCGTCATCCTCACTTGCGTCCTCATCGTCCTTATGCTGGAAGATACTCTCCAAGCAAGACATGTAGTGTTCAGTTATTGTATCACACTCACACATGTATATATGTAAAAATTCCTGAAGGAGTCTATGTATTTTAATTTTTTTTTGGTTGGGTTTGTAAGAAATTATACAAAAATTATCTAATAATGACAGCGCTTCCCTTAACGTACCTTTACCACTTTTATTCTCTTTTAACAATATTTTGACAATATTTGGTATTTCTAACAAATCGTTAAATTCAATGTAATCAGGATGCAGAAATGAGCATGCATATAGTGCATTTAATGCTAGTTTACCCCGTGTAGTATCTTGATAGGTGTTAATTTTCGCCAATGATATTTTCAAAGCTCCATACAGCGAATATTTATACGTATTGTAATTCCACTCATTAATCTTAACATCTATAAATTTCTTATATGACTGTCTTACTTCTTCTACATAATTTTTAAGATTAAAAATTTGACCTTGGCCTTTGATTGATTCACGAACACATGCAGCAATTATCTGAAGAGCTAGAGGAACCTTACCGATTATATTAGCAAGTTCTCTGTACAATGCATAATGTTCTGAATCATATTTCTCCTTTAATACCGCACTAATAACTTGTACAGCATCTGCTACATTCAGTGCTTCCAAATTAATAGATTTAATATCATACCAATCTTTTCCTTGACCGGTTATAAATACATAGAAATCGTTCTTTGGTTCAAATTCCTTTAACGATTGTCTGCAAGAAAGATTATCAAAAATAAATAAACACTTATTGTTTTTGAAATGTTCGTAAACGCTGTTAATAAGAATTATGTCGTCGTCTACCTTGGGCAAACTACACAAGTTTGATAGACCCTTGAATGACTGTACAATATCATCTCGCTTTTCTGATTTTATCCAGAATACGTATTCAACCCTTGATTCCAGCCTGTCATTTCCCAACTCCAAGCATTGGTTTCCAAAATGAGCAGCTAGTTCTGATTTGCCAATTCCTGGTAATCCACAAATCACAACTCTTCTTTCATCTTTTTCGAATAATAAAGAATCTATATGTTTTAATTCCTGATATCTTCCTTTGAATGTATCCAATGGAGGTGGTAAATGAAAATTGTTAAATTTTACTTTTTTCGGAGGAGGCGCACCAACATAAACGTCTCTAGCGGTCAAATTAACATCACGGCCAGCCTGGACCATACATCCAATATTACTATTATTTGATTCCATAATATTTATTATCTACTTTTAAAACCTAAAAATTTAGCAATATGTTTTATTCTTATCTTATTTAATAATCTACATATATATTAAATGTATTTAACTTACATGAAAGAATGTTAGCACTCAAAATAGTACATCATATTTCGTTGTAAAATATTCATACATTTTAAACTATAATTTTTAAATAAGATATTAGTAATATTTTCTTATTCTAACGAATATCGCACACAGAAATACATATCACAACAAAATATTTCTGTGATAAGATAAATGTTATTATTTGTTTATTTCATAATTGATATCTATATACAGGAGTACTCAATAAAAATTAATTGTAAAATCTCGACGAACCGATTGAATTCAAGTATACAGCGTGTCCCAAATTTAAACCTCCTAACTTAATCATGGATTATATATCTAAATACATTTGAGTGCTTCTTTAAACTATCAACCCTGTGTGTTTATGAAGAATTTGATTAACATTCATTGAGTAATTCTACAAAATTTGTAATACTTTTTCTGTAGTATTATTATTACCGTTTATAGGTATTCATACTTAGATACATAATATATGATAGAAGATGCATATTTACCTGACGTCACAAACATAATTTTGTATTGCAAATTTTCAAATTTTACTGCCTTGCTGAGTAGTAAACTCATGTATATTTATGAATTATTTAAATGCATAATAAATTTATTTCCAGAGTAATTATAGCGAAGACGTTAAAGATTTTCAAACAATAGGATATAAATTCAAATAATTTAGGTAAAAAATACATTTGCGTGATTCATAATGATTTCATTGCCATAACATTTCTTATCTTAAGTAATACTCTGCCAAATTATTTCGTTTCATACATGTTCTCACCCATAATTTTTGTATTAGTTCCACCATTTTACCTGAAGTAATGAAGTTACGTTAAGTTGCCTGTAGATACGTTATGCAATATAACATCTATCATAGATTTTATTATCTGTTCACTTTTATGTTTAGACATAAAACGTGAACGAATGGAAAAATATGTACATATTATATATTTTTCAGAATTACATTATTGTTGACCGAAATTAATATTTAGATTTAGTGTGTAATCTTCATATCTTATCAAATTTACATTTAAACTCAACAAACAAAATTATTGACACTAATAAATGTTTACTGCTGATCTGCGCATTTTTAATAAAAAAAATGTGCTTTTTATATCACAACCACTGATTTCTACATAACACTAGATTGGGCATAACCCGCTACGGTGCGTTCCCAATTGAACGCCGCCATAATGGTGAAAATTGAGGTTTTGTGATACTTCAATATTTAAAAATCTATCTCTCTTGTCTATGGTTATGACCATACTTCGTGGTATGACTTAATGAGAGGTGATGGCGAGCGCGGTGTAGAGAGAGAGAAGGCAGAACTTCAGATTGCGCACTTTACTTTACAAAATTGTCGCAAAACCTCAATTTCACCCGTTCAATTGGGAACGCTCTCAGATGGCAGAATATGGTCTATGCCCAATCTAGTGTTATATAGAAATCAGTAATCACAACACAATGATCACCAATATAAAGATCCGACATGTAATCAATTAATCATACTGAAATTTATTACTCATTTTATATTTCTTAAGACAAGACAAGAAATTTTTCTGTTCCGCATTTATGATTAAAATATAAAAATTTGATACTCATTTGTCAATAAAGTGACTTTGAGGTTCAATCCACATTTCTACACTGTTTTAACACCATCTGGCGGCCTTAATGTGAACCTCTAAATTTTGTAAATATAAAACACAAAATTTTATAAATATGTGAAGTCCAGAGTTATATATGTAAATTTTATGTCGCAAATATAACAAATGGAGTAAATAGCTCCATGGTAACGTATCGGACTGTGGATCGTGAAATCTCCAGTGCGAATCCCACTGCCGACAGTTACCACTTTAAATTTACCCCTGTGGTTCCCCCTCCACTAATATATTTGGGGGCTATGATTTGACGGCTGGTAACCTCACTTCATACGAAAAAATATATCACTTGTCGAGATCTGCGTAAGCAGAGTGCCACACACATTATGAGAAAAAGGCGTGATTATAATGTAGCAAATATATTAAGTTGATACTTTATAAAATGTGTTCACTTCTTATGTATAAATTGAAATTATTTATATATAATTTTCCTTTTTATTTAACTAAAATTAAAAGGGAGGGACAAGGGTAGACGCCAACGCTACACACTTGAGCGTTCGGATGGAACAAAACGATAGAGAAAGGGGATTCCCCTAAAATGTTAAAAATCAAGAAATATCAAGAATTCTTGATTCAAGACAAGAAATACATTGTCAAGAAATGAGATAGACAAGAAATATTTAATGTCTTGTCTTGAAAATCAAGACCACGACAAGAAGTGATCATCAAGATAAGATTTCTTGTCTTGATGAAACACTAGATAGAAGTGATGAGAAAATATACAGGACTGCAGTCAATACATGGGTAAGAGTTTTGCTTTTATCGAGCATAGCATCTGTACTATATGACGGATTTTTGAAGAAAAAAAAAACACTTCGAATCAAAGGGTGTTTATCGATCTTTAATTAGATACAATAATTATTCTTCCAGATACAATACTTACCTTCTAAAGCAATTCAAACAAAAGTCTTTTCTTGTTTCAACTGACCCCTGTAATGGGGTCGGTTGAAACAGATGTTAGGGTTGATTGTAACATAAAAAAAAAATGAAATAAATATTAAGTTTTAACACAGTTTTATTTCGTAAAAATCACAGTACTGCAGTCTAAAAGGATCAGTCATAAATTATATGAACTATAGGTCACAATAGTTCTCTTAAAATTAAAAAAATCATATTTCGAGAGTATACGTTCTTGAATTTCACTAAAAACTCTATTGTGAGCTACGTACCCTAATCGGATATTTTCACCTTGCTTATCTCCACTTGCGTCTCTTTTTCACGTATCTCATTAATAAGATATGGTTAACACCATGTTTCAACCTTACCCATGAAAATGTTTCAACCGTACCCGCACTTCCAACAATTCAATTCAAAATGTCAAATCAAAATATACTACGACAATATAAATTACTGTTTCGTAAACTTTAAGGTTCGATTACAAGCAAGAAAATATAAAAAACAATATTCTTAATGGTAATTGAATAATTACAAAAAAAAACTCTGATCAAAAATAGTTACTTTTGTTGGTCAAAACACATTAAGTATTTTTCTGTACAACAGAAGCGTGTTGTTACATTTGCGACACTGGTAAAAGTAAACTAAATATTTATATAATATTTTATTTTTCATGTTTGATTATTTCTCATTATTGTATATTTTTTGTACAATTATTGTATATTATTTTTAATTATATCATTCGGTTAAATTTTATTTCACAATAAATAATGTTCACTTTTATATTATCAAGTTTGGTTTACTTATGATATACAGTTTGAGCTTCACTGATTTGCCATAAGAAGCGCTGTTGGCACTTAAAAAAGCTTGGCAACGCTGCACTCATAGAATAACAAATATACAAAACCTAATTTACACAGTACAATAAATAATTCAAATGTTTTAATTAATTAGTCTATTAATTATTTAATTAATTAGTCTATTAATTATAGGCTATTTCCCACATAAAGTAACCGGTCATTTGGTTCAATTTCGTCACTTTTGATCAATCACGTGCGTATTACATTTGAATTATTTATTATACTGTTTAAATTAGGTTTCGTCTATCTGTCATTGAATGAGTGCAACGTTGCCAAGGTTTTTTTAAGTGACAACAGCGCTGCTTGTGGCAAATTACTGAAGCTCAAACTTTATATCATGAAAGTAAACCAAACTTTATAATATAAAAGTGAACATTGATGTGTTATATTTTCATATTCTTTTAAAAACTGAATTGACTCTCTTTCTGAGGATTTTACGAAACGTCGATGTTTGTCAAAAAATAAAATACCTTCTATTGGGATCTGACATGGGGGCGTGGCTTATTCAATATGGCGGCTTTAGTAGTCTATCGCGCATGTGTGCAATTTCTCGCACGGGTTCTTTTTTTTTTACAAAAAATGGCCTTGAATTGCAACGAACTTGTTCTCTGGGCAGGCACAAATGAAGATCAAAGAAATTATATCGAAACTAAGCGAATTTTGAGTGCAGGACATCTAATTAAATGCGGTATAATTGTTGACAATGTTTACAGTGCAAATGTAAACATTGTGGCATATGTGATGCAATCCTCCAATTTGAGAGAGAAACGGCACGAAATTAAAGGTGAAATCAGTCAGGGTGGTGAGTTAGTGCACATAGATTGTTCCTGTAAAGCTGGACTGGGTGAACATTGCAAACACATCATTGTAACTTTGATTCATTGCAACCGGTAAGGACCTAACCTAAGCTTCAAATTTTGATATATGACAATAATTGAATTAATAATGTAAATATATAAATATAAATGTATTTAATATATAAATTAATAAAAATTTGAATTAATTCATCAATTAAGTTAAAAATTAATTGATGTAAAGCGTGTTATAAACTCCAAACGTATGACGTAACATAACCTCACTTATCAATAAAAAAATAATCTCCCTTCTTAAAATGTAATGAACATACTTTTGTATGTTTCTGTATCAGTAAAATTTTCGTAGCTCGTTGCCACGCTTTAAATTTATCCATTTTCTCTGGAACGTCGAACATAATACGCACTATAACAAAGCATTCACCCGCCAGTGCAAAGGAGTGAAATCTTACACCGTCGTTTTTTCCTCCTTTACTTCCACAATTTTCAACTGCGCACTTAGCTTTGTACACATAATGAGTTGATTTTCCGTTTGGGTCATTATTTTCACTCACCGAACTCATTTTTGTACAAATTGACTATAAATAATCAAATGTCACATTTGAACACGCCAGCCAGAGGACTACTATACTAGTACAATCGTTATGCCGCTAGATGGCAAATGTTCAATGTCAGATCCCAATATTGACTGCAGTCCTGTATATTTATTATCTCCTAATTTATTGTATCAGGAAAACATTACACTATAAACGTCACAACCGTACAATACAGATGTACTAAACAATATTAGTTTCCAAGATATTCGTATCGAGCACATTAAGAGAATTTTTAACATATTTAGCTTAACAAATGGCACTCATCCTGATTTCTAGTTTACAGTTAACTGGAAAATATATGATATTTAAACATAATGATAAAAAAAAATTAATTTATTAACAATAAATACATACTTAATTTTATGAGTTGAAAAAACATTCAGAACACATAAATAAAATAAATATATCATCACGCCTTTTAACCATTATGGATGTGGCACTCTGCTTACGCAGATCTCGGTAAGTGATATATTTTTTCGTATGAAGTGCGGTTACCAACCGTCAAATCATAGCCCCCAAGGATGTTAGTGGAGGAGGAACCACAGGGGTAAATTTATATTTGTAACTGTCGGCAGTGGGATTCGAACTGAGGATCTCACGATCCACAGTCCGACACGTTACCACGGAGCTATTTACCCCATTCAGAACACATAGTATATTAAAAAGACTTTTGGATAAAGTTCTGTAAAATATTTATTAAATACAACGTTTTGAATTACTCAAAGTAATTCTTTTTCGGGTAAACAAGTGAAAAAACAAACTTGTTTACCTGAAGAAGAATTACGCTGAGTAATTCGAAACGTTCATTTAATAAATATTATACAGAACTTAATCCAAAATGATTTTTAATTTACTAAATATTTAATGGTGTCATGTTGTTATTATTATTTATGTTTTTTTTTGGATAAGTTAATCACGTTGTTATATTAACAACGAAGTTAATTATCCTTTCTCTATATATAAAAATTGCTTATTTTAAACATAATTTTCAAACTAAAAGAGTCAAATTTATGAGAGACCTTGCACTTACATAGCTTATCTGCGGATAGAATATTATTAATGAAATTTTATATATTTATACAGTTGTATTTATAATTTTCTTGTATAGATTTATTTAATTAAATTTTCATTCATCCTGTAACTTATTTATTTTTCAAATGAACGAAACTATAATAGAAATAAATAAATAAATATACCACTCCAATTTACCCGTTTTTGAGTGGTACTCGGCTAACGCTGGTCTCAGTAAATGCTATATTTTTACCTGCAAAATTATAATTATACCTGTCGTCATGTCACGACTCACGACCACCAAAGATATTAGTGGCAAGAGAGTCACAGGGGTAAAGTTAAAAGTGAGAACTGTCAGCTATGGGATGCGAACTGAGGATCTCATGAAAAACATTACGATTAATGATTTTTTTTTTAAATAATAGGTACAGCAAGTAAAATCATGTATGCTCCAAATAAAATCATGTATGCTCGGTTTTATAAATAAATAAATCTCCAGTTTAATTTATTCGCATTCTAAATTTACATCAAGTTATCCAAATGACCTCGCAAATGACAATCAAATTTCTGGCGGCAATGTTAAAGTAAGTTATAAAATAATTTCTGCACGTGTTAAAAACATTTAAATTTAATTGATTGTAGTTAATAAGTATTTTATGAGTAAGTGAGGAAGTATGTGAAACGAGGCGAAGTCAAGTGAAACAACCCCATGACCGAAATAAATCACTTTTAACACGATATTGTATTAGTAAATACTAAAAAAATTTAAATGACATTTTGACAGGTAGGTTATATTTGTTGATTTATTGATACAAATCGTTAGCACGTGTTAAAAGTAACAATAAAATCACTTTTAACACGTTGCTATGTTATTTTTAACGCGAGTACAAGAAAGTGAGACTTTTAAGTTGCTAAGCAACCGTTAAAAGGGCCTTTTAACAACGATCGTAGATATATATATATATATATATATATATATATATATATATATATATATATATATATATATATATATATATATATATATAAAACTTTACGTTTATTCGTAGATGAATCAAATACAATAAATAAATAACAAACATTGTACTTCTTACGGTTGTTGAGTACTTAATTCGTTTAGAATGTAATTTGAAAATAAATGTTTTGTTGAAATGAATATATTCTAAAATTTTATAAGAAAAACAAAATAAAATGAAATCATCCATACCCTGTGCTCCGAAATCCTTGTATAAACACATAACAAATCCCGGAAACCACTCCGGCAATCACACCAACCCCCAAACCGGAAGTGACCACAATGGGCATGAGATTATCAGGCATCGCGACGCTTTCTTATCACTACCACGGCACTAAAAATCACTAACCAATCTCAGACATTCGTTCTACACCAACACACATGCACAACGACGCCGCGATCTTCACTTGTCACGTGACAACGGTCTCATGACAGATGTCGTCAGTGTTAAATACAGAGATTGTGATTAGATAAGAAGTGTCACTGTTGGCCAACAATTGCGTAGATGGATTGTACAGTTGTTGAAATCAATATTAATTTTTTTTTTAATAACACGAACTCAACTTTCAACTGCTCTGCTTAATTCACAAAATTTTATTTTTCAATAATATATCACAAATATTTTATAGTTTATTTATTGATAGTTTAAATAATGTATCATTATTTATTAATGAGTCAATTCAGTATAGGTATTTTTAAACCTATATTTAGTATTTGTCCAAGTTCAGGTTGTTCTTTTTTAATTTAAAAATATATTATTAAACAACATTTCGTCATATTCCCACGATAACAAAACCTTCAATTATTTTAACTTTTTTAAAACAAAAACAAACATAAGAAACAAAATACAAAAACATTTAAAACTCCAGTATTTTGTTAAATGTATATTTTTCAGATTTCTCTGTTTTTAATCACGAGATTATTAGAGGTACCACAACACTTATTTTTTATCTAATTACATTTGTTTGTCACTTAATATTTCACTTTAAAGTCAAAAACAAGCTCAGTCGCTAGCATGATTGAAATCTCCCACATTACTTATATGTCAGTCACGAGATTTTTAAAAAACACTAATACATAACTGAGTACATATGATCACGAATTCATACACCGTCTCACAAGTTGGAAATGACCGCTGATGGGCGACCTTGTAACGAGTTAAAGAGCACGAAAGAGAAGAAATGCCTCTGCTTCGAGATTCCGGTGATACTTTCGACTTTCATTTTCAAGCGCATTGGAAATGGTGGGTGATCGTTTCGAAGATCTTTTGGAGATCGATTATGGAATGATTGATTGATTTATGTGATTTCTCTGTGGTGTAAAGTTTAGTTTAATTAGTTTATACTTGAAATTTATTAGCAAGAAACTGTAAATTGGATGAAAGAAAATTAAAATAATTGCTTTACTTACTGAAATTTTGTTTAAAATTTATAAATGTTATTTACTTTTGCTGCTTGAAATTATTTATTTATATTTGTTAATTTGTTTGCTGTGAATTCATAAAATAATTCAGAAATAAAGGAAAAAAAGACAGTCAAAACGTTTCTTAAATATAAACAGTAAATATTAAGTAAGTATAACAAACTAAGATAAAATATCCAATTCTATATACTTTAATTTAATTCCCAAATACCAAATCTCTGTAATTCTTATTTTATTTATTACTTTATTAGTGCTTTTCAGTATCTGTTTTACATTTTCATACTGCAGGCAATATGCCAGACGCATATGTATTGATAATTACATACTATGATGCAATATTTTGTAAACATATTTTAAAATAAAATATTTTACTGACAAGTTAAAATTACAACAAAATATTATTTTCTACTTCAGTACTTACCTCTTACTAACATCTTTTATCCACATTTCAGAGCTTCCATTGGTTAAATGACGTAAAATATTCAGATATTCACTACTCGCAAGTGCTTCTAGAATTAAACAAAATATATAATAACCATTGATAAAATAGACATATATACATATATACACTTAGATTTTAATTAAAATATGAGTTGATAAAAATAAATTAGGTAGCAGATAAGAAACTAAATTATAATTGCAGTTTGTAACCAGCAATATATTTATTTTCGTGGAAAAGAATGTGTAAAAAAATAAAAATTACCTTTTTTTTTATATTCAAAATTCATGTTATAATAATTTTTCATTTTCTTAAACACTTTAACGCGTTTCATTTGGATTAAATATAATAAACTTTATATGAACAAAAAATAGTTGTAACTTTAAGAATTATTATAATAATCACTAATTTAGAGTTAAATTGTTAAAAGAAACATATGTCTGCGTGGTAAAGTAATTTCTTACTCACTAACTACGCGAAGCAAAGAAATGCAAAAGAAAAGGTGTGATTGACCATAATTTACGTGACTTCCGATTATTACATCCTTTTTATGATTACATTGTTAGTATGCATGAGCTGTTATACATATACTCTAATATCCTAACAACTTATGCATTTTTATTGCTAGTAAATAGTTAAATATAAATATTATTTTTAATAATTGTTTCGTTATATCAAATCTGTCTGACCATTTAAAAATTAGTTTTTACAGTTTGTAACATTCTACTATTTTAAAGTACGTATGATGCTATAGGAAAATGTTTTGTAACGGAAATTCTACGTGCGATGCTATACTTTTCCCGCCATTATTTTACCGACCATACCTATTTACTCGATCGGTAACATAGGAACGTTGAAGTACCGGTACGATAAGAATAACAATAATGCTCCGAAAAACATTAACAAGATGGATGCCGTGTTGAAATAAGTGCAGATATATATCAAAAATTCCATATTAACTGCGTAACTTGTAATTTAGTGATTGTTTATAAGTTTTTAATTATTAATGAAATGTGTAAATAATATATAGTTAAATAGACAGTGTTGTACATATGTGTAAAGACTAGTTAATCGACGTATTACATGGCTCGTGTAAGGCGGTTATATAGCGTTTTTATTTGCCTTAGGAATAATCGTTTGTAAAGGTATTTATTGTGCTATATACAACTATATTATGTTATATTATAAAAAAAAAAACATTATGACTGTGAAAATTCTAATGTGAAACTTTATTTTTTTAGATACTTTTTTACTATGTCTCACAGCGTGGTAAAAGATTTTCCCACCCAAACAGACAGTACTTTAATTTTAGTTGTCAACAAAAATGGTGAACTATCTGTTGACAAAGAAACACTAGATGGTTATGCGAGTAAGTGCCATTTGTACCAGTGTTGAGTTCTATAGCATCTTTTAACTCGAGGATTTAACTTACGAGAGTTTTACACACATTTGACGTCATATATAGATTAATTTAGTACATTAATTATATTTCTGTAACAGTTGTATGAATATAATAAAGATTTCTAAATAAAAGCCACGAATTTATTTAATTTTTAAATAAAGAAAGATAGACATCTGTAGTGCACATTGGATGTTGCGAAGATGTATGCTTTTACACACTCTCGTCTGTTAAATCCTACCCTGTAGAGATGCTAAAGTTATTTATTTCTTCAGAACTAGGTAATTCTCAAGTCAGTATATTAAGAGTTGACAACGATGAAGGTTCAACAGTTGATATGACATTAGATACATTTCACCAATCTGACACTGCTTTAATGGGTAAGTTTATGCATGAGTAAAGTTGTGTACTGTTTATTTATTGTAAATGTATATTGTAGAATCCCTGACTGTCAGTGTTGAGGAGGAGGAGGATGAAATGATGCGGAATTATAACAGTTTTCGCATGGATCATTGTTACACTCCACTAACATCTCCTAGTCAAGAGAAGCCTCCTGTACCGCCTGATCTCGACAGCGAGTTTGAGTTAGATGATCTCGCCCAAACTTTAAGCATCCTCGACGGTTCAGATAAACCTAGTGAACAAATAAGTCACGTGAGACCTGTCACAAACATTATTAAAGCTCCACAAAAAGTAATTGAGAAAGAACAAAGAACAGAAACTCCTAACGATAAAGTGCAAGTGTTAAATAAAGTGAATAAAATGGGTGTACAAAAAGTGTATAAAGGTGTTAAAACAATTGTTAAAAGTGCAACAAAAATCTTTAAAAAATCGGAACCACCGCCACCTCAACTTGAATCTGATCCAGACGATGATGACTTAAATGATTCAGATTTCGAGTTGAATGAATCTCCTGCTAAACTTAAAACTAAGAGAACTTATAGACGGCGCTCGAAACTGGAAAATAATGAGGTTAATAATGAGATGCGAAATAAAGTTGTTAAAATACGCAAAGGAGTGAAACATATTGTGTATAAACCCCATTCTCCCACTAAAACAATTCCTCCTCCTTTAGAACCAAAACTTGAACCTACTCCGCCACCACCGGTTACTCCGGAACCCATCAAATCTCCTGACGTTAAGAAAATTCCAAAGAAAGAAAAGAAAATCCCAAAAGTAGTGGATGATGGCATAGCATTGTTTTCAACACCGGACATTATTCGAAGAGTTGGTTCAGGTAAATCAGGTGAAAAAGTTCCAGAGAGTCCTGAATCACCACCGAAAATACCAAAGCCCGCCAAAATCGAAGATCGGTCCAAATCGGAAACCGGAAGATTGTCAACAGATTCAAAAACAAAATCGCCACATAGGCACAGCTTAGATTCTAAAATTGATAAATCCAAAAGTGATTCAAAACATGGAGAACGGCGACCGAGTAATGCGAGTGATAAATCTGTTGACAGCATAGTTCAGAACAATGCTTTTGATAACAATGTAATTCAAAATAATGCAGTTCCCGATACAAATAGCATACCTGCACCGCTGCCAGCAAATATTTCGTCACTTGAAAATCATGAAGAAAGTTTCGATAGCATTTCAGAGGCTGTAGGAAACTTGGAAAATGACATTACTCCGGCTCCAACTGCAGAAATGATTCGTTCAATAATTCACACCAGTGATACTAAGACATTTTCAACGCCAATGGAAACGCAGAATGTTGAAACTCCAGTCATAAATTCGGTTGCACCAAATGTTGATCAAGCTCCGTTGAATTTAGAGGGCACAGGTCTTGATATTGATCAGGGTATTCTAGATAACATTAATACGGATGAATTAATTCCTGAAGATATTCTATTTCAAGTTGCTAAGCTTGTTGAAAATCCAGATGTGCAGAATGTTATTGATCGCACTCTTGTTGATGCTAATTTGAGTTTAGAGCCAACAATTCAACCTCAAATACCTCCGCAGCAAGCGGCCGCTCCTGCGGTTCAGCAGCAACCTCCGCCGCAACCGCCAGTTGTTTCTCCTGTCACTCAGGTATGGTATTAATATTTTTTAAATATATTTTTTATAATTTGTTTAATGTTGTGTTTATAGAATTTCAAATTTATTGGTATTTGTTATGTAATAATAGTTGAAAGATAACCTAAAATTTTTGTTGTTTTTGTTGAATAAATTTTGTTTGATTAATAAATTGTCATATTGGTTGTAATTATTTTTATTATTTATTATAAATGAATTATTTAGTTAATATAATTATTATGTAGTAAATTTGTTGATTTTATTGTTACTTGTAACCTAATTGTGAACTGTCAATTGGACGTATATATAGAAATGATATTTTACTTATCTAATACTGTAATATAAGGTAAAATAATTTTACGTTTATAATTACAGGCTACACCATCATCTCTACAAACTCAACAATTAACGAAAAATACAACTCAACGTCCAATTCAAATTGTGCGAAGTGACGGTCGTGTTGTCATCTTACCTCCCATAGAGAAACCAGCTACGCGTAGCAGCAAAAAGAAACAAGAACCTTCTTCACATTCACAAATACAACAACCTATTCAGCCTCCAGTACAACCTCAACAACAAATTGCACATCCTGTTCCGCAGCAGAAGTAATATTTTAAATAAAATCAAATTGGCAAATATTTTATTGTTTTGTTTTTAGGATACATCATGCACGACCTGTACATAGACCGACTCCACCAGGTGAAGAACCTCAAGAAGAAGTACTTGCAAGTGACATTGAGAGTGATTCTGACGAAAGTTGGAATTCTGAAGATGATCCTGACAGATTATGGTGTATTTGTAAACAGCCACATAATAATAGGTATGCATAAGAATATTTCGACTATTAAAATAATTGGTTAATCCCGTTTCGAATTTAGTGTTTTATTATTTGTTTTCAAATTAAATTTTATTATTTTGGTTATAGAAATAATTTTTTTAGGTTCATGATTTGCTGCGACACTTGTGAAGATTGGTTCCACGGAAAATGCGTAAACGTCACAAAAGCGATGGGTCAACAAATGGAACAACAAGGCAAAGAATGGATGTGCCCTAATTGTGTTAAAAAAGTAAATTCACCTGCAATTAGTGGCAGTCAACCAATTGCAAATACCACACCAAAAGCAGCTAAAATCCCTTTAGATTCAACCGTGAAACGAAAATCTGTGGATTCTGGACCAGCTTGTATAGTATGTGGGGCCCCATCTAGAGCCAATTCAGTGTATTGTAGCGATGCTTGTATTTTGAGACATGCGCAAGGCGTTGAAAAAGAAACAAATAAAGCCCAAAAGAACACGAATCAGAGGATTATTGTATTTGAAAGGTCTACTGGAAAATGTTTATCAGGAGCAAATGCCCCAACTGCTGCTAATTTGAAGCAGTGGTTGCGAGAACATCCTGGATTTGAAGTTGTTAGGCCTGCTAATAAAATGAAAGTAAGTAAATTACTGAGATAATTCAATATTCATTGCAATTGTACTAATAATTAAGAAAATAAAAATCTGAAAATTATATAACATTTGGTTTATATTTTTTATTTAAAAATTGGGTATTTTGTCAGGTTTCGGTACACTGTATGCGCATGAATCAAATGGCGTCAATTAATCCGAAATGTTGACACTACTAAATTAAAATGTAAACCAAAAGTTGTGTCGTATTACCAATTATAAACTGCGTAAATTTCTATAGTAATTATGCAAACAAATAAAACACGAGTATAATTTGTTATACAAATAACATATTATGTATATCCGAAGTACAACAATTCTATCTATAATACACTATAATGATTTATATCTTTTTGTAATACAGCAAAATTTGGTTCAATCCAAATTGCAGTTAGTGAAGAATCCACAGGGTAAAGAGGGTGTAGGTCTATCTGTAAACCGAAAGGGAATGCAAGTAGGCGTATTACCACATTCATCAAAACAACAAAGCTCAATCAAACTTATTCCAGCGGCAAAAGTAATTTAGAATTTGTACCTTCGAACTATTACATAACTAAAACTTATTTTTCTTTTAGCTAAATGTTCCTGGTATGAAAAATCAAGTTGTCAAACAATTAAACCAAACATCTCCAACTAAGCCAGTAAAAACAATTCAAACAACTTTAAAATCACCAACAATAGCAACACCACAGCAAAAATCAAAACCAACTACTCCTACTAATTCCAAACCAGATAAAACTCCCAGAGAGAGAAAACAAAAACTACAACCAAGCAGTCAGACACCAGAGACTCCCAAACAAAACGCACAAGAAAACATCAGAGACACTGTTAAGAAAACATTGAACGAACAATTGACAACTAGGTTAAAAGAAGCAGAGGACCTTAAACTATCGGAAGAAGAGGTAAAACTAATTTGTTATGAGTTGCAAATTTTAAAAATAAATTGTGTTTATTTTTAAATCTGTAGGTGGAAAAAATGGCGACAGACATCGAAGTGCAACTTTACAAATTGTTCGGAGATTCCGGACCAAAATATCGTACTAAATATCGTAGTTTAATTTTTAATATTAAAGATACAAAGAACCAAACTTTATGGCGACGTATTTGTGAGAAAACTATTGCTCCTGCTCAGTTGGTTTGTATTTAATTTAACTAATCTTTTATTTCAGTATTATTGTTTTATATCATTTTAGGTACGTTTGACTCCAGACGAAATGGCAAGTCAAGAATTAGCCCGGTGGAGAGAACGTGAAAACAAACATCAACTGGACATGATAAAAAAATCAGAATTGGAAATGTTGAGCATAAACAGAACATACGTTCTTAAAACACATAAGGGCGAACAAGTTATGGAAGATAGACCCTCTGTCAAAGTGGACAGTACAGAAATTATGCCAGGTCTGGGAGCAGATAGTACATCCGAACAAGATACGTCAACAGCAGGAGAAAAATCAGACAAAGATGAACATGGATTGGAGAGAAAAAATTCTAAGCACAGTCGTAGAGACCGCGACAGGGACAAACGGTCCAGCAAAGACAGGTATATAAACATTTTTAAAATAATTAATCTAATGTTAATGAATTTTTTATTTTACTAATAATACAGGTCGAATAGCAAAGACAGAAGAAGCAATAAAGATTATAAAAGCAGTCGATCAAAACGTTCCAGGAGCCGTGAAAAAGATCGAGATCGTAGTTCTCATCGCAGTGATCGTAAGCGATCTAGAAGTCGAGATAGACATAGATCTTCACACAAAAGCTCCAGACATCGCCGAGATAAGCATACCACTGAACATCTGGACAAAAAATCCAGAGAAATTCTGGATAACCTTGAAAATAATAAAATTGTACCGCCACCTGAAGATCGACTCTGGAAGCATGTCCCTCAGCAAGATATTCTCGGTAAATATTTGTATCAGTATTTACATTTCACACATACCAAATTCATGTAGTCATTTTCATTTAAATTTTATTTTATCTTTCTTAAATGTATCATTCTTGGAACATCAACATATTAACGAAAATGAACGCATGTCATGTGTCATATTTGCAAAATATGCATCGTTCAATTTTCTTATTATTTTCAATAGTTTTTTTAATAAACCCAAACTACTGATACTTATTTTGGAAAGTTTCTTAAGAGGCAAGGGAATATTTCCTGTATATTTCCAATTTGGTAATATTTCATTTTGGAAATTTTCCGATTGGCCAACACTAAATAAATGTAAATGAAAATACTTCTGATTGTAATGTAAATGTGAATAAGAGTTTTTAAAAATTATTTGTGCTAAATATTTATATAAAATGCTCCATTATTACTTTTATACAGAACTAGTGCAATAAACTTTAACAGCTTATTCCTGAGGTCATTTTGAGCAAAAAAATATGTGAACATAGGTCCTATTCCTTCTAGTTACCAAAATACAAGAGGTTGAAGTTCTATAAATAACCCGAAATTTTTTAATTTTTGTAATCCTGTTACTTTTGGAAAACAAGAGTTTTATTGAAAAGTCATACCTTATTTGTCTTAATTGAAAATTGTTGTACTTTTGATTGCATTTTTGTTTCATAATGGATGGTTATAGAACTGCTGAATATGCAGATATGATTTTTATTCATGGATTATGTAATGGTAATGCCCGTTACGCGTCTTGAAAATACCAAGACAGATACCCAAACAGACGCCAACCTTCCCATCGCCTATTTACGCGCATTTTTCATTGACTAAGGAAACTGGATCTACAACTGTGAGGGGAGGTGTACAAAATGATGGTATTGGTGTCAATAATAACGTTGAAGATGAAGAGAATGTAATTGATGCTGTTCTCAATAATCTTGAAATCAGCACAAAATGCATCGCTGCTCAATTACACGTCTCACAGCACTGTTTGGTGGATATTAAACTGTGAGGAATTACATCCCTATCACTTTCAGCGAGTTCAAGCATTGCAACCCGGAGACTATGGTCCTCGTTTAGAATTTTGCCGTTGGCTTCTCCGTCAAACTTTCAATGATCCTACTATTTCCAAAGTGTTATGGTCTGATGAAGCTCAATTCACGAGAGATGGAGTAAACAATTCCCATAATTATCATTTATGGAGCATTGAAAATCCGCATGCTATTGTTCAGTTCCATTTTTAGAAAAGATTTGGTGTAAATGTCTGGGCAGGAATTTTCAATACTCGATTACTAGAATTTGAAGTTTTAATTGACCGATTAACAGCTGATGGCTATATAATCTTTCTGGAAAATAAACTACATGAACTAATAGAAGATGTTCCTCTACTTGTACGGCAACACATGTAGTACCAGCATGTTGGTGCTCCTCCCCACTATGGTAGACGAGTGACTGAGTGGTTAAACCAAAATTTTCCCAATAGGTGGATTGGACGTGGAGGTCCAAAATTTTGGCCTGCAAGATATCCAGACTTAAATCCTCTTGATTTCTATCTGTGGGGACACTTAAAACATGAAGTTTATAAGACACAAATAAACACACACAGTTACTTGTTCGAATTATGAATGCATCTGCTGTAATTTATCGTATATATGATTCTATGATTCGCCGATGTCAAACATGCATACGAGTTCAAAGCGCGCACTTTGAGCACTTGCTATAATTTTTTTTAAAGTTTATCTTATTTCATATTGTGTTAACCTATTCCATGTTTGGTTACGTTGTTCTGAGTTTAAAATTTATTTATGTGTCTATTTAATTGTTTCATTTTATGGTTTGTTCTCTAAATCGCATTCGTTAATATTAATAAATAAAATTAATTAAGACAAATAAGGTATGACTTTTCAATAAAACTCTTGTTTTCCGAGTACCTTGATTACAAAAATTAGAAAATTTCGTGTTATTTATAGAACTTCAACCTCTTGTATTTTGGTAACTAGAAGGAATAGGACCTATGTTCATATGACATTTTTGGCTAAAAATGACAAAAGGAATAAGCTGTTAAAGTTTGTTACACTAGTCCTGAAACACCCTGTATGTTAGAGATGGACAACCAACGCGTAACTTATTTTCTTTACTTTGGTGATCATCACAAATCTCTCTTGTTTACTTTAAACTTAATTCTTTGAAATTCAATTAATCAGCTATAGTTTAATCATGGAAATATTCGTGATTTTATTGTGTATAAGTTTTACAATCATTATATAAACATTAACCGTGCACATTCCATTAACAAAAACAAATACATGATTGAATAGATGACGATTCTATGCCCATTAGCGATTGCAAATTTATTTATTTATTTAAATAAAAATGTGATCATAACATTTTGATTAATTGTTAAAACGGTCTTCTAAGTGCTGAGCAATAAAATAATTTATTTCTTTCCGTAATTATTTTCAGTGGCAACACCAGACAGTGACAGTGATCACGAACCGTCTTCAACCGTAACAATTCCAACCCCTCCAAGAAGTCTCGACCAAGATGAATCCCAGAACCAAGGAGCCAAGTTACCCGAACCCGCCGCTGTTGCAGAAATAGTAGAGAAACCAGAACAAAAAACAGATGCATCAGTAAAACCAGTAAGAGCAGATCCACGGTTGACACGTGAAACGTCGGTTGAGACTCCAAAATCTGAGAGTCCGCAACAACCGACGACGCCTATTGCATCGACTAGTCCTGCACCACCCACCCAGGCGAAATTTACTTCAGAATCGAAAGAAACTATCATATGGGAGGGGAATATCAACATGGTGGATGTTGCGAAGTTTTTCATCACTTTAAACGAGGTATGAATAATAATGAACAATACCCAATCTGTCACTAACAAAAAATTAACTTTTGGCCAATTTAAATTTACTTGTCCGTTTTAAATATTTAAAAAAGCTTTCAAATTCATCATATGAATGAAACATTATTGAGGTATAGTTCTGTATTTTATTTTTTTTTGTAATAAAGCGACATTTCAACAGCAAAGTGCTGCTTTCATTAGGTAAAATACAAAACAATAAATAAATACACTCGGCAACAAAAAAAAACGCGCCACTTGAAAATGCACGAAAAAACGCGAATTTTCAAACCGCTGTAACTTTGTTCTGTTTTGAAGGGATGAGTAGTAAGTTGGAATCTAACCCCCATAAAACCCCTGTGAAAAAAAATGTTCAGAATGACAAAAAAATGTCAAAGTTTGACAACACACGTGAAAAAAATCATGGCTTAGTGTGACATACAAGGTGATAATGTTCACTCAATTTCCGTTAGATTTTACAAACATTCAAGCCGCTGCAATAAAATGGCGGGAAGTGTATGTAGTCAAGAGTAAGGGTAAGATGATCAATGGTTATTAAGCTCAAAGCCCATATTCAAATAAGATTATTTGAAGATATCTTGATCTCAATTGCTTCTCTCATTAGTCTTCTCATTCAGTTAATTCCTCCTGCTAGAATCTTGTTTTGAAAATCAATTCCATGTAATATTTGAATAGCATGTTCAGCAATTGCAGATTTATCGGGCGGGTTTAATCAATTTAATATATCGTTTGTGTTCTTTTTCTTTTTGTTACAGTTCTAATTCTGTTAGATTGTTGTATAAATAACCACTTTGGCACGGAATCTTATAAATAAAAAAATAAAATAAATACAGTGTGTCCCATTTAAGGTACGAATGCATTGGGATCTCGAGAACCGTAAGAGATACGAGGTTGGTTAAATTAGACGAAAGTTGCCTCATTAGTAGGGTAGTCTGAACATGTATTTGTTTTTCCAATTGAATGCATAGGTCACTAGATATTGGCTAAAATGTAAATTTTGCGATTTTCTTTTTACCTCCCGCCTACCTTTATGTTATTTCGAAAGTTGAAGAATATTTAATTCTACATGTGTTTTGATTACACTAATTTTATAATTTTTATTAGATTAGAAATAAATAAAATATAATGAAATTAGATTTCACAAATCTTGCATTCCTAGTACGCCATGGAAACATTTGAAAATTTTCAATTTTTTACGAAATATGACACATGTCATTGTGATTGTGAAGCTGTTTTCTTAGTGAAATATATGTCAAAAAATTAAATAAATATACGAAAGAAATATAAATTCTCAAATAGAAATAGAAAATAAACAAATAAGAAGGTATGTTTCTGTATCATCAAATACTATTTTGTACCGTTTAAGAGTAGTATTGGGCGGGAGGTTATGTGCTGGACACATCAGATTTTTTTGCTGATAACTTCGTTGTATAACATAATACGAGATTTTGATTTGCACTTTCTTATGACACTTTTTAATGGTGAACTTGCAGAAGTTCTCAAAATTTCTTTATATCTAAACATTTCCGAGTTACTGGTATCAACTTTTATTTTTGATATGGAGGTAATAGTAAGCCATGACATTTTTGAATAGAGATTTTTTTTTTTGCTTTACAACGATATAAAACACTAATAATAAATTTTTATTATTAATTGAAAAATTAACGAAAATTGTTATTTATAATAAAATTGATATAAAAAAGTGAATCGTAGGCTGCTATGGAAAAAATGTAATAATAAATAATAGAATTTCGCTATTGAGTTAAATTTAGTTTCATTGTACGGTGTGGTATACTAAGAATTCCACTAATTGGCCCAATCATAATTAACGAAAATTTAAATAGCCATAGATATTTAAATATGTAACAAAATGATATTGCAGATATTTTAGATTCATTGCTACTTCGTCAAATACAAAATATGTGGTTTCGGTAGGGCAGAGCTTCTGCTCACAATTCACAAGTTATAGTACAGTAATTATATGTTCGATTTGGAGAATAATAGATAGGGATTTAACACAATTAGATTTTTTTATAGAGTTACTGAGAAAATAAAATCTTTATTCTGGAATATTAGAATGAAAATTTACTTCGAAATGCCAAAGTAAGAATTCGAAATCAGAATAATCCAAGAATGTTAAGTAAGTTATAGAAAAAACAGATTGAGAGGCGCAGAAGTGCTTGAATCGAAATGGCCAATTAATATAATATTTATGGCAGTTTTCGTAAATAATTTTTGAATTGTCTGAAATTGTTATTTTCTTCCATAGCAGCCTATGATTCACTTTTTTCAATTCAATATTATTATATAATAACAATATTTGTTAATTTTTCTATTAATTATAAAAATATTTTATTAGTGTTTTATATCGTTGTAAGCAAAAAAAAAAAAAAATCTCTATTATGAAAAATAAAAGTTGATACCAGAAACTCGTAAATGTTTAGATATAAAAAAATTTTGAGAACTTCTGCAAATTCACCATTAAAAAGTGCAAACTAAAATCTCGTATTATGTTATACAACGAAGTTATCAGCAAAAAAAGAAAATCTACTACCCTACTAATGAGGCAACTTTCGTCTAATTTAACCAACCTCGTATCTCTTACGGTTCTCGAGATCTCAATGCATTCGTACCTTAAATGAGACACACTGTATATCACGCCTTTTACCCATTATGGGTGTGGCACTCTGCTTCCGCAGATCTTGGTAAGTGATATATTTTTGCGTATGAAGTGCGGTTACCGGCCGTCAAATCATAGCCCCCAAAGATGTTAGTAGAGGGGGAACCACAAGGGTAAATTTAAATGCCAAAACAATATGAACAAACTATATCTTTAAAATTGCCAAGGTCACGAGTTTTCGGGATTTTTTATGTTTGAATGTGAAATTTTAAATTTACTAGGAATCTTGCCAATTTTCTCTGTTACATTTACAATAAATAGTAAAGAAGCAAATAATTGCTTACCAGTAACAACTTAAGAAACATGTAAAGGTTTAGTGTTCGACTTTACTACTTTTCTTTATTAAAAAATGTTACAGAACTACACCCAAATATATTTTTTACTTGTCCGTTGATTATAATTTTTCTCACACACTAATTATTCTTTTTATAATGTTAGGTTTCTGGGGACTGTTCCAATCTGGGTACAGAATTGCCTCCAACTCTTGAAATCGTGGGAAGAATTTCTCCAGAAACAGTGTGGGATTACATTGGCAAAATGCGTCGCTCGAATAGTAAACTTATATCTGTACTACGATTAACTGCTGAAAACGGTGAAGAGAGAATGGCGTACATCGCACTCTACAGCTACTTGAGCAGTCGAAGCAGATTTGGTGTTATCAAGAGCTCGAACAATGCCGTTAAGGATTTTTATATAATGCCATTGGCTAGTCACGCACCCGTACCACAAGCGTTACTACCCTTATCTGGACCAGGTAAATTAAAAATAAATTCCACTGTCAAACTTATTCCAGTATTATTATATTTCAGTGGATTATTCTCACTTTAATAATGACAGTATTTGTTAAAACGCTTGAACTTGACAATCAATGACACATTTCATTGGTTTTTAGATCTTAAGTCAATATTTTTAAAATGTCACGAATGTTAATCCTAACGCCGAAAGATTGGGATTAACATGAGTGGCACTTTTTAAATATTATCGATTTTGAAGCGAATCACGAGATATATTTAGGAAGAGAATACTAACAAAGATTACTCGTTATTATATTTGAAAAAAATTACAATTGAAATCCTTTTTTTCAATAATCCGTTAAATAATTTTTTGTTTATTATATGTCATTAACGTGGTTCCTAGCGTTGCTATTGGGAATATTGTCATGGCAAATTATTATTTCCACTTTTTGGGCCGGTATTTCCAACCTCGGATAGAGAATAAATGTATCAGTGAAATAAACAAAAAATATTTTATTAAAAGTTGTGAGCTAGAATATTAGTCATTATTTAAGCTATGATTTTGATGCGATATTTTTTATTTATTCCACTGGTAAAATTATTTTCTAGTTTATCTTAGGATGAAAATACCGGCCCTATTGGTACAACATTTTCAAGCATTGTGATTGTCTGATTTCCTTAAGAATTGCATTCTCATTTAGATAATGACAATAATTATTAACTATTCTTCAGGTTTTGAAGAATCTCGGCCACATCTACTGCTGGGAATTATAGTTAGAGCTAAACGTAAACGTGCGAATCCAATAGATATTGTAGCAAACCCAGCAACTAAACGTAGTCGACTAGATTCACCCTCAGTGAACCCACCAGTTGCTACTACTCAGCCTGCTCGATCGTACACACCACCGCCAACAAGAGATCCGAGAATTCGCTTACCGACAGTTCCAGCGGTTCCAGAGACCAACGATGATGGTAATAATATTTAAAATTAAATTGATCATGAAATGGAAAAATATTGTATTGTAAATTTATAGATGAGCCGTACAGTCCTGAAGATTCAGATCCTGAACAGACAACTACAGTTGCACGTAAATCGTCAACCAAAGCCGCAAGTACAGTTGCAGCTGTAGCAGCTGTTGCTGCGTCAGCACTGAGTCTAAAGACAGCGGATTTAACCTCATTGGTGACGGCGACACTCAAATCTAATACTTTCCTTGATACAGCATCAACAGTACAATCATTTGAGCCGTTTAGTAATAAATTTGATGGAATTCCAGGTATATTTTACTTTATATTTGTATTTATAAGAATTTGTGTACATTTTTGTTATGTATTTTTAAAACTAGGATTGGATGTGGATACCGGTGTAGATAGTTTACAAAGAAAAATGGCAGAGTTGGATAAATGTATCGAGAAACAGAAGGAAGAAATTCGATCGATATCACAAGACATCGTCTCTAGTGGTGCTGCTGCTAGTATGGCTACAAACTTGAGTAATATCAGTTTGCCAAGCAATCTGCAACAAATTCTTGATAGTATTAAGAATATACCTTCCACAAATACCAACTCACAAGTGCGTACAATTTATTGTATATGAAATCAATAACAGTGGAGTAATGTATTCATTTGGTTAACAGGATGCTTCCACCGAAGAATATTGCCCTACGGCGCCAGGTTATAAGACTGCAAGTTCGGCATCAGAAGAACTTACTATACCTCTTTTATTACCGAAACTAAGTTCACGACAGTCAACGGTTCGGGCTCCACCAGCAACGCAATTAGTGGCGGCAACTGAACCAAAAGCAGCGCAGATGACCCCCACTATTCCCTTACAACTCCCGGTCGCGCCTCGAGAATCGACTCCCGTTGCCACTGAACTCTCGTTACCAAATCTCACCGTTCCACCTCCTGCAGTTGCCGTCGCTACCGCTGCCGCTGTCGCAGCCACTGCTACGCTTCCTTTGCCCAACACAAACGTACCGCCACCCGTCGTATTACCAAACTTAAATGTCCCTCCTCCGGCCAATATTCTACCGTCTTCCAGTTCAACCATTCCACTAAACTTACCGAAACCAAAACCAAAGACAACTCCAGTTGTTCCGGCGGTAGTTCCTCTAACACCACCAGGAACTACGCCTGTGATTATTCCTCCCTCGGTGGAAGTTAAGTCTGCGGATCCCAAACCTGCTAGTGTATTAAGTTCTTTGTCGGAAGAAGAATTGATACGCAAAGCAGCAGAAATGTTAGGTGAGGCGGAACCCGCTCCAGAAGAAGAAGATGAAGAACCGGAAGAGCAGGGTAAGGCTCCGGAGAAAGGCTACCAGTCACAAAATGCCTTCAAAAGTGCCCCTATTATGTACTCTCCCACGCCAGTCACACCTAATCCTGCGAAAAGAACTAAAATTGACGTGAGTCAGCCTCCAGTGCCCGGGCTTGAAGATGAATATTGAACAGTAACTTGAATTTGTAAAATAGCTCGCACCCGTAGAATATGAGCGATTAAGCAGTTTGTTTATATAACGTTTTAATATTTACTAATCTAAAATATTTTTAGATTATTTTCTATGTTATTTTATGTTACGCAAAGATAAAACATGCGGTACCAATTTGCGTATGAAGTTAATATTGTTTCGAGATAAATTATTTTCAGTATATTCGTTATTATTTGGGATTATTTATATACATTTTCATAACTACAATCGTTTTATATCTTATAGATATTTACACCAAAATTGTTATGCACTATGTGTGCTTCTGTACAAATTCATTAAGACATGATTCAGTTCATTCTTCGGTGTTTGACTGTGATGATATGTGTTTTCAACAGGACTAATATTATAAAACCACAGTGCAAATAAGTGTTTATTAATATCTATTAAACAGATGTAAAACCTTTCTGGTACATTTTTATTCTTTTTTTAAAACAATTTGTGTTGCAAATAGAATAGAGCTTAAAGTTTAACATTCTATAATTTACAATATATTACGTCATATTAATAGTTATAGACAATTAAATGTAGATGTATTATGGTTATCATAAAACTTTATATTAGATTAGTTGTTAATTTTATTATTTAACCCATCATGTAAAAATATTGTTCCAGGATACAGGTTATATTGCACTTCACATGTCTCATATGTCTTGTCAATTCATGATAGCTAGGTTATTCATTTTTATGATACCAAAACAATATAAATTCCCTATTGAATACATTTAACAACAAAAGTATTAAAATGACACTAATTTGTTGGGATGGCTGTGATAACAATAGTACTGTCAAAGTGTCAAATATTTGTGTATAATATTCATTATTTAAATGTTCTTAGACTTGGTCTGCATTAAGTCCGATAAATTATTATCAAAGGTAAATAATAAATTCACCAATATTATTATAGAATATGTTTGTTATTTTAGGTAGTGCTAAAAGTTTGACAGATAAAAGTTAAATTTTGACTTCGAGTGTAAACTTTTACTAGCAAACTTCGCGCTTCGCGGAGTGATATCGTGCACCTTAATAGCGATTTGAAAAAAATATATATTTTTCTTGTTTTAAGTAAATATTAAAATGAAAATATTGTTTCATAACCAAAAATTCTGGTTAATAAAGGCTTAAATAACTCTGGTAAGTTTACATAATGCAAAATAGATGAAACAAGTTTTGTCACAGTATAAATCGTAATTGGCATATACACTTTTATATTAAATTCAAATTTATCTATTTTTTGTTGTGAACCCGTAAACTTAAAGCAAAGGTAACGGGCACTGGGCACACACGTGACCTCGATCACTGTCAGTGGAGATTTTCAGTACATTTATTTGCCCGTTTAAAATTTTTTTTAAAGGCTTTATTTTTAATATTGTTTGTGTTTGCGATTATAGTTTGTGCGTTGTGCTACCAAAAGTGTGTAAAAATTAAATTTAATTAATTTATTTTCGTAGTATCACAGTATAAGAATTTCTTATATGCACGGGAATGTCTTCAAAACCATATATGTATTAGTGAAGTATATTGCTGATACGACATATATGTGTTAGTGTATCACTGTACATATATGTTCAAAACCCGAATACGCAAAAACAGAATGAAATGTAACCCAATGAATACGCATGCACCACAGACATTGGCGAAAAAAAACAAAGTAGCTGACATCTGCAGTGGGATTACGCCATATAGAATTCTACATTCGTGTCGTTATAGAAATGGAGCGAGTAGAATTCTATTTTGGTATCACGCAATAAAGTTTTCGATAATAGAAATCATCTTCGTGAATTTTCGAGAATGCTATCAATCGTTTCAAAAATCCAATATACTAATCGGTTAGAGTGGTTCTCTATACTTTCATCTGGTTAGAAACCATTTGTACCCGGACCTACAGCCCAGACGGTTTGACGGATTCCAGTGAAACCTTCAAAGGCACTTAAATATTCTTTGGGAATACGTGCTTTTTATGAATTCACATTTTTCTTACACATGATGTGCGAGATATTAAATAAATAAGGTACATCTAGTGTTCCGTGTAGCTTTTGTTAAATAACAGGCGTTGCTACTACTGTTAAAAATTCAAAGATAAAGGGAATTGACAGTTCACTTTGAAATTTATTTTCTTATTGTTAAATTGGTGTTTTAAAATTTTACAAAATATTAAACATGTACGCCCATTTATTCTAAACAGAAATAAATTTACCATACTTATCTAACTTCTCTAGAATTAAAGTAAATTATTTTTAAAATTTCAAAGTGAACTGTCAATACACTTTATCTTTAAATTTTTTTAAAAAAAGAAGAACAACTTGTCATTTTTGACAGTTCAGTTTTAAATTTTAATTATACATTACTTTAATTGTAGACAGGTTAGATAAGTTTGGTATATTTATTTGTGTTTAGAATAAAGGAGCGAACATGAGTACTATTTTGTAAATTTTTTAAAGTGGTAGAAATGATTTACATATTTTGACAGTTGCAATTAATTCAAATTGATTTGTAAACGTCAATATTTTATGAAAAATAGTCTGGGTTACGTACTATATTACCGTCATTGTATATTACAAATACACTGAAATTAAATGAAATTCATGGTAAGTGTATAATTTAATTGTAGAATATCAATTCTCCTAATTATTTTGCAGGAAATACATTATAAAGAACTTTATTATAAATGTCATGTTGAAATTTGGTTATACTGACATGGAACAAATTAAATTTGAAAATTCTATAGAAGTACACAAGAAATTAATAAATACTTATAAAACAAACTGTATTGGATGATTTGGGAGCATTCAAAATGAAAACACAACTTTTTAATATAAAATCCATGTATAGATTTAGTGTCATGTATTGACTAAAAATGTTGTTTTTTTTATATATACAAACATTAAAATTAATTAGATTTCATGGTAAGTGTATATGATTTAATTGTACATACAATATACATTTTCCCGATTATATTGCAAGAAACTCATATTTCAAGAATTTCATAAAAAAAAACAACCAAATGTTTGGTTATATTTTCACGGGAGAATTTATATTTGGAAATATTGTTGAATTACGTACGAAACGATTAAATACCAATGAAACTAATTGTATTGGATGTATCAGATTGCTATCAAAGTGAAAACATAGTGTATTCCTGAATCTTGAAAAATTTTGATTGATTGACAGAAGTCTTTATTACATAACCTAATTTAATACAAATAAAGAAAAACCGCGAAATTTAAATGATAAAATAACTTCCAATAAAATTTACCATTTTGATTCTACTTTGTCGTTAAACTAGGAAAAGTCGATATTATACGTCCAATTTATGAAAAATAAAGTAAATCTGTCAAATTTGTCGACAATGTAGGATGCAAATTGTTATTTATATTTTATTTTTAAATTAACAAGACAATAGTAGAAATGTCAGATTGCCAGAAGTCTTTATTAGATAACAAAATTTAATTTAAAAGAAAAAATAATTTCCAATAAAATTTTTCGATTTGATTCTTCTTTGACGTTAGACTAAGCAAAGTCGGTGTTACACGATCAAATTTAGTTAAAATAAAGTAAATCTGCCGAATTTTTCAACCAAGTAGAATGCAAATTATACATACGAAGAAATGAAGCATCATTGTTAAATTAAATTTTGTTGTATTTACAAGACATTAACAATAGAATTACGCAACAAAATTAATAAACACTAATGAAGCAATATAGCATTAGCGGTATTATATAATATAAAAAAATTCATGAAGAGGAAGGTTACAGTCAACACAGTTTTCGTATTAAACTCAATTAAATTATCTTACGTAATTATTTCAAACAGTTGACGAAATAGGACCAGGACTTATTTTAAAATATTGGTATGGAGATTACAATAATTTCTAGTGTGAAAATAATACTTTTATTGTTTCAAATATTTTCATTTATTGTAATCAGAGATTTTCATTGTTGTAATCAAATATTTTTCATTATTGTAATCAAATATTTTCATTTGGGGTAAATAGCTCCGTGGTAACGTATCGGACTGTGGATCGTGAGATCCTCAGTTCGAATCCCACTACCGACAGTTGCCAATTTAAATTTACCCCTGTGCACAGACCATCTATACTATCAGACTTGACAAGTACGTAATAAAAAAATTTCCGCAGTTGGCGGCTACTCCTACCGACTCTTGGGCAGAACTAAAATGTAGAAAGTGGATAATGCAGGTTTCTATATATTAAAAATTATTGGTTCCAATTTCAAAAATAAAAACAAATAATATAATGTTCACAGCATATTTAATTACAAAATATACAGCTATATACAAAATTATTTATATACATTTTTTGATTGCATAAATTAATAAAATGATTTGTTAAGAATAAATATAACAAATGTAATATTTTTTGACATTTCTGAACCATGGGAAACGCAGAAATGTTGAGGGAAATCCGAGGGGAAATCGTTGTAAGAAATCTGGGAAAGGATGTTAAAATCTTAGGGGACATTCCAAAAATATTATTTCTGACATCTGTCACCAACTTTACTAAAGCTTCTGAAGAGTGCTAATTTAATTTAATAAACATTTAATACTTACAGTTCTCAAGTTAAAACGCACTATCAACAACAAAAACACAAGTTATTCAATAAATGACACAAGATTTCGAAACGTAAACAACCCTTGTAAACAATAAACATAAGGCTGACAAGAAGCGCGAATGTATTTAAAAGTCCGAGTGTATCCGAATGAGACCGAAGATTTTCCAAATGCGATACTAGCGCCAATTAGTAATCTACAGCCTCTTGGGCAGAACTAAAATCTAGGTAATCGGCATACGATTAATCTGTCAGCTGCCTGCCCCTGTGGTTCCCCCTCCACTAACAACTTTGGGGGCTATGACTTGACGGCTGGTAACCGCATTTCATACGCAAAAATATATCACCTACTGAGATCTGCGTAAGCAGAGTGCCACACCCATAATGGGTAAAAGGCGTGATGATATATTTATTTATTTTATTTAACCTATAAGTGCAGCACAGTTACATATGACTATAAGTGAATGTAGATTGGATTTAAAATGTTGTGTGATGTAAAAAAGGTAGATGCTACCCCACTGGGATACAGTGTGAAGTATGTAATGCTATGTATTTTAAATAGCTCAATGTATTCGTACAAAACTAATTTATTTTTTATGAAAAAATGAAAGGATAGTATATTCTACAACAATTAATGGAATGGCACATATTCCTCTCGAGCAAAAAGTTTGTAGTCCGAGCCGAAGGAGAGGGCAACGGTTTTCGAGTGTGGGACAAGCCATTTCGTTACATGTTGTAGATTATACTTTCTATAACAAGATTTTGGAAATTATACAAAAAATACAAATATAAAACTGTTGAAAACGTCAAACTCAAAAAATAAATAAAAAAAAACAGACGTAACCAACTGAATCAAGATACTTCATATATCGCGGCTCTGATTCGTCGAAAATATTCCATACGCGGCGTATGGAATGTTAGTGATTCCATAAGAATTTTTAGTGTTATAGAAAATATAATAAAATTTAGTTAATTACAATTGTTTCTTTAATACTTATTTTTCTTATTCTATCTTTTCTAATAAAACTTTTTTGACTTCTTTTCCAAATGTTTCTTTTTCTTATTTCAATTATTTTAAGTTTTCAAATTCGCATTTGATTTTTTTTTTTCGAGAAGCTCTTGTTCTCTTCTACTTCTTGCGCTGGGAGCTTCAGAAACTTCTCTACAAATGATTTCGTTCATTGATTTGGTCTTAATTTTATTTTTTTTAAGACTGTTTACTTTTAGTTTCATGGGTCGGTTTTCGCTTAGAACCTGTAGATCCTATAACTCTCTTTTTCAAGTACTATGCTCCCTTCTACGTCGGGAATTTCATTATTTTGGGTTTGGGAATCGGGAATGTCAGCAGATGGAACAGTATTAAAGTTCTATACAAAAATATTCTAAATACCGGGTGGAGCATCATACCTGATGTGTACATAGGCGATTAACATGAAAAAACAGTTTTTCCGTGCGCATTGCTCCCCAAATTATGACATTTGACAGATGAATGATTAATTTGACGGGTAAAATATTTAATTGACAGAACAACGAGAAGCATTTATTAATTTTTGTTTCAATTCCATGGCTATTTGCTATTTTCATCGTAATTTTGCATGTATTCATATTTAATTTCTGTCGTTACAAAGCAAGTAAAAGTAATTCTGTTTATTGATTTAGATGCAGAATTTTATGCTCTACAACATGTATTTGAAGCATTTTTGCCAAAAATAATTTGGGGAGCAATGCGCACGGAAAAACTGTTTTTTTATGTTAATCGCCTATGTACACAGGTATGATGCTCCACCCGGTATAATTCAGTTTATTACTTTATTGGTAGGTACATGAATTGAGCTATAATTTTCACCGTTACCTATTGAAACAAATATAGTAATTTTTTGTCCTAGAGACCTAACTTGTGGGGTATCAAGTGAGTGGGAAGCTAAAGAACGTAGTGTGTACCCACCTCTTTATTAAATCCAACGTACTAATCGGTTAGAGTATATTTCTATATATAGATTCATCTGCTTAGTAACCAAATATGTGCGCAGCTCTAGAGCCTAGACGGTTTAACGGATTTCAGTGAAACCTTTAAAGGCCTATAGAGATTGTTGTAGAATACGTGCTTTTTATAAATTCACATTTTTAGTACACATGATGTGCGAGATATTAAATAAATAAGGCGGAAATCAGAGTGTGCGAGCGAAGCTTTTGTTATAACACGCGTTGCTATTACTGTTAAAAATTCAAAGATAAAGGGAATTGACAGTTCACTTTGAAATTAATTTTTTTTATTTTTAAATTGATGTTTTAAAATTTAACAAAATATTAAACATGTACGTTCATTTATTCTAAACACAAATAAATTTATCATACTTATCTAACTTGTCTACAAATAAAGTAATTTATTTTTGAAATTTAAAAGTGAACTGTCAATTCACTTTATCTTTATATTTTTTATATTTTTTTTCAAATTCAATATAAATATGACAGATGTCTTTGTTCGTCAACCTCGATTCTTTTAAGGATTTTAGGCGGTAAAATTCAAATAAGTTATTTTCTTATCTAACGCAAAAAAGTTGAAAATTATTTTTCACTTTCTAGATGATTTCTTTTCCGTCTCAAAAAAACAACAGATGTCTCTGCTCGACAACCTCAATGCTTCTAAGTATTTTAGGCGGTAAAATTTAAATAAATTAATTACTTATCTAATATAAAAATATCGTTTTAAATATTTAAAAACAATTTCTGAATTTCTTTTTAATTTAAATTCGTAGAATTGTCAAAAAGTTAATTTGAACAATCATCAATTCTTTTTTATTTCTAATCCTGCCGTGTTTGGTACTAAATTAAAAGTTTCACGGAAGAGATTTAAAATCAAGTATCATAAAGTTATTTCGGACGATCGTCATCTGTTTTTTATAAATGTTATTTAAATTGTACCGTGTTTGGTATTGAATTAGAAGTCTCGATCATGAGAATTAAACTCAAGTGTCAAAAATTTATTTTGAAACGATCTTTAATTGTTTTTTATAAATGTTATTTGAATCCTACCGTATTTGGTGTCAAATTAAAGGTCTCGCGGAGGAGATTTGAACTCAGGTGTCAAAAAGTAATTTTCGACGATTGTCAATTGTTTTTCATAAATGTTATTTATATCTTACCGTGTTTGGTATTGAATTAAAGGTCTCACTTATCAGATTTAAACTCAAATGTCAAAAAGTTGTTTTGGACCATTGTCAATTGATTTTTATAAATATTATTTAAATCCTACCGTGTTTGGTATTAAATTAAATTTCTCTCGGAGGAGATTTGAACTGAAGTGTCAAAAAGTTGTTTTGGACGATTGTCAATTGTTTTTTATAAATATTATTTTCATCGTACCGTTTTTGGTATCAAATTAAAAGTCTCATGAAGGAAATTTAAACTCAAGTATTAAAATTGGACGATCGTCAATTGTCTTTTATAAATTTTATTGACATGGAAGCGAGGAACGAAGTGACGAGCTTGCGTCGCCAATTGTTTGGTATTAATTGAAAGTTATTTCAGACTACTCAATATATTTTTCTACATTTTCAGTTGTAATCTTCTTTAGTTACGCGGAGCCTAGGGGTCAGACCTGCGAAGCAGGTCGGACCGCTAGTATTGACTATTTTTCATTTTTTTAAAATGAAATGTCATGTGTATGACAGATGAAAATAATAATGGAGAATATTATTTCTCCAATAAAATATTTTACAATTGAAAGAAAGGTAAATCTATACATTATATTAAAATATTCATATTGTAAATATTATATTAATTTTATGTATAGATGTTACCTGTATTTTTAGTACTTGTTACTAATATTCTCGTAATAGTGGAGGCGGAGAATAGAGAAATAATTAATATTCTAAATATAGAAAGAAGAATAATAAAAAAGAACAGCGATCCTTTCCGAATTATTTATGAACGATTTGCAGAATTATATAGATTAACTTAAACATATATTATTATTTATTTGAGTAAATATTAACTTATATGAGATATACTGTTCAGCCTAACACGAGAACTCGGCATATTTACTACAATTTTTTTATGAGACTGGATCGAATTAATTCTTATACATTTACTTTTTGTTTGGATAAAATTACCTGTCAGGCAAATTGATAATTAATCTGTGAAAAAAAAAATTAGGTGTTATTTCGATTTTCCGGTTCAATTGGAGCAATTGGTTATATTCTTGTAGTTATTATAGCGCCTCGTGTTGAAGAATTATTATTTTAATAAGAAAAAATATACAAAAATATCTAAGTATTCAAATAAATTAAATATATATATATATATATATATATATATATATATATATATATATATATATATATATATATATATATATATATAATTATTATTTTATTATAAAGAAATGAATTAATAACGAAATAGATAATTTGATCGATTTTTGAGTGCAATATTTTTCATTGTACGAGTATAAGTTGCGTTTCTTACGGGATCTTTACATACAGCAACAATGTTGTTTGTGAACGCAAAGGAAACATTTTACCACAGGCCAACAATAGTTTATCGGTGATTCTACGACAGATTCGGCTATATACGGTTCGTTTATTGTAGGGTGAAATAATTCAACCATTTAGTCTACTAGCAACGTTGCATATCTTATATTGTTTCTGTGATTTTGATTGTGTGTGTTTCAATATATTGCTGTTCAGTTTTGTGTATATAAAGGATGGATTGAATATACTGGTGATATTAATTTAGTAGGAATTTCCTATAAAATTTGTAAAAATAAAGCAATATGCGAAGAACATTTTTTGAGTTCAATGTTCGTAATTCAGTTTAATACAGAAAGAAGAAAAAATTAATTGATAATGCAATTCCAACTGTAATAATTGACTCCAGTGATTCTTCAAGTACTTTTGCAATACAATCAACATTTACGCCCTTCATGAAATTAATAACACCAACCAAAACGTAGTCCGCTCAAAGCGAAACATTTCATTCACCACCACTTTCATTAACAGCAACTAAACAATCTGACAACAAGTGGAATTTGGAAATATCACCTTTTAATACACCAAGTAAAACTGGCTCACCTTCCACATTTGATGTGACTGACAATAACAAAAAATCTATAGTTCGTAAAGAATTATTCAAAAAAGATAAAACAAAAAAATCCGCTAAATGTTCTGGAAGCAAGCTGAAACAACAAAATATGTCTTTGAAGAAGAAATTACGAAATAAAAATAATATTATCAAAAGATTAAAGTTGAAATTATCTTCTCAATTATCTTTTAAAAAGTTAATTGAAAATTCAGATATATCTGACAATGCAAAAACTTTATGTAAGATGCAACTAACGCATGCAAGAAATACACTGTGGAATAAAGAAGAAAAAACATTTGCCTTGGATTTCTATTACCGTTCTCCCGGTGGATATCGTTATTTAAAAAAATTTAAACAAATTAACTTGCCATCAGAATCAACATTACGAACATGGTCTAATGTTTTACTAGACACTAAAAGAGGATGAAAAATTATGTATTATTGTTTATGATGAAATGTCATTAAAAAAGCATTACATTATTGTTCCTATTTAGATGAAATTGAAGGGTTTGAAGATTTAGGTGAATTGGGTAGAAAGCTGTGTATTGCTCAGAAGCACTTGTTTTCATGATTCGTGGTGTCAATAATTATAAAATACCTTTTGCTTACTTTCTTTCGGAAAATTCAGTGAAAGCAGATAATTTCATCATCATCATCATCAATGGCTCGACAGCCCTAAGCGGACCAAGGCCTCAAGTACCACGGTACTTGTCTCGTAATCACTCATCTTAGCGCCATCTGAATCTCAACCTGTGCGACAGCCTCTGTTTACAAATGTAAGCAGAGCGGCATCAGAGAGAAACGTAGGCCACCAAGATTACTTTTAAGATGTAGAGGTGGTTGGTCTCTAGCATCCGAGTGTGATTCAAGGCCATGGTGTTTTTACCTTTTTACGACAATCACACTTGCCGGCTGGTAGACTAGAACCTGAGAACCTCAGATTCAAACGTCACAGCTTGCAGTGAACAGTGCGCTAACACACTGAGCCACCACACCGGCAGATAATTTAGTGACTTTAATTAAAATGTGTATAGAAAAAGTTAGTGTTTGTGGTTTTAAAATATTAGCGATTACTTGTGATCAAGGACCAAGTAATCGTTCTTTATGAAAAAATTAGAAGTTTCAGCAGATAAACCATATTTTCTTGATGAAGAGCGTAAAATTTTTGCTATATTTGACATCGTACATATAATAAAAAAATATTCGTAACCGACTAATGGAAACTGATTTTCTAGTCAATGGAAAATTAATATCTTGGAATGACATTGTACAAACATTTTACAAAGATTTAAAATGTAAACGTGCAAGAAGCATGGGACATATTTCTGAGATTCATTTGAAACCCAATAGTTTTCAAAAAATGTCCGTTTATTTAGCTTCACAAGTATTTAGCCATAAAACAGCTAGTGCAATTAAATCTGCCTGTACATCGCAAGAAATATTTAGCGCGTCAGCAGAATTTGTCGAAAAGATGAACAAATTATTGGACATTTTAAACAGTAAATATAAATATACAGCTAATCCAAATTCATGTGCAATAAGTGACGAAAACAATATGTGTGAAGAACTTGAAAATTTAATTAAATGGGCTAAAACATTTAAATGTGTTCGCAGCGAAGGCGGTAAAAAAAAGATTTATGTCATATCCCCCAAGTTTTGAAACATTATTAGCAGTTTTGGGAATATGGTTTGAGTTGAAAAACGTTGGGATTGATTATTTGTGTACTGATAAACTAACTCAAGATTGTCTTGAAAATCTCTTTAGTTACATAAGAGGTGCTGGCGGGTTTAACATGTACCCTACAGCAGAACAATTTCGATACAATATAGAAAACATAATAGTTCACCGAATAGACGAAACGTGGACGGAGGGGAACTGTCCGCAGGATGAAAGCAATTTTTTAAGAGCAGATGATTTTTAAAAAAAATTGTTCTCAAAATGAATCTCAGCTAGATTACCATACCTTTGATGAAGATATCATTGAAAATGAAAACAGTTCTCAATATGAAGAATGTTCAATTGCTTACTATGCCGGATATATTGCCTTTAAATGTTTTAAAAAATACAAGTGCGAGCAGTGTGTACTTAATAATATTAATAATGATGAAAATGCAAGACCATGTGATTTGCTAATATATTTTCGGGCGTATGACACAATTGCTGCCAATCAAACAGGAAACTTATGCGTTCAGAGTGTCTCAGATGTAAAATTTCAACTAAATTTATTTGCAAATTTTTATCCCCATAATAGACATAGGAACGGCATTTCGAACTTTTTGTTTAATAAAATTAAATTTGAAACAGATTTATATTTTTCCAATTGGTTTCATGATATTTTGTGTAAAGAACATAGGCTGTATATGCTGAAATTATGAATCAATGTAAAATTATACAAAGAATGTATTTGGGAATCAAAATCAAATTGCATACAGAAAAGAAATAAGCCAAGTCATAAAGTTAGAGTTGTTACAAATAATTAATTCCAAAAATATTCAAGCTATTCTTTTTCAACTTTTGTTCATTCTTATTCTTTGGTGTATATTATTTTATTAAGGGCCGATATTTCCATCTACGAATAAACTTCCGAATAAGTTATTCGTCGGATAATTAAAAAAATGCGCATTAATAAATGACAGCTAGAACAATACGTATCATTTGAGCTATGATTTCGATGCTACATTTTTCATTTATTCGGCGAATAATTTAATCGGTACTTTATTCGTAGATGGAAATATCGGCCCTAAGTAATTATTTTATAATTTGTTAATAGTATATGGATAAAAGTCCTTACAATTTTTGTTCTATTCATCTTTATGGTAAATATACTATATTTTCAATATATTTTGTGTATCTATTGGTTTATTAATTGTGCTTTTTGTAATTACACTTTTGTTTATTGAAATTAATATTAAATTAATTATATTCTTGCTTAATTTCATGTACCTACCTATTATCCACTTTAATTTTGCAAAAATATTACGTAAACAACAAAATTATCTTAAAACAGAGTAGAAAATTAAAAAAAATATATTTAGGTAATTAAATTATGACCAGTTAGAAGCAGCTTTAAACAAACCATTGACTAGGAGGCGCAGACGGCGCGCCGTATACTACTGCAAACAGAAGTGAATATTGATGTCATCTGTGCAGCAGGATACATGTTGAGCTACTCAAAATTAATTTTCCTCGGCGGTTAGTTGCAACGACATATTCAAAAACAGAATGGAATGTAACAGAATATGCATTTCCCGAAAAAGTAGGCGTGGCTCTTTGGTTTGTCTACTTTAGACACTCACCGCTAGATGTTAGTAGGAAATTAGTTAGGTACATTCACTAATAGATGTCACTTATTAATATGTCTATAAAATCACAGACGTACGATTTGAATTGTCAAAATGACAGCTAAATTAAATAAAACCAATAATTATGTTTATAATTCAGTAAACGTATGTAAAAACCATTGATGAACTAGCATTTTTGCGAGCACATTTACGTTCTATCAAATTAGAAAAACATTTAATTTGGTAGTTTAGTCACAGTATAGGTGCTATAAGCAGTAGTCTCACTCTCTGTCGGCACCTTTGATGTTTTCGATGTTTTGTACCATGTCAGATTTTCTTGCGCATCCTATGCCCCGCCCTGTGGACTGAGCGGCGCAGCGGGCAATTTAAATAAACGTCAAATTCAAATTGAAAAGTATTTGACACAAATATCGTGTTTTTAACAATTAAATTGTATATAATCACTATTATTCAAACATAAACTTGAAATTTAAAACACACACATTAATTTTCTTCATAAAAGAGGTGGTGAGGTAAATCAAAACAAACGTAATATAATTGGTGTAGGAAACAGTATTGTTAAATATCTTGTAGTTCTGGGTAGTATTTGTAAACATATTAGGAGCGAAATGTGTGCTACAAAGACGATATTTTTTGTAACACAGATCTACTGCTACATTTATTAAATCACTCCTTCCCGAGTTCTTTGCCCAAATTTTATGTCTTTCTTCATCTTTCGGGAATCTGAAGAAACTTAAATCTTTGTTTTGATACTGATTATTTTGGCAATGGACAGCAGCACAAAAAATACCACCAATATTGTACTACGGCATTATCTAAATATTGAACAACACTAATGCATGAATAAATAAAATACAATGTACAGGAATAAATAATTAAATACTAACCTTGCGAATAAATAAACTTACACGTAAATACAAAATATAAGCTAAAAACCTGGACAATCTACAATTGTGGCGGCAGGCGATGTTACTGACATCAGCGATCAATACTGAAACTATTAGTCCACAGGGCGGGGCTTATCGCTTCAAGTAGAGCTCTAGAAGAATGTAGGTATTCTCGTCCGCCATTTTGGGTCCAGATGTCATAAATAAAACAAGTTATTGGAATCCAGTTACTTAAAAAAAAACATTTAAAATTTGTATCTGTCAAATTTGAAAACATATTTCTTGAAATTCTGTAAAATCCAACTACACAAATCATACGGTAATATATTAGAAAGTTTTCTGTACACTTACCTGTTAGATATGAAATATAATAATTAAGAGAATGATATATCACAATTATTAATCAATATCAACTTCAAATTTGACAGAAAAGAATTAAAGTAACTAGATTCCAATAATTTGTTTTATTTATGACACTTGGACCCAAAATGGCGGATGAGAATACTCATATATTCTAGTGCCTTACTTCAAGGCCAAATTTTCAGTAATAATATAACAAGAGAGTGAGAATAAATTGAAAATAATTTGACAGGTTAGGCTATTGCCAAATGGCGACAAGTTTGAGAAAGATACTGGAGAATTATTTTCTAATATATCGAACTCTCGAGTTGTATTTAATTAGATTATTTTTTGATTTCATCATCAGGCACGTCACTAAATCTAACTTTTTTGCTCATTTTTACTTGTGTTGATGATATCTATCTGACATCTGACATTTGTCAACAAAAACAAAAAAGCTACAGAGAAAATTGCCGGGAATAATCACAAGAGCATTATTCTCAGTATAATAATGACAGGATTGGTTAAAACGCAGACACGTGACATACAATAAAGCATTTGATTGGTTTAAAGAAACGTCAAAAAATAATCACGTTACAAAAAAACCCTGGGAGTGCGACTACTGCTTATAGCACCTATACTGTGGTTTAGTTCTGATTTACCTTCAAATATATAAATTAATAATGTCTCATTGTTTACAGTTGTCACTATTAGTGTGGTAATCTATAACTTTGTGCTTGTCAACATATCATGTCATAAATAAATAGCTGATATTATATAAACATACATTTGTAAAATAATCTATTTATCAATTATATTATTATTTAAAAATGTATCAATTGTAAAATAATTTATTCGTCGGATAAATAAAAAAATATGCATTAATAAATGACAGCTAGAACAATACGTATCATTTGAGCTATGATTTCGATGCTACATTTTTCATTTATTCAGCGAATAATTCAATCGGAACTTTATTTATTTAAAAATGTATCAATTGTAAAATAATTTGAATAGAATTTATTGAAATATGCAGCGTTCGAAAACACCCAATTTTTCGGATAACTACTATTTAGATATTCAAAGTAAGAAAGTCGAATCAAAATTTTATTTCTATTATATTACAAATATAAAAAATAATTAATAATTCATTATAAAAACCATGTTGATATTGTTGATTTATATAAATCTCTCGATTTTACCGTCAAAAGAGGTTCTTTTTCTTTTGTCACAATTTCTTCAATATTTTACAGCACTTCTTTCATATTGAATAGTATTTTAAATTTTTTAAATTTTATTCTAAAATATACAACTGGCCTAGATAAGGCCAACCATTAATTGTGATACATTTATTTATCATGCGTGAAGAAAGTTCCTCTTAGAACTTCTCCAGAGGGTGATTTTTGCCATCTTAGTTTGCCAGGTCCAGTGGTTTGGTCTCCTCTTTTCATTCTCGTTGTTTAGGACGTCGAGTGCGAGGTTGTTAGGGTGGTTATGTAATCTGTTTTCGTGTTTTTTCGGAAGTAATTTGATTTGTTCTTTGATTGTTTTAATATTAAGGTGTAGGGATTCATTTGATACGTACCATGGTGGGTTTGCTATGATTCGTAGGCATTTATTTTGTGCTCGCTGGATGATGTTTAGGTGGGTCCGTGAAGTTAGCACCAAAAGGTAAGGCACTAATTATGAAACATACACCAGTGTTTAGTGCCTGATTAGTGCCCTTTAGTGCTCTTAATATTTTTTATCAATTGTTTATAATTATGGAGTTATTAACATTTTTTTTATTTTGGTGCTAAGTTCACGCTAGCACCAAAAGTACGATATTTTTAAAAACTTTTTTCATATATCTTTAGTGCCTCATTAGTGCCCATTAGTGCCCTAAAAATAATTTGTAGATTGTCTATAATAACAGAATTATTGATGTTCTTTTCTTTTTAGTGCTAACTTCACGTTAGCACCACAAGTTTATATTTTTAAAAATATTAATAAACATTCCTTTAGTGCCTGATTGGTGCCCATTGGTGCCCTAAAAAATTTTTCTTAATTGTTTATATTTACCAATTTATAATTTGATTTGTTCTTTGATTGTTTTAATATTAAGGTGTAGGGATTCATTTGATACGTACCATGGTGGGTTTGCTATGATTCGTAGGCATTTATTTTGTGCTCGCTGGATGATGTTTAGGTGGGTCCGTGAAGTTAGCACCAAAAGGTAAGGCACTAATTATGAAACATACACCAGTGTTTAGTGCTTGATTAGTGCCCTTTAGTGCTCTTAATATTTTTTATCAATTGTTTATAATTATGGAGTTATTAACATTTTTTTTATTTTGGTGCTAAGTTCACGCTAGCACCAAAAGTACGATATTTTTAAAAACTTTTTTCATATATCTTTAGTGCCTCATTAGTGCCCATTAGTGCCCTAAAAATAATTTGTAGATTGTCTATAATAACAGAATTATTGATGTTCTTTTCTTTTTAGTGCTAACTTCACGTTAGCACCACAAGTTTATATTTTTAAAAATATTAATAAACATTCCTTTAGTGCCTGATTGGTGCCCATTGGTGCCCTAAAAAATTTTTCTTAATTGTTTATATTTACCAATTTATAAACGTTTGTTTATTTGCTTTCGTGAAGATAGCACCAATAAAAGTGAATTTTTTACTTTTTTTAGAAATTTCGTACATACATCGTTAGTGCCTAATTAGTGCCCAAAAGTGCCCTAATAATATATTGAAAATTGTTTATATGCATTTAATTATTAATACTTATTTTTTTCTGTTGGTGCTAACTTCACGCTAGCACCACAAGTTCACATTTTTTTAAAAATTAATAAACATTCCTTTAGTGCCTGATTGGTGCCCATTGGTGCCCCAAAATTTTTTTCTTAAATGTTTATATTTTCCGATTTATAAATGTTTGTTTTTTTTTTGCTTTGGTGAAGATAACACCTATAAAATTGAAATACGGTGATTTTTTTTACTTTTTTTTTAATTTCGTACATATATCATTAGTGTCAGGTTAGGTTAGGGTGCTACACAGCCACTGCACTACCGAGATCGGCTTATATATGCTTATTTTATTTGCTCTTTTAAAAATAGCACCACGGGTAGTTAATTTTCAAACATTTAAAAAAAATATTTGTTACGTTTATACATAATATGCGTAGTATTTTTAATTTTGGCAATATGAGTACTTTAAATTAATTATATTTGAATATAAAACATAAATTTTCTCTAACAATTAGAAAATGTTAAAATTGACCTTTATAATATGCCATTTTACTCCAATTAACTTTCGTCATAAAATCTGTGGTTACACCATAGTTATAAATTTATAGTTATTTGTGATACAAGTGTTAAAGGTGACATTTTATGAGTAAATGGGGAAATTTGTCAAACGAGGCTAAACCGAATGAAACAAGCCCAGGAACGAAATAAATACTTAAACAAAAAGATATTTTGACAGGTAGGGTTATATTGTTGATTTATAGATACAAATCATTAGCAACGTGTTAAAAATAACGGTAAAATCACTTTCAACACGTTCCTATTACTTTTAACACTAGTGTCAGAAAGTGATACTTTTAACTTGCTAAGCAACAGTTAAAAGGACCACTTTTAATAACGATTGTAGATAAAAGCTGCATGAATACTTGAATCATTCATTTAGCGTTTTTCAAATTTTATTTTTAATATATCAACTAGTTATTAGCTTCATAAGACACATGAAATTGCACATTTAACATTTGAAATTATTTTTTTCTAGGCATTTCTAATAACGGTTAATAAATAATGATTAGGTATATTTCGGTATTCGAGCACAGAATAAATACTACTAGGTAAAATCTGTTGTGGGCAACACAATACCTCCCGTCAAACATTTCTTATCAAATAGTGCAGGAGCACTGACCACCACTATCAAGAAATGCTCAACCCTTCAAAAAAATTACTTTTTAATTATGACACTTTTAAAAAATGAGATTATTCTATTATTCAACCGTTGTTTTCTTTTTTTTTTTTCTTCAAAAGCACAGGTTAGCAGATTCAAACGATAATGTCAAAATATAATTTTTCTTTAACCTGTTGTAATTTGCAAATGAAAATAGTAAGAGAAAAATGTTTTCAACAATTGTAGATAGGTAATACTATTTGAAACATTATTCTAATAACAAAAATTGCCATTAAACCATAATATGCTGAATTTAACAATTTTCCTTTGTATGACTTTAACTGGGCCAAATGATTTGATTCTGGGCTCGTATTACTATATACAATTTAATTATCTGATAACAAAGTAGCTATATATTTTATGTTGATTTACCACCCGCACCTATACCGCATGTCAACATTTTTTGTAGAACATAGCAAATACAATGTTAAAATTTTCATTAGGCGATAGTTCATTCAGAATTTTAGAACAAAAGTGTAAGCTAAATCAAATGAGCCTAAATTTATTCATAACATTGAATTCTAGGGACCACAAAACGTGATTATCTGTTGAAAACTCACTACCGAAAATTTTGACCTGAGTGGTGACTGATCATAGGCGTTTTACATGTTACATAATACTTATGCAATTGTCTGCTTCTCTACTGATTTTAGAGAAAAATATTTAAAATAAAACTGAAGAGATTTAATTTCTGCATATAAATCATTAAACAAATTTCATTTTATAAGTCTAAAAAGACGTTAAAAAATTCTGTTTTTATAATAAGTCAGTCAGTAATGACTCTACATATGTATATGCGGAAGGTAAAAAGATGTAAAATAATATGAGCTACAATTTTTATTTGTTACTTTTTTCTATTATGTACTGTTTATAAATTGTTTAAGCGGGAGGTTACGTACTGGAATATCAGATTATTTTAATTTATATTATGCATTTTCTGTAATGAAAACAGTTTATTTTTTGAATGCAACGTATACTAAGATAAATAAAAATCTCGAGTCCCCCTCTTAGCTTAGAAATGTGTAATTATTTGATCAATAATTTTAAAAAAAGGCTGCAGTAAATTCAATATTCCTGTGAAAATATTCACAAAAACAGATAAATAAACAATAATTTAATGCATATAAACAATTTTCAATATATTATTAGGACACTTACGGACACTAATTAATCACTAATGAAATATGTACGAAATTAAAAAAAAAAAGTAAAAAAAATCACCGTATTTCAATTTTATAGGTGTTATCTTCACCAAAGCAAAAAAAAAAACAAACATTTATAAATCGGAAAATATAAACATTTAAGAAAAAAATTTTGGGGCACCAATGGGCACCAAAGGAATGTTTATTAATTTTTTTAAAAATGTAAACTTGTGGTGCTAGCGTGAAGTTAGCACCAACAGAAAAAAATAAGTATTAATAATTTAATGCATATAAACAATTTTCAATATATTATTAGGGCACTTTTGGGCACTAATTAGGCACTAACGATGTATGTACGAAATTTCTAAAAAAAGTAAAAAATTCACTTTTATTGGTGCTATCTTCACGAAAGCAAATAAACAAATGTTTATAAATTGGTAAATATAAACAATTAAGAAAAAAATTTTAGGGCACCAATGGGCACCAATCAGGCACTAAAGGAATGTTTATTAATATTTTTAAAAATGTAAACTTGTGGTGCTAGCGTGAAGTTAGCACCAACAGAAAAAAATAAGTATTAATAATTTAATGCATATAAACAATTTTCAATATATTATTAGGGCACTTTTGGGCACTAATTAGGCACTAACGATGTATGTACGAAATTTCTAAAAAAAGTAAAAAATTCACTTTTATTGGTGCTATCTTCACGAAAGCAAAAAAAAAACAAACATTTATAAATCGGAAAATATAAACAATTAAGAAAAAATTTTTAGGGCACCAATGGGCACCAATCAGGCACTAAAGGAATGTTTATTAATTTTTAAAAAAATGTGAACTTGTGGTGCTAGCGTGAAGTTAGCACCAACAGAAAAAAATAAGTATTAATAATTAAATGCATATAAACAATTTTCAATATATTATTAGGGCACTTTTGGGCACTAATTAGGCACTAACGATGTATGTACGAAATTTCTAAAAAAAGTAAAAAATTCACTTTTATTGGTGCTATCTTCACGAAAGCAAATAAACAAACGTTTATAAATTGGTAAATATAAACAATTAAGAAAAAATTTTTAGGGCACCAATGGGCACCAATCAGGCACTAAAGGAATGTTTATTAATATTTTTAAAAATATAAACTTGTGGTGCTAGCGTGAAGTTAGCACTAAAAAGAAAAGAACATCAATAATTCTGTTATTATAAACAATCTACAAATTATTTTTAGGGCACTAATGGGCACTAATGAGGCACTAAAGATATATGAAAAAAGTTTTTAAAAATATCGTACTTTTGGTGCTAGCGTGAACTTAGCACCAAAATAAAAAAAATGTTAATAACTCCATAATTATAAACAATTGATAAAAAATATTAAGAGCACTAAAGGGCACTAATCAGGCACTAAACACTGGTGTATGTTTCATAATTAGTGCCTCACCCTTTGGTGCTAACTTCACGGACCCTGTTTAGGTTGGTGGCTTTTGCACATCCCCAGAGTTGTATACCATAAGTCTAGATTGGAATTGTGGTAGATTTGTATATTAAGAGTTGTTTATGTTGAGTTTCGATTTTCGACCAATTAACCAATATAGTTTTTTATTTTTAGATCTACTCGTATCTGCTGTCTTTTAGCAACAATATGTTTTTTTCAGGTTAGTGTAGGGTTCAGGTGCATTCCTAGATATACGACGTGATCTTTTCTTGGTAGTTTTTTGTTATTGATGTGCACCTCGGGGCATTGGGTTTGTTTCGTTGTAAATGTTATATGTATGGATTTGTTATCATTAATATTAATTTTCCATTTATTGGCCCAGTGTTGTATGTTGCTTAAAGCATCTTGTAGGAGTTTGGATGCAGTGATAGGATTTTAGTTTGAGGAGAGAATTGCAGTGTCATCTGCATATGTTGCTACTGTTACGTTGTTGGTACAGGGTAGGTCAGTCGTATGTTGCTGTGGTCTTTTAATTTTTTAGTGAGTAGTACGTGTCTGCGTTTGGAGTTAGGTTATTGATATATTCTTCGAAAGTTTCGTTTTTCGCTTCTGCGATGAGTCGTTTAAGTTTTTTACTGAGATTATTTAGTATCGTTTTATCCTGTGGGAGTCTGCTTGATTGTCACGTTCTTCTGGCTTTTCTTTTTATGGCGATGATATCACGAATATGCTTGGGATAGTTGAATAGCAATTGTGAGGAGTTCAACAGCTTTGTCTACTTCATCTGTAGATTTTAGAGAGATTTTTATGTTGATTTCGTCGTTTAAGAGTTTTCTGAACATTTATCAGTTTGTGGATTTGTTGCCTAATGAGGGTTTAGCTTGCTTTTTAATTAAAGTTGCACTGACTGTGATTAGAACTGGGGAAAGATCAGATGAGAGGTCGAAACATTCTTCAACCTGTATGTAATTGGATGATATTCCTTTTTTAACATATAGTCAAGTAGGTCCGGTATTTTATTTATGTCGGTTGGCCCGTATGTGGGTTTTCTGTTGCTGATCGGGGTAAAGTTGTTCGCGTTGACTGTAGCTAACAGTTCTCTGCCTTTTGGGTTATTCAGCCTTGATCCCCAGTATGTGTGTTTCACGGTAAAGTCTCCACCTGCAATGAATCTATTACCAATTTTGCAAAATACTCTTCGAATTGCTTTTGTTTCACAGCATGCCTTGGGGGGCAGTATATGGCTGCAATGGAAATTGGGCCATATGCATCTTTAATTTTGATGGTAGTTGCTTGCAGATATTCCTTCTCGAATTTTTTCATTTCATGATGTTCAATTTCTTCTTTTATGATGACTGCAGTTCCACCATGTGCATTTCCGTCTGGGTGATAGGTGTGGTAAGTTTTGTAATTATAGATCTTGAAGTATGTATTCTGGGTGAAGTGAGTTTCTGAGATTGGAAGTATGTCCATTTTTTGCTGATTGAGGAATACTTCGACTTCTTGCCGGTGTTGTGGTAGCCCGTTGGCATTCCAAAGTACTTCCTCGCAGTGTGTTAACCATTGGTGATGTGCTTAATTAGCGTGGATAACATGTTAATGATGTTGGAATTTTGGTTCTTAATTTGAGTAAACATTGTTTCGAATTTATTTAGGAGTTGTTGTAGAGAACAGTTTTGTTCGTTTCCTCTCATTTTAGTAACTTGTGAGTATGTGACTCCATTATTGTTATTCGGAGTTTAGTAGTCGTGGATTTGTGTTGAGTGGAGGGTTCCTTTCTGTTGAGTTTCCGTGTTTCGCTTTTCAAGTGAATTTGGGTTGTTGTATGATTTATTTTGATATAAATTTTTGTTTTTTCTTTGTTGTATTGCTCTGTATCTAGGACAGCCTTTATAGTTAGCAGGATGCGAACCTTCACATAGAGTACATTTAGGTGTTGAGTCTTTACTTTTAGGGCACTGGTTCGTTGGGTGGTAATCTGTGCATTTTATACATCTGTAATGTTTAGTATAGTAGGTTTTGGTGTGACCATATTCCTGACATCTTTGGCATTAGTGTATGTCTTTTTTCTTTCTGGGGGGTTCGATTTCTATTTTTGTTCCCAATAGATTAGTTAACTAATAAATATCTTTGTTGGAGTCGTTGGGTTCGAGATCGATGAAGAATATTGGCAGTGGTTGCTTGGTGTGCAAACTTTTGATGTTGATTATGTTGCGGATTTCGAACTCTTTCACTTCTAGAGCTTCTCTTAATTCTTCGATGGGCATTGACGAGTGGAGGTTTTTCAACACGACCCTATAGGCGCGGTTTTATTTTAATTGGTATTTGTGGAATGCTACTCGGTTTTGCTTTAGTTTCCTGTATGCGATATAATTTGTTATGTTAATTTTAACTTCGTCGTTAGATAGGGGTTTTCACAGGAATTCGTTAGTATTGAGCGAGGTTTGTATACAGTTGAGCATGTTCCAGTAATTTGTCACATTTTGAATAAACACGGGAGTTGGTTTATGTTCCTTAGTTTTTTCTGCATTTGTTTGATTGTCGGATAATTCTTCATGGTCCAGAATGGTAAATCTGTTTGTTATGGTTATGTTTTCTCTTTTTGGCTTTTGGAGAAAGGTTGTCACTTACTTCAGTCATGGAACGTTTTGCAGTTTTCTTTATCCTTAGGGTCTGCTAGGTGCAGATTTGATCTTCATTGTTGTCTGGAGGTGATGTGTTTCTGGGTTGTGACTCCGTGTCCCTTACATGAACTATAGGGTACAATGAGGGTGGGTGTGGTGAGTTGAGGGTTTGTGAGGTTGGATATGTTGGTGGTTGGTAGGGTGAGAGCATAGGACTCATGATAGAAGGTCTTGTAGGGGAATAATTATTGACGAGTGTAGTAACTGTAGTTGTTGAGATTGTGGACACCGTTTGAGTGATCGTAGAGTTTATACCGCCACTGGTTTCGGGCATTTTAGATCACTTCACTTCACTATTAGGTGAAATAAATCACTTGATGTAAAGCACTAAGGCACAGAACACTGAGCATTAAGCACTATGCAATCGTATTATACACACTGAGCACTACGTAACTTTGTTCAGTAAGCGATCGACAAGAAGCAGACACGTCTGTTCTGGTCGACAGCTGTGAGACGAGACGAATGATGTATTTTAAAATAAATAAAATAAAACGTATAACAACAGTGACATAAATAAATGATAGATTATAATGACACACTGTGATTTTTCAACGTCACATTTCAATTGAAGTTTCAACTCACGAAGCTGCTGATACTTCGGGAAGTTGTTGAACCACCCGACACTCTGAGCCCTCCGTTATCTTGAATTATCTCGTAGACGCCGTTGCACAGCTGCCTGCACCTCTTGTATCCATCTCGGTGCTCAGCTCATCATCAGTGCTTGTTAATTGGTATAGCTTAGAGCAGGGTTAGAGACATACATTCATTTGAATGAGTACAATTTTATTCATCTCACCTGTAAATTAAATCAATCTCCGCCTTTCTCTCCTAATTTACAACTTTGAACTTTCCATTAATGTTAGTGTTGATTGCTGCGCTAGTGATACACAGTGAGTGTTGCATCTCTACGTTCCGAGCTACTCAGATAGAGGCGTTTTCTTCATTTTAAAGAGGTTAACCGAGCTTGATTTAGTAGTTATCACTATCAGTAATCTTTGTCTTAATAAAATTGATCAGTAGATACTATTATCAAATAGAAATAATTATTTCATTCATTTATCCCCTTCTCTTTCATTTCTCAAATGGACTTAAAGATTTTTGTATATTGTCAATAATAACTTCATAGATAAAGTTTATTCTTCGACTTTTCCTAGCTTTTCGACTTGCGTATATTAACTTCAAATTTCCTATAATTTGAAATTATCGGAAGATTTATGTAAATCAACAATATGGTTCTTATAATGAATTATTAATTATTGTTAATATTTGTAATACAATAAAAATTACATTTTGATTCGACTTTCTTACGACAATAAATTCTATTCAATTTTGCAATTGATACATTTTTAAATAATTATATAATTGATATACGTGTGTCTGTCTTAAAGGTGTACATAGGAGATTAACATGGGAAATCAGTTTTTTGCGTACTGTTGCTCGGTGTTCTACCGGACAACAATGATTGTAGTACCAATCGAAAGATGTCATTTTTCTGAATCAAACGATGTAAAATACACTACTATGTAGTAGTAATTTGGTTCCGTAAATTAATTTTTAAATTTTGAAAATCCTCTGATTTATTCAGTTTTTATTGAAAATAAATGTAGTTACCTATGACTGTTTTGTTTTGATTTCTTTTAAGTGATTTATTTGACGTTTCTGACAGTTTGTAAAATATGGTTATTTACAGTAATGACAAGCGTATTTTTATGCGTAAAGATTTTATTAAATAAATAAAAGTCTAGAAACAAGTTTTCTTTAAATAATATTAATTTATTAAGAGTTAAGTTTTTTAAATCGATGATAAAAAAATTTCATTTTCATATGTTTTTCTGTTTTGCATATCTTCACAAAATACTCTTCTAGTTTCTTCGTCAAATGGAAAAAGTTCTTGATTGCAGTGCATTTTGTAGGAATAATAACAATTTTTTCTTCAAAATATAATGAACGATGTACACCCAATTTATTTCCAATAAATCTAGTGCTATACGAATGATCTACATTTATATCATTCCTAAAACCCTTTCTTCCAATAAAGCATGTTTTTCTGCTCTTGCTAAATTTTAATTACTAAGCTCAAGTGTATTTTTCGTGGATACTGGCATTTGTGATTGTTAAGCCGATAATAAGGTTTATCCATTTCTTAGAAGTACGGCGGCTTTACCAATTGGATCTATTTTGGAAATTTTATGTTTTATTATTTTACAACTTAAGGGTAGGCAGAGTCCGAGAAATTTGTCAGAAAGATATGTATTTACCGTTAGGTCTTTCCTTTGTGAAAATTATAGCGACTGATTGGTGCCCTTCCAAAAATTTGTACAAATAGGGGTGGGTGAAAAGTGTTCTAAAACAGTAATCAGTTCGCAGACAAAAGAGTCTAGTTAAAACCTTTGTACCAACCAAACCGTTTTGCTCGCATAAGTTGTATCGATTTGTTTCTATAGATCGTCTAAGTTTAGTTTAATTGTTTCCATTTTTCTTAATAAACATTGATAGTTCCTTTAATTAGAAATTATCAAACTCGTTTTTGATTTAATTAATGCATTCCATTTTTTTCAATACCCGATCCCTTTGTGAATGTAGTTATTTTAAATATCAAAAACATTTTTTGGTCCTTCGAGCCGGATTTTAAGTGATCAAACGAAGTGTAGTGTTGTGCAACCAAGGCATCATACCCAGAGAATCATCACCGCAACGATTCTACAACCGCTTCCAAACCGAAACAGCAAGGCGACCGCCGGTCACCCTTTCGTTGAGGCACAACATTCCACAGCAAACCAATCAACATATTGCTCATCATCGAAACAGCGTTTCCGTAAGTCAATTATTACCTTTTTACCCATCTACTCAAATACAATCCTTTCGATTCTTTGCATAAATCAATCCTTTCATTATTTAATATGGCTGAAACTAAATTAAGAAGACAACGCGGTAATATCATGGCTACAATTACCAGTTTAAGAAACATTTTAAATTCTTGGAACCAGAGTCCTTCAGATCGCGACATTTATCGTATTAAAACATCGTATGAAACTGCTCAAAAGGCGTTCGAAAATTTTGAAGATATACAAGATAAACTGGAAGATCTAGATGAGAATGAAGTAAACCGTCGTATGGAATTTATAGAATGTTACAACTTAGAAAAGGCGCGAGTTTTACGGTTATTCGATGAAAATGTACCTACACAAAACACGAAACCAGAAAATCAATTACCAACTCCGCTAAAAACCATAGTTACTTTACCTGCAATAACACTACCAACCTTTGATGGAACCATCGAGAAATGGGCTTCATTTTATAGTATGTTTTCAACATTAATCGATCAAGAAAATTTACCTCCGGTCAAAAAGCTACAATATCTTCGCTTATCCTTGATTGGAAAGGCCGCGAACGTAATAGAATCTTTAGAAACTACGGAAGAAAATTATGCTGTAGCACTTGCTCTTCTAAAAGACAAATACGAATGTGTTAGACGAACATTACACCGACATTGGGTTATTTTGCGTGAATATCCGCGATTAGGAAAAGATACGCCATCGGCAATTAATAATTTAGTAGACACTTTTCATCAACACACAAGAGCATTGGAAAACCTTAAGGCTCCGGTCTCATACTGGGATATCCCTCTGGTAGATTTAATTTTGTCCAAATTAAATTCTAATACTATTTGGCAATGGGAATTATCTTTATCGGACGATAAAATACCATCTTATAAGGAACTGTTAAAATTTCTTGAAAAACGTGCAAGTTGCGCAGACAGCGTATCATTAGAAAATACAAATTTCAAAACTAGTCGGATTGAAAATGAAAATCAGCGAAAAAATAATGGAACACAGTATCGTAATCGTCCTCAAACATTTATAACAACCTATCGACCTGAGAACAAATCAAGTAGTAAGGAAAATCTAATCCATTCAAATTCCAATTTACCGTTATGTCCAATCTGTAATGAATATCATCGATTATATACATGTAACAAATTTCGGGAATTAACTGTTGAAGAAAGGCGTAAGGCAATTAACAGTCATTCTCTATGTTTTAATTGCCTTGGAAAAAATCACGGAGTCGCTCAGTGTAAATCTTCATCATCGTGTCAAAAATGCTCTAAACGACATAATACGTTGTTACATTTTGAACCTGAAGAACAAAGGAACAATAAAAAACCACAACCAAGTACCTCTAATTCATCAGATTCACAATTATGACTAGAACAGGTTAATTCAAATTCTATTGAAAATGAACAATTCAGTTTCTTAACTCATGCTGTGCCTAATGAAATTATTGTTACTGCTGTTCTTCAAATACTTGATTCGAACAAAAGACCTATTCAATGCCGGGGACTTCTTGATACCTGCTCCACAATTAATTTTATGACTGAAAACCTAGCAAATGTATTATGCTTGGAGAAAAAACCCTGTAATATCCCCGTAGGGGCTTTAAACTCGTTGACGACATTTTCAAAGGAATTAGTAACAGCAACCATTAAATCCCGCATCAACAATTACGAAAAAATTTTAACTTTTTTGATCATACCTACAATTTCACATATTATACCAGATCGACAAATCAACATAGAAACCATTGATATTCCAAAAAACATTAAATTAGCAGATCCAAATTTTTACCAACCAGCACCAGTTGACTTTTTATTAGGCGTAGGAACCACATTATCCTTATTATCTGTTGGTCAAATTCGAATTAGTTTACCAGATAATCAAGAACTGTTTTTACAAAAAACTGTACTTGGATGGATTGTTGGAGGTACAGCACCATCCAATGAGTCATCACAAAACCGTCGTGTTTGTCACACCACTAAAACCTTAGAATTCCATCTAAGCAAATTTTGGGAAATAGAAGAACTGCAACGTGAAAATAAATTTACCGATGAAGAAAATATTTGTGAAAATCATTTTCGAAGCCATGTCACCAGAACACCTGAGAGCAGATACGTCGTAGCATTACCATTTAAATCAGACCATTCAGGCCTCGGCGATTCTTACCACCATGTTCTAAAAAGATTAGAAAACATTGAACGTAGATTTAATCGAGACTCAAATCTTAAAAGGGAATATAATGCAGTCTTAAATGAATATTTAACTTTGGGCCATATGTCACCTGTTACAAGGGATACAGATCCTTGCAAAGCTTATTATTTACCACACCATGCGGTTATAAAGGAATCTAGCATGACAACAAAGATTAGAGTCGTTTTTGACGGATCTGCAAAAACCTCTACAGGAATTTCCCTCAACGACCTGTTATGTGTTGGTCCCGCTATTCAATCAGATCTCTTTTCATTATTAATACGCTTTCGAATACATCCAATTGTCTTAACCGGCGACATAGAAAAGATGTACCGGCAATTTCTCATTAGAGATGAAGATAAAAAATTTCAACGGATTCTATGGAAAGGAGAAAATAACGAAATAAAAACGTACGAGTTAAATACGGTTACATTTGGTCTTTCATGTGCACCGTATTTAGCAATTCGATGTCTTCACCAACTAGCAGATGATGAAGGACAATCATATCCCAAGGCTGCACAAGCTTTAAAGGAAGATTTTTATGTGGATGACGTGCTCACTGGTGCTAACACCCAAGAAGAAGCCATACAACTTAGGATAAAATTGACAAATATCCTTTCAAAGGCAGGTTTATCCATTCGTCAGTGGGCTTCAAACGACTCCACAGTATTGGAAAACATTCCAAAGGAAAATATTCATCTTCAGCTACAACTGAAAGATACTTGTACTATAAAAACGTTAGGAGTTTTTTGGAACTCAAAAACCGACACCATTACTTACACAGTAAAACTGACAGAGGACCCAATCAAATTAACTAAACGTCATATTTTAACTGAAATTGCAAGAATTTTCGACCCATTAGGACTTCTATCACCAGTCATCGTAATTGCGAAAATCATTTTGCAAAAATTATGGAGCCTTAAAGTACACTGGGACGAATCTCTTCCTAATTATATCCATACTGAATGGCTAAATTACTATCGTCAGCTACAAAATCTAAATAACTTCACCTTTCCACGTACCATATTTACAAATAAACAAAAAATTATACAACTTCATGGGTTTTCAGACGCTAGCGAAAAGGCATATGGCGCATGTGTTTATTTAAGAATTGTTGATGAACAGGAACACGTTACAGTTCAACTTCTCTGTTCAAAATCGTGAGTGGCTCCTTTAAAGACCCAGACCATACCAAGGTTAGAATTATGTGGCGCTCAAATTCTCGCGTCACTAGTTCAAACAGTTATTTCTGGTAGCAAAATAGACTTTGACAAAATATGTTATTGGACAGATTCTACTATTGTTTTACACTGGTTAAATGCATCACCCCACCAATTAAAAACATTCGTTTCCAACCGTGTAGCTGACATACAAAATAAAACAAACATCAAAAACTGGAACCATGTGAGAACAAAGGATAACCCAGCCGATCTAGTTTCAAGAGGACAGTTCCCAAACGAACTAATAAATTCTCAACTATGGAAATGTGGACCATCATGGTTATTAAAACCTGAAACTGAATGGCCACAATTTCAAGTATCAACATTAGAAAAATTACCAGAACAACGTCAATCGCTCTGCTTGATTACTGAAACGGTTCAGAAAAAAGGTACTGTGTTTAACAATTTTTCGTCAATAGACCGAATCATACGCATTTATGCCTATTGTTTTAGATTTTTAAAACGAACGAAACTCAAAGGACCTTTGACCGTTAAAGAATTAGAATATTCATTAAATTTCATAATCAGAACCATACAATCTGACTATTTTTCAGAAGAAATAAAGGCTATTAAACAAGGTTCCTCGTTAAAGACCCGAACACAAGTCACAAAATTAAATCCGTTTTTGGACCGCGATGGACTATTGAGAGTTGGTGGCCGTTTGTCGTTCTCTAATCTACCTTACAATTCTAAGCACCCGATCATTCTACCAAAGAATCAACATATCACCATGTTGCTAATTGAAAGGGAACACAAACGTCATTTCCATACAGGAGTACAACAAACTTTATATTTATTACGAAGAAGATATTGGCCTATCGACGGAAGGAGCCAAGTATGGAAAATAATTAAAAATTGCGTACAATGCTCTAAAGTGAACCCCAAACCAACAAATTATATTATGGGCAATCTTCCGAAATCAAGAGTCACTCAAGCACCACCATTCAACCAAGTGGGAATTGACTACTGCGGACCATTTATTCTAAAGGAAAAGAAATTCAGGAATAAAACTGGCATTAAGGCATACGTAGCAGTTTTTGTATGTTTATCGATTAAGGCGGTTCATTTAGAGCTAGTAACCGATCTGACCACAGAAGGTTTTATTTCGGCACTTCGTCGTTTTATATCCCGACGTGGTAATTGTCAAGATATCTACAGCGATAATGCTAGAAATTTTGTAGGCGCTAATAATTGGTTAAGGGAATTAAAGGACATAATTAATAAACCAAATCAAGAAGAAATTCAAGCTTACTTAACGAGAAGAAACATACAGTGGCATTTCATACCACCGCAAGCGCCACATGTCGGCGGCTTGTGGGAAGCAGCTGTAAAATCTTTCAAAAAACATTTAAAACACGTCGCGAGCCGTGAAATGTTATTCACATACGAACAATTTAATACCCTTATTATCGAAATCGAAGCCATATTAAACTCGAGACCACTCACACCCCTTTCTTCAGATCCTAATGATCCCATAGTTTTAACTCCTGGTCATTTTTTAATCGGGGATTCCTTGACCAATTTACGCGATCAAAATTATACCACCACATCCGATAACTCTTTATCCACCTGGCAACACATTCAAAAGGTAAAACAACATTTTTGGACTCGCTGGAACAAGGAATACCTGAATGAGCTGACTACTCGTACAAAATGGGATAAGGCGGAACCAAGCATCACCGTGGACACGATCGTTCTTCTACGAGAGGACAACTTACCACCAGCACAATGGGCCATGGGACGCATCGTGGAGTGTTATCCAGGTAGTGATGGTGTTGTGCGCACTGTGTTAGTGAAAACCCAAAATAACATTTTAAAACGCAATGTGAAAAAACTAGTTATTTTACCAGTTAGTGAAAGTGTTGGTGTAGAATTAAGGACATAACGACATGAGTATCTATAAGTGTTGACCGAATTTGTTCGCTCAACGGGGGGAGAATGTTAAGCCGATAATAAGGTTTATCCATTTCTTAGAAGTACGGCGGCTTTACCAATTGGATCTATTTTGGAAATTTTATGTTTTATTATTTTACAACTTAAGGGTAGGCAGAGTCCGAGAAAATTATAGCGACTGATTGGTGCCCTTCCAAAAATTTGTACAAATAGGGGTGGGTGAAAAGTGTTCTAAAACAGTAATCAGTTCGCAGACAAAAGAGTCTAGTTAAAACCTTTGTACCAACCAAACCGTTTTGCTCGCATAAGTTGTATCGATTTGTTTCTATAGATCGTCTAAGTTTAGTTTTATTTTTCGTGTTGTGTATAAATCGTTTCCATTTTTCTTAATAAACATTGATAGTTCCTTTAATTAGAAATTATCAAACTCGTTTTTGATTTAATTAATGCATTCCATTTTTTTCAATACCCGATCCCTTTGTGAATGTAGTTATTTTAAATATCAAAAACAGTGATTTCACTTGGATTCGGTCGATTCATAAACTTAATAGAAAATAGATCTCGCGCTCTGAGCTAACTATTTCCTCTAAAAAACAAGTCCAAAAGTTAAGCTGTATTCACATACAACTTATTGCTGTTGCCTTGCAGTGGTATTGCTGTTGCGTTGCTAGCGTATGATGTTTGACAAGCGCTACAGCGCACAGGCGTTCACAATGACTTGTTGCTGTTGTAGCGCAGTTGCCTTGCGTTGCACGAGTTTGTAAACTCCAAACTCAAGCAATGCAACAGCAAGGCAACGGAAGCAACAACCAATCAGAGAGCGCTATGAAAAAGGATAGATATATTTGACGCGTTGACACTTAACCTAACATATTTTGTAATATTGTGACAGTTGTATATGTACATATATTAGCAGAAAATAATTGTGTAAGTATTTGTATTATAGTTGTTCGTAGCCATTATTAAATTAATTATTACAAATTTCTAGTATACTGACAGCCCATCAGCGTCGGTAACTGTCAAAACTGTATTATTGGTAACAACGAAGTTAAGTCCTATGTGAACGGTGTACATACAATGCAAATGCAACGCAACAGCAAGGCAAGAAAACCGAAGCAAGGCAACAGCAATAAGTTGTATGTGAATACAGCTTTAGAAACGTCAAATAACGACAGAAATCAAAACAAAACAGTCATAGGTGACTATATTTATTTACGATAAAAATTGAATAAACCAGAAAATTTTCAAAATTTAAAAATTAATTTACGAAACCAAATTACTACTAAATAGTAGTGTATTTTACATCGTTTGATTCAGAAAAATGATATCTTTCGATTGGTACTACAATCATTGTTGTCCGATAGAACACCGAGCAACAGCACGCAAAAAACTGATTTCCCATGTTAATCTCCTATGTACACCTTTAAGACAGACACACGGTATAGATTATTTAACAAAAATCAGAAAAACATATGTTTATATAAAATCAGCTATTTATTATGACATGATATGTTGACAAGTACAAAGTTATAGTTCATCACACTAATAGCGACAACTGTAAACAATGAGACAATATTAATTTATATATTTGAAGGTAAATCAGAACTAAACTACCAAATTAAATGTTCTTCTAATTTGACAGAACGTAACTGTGCTCGCAAAAATGCTAGTTCATCAATGGTTTTTACATAAAGTTTACTGAATTATAAAAATAATTACTGATTTTATTTAATTTATCTGTCATTTTGACAATTCATATCGTACATCTGTGATTTTATCGACATATTAATAAGTAACATCTATTAGTGAATGTATCTAACTAATTTCCTACCAACATCTAACGGTGAGTGTCTAAAGTAGACCAACCAAAGACCCACGCCCACTTTTTCGAGAAATGCATATTATGTTACATTCCATTCTGTTTTTGAATATTTCGTGCCATTCTGTAACCTTTTGGTTTTTGCATATTCTGTGCATGCGTATTCGGTTACAATTCATTCTGTTTTTGCGTATTCGGGTTTTGCCCGCACACCCGCTTAAATCAGCAATTTTATTTTGATTTGAAAAAAATTCGCCATTACACACGACAGAAACATGAAAATGACAGTTTTAAAAGTTGAAGACAGCGTTATCTATGTTTTTGCAAGTTTAAATCAGCAATTTTATTTCGATTTCACGAAAATTCAGCATTACACTCGACAGAAACATGAATATGACAGTTGAAATAGTTGAAAACAGCGTTTTCAATGCTTTTGAAAGCTTAAATCAGGAATTTTGTCTTGATTTCAAAAAAACTTGTATTACTCACGACACAGACATGAATATGACAGTTTGAGTAATTGAAAACAGCGTTTTCTATGTTTTTGCAAGCTTAAATCAGCAATTTTTTCATGATTTCACAAAAATTCGCCAATGCACACTACAGTAACATGAATATAACAGTTTGAGTAGTTAATAGCAGCGTTTTCCATGTGTTTGCAAGCTTAAGTCAGCAATTTTATCTTAATTTCACACAAATTCACCATTACGTACGACATAAACGTGAATATGACAATTTGTATAGTTGAGAACAGCGTTTTCTATTTTTTTGAAAGCTTAAATCAATAATTTTATTTGGATTTTTAAAAAATTCGCATTACACACGACAGGTACATGAATATGACAGTTTGAATAATTGAAAACAGCGTTTTCTATGTTTTTGCAAGTTTAAGACAGCAATTTTATCATGATTTCACAAAAATTCGCCATTACATACTAAAGAAGCATGTATATGACAGCTAGAGTAGTTGAAAATAGCGTTTTCTATGTTTTTGCAAGCTTAAATAATAGTATATTGTGTCATTAGGAGTAAATGTGATACTTTGGGTGCTGAGCATGTAAGTTTGAAAGACGAGCGAAGCGAGTCGAACAATTACATGCGAATTCACCATTACACAGGACAGAAACATGAATATGACAGTGTAAATAGTTGAAAACAGCGTTCTCTGTGTTTTTGCAAGCTTAAATCAGCAATTTTATGTTAATTTCACAAAAATTCAACATGACACACGACAGAAACATGAATATAACAGTTTGAACAGTTGAAAACAGCGAATTCTATGTTTTTGAAAGCTAAAATCAGCAATGCTATCTTCTTTTTACAAAAAGTCGCCATTACACACGACAAAAACATGAAAATGACAGTTTGTAAAGTTAAAAACAGCGTTTTCTATGTTTTTGAAAGCTTAAGTCAACAATTTTATCTTGATTCCTCAAAATTCGCCATTACATAATAAAGAATCTTGAATATGACAGTTTGAGTAGTTGAAAATGGCGTTTTCTATGTTTTTGCAAGCTTAAATAAGCAATTTTATTTTGATTTTACAAAAATTCGCCATTACACACCTCAGAAATATGAATATGACATTTTGAATATTTGAAAACAGCATTTTCTATGTTTTTGCAAGCTAAAATCAGCAATTTTATTTTAATATCAATAAAACTCGTGTTACTCACGACACAGACATGAATATGACAGTTTGAGTAATTGAAAACAGCGTTTCCTATGTTTTTGCAAGCTTAATTCAGCTATTTTATCATACAAATTTGCCATTATAAACGACAAAAACGTAAATATGACAGCTTGTATAGTTGGAAACAGCGTTCTCTATGTTTTTGCAAGCTTAAATAAGCAAATTTATCTTGATTTTACAAAAATTAACCATTACACAAAACAGAAACATAAATATGACAGTTTGAACAGTTGAAAATAGCGTTTTATATGTTTTAGCAAGCTTAAAGTAGCAATTTTATCTTGATTTCACAAAAATTTGCCATTACACATGACAGAAACATGAATATGACAGTTTGAATTCTTGATAATAGCATTTCCTATTTTATTTGCCTGCTTAAATCAGCATTTTTATCTTGATTTCACAAAGATTCGCCATTATACACTACAAAAACATGAATATGACTGTTTGAATAGTTGAAAACAGCGTTTTCTAGGTTTTTGAAAGCAAAAATCAGCAATTTTATATTGATTTACAAAATTCGCCATTATACACAGGGTTTTCTATGTTTTTGCAATCGTAAATCAACAATTTGATCTTCATTTAAAAAAAAATTGACATTACACACCTCAAAAACATGAATATAACAGTTTGAATAGTTGAAAACCGCGTTTTCTACATACTTGCAAACTTAAATCAGCAATTTTATCTTGTTTTCACAAAATTTTGCCATTGCACTCGATAGAAACATTAACTGGACAGTTTGTGTATTTGAAAACAGCTGTTTCTCTGATTTTGCAAGCTTATATGAGAAATTTTATTTTGATTTAGGTAAAATTCGCCATTACAAACGACATGAATTTGAATATGTCAGTTTGAATAGTTGAAAATAGCGTTCTCTAGGTTTTTGCATGCTTAAATCAACAGTTTTTTCTTGATCTTACAAACATTCATCATAACACAAGACAGAAACATGAATATAACAGTTTGAATAGTTGAAAACATCATTTCCTATGTTTTTGAAGGCTTAAATCAGCAATTTTATCTTGTTTTCACAAAAATTTGACATTACGCACGACAGAAACATGAATATGACAGTTTGAGTAGTTGAAATCAGCGTTTCCTATGTTTTTGAAATGCTTTAATCAGAATTTTATCGTCGCCAATACACATGACAGAAACATGAATATGACAGTTTTAATAGTTGAAAACAGCGTTTTATATGTTTTTGCAAGCTTAAATCAGCAATTTTATCTTGATTTCACAAAAATTCGCCTTTATAAACGACAGAAACATAAATATGATGTAGTAGTTGAAAACAGCGTTTTCCATGTTTTTGTAAGCATAAGTCAGCAATTTTATTTTGGTTTCACAAAAATTCGTCATTACACACGACAGGAAAATGTATATAACAGTTTGAATAGTTGAAAGCAGCGTTGTTTTGGTTTTGCAAATTTAAATCAGTAATTTTAATTTGATTTCACAGAAATTCGCCATTACACACGACAGAAACATAAATATGACAGTTTGAATAGTTTAAAACAGCGTTTTCTATGTGTTTACAAACTTAAATCAGTAATTACATTTTGATTTCACTAAAATACGCCATTACATACGACAAAAATATGAATATGACAGTTTGAATAGTTGAAAACAGGGGTTTCTATATTTTTTTCACGTTTAAATCAGCAATTTTATATTGACTTCACAAAAATTCGCCAGTACACACGACAAAAAATGTGTATGACAGTTTAAATTGTTGAAAACAGCGTTTTTGGATGCTTAAATCAGCAATTTTATCTTAATTCGCCATTACACACGACAGAAACATGAATATGACAGTTTGAGTAGTTGAAATCAGCGTTTCCTATGTTTTTGCATGCTTTAATCAGAATTTTATCTTCGCCAATACACATGACAGAAACATGAATATGACAGTTTTAATAGTTGAAACCAACGTTTTCTATGTTTTTGCAAGCTAAAATAAGCAATTTTAATTTGATTTCATAAAAATTCGTTATTGCACACGACAGAAACATGAATATATGAGTTGGAGTTGTTGCAAATAGCGTTTTCTATGTTTTTGCATGCTTAAATCAGAGTTTTATCTAGATTTCACAAAAATTCGCCATTACACACGACAGAAACATGAATATGACAGTTTGCGTAGTTGAAAACAGGGGATCTAATGTTTCTCAAAGCATAAGTAAGCAATTTTATCTTGGTTTCACAAAAAATCGCCATTTAACACGACAGAAACATGAATATGATAGTTTCAATAGTTAAAAACAGCGTTTTCTTTGCTTTCAAGTTTAAAACATCAATTTTATTTTGATTTCACAAAAATTCGCCAATACACACGACAGAAACATGAATGTTGGAGTAGTTGAAAACTGCGTTTTTTAATGTTTTTGCAAGATAAAATATCTTGATATTGTTGGCAACATTGTTTAAAATAGTATAGATTTATTTTGAGAGTCATCACAAAACAAAGTCAAATTTCGAGTGGAACAATTAATAATAACACATTTATTCGCATATATAAATTAAAGTGGTTCACCTAAAATATATAACATAGGTAAATGGAGAAAAGTTTAAAGTTCAAGCAATACATAACCTAACATTAACCACGTGGTTGATATGGAACAAAAAATTTAAACAATTTTACTCAAATTAAATTCTATAGAATCACAAATCAAAACAACTAATGATGAAATTTCTAAATTTCATATAAAACTGGAGCAAGTAAACAGCAACTACAAGAAGCTAGATGAAATAATCACAGAACAACAAATGTTCATTAATAAACTGGAAACAGAAGTGAAAAAAGGTAATTTAATCTTTGCTGGAATATACCGGGTGGAGCATCATACCTGTGTACATAGGCGATTAACATGAAAAAACAGTTTTTCCGTGCGCATTGCTCCCCAAATTATTTTAGGCAAAAATGCTTCAAATACATGTTGTAGAGCATAAAATTCTGCATCTAAATCAATAAACAGAATTACTTTTACTTGCTTTGTAACGACAGAAATTAAATATGAAAACATGGAAAATTACGTTAAAAATATCAAATAGCCATGGAATTGAAACAAAAATAAATAAATTTTTGACATTTGACAGATGAATGATTAATTTGACGGGTAAAATATCAAATAGACAGAAAAACGATAAGCATTTATTTATTTTTGTTTCAATTCCATGACTATTTGATATTTTTAACGTAATTTTCCATGTTTTCATATTTAATTTCTGTCGTTACAAAGCAAGTAAAAGTAATTCTGTTTATTGATTTAGATGCAGAATTTTATGCTCTACAACATGTATTTGAAGCATTTTTGCCTAAAATAATTTGGGGAGCAATGCGCACGGAAAAACTGTTTTTTCATGTTAATCGCCTATGTACACAGGTATGATGCTCCACCCGGTATAAAGAAGAAAGTAATTACCAAGAGTTAGAAGGTATCATTTTAGATATTATAAAAAATAAGTTAAGCTTAAATATTCATTCACAATGTGCCGAAAACGTAAAAAGACTAGGCACCAAGAAGGAATTATTCAATAGGCCAGTTCTAATTTCTTTCGCATCACATAAGACAAGAAATATGGTATTTGCAAACAGAAAGCAGTTAAAAGAAAGTAACATATTTATAAATTATAATTTAACGTCAAGGGCACAAAAAGAAAAATCTGAATGATTGAATTCCAGAAAACAAGCACTAGCGGAGGGGACAGTTAGGTGGTCAAAAGACACGCTGATCATAGAAGGAGTAAAGCGGAAGAAAGCCAGCAACTCATCGGAAGACTCCCCAGTTAAGCCAGCTCCAAAGTCGGCTAAAACTCTTCTTTGAACGAGTTTCTCCAAACACAAAAAACCATATGACAACCAATAGAAATGATAATTACCTCTGCAAACAGTAAAACCAACAATCCTCGTAATAATAATGCAGATATTTTATTTAATATTTTATTCTGGAACCTCAATGGGTACAAAAGTATGTATAATTTTAGCCAAGAAACAATAAATGTAATTTTGAAGGCAGATATGTTATGCTTTTGTGAAACGTGGATGTTTTCAGAAATCCAGACGTTACCAAAATTTCTAACAAATTATAATAACAATATCTACCAAGTAAATGCACTCAAAGAAAAAAAAAAGTAGGTAGAGCAAGTGGAGGATTGTTGGTTCTTTCTTGAAATAATTATTTTACAAAAATTAAATTGTTAGAATCTAATAATTTGTGGATTATTATGGAAGTACACACTAGATTCGATAAATATATCATAGGAACAATATACTTTAAACCTGATGTTGATATCGATGAAGTTTCAAACTTACTTGATAACTCATTAAACTTATTTTTAGAGAATTATGGCTACTACAAAGTAGTCATTCAGGGGGATTTCAACTCGAAAATTGATCTGTTGAATCAGTTACACGACATAATTTTTGACAACCCATACGTATACGAAGAAAGATGTACAGTATGCGAGATATCAGATAGAAAGGGAAACTTGTTGACTAACGTCATGGAACAAAATGGCTTGCAGGTCTTGAATGGACGCACCCAAGGAGACATTCCGGTGGTGTATACTTTTCTAGGACACAACGGTAACAGTATTATAGTTTTAATTTGGTGCAATTTTAATGCGTTGGAAAATGTAAACAGCTTAGAATTCTCCCCAACATTAGAGTCCTCTGGTCACTGTATAAGTTTAACTACTTTGTATTCAAATGATCATCGCGTTAACTATAATAACACTCAAAATAATGAATGTAGTCTAGTTCAATATGACATAAAATTTAAACACGCACACGCCAATAATGATATATATGTTAAATTAATGAACGAATTTCCTTATTTATATTCATCGGATCTTCACGACAATTTGTTACTGGCAATTAAAGACTCAGCTTGTCATTCCAAAATGGCCGTTATCTCTAGAGTAGGTAAAAAAAAAACAGTACATATAACACTTGTAGCAAACCTTGGTTTAACGAGAAATGCGTACAAAATAAGAAACAATGTATCTCCATGCAAAAAGCAGACAAGTAAGAAAGAGTTTCAAAAAACAATAACACAATCACTAGCTAAACTCCGAATTTTGGAACACAATTAAAATTTTAAAACCTAGAAAACCAGCCATAAATAATTTTACGTCAGAATACTGGAAAAAATTTTATAGGCTTCAATTCCCGAGCATAAATAAACTTGCTAGTACTTATATACCCTATTTTTGATTCTAAAATTGATAATATAAGTAATGAATTCTATAAAAATTTGCTGTCAAATTGGATTCACTACTTATTGAATTTATTTAATATTATATTATCGGAAGAAACTATACCAAAAAGGTGGTCCAAGATACGGATGTATATGTTACACAAAAAAGGCGAGAATCCTTTGAATTACAGAGGAATTGCACTCATTTGTTGTGGATGTAAATTATTCACATACATCTTATACTCCCGTATACAAAAATATTTAGAGAACTACAATATTCTGAAAGAAAAATCAAACAGGCTTTCGAAAAAAACGTGGTACAATAGACAATATATTTTCGTTAACATATATAATTCATACATTTAAGACAAAAAAAAAATGCAATATACTTGCACTTTTCGTTGATTTTAAAAAAAGCATTTGATACTATTAACCATAGTATACTTTGGTTAAAATTATACGAAGTAAGTATCAGTACTAAAATCATACGGTTGCTGCAAGATTTATATGAAAAAGAAAAATATTTGTTTTAAAAATCAAGAAGGAACTAATGAAAATTATGTTAAAGTTACAAGCGGGGTATTTCAAATACAATTCAACTACTCTCTATGCAGCTAAAATTTGGGGTGTGAGATACTTAGAAAAAAATTAAACAATTCAAACTAGATTTTTTAAAAACATTTTCCAATGTCCTAGGTGCACAACTAACAATATGCTACGTTTGGAAACGGGATCGAAACACACTTTGTCGAGATTTTGAATAGAGCTTTGAACTGGCTAATTAAACTTCATCGAATGGAGGATACAAGAGATTTCATTAGGATTACAAGACACGTATAACTGCGTATCGTCAGCGTAAAAGTGATAAGAACAAAAGGTAATAACTTTATGAAGGTCAGATGTGTAAAGGGAATAAAGAAGAGGGCCACTAATAGATCCTTGACGGACGCCAGATGTAATTGGCAGTAGTGATGAAATGTGATTATTAAATCTTACTGCTTGTTGTCTGAAACTTAAATAAGAACATAATAATTCCACTGCATTATTGCTAAAGTTAAAATAACGAAGTTTTGCAACTAGGAGAGAATGACTGATTGTGTCATAGGCTTTACTATAGTTGACGAGTACTAAAATAGTAAGTTTTCCAGAGTCAGTTGCTGATGCTATGTCATTAGTCAAATGTGTCATAGCAGTGGATGTACTAAAGCCTTTTCTAAAGCCAGATTGTGTGGGTGGTAATAATGTTTCACAAAATGGTAACAACCTTGAGTGGAGTAGTTTCTGAAATATTTTTGAAAATACAGGAAGGATACTAATTGGTCTTAGGTCTTGAAGAGAAGAGGGGGAATTATTTTTAGCGATAGGTGTTATCAGCGATATTTTCCACTGTGAAGGTAAAACTGAATTAAGTATACAGTAATTAAAGATGTGTACAAGGAAAGGTAAAATATAAAGACAACATAATAATAATAATAATATAAACTTTATTGACACACGTCAAAGGCGGGGTTCAGTCAAGGCTGCTCTTCCACCCAACCAATACTAATATGAATTAAACATAAGAAATACAATGAATGCCAAACAATGAGATATAACAATCATACATAATACTTGCCAAATATTTTAAAGATTGTTCAAGATACAAATTCAAGCGAAACATGTGAACAATACATTAGATATACATACATATGGTTACAAATGTTATAATAAACTCGGATGCAAAATTATTTGTTATGAAGCAGGCATGGATGCCAAATAAAAACAACAACAAAATATATAATATTACAAAACAGTTTTTAGTTTCTTTTTAAATGAGTTTAACGCTAGAGATTTTAAATCATCTGATACATTATTGTACATCGTAGGTGCAATATATAAAAGCAACACTTATATTTAGATTTTTTGAAACGAGGTACGGCTAATAAAGCCCGTAGCTGTAGTCTTTGTAATTAAGTTTTTTATATAAATATGATGGGACACCAGTAGTTAAAATTTTATGTGTGAGAATAATGTATGCATTTTTTACTCGGTTATCAATATATGTGATATTTGCAAGTGATCTATATTGAGAAATGTGGTCATACTTACACACACCATAAACATACCTGAGACAGGAGTTCTGGAAAACTGTAATTCTGTGTTTATCAGCTTGAGTTAGAACATACACACAGGAACAGTAGTCAAAGATGGGTAGAATTAAAGTATTAATTAAATGTAATTTAACTTGAATAGAAAGTAAATTGCGAAATTGATACAGATGACGTAATTTAATCATAGCTGCCTTTAATTTATTTTTCAACTGTATACGAAAGTTTAAGTTTTCGTCAATGTACATTCCTAAACTTTTTGTTACTGTACTACGTTCAATTGTAACACCATCAAGTACTACATCTGGAGTGCTGTATGCTCCAAATACTATTAATGAAGATTTTGTTGCATTTATTTTTAGACCATTGTTCCTTACCCACGTGGTTAAATTATCCAGATCTTGATTGATACGACAAAAGCTTTCATTTATTCTTTCAGGACTTACAGTTGCTATAACTTGTGTATCATCGGCGTAAGAATGCATTTCACAAAAACAAAGTAGGGGGCATATCTGATACGTATAATAAGAAGAACAATGGTCCTAAAATACTTCTCTGCGGAACACCGCAGCTCAAGGGAAATGCATTTGAATTCAAATTTCCAGAGTTGTGCAACATGCTTATAAAAAATTGCCTATTAGTTAAATAGTTTTCAGACCACTGCAATGCACTGTCTGAAAACATATAATAGTGTAATTTAGCAAGCATAAGTGTATGATCCACCATATCGAAAGCCTTGGAGAAGTTAATTTGAACAAGGATAGACAGTTTTGAATTATCAAAATTATGAATTAATGAATCAACAATATTTAAAAGACATGTATTAGTACTGTACCCTGCACTGAATCCTGATTGTGTGGATGGAAATATATTATTTAAGAGTGCAAAGGATACAATTTGCTCATAACATATTTTTTCCAAGACTTTCGATAGGGTAGGAAGAACACTAATCGGGCGCAAATCGTCAAAACTAGATGGATTTGCGCGCTTAGCTACCGGTTTTATTATTGCAGATTTCCACAACTCCGGGATTACATTATCAAGCAAGCATGTGTTTATAATGTGTGTAATGTATTTTGAAATTACAGGAAGCATAATTAATATCATATTTCGTGAAATTCCATCGACACCTATAGCATCAGATTTTAAATTTTTAATAATTTTTTCAACTGTGTCAGTATCTACACATTTAAAACTAAAGTAATCAATTGGTGTTAGGTTATCCGAAAATGTGTAATTATTGTAAAAGTTAATTGTATCTGGATTTACTCTGGTTGTACTGACTTTATCTAGCAGATGCTGTCCATACTGCTGTGGCTTACATAAAGAATCATTAATATTTTCATGTTGTGTTGCATTTACACCCACGCGTTTTAAATTGCTCCACAGTTTACCGGAATCCTTAATATTGTTGTTAACATTGTAATTTATGAAAGCTTGTTTTTCTCGTCTGATAGCTGCAGTTGTTAAGTTTCGTAATTGTTTATAGTACCGACATTTAGCCTCAGTTTTATATTTTCTGTAATCAATTAGTGCTTTATCTCTTTTTTCCTGCATTATTTTTATTACAGGTGTAATCCAGGGCGAGTACTGTTTGTTATTGGTTACACGTTTAATAGGGGCGTGTTTATCAAATAAGGCACTAATGTTATAATTCAGAAAATCAACTTTACCATTTATATCATTAATATTAAGGATGTGATTCCAATCTACTGCTTCGCAATCGGTTATAAAATATTCTTTATTAAAATATTTAAAATCTCTAAACGTGTAAGTTTTTTAGCTGTTACAGTTTTAGGGATATTTAAGATACAAAATACACAATCATGATCAGAAAATTCGCTACAATCAATTGTGCCGGAATCTACACAAATATCTTTACTGGATACCGCAATTATGTCAATAAGAGTTTCAGAAGCAGGCCTAGTGTAATTTTTAATTATTTGATGCATATTATTAGTAGACAATAAGTTTAAAAAAAAATGAGATCGAGCATCGTTTGAGAGAAGATTGATATTAATGTCACCAGTACAGATAATGTAGTCCGATTGTAGGGCGAATTCTGTGAATAAACTATCTAATATAGTAAGATCTTTGTAATAGTCAGAATGTGGATTGTACATGACACCTACACAAATTTTTAAATTGTTCACATGAACAAAAATCCATAAATGCTCAACATTATTAATGCTGACAAACGATGTATCTAACATTTTTAATTGTATACCAGAACGAACGTAGAATGCCACACACCCACCTCGTTTATGTGTTCTCTCTAAGCTAGTTAAATTATAATTTTCAATATGAAATAAACGTGATGGAGTAGTTTCATTGATCCATGTTTCTGTGACGGCCACAATATCAAAATTGTGTTCACTTACAAATTCATTAAATTGTTGAAAACAAGAATTAATAGACCTAACATTTATTTGGCCCAGTGTAAACAAAGCATTACTTTTTACGTTGTGATCAGCTGATGTTGACATAAAAAATAATTTTTAAGCAAGTATTGAAACAAGAATATACAAACGTAAAATAATCAAGGACAGATTAATCAGATTTAAGATGAGTTCGTTGACCTTTGTGCATGTTCTGGCTGCTATAAGTAATAAACTTAGAAGAAGTGATAGTGATTTAAATATATCGATTTGAACAATTTTTAATAAATCAAAAAAGCAGACATAGAATATAAACACCATTGAAATAGAATTAAATTTTTAGTATATCATCCATAGACTTAACATAGATTTTGTTGGATTTACCCATATTTTTAGTATTAATAATTATACGTCCATCATATGACCATACATTTTTAGAAGTGAATTTGTCGATTGCCTTTTTATGAAGTGTGACACGGGCATTTGTAAGATCTTCTCTAACAATAATACTAGAGCCTTTTAGTTTTCTCTTGCTATTAAAAACTTTTTGGCGCGAACGACAGCTCACGAATTTAACTATAACCGGGCGATTAGAAACATTTAAGGCTGGCTTACCAAGTCTATGACACCGATCAATTTCACACAAGTTAATGTCCACATTTAGTTTATTTTTAAATAGATCCAGTACGCACATATCTATATTTTCACCAACAGTCTCTGGGAGGCCGAATATACGTAGATTATTTCGAGATCATCAGCACTTTTCTCCACCTTGATGCACGACTTCTTTAGGGTAGCATTTTCTTCTTTTAAAACTTTGATTTCTTCTTGTAGAGAGGTTATTTTTTCTTCCATCACGGTTTGCACTGCTGAATTCACTTGTTCTAAAATTAGCTTCACAAAGATTTCATTTTGGCCAAGTTGAGCCAGAGCTGCACTTATCATTTCTTTGATAGCATCGGAATCCTCACGTGTAATCATTTTGTTATGAATAAAAAAGAACAGATAACTGTGGTGCAAAATAAATAATAAAAATCACTTCAACTTTTTCTTAAGACGATCACACTACGCCAGAGCTCGCAAAAAAACGTCTACTCTGCACGGCAGTTCATCAATCCATAAGCTTATCATTGTTATGGAAAGTTCATCGACGCCTATAGCTTTACTTTTAATAGAAGTAATAATTTTACCAACCTCCAATTCATCACAATTCAAAAGAAAATTTAGTTGTACTATTATTAATTTTGGAAGTATTGTAGAACTGTAACAACTCAGGAGGCGAGCTATCGATAGCGAATTGTTCACAAAAATATTTATTTATTTGTTCGACATTATCTAAGTAATTTGGAATAATTGTTTTCGACTTAGAAGAAATACCAAGCTGACGCAAATTAGACCATGTATCTTTACTGCTCGTCGAAATAAGTTTATGTTCAAGAAAAGCTCTCTTTTCTCGGCGAATAGCACTAGTGGTAAAGTTTCTTAATTCTTTGTAATAATTCCAGTGCACTGGGTTTCTACTTGCTTTATATTGCAGCAGGGCATTATCACGCAATTTCATCATTGTTTTAATCGTATCTGTGATCCACGGCAGGGCACGTTTCTTTATTTTTATTGTTCTAATAGGAGCATGGTAATTAAATAAATCTAACAGATTAGTGCTAAGATAGTTAACGTTTTCATCAATAGAGTTATGATTATATATGCTTTCCAAATTTAAAATTTTTAAATCAGAGGAGAAGGAGTCGAGATCAAAGGATTTAAAGTCAAGAAACGTTATAAATTTGGGAGGTTCAGGTGATTTAGACAAATAAATAAGACTATGATCTGATATATGCAAATTAAGCGTACCTTGAGAATGAATCATATTAAAGTTTATAATAATAACATCGAGCAATGTAGCATTGTTACTTGTGATTCTCGTAGGTTCATTTATGATTTGGTTCAAGGAAAACGTATCTAAGATGTTACTAAAAATAGCTACAATATTATTTTCCGTGTCTAACATATTAATATTGACGTCTCCAACAGTAACAATATAATCATAATTAATTGTTAACAACGAATACATGGTTTCAAGTTCATCAAGGAATGTAAGACAGTTAGCTTTAGGTGGCCTGTATATTACACGAAAAATAAATGACAAATTTTTAATTTTTAACGTAATCCATAGTTGTTTTAAATTGTTGGAAGTTTTAAATTCACTAATAATGTCGTACTTAATTGCAGATTTAATATATATAGCTACGCCTCCACCTCGCGTCTCTCTATCACTCCGAATTATATTATAATTCTGTATGTTAACTGCATGAGAGTCAATATTTTTATTAAGCCAGGTTTCAGTTACACCAATAACATCATAATTATGAGAAATAATGTGATCTTGTAATAAATCAAACCCAGTGAATAATGACCTTACATTAATATGTACGAAGCTAAAATAGTTCATGAACAAATAAAGATAATTTTCATAATCTATTAGGAAATTTGTCAACAGTAAAAATTAATAATACTTTTTATTATGTCTCCGATGCAATGCGTTTACGTAGTTTTATAAGTAATGAGTAAAATTTTTACAACCATAATCGATTTGAAATCCTCCTGCAAACTAATTATAAGTACATTTATAAGCACAATTTGCATAATAGTTATTTACACTTGTATATTGATCTCCTACTGTATTTGTATTTAGTTAAATATTTGAGTAGGGAAATAATCCAGCCACCGCATCCGCCGGAAGTCCATAAGAGCAATGAGTGCGAAGGAGAACGCGATAGTTCATTCATAAATTTGTGGTTGTCTTTGTCTAGTACTATAACGTAGTAAAATTAATAGTAAGGTAATACGTAGTAAAGGTGGTAACAGGTAATACGTAGTAAAGGTGATAATAACAAGTGATAGTAATTACAGGTAATACGTAGTAAAGGTAATAACAGGTAGTAGATAGAAATATTAGACAAAGATTAAGATAAATAGGATGAATTAAGAATAAGGTCCGAAAGAAAGTGAGTTTTAATCACAAATTAAGGCAACTAAAACGCCTTGAGGATGCATCGAAAATGACGTATTACATAAATAAAAAATAATGTAAAAAATAGTTGGATAAAACCAAAATTATAATTTTTATTATATTACCTATCTTTTGTAACATTCGGAGATATCACTTGTCGTACATCGGAAATTACGTATTTTATAAGAAAAAGTGTAAAAAATAATTGGAAAAAAACCAAAGCATAATTTTTATTCTAGAACAATTTATATTGCTTATCTTTCGTAACACTCACATGTCTTATTACAGTTGCACACCCGTTGAATAAAATATAATAAATAGCGCATTGCTGTTTAATTGCTATCAGTTATAAGTGAACCACCGGCAGTTAACTATAAAGTGTTTAAAATATCTACAATAATGATTGAATGTGTGAAGTGCAAAAAAACTGTTGCAAGTAGAAATAATCTGTACCGACATATGAAAGTATGTTATGGACACGGAACGGCAAACTTTAATTGTGCACTATGCACAATGTCGTTTACACGTAATGACGCGCATAAACGGCATATGAAAAAAAAAGCATAACAACAACGGTAAGTCAACAATTGTGAGGAAATAAAAAATAGTTGATTAATTATAACATATATTAGGATTCTGAAAACAAGGAAGAGGTGTCACCAAGTATGAATCAATTTTCTGACGCTTATGGTAATATGTGCTCCACCATAAAAACAAAATGTGAAGAATTTCAGGAACGGGATTCTGGGTGGACATTACTAGGAATATCTCACCTAGAATTTAATATTAATAAATATAAGCCAATTCGAGGCTTTCATTTATAGAACTACCTAAACAAATTATAAATAAAAAAGCATGTATTAATGTTGAAAACAACGACGAATATTATTTTCTGTGGGCTGTAATTTCTGCACTCTATCCTATCATTCAGTTCGAGTTAGCTCATACCCGCATTATAAAAAGGTTTTAAAATATGCTGGACTAGAATTCCCCATTAAAATTAAAAACTTTTCAAAATTCGGAGTCATGAATAATGTATCAATTAATGTGTATGGTTTAGAACATAATTACAAGACGAGAAATTATGATGTGGTGGGTCCGATTTACCACACAAATCAAACTCGGGAAAAACATAGAAATTTATTATATTTAGAAGATGGTATTAAAGGTCACTATGTGTGGTTAAAGGATTTCTCACTACTTGTGACGAGTCAAATATGCTCACATAACGATAAAAATTATTTATGTGATTGATGTCTAATATTCTTTAGTTCACAAGCTGGCTTTGAACAACATGGGGCGAATGATTGTAGTAAAGTTTATACTATAATGCCAACAGACTATATGAAATTAGATACAAATGGTGATATGATCCCCGGCAATATTTTAAAATTTCAAAATTATGAGCGACAAATGCGTGTACCATTTGTTGTATACGCAGATTTCGAGTCACTGTTAAACCCCGTTGATACATGCTCTCCAGATCCGAATAATAGCTATACTAATAAAAGACAAGAACACGTTCCATACAGTTTTGCATACAACATTGTGTTCATTTGACGATTCACTCTCAAAATTTGTAACGTACACCGGGGAAGACTGTGCGAAAGTATTTTGTAATAAGCTGTATAGTGATGTGAGACAAATATATAATAAGCATTTAAGTGTTGCACTACCTATGATAAAATTAACTGCTAGTGAACAATATTTAATTGATACGGCTACAGAATGTCATATAATATGTAATAAAGTGTTGATAGCTGACGATCAAGTAACAGATCATGATCATCTTACTGGGAAATTTAGCGGTGCAGCTCACTCCAAGTGTAATCTTAATTATAAATTACCAAAAATGATCCCAATTTTTTTCATAATTTATCAAACTATGACGCCCACATGTTTATCAAAGAATTTGACTGTGATGAGGAAATAATTGATATTATTCCGCAAAACAAGGAAAAATACATTTCTTTTACAAAACATTTATGTGTGGATGAGTATGACAATAAAATGGGGGTGAAAAATAATTTTTTTATGAAATTAAGATTTGTGGACTCGCTTCGGTTTATGCCGAGTTCGTTGGAGAAGCTAGCGAATAATTTAACGGATGAGCAATGTGTTGAAGTGCGAAAATATTTTTCCGAAGATGAACACTTTAAATTACTGCGTAGAAAGGGGGTTTTTACATATATATATATGGACTCATTTGAGAGACTAAATGAGACTGTACTTCCACATAAAATTTTTTTGATGATTTAAAGAATAATTATAACATAACAGAAAACGAATATAACCATGCGAAGACTGTATAGAACGTGTTTAATGTAAAACTGTATAGATTATTCTGATTTGTATTGCAAAACAGATGTATTATTGCTCACAGATATTTTTGAACAGTTCCCGTAATGTGTGTATGAAAACTTATAAACTCGACCCTGCCCACTACTATACAGCACCAGGGTTAAGTTGGGATGCCATGTTAAAAATGACTTGTATAGAATTAGAATTAATTACCGATATAGATATGCATTGTTTTATTCAAAAAGATATACGTGGGGGTATTTGTCAAGCTTCTTTACAATATGTGAAAGTAAACAATAAATATATGCAGGAATATAATTCAAATAATCCGAGCACATATTTTACATATTGGGATGCGAATAATCTGTACGGGTGGGCATTATCCCAATGTATACCTTACGGTGGATTTCGATGGTTAAGTGAAGATGAAATTTTAAACTTTGTCGTGACTATAATTGATGATAATTCCTCAGTTGGCTATTTTATTGAAGCTGATATTGAATATCCTAAATTGCTACATTCTTCACACAACGATTTACCGTTTTTGGCTGAGAGTATAATACCACCAAATTCTAAATTTAAAAATCGTAAACTTATTTCAAATTTATATGATAAGAGTAAATATGTTATTCATTGTCGTAATTTAAAGCAGGCGTTGAAACATAATCTTAAAATTAAAAAATACATAGAGTAATTCAGTTTAAACAGTCTGATTGGTTAAAACAATATATGGATTTTAACAAAATATTGCGACAATCTGCGAAGAATGATTTCGAAAAGGATTTTTTTAAACTCTTAAACAATGCCATCTTTGGTAAAACAATGGAGAGCATAGATAAGCGTGTTAACATAAAACTTGTTAATCATTGGGAGAATATTGGACGTAAACCCGGTGCTGAGTCGCTTCTCGCAAAACCAAATGTGAAAATGTCTCGATATTTAATGGAAACTTGTGTGCAATTCAATTTGAAAAACTTAAAGTTATATACAATAAACCAATATATGTGGGTTTTGCAGTATTAGACTTATCAAAATTACTCATGTACAATTTTTTTTATGAGTACTTAAAACCAAAGTATGGTGAACGAGTTGCTTTATGCTATTGTGATACCGATATATATATATATATATATATATATATATATATATATATATATATATCGGTATCACAATAGCATAAAGCAACTCGTATATATATATATATATATATATATATATATATATATATATATATATATATATATATATATATATATATATATATATTGTCCAGTTACAGTTACTAATGAAAACTTGCAACCTTGTCGATCTCCAACTATACACTGACTTGTACAATCCTAAATTATAAAAATCATATAGTCCGTGTAAGTACAAAGCCGGATTTGGCAATGATTGCAAATAAGAAAATACACCACATTGGATTCAATCTTCCTTTCCATTAAAAAAGTACACCTTTCCATTTAAGAAAATATCATTTTCATTTCCCCATGCCACACATAATTATGTCCCCATCTTTGCTGTATAAGACTGGGTATCTTAAGTTATTAGTTAACCATTTTCTAGTTATCGCCCAAATTTCAATAATCAAAATCAAAAAACGTTTTCATTTATTAAATAGTAAAATGAAAAATTGCAGTGCTATGTACATTTCCATTGCAAAAATAAATTAATATTAAATAGTTATAAAGAGATTTGAAGGTTTATTCATATCTAATATTTTCAATAGTGATATAAATATAAGTATCACTCTGTTTTGTTAAATAATATAATTATATGATCTTGTTTTGCAGGTGTTGCTTGGAGGAGGGCGGCGACACTGGCTACCGAAAGTTGCGCGTGATCCCGAGACGCCGCACGAGGACGGCCGGCGCCTCGACGGCCGCAGCCTCATCGATGAATGGCTTCGTGATAAGAGGAAGCGCGGCTTGCGCGCCCACTACGTTTGGAACAAGGCGCAGCTGGACCAGATAGACACGAGCAAAATAGATCACCTTCTTGGTACGAAAACTGCATTATTATACGAGTGTAGCTCTGACAAAGCAAATTTTTAAAAGATTATGTATTCGTTAAAGATTTTTGTTGCCTTTTGTTAGTAAGAAAAGTCTATATTATATTCATCTTTTTGTATACTCGTTTAAATAACAAAATGGTTTTCTCCAATTTCACAAGGATTTCAATGTAGTAATTAAAAAACAAATCTGAATTTTAATATGTTCGTGAATTATCCTTGAAACATGTTTCAGTTATTGGCTTCTATTCATAACAACTACTTGAAATATATTATTGAACATATAATTCAGCTTTTTCGAAATTGGAACATAATTAGTATAGTAGATTGTTTAACAACTAAAGATATGTGGTGAATCTACACTAACTTGAAAATCCACTTTCTTTAGGCTATTTTTCGTGTAATAAAAAACAATTTTGTTGTAAATTTAAAATTTAACTTAAAATAAGAGATTAAGATATATATTGTAGAAGATTGTTGATTGATTTTGTTGATGGGGTAAATAGCTTCGTGGTAACGTGTCGGACTGTTGATCGTGAGATCCTCAGCGCGAATCCCACAGCTGACAGTTGCCAATTAAAATTTATTCCTGTGGTTCCCCCTCCACTAACATCTTTGGGGGCTATGACTTGACGGCTGGTAACCGCACTTCATACGCAAAAATATATCACTTACCGAGATCTGCGTAAGCAGAGTGCCACATCCATAATGAGTAAAAGGCGTGATGATATATTTATTTTTATTGATTTTTTTTATTGTTTCTAATATTTCTTGTCATATATAAATGTAGTCGGAATTTGGAAAAGGTATCAATTACCAATCACTTTAATGATTAACGTTCCGAGTATATACTCATCAGAATCTACAAGTAAAAATTTTGAGTCATAAGTATTGAACATCAAGTAAGGTTAAAAATTTTGAGTGAATCACAAAAAATAATTTTTTTAAAGTAATAATAAATAGGCAAATGTTAGATTTAGATTAGTTTGTTAAAAATATAAAAGATAAGAGTTAAAGCATGCAGAAAATTCCATATTTTTTATTATAAATTACTCCATTTAATAAAAACGGCATGTTTTGTTTTTGAAGACGTAGGACATATGTAGAAAATGGGATTCAAGTATTTAATCGCACTTCCCTTTCTAAGATTATACGTAGCGGATGTATCGAATCTGTTCGGAATCTGCTCGGGTGATTTTCTTATCTAAACGTGTTTGCTGCAGTACTCAATTTGAAATTTGAAGTGGTTTAAAATTTTTTTCTTCAAGCGTATTATAATATGCACATATTGCTACTGCATATGCGGCGGAGAAATTAGTCATTATGCATCTCAGATACATTATGAAAACAATTGTACAGCGTGTAGTAGTAGAAGTAGTAGTAGTCGTGTCGTGTGTTATTGCTTTGAAATGGCAGAAGAAACTCTGCAAATATTTGTACACCGCCAGCTATAGTTGAAATAGCTAAATCTACTATTCAAACATTATTACCACAAAAATCATGTAAGTTATAAGAATCTGCTTACGAAAGATTTTTCAATTGGGCTCTAAATCAAAATGTGCATAACCATCACTTTTCCGAAAATGTAATCTTGGCTTACTTTTCACACCTGGCTGATAAAATGAAAAGTCCATCACTATGGGCACATTTCTCAATGATTAAGTCAGAATTAAATATCGAGCATAATATAAACATTGCAAACTACACAAAACTAGTAGCATTTTCATGTCCTGGTATAGGGGCTCCGCCCCTGGGGCCCTGGTACAGGGCGCTTGAAGAAAAAATAGTATATATATAATTTGGAGATGAAAGGTCTTTCCGAGTTTCGTTTAATTTGCATAGCCTCGGCTAACGCCTCGGCCGCAATCTGAGCTCAACACATAAAGACCTACTTCACCTCCTTATAATATAATATGCTATTATTTATTCGTATAAATAATAAACACAACTATTCGTAACAACCACCAAACACCAAATGAAATAAAAAATGAGCCCTGGCCCTGTGAGTATGAACCAAATCAAATCAAAATCGTCTGTAAAACTAGCTAGCGCCACCAACTTCCTACCTTCTTGAATATCAAAATGTCTGTAAAATGAGAAAAAAGTTAAGTAAATTAAGTGCGATAATTTATTTTATCCACAGCTGTCCAATAATATGTCCATCAATCGTTCATCAATTAATGTATTAATGACCTTTGTTACCGTTGCTAATGAAATAATATTATTATTTCGTTATGTCAAATTCAAATCTTATCTGTCAAATATGTAAACTCAAAATGACTTTTAATTAATTTTTATCTACGATAGTGTGTAAAATTGATGTTTAACTGTTAGTTTCAAGTTTGTAAAACGGTTGTTTAGTAACACGATCACATTAGTCCCGGGCAGTCACGGGTTGCCAAGCAATGAGTGATTAAAATTTTTAAACACGCCAAATTTGCAAAAATTTTGTTATCATGGCAAACTTCTCATTTAATATTGTGATCCTGCTTCATAATTTAAAATATTTTTAAAATATTTTTTGGGGTTTTTATTATTTCGTAGATAAAACATTGTACGATACACATACGTAAAGCGTCTTTAGTCACTCAGGGATCTTAAAACACTCGCTACGCTCGTGTTTTAATTGACCCATTCGTGACTAAAGACTAGCTTTACGTACTTGTATCGTAAATAACTATTTTCACATTAAAAGCCAAAGACACTATTTTTATCATTTTTCATACTTTTCTTTTCTTTTTAAGCTTAAACTGTAGCTGAATAATTATTGGTTTTAAGATTTTCTGTTAAATTTAAAACCACGGCAAAATTTTGTTAAAACAGTACATAGCCTAGTGATAGATGCTGCAATTTGTCTGTGTTGATAAACAATTTTTTGTATTTGTCAGAGCAAAAATTTTACTTATAATTTCAAACCAAATATTTGACGGAATATTGTGAATAACGTATAGTATTATATTCGCATTTTATGGCATATATTACATGCTCATGGAATAAAATACCATTATTTCTGTAATAATGAAATATGTTGAAATTATGTCAAAATTAAACATTATTTGTAATTGATTAGTACTGTCAATTAAAAACATTTTGTGTTTTGACAAGTTGTGATTTAAAAAAAGAGGTTGTTCATGTTGGAATATTTTCACGAAAACGTCATATTTATATTTTTTGTATATTTTGTTCATAATAAATTGTTTTAGAATACAATAAACTATTTTTAATTACATATAACTACAAAAGGCCCAGTATGCTTAAAGTAAAAGAAAAAGTTTATACAAAGGTGTTCCGGTTCATGTGCTGCGGATTGATTGTAAAAATTTTGGACAATGAAATTATCTGTATTTGACGTGTATCGATAAACCAAAAGTAGAGAAGTTGCGAGATACAGATAACTGGCAGCAATGGCAGTTCGTTGTGAACATTAAAGAAACGAGTGGAAGATGAACAAGATTTTAAAAAGAAATTGACAATTTGGAGTAAAGCAAATAAAGTCGCAAAGAAATTAATTGTTACAACCGTTGAATCAAAGCCACTACAGTTACTAATGAATTGCGATACAGCATATGAAATGTGGCAGAAACTTCACAATGTGTTTGATATGAAATCAGACGAAAGTTAGTCTCTGGTACAAAAGCAATTTTTTGATTTCAGTTGGAATTCTGCTGGTAACATATCCAAACATATTGCAGGATCAGAGCATCTAGCTAATATAATAAAGAAACTTGGTGGCGCAATACCAGCTTCAATGTTAATTACTAGAATTCTGTCAACATTACCAGCAAAATACAATCATTTTCATAGTGCATGGGATTCAACTGATCCGAAGAGCAGAACTTTTGAAAATTTGACAACACGGTTGTTAAATGAAGAACAGCGTATGCTAAAACAAGAAAACGTAAATAATTCAACAATAGCATTATTCTCGAAACAAAGTAGAACCAAATTCACATAAGAAAAACAAGAATAATTTGAACAATAATAAGATTGCTTGTTTTACGTGCGGCAAGAAAGATCATATTTGTAAAGGTTGTCCAGGGTGTTTTACAAGTGGGTCAAAATATCATTTTCAAAAGAACTGTAAGAAAAAGAGCAATACGGCAAAACAAGGTGAATATGGTTCAAGTAGGCGACAAACGTACAGGTGCATCTGATTACATAACTAATCGACGTGATTGGTTCTGCGAGTTTCGACAGTTTTCGAAACAACTAAAGATTCGTGTTGCCAATGGCGAAATGTTATCAGCATTTGGACAAGGCAATATTCAAATAGAAACATATGTGTTAAGTGGCTTTCAGGAGTACCTGATGTATGATGTATTGTATACTCCTGATATGATGCATAATTTATTTTCAGTTATAGTCGCTGCTAAAAAGGGCATAGACTTCATACTCAGTAACAATGGTGAACGATGTGTCTTCAAGAGAAATAATCAAGCCGTGGCCATGGGTGCTAAGAGTAGAAAGCTCTACAAGATCCAATTGCGGGTCATAATATCCAAATATAGCGTGTGTTGCAACTAAAATTGACCCGCTGCAATTGTGGCATGAACGAATAGCTCATCAGAATAAGCGACATGTGAAAACGTTCCTTAAAGAAATGGGCATCGAGGTGACCGTAGACAATGAATTTTGCGACGCATGTGCTTACGGTAATATCACAGATTGAGCTTCAATTAACGAAATGGAAGATCAACTGAAACTAGGGAATTGATACATTCTGACGTATGTTGTCCGATGCATGTAGACTCTCTCGGTAAAAATCGCTACTACGTAATGTTTAAAGACGTTTTTAGTGGATTTTGTAAATTATACTTCATTCGTTAAAAATCTGAAGTAAAAGATACACTTGAACTTTTCTGCTCCGACATTAAAACGCAATTCGGACAATGTATTAAAGAACTACGAAGAGATCGTGGAAAATAATTCGTAAACAAAGAAGTAAATTCATTGATCGGTGAACTTGGAATTAAACATTCGGTTACAATTCCATATACTCCAGAACAGAATGGTACGGCAGAACGCGAGAACAGAATTCTCATAAAAGCAGCTCATTCTATGTTGCATACGAGACAAGGGCTTCCTCAGTTCTTGTGGGCAGAAGCAATGAATACGGCGGTGTACGTGTTAAATCGAACAGGACCGTCAAAAATACCAGACAAGACACCATATGAATTGTGGTTTAACAAAAATGTTAGAGTTGACACTTGAAGGTATTTGGTACATAGTGCTTTGTACATATACCTAAAAAAAAAAAGAAAAAAGCTAGATAAAAAATCATATACGGGTTTTGTAGTCGGATACGTTGACGGTGTTCAAGGCTATTGAATATGGGTTCCTACACTTCATGATGTAGTTATGAGTCGCGATGTTCTCTTTAAAGAAGAACATTTATCAGCTACAATAACAGAAGATAAAGAAACATCAATTCAGTCAGATTACATTGAGAAAGAAAAAGTATTATTTCCAGAAAAAGCACAAGAGACAAAAGGAAGAGAGTTACGAGATAGAAATAAACTGAAACAACCAAATTTTTATGGCAATCCTTTTGCGATGCTTGCAAGAGTTGAACCAATGACTTTGAGCGAAGCAATGTCATCAGATGATGTGGATAATTCGAAACAAGCTATGCAAGAAGAAATTGATTCTTTGCATGAAAATAAAACATGGTTATTAGTAAATAGGCATTTAAAAATGTAGAAACGAAGACCCAGTTAAGTTGTTTGCTCAACAAACAAATTCTATAGGCAAAAAAGATTTCTTTAATAACCTTTTGAAATTGAAATCTATGTTAATACATCCTGATCAAAAGAACTTCCTTATTTTAGAATAAAATTTCATTTTTATCACACAGAAAAGTATATTTTATCATTATTGATCCGTTTTACTAAAGTCAAATCATCAAAATCATTCATATTTTAGCAAAGAATTTCAATTCCCAACGATTTAAAATATAACCTATTCAATCACAAACGTCAAAATTTATTATTTTCATTTAAAAGATAAAAGTTGGTTATCTTATAAATTAAATTAAATGAAAATGAGAACATAAAATTAAATGATTGCATGAATGCCTACATTTGATAATACGTTTTTATTTTTTAAATTAAAATAATTTTAAATTAAATGAAAATGAAAATGGCTGCATGAATTCGGCTTTAAAGCGATGCAGATTTTGCAGGAGACAGAGATACCAGAAAGTCAACAACGGGTGTGCTGTGCAAGTATTGTGGTGGAGCAGTAACTTGGCAAAGTAAAAAAAACATTGTTAACTACTGAAGCATAGTACGTGAGTGCGGTTACAGCAGCAAAAGAAATGGTGTGGTTAGTAAGACTGTTACGTGAAATTGGTATAGATAGTGAGAAAAATATACTGTACGTCGATTATACGAGCGCAATCAAATTGATCAGGAATCCTGAATTTCATCAGCGCAGTAAACACATAGACGTGCGTTACCATTTTGGCGTGATTTATATGACAAAGGCGACATTGGTATCGAATACATAAAAACAGAAGAACAGGCAGCGGACGTACTGACAAAACCTTTACCGAAACCAAGATTTGAAGAAATGAAGAAGTTACTTGGATTAGTATATATAGACATTTGGATTTTAAGTAATGTTTGTAGTAAATGTAAATGTTAAACAAATAATGGTTTAGTTTTAGGGAGAGTGTTGAAATTATGTCAAAATTAAACATTATTTGTAATTGATTAGTGCTGTCAATCAAAAACATTTTATATTTAGAGTTTTGACAAGTTATTTTTTTAAAAAAAGAGGTTGTTGTTCATATTGAAATATTTTCACGGAAACGTCATATTTATATTATTTGTAAAGTTTGTTCATAATAAATGGTTTTTGAATACAATAAACTATTTTTAATTACATACTCGTATAACTACAACAAAATATAATATTGCAATTTAAATATATATATATATATATATATATATATATATATATATATATATATATATTAATTTGTAATTTTCTCAATATTTTTTTCGAAAGTCTGGCTACCACCGTTTGTTTATTTCTGGATTACATTACCTATGTGATCAATGAAATTAAAATTCTGACCTTAATATTTCGCTTATTTGGAAGAATTTTTAACTCGGACTTTCACATGTAGTCTTATATTTTTTGTACTTCAAAAATAATAATAATAATAAAATATCCTGGGAAAGCCTGTAAACCTAAACTATATATTTAAGAATAAACTATTGTTGAAAGAGAAGAGGAAATATAACAGATATTTATTTACATATTGACAGCTGGAGGACAATCACAAAGAAGAAATGTCATGTCAAAAAATATCAAATGTCACACTTCGTTATATAAATTAATAGAAATTGTAAGAATGTTATTTATGTATAATTTTGAGTTTAAAAGCATAAGTTAAGAATAGTAAGAAGTAAGATGAAAAAGAAGAGAAAAGGCGATTCAGACTGGCACTGATTACTTGACTGTTAGTGTTTGGTTGGTTTCAAGGGGCACCAGGACATTTCACTTGCATTGTGAAATTAGGTTCGCTTTGCGCGAGCCATCTGCCGGATCTGGCCGCACTTATATTTGCTTATATAATATTAACGTATTATTTAAAACAATTATTAAAATATGTCACATCTGTTACAATTTTTTCAAAAACACAAGTTTGTATTGAAAAGTTCTTAAAATTAGAATTTTATCGTTTATGAAGTAATATTTTATTGATGTAAAATGGTAGGAGTCACTTTTTGTGAAATTATTCTACTTTTTGGTCGGCGGTTAGTTTGGCCCATGTAAACAAGATTACATGGGATCCTACATACAACATTGGATTTAAGAAAAATCGGCGTCCTATATTTTAGATTTGTAAATAATGACCCTGTAGTAATATAACTCTTATTATATTTTCTTACTTTCGTCCTTTAAAGCACAAGCTTAAACCAGAAATAAACCATCTATGTTGGTGGTCTGTAAATTAGTAATGAACAAAAGGCTGTTAATGAACTTTTTTTTCTATGTTTTTCTGATGCAGTGCTAGATGAGAAATTGACAATATTCTTTGTTTAAGTCCTAACATTTTATTAATTTTTATTTTCTTTGGTTAGTCTGATAGAAAATAAATGTAACGGATATAAGAAATAGGTTTTGTATACCAATCAAGTATTATGACACCGTTATTATCACGTTTTACTAACATGTCAAGAATAAAAATGTACGTTTTTAGTATCGCTCTTTGTTTCACAAGACTCTTGATCTTCTGTCGAAATCAAGAAAAGAATTATTTTATATTTCCCAAGACAAGACAAGAAAGTATCAAGAATCAATATTTATTGTCCAGAAATATTGATATTTTGATAAAATATAAAAATTTGATATACATTTGTCAATAAAGTAACTTTAAGGTTTATTTCACATTTGTACACAGGTTTTGATATTTATAGTATAGAAATATTCATTTTTTCTTTCTCCGAGTAGATCTATATATATATATATATATATATATATATATATAAAAGGTAAAAATCGTGGGAAATTCGGTCTATTAAAAGGTTAAATAAAATTAAAAAGACATTTTTATTTCAAAAACCAATATATTTCGAACCTCATTTCGGTCCTTCATCAGGGTTCTAAAAATATAAAAACATATGGTAAATACAAAAATGAAACACAACTTATATAAACGTTACTACTTACAGAAAAATAATGTCTAAGAATATAGAATATAATACAAATGTATGGCGGAATAATAGATATAAATCAAACTTGATTTCAACGAACCTGTCAAAACATGTAAAGACAAAATATTTTGAAAAAACAGTAGTGTTACTATGATTATAATTTAAATCTTTTAATTAAAGAATTGTAGGTGCTGCTGAGATTTTTAATATCTGTTTTACTGTTCAACAGGTTATCAGAATTTGATATATGCATCATTTCCAGAAGTTTTCTTTTATGTTTATTTAATTCATTGTCTATAATTGTCACATCTTTAAAATTGAAATTATGTTTTAGTTGCCTACAATGTTCAGCCATTGCACAACATTTACTCGGGATTTTAATGTCACTTTTATGTTGTGTTAGCCTAGATTTTAATGTTTGACAAGTTTCTCCAATATATTGTTTATTACAATTCGCACACTGAATTTTGTAAATCACATTGCTTCTCTGTAGTGGTTGTATTTTTTCTTTAGTTCTGGTGAAGAAAGGCCTGAGTGTATTATCAAATTTAGTTGCTATTTTAATATTTTCGGCTTGAAAAACATGTTGAATTCTATTCGATAGCCCTTTCTTATACGTAATAGAACTATATTTTGCCTGTGTTGATGTTTGTTCTTCGGCTACAGTTTGTTGATTCGGTGGCCTGTTTTCAGTGCTGAAGAGTAATTTATTTATTAAAGCAGATGGATATGAATTTTGGAGTAGCGTGTTTTTTAGATCCCTGAAGTTCTTTTCATGGTAAGTAGGATGTGAAATTTTTTGTATTCTTCGTTTTAGGCTGGTGATGAAATTTGTCTTTATACGAAGTGGTTGTTCACTGTGAAAGTTCATTAATCTACCTGAATTAGTTGGTTTTTTGTAATAATCTAATGTAATTTTGTTATTTGTTGATCTGATTAACAAAGTGTCTAGAAATGGTACACTGTTGTTGGTTTCTTTCTCTACTGTGAATTGAATATGATTATTAAAGCTGTTAAATATTTCAAGCGTGTATTCTATCTTATTTTCAGGTACTGCCAGAATTATGTCATCCACAAATCGCTTTAGGAAAGGTAGTTCAAAATCCAATTTCTGTATACAAGCTTTCACAACTTTGTCCATCACCCTGTTGGCTAGTATTGGGCTCAGAGATGAACCCATACTGAGTCCAAATACTTGTTTGTAAAATTTACCATTGAAGACACAGTAATTACATTTGAAAATAAGTTGCACAGATTCTACAAAACTTGTTTTGTTAATTGTGCAATGTTGTTCTATGTTTTCCCAGTCATCGTTTATGTCTTCAATAACCAGTTCTAGAGGTACATTGGTAAACAGTGATACCACATCCAGGCTGATTAGTACATAGCCTTCCGGTAATTGAAAATTGTTCATAAATTCTGCGAATTGAAAAGAATCTTTAACAATAAATTCATTTTCAGGATCCATTGAAGTTGTGAGGATTGTAGTTAAAAATTTTGACAATTTTTCCACTGGTGATCCAATTCCACAGACGATCGGGCGTATTGGTTTGTCTGGCTTGTGTGTTTTCAATACTCCGTAAAATGCAGGTGGTGTTGCATTGTATATCATCAAACTTTTTGCTGTTTGTTCATCAATTTGTTTCTGTGTTTTTAATTTTTTAATTAACGCATTATTCTTCAATTGAAACGATTGTGTTGGATCTTGTTTCATTTGTTGGAATGCCTGTGGATCTTCTAGGATATTTAAGCATTTCTGTATGTAGTCCTCTTTTTTTATGAATACTGTGCAATTACTTTTGTCAGCTTGTATTATGTAGATATCTGGATTCTGTTTAATAAATTCCTTACATTGTTTAACTTGTGTATTTTGTGTAGTTTTAGTACACTGATTTTTTAGTTTATTCACGTAGTTGGTTATGATATTTGTACACATTGCTCTGTAGTTGTCTTGTTTAGTATTATTACATAAATTAATAGTGTATTCCACGTCCGTAAGTAATTTCAGAATATTCACATCATTTATGTTGTTAGATTTCAGGCAGAATTTTGGGCCGAGTGACAATAAGTCTCTTACTTCTTGTGGTATGTCGACATTCGTGTAATTTTCCGTCCACTTTTCATTTATGTTAATTACATGCTTTTTTTGTATTGAATTTAGTTTTTCTAGTTTTGTTATATTAACAGCTTTAGTTTTATTAAATTGTTTTTTATAGTGCATGTTCTGTTTGCTATTGAACGTGTTAAAGTCCTCGTTTGTTATTTTGTTACGTACAAATAGAACACTTTCATTCAATCTATTTTCCAAATCTCTTATTATCTTGCATGTAACTTTTATTTCTAAATTAAGAATTCTCCTTTTTGTGTCTGATAAGATGTTTTCAAGTTCTAGTGATGTACATCTGTCAGTGTCAGTTCCTTCAAATAAGTTGTATAGACATTTAATTTGTTGCTGTATGTGTGTAGGATATATTCTTTTAGTTCTGCAACTTAATAGAAATATTCTTCTGTTTCTGTATGAAGATAGTTTAATATTTAAATTGCCCCATTTTTTCATATGTACCACAGTTTCTGTTCCATGGATTGTTCTAATTTCTTCGTAGTATCCCATTTTAATAGAGGTATGCAGTGATATCGACCGAAAAAATTAATAAAAGGTAAAAATCGTGGGAAATTCGGTCTATTAAAAGGTTAAATAAAATTAAAAAGACATTTTTATTTCAAAAACCAATATATTTCGAACCTCATTTCGGTCCTTCATCAGGGTTCTAAAAATATAAAAACATATGGTAAATACAAAAATGAAACACAACTTATATAAACGTTACTACTTACAGAAAAATAATGTCTAAGAATATAGAATATAATACAAATGTATGGCGGAATAATAGATATAAATCAAACTTGATTTCAACGAACCTGTCAAAACATGTAAAGACAAAATATTTTGAAAAAACAGTAGTGTTACTATGATTATAATTTAAATCTTTTAATTAAAGAATTGTAGGTGCTGCTGAGATTTTTAATATCTGTTTTACTGTTCAACAGGTTATCAGAATTTGATATATGCATCATTTCCAGAAGTTTTCTTTTATGTTTATTTAATTCATTGTCTATAATTGTCACATCTTTAAAATTGAAATTATGTTTTAGTTGCCTACAATGTTCAGCCATTGCACAACATTTACTCGGGATTTTAATGTCACTTTTATGTTGTGTTAGCCTAGATTTTAATGTTTGACAAGTTTCTCCAATATATTGTTTATTACAATTCGCACACTGAATTTTGTAAATCACATTGCTTCTCTGTAGTGGTTGTATTTTTTCTTTAGTTCTGGTGAAGAAAGGCCTGAGTGTATTATCAAATTTAGTTGCTATTTTAATATTTTCGGCTTGAAAAACATGTTGAATTCTATTCGATAGCCCTTTCTTATACGTAATAGAACTATATTTTGCCTGTGTTGATGTTTGTTCTTCGGCTACAGTTTGTTGATTCGGTGGCCTGTTATAGACAATGAATTAAATAAACATAAAAGAAAACTTCTGGAAATGATGCATATATCAAATTCTGATAACCTGTTGAACAGTAAAACAGATATTAAAAATCTCAGCAGCACCTACAATTCTTTAATTAAAAGATTTAAATTATAATCATAGTAACACTACTGTTTTTTCAAAATATTTTGTCTTTACATGTTTTGACAGGTTCGTTGAAATCAAGTTTGATTTATATCTATTATTCCGCCATACATTTGTATTATATTCTATATTCTTAGACATTATTTTTCTGTAAGTAGTAACGTTTATATAAGTTGTGTTTCATTTTTGTATTTACCATATGTTTTTATATTTTTAGAACCCTGATGAAGGACCGAAATGAGGTTCGAAATATATTGGTTTTTGAAATAAAAATGTCTTTTTAATTTTATTTAACCTTTTAATAGACCGAATTTCCCACGATTTTTACCTTTTATTAATTTTTTCGGTCGATATCACTGCATACCTCTATTAAAATGGGATACTACGAAGAAATTAGAACAATCCATGGAACAGAAACTGTGGTACATATGAAAAAATGGGCCAATTTAAATATTAAACTATCTTCATACAGAAACAGAAGAATATTTCTATTAAGTTGCAGAACTAAAAGAATATATCCTACACACATACAGCAACAAATTAAATGTCTATACAACTTATTTGAAGGAACTGACACTGACAGATGTACATCACTAGAACTTGAAAACATCTTATCAGACACAAAAAGGAGAATTCTTAATTTAGAAATAAAAGTTACATGCAAGATAATAAGAGATTTGGAAAATAGATTGAATGAAAGTGTTCTATTTGTACGTAACAAAATAACAAACGAGGACTTTAACACGTTCAATAGCAAACAGAACATGCACTATAAAAAACAATTTAATAAAACTAAAGCTGTTAATATAACAAAACTAGAAAAACTAAATTCAATACAAAAAAAGCATGTAATTAACATAAATGAAAAGTGGACGGAAAATTACACGAATGTCGACATACCACAAGAAGTAAGAGACTTATTGTCACTCGGCCCAAAATTCTGCCTGAAATCTAACAACATAAATGATGTGAATATTCTGAAATTACTTACGGACGTGGAATACACTATTAATTTATGTAATAATACTAAACAAGACAACTACAGAGCAATGTGTACAAATATCATAACCAACTACGTGAATAAACTAAAAAATCAGTGTACTAAAACTACACAAAATACACAAGTTAAACAATGTAAGGAATTTATTAAACAGAATCCAGATATCTACATAATACAAGCTGACAAAAGTAATTGCACAGTATTCATAAAAAAAGAGGACTACATACAGAAATGCTTAAATATCCTAGAAGATCCACAGGCATTCCAACAAATGAAACAAGATCCAACACAATCGTTTCAATTGAAGAATAATGCGTTAATTAAAAAATTAAAAACACAGAAACAAATTGATGAACTAACAGCAAAAAGTTTGATGATATACAATGCAACACCACCTGCATTTTACGGAGTATTGAAAACACACAAGCCAGACAAACCAATACGCCCGATCGTCTGTGGAATTGGATCACCAGTGGAAAAATTGTCAAAATTTTTAACTACAATCCTCACAACTTCAATGGATCCTGAAAATGAATTTATTGTTAAAGATTCTTTTCAATTCGCAGAATTTATGAACAATTTTCAATTACCGGAAGGCTATGTACTAATCAGCCTGGATGTGGTATCACTGTTTACCAATGTACCTCTAGAACTGGTTATTGAAGACATAAACGATGACTGGGAAAACATAGAACAACATTGCACAATTAACAAAACAAGTTTTGTAGAATCTGTGCAACTTATTTTCAAATGTAATTACTGTGTCTTCAATGGTAAATTTTACAAACAAGTATTTGGACTCAGTATGGGTTCATCTCTGAGCCCAATACTAGCCAACAGGGTGATGGACAAAGTTGTGAAAGCTTGTATACAGAAATTGGATTTTGAACTACCTTTCCTAAAGCGATTTGTGGATGACATAATTCTGGCAGTACCTGAAAATAAGATAGAATACACGCTTGAAATATTTAACAGCTTTAATAATCATATTCAATTCACAGTAGAGAAAGAAACCAACAACAGTGTACCATTTCTAGACACTTTGTTAATCAGATCAACAAATAACAAAATTACATTAGATTATTACAAAAAACCAACTAATTCAGGTAGATTAATGAACTTTCACAGTGAACAACCACTTCGTATAAAGACAAATTTCATCACCAGCCTAAAACGAAGAATACAAAAAATTTCACATCCTACTTACCATGAAAAGAACTTCAGGGATCTAAAAAACACGCTACTCCAAAATTCATATCCATCTGCTTTAATAAATAAATTACTCTTCAGCACTGAAAACAGGCCACCGAATCAACAAACTGTAGCCGAAGAACAAACATCAACACAGGCAAAATATAGTTCTATTACGTATAAGAAAGGGCTATCGAATAGAATTCAACATGTTTTTCAAGCCGAAAATATTAAAATAGCAACTAAATTTGATAATACACTCAGGCCTTTCTTCACCAGAACTAAAGAAAAAATACAACCACTACAGAGAAGCAATGTGATTTACAAAATTCAGTGTGCGAATTGTAATAAACAATATATTGGAGAAACTTGTCAAACATTAAAATCTAGGCTAACACAACATAAAAGTGACATTAAAATCCCGAGTAAATGTTGTGCAATGGCTGAACATTGTAGGCAACTAAAACATAATTTCAATTTTAAAGATGTGACAATTATAGACAATGAATTAAATAAACATAAAAGAAAACTTCTGGAAATGATGCATATATCAAATTCTGATAACCTGTTGAACAGTAAAACAGATATTAAAAATCTCAGCAGCACCTACAATTCTTTAATTAAAAGATTTAAATTATAATCATAGTAACACTACTGTTTTTTCAAAATATTTTGTCTTTACATGTTTTGACAGGTTCGTTGAAATCAAGTTTGATTTACATCTATTATTCCGCCATACATTTGTATTATATTCTATATTCTTAGACATTATTTTTCTGTAAGTAGTAACGTTTATATAAGTTGTGTTTCATTTTTGTATTTACCATATGTTTTTATATTTTTAGAACCCTGATGAAGGACCGAAATGAGGTTCGAAATATATTGGTTTTTGAAATAAAAATGTCTTTTTAATTTTATTTAACCTTTTAATAGACCGAATTTCCCACGATTTTTACCTTTTATTAATTTTTTCGGTCGATATCACTGCATACCTATATATATATATATATATATATATATATATATATATATATATATATATATATATATATATATATATATGGAAACGTATTTGACTTAACCTCGTTTCGAATCTACGAAACCGTGAGAGTAAAATAGCAACTGTGACACTATTTACATAAAATTCTTGCTAACATGAACTATTTCGAAGAATTCCGATCTTACACGAACTTAAATGACTTAGTTTTAACGCATGATGTCATAACGGATCCCCACCTTGTAGCAAGTTGATACTTGTTCGTTAAAATTTTCTTAGAATTATTATTATAAAAAACGTTATTATTAGCTGCGCAAAATAAATGTTGGTATGCTTACATGTAAGTTCAAAACCAGTTTTAACACATATGCATTTAAACATAATTTATGAAGAAAATTCGTATTTAAAGTATAATTTTAAGGAAGTTGCCAACTAGATTCCCACAGCGATATGCCACCACTTTTAACTATGTGATCTCTTTGCCACTAACAGATTTTTATTTCGCGCGTAAAAATATATCACTAAAATTGCGTGATGGTGTATTTATTTATTTATTTAATAATAATATAGAAACAGGTATTATCCACTGATAAATTATTAGTATTATGATATTGTAATGTTGTAAGATGATATATTGAAATATTAATTATATTTCTAATTATTAAATTTTTGTTGTCTGGGCAATATGGTTTTAAACCAAAAAGATTCACAATCAATGCTACAGTTATTCTGTTAAGATTTTTTAATACATTGAAAATTATGACTAGTTTTAGCGTTAGCTGAAACTAAGGCATAACTTAAAAGAATATTCAACACATGTAGCTAAAAAACTAAAGAAATTATTTCACAAAATTTAAAAGCATGGCGAAACCTTTGTATCTATAATTGTATGTGCAGGTCTGTTCGCCTATTCTCACATGGATTTTAAGGCGGACCGTGATCCCAATGTTGACCCTTCGCTCGCCGATATGACTCGTAGCGCTTTACGCATTCTGCAAAAAAAACTCTAAGGGCTTTTTCCTGTTTGTAGAAGGTAAGTCTTATTATGTTTCAATCTAAAGCATACAGCATGAAGTACTTACCTTACGATGTAGTGATTAGTAATGTTTCATTAAAGGGTTGGCCGTCTCGAGTTTTCTTTCAGTCTGTCGCTTGTCATGTTCGTGTAGTGTGAAAAATGAATTCTGATTTATTAATTGGTTTAAAATTGGAAGAAGAACAAACTATTGCTAAAGATTTTCGGGGAGGGTGTGAGCGTGCCTATCCAATTTCAGATCATTCAAAACTTTTGTAATGTTGATTTATTAAATAGTGCAGTGTTCTAAATTGGCTGAATTAGCAGAGAACTAACCAAAATTATTTTTTAGGTTAACTCGCTTCGCTCACGCTTTTAATAAACAAACCCTAAGCCCGCAAATTCGAATCACAGTACGCGTTTTTATTCGAACCTTTTCAGAAATATTTGCTGATTTTCGTACATACCTCTGCTAAGGCGACTAATTCATATCGTTCCATATTTGACAAATGAAAATAAGGCAAATTTCGAAGCATTGGAAATTGGATAGCACTCAATGAATTTTAGGCAGATGCATGCATTCCCTATCTTACTAAACAAAATTCTTTAGTACTGACAGTACCAATTTAATTAGTTTTTTGTGTTTACGGTCAAATTTCATTGGTGCCTTTCTACCGTCCGGGGCGATCAACAGCATGAACGAAAACGTACCTTTGCTTTAGGCGACCATCTGTATGTGCCACTAATTTTATATAAATTATAAAAAATAATTATTGCTTTTGTAAAATAAATAAACGCAATTTGAATGGGAGGGTGTGAGCGGGCCTAAAATTTGCCAAATGTGCAACGATCTTAAATGTCAGAATTAACTGAGATACGAAGGTTAGCTCGCTTCTCTCGCGCTTTTAATGGCGGCTCTACAATAGCCCTGGAACGGGAACAAAAACGAGAAGGGTAAAAAAGATGAGGGTATGTGTTTGTAATGTACGCATGCATAATAATTAAAATTCCGAGAACGGAAAGCCTTACGTCACCCGGGAATGAGAACGCTAAAGTTGACGTCTTTAGCCATAATTCCTTGATACTCTCGACGTAAATAGTATTAATAAATAAATAAAAACATCAATGGCGTGCAAATAATGTCTTCATTATCCATTTTGTACACATGCACAACTGAGATTCAACTGTCACTGTCAAAAAATGTTCAGTTTTCCGAATTCGTGTGTAAACTTCTTCTTCCGGTTTTTCAATTTCATTCAAAATCAACTCCGCTTAGCGTATTTCCACGAAACGCTTCGTTACCATAACTTATCTAGTTCATGAGATATTGCGAGACACATCCATCCACACACACACACAGACATCTTTGGAGAATGGTCAGAACGGATTCAGTAGACCTCAAAACATGTATTTCCGCAAAAATTTCGTCAACGATTTTTTTTATATTTCTTTTCAGTGGCGTAGCTAGCATGGATAGCACCCGAAGCGAATATCGTGTTGTCACCCCAAAAAAATTAACACTGTTTTTTGGTGTTTCGTACATTTACATGTATATGTCTTCCATTACTTAATAGGCATCATGGATGTTTGGTTTGAAGCTTTCTAAAAATAAATGCACAGTTTAATTCAATAATAATTTTATAACCTGAAGTAATATCGTGTATTCGTGTAGTTGTTAATTTGTGTGTTCCCGCCAAAAACGACACCTTATAATTTTAACAAACTAACATAAACTACACGAATTTTTTCAAGTTATGCAAGTAGGTAGGTGTTATTGAAAAATATTTTATCTTTATTTTTAGTAATCCTCAAACCAGATTTTGAATTTATATTCTAATTTGGCCATATTTCTCATACTATTTTTCCTATTTCACGTTCACAAAGTCAATAAAAATAAAAATAAATAAGTACCTTTACTTTACTTTTGATTATTTGTGTTATTACTTCAATAAAAACTAATTGCAATAACTTTACGTAAGCAATGACAACTCCAAGTTTGACAGACTGACAATGCAGAAATTCCCCGAAAACAGTTGTACAAAATTCAATTTTGTAGCATTCATTTTGAGAAAAACAGATTTGTCTTTTAGTAGTAGTAGTAGTTAGTTTTTTTATTCATGGCTTTCGGCCTAGAATTTATACAAATTTTTTTACATCTTATTTCTATGGTAATTACATTATATAAGTTAACTAAAAAAAAAAAAACAAACTATATTGATTTGTCTTTTATAAAATACTATTAAAATTATTATTCACTTCACATATATGAAAGAAATCAGAAATGACACAGGCGTCAAGCAAATACTATTTCAGGGGAATCCACACCAGAGCAAGAGTTGGAGCTAGGTACGAAAATAAAATCAACAAAATTTTGTGAGAATCGTCAATAGACCCACTCATAGAGCTATGAAAATAAAAACAAACAGCGTGTACAATAAAAAATATTTATAATGGGTAAAAAGCATGACGATATATTTATTTATTTATTTTATTTTAAAATTTAAAAAGTTTATCGTATATTTATGGTTGAAAAACATTGTGATGGTATATTTTTTCTTTCACGGTCGAGTGGCACCCGGTGCGAGCCGCCCACTCTAGCTACGCCACTGCTTTTTTTCCTTATACTTTGTATAAGAAATTACAAACTGTTACACGATGACTTCTATAATCTACTTGCAAAGTGCAGAAACCAGTGATTTATACAAAAGCTATATACAAATTAGATAATTACCTGGAATAGTGATTAATCCATTTGAAGATGAGAGTGTAATAAATCAAAATTTACAAGAGTAGTATTGGATTTTTGGCAGCTGTGTGACAAATACATCAATCAGAAAAATTTTATTAGAAATCTCATAGAATATGTATCGCTCGCTTTATGCCTGGAACAAAACTTTATTATCCAACAATACAACCACCGCACCGCTATAAATGTTCAGATAATCCCATTTGAGCCATATATTAGCCATACATTAGCCACTATAAAAGTGGGGATATTGATGATGTTATTGTGCGAATGAAATAGAATAGATATGAATTACACAAAAGTTTATTTATATTCAGCAATATGACAATTCATTTCATAAATTAAAAACTTCAACAGATATTTGGCGCTACTTCACCATGTGCTCTAGCCTACGCTATTTAGAAATAATAATATTTGTATCGGCTTTTGAAATCATATGGGCTTAAAGCCTCTCGAATATCATTCTTTGGCGTATTTGAAAAAACAATCATAAACAGCCAAAAGTGACGGATAAGGTCACTTGAGCGCTATTAGATACTAGGGCTGTCAATATCCGTAAAAACTCAAATCCTGATATCCGGATAAGTACATATCCGGTATCCGGAAAAACCGGTAACCGGTTTATAAAACAGATAAACCGGTATCCGGTTTAAACCAGATAAACCGGTATTCGGAAAATTCAGGATAAACTAATATCCGGATAAACTGATATCCGGATAAATTGATATCCGGATAAACCCAGAAACTAATTTTGATTTAAATCAATGGTTTTAAAAAGAATCACTTTATTTGACGGTAATATATACTGTGCTTGAAAAATTAATTTGTTTTTTTTGCTTAAAATATTATTTAATTATTATTTTTGATTTAAATCAATAATAAAAAAAAACAAATCCTGATATTTTTAGCATGGCTAACTAGATTTTTGTGTATCCACTTTATCCAAATAGAAAAATCCGTATATTAAGATATCTATTTTATCTGGATACAAATCCGTACATTTGGTAATCCGGTTTGTCCGGATATTCGAAAAACCGGATATCCGGAAATCAGGATATTGGAAATCCGGATTACCAGATAAAAATCAGGATATTCGGATATCCGGTTTATCCGGATAGAAAAAAAGAAGATTTTTTTACAAATAAAAATCCGGATATCCGGATTTTGTTGACAACCCTATTAGATACTGCCTAGACACGCTCAGCCACTGAGGTGACCCTACACTAATTTATCGGAGATGTCAGCTAGTTGTATACTTTGTTACGTTTAGCCGACTACTTCATTCGCCTGGGAGCTCGGCAAACCTTCAAACCCCCAGGTCGAGCAGTCATCAGAAACATCATTGGAAGTCACTTGTTGCGGGCCTCTGGCCTTTACATTTTCCTGTTAAGAGTTGTGACTTAACTTAAGCGCGATTGCACCTGAAAGTCAAAAAAAGTCGTTAAAAAAACGCACATTTAAATGAGTAAAGTTGATGTGATCGGTTGCGTTACCATTTTTTGGAAAAGTATAACTTGGAAATTGGTTTAGTTTACGTATCAGATATTAAATCTGGATAATTTGAGTTTCGCAACTTGCTACGAAGTTTAACTTCATCGGAGTTTTCCGGATTAAGTCGATCCACATAAAATTTTACTACTTTATTAACATAAAGCCGCTCAACACCTCAAGTGGTTTATTATCTACTAACCACTGGATTGCTTAATTTATGGGATATTGGTTACCTATATTGGGTTTGGTACTGAACCGAGTTCAGCTGAGTATTGTCGACGAAGACGATCCACATCGTGCGTAAATCTTGCACTGAGTCCACATCGGGAGAATCAGCTGGGAGACTTGCACAAAATTCCATACCGCCGCCACTGGAGTTGCCGAGCCAGACAGAGGGCAGCGTCAGCCAGCCGCGCGCGCCATTCAAGCCATCTCAAGCTAAGCATACCATCTCTCTCTTTGTAATTACGCTCCCATCTCTCATGCTGAAACGAGGTTATGTTTATGTTTAGATATAGGTCATATGTTCGTTGATGTTATTATCCAATATTATATATGCATAATAGTTCAATACTTACCGTGTTAAGTTGATCACCGGCGTTTTGGTCTTAAGTTACACTGTCGTGGACAGTCTCGCGTCGGGTGTTGTGTCCAGCGTGGTTATCGCGAATCGCTTGATCATTCATACAACGTGTGCAAACAACGTAAAGGTACCTCTACGGAACACTGCGATATTACACCACAGCTCAGTCTAGACAATTGTTGTCACGGAGATTCTCGTCACTACGTCCGCGATCACCACTCCCCTCGCGTTTGTATTCAGTCATTGCCATTCGACTGAGAATCTACACTGGGGATAATACTACTTGGTACGTGTATTGTTATTATTCTACGCGGGAGAGCTTCACTCTACCTTAAATAAACTGTATTTCGTGATCGTCAATAAATGTTAGTTAGTTCATTAGCTCTTGGTCTACTCTTTACGAAACCACCCTCACTCGTAGGTATATTGCCCGACCTTAGGTTGGACTGGCCCAAAAGGCCAATTGGCGCTCAGGCATTCGAGAACCGTAGGAACATATCCTTGGTACAAGTTGGTATGGGAACCCCCTCCTATCTCCACTGCATAGATGGCCGGAGTCCAACCGTATCTAACGGGACTTTTGAAACTAGGTGGTAGCAACTTGGCACATAAACTACATTACACTACTGCCAAATTAATTATTGATCACTGTAAAATTTTGTGCTAATTATGACCTTATCATTTACAAACTTTATTAATTTTGTGCCCGACTATTGATCATGAAAACAATGATGGTTTTATCAGAAATGCTTCCTAGATTTACACTTAGCAAATAAACTTAAATAAACCACTGCCAAATTAACTGTTAATCACCATATAATTTTTGCTAATTATGAGCAATCATCGCGAAAATAGTAAAATCGTACTGTAGGGACCCTAAAACGTGCTTATTCATTGAAAACTCACTACCCAATTTTTTGACTAAAAACAATACCTCCCTTACCCAGAGGTAGGTCTGAACTTCTTAAACAACTGCCTAAATACAGAAACTGTTTAAGTACATTAATGCTAATTCACAAAAAAAGAGATGAATAGAACCCCTGCAATTATAGAGGATTGGCCATGTTAAATAATATCTTAAAACTACTAACAAGTCTAATATTAAAACGTCTAGAAACTTGGGCCGAAAGTTTCGACGTCATTCCAGAAGCTCAATGTGGTTTTAGAAAACGAAGGGCCTTTTGAGATAACATATTTACCCTGACTTTAATTATACAATCACGCCTTATCGAGAAACACAACACATATGCTATCTTCATAGATTTTAAAGAAGCCTTTGACTCTATCAATCACGCTAAACTCTGGAATAAAATATTTAGTTTTGGGGTTAGATAACTAGACTTCTTAAAAACATATATGGAAAAGCAAAAATTATACTGAATATTGATCGACAAAAATCTGAGACTATAAATGTAAGCTTATTCATCGCGGACATCGAATCCTACTTCAAGAACGAAGGTCTGAAAGGCCTGTACATCAACCAATCGATAGATATACTAATGCTATTATATGCAGTGCCTTGGTCATACTCTATAATTCCACCCAAGACGTACATAAAATACTCCAATGTCTGGAAAAATATTGCAACAACAACGACCTTTCTATTAATCACCAAAAGACAAAAGTTATGCAGTTCTACAGAGGAAGACCACAACGCATAAACACAACTTTTCACTGTGTATATCTAGGTGTTCTCTTCACCAGTTCAGGCCTTTTCAAGCAAGCCAAGGACTACTATATTTTATGCAGCTGAAAGTGCAATATCTAGGTTTTGGAAATGTTTATTTTGAACCTTACGTCGGTACAATACGAGTCTAATGCATTTATTTTTTTTTTTGTAAGTCTATTGGAGAGTTTCATTATGAAAAAAATACTCGTATTGTAAACTTACAGTGTTACAAGCATGTTTAACGAATGGTATATCATTAAACAATTTACGTGAAAAACTGGCAACTAGGTTGGGTTTCATTCCATAAGAATAACATTGCCTATGTCTGCCGTACTGTAAAAAATTTTGATTTTGAGTATTTATTTTGTGAATTTTAATGCACGGTTTATACTTAAATTTATTTTACAAGTATAGTTATATAAAATGTCTATGATAATATCATGAGACCTTGTTAATGGAGGGTTATGATTTTGACGTCACAGGCAAGAAAGAGAAAGATGATTTAAAAGTTGAGATGGAAGTTCATAACACAAACATTCATGTTTTGACGTTTGAAATGGTGTTTTAACAAGGTTATGTTTTTATTTTTGAAGTTTATTATTTAAGTAACTTAATAAATTTAACACTTGCCATATATTCTTTATAGTAATAAAGGGAGTTACTATGCACAAACCACACACAAACTTTATTTTTCATATTTAGCATCATTTTAAAAACTGTCATTTTGACAGCGTTTTGTTTGTGTTTCGCCCATGTGAATTTCATCGTAGTTCAATGAAAACTTCATTAGATGGCAGCACGAAAATTTGCTTCTGTATAACCCTCCATTAACTTGTAGGAAATGCACGCATCTGTGTAAAATTCAATGAGTACTATCCAATTTCCAATCCTTCGAAACTTGCCTTATGTCTATTTGTTCATTTGATTCGAGTTTATCGGGCCTGAGTTCTGCGGGCTTAGGGTTTGTTTATAAAAAGTTCGAGTGAAACGAGCTAACCTAAAAAAGAATTTTGGTTCGTATCTCTGCTAATTTTAGATCATTGCACTATTTAAGAAATGAGCATTAGCAAAGTTTCGAAGGAATGCAAATAGCACTCATTAAATTTCAGGCACCCTCACACCCTCCCTTCAGATTTAAGTATCACAATGATCCGTCTTAAGCTGTTTGCTCCGATTCTAACTTTAACAGTTGTTTTTCAATGTAATAAAATATTAATAGTATTTTTGTCTGATATAATATTACTTATAGATAAACTACATAATATGCACATAAATTATAGTCCTTTGTATAAATTTCAATAATCGCGCCGTTTAGATATGAAACACTCCAAACTCATTCGAGCGCCTTCATTGCTCATTGCGCACACTATTTTCTGTTGCAGACATAGGGGCATTATCGGTTGTGCTCTTAATCTAGTGACTCGCGACTCTAGATGTGGAGAACTATGAGTTTTTTTGTTTTAGCTATGCTTTGGTTTATCTGCTTATTTTTGTTATTTGTTCCTTTAATACAATAAAGAATAAAGGTTTTTATACTCATTACATAGAATGCAAATATTTGAAAATAAAATAATATAGCAACTTACTGCATGAAAATTGATTAAACAATCTGCAGACACTGTATATAACTCCACAATATTGCACGTCGCGCATTTAATATTTAATAGACGGTAAAGATTGCTATCTGCTTTTAAAATTTGTTTTTTTTAAACTGTTTCTAAGGACAATTATATGTTACTATGCCCAGTTGCACCGCACTCGCTTAACTATTTAAGCAACGCTTTGCGCTAAGTGTAGCTTTAAATTGTTGCACCGCTCACTAAACGGAGAATAAATGTGTTAAGGATGGTTTAAAGTTAAGCCTCAGAATTTGACGGTTTATCTGTCACTTAAGGAGAGTGATCAAATATAATTTGCTCAAGAGCAGCTATAAAATGGAATTATTTGATGACGATGACGATTTGGATGCCCTGGATTTAATTGTATATGGAATTCCGAGAAGAATTAACAACAGAGCGGACCATTTTCATAACCTAAGTGATTTGGAATTTTTTCAAAGATTTCGGTTAACCAAATATAGTGTATTAGATCTTCTTATATTAATAGAAGACAATTTAGAATTTTTATATGACATGTAAGTATAATGTCTTCTATATTATTGATAGTTTCATGTAAATGTATAATCAGAATTCAGAAAATTATGTGTATTGAATTTCAGTAATAATTGCATTTCACCAATGAACCAACTGTTAATATGTCTCCGTGTATTTGCTACTGGTGGACATTTGATGAGTATAGGAGATTTTGGAGGTTGCCCCAAGTCCACAGTGTCCAGAATAGTGGTTCGTGTTGCTACAGCTATAGCGCGACTGGCACCGAGATTTATAAAATTTCCGAGCACCCAAGAACTCATAACTCAAACTCAAAATGACTTTTTCGACATTGCTGCGTTTCCACGAGTTGCTGGTGTGATAGATTGTACTCATATAAAAATACAATCGCCTGGTTGGTACTTGCATTTATGTGTACTGAAGGGTACCATTATTTATCTTTTTTTTTAGGTGGTGAAGACGCAGAAATATTCCGAAATCGAAAATCTTATTTTTCAGTTAATGTCCAGGCAATATGTAATGCTAAATATGAGTTTACTAATATTGTTGCTCGATGGCCCGGTTCTGCCCACGATGCTACTATTTTTAATAATAGTATTATTCGTGCGCAATTTGAAAATAATGTTTTCCCACAATCAATATTATTAGGTAGGTTTATACCTATATTGACAATAAAATGTTAATGATTCTAAAGTAAAATTTTCAGGTGACAGTGGTTATCCGTGCAAAACATATTTATTGACACCTGTATTAAATCCGAACATTGAAGCGCAAAGGTTATATAATGAAGCACACATTCGGACACGAGTAAGAATTGAAAACATTTTTGGCATTTGGAAACGTCGGTTTCCTATTCTTGCATACGGTTGTAGACTGAAATTAGATACTGTTATGGCAGTTATAGTAGCAACTGCAGTTCTACATAATATTGCTCGTATAAACAGAGAAGCTGAACCTCCCTTAGACCAAGGAATTAATGAACATCGACTCCAGCAATTAATTGCAGATGGACATATTCCTGAAATTCCTCAAAACAACAATCATCAAGAAGATGGATTCAACATTCGTAACGTTTTTATAAATAATTTTTTTGGAAGGATAAATTAATGTTAAATTATGATTTATGTTATATTTTTATTTAAACAGAAACAGTATTTTTATTACAAAAAAAAAAATAAATAACATTCAGTCTTATACATTATAATATTTATTTCTAATACAAACAAAATATGTAAATCATTACTATAAAAATTAAATCTATTTCAAATAGTATGTATTATTAAAGATCTTCTAATTTTTTAAGTTGTTGTTCTTTTATTTGCAACTCCAAAGTCAAAAGTTGTTTCCTGAAATTCAATTCTTGCGTTTCACGTTGTAGTAATATTTTTTTAATTTCAATATCTAATTCAAGAGAATGTTGTCGTAGTTCAGATTCTCTTTCGTTACATATTTTTTTCTGTTTACTCTCATCTTGTATTAATTTCTTTTGAAGTTCGGCTACTTCTAATTTTATGGTAGCAAGATCTGAATATTGTTTTGAAAGATCGGCGCTACAAGCTGATGTTGGCGCTGTAGGTCTTCTTCTTTTTGTCCAGCCTTTTTCAATTTTCTTATCTTTTAAAGGACGAGATAAAGGTGTTTGTAAATTAGCAGGTTTGTAAGAATCCCAAGTGAGTACAGGTAAATCTGGTAGCTCGTGCAATTCCATGACAAGGTTCTGAAATAGAAAACTTTTTATTTCATTTTGCACATACCTATTATATACTTACGTTTTCCGTTTGTTGATCAGATGTATTTTGAGCATTGACTTCTGATTCATCCGGATTATTCGAAACTTGATTATTTTCTATCAAATCATCCTGGATATTGGTATTTGATTCTCTTGTAATATTGGATATAGCTCTGTCGCAATCATACATATTCTGTAAGCCGTACACTGTTTTCTTATTTAATATGGACATCGTAAAATCAAACGTGGGATCATTTAATTTAGTTTCTTTACTGCCGCCTCCAGTTATGATTGTCTGAATCCGGTCTTCAGCTGCTTGTTTCCTAGTTTTCTTCTTCAAATTTTCGTAGTATTTCTTTAATGATTCTACACTTCTATACACATTGTTTGGTGCTCGTGAATTATATTTGTTTTCAATGTTTTTCCATGCTTTTTCTTTTTCGTTATTACTAACCATATCAGTTTTTTTGCATTCAATTACATCTTTATTTATATTTACTAAATTTAAGAGCAATAATTTTTCTTCAGTTGTATAATTTACACTTCGGACTCTTTTTGATTCTTGGGCCATATTAAAATATCTCTAATTAGTTCTTGACTTCAAAACTTGGTCATTGACTTCAACCATACCATAACATAACCAAACTTAATGTCAGCTGTCATTGAAATATTAGTAAAGTTAACCTTACAAACATAAAAGTTACTAGATACTCTTCTTATTCTTCACAATCTTGTCCCTTAGTGTACACTTAGCTAAACCACACTTAAAAAAGCATGGTGCAACAAACAGTAAAATTTAAACTACTCTTATCGTAAACTGAGTTTACATAAGTAACACTTTAAGGATTGGCGGTGCAACTGGGCATTAGACATTAGTTTTGCAATATCAGTGTGTTTATACAAAACGGGGAACTTAAATTTATAATCGCCATCTTGTGATCTTTTTGCTGTCAAGATTTAAGAGGCAATAATTTAATAAAAAGCTTTTAGGATATGGGCCCTCTTGGTTTGTTTGCCCGTGTCCATCGCATCTCCTGCACCCCCGATTTCTACACCTTTATCACTGTTTATTAAATTTAATTAATTGAGCGTCGTTTGCCTGCGAAACCAATCACTTTCAATGCGATTTTGTAGGTAACAAATCCACAGATGATCACTCACTGAATTCAAATAACAAATATAGAACTAAAGAAAACGAATACATGCTTTCGAAAAAATACATGAAATAAATGTTTAGAACAGTGTGAATCAAGACTGGAAGATTGTTTTTGCATTTTTTCCTTATACTTTTCCTCAATTTCCAGATAAAGTTTAGTACATATCATATGAATAAATAACTCTATTTCAGTTTGTTGTTAGTGATATGGAAGGTGGGTAGTGAGCAAACCGACTTTTTAATAAAATTTTTTATTATTATTCTTTGTACGATCGATTTCGACTTTATTAAGTCATCATCAGGTACAGCTGAAAATAAAGATACAGTGTACAATATATTGTAGTTATTGTAATACATATGTGTATATATATAGAAAGATTAAATTTATATGAGTTTATATAATGTTAACAAAAAGGTTAAGTTAATGAAGTTAAGTTTAGAAAGAAATTTTTTAAAAATTAAATTTTTTACATTTAAGAAAAAAACATGTTGTAAACAATATAGTAAGGTTATGTTGTTATCGATTGTAGTAAGCAATCACATCAATCACAAATACAATATTGGTTGAATGGAAGTGTAAATAAGCAGTTAAAAAGATTACTCACTGTCATTGATTAATCAGTTGATACATTTGTAAAATTGGATAAAAATAACACACTTATAAAATCAGACATGAAATTGTTTTGGTAAGCAACAGGTTGTAGATGGCGTGTAGGTTTGTAGGTGATTATGTTTTAAAAGGCGGTAAATTTTTGAAAATATGTGATTCAGGGAAGTTAATTTGATCATTTACTAAGTTTTCATTATTTTTTAAATGTTTATTTTTCTAGGAGTATTAATTTATGATAATTGGTTTCTGTGTGTAGAAGTGTTGTGTTTTCTAAATTTGCAGTGTGATTATTGTTTATTAAGTGAGTGCCAAATGCAGAGTAAGGGTTGTTTCTGATGTGTTCTTTAAATCGTGTTTTAATATTTCGTGATGTAACTCCAATGTATTTGCTATCGCAATTATTACAGTGTAATTTATAGATACCACTTTTTTCTAATTTGTTTATGTTTGGTTTGCTATTATTTAGAATATTGTTTATTGTAGGTTGTGATTTTGATGTGAGATTAATGTTGTATTTATTTGTAATATGTTGTAAGTTACTGTGGATATTATGATAGTAAGGGATTGATATGAATTGTTGTTTATGTTTTACATGTTTATATATTTTTGTATTTACTATTTGTTTTTGTTTTATATTTTTATAACAGTTTTCTATATATCTGATAGAATAATTATTATTTATACCAATATTTAGAATAGTGTTGTATTCTTTGTTGAAATTATTTTCTGATAATGGGGTGTTGAGGAGTCTATGGAACATGAAGTTGAATGCGGCTTGTTTTATTTTGGGATTATGGTATGAATTTTGTGGAATGATTATATCTGTGGAGGTTTCTTTTCTGTAGATGTTATATTCTATGTCATTATTGTTGTTATTTGTTAAAGTGAGGTCTAAGAAGTTAATACTGTTCTCTTTTTCTATTTCAATAGTGAATTTAATTTTTGAAAGGGTGTTAATTTTGTCGTGGAAAGTTTGTAAATCTTGTAAGTTACCTGTCCAGAATATTAGGATGTCATCGACGTAGCGTTTCCAGAAGATGATATTTTTACTTAGTGGTTCTTCCATTATTTTGTTTTCTAAATTATCTATAAAGATATTTGCTAGGAGGCCACTGATGGGACTTCCCATTGGTAGACCGTCTTCTAATTTGTATGTTTTTTGTTGAAATTGAAAGAAATTTTGTTCTGTTGTAATTTTAAAAAGGTTTAAAATGTTTTGTAAATCTATTTGTTCAAGATTATATTTGTCTATGAAATTATTATTAGAATTTAGTAAATTTTTTAGGAGATCTAGTGTTTCTGTAATTGGAATGTTAGTGTATAAGTTTGTGATGTCGAATGAGATCATAATAAATTCCTGTTGGTTTTTATTTAGGGTTTTATTTATTTCTGTAATAAGTTCATTAGAATTTTTAATGGAATGTTTTGATTTATATTGAAGATTATTTATGATAATTTCGTTTAGTGATTTGGCTAGTAAATGTGCAGGTGAAGAGGTGGATGAGGTTATTGGTCTGATGGATTTATCTGGTTTGTGTAGTTTTATTAAGCTGTATAATGTAGGGGTTGTTGGGTTTTTTTATAGAATATTGTATGTATGAATGTTAAATTTATTAAGAGTGTAGTTGCTAGTATTAATTATTTTTCTTAATTTTGTATTGTATGTGTTGAGTGGATTAGTTTTTAATATTTTTATATTATTTTCATTAAAGAATTTAATAGTTTTTTCTATGTATAAGTGTGTATCTAAAATTACTAGTCCTGCATTTTTATCTGCTTTACTTACTGTTAAGTTGTTATTTGTAATTTTTTCCTGTATTATTTTTAAATTTGATATTATATTTGTGTGATTGTTGATTGATTTATGATTGTTGTGATTACTTACGTTATCTTTGTGAATTCGTTGTAATTTAATATTGTCAAGTAAATGTTTGGCGTTTGGTACATCATACAATTCTTTTCCTAACTGAATTTCAGGATATTTTTGTTGAAGTTTTAAATGTTTTTTGAATAAATCTCGAAGACATACAGTTGTTACATAATATTCGGTATCACTTATCTTGAAAACACAAAGTGTTGAGTATTTATTCTCTGAGATGGGCTCATGTATAACTTTTGGTTGCATTTCGGTAATATATGCATTTAATTTATTTTCATTGTTTTTATACTCGGCAAGAAAATGATTAACGTAGTATTCATTAATTATTTTTGATACTTTCAAAGCAAAGTGTATGGAAACCCAAGATGCTACGTGAACAATGACGTCTGGATGAATGTATGTTCCTCTAATAACTGTATCTTCACCGCCAGTAGTTGTATAAATTGCATAATTTTCATGGCTTGGATTTCCAAGCGATGCGTATGCAACCCGCAATTCTTTATTTACCTCAAATAATAATTCTTGAGAACGTTTATTTGCCATCCAATTGTAGAAGTGTTTTCCCCCATTTTGACAGAGTTTTGTTGCATTAATATAACCGTTTCTAAAGTCATTACTTTTTATCATAATAACTACAACATCACCGTAAAAGGCTTTATGATACTCTTCATTTACTGTTTTTATAATTAATTCATAACAAATTGATGTAATATCACTTTTTACAATTTTTGCAGGTTCTGCTTCTTCGAATACAATTTGACGTTTCATGATGTTTTCAGCTTGACAATTAAAGAGCAACTAAAGTTTTCAACAAAGGACATATTTATTTAAACAATTTGAGACTTATTTATCCATGAATTATGTTGTGAATCAAATCCAAGCCATTTCACATAAACTTTAGATCCTTTTGCTTTTATAACTTTCTCTACAAGATATACATCAGGGTACTTAGTTTTTTTGAAGTTCATGTTCATAAAAGCCATCCTTAATGGGGTTGTTTTGAAAATCTTCAAGCAGGTAAGTGACTGGGTTTGTAAATTGCACTTTTGTAATTGTAAAAATTTCAGTACTCCAGTTTGGTGTATAACCCTTTGCAAATTCACCTTTTATTTTACTAATACGTACATGATCACCAACTTTAAATTTTGCAGGTCCAGCAATTTTTATATTACTATATACTGTACTTAATAATTTTGCTTCGTTTTCAAACGTCACATCAATTGGTTTCATTTTAATTGTTTTATGTTGTGTATTGTTATAATTTGTAACTAATTTTTGTAAAATATCAATCCATTTGTATGAGCCACGTAAACTAAATTCTTTAAACATTATAGATTTTAGTGTGCGATTAAACCGTTCAACTACACTTGCTTTTAAATTACTATAAGTAGAATAATGATTTATATTATATTTTTTCATTAAATTATAAAATTGTATATTGTAAAATTCTTTTCCGTGATCTGATTGTAAATTAACTGGAATACGTCCCTGTTTAAAAACTTTTATCATAGCTTCTAAACGTCATGAGCTGATTTATTTTTTACAGGCTCGGCAAAAGCAAACTTGGAGAAAACATCAATTACGGTTAGTAAATATTTAAATCCTTTGTTTATTGAAGCGTATGGAATCATTTCAACTAAATCAATTTGCCATAAGTCATCAATTACTTTTGTTATCACTTTACGTTTTGGGGAATTGCGCCTTGCCGGTTTGTGAAGTTCCTGAACTACTTGGTGCTTGCTCATTTTTTTTCTCAATTAAGAATAAATCGTTCTCGTTTGGTTTTATATTATTAATTTGTTCTATATTTTTAATTCTACGTGATAATTTTTGAATGTAATAATCAACATAGTATTTAACAACAGCACTATTATCTTCGGTAGGTTTATGTAAATTTCGTATTTCTTTTCCTTTAGCATCATAAATTTTATTTTTTAATGACAGAGTTGTTTCGCTTATTTCTTTTCCCAACCCAAAAATTCTGTCATCAATATATTTTTTTGTAGCAGCTTCATCGTCAAGTATAGGTTGTGATAAATTTATTAAACGATGATTTTCCAAGTCATATTGTCCGTATGCATTTAAATATAAATTTTTAGATGTGCGCGAACGTTTTATTATGCGACCAAATTTGTCAATCGACATTTTACAACTAGATGAAAATAGCTATGTATTAAACTATTATGTTTGCCTCTCGTAATTCTTCCACAATAGACATAATTTCATTATTATGACCCGTATGACCAGCTGATTTCGAAGCTAATAGTAAACGTAATCTATCCATTAGTTCGTTTGGGTTGTCCCAATAAACATACTCACGTTTAAAATTTGTGTAATTCATTAAACCAAAACCTATTGATTGAGATTTACTTGTATATGGTGCACCTCCTGTTGTTATGTATGGTTTTATTATGTGTAAATATTTATAATTTTGCGAACCTTTTATTGCACCATTAGAATCATAATTTCTACGATGAACATTTGTTTTTAATGCAATATCAAAGTAATTGTTTTCATCTTCTTTTTCGTAAGAAAGTGGTCTTTTTTTAAAAAGTAATTCATACAAACCATACGTTCCTTTATACCATTTACCACCGACTTTAATGTCATTGTGTTCTATTTCAATTGGTGAATTACCAATCATGAAACGATCATGTTGATATCGAACTCCATACACGGTATCAGAATCTTTAGCAGTTGCAAAGTGAAATAAATATGAACCAGCTATATTACCAAATTGTTGTTCTAATTGTTCTAATTCATTTTCAGGATCTTCAATTGTAAGTTCAGTTTCTTCAGGCTCTGATTCAAAAACCTCCTCATCTTCCAAGAAAGATACTTCAGGTTTTGTTTTATTTAAATATTCATCTTCTAAGAAAGAATCTTCTGTTTTTGTTTTATCTAAATTTACATTCGGTTTTCTATAGTACTTTACAGGGAATTCATTTTTTTGTTTTTCTAATAGTTTTGCTCTAGGAGAATTTAATGTGTCACTATATTTTTTTAGCTTTTTTAGTATCACTGCGTCACTTGGTTTTATTTGTTTGACAATCTCTTTTAAAGGTTCGGTTACGGGTTTAAACGTTTCTTGCAACAATTCTTCAGTTGCTACTTTACCACGTTTTAAAGCCTTATATTTTTTACGTATTGTATTGCTAACTTCTATAATGTCTTTTAACGTTTTTCCCCCTTAGTCATTATGTTAACGTAATAGACACTCATTCTCATAATAAATATTTATTTACTGTTTCAAGCTTATAAATACAATTACAATTACAATAATTATTGTTATTAAAGGTGTAATTATATCACATAAAATTCTTAATCCATCCATTTAAAAAAATTGTCGAAGCCACAACGGTAACGCCCCTCGTGACTATCTTTGTCAATTACAACAAATCCGTACTTATCTTTCCAACAATGTGCACACAATTTTTTAAACGTTTCAAATGAGATGTCTGTATTAACATGATCATTATATATATATATATATATATATATATATATATATATATATATATATATATATATATATATATATATATATATATATATATGTTTTAAATTCATTTCATCTTGTTTAAATAATATTATTAAATTCGCATTGTCTCGAAATAAATGCTTTGGAATTTTTGCATACGATTGAGATAAATAGAATGAGTCAATTTTATTATGACGACCCATACTAAAATATTCTCGCATACAGTCTTGTTTGTCGCACACTACATCGTCAAATATAAACACTGAATTTAGTTTTGCATCTTTTGGTTTAACTATATCAATATTTTCATTGTACGGAAAATAACCCATACCTTTTACACGTTGCAAACAATTTTCTAAAAATTTATATTTAGGCTGATGCAGAGATTTGGAATAAACATATACATTTGCATATTTTAACCCATTTTCATGCATTAGTAAACCTAAAATAACGTTTGTTTTTCCACAGTTTGATGGACCGCATACAATACAACGAATAGTATTTGGTAAAAGGGGGCTGTGTCTAACTAATTTTTTATTTTGTTTAATATCAAAATTTTTTACGTCTAACTTTTGTTTTTGTTTAATAAACTTCATTTTAATTACTGAAAAGATATAAATAATGACTGCGTATTTATATATTTATTAGTCGCATACATGTTGTTATACGGGCAGGGATTGCTAAATAAAACAATAAATTCTCTCCCGGTTGAACTACACATCCCCGGATATCAGTATTGTGGACCTGGAACAAAACTTAGTGAAAGATTGGCAAGAAGAGACACAGGTATCAATCCGCTGGACGAGGCTTGTAAAGAACATGATATATCGTATTCCAAACATAACAATTTAAAAGATAGACATCAAGCAGACTACATATTACAAGAAAAAGCTTGGCAACGAGTTCGTGCAAAAGACGCGTCGTTCGGGGAAAAAACAGCGGCTTGGGCTGTAAGTAACGCAATGAAAGCAAAACGAAAATTTGGTATGGGGTCGTTTAATGGAGCCATTAAAGATGCGCGTATAGCATTAAAAAAGTCTAAAGTTAAAGATCCTAAAAAAGCTATTAAAATTGCTCTGAAAGCAGCAAAAATGAAATATAAAAAACCTAAACTAACATCCCGTATAATACCAGTTCCAAAGACTGGTGGTATTCTGCCATTTTTAATACCACTATTTGCTGGTTTATCTGCAACTGGAGCTCTTGCTGGAGGTGCGGCTGGTATTGCTAAAGCGGTAAATAGTGCATCAGCTGCGAAAAAAAAAATTAGTCGAAGCTGAAAGACATAATCGACAAATGGAAGCCATTGCATTAGGAAAACAGGGTAGTGTACTATATCTGCGACCATATAAGAAAGGATTAGGGCTTTTTTTTTAACATCAAAAAACTGCCAAAAAGGGCGTTAAACGATTTTGAGATAAAAAATTGCAAAAAATATTCCATACTTTCGAGGAGTCTACATGCGTAACGCCCTACCAAAAAAACCAAAAATAAATGAATGTGCAATTATAAACTTAGATGATAGAGATGGACCGGGAAGCCATTGGGTAGCGTTTGTAAAACGAGATCGAGAAGTAATATATTTTGATAGTTTTGGAAACTTACCACTACCGCAAGAACTTGTAAAATATTTTGGCCCCAATGTAAATCTCCAATATAATTATAAACAATATCAAAAATATAACACATATAATTGTGGTCATTTTATGTATAAACTTTCTTATAAATACTATAAAATAAATAAAAATATTATCACTTACAAATATGTTTTTGACTATAACACTTACTGGTAATACGTCTGAGATAAGTACAGATTTTTTTTCCGCCAATTTAGTTGTATGATGATTATTGTATTGGTCTAGTAGATTTTGAAACGTATCACTCGATACCAAACATTGACGTTCATAATAACAAATTTTATTATAATAAAAATAAAAAAATTGAAATCCCCATTGGGTCTTATGAAATTGATGATATAAATAATTATATATGTGTAAAAGTGGGTGATCCAAATGCACAATTTGTTTCAATAAGTAACGAAATTAAAAGAGAATCACGTGGACAAAAACAAAACTTTTTCACTTTACGCCCTAATAATAATACATTAAAATGTGAAATGAAAAGATTTTACACCTAATGATTGCATTGGACCATTATTAGGTTTTTCAAAAAAAGTCTTAAAACCTATTGAACTACACGAATCGGACTTGCCGGTAAATATAACAAAAGTAAATTCTATATTAATTGAATGTAATATTGTGAATGGTGCATATAAGAACAATAAAATTATGCATACTGTATACAGTTTTCATCCGTCGTGCGCTCCTGGCTTTAAAATATCCGAAGAACCAACAAATATTATTTATTTACCAGTCAACACTCGAACAATAAATAACATTACGCTAAGTCTTATAGATCAAGGCTAGTGATGGAAAATTCTCGAGAATTTTCTTTAAGGAAATATTCTTCGAGAATATTCTCGAATATTCTTGAAATGGTTTTAAAAATTGAGAATTATTAATATATACATTTAAATGTAAGTATACATTCAGTTTTTCCGCCAGTTTAATGCTTTCTTGGATATTTCTCATTTAATAAATTACGAGCCTTTACCATTGCCGTGGCTCCATCAGTAACTATCGCTTGAAATCTTTCACATCCCAGTTCTTTCAACACTTCTTCCATTTTTGCTGCCATATATTCTCCCGTGTCTATCGGCTGCAATTGCCATTGCTTTATAAAGTATTGGCTTTGGTGCTGTAATAATAAAATGTATGATTGATCCGTTTCTATTATTACTCCAGCCATCACATTGCAGAGCCAATGATGTTGCAGTTTTTATTATATCAGAAACTGATTCTTTGACATTTTCAAATTCAACATCTAACATCTTGTTAGATAACATGTAGCGTGAAGGTAAATAGAAAGATGGTCTCAATTGTTTAAAAAAAAAAATTCCAATGCGGATTCTCACTAACTGCAAGCGGAGTATTTGATGCATACACTGCTCCAGCGAAAGGTAACTACCTCTAATGAACTTTGATCAGTTTTTGATATAACGTGAACAAAATTGTCTAAAGTTGATTTCGAAGTTAAGGTAATAGTGCTAGTACTTGTACCTATAAATTTACATTTATTTGTAGTAATATCAAAATATAAAAATTTAAAAAACACTTACCAGTGTCAATGTCCAAAGAAGTGCCTTTAGTGTTAGTGTTTTCATTAGCATGCTTTTTATTAAATTTTTCCTTTATGATATCGGGACATTTGACGCATTTTTTAAATGCTCTACCAATCCCTAGATGTGAATATTGGCGGAGAATATTCCTGAGATTATTCTTAAGAATATTCCCGGAAGAATTTTTATAAAGAATATTCTTGAGAATATTCTCGATCTGAAGAATATTCTTTGGAGAATATTCTCGACTCACATCACTAATCAAGACGGTGATTTAGTTAATTTTCGAGGAGAGCTAATTACAGTAAAATTACATTTGAAAAAAATATAATATGGGAATTGTATATAAAAGAGTTTTAAATACACATAATAAACGCATTCGTCGTCAAACTTCAAAGTGGTTAACACGTGAAAATATACACTTTTTAATACAGCAGGGGTTCAAAATAAAAAATGAGCAATATTCTGCAAATTAATTCAGCCATTGAGTACGATAATTCTATTTCACGAAAAGAATTACATACGTATCAACCATATATTGATACAACTATTAATAATAGTGACGAAATCCGTATACAAATTCAACAACAAGATATATACACAAATCCCAGTGAAAGTTACTTGTATATTGAGGGACAACTCAAAAAACCTGATGGTACCGACCCTCCAGCAGATACAAAAATAACAAACAATGGTTTTGCAAGTTTATTTGAAGAAATAAGATATGCTCTAAATGGTATCGACATTGAAAAAAATAAATTAGTTGGAATATGTAGTACTATGAAAGGATGTGTTTTGTTTTAGTATAGTATAGTTTTGTGTATAGTGCAGAATATCAAGCGCAGGAAAATGCTGGTTGGGGACTAAAGTCTAATAAAATAGATTCACATGGAAATTTTAACGTTTGCATTCCTCTACGAACTTTACTCGGATTTGCTGAAGACCAAAATAAAATTATTATAAATATTAAACAAGAACTTATTTTAATACGTGCTCGTAATGATTTAAATGTTTACACGTCTTCTGCTGAATTAAAATTATCTTTAAATAAAATCAAATGGTGTGTTCCACATATTTTTATTGATGATAAGCAACGATTAAAATTGTTAAAAGTTTTGGAAAATAATATTAATTTACCAATTGCATTTAGAAGCTGGGATTTATATGAATACCCATCTATACCTCAGTCAAGAAAAATTGTGTGGCCTATTAAAACTTCAAATGCTCTTGAAAAACCGCGTTTTCTAATATTTGGATTACAAACTGATAAAAAAAAATAAATATGAAAAAGATGCAAGTCACTTTGATCATTGTAAATTAACAAATTTTAATTGTACTTAAATTCGGTTTGTTATCCGTATGAGAACTTAAATTTGGATTTTACAATTAATCAATATGCACTAGAATATCATATGTTTTGTCAATTACAAAATTCTTTTTATGGGCGAGAAACTACTCCGTTTTTGAATTTAGAAGAATTTAAAAACATTGCTCCGTTAATTGTAATTGACTGTAGTAACCAAAATGAGTCAATAAAATCTTTGTCGGTTGACGTCAGAGTTGAATTTGAATCCAGTGGAAATTTCCCGGCTAACACGGCTGCTTACTCTCTCATTATACACGATCGTATTGTTGAATATAACCCACTATCAGGGAGCATAGAAGCAATAGTTTAAATTTTGACTCCGAGCAAGATGGAACTCATTGTTGATATACAAGGCTTTCAAGCAACTAACTATATTATAGTACCTAAAGAAATTGCTGTACTGTTAAGAGATAGTTCTAAATTACAACATTTTCTTGTAAAACCTCCGTTCGCATGGGCTGATTTACCCCAACAAAATAAAAAAAAATTGCAATTTGGTTGTACCGCAATCATCATGGACTAAGATGGAGCGATGGACACATTGATTATGGAGACATGTGTGATATTTTACGAAAAATATTGCAAACAGCTAATAAAATATATGTGAAAGGTGCAAATAAAAAAGAATTTTTGAAGTGGTACAATTTAAACAACTGTGAAATAATAAATTTAAAGGAATTTAATGAGTGTAAATCTTTAAAAAATTGTTTATCTCTTCGCAGATGTTTTGAACATTGTGAACCATATGTATGTGCAATGAGCAATGTATACAAAATTAAAAATCTATTAGATGATAATAATGAAACTATGTATGATGATTTATAAATAAAAAAACAACTTTAAACATAATAAATGTTTTATTTTATTTTCAGATTATTAAGATTATGAAGAAAACTTCCTGAAGTATTTTATTTAAACGCAGAGAAAATACGTAAATATTGTACTATGTTTTTATTTTGACAACGCATATATTATTCATACAATTGAACATTTAAATATACAATGCAACTGAGATCATGGATCGTATTTAAAATACGTTAACACCTCCCCTCGATCTATGATTCATCCTGGCTCTTGTTTGTTTGACGAAGGCCACTCATTTCCACGCACTTCGAGTGCTTCGGTTTGGGAAGTCCCTTCGTTAGCATGTCCGCTGGCATGTCGCTAGTTGGGATGTGTCCAATTTTTAATAAATTATTGCTCAACGCCTCTCTAACAAAATGGTGGCGCATATCAATATGCTTGCTTCGAGAATGAAACGTTGCGTTCTGTGCTAACTTTAACGCTCCCATGTTGTCGTTGAGAACAGTAATTTCTGATAACTCTGGAAAACCCAATTCACAAAGGAACCTGCGCAGATAGATCGCTTCTTTAGTACATTCAGACAATCCCATATACTCAGCCTCGGTTGAAGATAGGGCAACTGTTGGCTGCTTTCTTGAATCCCAAGATATGGGGCTGCCACATAGCTTGAACAGAAATCCAGTGTACGATCGCCGATCTTCGGAGCATCCGCCCCAATCTGCATCAACAAATCCTTCAACTGGTTTTGAGTTCGCTCGATAAACGAGTCCCAAATTTCTTGTTCCTTTTAAGTATCGTAGTACTCGTTTAAGCAGCTGTCCAATGCTCTTTGCTAAAACAATTGTTAAATTGCCCCAGGTAACTGACAGCGAAACTAATATCCGGTCGCGTAGTAACTGCCAGGTAAGTTAGAGCACCGACAACTTCACGGTAAGGTAGTTTTAATTCTTCTTCGTCCGTGGGTTTGTCTTTTCTAGACAATTTTACACAGGGGTCAATTGGTGTTCCTACCGGATTGCAATCTTGCATTCCAAATCGCTTCAGTAAATCGTCGATGTATCCTCATTGATTCATAGTTACTTTTTTATTATTAACAGTAAATTCAACATTTAAACAATAATCAACTTCACCAAGATTCTTAACGTCGAAATTTCTAGACATCTCTTCACGTATCTTTTTGACGACATTGAAATCTCGAGAACCAATCAAAATGTCATCTACGTAAACTGTTATAATGGTAATGTCCTCCCCTTGACCGATGTAATACACACAGGAATCAGCCTCTGAACGGGTTGCTCCAAAACCCCTTAGCACTCCATCCAATTTTTCGTACCAATTACGTCCAGCTTGTCGAAGACCATAAAGTGATTTCTTTAAAAGACACACCTTATCTTTATCTAACAAATCTCGTATCATTTCATCGGCTTCACCTATCAGAGATTTATCTTTCCCATCTTTAACGATCTTCTTCAATATTTCTGCGAGTTGTTTAGGAGGTTCCATGAAAATTTCTTCTTTTAAATCTCCATTTAAATAAGCGGTCGTAATATCGAATTGATATATTTTCATACCAAGATGAGCAGCTAAAGACATTAACAATCGTATCGATCCAAGGCGGGCCACGGGTGCGAAAGTCTCGTTAAAATGCAGTCCAGGTCGTTGACTGAATCCTTGAGCAACCAATCGAGCCTTTCGCTTGTGAAGAGTTCCGTCCGATTTATATTTATTTCGCAATACAATTCGACTTCCTATGACGGCTTTGTTACAGGGTCGATTTACAAGTTTCCATGTTTTATTTTGTATGATGGATTTTATCTCTGATGCCATAGCATGATACCATTCTTCAGATTCCAGACTTGCAAGAGCCTGTTTCATAGGTACCTCAGAAATCAAAGCGTCGAACTCTCCCTCGACGATTTCCGCGTTATTTTCCTCATTACTTTCAGCAGCAATAGAGTAAATTTTACGTGGTCTACCCCTCTGTCCAGTTCTCAGATATGTGGGTCTTCCCCGTCTCCTGACTTCTGACTGTCTTTGTTCTTGTTCAATATTTTCTTCTTGAATTTTCGGAGCTGGAGATGATTCTTCTATTGGCAACAGACTCAAATCGATTATTTGACTTTCCTGTGATTTTTCGGTAACAGATTCCCTCTGTTCTGAAATATTTGGCGAAAAATCATCACAATTGTCGATTTGCGTTTTCCCGATGTAGCTCTCATCAAATCGAACATCACGCGAAATGACAACCTTATTATCCTCTGGTAGCCAAATTCTGTAACCTTTGCATTCATCTGAATAACCTACAAAAATACCTTCTTTGCAGCGTCGATCCCATTTTCCTCGACCTGGATCCCGATTCAAAATGAATACTCGAGAGCCGAATTCCTTAAAATGCTCCACATTTGGCGTCTTGCCTGTCCAAATTTCAAATGGTGTAAATCCATTCAGACTACTCGACGGACATCGATTTCGAATATAGTTGGCCGTGTTTACAGCTTCAGCCCAAAACTTTTGTGGTAAATTCGATTGCATGAGTAGACATCTTGCTGTATCCAATATAGTTCGGTTGCGTCGCTCCGCGATCCCGTTTTGTTCAGGATTGTATGGGACTGTGAGTCGCCTGCTGATACCCTTACTTTTCAGGAAATCGCTAAAATCTTTGCCTACGAACTCTAAACCATTGTCAGATTGAATACATTTAATATTTTTACCTTTTTGATTTTCTACTAATTTTACGAACTCCTTGGTCGCTTGAAGTGCTTCGCTTTTGTTCTTCAAGAATCGTACCTCGCACCATTTCGATCGATCATCAATAAATTCGATAAAATAATTTGCATGACCAATAGATTGAACTCGCATTGGTCCACAAATATCAGTGTGAATTAAATCAAGTAAATTAGATGTCCTATTGGATTTCTTGGGGAATGGTGTGCGAGTCATCTTTCCTTCCAGGCAATCTTTGCAGGAGAAATTTTTCGTATCCAGATTAAATTTTAAACCATTTACAGTTCCTCGTCGTTTGGCTTCGATGAGATCTCTTGTATTCAGATGACCAAGTCTGCGATGCCAAAGTTCCAATTCGGAAATATTTTTCTGGGTTGAAAAAGCATAGGTTGGCTTCGTAACACATTCGTCATTTTCAGTTTCACGTGCATAATATAATCCACCGATTCTATCTGCGATCAATTTGACATTTCCGTCGCTATCCACAACTTTTGCGTGTTTCTTTGTAAAAAGCACATTAAAATTGTTATCTGTTATTTTGCTCACAGATATTAAATTTGTTCGGAGATCTGGAACGTGTAAAGTTTTATTTAATGATACAATTTTATTTTCTCCATTCACATCTGCTAAAATCTTTACTCTCCCTTCTGCTGTTGTTACAGTCGAAGCATTATTTGCCAAATTCAATTTCTTCGAATTATTTACCTCACAAAATGCTTCTAAATCACTGCATAAATGAGCTGTAGCGCCACTGTCCAGACACCACCTTCGAAACGGTTCATTTGCGCTCACCTGTAAAGTGACATCTGCACGCAAAGATACTGGTTCTGCGTTTTTAGCTGATTGCTTATTCTTTGACCAACAATTTGCAGCTTTATGGCCTGGTTTGTTGCATTTATAACAACGAACTCTATTAAATTTTCTGTCTTCAATTCGAGAACTGCTTTCGTGAACTGTCAACTTCTTATCACCCGCCCGATTTTTATATTTGTTCACATACATTGCTTTCACACCTGTCGTTGATGATTCTCCTTTTCGTGCATCATTTTCTTCTATGTTTTTCACATTCAAAGTATCGGGTGAAGGTAAATCATCACGAGCTTCAATAGCGCACCTAAAATTATCAAAATTGGAAGGTAAACTATATAAAAGCATTGTTGCTAAAACATCAGGATGTATGTCCACTTTCATATCTTGCAATTTATCGACAGCGTCGAAAAATTTAGATACATGTTCGCGGATATCGCCGCCTTCATCCATTCGATGAAGCATTAACTGTTTTAATAGTGTTGCCTTTCTTGCTGGTCCTTGCGACTGGTAGATGCTCTCTAATTTTAACCAGACTTCGCGTGAAGTATTGCATCCTTTAATCCGTTTTAATTCTGAACCACCAATAGCTAAAATGATATCGGACTTTGCTTTCGCGTCAGCCTTGTCCCAAGCTTTTCGTGCCGCGTCGGCCTTTTCCCAAGCTTTTCGTGCCGCTTCAGATTCGGAATCTCTTGCAACAACCTCCGGCTTAACAATTTCACCAGATACATATGGCCATGTGTCATTTTTAATCAGAAAAGCCTCCATATGCATCTTCCAAGTGTCATAATTATCTTTTCCAAGACACTCAATTCTCGCAATACCCATAACATTCATGACTGCAAATTCTTTAAACAATTTTTAATACTTCCAACTATTACGGCGTTTCTGGGCCCATAACCTGTTAAGATTATGAAGAAAACTTCCTGAAGTATTTTATTTAAACGCAGAGAAAATACGTAAATATTGTACTATGTTTTTATTTTGACAACGCATATATTATTCATACAATTGAACATTTAAATATACAATGCAACTGAGATCATGGATCGTATTTAAAATACGTTAACAATTTATTTTTATATAAACAATTCTGACATTTTATCTCTGTACAATTTTATTGCATTTTTCAACTCTTCTTTTTTACGATTAAATATTTTTCTTTTATACCTACAAATTTATAAAATTATAAAATTCAACATCTTTCTGCACAATTTCAGAATAATAATACATTAGTTCAGTTATACCTAATTTACATAAGCTATTGTCTATCTTTAATAACTTAACAATATTACGACAAAAGTCTACAAAAATGTTATTATTATTACACTCTAGTGCTCTTTTAACAATAGTATTATAATAATTATAAAAGTCTAAATATTGTAACTTATTTATAGCGTCTTGTATGATATACTTTAAATTAATCAATTCTTTATACGATTCTGCACCCAAGCATAACTCATTAGTATTATTTCCACTTTTTAACGAAATTATTGGTTTATTATTAACAAAATAAAAATATACATATATTATAATTATTTAATATTTCATAATTAATATTATTCTCAACATTAAAGTAAGATAAAATTGCTATATTTTTTGCATAAATTGCATACATTCTAATAAAGTGAAATTAATACCCGAGTAAGAAAAATTATTTGTTAGTTTAACAGTTATTTGAAATTGATTTAGCGGGTCTATTCCTACACTAATCCATTTTGTTAAACTTTTATTTAATGAATACTTTAATTCGTTAAGTAGTTTATTTATTTTCCACGCTTTAGATGTCTGTTCTTCCACTTGATTGTTTGAAGATTTGGAAACAAGTTGGTTATTTGGTTTTAAAAATTCTGCTAACGTTTCATCCTCCAAAACTGACATATATTGTTGAGTGGTCGCCTCTTCAGACATCATTGGCTCAGCAGTTGAGACTTGTTCATGCCTTATTCGTTTAGCTGATACTTCAACTGTATGAGGTTGAATTCGTTTTTTTTTTTATACATATGTTCCACTGGGATATTGTTTATTTTGGCGAACCATCTTTAAACAGTAATTAAAAATAATTAAAAATAATTTAAAAAATAAAAATGTTAACTTACATTTTAATCGGATACAAACACGTTCAACACTAACAAACAAGTGAGTGCAGTCGTTTATGATGTTTTCTTTTATATTTGTTATCTCTACTCCCACCAAATTAATATACAATCTCAATTCGTTTTTTCCACAAAGATGCCTCGAGTCACAGGAAATGTACATGCTTTAAAAAATATGTGAATTTTAATCACTAAAATTGTTGTCAAAATTAATATTGCGAAATATTTTATCTAGCGATGCTGAATTGTATGTAGAAATTATCATAAGTATGTGAATGTTAATCACTAAAATTGTTGCCAAAATTAATATTGCGAAATATTTTATCTAACGATGCTGAATTGTACATCCTGTAGAAATTATCATAAACGTACACTTATCGTACACGAAATAAAATCCATATTTTTTAATGTGACATATTATTTTATTATACATATATGTATACATAGGTAATTATAATATAGTTAAATTTTACATGATTTTTAATTAGTTTCATATACTACTACATAATTTCGGGTGAAATACATAAACATTGTTAAGTCTCTGGTAATATATACAACTAGTTTTATAACAAGTTATTGTGCCAGGAAGTAGAGTAGTTGGAGGCATAAATGTCCAAGTAAACTTTCCTTCGCAACCAGGGCACTTCCTAGGCAGTCCTTTACACCCAGGCTTGAACAATAAGTACACATTATTGGTTTGGTTTGCGGCATTGTGTTAAGCTAGAAAACAAAAATTATTTCTAAGTATAAAAATATATAAGTAAATATTATTAATTACCTGATTATTCCTCTTGTTGCGAGCAAATAATAAAATTAAAAGTTGTTTCCACAGCTGTATTCGTATTTACAGTAAAATTTGCGTCTACAAATGATTGAGACGATTTGCCATATGTTGCAAAATGAGCTTTGGTTTTATTCAGCTTTTTTGACGGCTTATCAGTTTCATCAATCTCATTGCAGTCGTTGCTGTCGTCGTTATCACTATACATACTACTACATCCGTCTATGGCAGTACGAGAAATATTTTTTGATCTGATTTGTTTATACGTTGTAATAAATAATTTTGTAATGCTATTATTATTTATTAGATTTAATTCTTTTGCTACTGAGCAATTTGGATTCACAATACAAAAGTCGCCTCCATGATTACCCCATGAACGTAAATCATTTTCGCCAGGATAAAGTAAAATTTGAATTTCACTCTCACTATTATTAGTTATAGGTAATTTATTTAACTTTATTATATTTGATTCTGTTGTTATTAAATGTAAATGAAATTTAATGTGATTTGTATATTTTTCGAACACATTTTTTGGTATAAACCACGTTACATTGTTACCATTAATTTCGACTTTTAATTTATAGTGTATATTAATATGATATTGTGATATTACAGGATCAAATAATCTAAGTTGACCAAAAATATTATTACCCAAATAAACACAATTTCTTGCGTACTCCATTGTTTTATATGATTATTATTAGAAAGGAGAATTATTGTTGTTTATTCCAGTTTAACACTCAACTATATACTAAGTGTAAAGGATACATTGTGTACATATTTATATAAGATTTGTTGATTAAACGGGTTTAGAATGTTGGTGCATCATTTCGTTCACCAATTATTAAGAAAACATCTTAATATAATAACAAGTCACCTGTTGAGATATTTATTAACAATACAAGCTATGTCATCTGTTGTGTTTTTTTCAAATATTTTTTACACTTTTTCCTTATAAAATACGGCATTTCTGATGTGCAACTGTGATAAGACATGTGAGTGAGTGAGATAGGCCATATACATTGTTCTAGAAACAATTATGCTCTGGTTTTTTTCCAAATATTTTTTACACTTTTTCCTTATAAAATACGGCAGTCATGTGATATCTCCGAGTGTTACTAAAGATAGGTAATACAATAAAAATTATACTTTGGGTTTTTTCCAAATATTTTTTACATGTAATACGTCATTTCCGACACATTTTCAAGACGTTTGTGATTAAAACTATCTTCCGGCCCTTATTCTTAATTTTTCATAATCTGTATTTCTGTCTACCACCTGTTATTACCTTTACTACCTGTTATTAATATTACCTGTTATCACCTTTACTACGTGTTACCTTTACTACGTATTATCTTACTATTTTACTACGTATTACCTGTTATCGCCTTTACTACGGTATCACCTTTACTATGTATCACCTTTTCTACGATATAGTATTAGACAAAGACAACCACAAATTTATGAATGAACTATCGCGTTCTCTCTCGCACTCATTGCTCTTATGCAGTAGCCACCGGGTGGATTCGCTAGAATACCCCATCTTTCCCTACTGATACTAATTTTTATTGAAATGAAAATGTTATGCGTATTGCATCACACGTGCCGCCATTTTCAGACGCGATTGGTTGCAGTAAACACAATATTTATACATACATATTACAAAACACAGGATCACGAGGAGCACAGTAAAGTCTGACAGTAAAGTGACAGTTCAATATGGATTTTGTATGTAAACGTGACCAATAGCAACAACATAGCGAACAAAATATGAACTACAAGTAATTTTAATAATTTAAAATTCCATTAAAGGAATAAAATTGACTATAAAATCATTATAAATGGCATTAATATATACTTTTCTTAATGTTAATATTTTTTACGTCGTTTTTATTTTTTAACATTAACATACCTCAATAAACTTTACAAGTTATATTTTACTTTATAAAGTTTTTTTTTTTTTTTGATGCCATGCGTTTCTCTTAAAACATTTTCAGGCAGATTCATCAAAAGAACTAAATTTGGAATTAGTTAATCCCATTTTTATACCAGACTAAATTTTTTGGTAATACAGCTATTCACGAAACAGAATAAAGTTGGAGTTAAATTTGGAGTTAGCGCTTATTCTTCAAACGTCAAATTAGTTTCAATATATACCACCTTAATTCTTGTCGCCACAATTGCACTTTTTTTTGAATGGGCTCATAAACCAATTTTTTTTAAAATTTTTTTATGAAACTTTATTAGAATATATGACGATCAGTGAAAACCCGATGTGAAAATTTCTTGTATTACCCGAGATATGATTTTTCAAAGTTTCTGTGACGTTGTGTGACGTCACAGGTATTACACCAGTGGCTCTAAGACTACGATTTTCCATGGTAGTAGATATTATATATTTTTTAATATAAAAATAATATTTGTATATTATAAGTCTTAATTTACTACAATTAAACTTAATATAAACTAAGGCAAAATTCCTTTGACAGCTTTAAGAGTATTTTACTTGATATTCGAGTAAATAACAACAAAAGTTTGAGGACAGTGGCGCTAGTAGTGATGTAACCTAACCTCAACACATAATTTTAATCAATAGATTTTCAACACAGCACAATAAAACAGTGAAATTATAAAGCAAGTAATAGAAGCCCAACAAATATAATCTTAAATACCAACAAACAAAAATATGAAATGACATTTCGTAGTTCTATTTTAGCCCACAATAGGCGTTGGGCGCTGCGGCAGACGCGCGATTTGCAATTTTCATATTTCTGGCCAATACCAGTACCTGTGACGTCAAAGTATGTTCAATTCGTTATATCGCTTTACTGCAAAATATTTAAAATAAAAAAAATACTTCACTACTAATTATTCCATAAGTGTTACACGATTTTGATATAAATTGGTCATATTTCGTTTATGGTTTATGAGCCCATTCTCATTCTGACGTTCCTGCTACTGTGCTGTTTGAAGGCTTCGCGTCTTTACTAAATTTAATATTTTATTACTTTTGTGTATGTTTAAAAGAAAATGGACGTTGAAAAACGACAAAGGAAGAAAAATTTTACCGATGCCGAGACTGAAATTATAGTTTCGGAAGTTAAAAAATATCACGATGTGCTTTTTAACAAATTAAGTCCCGGGATTCCAGTGGCAGAACCGTAGTTTACGGCCAATTTTGAAGTTAGTTACGGATCTCCAATGATGTTTGGTAGATATGACAGTTTGTGGTGATGCAAATCAAACAACAAAAACCTAGTGAATTTGCATTCAACAAATTCGTGTTTATTCAACCTCAAAACTGAAATAAATCTGTGTTTCTTGCATTTTTTAATTATTTTTCTTTAACGATAACCGGCTAAAGAAACTAGGACCTGCAGCTAACTTCACAATTGACCGTAAACTACGGTTTATTTGGCAAAAGATATGCCAACCCTCGGTCTAACTCTTCTTCTAGGTGCATTTTCCTCATCCTCGCTATCACTCGGAAATTGCATAAAATGAAATATAATGGCCTAAAATAAATTAAAAGTTGTAATATACTGCACGGTTAAAGTAGAGGTTATGTATGAAATGTTACAATAGATTTTTTCTACGACTAATAAATAATACGTATATTATTATGAACAAACAAACAAACAGCCATTGGTGGTCAAGAGGCTAAGAGCGCTCAGGTTTACAGTCTGTAATCTGACGGTCGGGGTTCGCGTCCCGCACGATACATCTCGAATTATAAAAAATAATTATAATTCATAGCTCTGACAAGTGACCACAGATGGGTCTGAGTGATTCGGAGGTCACTATAAGCCGGCGGTCCCTTGCAGTTGTCTGTTGACTGACCATCAGCAACATCGTTAATGCAAATAAAACATTCGGTCATTGAAACCGGTGGAATTCCGGCCCTATGCTCCCATGAGGAGATACAGGAACACATTATTATAAATAATACGTATATTATTATGAACAAATTTCAATTTAATTAATATGAAATTGATACTTACAGTGTGACAAAAAACTTAATACGATCAAAATCACGTAACGTCTTGTTTCTTGCTTTTCTACTGAAACTCAGCTGTGAGTGAATATTAATCTTGATTTTTATTTATTTCTAACAAATACCGATTTACAGTGTATTGCTTTTTCACACATTTATCACTTTTAAGTCGAAGAAGACAACAAAGATGAAAACTCGGGAGAGGAGGAAATAAATTTACAAGATGTTGATATAAATGAGCCTGGACCATCTAGGCCTAGGGCATCGAAACGGAAAAAAAGATATCAGTAAATAGCGCCTCTCATTCTACCTCATGGTGGTGCGGAAATGAGTAAAAAAACGGTAGTAGCGATTTTGCGAATTGTAGAAATTTGCTGAGTTTGACTTCACTATAACTCGTGAAATACTCATCTCATTGGAAAATGTTTAAAACAAAAGTTATTGGAAATTTTATGCTCTATAATTTTTGAAATAACTATTTTCAAGTGGCGCTGGAGAGAAGATATTTTTGAAAAACTGATTTTTAGTACCATTTTTTTCAGCGAGCGGCGGTCGCTCAAGGTCGCAAACGCAGAATATTAATTAGGACATCGAACTGTAAAAATCTACCAAAGATGAAAACTCCTTGACCTTTTGTTACGAAAGCCCATTTTTATGTGTTCATTGCCTGGACTATTACTTTTACTTTTAATTGTACCTACATAGTAGAATTATTTTTCGAACTTATTTATTTATTTAATCCTGTTTTGTGAATCAGAACCAGAGTTAATTTGACAGTTCATGGAACTAAAAATAGGATTAAACTTGGAATTAGCGCTAGTTCGGATTAGCTGCTAATTCTTTTCATGAATTAGGAAAGGAGATAAAAATGATGTCGTAGTAACTCAGCCGTGTAGATTCAGCCGAGACTATCTGCGTAACCCTTCCAGGAAATTTCCGTTCCTTTTTCGCAGCAGGAGACCATGGGCGTAGAACACTTTATTTTGATTAATTTTTAGGGGACAAGATTGCATGTAATACTTGCTTGAAATACATAATTTTACTCGTATAGTATGTATTTTGCCTGATTATTGGGTGATTATTTGGGTGACAATGAGTGAAAGTAGATTTTATTTTTTGAGGGAAATACTTATGTGAGTGGTCTTGGTAGTCAAATAAAAAATATAAAATAATATTAAATCATAATATTTAATTACCAAACATACAATAAAAATAAGATAAATATATCGAAATAAAAAAGTATAACGACAGTAAAAAAACGTGAAACACTAACAAACATAAACTTAACAAATATTATTGTTAAAAATTTTCATTAGTAAAATAAAACAGTTACGTCCAAATTACAAGAAAAAAACGCTCAACATATGTATACCGTGTGTCTGTCTTAAAGGTGTACATAGGAGATTAACATGGGAATAGAGCTGGGAAAGATACTTTTAATAAATATCTAGATACTTTTCTAAGATACTTACATAAATTTGTTAAAGATACTTAAGTATCTAGATACTTTTTATTCTAAGTATCTTAAGATACAAATATTTCTTAAAAGTATATATATATATATATATATATATATATATATATATATATATATAAATAGATTTCGTTCTCTAGGGTCTAAAATGAAAGAGTTCCATCTAAAAAGTTGTGGAGATGTGCTGAAACATTTTTCTGATGAATACCCAGTCAGCACCGAGCACCTCAAAACGCCGTTTTTTGTACTTTTTTTAGATTCTGGCCAATAACTTTTTTCAATTTGCTTCAAATTGGCTGAATTTTTTTTCTGGTTTTCCCAGATCAATACCGAATAAGTCAATATAACCGACATTGGGGTTTACCCTTTCCTAAAGGCGAAGAAAAAATCCTCACTGTACCCAAAAAAAAAAGGGATCAGTCCCTCTTACATCTTTAAATTTTCTCACTAATTTCCTATCTAGTGTTTTTTCCTTCCAGTTGACGATTTTTGCGTTGTGTAGGTCCTGTTTTACTTCTTGGAACCAAGTAGATCTTGGCCTTCCTCTTCTCCTTCTCCCCGGATCCCACTCTAGTATTGAATATATTGTTGTTTCTGCCCCTGCTCTCCATACGTACCCCAGCCATTTCACCCTTTGTTGTTTAATCTTCTTTATTATGTCTTCACCTCCCAATTCATTTAATATTTCACTATTCATTCTTATCCTATGCTCATCATCTTCATTTTTGATTGTTCCTAATATTGCTCTTAATATTTTTCTTTCCGTTATTTTCAGTTGCTCCTCTTCTTTTTTTGTCATAGTTAGGGTCTCAGCGTCGTACAATAGTATAGGTCTTATCAGGGTTTTATATATTTTCATTTTTGTTATTTTTGATAATATTTTACTTTTCAATAACTTTTTTCTGTAAACATTTATTTTAATATGTACTTAAATAGGTTTATCCAACACCTCTCAATAAATGCTCTATAACTATGGCGATTTTAAACAAGCAAAGTAACAGATTACCCACTAGCGGGTATAATTTTGAGGAAAGTCACTAGTGGGTATTTTTTTTATTTATAACAGTAATAACACCCAACACCTTGGTAACTACTTCGATTGACATTTTAATTTAAAAATTTAAAGCATATGTCACTGTCAAATAATATTTATTTAATAAATTTTTCATTTATTAAGAAGTGTTGGATAAAACATTATACTTCACACGTGGGCAAAGTGGAATTACCCACTCGATAAAATTATCATACTCAGCCTTCGACTTCGTGTGCTAAAATTTCTCTCGTGGGTAATTCCTTACTTTGCCCAGTTGTAAAATCATATATACTATTTTGGTCAATCGGGGCCTATATATCTATCTATAGATTCATCACACAACTTTGCCAATTTCTAGAGATTAGACGGATTGATGGATTTGAGTGAAACCTTCATAGATATTAAGAGTTTGATTAGGATTAGGTCCTTTTTATTATTTCAAATTTTTCTTACACACGATGTGCGAGAAAACTTAAAAAAACATGCATTTTTGGACCAAAATCAACTAAGAGTGTGGCGGCCGTGGAATTTTTAAGATGAACATCTATGACACGTTGTCATTTTTGACAGTTCAGTTTAAAATTTTAAATATAAATTACATTAATTGTAGATAAGTTGGAGAAGTTTTGTAAATTTATCTGTGTTTAGAATAAATGAACAAAAGTGTTTGATATTTTGCAAATTATTTAAACGTTAATTTAAAAAATTTTAAAAACGTTGAATAATACTTTTTGTTTTGATTGTATTTTGACGTCCTGAGAAAAGTGGGTGTTACACGATTAAATTTAGTAAAAATAAAGTAAAACCGCGAAATTTAAGGATAATGTACGATGTATATTATTATTGACTGTAGATTCTTTTAAAATGACAAGATAAAAATAGAAGTGTCAGATTGACAGAAGTCTTTGTTACATGATAAAATATTATTGTAAATTGTGTTTGATTTAATTTTTTTTAAATCACTTATTGGAGAAATATCTCGAAGAGACGAGATAAATGATTATATAAAAAATCGAAAGTTGACCGATTGTCGATTGTTTTTCTAAAAGTCATCAAAAATATATCGTGTTTGGTATCAAATGAAAAGTTTTGAATAGACACGTTCTAACGATTTGTCAAAAATATGGACCGACTGATATAATTTTTTTTTTCTTAAAGTGAAATAGAATAAGATGGGCAATTGTTTTTTTCTAAAAATTCATGGAAACAAATCAATACGATCGGCAATTGTTTCTGTAGAAATTACTAGAAAGCTAACTTATAGGGTATTCAATAAAAAACACGCAATTTCCCTCTATGGAAATCACTAAAACTTCCACAATGGTAAACATCTAACTTCCGTTAATGGAAAATGTGCAATTTTCTTCAGTGCTAATCACACAACTTTCCGCAATGGGAAACACATAACTTCCCTTAATGGAAAGCGCACAACTTCGCTCAATGGAAAACATACAACTTTCTACAATGGTAAACACATAACTTCCCTGAATGAAAAACATGGGATACACATAACTTCCCGCAATGAAAAATATGGGAGACACGAAAATTCCAATTCCAAGAACAAAGTGATGATATTCGTCAATGTTAATGACACGAAGGCGAGGAACGAAGTGACGAGCTTTCTTCGCCAATTTAGTTAGGTACATGAAAAGAAGGAACAAAATGAAGATCTTTCTTTATAAATTGCATGGTTTCGAACTGCTATACAGTATTAATCACATTTCTCCTATTATATTATTATAACTACATAAATTTTGTTAGATTTTCAGAGATGGCGGAGCCCTAGCTGAGACCCCGCCGTAGGCGGGGTCGACGCTAGTAAATAACTGTTATTGTAAATGGAAAGTTGGCGATTAAAGTGTCAAAATGATTGTTTTACTATTACTATAACAGTCGCAAAATTCTTATTTCGCGTCCGGTTGCACAAAAATTAATTTAAAAGATATATGCATTTGAGAGAAACAAACATAAAAATTATGACTATATATCTACCGTTTGAAAGAGTACCTAACAAAAGATTCAATTTGTCATAAAAAATTATACTTTTTATTTATTTATTACCTCGACACTCAGACGGCCAAGGGTACAAGAGGTGAAGATGAAGTAAGTAAAATTTAATTAATATGAATGTGCGGTTACATATAAAAATTATAGGATGACGTGAAAAAATCAGTATCTTCTAAATCTGAACCGTAAAATAACAGAAACGTAAAATTCAGAACAATGAATGAAACGAATTATATTTTTTGCCGAATAGTAAACTTTCAGAACAGTAAATTTGTCGAAACATAAATTGCTAACAGTCTATAAAGTGTCACTTTTACTGCCCAGAATAGTTATTTACATTACAAGCAAGGTAAAACAGTTTTTACTGCTGAATGGAGGAAATGACTGGCGAGCCTGTCACCTCCTTGAAGCAGTAAAAACGGTTACCTAGCGTGTATTATACAACATTTTACTTGTTACTCATTTGTAAATCAAATTAAAATTATAACCAAGCCCTGTCAGTGAAACACAACAGTTTTGTCAAAAATTATTTTAAATGATTTCGCATAAGCCTTGTTAGCATTACTGTAGCAACGTGCATTGTTTACCTTGTTTACTAACTTGTAAAATTTTTACAATGTAGCTGTCAATTAGGAACTTGTAAAGATTCACTTTCAAAGGCAATAGAGGGCTTGGGTAAATGGTGTTTACAAGTGGGTAACAAGTAAAATATTTTACGAAGCAACTGCTCAACAAATGCATGGTATTATGGTAAAGTAATTTGATGACGATAACCTTCAAAATATGTATTAAAAATAATCATTAAATTAATATTAAATCCAAATCGACAAAAAAATAATATGTTCAACGGCACCAAACACAGATTTACAGCTTCGCCAGTATTCATTGACGATCAGCCTCAATAACGATCACTTCTGCTGTAAATCTGGTATTTTGGTGCCTAGTTAAACAAATAACTATTTTTTATGACCACTAAGATACTTGCTTGTTGTATGTTTATTATTACGAATAAGTAGTACACTATAAACACATTTCATATCTAACGGTAACCATAGACAACGTGAGGTATAAAATCTAGGCAACAGCCATGCAGGGAGCATTGATGCGAGTTAACTCAGTAATGCACGTTAAGCAAGTCTGTTAGGAGTTGAGACCGCTTTACCAAATAAAGAAAATTGATATCTAACAGTTCTGTCAAAAACGATGTTGTTTCATATATTTTTCGCCAATACATAAACAATTTTTTTGCCACCTCATTTTTTTTTTCTAGAAATTTCCGGTATTAAATTTATAGACGTTATTGTCGCAGCGTCTATAATAGCTAGGGGTGTTAAATTAAGAATTTCCTCGATATCACTTTCCATTTTTATCTCAAAAATCTTGAAACTTAACATTTATGAAAAATAATATTCTTTAATTTTTGTTTTGTAGCTAGTTCTAGAATAGTCATTGTCATATAGAAGTAGTGAAATTTGGTCCTTGAGTGAAATGAAGACATCTTTATTATTAAAATATAAATTAATAAGGAAATATTATCGTGGTAGAAAAAGAATAGTGAACAGATCACTTAGAATATTCATTTCATACGAGTGTGATATAAGTATCATTCCATGTTCGTTGTACAATATAACATAGTTCAATAAAAGTAGGTTTACCATTCAGTATGTCGTAAACTTATTAATCTATTAAACAGCAAACAGCATGTGTCTTAATTTTGTAATTTGAAGTTTAGCACCAAATAAATCAATAGGCAAATGCACTAAATTTAATATTTTTTAAATTAACTATTTATTCGACTGTCAAATGCACCCTTGTGTAGAACTAAATATTCACTCTACCATTGATCAATGAAATACATTGAGAACCAGATCAGCTGCAAGTAGTTTACATAATATTAAATTTAAAATTCATATTTCTTTAACAAATTTAATTTTTTTTAATTAAAAATACTATTCAATAATTCTGCTTTCAATCAAATGAAAATTATGACAATAGGGGACACGCATGAAATTTAAAATTCAATGAAAGTTTGCTTTTTAAATACATTAATGTTATTTGTTTCGTATCGTAACACAAAAAATATATTTTGCTCATAATTTTTATAAGAAATTAAATTTAAAAGTTCATAATTTAACCTACAGCCGACCATTGTGCGTAGATTGCCGAGTTTACACGAAGAGTATGTGACGTCAAATTCCTAGCTGTCATTTATGACAGTTAACTCTATAAGTATTTGGCGGTATATTTACGTTAAAATAAGCTCTACTTTAACATTTTATTATAAATATATAATGTCAGAGACCGGCTTTATCAAGAAAAAAGTCATAATGTGCCAAATATTGATGCCTTTATGCCTATGGAATTGATTAAACATAATGATATTTTTTAGTGGGGAAGCAATTCTTGGTGTTAAAACACAAGTGTAAGTAATGAAGCGGTACGACAATTTCGAAATATATTTTATTTGTGTTAATATTGTTTTCTATAGCCATAGTAATGTTTTGTTTTGGTATCAATACTGTTTTCTTTTGTGTGTATGTTTTTTGTGGTTTATGCTATTTTCGGAAGGCCCCGAGGGCTGAGCGCACGTGTCCGCTACGTCATGAGATGACATCAGCGCGTTCGAAATAAGCAACTTGACCGATGCGAGCAGGCTCGTTGTGAGGTCTGCAACGTACTACCGCAGCGCAGACTACAGGCGGCAGGCAGTCTACTACAGGCGGGGTGCAGAGGATAACTGACTGCGCGTGGCACCCTGGGTTTTTCTCAGGGAACGAGAGGGAAATTTTTGTTTATATACTGTAAAATCTGCTTCAGTCGGGGAGACCATGCGTGGTCTCCACTCTGACTCCATGTTAGCGTGAGTCTAGGAGTTCTCACCTTCCTTATTCCGCTCTAGTTGCTTTGGCTAGCCAACGGCACGGAGTTTCCTTTCCTCATTTTGTTGCTTTGGCTGGCCAATGGCACTGATGAGGTCCTTCCTTAATCCACCGCTCTAGTTGCTTTGGCAGGCCAACGGCACGGAGTTTCCTTTCCTCATTTTTGTTGCTTTGGCAGGCCAATGACACTGATGAGGTCCTTTATCCTTTTAGCCATCTTGTTGCTTTGGACGCGAGGCACGGGTGATCCTTAATTCTCCGCTCTAGTTGCTTTGGCAGGCCAATGGCACGGAGTTTCCTTTACTCATCCTGTTGCCTTTGGCCAAGGCACGGATGAGATCCTTTATTTATCCAAGCACAGAGTATCCTTTTACCTACCTTAATGTCTTTCGTTTGTGGAACTCTCGACTTAATGACATGATTCAGTTTTAAGAATGGTTATTTCTCATAAAAGTAACAATTCACTTTGGGGCAAGATTAGTTAGCGATACTGACAACGACCACAATGATATAATTATTGAGTTTTGAATAATTCTTTGATCAAGTGTTTTCTGTTTTTTATGTGCATTTTTGCACCAACGATTATGTGCATGTTTGCACCAACGATTATGTGCATGTTTGCATCAACGATTATGTGCATTTATGCACCAACGTTAACAAACTTCTCCATGTGGAGATACCCTGTGCTTTGCGCAGACTACGAATTTCTCTGTAAAGAGACAACTGTACCTGTTTATACACTTGTGCAGTATAAACTACGATAACAGAAAACACTGATTCACCGATTTAACAGTAAATAATCTGAGTGTTGAATACACTATGAAATTGTTGTGGTTCGTCTTGAAGTGTCGCTGTTGTTCAATTTTTGATATATTTTAAATCTGATAAACGTCATATTGATTCTTTGAATTTTGCGACATTTTATTTGGTTCTCTCTGCTTGAGGTTATCGTCGTGGTTTCCTTCTTGCTCCTGATTATTTATTGGTTATAATAAATGCATAAGGTGTGACGTCACAGTTATGTCTTTTGGAAGGAATTTTAACTCTTGTACTGTTACAATATATATATATATATATATATATATATATATATATATATATATATATATATATATATATATATAAGGTCACTATGTAAGGAAGTAAGTACAGTAGAAGATAGTAAGCTGTAGGGAACGTTCATCATTGGTTATTATTAAATAAAGAATATGTAAGTAGCCGACAGATAGAAGTTTTATTGTTGCTGACTCCCAGTCTCGACAGGACCCATTTTTATAATGTACCCTCGTTTAAGGGGGATACACATGCTTAAAACAGCAATTTTATCTTGATTTCGCAAACATAAGCCATTACACACGACATAAACATAAATATAACAGTTTAAATACTTGAAAACGGCGTTTTGTATGTTTTTGCATGCTTAAAACAGCAATTTTATCTTGATTTCACTAATATTAGCCATTATACACGACAGAAACATGAATATGACAATTTAAATACTTAAAAACGGCGTTTTGTATGTTTTGCATGCTTAAAACAGCAATTTTATCTTGATTTCGCAAACATAAGCAACTGCAAACGACATATACACGAATATGACAGTTTAAATACTTGAAAACAGCGTTTTGTATGTTTTTGCAAGCTTAAAACTGCAATTTTAACTTGATTTTACAAACATAAGTTACTACAAACGACATAAACATCATGTATATTACAGTTTAAATACTAGAAAACAGCGTTGTTTATGTTTTTGCAAGCTTAAAACAGCAATTTTATCTTGATTTCACAAACATAAGTAACTACAGACGACATAAACATGAATATGACAGTATAAATACTTAAAAACAGCGTTTTGCATGTTTTTGCAAGCCTAAATCTGAAATTTTATCTTGATTTCACCAACATTAGCCATTATACACGATAGAAACGTGAATATGACAGTTTAAGTACTTTAAAACAGCGTTTTGTATGTTTTTGCAAGCTTAAAACAGCAGTTTTATTTTGATTTTACCAACATTAGCCATTATACACGGCAGAAACATGAATATGACTTTTTAAATACTTGAAAACGGCGTTTTGTATGCTTTTGCAAGCTTAAAACAGCTATTTTATCTAGATTTCGCAAAAATAAGCTATTACACACGACATAAACATGAATACGACTGTTTAAATACTTGAAAACGGCGTTTTGTATGTTTTTGCTTGCTTAAAACAGCAATTTTATCTTGATTTCGCAAAAATAAGCCATTATAAATGACATAAACATGAATATGACAGTGTAAATTCTTGAAAACGGCGTTTTGTACGTTTTTGCATGCTTAAAACAGCAATTTTACCTTGATTTCACTAACATAAGCCATTACACACGACATAAACATGAATATGACAGTTTAAATACTTGAAAACGGCGTTTTGTATGCTTTTCCATGCTTAAAACAGCAATTTTATCTTGATTACACTAACATTAGCCATTATACACGACATAAACATGAATATGACAGTGTACATACTTGAAAACGGCGTTTTGTATGCTTTTGCATGTGTAACAAGTCTTAAGTCAGCACATTTTATTTCACGCATTGATTAAGTAAGTAGGTCAGCTATTGTTTATTTGTGATACTTATTTTGCTAACTTAGGACTTGTACAAATATATATAAGGTCACTATGTAAGGAAGTAAGTACAGTAGAAGATAGTAAGCTGTAGAGTACGTTCATCATTGGTTATTATTAAATAAAGAATATGTAAGTAGCCGACAGATAGAAGTTTTATTGTTGCTGACTCCCAGTCTCGACAGGACCCATTTTTATAATGTACCCTCGTTTAAGGGGGATACACATGCTTAAAACAGCAATTTTATCTTGATTTCGCAAACATAAGCCATTACACACGACATAAACATAAATATAACAGTTTAAATACTTAAAAACGGCGTTTTGTATGTTTTGCATGCTTAAAACAGCAATTTTATCTTGATTTCGCAAACATAAGTAACTGCAAACGACATATACACGAATATGACAGTTTAAATACTTGAAAACAGCGTTTTGTATGTTTTTGCAAGCTTAAAACAGCAATTTTAACTTGATTTTACAAACATAAGTTACTACAAACGACATAAACATCATGTATATTACAGTTTAAATACTAGAAAACAGCGTTGTTTATGTTTTTGCAAGCTTAAAACAGCAATTTTATCTTGATTTCACAAACATAAGTAACTACAGACGACATAAACATGAATGACAGTATAAATACTTAAAAACAGCGTTTTGCATGTTTTTGCAAGCCTAAATCTGAAATTTTATCTTGATTTCACCAACATTAGCCATTATACACGATAGAAACGTGAATATGACAGTTTAAGTACTTTAAAACAGCGTTTTGTATGTTTTTGCAAGCTTAAAACAGCAGTTTTATTTTGATTTTACCAACATTAGCCATTATACACGGCAGAAACATGAATATGACTTTTTAAATACTTGAAAACGGCGTTTTGTATGTTTTTGCTTGCTTAAAACAACAATTTTATCTTGATTTCGCAAAAATAAGCCATTATACATGACATAAACATGAATATGACAGTGTAAATTCTTGAAAACGGCGTTTTGTACGTTTTTGCATGCTTAAAACAGCAATTTTACCTTGATTTCACTAACATAAGCCATTACACACGACATAAACATGAATATGACAGTTTAAATACTTGAAAACGGCGTTTTGTATGCTTTTCCATGCTTAAAACAGCAATTTTATCTTGATTACACTAACATTAGCCATTATACACGACATAAACATGAATAGTGACATTTATGTCAAAAAATTAAACAAATATACGAACGAAAATAAAAATTCTACAATATAAATAGAAAATAAACAAATAAGAATGCATGTTTCTGTATCATCAAATACTATTATGTACCATTTAAGAGTAGTATTGGGCGGGAGGTTATGTGCTGGCTATATCAGATTTTTTTATTTTTAAAAATTATTATCTTATCACATAGTAATTGTCCAGACAGTTTTTTACATCTGTCATATCATTTTTATATTTTACATTTCTATATTTATATTTGAATCCTTTTTCAAAAATGTGGTTTCATATTCTTTTTTCTGCATTTATGTCCACCTGTAGATCTTAGTGTAAGTATTCTCTTTTTTATATAAATTTGTCCTGTTTTGTTATATATTTTATATTTTTTCGTTTCTAATATCATAGTCTCACCGGTTACCTGAAGATGACCATTAAATGGTCGAAACCGGTCGTAAATTTATAATAAAGAACAGTGTGTAAAAGACTAAAGAATTCAATTTTTCTTTTTCATAAAATTTTTAACGATGACCGTTATTTTATTGCTGTCAGATTTAGCAGTGTTTCCAACAATATAACATTTATCTACGATAGTGTGTAAAATAATGTTTAACTGTTAGTTTCAACTTTCAAGTTTGTAAAACGGTTGTTTAGTAACACGATCCCATTAGTCACGGGTTGCCTAGCAACGAGTGATTAAAAATTTTAAACACGCCAAATTTGCAAAAAATTGTTATCATGGCAAACTTTTTATTTAATATTTTGAGATCCTACTTCATAAATAAAAATATAATTTTTTATTTTTATTGGGGTTTTTCATTATATCGTAGATAAAATATTGTACGATACGTAAAGCTACGCTCGTGTTTTAATTGACCCATTCGTGACTAAAGACTAGCTTTACGTACTTGTATCGTAAATAACTATTAAAATATAATGAGACATGTAATAAGTCAAAATAATAAAGTTTCAAATGTATTTATTTATATAAAAATAATATATTATGTAATTTTTTTTTATTGGAAATCATTTTTTCGTAACGTTTCATCTATATTATTCTCTTAAGTTACAACTGTAATTTAATTTCTCACTGTTTGCAATATTGTTTGTGATGTAAATGTCAATTTGAATAACTTTTTTGCTTATTTCCGTACTTATATATAATTTTTTTTAAATCAATATAATGGAAAACAAAAATATAAGAAGAATTCAACGGACCTCGAAAAAGCAGTTTGTATTAATTATTGAATACTTACATAGAACAAAATTAATTAATTCTACAAAATTTTAATTTGTTGTATAAATACTTATGATCCCGCTACATATTTTTTGTTCTGATAATTAAACTATTGCAAAGTACAATATTATTTTATAAAATAAGGCAGTCGATCATTAAATTAGATTACAAGAATCAAAATCTATATCTTTGTTGAAATTACAATTTATTGTTAAATCACATAAAAAAAAGCTATATATATAAATGAATACATATATACAACTAATATTTCTATGTAGTTTATAAAACTAGTATTAGGCTTATTAATGGATATAATTGAAATAACATAATGATGCTAATGTAAATTTATTTAACCTATTGTAACGAACGCGGCAGCGACAAGTTGAAGCTTGCCGGCGTACGCCGCCACGCCGCGCGGCCGAGTGAATGACTCAACGCTTGCTGGTTCGAACAAGTCGTTTGCTCCACAATAGGGAATATTCCAGAACCTTCCAGAAACAAGGAACGCCATATATAAAAGGAATCGCCGGCAGCCGTCAGGCAGTCAGTCTCTTAGATGACTCTCGAGCGGTCAGTCAGTCTTTCAGATGACTCCCGAGCAGTCAGTGAGACTCAGTCAGTCTCTTAGATAACTCCCGAGCGGTCAGTCAGTCTTTTAGATGACTCCCGAGAAGTGAGTCTATTAGATGACTCCCGAGCAGTGAGTCTTTTAGATGACTCCCGAGCAGTCAGTCGTTTAATTGACTCGGACTCAGCTAGTCCAGTTGAATCAGTGAGTCAGTTGGTTGACTCAGAGTCAGTAAGTCAGATGACTTAGTCGACTCCGAAGTTCTGAGGAAGAACTTGTGAATATAAATATACCGCTCGGTGTGAAAATAAATATATCGTCGTAAATAAATATCGCTCGGCTAGTTAATATAAATAATAGTGTTTAATTATAGTAGTGATAAGTGTTAGTGTATAAGTTTTTGTATTTGTTATTTTAGTGTTATATACTTAGTGTTAATTAACTTTTAAGCTTAATTATTCATTATTTGTTATTAATAATAGTATTATTATTTAAATAAAAACGTTTTTAAAACCCACGAACGTTACAATTGGTGTCAGAAGTGGGGTACGGTTAAAAATAAATAAACGCGTTATATGTAAAAATAAATAGTGGAATATTTAAATAAATAAATGTTAAATGAAAGTGTTGTGCATCATGGCGACGAAAAAGTTGATGAACTTGAAAGTGGACGAATTAAGAAAAAAGCTTGAAGAGAGAGATTTAGATTCGGCTGAAAAGAAATCTGTGTTGCTAGAACGTCTTCGAGCGGTGCTAGTGCAAGAAGAAGTCTTGAGACAAAATTAAAGGAATGTTCCAGAACTATAAAAAGCAAATTGGAAGAAAGTTCCAGAAGTATGAAAAAATAATTTCTCGAACATTCTAGAAGCCTGGAAACTTAAATGCAAGAAAATTCTACAAACCTGAATGAAGAATTTCTTGAACATTTTAGAAGGCTTGAGACGAAATTGAAAGAAGATCTTGAAGGGTTGTCCAAGAGCGTAGACGAGAAAATACAAGATCTGGAAAAGAAGCTGCAAGCTCTCGAAATCAAGACTGACAGTTTACCAGCCGTTAATCAACCATCACTAGATACAACAACCCAGCTGCAAGAAGCGAAAGTGACAACAATCCCTGGCCGTCATGATATACCAACTTACGACGGAAATTCATCATGGGAAGAATATTTGATTCTGTTCGAGACACTTTCCGTGGTTCATGGTTGGACTTCAAGTGTTAAAGCGTTTATGTCAAGTACATCATTACGTGGCGACGACAAGAAATATGGCATGTCAGAAATAAATGTGTCAAGCTCCAGAAAATGGAGAAGCAGCCGGAATACTGAAAATCGGCAATGAAGAAATTATTCTTCAACATAAGGACGACGTGCGGGCACGGCTAATCCTGTCAGAAGGCGTGACTCTTCCTGTGCGCAGTGAAGTGCTTGTAGAAGGAAGAACAAAAGAGGGTACGTGAAATAGGCAAGTGGCAGTTTTAGAACTAGACTGCAGTGACACAGAAACAGGACGTTGGTTGTAAAAATCGTTATTCTAACAAACATTAGAATACTAGTGCGACTGATAAACATCAACTACTACCCAGCAGTGCTGAAGGAAGGTACAGTTCTGGGGTATTGTTCAACAGTCACATCGATCACAAAACCAACAGATTAAAAACGGATTGACGACACGTTGGACACACTTGCGGGATAAAATTCTTTTCAACTTTGGACTTGAAAAGTGGCAAGTGGGAATGGAGTAAAAGGTTGTTGAGAAGACAGAATTTACTGTTGGATCTGGATTTTGGCATTTTACTCTAATGCTGTTTGGCCTTTGTGATGCTCCTGTAACATTTGAACGTGTGATGGAATTCGTTCTGAAAAGGTAAGCTTGGAAAACTTATCTGGTATATCTTGATGATATAATTGTGGTCGACAAAGCATTTGAAGACCATGTGAAGAATTTAGAAAAAGTTTTCCAGAGGTTTGGAAGCGCCAACCTGAAGCTAAGTCCTAAGAAATGTAACCTTTCGCAAAGAAGTTCACTATCTTGTCTCTGGAAGAGGAATAGCTGTAGATCCAGCAGCAGGAAAGTTTCGGGACGAAACAGACCTAAGGAGGGGGCAGTGTAACGAACGCGGCAGCGACAAGTTAAAGCTTGCCGGCGTACGCCGCCACGCCGCGCGGCCGAGTGAATGACTCAACGCTTGCTGGTTCAAACAAGTCGTTTGCTCCACAATAGGGAATATTCCAGAACCTTCCAGAAACAAGGAACGCCATATATAAAAGGAATCGCCGGCAGCCGTCAGGCAGTCAGTCTCTTAGATGATTCCCGAGCGGTCAGTCATTCTTTCAGATGACTTTCGAGCAGTCAGTGAAACTCAGTCAGTCTCTTAGATGACTCCCGAGCGGTCAGTCAGTCTTTTAGATGACTCCCGAGCAGGCAGTCTTTTAGATGACTCCCGAGCAGTGAGTTTTTTAGATGACTCCCGAGCAGTGAGTCTTTTAGATGACTCCCGAGCAGTCAGTCGTTTAATTGACTCGGACTCAGTTAGTCGAGTTGAGTCAGTGAGTCAGTTAGTTGACTCAGAGTCAGTAAGTAAGATGACTTAGTCGACTCCGAAGTTCTGAGGAAGAACTAGTGAATATAAATATACCGCTCGGTGTGAAAATAAATATATCGTCGTAAATAAATATCGCTCGGCTAGTTAATGTAAATACCTAATAGTGTTTAATTATAGTAGTGATAAGTGTTAGTGTATAAGTTTTTGTACTTGTTATTTTAGTGTTATACTAGCGGTCCGACCTGCTTCGCAGGTCTGACCCCTATGCTCCGCGTCACTGAAGACGATTACAACTGAAAATGTAAAAAAATAAATTGAGTAGTCTTAAATAACTTCCATTTAATACCAAATAATTGGCGAAGCAAGTTCGTCACCACGTTCCTCGCTTCCATGTTAGTGCATTGACAAAGAAAGCTCGTCACTTCGTTCCTCGCTTCCATGATACTACTTTGTGACAGTTGCGATTAAATCTCTTCCTTGAGAACTTTAATTTCATACCAAACACGGTAGGATTTAAATAACATTTATAAAAACAATTGACGATCGGCCAAAATAACTTTTTGATATTTGAGTTTAAATCCACTTCATGAGACTTTAATTTGATACCAAACACAGTAGGATTTAAATTACATTTATACAAAACAATTGACAATCGCCAAAAACAACTTTTTGATGCTTAAGTTCAAACCTCCTCTGCGAGACCTTTAATTTGATTCCAAACACGGTAGCATTTAAATAACATTTGTACAAAACAATTGACAATCGCCCAAAACCACTTTTTGATACTTGAGTACAAACATCCCCTGCGAGACCTTTAATTTGATTCCAAACACGGTAGGATTTAAATAATATTTATGCAAAACAATTGACAATCGCCCTAAACCACTTTTTGATACTTGAGTACAAACGTCCTCTGCGAGACCTTTAATTTGATTCCAAAAACGGTAGGATTTATATAGTATTTATGAAAAACAATTGACGATCATCCAAAACAACTTTTCGACACTTGAGTTCAAATCTCCTGCGTGAGACCTTTAATTTGATACCAAATACAGCAGTATTTATATAAAATTTATAAAAAAACAGATGACGATCATCCAAAATAACTTTCTAACACTTTAGTTTAAATCTCCTCCGTGAAACCTGTAATTTGATACCAAACACGATTGTATTTAAATAACATATATAAAAAACAATTGATGATCGTTCAAAATAACTTATAGACAATTCTACGAATTTAGATTAAAAAAAAAAATTCTTGATTATAAATATTTAAAGCCATCTTGAAAATAATTTTCAAACTTTTCATATTAGATAAGTAATTTTTATTATTTATACGTTACCGCCTAAAACACTTAAAAGCAACGAAGTTGACGAATAAGAGCATCTGTTATAAAGTATAGTCAAAGCGAAAATTTTTATTGAAAATTATTTTCTTATTTTTAAATTAACGTTTTAAAATTTTACCAAATATTAAACATGTACGTTCCATTATTCTAAACACAAATAAAATTACTAAACTTATCTAACATGTTTACAATTAAAGTAATTTATATTTAAAATTTCTAAGTGAACTGTCAATGAAATCCATAAATGTCACATTCATAGCAACGGGCGCAATTCTTTTTATTTAAAATTGAACAAAAAGTACCACGGATAGTGTGATTTTGTAAATTTTGACTTTATTTATTTAATATCTTGCACATCATGAGTAAGAAAAATGTGAATTCATAAAAAGCACGTATTCCCAATCAAACTCTAATTGCCCGAAAATGTTTCACTCGAATCCATCAAATCGTCTAGGCTGTAGAGCTGCGCACAAATTGTGCAAATTTTCGGCCTTATTTATTTAATATCTCGCACATCATGTGTAAGAAAAATGTAAATTCATGAAAAGCACGTACTCCCAATCAAACTCTAAATGCCTGTAAAGGTTTCACTGGAATCCATCGAATCGTCTAAGCTCTAGAGCTGCGCACATATTTTATAAATTGGTTACTAAGCAGATGAAAATATAGTAAAATACTCAAGCCTTTTAGTATATAGGACTAGCGGTCCGACCTGCTTCGCAGGTCTGACCCCTAGGCTCCGCGACACTGAAGAAGATTACAACTGAAAATGTAAAAAAATAAATTGAGTAGTCTTAAATAACTTCCATTTAATACCAAACAATTGGCGAAGCAAGTTCGTCACCACGTTCCTCGCTTCCATGTTAGTTCATTGACAAAGAAAGCTCGTCACTTCGTTCCTCGCTTCCATGATACTACTTTGTGACAGTTGCGATTAAATCTCTTCCTTGAGAACTTTAATATCATAACAAACGCGGTAGGATTTAAATAACATTTATAAAAACAATTGACGATCGGCCAAAATAACTTTTTGATATTTGAGTTTAAATCCGCTTCATGAGACTTTTAATTTGATACCAAATACAGTAGAATTTAAATAACATTTATACAAAACAATTGACAATCGCCAAAAAAAAACTTTTTGCTACCTAAGTACAAACCTCCTCGCCGAGACCTTCAGTTTGATACTAAGTTTTAATTAACTTTTAAGCTTAATTATTCATTATTTGTTATTAATAATAGTTTTATTATATATAAAAAAAAAAAACGTTTTAAACCCACGAACGGTACACTATAATTGCATTGAAAGATTTGAAATATACTTAATTAACTTTGTTCATCTTCTTGTATTTCATTCGCAAATAAAATGTCTGATATACCTAAAAATGCCATTTAGAAAAACATTATGACAGAACGTTCAAAATATTTTGGTTAACGTCATTTAAAAAGCACCCGTTAAAATAAACAAGTAAACGGAGAAAATGAACGGAATTCCGTCTATTGGAAAAACGACATTGTTGTTTAGAATAAGAAAAATGAATAAGCGGACCGTTTATTTTAAACGGTCCATTAAAATTAAACAAAGTATGTTTAGAATACACCAGAAAGGCCGTTATGGACTATTGGATTATTATTGTAGTGATTTTTATTTCATAATTTTTTGATTTTTAATAATTTTTATTGCAGGTATTGCGTTTGTTTCTTCAATTTTTAACACACAGGTTGCATCTTTCTTATCTTAAATGGGAACCTATTTTTTTTATTCGCTTATTCGATTCAGTATTTTCTTTGCGAATTTAACGATATACAATGTTTATGTATATCCTTACATAGCAAAAACATTGAGAAAAATGCAAGTAAAAATTATTATAATTATAATCTGATTTGAATGTTTATTTAAAACTGCAAGTGAAAAGCACAAAACTTTTGTTATAGTGCACAATTGAGCACATAACTAGTACAATATTATAATGAAATAAAAATATGAAAAAATAGATTAGGGGACTAAGCATTTCACTAGCCCCTCATACTTAAATGTTTATTCTAAACTGCAGGTGACAAGCACAAATTTTTTATTATAGCGCACAATTAAGCACATAACTAGCACAATATACTAATGAAATAAAAATACATAAAAATCTATTTGTGGGGGCTAAGCATTTCACTAGCCCCTCACATTTAAATGTTTATTTAAAACTGCAAATGAAAAGCACAAAACTTTTGTTATAGTGCACAATTGAGCACATAACTAGCACAATATACTAATGAAATAAAAATTTAAAAAATTGATTTGGAGGGGTTAAGCATTTCACTAGCCCCTCACACTTAAATGTTTATTTAAAACTGCAAGTAAAAAGCACAAAACTTTTGTTATAGTGCACAATTGAGCACATAACTAGCATAATATACTGATGAAATAAAAATAATAAAAAATCGATTTGGGGGGGCTAAGCATTTCACTAGCCCCTCACATTTAAATGTTTATTCTTAACTGCAGGTGACAAGCACAAATTTTTTATTATAGCGCACAATTAAGCACATAACTAGCACAATATACTAATGAAATAAAAATACAAAAAAATCTATTTGGGGGGGCTAAGCATTTCACTAGCCCCTCACATTTAAATGTTTATTTAAAACTGCAAGTGAAAAGCACAAAACTTTTGTTATAGTGCACAATTGAGCACATAACTAGCACAATATACTAATGAAATAAAAATTTAAAAAATTGATTTGGAGGGGCTAAGCATTTCACTAGCCCCTCACACTTAAATGTTTATTTAAAACTGCAAGTAAAAAGCACAAAACTTTTGTTATAGTGCACAATTTAGCACATAACTAGCACAATATACTGATGAAATAAAAATAATAAAAAATCGATTTGGGGGGGCTAAGCATTTCACTAGCCCCTCATACTTACATACGTATTTTAAGCTACACGTGAAAAGCACAAAACTTTTTATGTACTGCACAAATGAGCACATAACCAACTCAATACAACAGTGAAAAATAAACATTAAAAAAATGATTTGGGTGGGGCTATTGAAATGGACCTCGACATAAACATGTATATGACAGTATAAATACTTAAAAACAGCGTTTTGCATGTTTTTGCAAGCCTAAATCTGAAATTTTATCTTGATTTCACCAACATTAGCCATTATACACGATAGAAACGTGAATATGACAGTTTAAGAACTTTAAAACAGCGTTTTGTATGTTTTTGCAAGCTTAAAACAGTAGTTTTATTTTGATTTTACCAACATTAGCCATTATACACAGCAAAAACATAAATATAACAGTTTAAATTCTTGAAAACGGCGTTCTGTATGTTTTTGCATGCTTAAAACAGCAATTTTATCTTGATTTCACTAACATAAGCCATTACTCACGACATAAACATGAATATGACAGTTTAAATACTTGAAAACGGCGTTTTGTATGTTTTTGCATGCTTAAAATAGCAATTTTATCTTGATTTCGCAAACATAAGCCATTACACACGACATAAACATAAATATAACAGTTTAAATACTTGAAAACGGCGTTTTGTATGTTTTTGCATGCTTAAAACAGCAATTTTATCTTGATTTCACTAACAAAAGCCATTACACACGACATAAACATGAATATGACAGTTTAAATACTTGAGAACAGCATTTTGTATGTTTTTGCAAGCTGAAAACATCTATTTTATCTTGATTTTGCAAACATAAGCCATTACACACGACTTATACATGAATATGACAGTTTAAATACTTGTAAACGGCGTTTAATATGCTTCTGCATGTTTAAAACTGCAATTTTATCTTGATTTCACCAACATTAGCCATTATACAGGACAGAAACATGAATATGACAGTTTAAATACTTGAAAACATCGTTTTGTATGTTTTTGCAAGTTAAAAACAGCAATTTTATCTTGATTTTGCAAACATAAGCCATTAAACACGACAGAAACATGAACATGACAGTTTAAATACTTGAAAATGGCGTTCAGTATGCATTTGCATGCTTAAAACAGCAATTTTATCTTGATTTCACAAACATTAGCCATTATACAGGACAGAAACATAAATATGATAGTTTAAATACTTGAAAACAGCGTTTTGTATGTTTCTGCAAGCTTAAAACACCAATTTTATCTTGATTTTAGTAACATTAGCCATTATACACGACAGAAACATGAATATGACAATTTAAATACTTGAAAACAGCGTTTTGTATGTTTTTGCAAGCTAAAAACCGCAATTTTATCTTGATTTCACTAACATTATTTATTATACACGACAGAAACATGAATATGACAGTTTAAATACTTGAAAACCGCGTTATGTATGCTTTTGCATTCTTTTAACAGCAATTTTATCTTGATTTCACCAACATTAGCCAGTATACATGACAAAAACATAAATATGATAGTTTAAATACTTGAAAACAGCGTTTTTTATGTTTTTGCAAGCTGAAAACAGCTATTTTATCTTGATTTTGCAAACATAAGCTATTACACACGACATATAAATGAATATGACAGTTTAAATACTTCAAAACGGTGTTCTGTATGCTTTTGCATGGTTAAAACAATAATTTTATCTTGATTTTACCAACATTAGCCATTTTACATGACAGAAACATGAATATGACAGTTTAAATACTTAAAAACAGCATTTTGTATGATTTTGCAAGCTGAAAACAGTAATTTTATCTTGATTTTGCTAACATAAGCCATTACACACGACATATACATGAATGACAGTTTAAATACTTGAAAACGGCTTTTTATATGCTTTTGCATTTTAAAACAGCAATTTTATCTTCATTTCACCAACATTAGTCATTATACAGGACAGAATCATGAATATGACAGTTTAAATACTTGAAAACAGCGTTTTGTATGTTTTTGCAAGCTTAAAACAGAAATTTTATCTTGATTACACTAACATTAGCCATTATACACGACAGAAACATGAATATGACAGTTTAAATACTTGAAAACAGCATTTTGTATGTTTTTTTAAGCTGAAACCAGCTATTTTATCTTGATTTTGCAAACATAAACCATAGCACACGACTTATAAATGAATATGACAGTTTAAATACTTGAAAACAGCGTTTTGTATGTTTCTGCAATCTTAAAACAGCAATTTTATCTTGATTTTGCAAATATAAGCCATAACACATGATATATACATGAATATGACAGTTTAAATACTTGAAAATGGCGTTCTGCATGCATTTGCATGCTTAAAACAGCAATTTTATCTTGATTTCACCAACATTAGCCATTATACACGACAGATACATGAATATGACAGTTTAAATACTTGAAAACAGCATTTTGTATGTTTTTGCAAGCTGTAAACAGCTATTTTATCTTGATTTTGCAAACATAAGCCATTACACACGACATATACATGAATATGACAGTTTACATACTTGAAAACAACGTTTTGTATGCTTTTGCATGCTTAAAACAGCAAGTTTTTCTTGATTTGACCAACATTGGTCATTATACAGGACAGAAACATGAATATGACAGTTTAAATACTTGAAAACAGCGTTTTGTATTTTTTTGCAAGCTTAAAACAGCAATTTTCCCTTGATTTCACTAACATTAGCCATTATACACGACAGAAACATGAATATGACAGTTTAAATACTTAAAAACAGCATTTTGTATGTTTTTGCAAGCTGAAAACAGCTATTTTATCTTGATTTTTCAAACATAAGCCATAACACACGACTTATACATGAATATGACAGTTTAAATACTTGTAAACGGCGTTTAATATGGTTTTGCATGCTAAAAACAGCAATTTTATCTTAATTTCACCAACATTAGCCATTATACAGGACAGAAACATGAATATGACAGTTTAAATACTTGAAAACAGCGTTTTGTATGTTTTTGCAAGCTAAAAAACGCAATTTTATCTTGATTTTACTAACATTATTCATTATACACGACAGAAACATGAATATGACAGTTTGAATACTTGAAAACAGAATTTTGTATGTTTTTACAAGCTTAAAACAGTTATTTTATTTTAATTTTGGAAACATAAGCCATTACACACGACATATACATGAATATGACAGTTTAAATACTTGAAAACCGCGTTATGTATGCTTTTGCATGCTTATAACAGCAATTTTATCTTGACTTCAACAACATTAGCCAGTATACACGACAGAAACATAAATATGACAGTTTAAATACTAGAAAACAGCGTTTTGTATGTTTTTGCAAGCTGAAAACAGCTATTTTATCTTGATTTTGCAAACATAAGCCATTACACACGATATATACATGAATATGACAGTTTAAATACTTTAAAACGGCGTTCTGTATGCTTTTGCATGGTTAAAACAACAATTTTATCTTGATTTCCCCAACATTAGCCATTATACACGACAGAAACATGAATATGACAGTATAAATACGTGAAAACAGCATTTTGTATGTTTTTGCAAGCTGAAAACAGCTATATTTTCTTGATTTCACAAACATTAGCCATTATACAGGACTGAAACATGAATATGACAGTTTAAATACTTGAGAACAGCATTTTGTATGTTTTTGCAAGCTGAAAACAGCTATTTTATCTTGATTTTGCAAACATAAGCCATTACACACGACTTATACATGAATATGACAGTTTAATTACTTGTGACGGCGTTTAATATGCTTCTGCATGCTTAAAACTGCAATTTTATCTTGATTTCACCAACATTAGCCATTATACACGACAGATACATGAATAAGACAGTTTAAATACTTGAAAACAGCATTTTGTATGTTTTTGCAAGCTGTTAACAGCTATTTTATCTTGATTTTGCAAACATAAGCCATTACACACGACTTATACATGAATATGACAGTTTAAATACTTGAAAACAGCATTTTGTATGTTTTTTTAAGCTGAAAACAGCTATTTTATCTTGATTTTGCAAACATAAGCCATAGCACACGACTTATACATGAATATGACAGTTTAAATACTTGAAAACGGCGTTTAATATGCTTTTGCATGCTTAAAACAGCAATTTTATCTTGAATTCACCAACATTAGCCATTATACACGACAGAAACATGAATATGACAGTTTAAATACTTGAAAACATGAACATGACAGTTTAAATACATGAAAACAGCGTTCTGTATGTTTTTGCAAGCTTAAAACAGCAATTTTATCTTGATTCTGCAAACATAAGCCATTTTACACGACATATACATAAATGACAGTTTAAATACTTGAAAACGGCGTTTTGTATGCTTTTGCATTTTTAAAACAGCAATTTTATCTTGATTTCACCAACATTAGCCATTATACAGGACACAAACATGAATATGACAGTTTAAATGATTGAAAACAGCGTTTTGTATGTTTTTGCAATCTTAAAACAGCAATTTTATCTTTATTTTGCAAACATAAGCCATTACAAACGACATATACATGAATATGCAGTTTAAATACTTGAAAACGGCGTTTTTATCTTGATTTCACAAACATTAGCCATCATACAGGACAGAAACGATAATCAGTCCGATTCTGTAAGAAAGTGGTTAAGGAAGTGGATAAGAAGCAACGTTGCTAATTTTTAAACTTTTAACCACTACTATAACCACTTGGTTTAAAATTGTATTCTGTAATCGTTTATTTAGTAACGTTGTTAATTTGTCATATTTTAGCAACGTGGTTATTTGAATAGTGTGAAGTTGGTTTTTGACGTCTCATATGGCTAAGCATAACCTAAAACTCTAGTAAGTATTATTGTTATTTATTAATTATTCATGCTAAATTAATATATTTTCTGCAATTACAGAGTATATATTTGCAAAATAAAATGCCACCAAAGCAAAGAGGAGCTCGAAGCACTGCTGAACAGATGGAGATTATGATACAGTACATACAAGGAAATAGAATAATGATAACTGGCAAAACGCACCCCAATAATACAAAAGAAGTAGAAGAACATTGGCAGAAATTATCAGAAATGTTAAATTCTGCACGCGGAGCACGAAAAACTGTAGAAGAATGGCGCAGATTTTTCACAGAGTGGAAAAGTAAGACACGAGCTAAAGCTCGTGATTCAAAAATAGATTCTACAGCTACAGGTTAGTTAATTTAGCACTAGAAACGATTTTATTGTCTATAATATTGACTTTGTAGGAGGCGGTCCATATAAAGATAGGAAACTTAGTGATCTAGAAGAACGCTTAATGTCTTTAATTGGGTGGGTATCAGTTTCTGGAGCGGCAGATTTGCCAGCAGAAATTGAACCTAATGAAAATGAAACTATTGAACTTGACAATTTAAATGTTGTGGAGGATGTTTTTATTGAAAATTTAGTTAATGATGAAGAGAATCTAGTTTTACCTATACTAGAAACAATATCAGTGTCTCCGCAGCCAGCAAATCAAATATTACCAACACCAGCATCAACATCGGTGCCTCTCAAATCAACAGTGTTAGGTATGAAAAAGAATTTGAAGTTTTCAAGAAAGAAACCAGCCAAAAGTACTACTACAGCACTTGAAAAGAGCGCACAAATATATGCCGAAAGTAATATCAGGCTCACCGCAGCAGTAGAGGCATTTGCTGAAGGTCTCACTAAATTAGCCAATGCAATTGAGAAATATGCAGGTGCAATGGAAAAAATTGCTTTAAAACAAAACGATCAAGATTAAATGCTTGAAATATATATATATATTTTAATTTATTAAATATATATTTTTTATTTAATTACATGACACAGCAGTATGCATTTTTGTTTATTATTATTTAATCTATTATATTTATTATAAATAAATTAAAATGATAAATTACATATTTTGTATTAGACGATTTCTTATCCTTCTTCCCACGTCTAGCCAATTTTCATTCCCATCATGAACTGAAATAATTTTAAAATTGATACTGAATAATATTCATTTCTTTTTAATGTGTAAGGTATTTCATACCTTCGTCAAAATTAAATTCCTCAACGTTATCATTTTCCTCGTTGTTTTCCACGTCCTCTTCTTCATGCTCAATGTTGTGGGTTATACAAATGTTGTGTAATACTGCACAACTATATATAATTTGACCTGCTATTCTGTGATTATAATGCAGCACTCGATGTTTTAGAAGACAACGAAATCGTTGTTTCAAGACCCCAAAACATCTTTCGATAACATTTCTTGCACTACAATGTTTTGCCGTATATATTCCCTCTGGAGAATTTGGGGGTGCATCTGGTATGGGCGTCATTAGCCACGGTTGTAATGGGTAACCTGAGTCACCAATTAACCATCCATTTAAATTTTCCTCTGTATACTTCCTCTGTAAATATCTTGCAATAGACGACATTCCCCAAATTGCAGCATCATGAGTTGCACCTGGATATCGTGCATTAACCGCTAATAATTTTAAGTCAGAATCGCATATCTAGAGACGCGTTTTTAATTACAGTTACGTATTAGAAATTAAAACATTTAAAAATATGAATAACTTACGGCTTGAACATTTATGCTATAAAATCCCTTTCTATTTAAATAAGCTATTGCAGGTTGCACTGGATCATCAACAAGTGGAGAAATAATTGCAATATGCGAGCAGTCTATTGCCCCAATAATGTTTGGGAAATTGAATTTATCTTGAAAACTAACCAAAATCATAATTATTTTCGATTTCATTTCATAAACATTTATTTTGTTTAACGCACCCTTGTTTTACTCTTCGCATATCATTCTGATTGGCTGGAAACTTAACAAATCTATGTAACAAATAATTTGTAAACACTGAGGTAACTTCATTAATAATCCTGCTTACAACTGGCTGTGAACAAGGTAAATGTAAATTTTTTCCTATACTAGTTTGATAACTTCCTTGTGCCAGAAAATGTAACGTAGTTAAAACCTAAAATATTACGATATTAAATGAGATTATTGACCAATCAATTATGATCTAATACCCGTATATGTACAGCAATATAAGTGCTTCTTTTCGCTTGTGGTAAATAAGGTTCAACTGCTGGAATTATCAAATCTATTACTATAACTTGTGGTAATCGGTAAAGTTTTTTAAAATGATCTATAGAGATATCAAAAGGATTTGAAGCATCTCTTAAATAAGCATTTTGTAACCTCAATTGTCTTCTAAAAAATAAAAAAAAATCAGTTTATGAACGAATTTTATATTCATAGCGGATAAGGAAATGTATACTTACTGTCTATTTGCTTCTTCTGCGACAAATATAAAATTTAAATCAAAAAGAACACCAAGGGGATTCATTTTTAAATAATAGTAACGTTGCTAAAACGTTAACAACCACAAAAATATCGTAGCTAAAATAAGCAACCTTCTTAACCACAAGTCGTTAATTATGTAACCACTTTAGTGGTACAGAATACGAAATACGTTAAAGTTATTAAAATTAACCACTTGTTCCAATTAGCAATGTCACGTGGTTGCTAATTCCTAACCACTTCCTTACAGAATCGGGCTGAATATGTCAGTTTAAATTCTTGAAAACAGCGTTTTGTATGTTTTTGCAAGCTGAAAACAGCAATTTTACCTTAATTTAACTTATATTAGCCATTATGCACGACAGAAACATAAATATGACAGTTTAAATACTTGAAAACAGCATTTTGTATGTATTTTCAAGCTGATAACAGCTATTTTATCTTAATTTTGCAAACATACGCCATTACACACGACATATACAAGAATATGACAGTTAATACTTCAAAACGGGGTTCTGTATGCTTTTGCATGGTTAAAACAACAATTTTATCTTGATTTCCCCAACATTAGCCATTATACACGTCAGAAACATGAATATGACAGTTTGTATACTTAAAAACAGCATTTTGTATAATTTTGCAAGCTGAAAACAGGAATTTTATCTTGATTTTGCAAACATAAGCCATTACACACGACATATACATGAATATGACAGTTTAAATACTTGAAAACGGCGTTTTGTATACTCTTGCATGCTTAAAACAGCAAGTTTATCTTGATTTGACATACATTAGTCATTATTCAGGACAGAAACATGAATATGACAGTTTATATACTTGCAAACAGCGTTTTGTATGTTTTTGCAAGTTTAAACAGCAATTTTATTTTGATTTCACTAACATTAGCCATTATACAGGACAGAAACATAAATACGACAATTTAAATACTTGAAAACAGCGTTTTGTATGTTTTTGCAAGCTGAAAACAGCTATATTCTCTTGATTTCACAAACATTAGCCATTTTACAGGACTGAAACATGAATATGACAGTTTAAATACTTGAGAACAGCATTTTGTATGTTTTTGCAAGCTGAAAACAGCTATTTTATCTTGATTTTGCAAACATAAGCCATTACACACGACTTATACATGAATATGATAGTTTAAATACTTGTAAACGGCGTTTAATATGCTTCTGCAAGCTTAAAACTGCAATTTTATCTTGATTTCACCAACATTAGCCATTATACAGGACAGAAACATGAATATGACAGTATAAATACTTGAAAACAACATTTTGTATGTTTTTGCAAGCTGAAAACAGCTATTTTCTCTTGATTTCACAAACATTAGAAATTATACAGGACAGAAACATGAATATGGCAGTTTAAATACTTGAGAACAGCATTTTGTATCTTTTGCAAGCTGAAAACAGCTATTTTATTTTGATTTTGCAAACATAAGCCATAACACACGACTTATACATGAATATGACAGTTTAAATACTTGTAAACGGCGTTTAATATGCTTTTGCATGCTTAAAACAGCAATTTTATCTTGATTTCACCACCATTAGCCATTATACAGGACAGAAACATAAATATGACAATTTAAATACTTGAAAACAGCGTTTTGTATGATTTGGCCAGCTGAAAACAGCTATTTTATCTTGATTTTGCAAAAAAAAAGCCATTAAACACGACAGAAACATGAACATGACAGTTTAAATACTTGAAAATGGCGTTCTGCATGCAATTGCATGCTTAAAACAACAATTTTATCTTGATTTCACCAACATTAGCCATTATACACGACAGATACATGAATATGACAGTTTACATACTTGAAAACAGCATTTTGTATGTTTTTGCAAGCTGTAAACAGCGATTTTATCTTGATTTTGCAAACATAAGCCATTACACACGACATATACATGAATATGACAGTTTAAATACTTGAAAACAGCGTTTTGTATGTTTTTGCAAGCTAAAAAACGCAATTTTATCTTGATTTCACTAACATTATTCATTATACACGACAGAAACATGTATATGACAGTTTAAATACTTGAAAACAGAATTTTGTATATTTTTACAAGCTAAAAACAGTTATTTTATTTTAGTTTTGGAAACATAAGCCATTAACACGACATATACATGAATATGACAGTTTAAATACTTGAAAACCGCGTTATGTAAGCTTTTGCATGCTTATAACAGCAATTTTATCTTGATTTCAACAACATTAGCCAGTATACACGACAGAAACATAAATATGACAGTTTAAATACTTGAAAACGGCGTTTTGTATGTTTTTGCAAGCTGAAAACAGCTATTTTATATTGATTTTGCAAACATAAGCCATTACACACGACATATACATGAATATGACAGTTTAAATACTTTAAAACGGCGTTCTGTATGCTTTTGCATGGTTAAAACAACAATTTTATCTTGATTTCACCAACATTAGCCATTATACACGTCAGAAACATGAATATAACAGTTTAAATACATGAAAACAGCGTTCTGTAGGTTTTTGCAAGCTTAAAATAGCAATTTTATCTTGATTTTGCAAACATAAGCCATTTTACACGACATATACATGAATGACAGTTTAAATACTTGAAAATGGCGTTTTGTATGCTTTTGCATTCTTAAAACAGCAATTTTATCTTGATTTCACCAACATTAGCCATTATACAGGACACAAACATGAATATGACAGTTTAAATACTTGAAAACAGCGTTTTGTATGTTTTTGCAATCTTAAAACAGCAATTTTATCTTGATTTGCAAACATAAGCCATTACAAGCGACATATACATGAATATGCAGTTTAAATACTTGAAAACGGCGTTTTTATCTTGATTTCACAAACATTAGCCATCATACAGGACAGAAACGATAATATGTCAGTTTAAATTCTTGAAAACAACGTTTTGTATGTTTTTGCAAGCTGAAAACAGCAATTTTACCTTAATTTAACTTATATTAGCCATTATACACGACAGAAACATAAATATGACAGTTTAAATACTTTAAAACAGCATTTTGTATGTATTTTCAAGCTGATAACAGCTATTTTATCTTGATTTTGCAAACATAAGCCATTACACACGACATATACATGAATATGACAGTTTATACTTCAAAAGGGCGTTCTGTATGCTTTTGCATGCTTAAAACAGCAATTTTATCTTGATTTTACCAACATTAGCGAATATACATGACAGTAACATGAATATGACAGTTTATTTACTTGAAAACAGCATTTTGTATGTTTTTGCAAGCTGAAAACTGCTATTTTATCTTGATTTTGCAAACATAAGCCATTACACACGACATATACATGAATATGACAGTTTAAATACATGAAAACGGTGTTCTGTATGCTTTTGCATGCTTAAAACAACAATTTTATTTTGATTTCACCAACATTAGCCATTATACACGACAGATACATGAATATGCCAGTTTAAATACTTGAAAACAGTATTTTGTATGTTTTTGCAAGCTGTAAACATAGCTATTTTATCTTGATTTTGCAAACATAAGCCATTACACACGACATATACATGAATATGACAGTTTAAATACTTGAAAACGGCGTTTTGTATACTGTTGCATGCTTAAAACAGCAAGTTTATCTTGATTTGACAAACATTAGTCATTATACAGGACAGAAACATGAATATGACAGTTAAAATACTTGCAAACAGCGTTTTGTATGTTTTTGCAAGCTTAAAACAGCAATTTTATCTTGATTTCACTAACTTTAGCCATTATACACGACAGAAACATGAATATGACAGTATAAATACGTGAAAACAGCATTTTGTATGTTTTTGCAAGCTGAAAACAGCTATATTCTCTTGATTTCACAAACATTAGCCATTATACAGGACTGAAACATGAATATGACAGTTTAAATACTTGAGAACAGCATTTTGTATGTTTTAGCAAGCTGAAAACAGCTATTTTATCTTGATTTTGCAAACATAAGCCATTACACACGACTTATACATGAATAATGACAGTTTAATTACTTGTAAACGGCGTTTAATATGCTTCTGCATGCTTAAAACTTCAATTTTATCTTGATTTCACCAACATTAGCCATTATACACGACAGATACTTGAATAAGACAGTTTAAATACTTGAAAACAGCATTTTGTATGTTTTTGCAAGCTGTTAACAGCTATTTTATCTTGATTTTGCAAACATAAGCCATTACACACGACTTATACATGAATATGACAGTTTAAATACTTGAAAACAGCATTTTGTATGTTTTTTTAAGCTGAAAACAGCTATTTTATCTTGATTTTGCAAACATAAGCCATAGCACACGACTTATACATGAATATGACAGTTTAAATACTTGAAAACAGCGTTTTGTATGTTTTTGTAAGCTTAAAACAGCAATTTTATCTTGATTTCACTAACATTAGCCATTATACACGACAGAAACATGAATATGACAGTTTAAATACTTGAAAACAGCGTTTTGTATGTTTTTGCAAGCTTAAAACAGCAATTTTATCTTGATTTCACTAACATTAGCCATTATACACGACAGAAACATGAATATGACAGTTAAAATTCTTGAAAACAGCGTCTTACATGTTTTTGCAAGCTGAATGCAGCTATTTTATATTGATTTTACTAATATTAGCCATTATACAGGACAGAAATATGAATATGACAGTTTAAATACTTGAAAACTGCATTTTGTATGTTTTTGCAAACTAGAAACAGCTGTTTTATCTTGATTTTGCAAACATAAGCCATTACAAACGACATATACATGAATATGACAGCTTAAATACTTTAAAACGGCGTTTTGTATGCTTTTGCATGCTTAAAATAGCAATTTTATCTTGATTTCAACAACATTAGCCATTATACGGGACAGAAACATGAATATGACAGTTTAAATACTTGAAAACAGCATTTTGTATGTTTTTGCAAGCTGAAAACAGCTATTTTATCTTGATTTAACCAACATTAGCCATTATACAGGACAGAAACGTGAATATGACTGTTTAAATACTTGAAAACAGCATTTTGTATGTTTTTGCAAGCTAAAAACATATATTTTATTTTGATTTTGCAAACATAAGCCATTTCACACGACATATACATGAATATGACAGTTTAAATACTTAAAAACGGCGTTCTGTATTCTTTTGCATGCTTAAAACAGCAGTTTTATCTTGATTTCACCAACATTAGCCATTCTACAGGACAGAAACATGAATATGACAGTTTAAAAACTTGAAAACAGCGTTTTGTATATTTTTGCAAGCTTAAAACAGCAATTTTATCTTGATTTCACCAACATTAGCCATTATACACGACAGAAACATGAATATGACAGTTTAAAACTTGAAAACGGCGTTTTGTAATCTTTTTCATGATTAAAACAGCATTTTTATCTTGATTTCGCCAACATTAGCCATCATACAGGACAGAAACAATAATATGTCAGTTTATACTTGAAAACAGCGTTTCGTATGTTTTTGCAAGCTGAAAACAGCAATTTTATCTTGATTTCACCAACATTAGCCATTATACAGGACAGAAACATGAATATGACAGTTTAAATACTAGAAAACAGAGTTTTGTATGCTTTTGCATGCTTAAAACAACAATTTTATCTTGATTTCACCAACATTAGCCATTATACACGACAGAAACATGAATATGACAGTTGAAATACTAAAAAACAGCATTTTGTATGATTTTGCAAGCTGAAAACAGCTATTTTATCTAGATTTTGCAAACATAAGCCATTACACACGATATATACATGAATGACAGTTCAAGTACTTGAAAACAGTGTAAAAGAGCATGATCGGTATGTCCGGTGTGGAGGGGTCGTGTTATCTTTAATGATGACTCAAGCTGGAGATAACGCAGCTTCCTTCGCATCGCGACATCGAGACTCGAGAGAGTCGACGCTTGACCGGTGTAAGAGCCGCACGCTTTAATATATATATTTAATTACTTCTATAGTGGTGCCTTTTTATTTAACCCTCGTTAGAAAAATATTGTAGTGCCTACTTAAGTGCAACAGTACAGCACCTAGAAACGCAACAGGCGCGGGTAAGTACGCTCCCATCCGCAACCCGCCACAGGACGTGGTCTGCTCGCCCAATAAAAAAATCCTAAATCCACGCCCTGTTACAAATATTGGCGCAGTCGATAGAATGGTCGTCTATTGAATTTAGTTTCTTTAGTAACGGTTTTTCTTAACCTACGATCAGTAAAGAACTACCCGATTTGAATAATAGTAATTTCGAGTAACAATGCCGCACGATACAGAAATTCCGATTACAATTACGACAACATCAACGATTACTACGCAAGCTAGTAACTACCCCGCAACTAGTACTGTAACTGTTGCCGCTACACCTTTTCCCATAACAACTCCGCATGTTACTGGTATTATGCCAATTTCGCCAGCACAAATTCCGTTTTACGCATATGTGCCGAATGTTGCAACGACCGTCTCAAGTCCTATGTATTTTTATCCAAATATGCCACCCTTAACTAGTCCCTCCGTCCCAGCTACAACTCTTACGCCAGGTTACATTTTATCGTCATCAGATACGCCGCGAAATCGAGCACCAGGTACTCCAACTCCTACCGTTGCAGACGCGAATATTTTAAATGCTTTAAAATATATTAATACGTATTCCGGTGGCTCTGATTTAGAATGCTTTTTAGAAAATGTTGCTTCCATCGCGGAGGCCTTGCAATTAAACGACTCTCAAACGGTAAACGCTATTAAACTAAAACTTCGTGATCGCGCACAAGAAATGTATTATGCCCTTCCTGCTCAAAAAAGACCAAATACAACGCTTGAAATACGAAAATGGTTAAATTCGCTTTTCGGTAAACAAGTTTGTAAGATCGGAACAGAACGAGAATTTTATAAAACATTTCGCAATAAGGATGAGTCATTACGCGCATTTGCAATGAGATTAGAAATAGAAGCAGAAAAAATCTATCCCACTTCTTATCTCGACGGACCAGACGCTTATCGTGCCCAAGTTAAACGTGAATTGCTTGTTGTTAAACAATTTTTCGATGGTTTAGACACTCGTCTAGCAAATGAAATTTGTAAATATAAAATATTCGAAACTGTTGAAGAAGCGTTACCATACGCTGAACATTGCGAAAAAATATTATCTCGCCTATTCAAAGAGACTCGCGCTGACGCAAGTAAACATTCTTTAAGAACAGTAAGCGTTTCTCACCCTAAACAAAACATCGCTAGTGATAAGCCAAAGATTAAGCTGCATGTTGACAATAAATCTAAGTTTGCGATGAATTAAGATATTCATTCAAACAGAGCCGAAGTCCAAACAATAACACGCGCATCCGGAGTTGATAAAGCTCCTAGAAATAAAATGACGACAGCTCAGCGTTTTCCAGCAATGCAAGGTCGATGTTATAATTGCGGAGACAATAAACATGTTTTAAAAGATTGCCGAATATCAAAGCAAGAATTTTGCTACCGTTGTGTAACTGCAGGCCATCGTGCTAACTCAGAAACATGCCCTTTAAACACACGCGCTGTCTCCAGGAGGACCCAGAACGAGGCAGCATAAGCAATAACACATTAGTTATACCTTGGGTCACCAAAATTGATAATAAAGGGATCAGACAAATCGCACTTAAAATAGACAACAAAATCCGTACTTTCTTAATTGATTCCGGTTCCGTGGTATCGCTTATAAAAAATCGCATTAACCAGGAACATAATTGGGAAACTACACCGCTAACAGATTGCTTAACCGATATATCTGGTAATAGTCTTCCAAACTCTGGAAGTATCGCTCTTGATTTACCTATCGCAAGTTTCACTGTGAAACAAAATTTTATCGTAGTTCCAGATAATATTTGCTTTGAATCTGACGGTCTCTTAGGTGCCGATTTCTTAACGAAACACGAAGTAACACTTAATTTTGGTGAAAATATTTTATCGATATATTACGCGAACGTCCCTATGCTATCGCTCAACGAAGATAATGATTGTTCTGATGATCACGCAAATGTCGGTTTAATTAAAGAATCGTCTAATATTAAACCGGTACGCCTAATTAAAGGAAAAGAAAATTATGTACGTTTAAATGAATCTTTAACAATTCCGCCGCGCCATCAAGTGACTTGTAACGCCCATGTGAGTGGACGCATTGACCCGGGTACATATATTATCGAACCTCGCGAATTAAATGTACACGGAGTTCTTATCGCGCGCGTCCTTGTAGAAAAAATGACAAATAACTTGATTCCAATTAATATAATGAATGTAAGTCCGGAAGAGATTCATCTAGACACGAAAACTCCCATAGGAACCGTAATAAACGCCGAAATTATAAAAAACCCGCAAATAAAGCAAAACGCAATTGCTTCTATACAGCAGAAAACTAGTTTATCGCCCATAAGTAATATTGATTTAAGTCATTTGACCATAAATGAGCAAACAAAATTTAAATCATTTTTGGAAACTTATTCAGATATATTTGCATCAAAACAAATGCAACTTGGAGCAACCGATTTAGTTAAACACAGGATAGAAACAGGTGATTCATCTTTTATCGCTCGCGCTCCATATCGCGTTCCTTTCGCTAAGCGAGATATCATGAAACAACAAATAGATGATATGCTTGCAAATAAAATAATTTCTCATTCGGTTTCACCTTGGTCCGCGCCCGTGGTACTTGTTGAAAAAAGAATGCCGAATGGTGAAAATAAAGTAAGATTCTGTATAGACTACCGCGCTTTAAATGCCATAACCAAACGCGATTTCTTCCCTATCCCCAACCTTCAAGAAACACTTGACCAATTGGGCCAAGCTTCACGCTTTACTACGCTTGATCTATCGAAGGGGTATTGGCAAGTAGAAGTAGACCCACGTGACAGGGAGAAAACAGCTTTCTCCGTGCCATGGGGGCACTTTGAATGTAATCGTATGCCTTTTGGTCTAGTCAATAGTCCAAGCACCTGGCAACGCTCAATGTATGCTGTACTATCAGGTCTCACAGAATCACATTGTTACGTATACCTGGACGACATAATATGTTTCAGTGAAGATGATTATGATGAGCATATTATGAAATTAAAAGACATATTTGAAAGGTTAAGATCCGCAAATTTATTTCTAAATCCTGATAAATGTACTTTTATGGCTAAAGAAACTAAATATCTTGGACATTTAATCGGAGATAAAGGAATTAAACCTGACCCTGATAAAATATCGGTTATAAAAAATTATCCTATCCCAACATCGGTTACAGAAATACGTTCTTTCTTAGGTTTAGTAGGATTTTATCGCCGTTTTATACCGAATTTCGCACATATCGCTAAACCTCTAACCACGCTCACTAAAAAGAAAACGCAATTTCAATGGTCTGAGGACGCTCAAAATTCATTTGAAACACTTAGAGATGCTTTATGGAAAGATCCAATTCTTAAATTTCCTGATTTCAATCGCGAATTCATACTCAGTACAGACGCGTCAGGATACGCGATAAGTGCAATACTGAGTCAGCGTTATGATGATATTGAATTACCAGTGGCGTACGCGAGCCGACAATTAACAGAAACCGAACAAAAGTATAGTACTACTGATCGCGAAGGTCTCGCTCTCGTATGGGGAATTCGACATTATCATTGCTACCTCTACGGTCGCCATTTTAAAGTCATTGTTGATCACCAACCACTTAAATGGCAAATGTCAACAAAAGATCCGTGTAATAGATTAACGCGTTGGTCATTGTTTTTAGCTAAATATGATTTTGAAGTAACGTATAGACCGGGTAATAAACACTGTAACGCAGACGCCCTATCACGTATAAAACCCGTTCGTTTACTTAAAACTCGTGAAGGAGAGCCAATAATATGGGATCGCGCAACTTTGTACGAAGCACAAAGAAAAGATAATGAACTTATACAAATTATAACAAATATCGAGGATAATGAAAATTATTTACTTGATGACGACGGTGTATTGTTTGTGAAAGCAAATAATGATGACAAAGAAAGATTTGTCGTACCAAAACTTTTACAAAATTCTATTATTCGAATGTGTCATGATACGCCCTATTCTGGTCATAGTGGAGTTGATAAAACCTATGCCAGGGTTAGAAAACTTTTCTATTGGTCAGGTATGCATCAAGATGTGAAAAAATATGTTACCGCATGTATGCCGTGCGCTCAAAGAAAAACGTCGCCACACTTGAAACGCATTCCATTAAAAAAATTTACTCCCGCGCTTAAACCATTCGATAGAATCGCATTAGATATCGTTGGACCTTTACTAAAAACGCATAACGGTAATAGTTATATCCTAACCGTCCAGGATTCCTTCACTCGCTACTTAGAAGCATTCCCTTTACCCGACCAAACAGCATCAACAGTTGCAAAACATTTAGTTATTGGTATTATTCTACGTCACGGAGTACCGAGACAAATCATTACCGATTTAGGTACAAATTTTATGTCAAAATTAATGAAAGAATTATGTAATGTTCTACGAATTACGCATTTGAAAACAACCGCATATCACCCTCAGTCTAATGGTATGTTAGAACGTACCCATCGTACATTAAAAGATATGTTAGCCCAGTATATTAATGAATCGCAAACAAATTGGGATGAATGGCTCCCATACGCTGTATCAGCTTTTTGTACGTCAACGCACTCCTCGTTAGGTGAAAGTCCGTTCTTCCTCTTATTTGGTCGCGATATTGAATTGCCTTATTATGAAATTTTTAAACCACTCTCTGTAAAATATGATACAGATAGTAATTATGTTTCGGAATTCATGCAGCGTTTAAAAATCGCGCACGCAAAAGCTTTAGAATATTTACAAAAGACAACTGACCGTACACATAACACTTATAATAAGAAAACCGCTCCTCATGGATTTAAATTAGGAGATAAAGTATTACTCTTTAATCCCGCGAATAAAATTGGTTTAACCGCTAAATTGTCTAAAAAATGGACTGGACCATACCGCATTGTTTATTTAAAAGAACAAAACGCGACTATTCGTGAAATTTTTGGAAGAAAAGAACAAAAAGTACATATAGACCGTTTAAAACTATGTGTACCGGAGGTTGAACAAATTTATGAAAAACAAGTCGAAATTGTTAAAAATGATAGCGACCCTATCATAGCGTCATATATCCTTCCTGATTCTGAAATAATAGAAATTCCTATCAATAATTCCAGTATACCAATAGTTGAATCCACTAACGTCATACCCGTGCCTGATAGACGTGACAGCGACGTCACCGATACTGAGTCCCAAATTGCTGACTCAGATACTTCGTCTATCAACAACACCAATTCCTCGTCTGTACCTACTACCAGCGAAGCAGTACCAGCTGAGCGTTATCACACGCGCAGTCAAGGACCCGCACCGAACTTGCCATGGATTCGCAGCGCTCGCGTATGAGATGCGTCATGTATCTCCTCCCGCTTCTCTTCCTGTCGATCATCAGCCCAGCTGACGCCGAAGTCATCGGATACGATTGTGAAGACGAGGCAACCGAATTGTCACGTGTGTCTCTCACACAGGTAAAATCGTGTCTTGACCCACGTAATAATTCCAATGTTGACAGCCTCACCGTACAGTTAATACAAGAAAAACAATATGTGCAAGTGCAAGCGTTTTCGTGTTTAATAAGTGTAACACAAATCATTCAACATTGTGGTATGCATTCGCATACAAGTGCTGTTTCTGGTGGATTAAGTCGTTATGTACATTTTATAAAGAATTATAATTGTATTAATGTACATCGTTTTCGTAAAATTGATTTAGTAGGTTTAGGAGCCGGTATTGTCGCTGATTTAGTTTTAAACAGTACCATAGAAGTATCAGCAACATTACACGGTTCACTCGATAATGAAGATCATTGCTATGGTGTAAAATTTACTCAAAACGGTATTACTTATGAAAATGTTGTAGTTACAGCAGCCATTAGTATTAAATTACATAATTACAAAGCTCTTGTTAATATTGAAGAAAATAAAATTTATTTGAGCACCGGCATTGTTTGTGATTATTTGCAAAATTATTGTTTTGACGATATTTTGGGAGAAACTACTTGGAGTACGCATGGCGAATCAGAATGTTCAAATACTGCATTTGATGTGCTCTACGAAGGTATAGCTAAAGTTCTTACCATGAAATCAACGAATGAGATTATAGCCCAACAATACATAATTGTGGAATCTCAAGATACTATTTTCGCTTTGAGACTCGCTAAACAAGAGATTATTTGTCACCAAAACGCCTGGAGAACTGAACAAAGTCGTATTTTAGTTATATTTTCGACTCCACACGGATTTTATTTTAAGAAGACACAGAAACTCCCAGAAAACACAGATTTGATGGCTCAGGTGCTTAGTAAATTACTTTATCTTGAAATTGCGCAGAAAAGTCAAATGAAACACACGATTTATGAATCTATATATAAACGTTGTGAGTTACGACGAAAAGCTTTACAGAATCGTTTGGCCCTAGCCTCAGAAACGCCAGATGTTGTTAGTTCCTTGATTAAAGAAGCTCCTGGATATGTAGGAAGAATTATAGGAGAAGTACTTTATATTGCCCGTTGTACTCCAACATACGTGCAATTACGACGCTCGAAATATTGTTATCAAGAAATTCCGATCCTGTATAAAAATTAAACGAAATTTTTAACGCCTATAACTAGAATAATACAGAATCATGGAACTGAAGTCGATTGCAGTCATAAATTACCGCCCATGTTTAAGATCGAAGATGAATGGATCGAAGTGATGCCACATTTTCAACGTGCAACGATAATTCCAACAGAATTAGACCCGAATACAGAAGAAATTAATCTGAAAATGTTCCGTATTGCACCTATTAGCGCGCATGGACTGTATACAAAACAAGAAATGCAGAACTTCCAAAAAACGTTACTATTTAACACCGAGAAACGAGCTATAACAAACTTAGTAACTCGAAGAATAATCAATGATAATTCTGATAATCAAGATTATTTTATGCCAAAAATTTTTAGTGCAAGCGAATTGACTCAAATGGCGTATTCCACCGCCGAGAAGGCTTGGGGTTTCCTATCTCGTATGGGAAATTATTTCTCGATATTTGCCATGTTATATACTCTTTGGGGTATTTTATGTTATGTGGGAAATGTAATTTTAAATTATTTTTCACTAAAAAAAGTTTCGAATGGATCAAATACACCGCGATTCTTTTTGTTCGCTAGCCTGTGGCAAGCTTTAACGAATCAAATCATGTATAGATGGTTATTGACACAAAAATCAGAAAACACTGATCTACAAGAAGTTGTCACAAACCAGAGCAATGTACCTCCGCTATCAATTGACCAAACGAATTATCATGTACCAGCTCACACGCTAATAATACCTTCTCCAGCAAGCGTATTACGTCAACCGATTGGTTGAATGATTGTATTAGAATTATGATGAGTTGTTTGTTATTATATGATGTGTTAAGATATGTATGTTATCGTTTTATGTTTATTTTATATGTAATCGTTTTGTATTTATTTAATATGTTATTATGTTATGTTTTATCGTTTTTTTTATTTAAAGATGCTCAACTCTTCTGGACACAATTTCCTCTTTGGAAGATGGAAATTGTATCTAAGGGGGGAGGAATGTAAAAGAGCATGATCGGTATGTCCGGTGTGGAGGGGTCGTGTTATCTTTAATGATGACTCAAGCTGGAGATAACGCAGCTTCCTTCGCATCGCGACATCGAGACTCGAGAGAGTCGACGCTTGACCGGTGTAAGAGCCGCACGCTTTAATATATATATTTAATTACTTCTATAGTGGTGCATTTTTATTTAACCCTCGTTAGAAAAATATTGTAGTGCCTACTTAAGTGCAACAGTACAGCACCTAGAAACGCAACAGGCGCGGGAAAGTACGCTCCCATCCGCAACCCGCCACAGGACGTGGTCTGCTCGCCCAATAAAAAAATCCTAAATCCACGCCCTGTTACAACAGCATTTTGTAAGTTTTGGCAGCTGAAAACAGCTATTTTACTTGATTTTGCAAACATAAGCCATTACACACGAGATATACATGAATATGGAGTTTATATACTTGAAAACGGCGTTTTGTATGCTTTTGCATGCTTAAAACAGCAAGTTTATCTAGATTTGACCAACATTAGTCATTATACAGGACAGAAACATGAATATGACAGTTTAAATACTTGAAAACAGCGTTTTGTATGTTTTTGCAAGCTTAAAACAGCAATTTTATCTTGATTTCACTAACATTAGCCATTATACACGACAGAAACATGAATATGACAGTTTAAATACTTGAAAACAGCGTTTTGTAAGTTTTGGCATGCTTAAAACAGCAATTTTATCTTGATTTCACCAACATTAACCATTATACAGGACAGAAACATGAATATGACAGTTTAAATACTTGAGAACAGCGTTTTGCATGTTTTAGCAAACTAAAAACAGCAATTTTATCTTGATTTCACCAACATTAGCCATTATACACCACAGAAACATGAATATGATAGTTTAAAAACTTGAAAACGACGTTATGTATGCTTTTTCAAGCTTAAAACAGCATTTTTATCTTGATTTCACAAACATTAGCCATCATACAGGACAGAAACAATAATATGTCAGTTTAAATACTTGAAAACAGCATTTTGTATGTTTTTGCAAGCTGAAAACAGCTATTTTATCTTGATTTTGCAAACATAAGCCATTACACACGACATATACATGAATATGACAGTTTAAATTCTTGAAAACAGCGTTTTGTATACTTTTGCATGCTTGAAACAGCAATTTTATCTTGATTTGACCAACATTAGTCATTATACAGGACAGAAACATAAATATGACAGTTTAAATACTTGAAAACAGCGTTTTGTATGTTTTTGCAAGCTGTAAACAGCTATTTTATCTTGATTTTGCAAACATAAGCCATTACACACGACATATACATGAATATGACAGTTTAAATACTTAAAAACCGCGTTTTGTACGCTTTTGCATGCTAAAATCAGCAATTTTATCTTGATTTCACCAACATTAGCCATTATACAGGACAGAAACATGAATAAGACAGTTTAAATACTTGAAAACAGCGTTTTGTATGTTTTTGCAAGCTAAAAACCGCAATTTTATCTTGATTTCACTAACATTATTCATTATACACGACAGAAACAAGCTAAAAACAGCTATTTTATTTTAATTTTGGAAACATAAGCCATTACACATGACATATACATGAATATGACCGTTTAAATACTTGAAAACCGCGTTATGTATGCTTTTGCATGCTTATAAGAGCAATTTTATCTTGATTTCAACAACATTAGCCAGTATACACAACAGAAACATAAAAATGACAGTTTAAATACTTGAAAACAGCGTTTTGTATGTTTTTGCAAGCTGAAAACAGCTAATGTATCTTGATTTTGCAAACATAAGCCATTACACACGACATATACATGAATATGACAGTTTAAATACTTCAAAACGGCGTTCTGTATGCTTTTGCATGGTTAAAACAACAATTTTATCTTGATTTCACCAACATTAGCCATTTTACATGACAGAAACATGAATATGACAGTTTAAATACTTGAAAACAGCGTTTTGTATGTTTTTGCAAGCTTAAAACAGCAGTTTTATCTTAATTTCACAAACATTAGCCATTATACATGACAGAAACATGAATATGACAGTTTAAAAATTTGAAAACGGCGTTTTGTATGCTATTTCAAGCTTAAAACAGCATTTTTATCTTGATTTCACCAACATTAGCCATTATACAGGACACAAACATGAATATGACTGTTGAAATACTTGAAAACAGCGTTTTGTATGTTTTTGAAAGCTTAAAACAGCAATTTTATCTTGATTTCACTAACATTAGCCATTATACATGACAGAAACATGAATATGACAGTATAAATACTTGAAAACAGCATTTTGAATGTTTTTGCAAGCTGAAAACAGCTATTTTCCCTTGATTTCACAAACATTAGAAATTATACAGGACAAAAACATGAATATGACAGTTTAAATACTTGAGAACAGCATTTTGTATGTTTTTGCAAGCTGAAAACAGCTATTTTATCTTGATTTTGCAAACATAAGCTATAATACACGACTTATACATGAATATGACAATTTAAATACTTGTAAACAGCGTTTAATATGCTTTTGCATGCTTAAAACAGCAATTTTATCTTTATTTCACCACCATTAGCCATTATACAGGACAGAAACATGAATATGACAATTTAAATACTTGAAAACAGCGTTTTGTATGTTTTTGCCAGCTGAAAACAGCTATTTTATCTTGATTTTGCAAAAAAAAAGCCATTAAACACGACAGAAACATGAACATGACAGTTAAAATACTTGAAAATGGCGTTCTGCATGCATTTGCATGCTTAAAACAGCAATTTTATCTTGATTTCACCAACATTAGCCATTATACACGACAGATACATGAATATGACAGTTTAAATACTTGAAAACAACATTTTGTATGTTTTTGCAAGCTGTAAACAGCTATTTTATCTTGATTTTGCAAACATAAGCCATTACACACGACATATACATGAATATGACAGTTTAAATACTTGAAAACAACGTTTTGTATGCTTTTGCATGCTTAAAACAGCAAGTTTATCTTGATTTGACCAACATTAGTCATTATACAGGACACAAACATGAATATGACAGTTTAAATACTTAAAAACAGTATTTTGTATGTTTTTGCAAGCTGAAAAGAGCTATTTTCTCTTGATTTCACAAACACTAGCCATTATACAGGACAGAAACATGAATATGACAGTATAAATACTTGAAAACAGCATTTTGTATGTTTTTGCAAGCTGAAAACAGCTATTTTATCTTGATTTTGCAAACATAAGCCATTACACACGACATATACAGGAATGACAGTTTAAATACTTGAAAACGGCATTTTGTATGCTTTTGCATTCTTAAAACAGCAATTTTATCTTGATTTCACCAACATTAGCCATTATACAGGACACAAACATGAATATGACAGTTTAAATACTTGAAAACAGCGTTTTGTATGTTTTTGTAATCTTAAAACAGCAATTTTATCTTGATTTTGCAAACATAAGCCATTACACACGACATATACATGAATATGACATTTTAAATACTTGAAAACGGCGTTTTTATCTTGATTTCACCAACATTAGTCATCATACAGGACAGAAACAATAATATGTCAGTTTAAATTCTTGAAAACAGCGTTTTGTATGTTTTTGCAAGCTGAAAACAGCAATTTTACCTTGATTTAACTTACATTAGCCATTATACACGACAGAAACATAAATATGACAGTTTAAATACTTGAAAACAGCATTTTGTATGTTTTTGCAAGCTGAAAACAGCTATTTTATCTTTATTTTCCAAACATAAGCCATTACACACGACATATACATGAATATGACAGTTTAAATACTTCAAAACGGCGTTCTGTATGCTTTTGCATGGTTAAAACAACAATTTTATCTTGATTTTTACCAACATTAGCCATTTTACATGACAGAAACATGAATATGACAGTTTAAATAATTAAAAACAGCATTTTGTATGATTTTGCAAGCTGAAAACAGTAATTTTATCTTGATTTTGCAAACATAAGCCATTACACACGACATATACATGAATGACAGTTCAAGTACTTGAAAACAGCATTTTGTATGTTTTGGCAGCTGAAAACAGCTATTTTACTTGATTTTGCAAACATAAGCCATTACACACGAAATATACATGAATATGACGGTTTATATACTTGAAAACGGCGTTTTGTATGCTTTTGCATACTTAAAACAGCAAGTTTATCTAGATTTCACAAACATTAGCGAATATACACGACAGTAACAAGAATATAACAGTTTATATACTTGAAAATAGCATTTTGTATGATTTTGCAAGCTGAAAACAGCTATTTTATCTTGATTTTGCAAACATAAGTCATTAAAAACGACATAAACATGAATATGACAGTTTAAAAAACTTTAAAACAGCGTTTTGTATGTTTTTGCAAGTTTAAAACAGAAATTTTATCTTGATTACACTAACATTAGCCATTATACACGACAGAAACATGAATATGACAGTTTAAATACTTGAAAACAGCATTTTGTATGTTTTTTTAAGCTGAAAACAGCTATTTTATCTTGATTTTGCAAACATAAGCCATAGCACACGACTTATACATGAATATGACAGTTTAAAAACTTGAAAACGGCGTTTCGTATGCTTTTGCATGCTTAAAACAGCAATTTTATCTTGATTTCAACAACAATAGCCATTATACAGGACAGAAACATGAATATGACAGTTTAAATACTTGAAAACAGCATTTTGTATGTTTTTGCAAGCTAAAAACCGCAATTTTATCTTGATTTCACTAACATTATTCATTATACACGACAGAAACATGAATATGACAGTTTAAATACTTGAAAACAGAATTTTGTATGTTTTTACAAGCTAAAAACAGCTATTTTATTTTAATTTTGGAAACATAAGCCATTACACATGACATATACATGAATATGACCGTTTAAATACTTGAAAACCGCGTTATGTATGCTTTTGCATGCTTATAACAGCAATTTTATCTTGATTTCAACAACATTAGCCAGTATACACAACAGAAACATAAATATGACAGTTTAAATACTTGAAAACAGCGTTTTGTATGTTTTTGCAAGCTGAAAACAGCTATTTTATCTTGATTTTGCAAACATAAGCCATTACACACGACATATACATGAATATGACAGTTTAAATACTTTAAAACGGTGTTCTGTATGCTTTTGCATGGTTAAAACAACAATTTTATCTTGATTTCACCAACATTAGCCATTATACACGTCAGAAACATGAATATGACAGTTTAAATACAAGAAAACAGCGTTCTGTATGTTTTTGCAAGCTTAAAACAGCAATTTTATCTTGATTTTGCAAACATAAGCCATTACACACGACATATACAGGAATGACAGTTTAAATACTTGAAAACGGCGTTTTGTATGCTTTTGCATTCTTAAAACAGCAATTTTATCTTGATTTCACCAACATTAGCCATTATACAGGACACAAACATGAATATGACAGTTTAAATACTTGAAAACAGCGTTTTGTATGTTTTTGTAATCTTAAAACAGCAATTTTATCTTGATTTTGCAAACATAAGCCATTACACACGACATATACATGAATATGACATTTTAAATACTTGAAAACGGCGTTTTTATCTTGATTTCACCAACATTAGTCATCATACAGGACAGAAACAATAATATGTCAGTTTAAATTCTTGAAAACAGTGTTTTGTATGTTTTTGCAAGCTGAAAACAGCAATTTTACCTTGATTTAACTTACATTAGCCATTATACACGACAGAAACATAAATATGACAGTTTAAATACTTGAAAACAGCATTTTGTATGTTTTTGCAAGCTGAAAACAGCTATTTTATCTTGATTTTCCAAACATAAGCCATTACACACGACATATACATGAATATGACAGTTTAAATACTTCAAAACGGCGTTCTGTATGCTTTTGCATGGTTAAAACAACAATTTTATTTCGATTTCACCAACATTAGCCATTATACAGGACACAAACATGAATATGACAGTTTAAATACTTAAAAACAGCGTTTTGTATGTTTTTGCAAGCTTAAAACAGCAATTTTATCTTGATTTCACTAACATTAGCCATTATACATGACAGAAACATGAATATGACAGTATAAATACTTGAAAACAGCATTTTGTATGTTTTTGCAAGCTGAAAACAGCTATTTTCTCTTGATTTCACTAACATTAGAAATTATACAGGACAGAAACATGAATATGACAGTTTAAATACTTGAGAACAGCATTTTGTATGTTTTTGCAAGCTGAAAACAGCTATTTTATTTTGATTTTGCAAACATAAGCTATAACACACGACTTATACATGAATATGACAATTTAAATACTTGTAAACAGCGTTTAATATGCTTTTGCATGCTTAAAACAGCAATTTTATCTTGATTTCACCACCATTAGCCATTATACACGACAGATACATGAATATGACAGTTTAAATACTTGAAAACAGCATTTTGTATGTTTTTGCAAGCTGTAAACAGCTATTTTATCTTGATTTTGCAAACATAAGCCATTACACACGACATATACATGAATATGACAGTTTAAATACTTGAAAACAACGTTTTGTATGATTTGCATGCTTAAAACAGCAAGTTTATCTTACCAACATTAGTCATTATACAGGACACAAACATGAATATAACAGTTTAAATACTTAAAAACAGTATTTTGTATGTTTTTGCAAGCTGAAAACAGCTATTTTATCTTGATTTTGCAAACATAAGCCATAACACACGACTTATACATGAATATGACAGTTTAAAAACTTGAAAACGGCTTTTTGTATGCTTTTTCATGATTAAAGCAGCATTTTTATCTTGATTTCACCAACATTAGCCAGTATACACGACAGAAACATGAATATGACAGTTTAAATACTTGAAAACAGCGTTTTGTATGTTTTTGCATGCTTAAAACAGCAATTTTATCTTGATTTCACTAACATTAGCCATTATACACGACAGAAACATGAATATGACAGTTTAAATACTTGAGAACAGCGTTTTGCATGTTTTGGCAAACTAAAAACAGCAATTTTATCTTGATTTCACTAACATTATTAATTATACACGACAAATATGATTTTGCAAACATAAGCCATTAAACACGAAATATACATGAATATGATGGTTTATATACTTGAAAACGGCGTTTTGTATGCTTTTGCATACTTAAAACAGCAAGTTTATCTAGATTTGACCAACATTAGTCATTATACAGGACAGAAACATGAATATGACAGTTTAAATACTTGAAAACAGCGTTATGTATGCTTTTACATGCTTATAACAGCAATTTTATCTTGATTTCACCAACATTAGCCAGTATACACGACAGAAACATAAATAAGAGAGTTTAAATACTTGAAAACAGCGTTTTGTATGTTTTTGCAAGCTGAAAACAGCTATTTTATCTTGATTTTGCAAACATAAGCTATTGCAAACGACATATACATGAATATGACAGTTTAAATATTTCAAACGGCGTTCTGTATGCTTTTGCATGGTTAAAACAACAATTTTATCTTGATTTCACCAACATTAGCCATTTTATATGACAGAAACATGAATATGACAGTTTAAATTCTTAAAAACAGCATTTTGTATGATTTGCAAGCTGAAAACAGTAATTTTATTTTGATTTTGCAAACATAAGCCATTACACACGACATATACATGAATATGACAGTTTAAGTACTTGAAAACGGCGTTTGTATGCTTTTGCATGCTTAAAACAACAATTTTATCTTGATTTCACCAACATTAGCCATTACACACGACAGAACATGAATATGACAGTTAAAATACTTGAAACAGCATTTTGTATGATTTTTGCAAGATGAAAACAGCTATTTTATCCAGATTTTGCAAACATAAGCCATTACACACGACATATACATAATGACAGTCATGTACTGGAAAACAGCATTTTGTATATTTTTGCAAGCTAAAACAGCTATTTTATCTTAATTTTGCAAACATAAACCATTACACACGACATATACATGATATGACAGTTTATATACTTGAAAACGGCGTTTTGTATGCTTTTGCATGCTTAAAACAGCAAGTTTATCTAGATTTGGACCAACATTAGTCATTATACAGGACAGAACATGAATATGACAGTTTAAATACTTAAAACAGCGTTTTGTATGTTTTTGCAAGCTTAAAACAGCCAATTTTATCTTGATTTCACTAACATTAGCCATTATACACGACAGAAACATGAATATGACAGTTAAATACTTGAAAACAGCGTTTTGTATGTTTTTGCATGCTTAAAACAACAATTTTATCTTGATTTCACCAACATTAGCCAGTATACACGACAGAAACATAAATATGACAGTTTAAATTCTTGAAAACAGCGATTTTTATGTTTTTGCAAGCTGAGAACAGCTATTTTATCTTGATTTGCAAATATAAGCCATTACACACGACATATACATGAATATGACAGTTTAAATACTTGAAAACGGCGTTCTGTATGCTTTTGCATGCTTAAAACAGCAATTTTTTCTTGATTTCACCAACATTTGCCATTATACACCACAAAAAACATGAATATGATAGTTAAAAACTTGAAAACGGCGTTTTGTATGCTTTTTCAAGCTTTAAAACAGCATTTTTATCTTGATTTCACCAACATTTGCCATTATACATGACAGAAACATGAATATGACAGTTTAAAAACTTGAAAACGGCGTTTTGTATGCTATTTCAAGCTTAAACAGCATTTTTATCTTGATTTCACCAACATTAGCCATTATACAGGACACAAACATGAATATGACTGTTGAAATACTTGAAAAAAGCGTTTTGTATGTTTTTGAAAGCTTAAAACAGCAATTTTATCTTGATTTCACTAACATTAGCCATTATACATGACAGAAACATGAATATGACAGTATAAATACTTGAAAACAGCATTTTGAATGTTTTTGCAAGCTGAAAACAGCTATTTTCTCTTGATTCACAAACATTAGAAATTATACAGGACAGAAACATGAATATGACAGTTTAAATACTTGAGAACAGCATTTTGTATGTTTTTGCAAGCTGAAAACAGCTATTTTATCTTGATTTTGCAAACATAAGCTATAACACACGACTTATACATGAATATGACAATTTAAATACTTGTAACAGCGTTTAATATGCTTTTGCATGCTTAAAACAGCAATTTTATCTTGATTTCACCACCATTAGCCATTATACAGGACAGAAACATGATATGACAATTTAAATACTTGAAAACAGCGTTTTGTATGTTTTTGCCAGCTGAAAACAGCTATTTTATCTTGATTTTGCAAAAAAAGCCATTAAACACGACAGAAACATGAACATGACAGTTAAAATACTTGAAAATGGCGTTCTGCATGCATTTGCATGCTTTAAAACAGCAATTTTATCTTGATTTCACCAACATTAGCCATTATACACGACAGATACATGAATATGACAGTTTAAATACTTAAAAACACATTTGTATGTTTTGCAAGCTGTAAACAGCTATTTTATCTAGATTTTGCAAACATAAGCCATAACACACGACTTATACATGAATATGACAGTTTAAAACTTGAAAACGGCTTTTTGTATGCTTTTTCATGATTAAAGCAGCATTTTTATCTTGATTTCACCAACATTAACCATTATACACGACAGAAACATGAATATGACAGTTTAAATACTTGAAAACAGCATTTTGTATGATTTGCAAGCTGAAAACAGCTATTTTATCTAGATTTTGCAAACATAAGCCATTACACACGTTATATACATGAATGACAGTTTAAGTACTTGAAAACAGCATTTTGTATGTTTTGGCAGCTGAAAACAGCTATTTTACTTGATTTTGCAAACATAAGCCATTACACACGAAATATACATGAATATGACGGTTTATATACTTGAAAACGGCGTTTTGTATGCTTTTGCATACTTAAAACAGCAAGTTTATCTAGATTTGACCAACATTAGTCCATTATACATAACAGAAACATGAATATGACAGTTTAAATACTTGAAAACAGCGTTTTGTATGTTTTTGCAAGCTTAAAACAGCAATTTTATCTTGATTTCACTGACATTAGCCATTATACACGACAAAAACATTAATATGACAGTTTAAATACTTGAGAAAGCGTTTTGCATGTTTTGGCAAACTAAAAACAGCAATTTTATCTTGATTTCACTAACATTATTAATTATACACGACAGAAACATGAATATGACAGTTTAAATATTTGAAAACCGCGTTATGTATGCTTTTGCATGCTTATAAACAGCAATTTTATCTTGATTTCACCAACATTAGCCAGTATACACGACAGAAACATAATAAGAGAGTTTAAATACTTGAAAACAGCGTTTGTATGTTTTTGCAAGCTGAAAACAGCTATTTGATCTTGATTTGCAAACATAAGCTATTGCAAACGACATATACATGAATATGACAGTTTAAATATTTCAAAACGGGCGTTCTGTATGCTTTTGCATGGTTAAAACAACAATTTTATCTTGATTTCACAAACATTATCCATTTTATAGACAGAAACATGAATATGGACAGTTTAAATTCTTAAATACAGCATTTTGTATGATTTTGCAAGCTGAAAACAGTAATTTTATTTTGATTTTGCAAACATAAGCCATTACACACGACATATACATGAATATGACAGTTAAAATACTTGAAAACAGCATTTTGTATATTTTTGCAAGCTAAAACAGCTTTTTTATCCTAATTTTGCAAACATAAACCATTACACACGACATATACATGATATGCCAGTATAAATACTTGAAAACGGCGTGTTATATGCTTTTGCATGCTTAAAACAGCAATTTTATCTTGATTTCACAAACATTAGCGAATATACACGACAGTAACAAGAATATAACAGTTTATATACTTGAAAATAGCATTTTGTATGATTTTGCAAGCTGAAAACAGCTATTTTATCTTGATTTTGCAAACATAAGTCATTAAAAACGACATAACATGAATATGACAGTTTAAAAACTTGAAAACAGCGTTTTGTATGTTTTTGCAAGCTAAAAACCGCAATTTTATCTTGATTTCACTAACATTATTCATTATACACGACAGAAACATGAATATGACAGTTTAAATACTTGAAAACAGAATTTTGTATGTTTTTTACAAGCTAAAAACAGCTATTTTATTTTAATTTTGGAAACATAAGCCATTACACATGACATATACATGGAATATGACCGTTTAAATACTTGAAAACCGCGTTATGTATGCTTTTGCATGCTTATAACAGCAATTTTATCTTGATTTCAACAACATTAGCCAGTATACACAACAAAACATAAATATGACAGTTTAAATACTTGAAAACAGCGTTTTGTAATGTTTTTGCAAGCTGAAAACAGCTATTTTATCTTGATTTTGCAAACATAAGCCATTACACACGACATATACATGAATATGACAGTTTAAATACTTTAAAACGGTGTTCTGTATGCTTTTGCATGGTTAAAACAACAATTTTATCTTGATTTCACCAACATTAGCCATTATACACGTCAGAAACATGAATATGACAGTTTAAATACAAGAAAACAGCGTTCTGTATGTTTTTGCAAGCTTAAAACAAGCAATTTTATCTTGATTTCACCAACATTAGCCATTATACAGGACACAAACATGAATATGACAGTTTAAATACTAGAAAACAGCGTTTTGTATGTTTTTTGCAAGCTTAAAACAGCCATTTTATCTTGATTTTGCAAACATAAGCCATTACACACGACATATACATGAATATGACAGTTTAAATACTTTAAAACGGCGTTCTGTATGCTTTTGCATGGTTAAAACAACAATTTTATCTTGATTTCACCAACATTAGCCATTATACACGACAGAAACATGAATATGACAGTTTAATACTTTAAAACAGCATTTTGTATGTATTTGCATGCTGTAAACAGCTATTTTATCTAGATTTTGCAAACATAAGCCATTACACACGATATATACATGAATGACAGTTCAAGTACTTGAAAACAGCATTTTGTATGTTTTGGCAGCTGAAAACAGCTATTTTACTTGATTTGCAAACATAAGCCATTACACACGAGATATACATGAATATGACAGTTTAAATACTTGAAAACGCGTTCTGTATGCTTTTGCATGCTTAAAACAGCAATTTTATCTTGATTTCACCAACATTTGCCATTATACCCCACAAAAACATGAATATGATAGTTTAAAAACTTGAAAACGGCGTTTTGTATGCTTTTTCAAGCTTAAAACAGCATTTTTATCTTGATTTCACCAACATTAGACATTATACATGACAGAAACATGAATATGACAGTTTAAAACTCTAAAACGGCGTTTTGTATGCTATTTCAAGCTTAAAACAGCATTTTTATCTCTGATTTCACCAACATTAGCCATCATACAACAAAACAGAAAACAATAATATGTCAGTTTAAATACTTGAAAAACAGCATTTTGTGTGTATTTTTTAAGCTGAAAACAGCTATTTTTCTTGATTTTGCAAACATAAGCCATTACACACGACATATACATGAATATGACAGTTTAAATACATGACAACGGCGTTTGTAAGCTTTTGCATGCTTAAAACAGCAATTTATCTTGATTTCACCAACATTAGCCATTATACAGGACACAAACATGAATATGACAGTTTAAATACTTGAAACAGCGTTTTGTATGTTTTCGCAATCTTAAAACAGCAATTTTTCTTGATTTTGCAAACATAAGCCATAACACACGACTTATAAATGAATATGACAGTTTAAATACTTGTAAATGGTGTTTAATATGCATTTGCATGCCTTAAAACAGCATATTTATCTTGATTTGACCAACATAAGTCATTATACAGGACAGAAACATAAATATGACAGTTTAAATACTTGAAAACAGCTTTTTGAATGTTTTTGCCAGCAGAAAACAGCTATTTTATCTTGATTTTGCAAACATATAAATCATTAAACACGACAGAAACATGAACATGACAGTTTAAGTACTTGAAAATGGCGTTCTGCATGCATTTGCATGCTTAAAACAGCAATTTTATCTTGATTTCACCAACATTAGCCTTTATACAGGACAGAAACATGATATGACAGTTTAAATACTTGAAAACAGCATTTTGTATGTTTTTGCAAGCTGAAAACAGCTATTTTATCTTGATTTTGCAAACATAAGCCATTACACACGACATATACATGAATATGACAGTTTAAATACTTGAAAACCGCGTTATTGTATGCTTTTGCCTGCTTATAACAGCAATTTTATCTTGATTTTCAACAACATTAGCCATTATACAGGACAGAAACATGAATATGACAGTTTAAATTCTTGAAAACAGCATTTTGTATGTTTTTGCAAGCTTAAAATAGCAATTTTATCTTGATTTGCAAACATAAGCCATTACACACGACATATACATGAATGACCGTGTAAATACTTGAAAACGGCGTTTTGTATGCTTTTGCATTCTTAAAACAGCAATTTTATTTTGATTTAACCAACATTAGCCATTATACAGGACAGAAACAATAATATGTCAGTTTAAATTCTTAAAAACAGCGTTTTGTATGTTTTTGCAAGCTGAAAACAAGCTATTTTATCTTGATTTGCAAACATAAGCCATTACACCACGACATATACATGAATATGACAGTTAAATACTTGAAAACGGTGTTCTGTATGCTTTTGCATGCTTAAAACAACAATTTTATCTTCATTTCACCAACATTAGCCATTATACAGGACAGAAACATGAATATGACAGTTTAAATTCTTGAAAACAGCATTTTGTATGTTTTTTGCAAGCTGAAAACAGCTATTTTATCTTGATTTTGCAAACATAAGCCATTACACACGACATATACATGAATATGACAGTTTAAATACTTGAAAACGGCGTTTACGGCGTTTT